>OW052065.1:0-2400000 GCA_932526445.1 Phragmatobia fuliginosa
AACCTAACCTAACCTAACCTAACCTAACCTAACCTAACCTAACCTAACCTAACCTAACCTAACCTAACCTAACCTAACCTAACCTAACCTAACCTAACCTAACCTAACCTAACCTAACCTAACCTAACCTAACCTAACCTAACCTAACCTAACCTAACCTAACCTAACCTAACCTAACCTAACCTAACCTAACCTAACCTAACCTAACCTAACCTAACCTAACCTAACCTAACCTAACCTAACCTAACCTAACCTAACCTAACCTAACCTAACCTAACCTAACCTAACCTAACCTAACCTAACCTAACCTAACCTAACCTAACCTAACCTAACCTAACCTAACCTAACCTAACCTAACCTAACCTAACCTAACCTAACCTAACCTAACCTAACCTAACCTAACCTAACCTAACCTAACCTAACCTAACCTAACCTAACCTAACCTAACCTAACCTAACCTAACCTAACCTAACCTAACCTAACCTAACCTAACCTAACCTAACCTAACCTAACCTAACCTAACCTAACCTAACCTAACCTAACCTAACCTAACCTAACCTAACCTAACCTAACCTAACCTAACCTAACCTAACCTAACCTAACCTAACCTAACCTAACCTAACCTAACCTAACCTAACCTAACCTAACCTAACCTAACCTAACCTAACCTAACCTAACCTAACCTAACCTAACCTAACCTAACCTAACCTAACCTAACCTAACCTAACCTAACCTAACCTAACCTAACCTAACCTAACCTAACCTAACCTAACCTAACCTAACCTAACCTAACCTAACCTAACCTAACCTAACCTAACCTAACCTAACCTAACCTAACCTAACCTAACCTAACCTAACCTAACCTAACCTAACCTAACCTAACCTAACCTAACCTAACCTAACCTAACCTAACCTAACCTAACCTAACCTAACCTAACCTAACCTAACCTAACCTAACCTAACCTAACCTAACCTAACCTAACCTAACCTAACCTAACCTAACCTAACCTAACCTAACCTAACCTAACCTAACCTAACCTAACCTAACCTAACCTAACCTAACCTAACCTAACCTAACCTAACCTAACCTAACCTAACCTAACCTAACCCATCTAAAAATTGCTATATAAGTTTGTTAATAATATCGACTCGAAGCTATTGGCGGCTGAGATTCACATTATTTTGATATAAAACGCCATTTGGTTTGTTTTATTGACATTTTCTCCTAAATTTTTAGGACTTTGACGCTTTTTAGTGTTTTTACATATTTCAAACGCTAAAATCTTTGTCGTTTGTCAACCAAATCTTTTGATTTTGGTTTTAAATAGTCGGCGTTAGCGTCGCCTACACGTGTGTACCTCGTTTTCGGGGCTGCACTGTATAACACCTGAAAAAATCACAATAAACACTGAAAAAGTTCCTAAAAATCGTAAATTTTTAACTTTAAACTATACTTACCGGACGTTCCGTGCCACTCGCTGCCGGAAGCTCGTTGCTTTTGACAATATCTACACCCTCGCTGTACACCACCACCGGTTGAACACCCTCCGACTTACCATCGGAGCAGGAACTCCTGAAAACTTAGAATTTTTCATCAAAATTGATCAAAATTAACGTTTTTCGACAATAATTTGGCAACCCTTTGGCTTAAAACTATAAATTTTACATATTTAGATAGGGCTCATTTAGCCGCGTCGAAAGACACCACTCCCGTCGAAATCCGACGAGTAGATTTTCAAAAACGGGCCCGCCCACCCACCCAATTTCGCTTTGGTATATCAATTTTCAGAGGTACAGAGGCAGCAGGGGTATAGAACATTTTTGACTTTTTTGACTTTTTAAAAAATTTATTGACGGATTGACACGTACTTGCTACGTACTGACCTAGGACTATTTTAAACAAAAAGGACACTTACGACCCCCTTTACAGGTCGTAGAAAATTCACTTTGTATTTACAATTGTTATTATTTTCATACTCGTACATAATTAGGCGTACGTTTTTAACAACTAATTACACTTGTGATTGATTACATCTTACATTTAATCGTTAGGAATACTTTTGACCTCCACAACCAAACAGCGACAAGATGAACAGCTTAAAAACACCAGTCCGGAGAACACTAAATTTTACCCCCGAAAGTCCGGACACAGTGACTCTACTAAATATAAGACCCAGACCCCCCCCTCCTACAACCGAGGCTGGAGCACCATCGTGCAGGGTACCAACTGAGGCACAGACTCAATCGCCGCCAGAAAAGCCCAAATACGCGTCAAGAAGCGCAGAGGCCAAGGCTCTCCTCGTGAAGGCCAAGACATTGCTTGGTCAATCGAGGAACATCCGAGCGGACATAAAGAGCGATGTCACGGCGGCGCTCGAGAGATTGTACCAGCTGGTCAAAGAGGGGGAAGATAGGAAGAAGGGGCCAAAAGCCGACGTACGAACAGAGCCGACTGACGATGTCGAAGACGGGAATCGACTTACAGTAGTCTTGAGCGAACACATGAGGTCTATCCAGGAGCATACAGAAAGCATGAAAGACCTGAAAAAAGCACTGGAGACTCGAAGTAACGAAGAGCAGGCGAAACCTCCCCCTTTGTCTTACGCAGAGGCCACCGCCAATCAAAGTACTGCTGGCCTGAGGACATCACCGAGGAGTACAATTCACTCCGTGGTGGTGACTTCAAGGAACGAGTTGGAGACGGGGGAGGAAGTTCTTAACAGAATAAGGCAAGCGGTGGATGCAAAAGAAGGATGGATTAAGGTGGAAAGAATCAGGAAGGCCAAGGACAAAAAGGTCATATTGGGGTTCAGCTCTAGGGAGGAGAGACGCAAGGCAAAAGAAAGATTGGAGAGGGATGGAAGTCAGCTCCTCGTCGAGGAGATGAAAAACAAGGATCCTCTTCTGGTGTTCCGGGACGTCTTGTCCGAGAATACGGACGAGGACATCCAAAAAGCCTTCCGGAACCAGAATGATGGTGTTTTTCATGGCCTTGAGGAGGGGGAAGACAGGATGACGGTTAAATACCGAAGGAGGTCCAAGAACCCGCATACTTGTCATGTCGTGGTGAGTGTCTCGCCCTCCATCTGGGCAAGGACTCTGAAAGCGGGGTCAGTTTTTATTGACCTACAGCGCATCCGGGTGGAGGATCAGTCCCCACTGATCCAGTGTACCCGCTGCTTGGGTTTCGGACACGGCAGGCGCTTCTGTAAGGAGCCGGCCGATTTGTGTAGTCACTGTGGCGGTCCACATTTGAACAGGGACTGCGCCGAGCGACTTGCAGAGGTGCCACCAAACTGCCGAAATTGTGATAGGGCACAAATAGACAAAAAAGCACATAATGCCTTCTTTCTTGAGTGCCCCACAAGAAAGAAATGGGACAAGCTGGCCCGATCAACAGTGGCTTACACTTAACATCAACTTTCGGCGGGGTAGTTCCGGGACCGACAGGGGGAGGAATCTGCGCTTCGTGTGCTACTTGTACTTGGTCATCTGTACCAATAGCATACTTAATGTTATGGACAGATGGATATTGACGAAAAATCTTACCAGCCCTGGCCGCAGCGGCGTGGTGATTAATACTAAATGTCGAAAATCTCATACAACTAACACTTTTAAAATAATAATAAATAAAAATTTAAAACAATTTAATTGGGCTCAATTTAATTACAAATGGAGACAATTAAAAATAGTTAATATAAAAAACAAAATAGAAATAGATAATATCACAACAACAAATAAATTAAAATCAGACAGTTATAAATTTTTAAACAATAACTTATTACCTAGAAACAAAATCAAAAATATACATGCCGTGCCGTGGCGGTCCGAAAAGCCCTTCAGGGTAGCCACCTTAAAGATCCAAAAGCGCTGTGCTGCCCCGATGCGTAGACGCATAGAAGCGGAGGAGCACCTGAAAAATGAAGAAAATTACGAAAAGACCATAATTAAAAAGAAAAAAAGGAGTTGGGAAGACTTTCGCTGGATGCTGAACAAAACAAATAACACAGTCAAATAAATTATGCTGTCATAATATACTTAGCTACTATTATTGTACAGCATAAATAAATTAAAAATAAGATTAGACAAATCAAACTAGTATTTAAGCGCAAGTTTAACAACACAGTACAATAGAACGAGAAAACATACATATACAAGATATACAAAGAAAATTAAAAAGCCCACCACCAAATCCATCCATGTAAGTTAATATAAGTCGCATGATAATAAAGTGAGATAAGAAACAGAAATAAAAGTACATAAAAATAAATAGTATATCAACAGGAAATACATAGTAATGATAAATAAGTAATAGAGAAACCATATAAATACAATTAATACACAAATATAAACAGAACATATTAGAATAGCTTAATAAATAATCAAACAGCTAATAGAACAATAGGATAAAATTGAATTACGACACTTAAACAAAAAATTGCGTCCACCAATAACGGAATAAGAAAACGAAATACATCAAGAAAGTAAAGATATAGACAGAAATTGATCTGATATATTACAGTGTGCGTTAATTAAAACCACACTCCAAAAGTAATTAGGAAATTAAATTGCCAAAAAATTAAAATCGTTACACAAAGTCTCCGATTACGTTGGAGGTACAATTGTAGGAGGGCGAAATGCGCTCTCCTTATAAAAAAAAAAAAAAAAAAAAAAAAAAAAAAAAAAAAACCTAACCTAACCTAACCTAACCTAACCTAACCTAACCTAACCTAACCTAACCTAACCTAACCTAACCTAACCTAACCTAACCTAACCTAACCTAACCTAACCTAACCTAACCTAACCTAACCTAACCTAACCTAACCTAACCTAACCTAACCTAACCTAACCTAACCTAACCTAACCTAACCTAACCTAACCTAACCTAACCTAACCTAACCTAACCTAACCTAACCTAACCTAACCTAACCTAACCTAACCTAACCTAACCTAACCTAACCTAACCTAACCTAACCTAACCTAACCTAACCTAACCTAACCTAACCTAACCTAACCTAACCTAACCTAACCTAACCTAACCTAACCTAACCTAACCTAACCTAACCTAACCTAACCTAACCTAACCTAACCTAACCTAACCTAACCTAACCTAACCTAACCTAACCTAACCTAACCTAACCTAACCTAACCTAACCTAACCTAACCTAACCTAACCTAACCTTTTTTTTTTTTTTTTTTTACGTGTGGAAATCCCCGCGGACCGTCACCCCGTCGGGGGTTACGGCGGGGGTGGTGTGTCGGACTCGAACCGACTAAAACCACACGGTGTGACCCTCTCTGCGCCTTTGTATTGGAAGGAGTCCAGGGAGGGGATTTCCTTCTGGACTCCGACCGGCGCCTGCCCGCACTGTTGCGGGCACCACCTCAGCTCTCGACTCTCTATTGGGCAACGTCCGGTCACACGCGGACGCCGCCCCCTCGCGGTTGGCCTCTACTGCGGACGGACGGGAAACCCGTCCCGCCCATCCGCGGCCACTCTCAGGGCGGCATGAGACGCAGGTATGCGCGCCTCCGCCGCCCAGGGCGCCGGCGGCGGATCGGGTCCGAGTGGATATCGTCCTCCCGGGCCTTCTCCGCCACCTCCTTCTGCAAGATTACGTCCTCGCAGAAGGTTGCGACCGCGGTGAAACAACTGTCGCTGCCGACCATCGATCTTATGACGGCCGGCAGCGAGAGATCCCCTCCGATGACTGCAGTGAGGACCCGGCGCTGCGCCGCCCAAGCGGGGCAGACCGCCAGCGTGTGCTGGGCCGTGTCCTCACTGCAGTCGCAGTGGTGGCAGGCGGGACTCGGTTCCCTCCTAGCGACCGAGTGCAGGTACTTTCCGAAGCAACCGTGCCCGGAAAGTACCTGCGTCAGCCGGAAGGAAAGGGTCCCGTGCTGCCGCCCTGCCCACTCCGCGATGACCGGCTGAAGAGCCTCCACGGCGGCAAAGCCAGCGCGTGGGGTCTCCAGCCGGAACGACCATCTCTGCATGGTGGCTCGGCGAGCGGCTTCGCGCCACTCGCGCACGTCCTCGGGCGGAGGGCGAAAGCCATTCTCCGCCCGGAAGTCAGCCACTCGCCGATAAACTTCGGCGAGCACTTCCGCCTCCAAATCCCACGGGGGTGTTCCGGCCAAGGCACACGCCGCCTCTGTGGACACCGTGCGGTATCCACGTATGGCTCTGACCGCCAGTGTCCGCTGGGGGCGCCAGAGGCGCGCCCTGTTTTGGGCGGACAGAGCCGCCGCCCATACCGGTGCACCGTAAAGTGCCATCGACCGGACAACCCCCGTGTACAGCTGCCTAGTGGGGACACTGGCCCCGCCCAAATTGGGCAGAAGTCGCCCTAAGGCGGAGGCAGTGCCCACCAGCTTAGGACCAAGCTGTCGGAAGTGCTCGTCGAAGAGCCACCTACCGTCGAGGACCAGACCCAGGTACCTCATCTGGGCCCGGACCGGTACGAGGACCGAGTTGACCACAATGGAGGCGCCGGCGGGCGGACCGCGACGGGGCCCATGAAATAATAGGGCCTCCGTCTTGTCTAGGGCCACCCGCAGACCCAGCGCCTCGATGCGCCCGACCACCCGGGAGACTCCCGTGGTGGCCAGGCGCGCCGCCTCCTCAAAGTTTGCCCCCCGGGCCGTGACTAGGGTGTCGTCTGCGTAACAGATTACACCCAGCCCGGGGGGGAGACGCCCTCGTAGGGCCCAGTCGTATCCCATGTTCCACAGGAGTGGTCCTAGGACAGACCCCTGTGGAACACCGCACGACATGGCCCTGCGTCTCAAGGCGCCATCTCGGTCCTCGTACTCGACGGTACGCTCCTCTAAGTAGTCTGCCACCAGCCGCCTCAGGTACCCTGGCACTCCGTGGTATTGGAGTGCGGCCCTGATGCAGCCGAATGGCAGACTATTGAAGGCGTTGGCGATGTCCAATGACACCGCCAACAGCACTCCACCGCCTCTCACCGCCTCTTCGGTCACGGCCCTCAGGCGCAGGATCGCGTCGACCGTCGAACGCCCTTCTCGGAAACCGAATTGGGCGTCCGACAGGTCGGGCCCCACCTCGCTGAGGTGCCGGACGATGCGGACAGAGAGAACCCTCTCAAACAACTTGCCCGCCTCGTCCAGCAACACGATGGGCCTGAAGGCCGCGACCGAATCGGCAGGCCGTCCATGCTTCTGGATCAGTACCAGCTTCCCGCACTTCCAACGCTCAGGGAAGTGTCCGGACGCCAGGCTAGCGTCCAACACTCCCCTGAGGTGGTCCGACATGTAGTCGAGGGCACGGGCCATCACTCGGGCTGGAACCCCGTCCGGCCCGGGGGCGGTGTTCTTGGACCGAATCCGTAGAACAGCCGCCCCTACCTCCGATTCCCTGACAGACGGCACATCACCCACGCTGTCCCGACGACGACCACGACGGGCCATCGACGGGGGTGTGTGTTCCGCCTGCTGTGGGAATAGGCCCTCGACCACTTCCTGCAGGAAGCTGGGCTGGAGAGTCTCCGTAAGGGGGGGGCCCTGTGTGCGGAGCTTTTGTCGCACCGCACGGTAAGGCCGACCCCAGGGGTCACGCTCGAGACTCTCCAGCATCTCCACTCGACTTGCGTCTTTGGCGCGGCAGATGGCCAGCCTCAGAGTTTCCCGAGCTGCTCGGTACTCCTCGTGAAGCCGGTCCACCTCCTCACCGCCTCCGCGGTGACGTCGCCGACTCCGGGTGTGGGACCTCCGGGCACGTACGCAGGCCGCACGGAGGTCCGCCAACTCCTGGGACCACCAGTAGACCTCCTTCCGAGGAGGCCGACGGCCACGAACGCGGGGCATGGCCGCATCGCAGATGAGCGTTAACGCATCGGCGAAGCGACCAGCCCCCGCGTCGACCTCCTCGGTCGGGGCCTGCGGAGACAGCCAAGAGCAAACAATGGCCGCCTCCTCTAGTAGGTCCCTGTCCAGCTTGGCGACAGCCCACCGCGGAAAACGGGAGGGACGCCGCGCCGCGTGACCCCTACTGGCGTCCTGGGACCGGGAGAGCTCGAATCGGATATAAAGGTGATCCGAGAGCGTCTCAACCTCATCCAGGACACTCCAGTTCCTTACTCGTGCGGCGACTGCAGGGGTAGCGAACGAAAGGTCCACTATCGACCCCCCCTGCTGTCGCACGCACGTGTTGGTGGCGCCCCTGTTCAGCAAACAGAGGCCCACCGATGCCGCCCATTCTTCCACGGCTTCGCCCCTGGCGTCCGTCGCCGGGGAACCCCACGCAATGGACTTTGCATTGAAGTCCCCCAGCACGAGGACGTGCCCAGACCCCAATCGCCGTATCGAGGTCTCCAAGTTGTTGAGGAAGACCTCGAAGTCGCTCAGACTCCGGTTGGGGGAGAAATATACACCATAAATGGTGATTCCCCCCCATTCGACGGCAACATATCCAGTACCCTTGTCTCTTAGTGACAAGGGCGGGGAATGAGCCGCCGTGGAGCTGACGACTGCCACGGAGCCGTCCCAGTCACCCATCCAATTTGGACGGGGAGGGACAAAATAGGGCTCCGCGACTACGGCAACACCTATCGACCACTGCGCCATCGTTTGCAGGAGGAGATCCTGCGCCGCGGCACAGTGGTTGAGGTTCGTCTGGACCAGGAGGTTGGAGACTTGATCCATTACTGGATCGTCTCTACAACCCCCTCCATGGGCGACGACGTCGTCGCCTGATCGACGTCGGAGGCAGCCTGGGTCGCCGGGCTAGCCTCCGGCGTCTGCCGAGAAGCAACCTAACCTAACCTAACCTAACCTAACCTAACCATAATCAACAAAATCCATGAAAAGATAGAGTCCACCCAAGTCGATATCGATGTGGCAATGGAGGGGATCGTGGTGCGAGCGCAGTCCCAGCTCGAAGACCTGGTCGGGACTGTCGCTCGGGACTTGGTTGTAGAGACCAAGTCCCACATCGGTGAGGCGATCGGTGAGGCGATCAAATTACAAAAGCCCGAAAGCCTCCCGGCCCCGGTCCCCCCCATGACTTACGCCAGAGCCGCAGCAGCCGGACCCGGGCGCCGACCGGCGCTTCACTCGGTGGCGGTCACCTCCACGGACAGTCTTGAGACTGCCGAGGGGGTACTCGCCAGGGTGAAAAAGGCGGTCGACGCCAGGGGCACCGGCCTAAAAATCAGTAAGGCCAGGAAAGCCAAAAATCGAACAGTGATACTGGGTTGCGACACCGAAGGGGAACGCGATAGAGTGAGAGAGAGGATTGAAAGCAGTGGTAGTGGGCTTGTGGTAGCGCCCATGAAGAACAAGGATCCGCTCGTCGTCCTCAAAGACGTTTTCGTCGATGGGGACGATGAAGACGTGATCAGGGCACTTTACACCCAAAACGCTGAGGTCTTCATGGGGCTACCACAAGAAGACAAGGAACTAAGAATAAAATACAAAAAGAGAACTAGGAATCCCGAGACGTCCCACATTATACTACAGGTTAAGCCAAAAGTATGGCAGAGGATGACCGGGGCTGGAACCCTTTACCTTGACCTGCAAAGGGTCAGAGTGGAGGACCAGTCCCCGGTTGTCCAATGTACAAAGTGCCTGGCATTCGGCCACGGTCGTAAGTTCTGCACCGAGAGTGTGGACAGGTGCAGCCACTGCGGCGGTCCGCATTTACGCGAGAAGTGTCCTGAACACTCTGCAGGAATCGGACCACGCTGCTGCAACTGTGCGCACTCTGGGCTGAAGAACGTCGGCCATAACGCCTTCAGCGCCGAATGCCAAACCCGACAAAAATGGGATTACTTGGCCAGGTCCAACACGTCATATTTATGACTACCCACCCACATTACACATACACAGCACAGAGACACACACACATATACACATACATAGACACTGATGTATAAAATATATAATGATTATATATAAGAATACATCAAAACATGCATACAACATTTAACACTTACAATACAAAATAGTTTATACGGAAGTGCCAACAGTTATATATATTTTTGAATATAAATATACTGTTGACAAGATAGGGAGTTATATAAACTTAACACAAACATAAACACTATCGCTAGACACACAACATTACAATACACGAGTCATAAATATGACGATGTTGGAATACAACATCATGGTGGGGCGTCTTGTTGATAAGACAGACAGACAGACATAACCTAGATGAAATTAGATAATAAATATAAATAAATATCATACCCACTGCCGATATATACACAAGTAACATACAAAGAAAGCATCAACTAGTCAAACTGTCCACCCACTAATATATATATACACAACCTATTCATTATACTATTTATTATAAAAATTGTACTATTAATACTAATAATAACTATACTACTCATTGTAAAATTATACTATTTAATACTATTTATTATTATACTATTTGTTGTAAAAATTGTAAATACATATTAATTTAAATGTAAATAATTTATTAAGATAAACAATTATTAAATAAGCAAACAAAGAAAGCTTTTAAAATAGATAACACAAAGCTTAGAATAAAAATAGCAAATAGATTCAATCAATGACAGAGTTTATAAAAATATATATAGTATTATAAAATAAATGACTATAATTAACATAATATGAAAATATGAAATATGTAAATATATCAAAATAACATAATTGGGTATGTACCCAATTAAATAATTGTAAGAAATTTAGTATATATAGACTAGTTGCTGTAAAAGATCCTGTCTTACGGACGGGGGAAAGTGCGAGGTCAAACATAACGACCTCTTAAAAAAAAAAAAAAAAAAAAAAACCTAACCTAACCTAACCTAACCTAACCTAACCTAACCTAACCTAACCTAACCTAACCTAACCTAACCTAACCTAACCTAACCTAACCTAACCTAACCTAACCTAACCTAACCTAACCTAACCTAACCTAACCTAACCCCACAAATGCGGTTACGACAAAGGAAACTCCTACGCAGGGAGGTGCGGCTACTGAGGCCGCGCCTTCGGCGATGGAGGGGAGGTTGCTGGACAGAATGGAAGAGCTGGAAAAGGCGGTCTACGACTGGGTTGGAGAGTCCCACTCCATATTGAAAAGGGAAATTAGAGCTCTCGACTCTAAGAACGATGAACGGGCCACACTCATCATCGAGAAGACCCAGGAGAAGATCGAGCTAAACCAGATAGACATTGATATGGCAACTGAGGGGATTGTGGTCCGCGCACAAACTCAAATTGAGGACCTGGTGGCCACCGTCGCTAGAGACGTCGTCGTCGAGGCGAGAACGTGTCTCACCGAAGCGACAAGTGGCCTGAAACCAGAGAGCGACCCGTCCCCTAGGACATATGCCAGTGTCGCAGCGGCCAGACCCGGGCGCCGCCCGGCGCTTCACTCGGTGGCGGTCACCTCCGCAGACAGTCTGGTGACTGCTGAGGAGGTGCTCGCCAAGGTGAAGGGAGCGGTCGACGCCAGGACTACTGGCCTTAAAGTCAGCAAAACCAGAAAGGCCAAGAACCGCACCGTCATCTTGGGCTGCGACACGGAGACGGAAAGGGCAAAGTTGATAGAACGTATCGAGCTTTGCGGTGGTGGTCTTGTGGTGGCTCCCATGAGCAACAAGAACCCGCTCGTCGTCCTCAAGGATCTGTACATGGAGGAGGACGATGAAGACATGGTGAGGGCCATATACACCCAAAATCCGGATATCTTCATGGGCCTACCACAAGAGGAGAAAGACATAAAAATCAAATACAAAAAGAAAACACGTAACCCCAAGACGTCGCATGTTATCCTTCAGGTAAGACCAAGGGTGTGGCAGAGGATGACGGAGGCCGGGAACCTCTACATAGACCTTCAACGGGTCAGAGTAGAGGACCAGTCTCCGCTCATCCAATGCACCAAGTGCCTTGGATTCGGCCATGGCCGTAGATTCTGCACGGAGAGTGCGAGCAGATGCAGCCACTGCGGGGGCTCGCATCTTCGCGAGAGTTGCCCCGAACACGCCAAAGGAGCGGAACCGCGTTGCTGCAACTGCTCGCACTCTGGGTTACGAAACACCGGCCACAACGCGTTCAGTGCCGAGTGCCCTACGCGATCCAAATGGGACTACCTGGCGCGGTCGACCACGGAGTATTTATGACTCACGCACCATAACACATACACGCTACAGAAACACGAGTGATTTACAGATGATATGATTAACATATAGGATGTAATATCAACATGCATACAAACACTAAACACGAATACAAACAAACATACACGTAAATCACAAATGAGGGTCACCAAGTATATATACTTGAGTCTATATATATCTTGTGGACAAGATAGGGAGTAGTGATTTACATCACCACTACAACATAACATGCACACATACAAACACACCAGTCATAGATACTACGTGGAAATAACATCTGCATGCGACGTCTTGGCGTTACACACACTCACACACACACACACACAAACACGCATACACACACACACACACACACACACACACACACACACACACACACACACACACACACACACACACACACACACACACACACACACACACACACACACACACACACACACACACACACACACATACACACATACACACACACGATAAAAACTATACACAAGACATATAAGACAGGACATATACTAAACAAACTACTATAAATATTATCGTATAAGACTAATAGGATAGACAACCCCAAGATATGGGGAGCTCAAAGATAACTAATGTAAATAAGACATTAAATAACAGAACGTTATTATACTAGAAATTAATTAAATAATAGATATAAGAAATAACTAAACGATAAAAGGGAAAAAATGTAAAAAATAAACAAATTAATAGGATAAGACAATATACATGTAACAGGAAACAGGAAATGTAAATAGTATAATATTAAGAGATTATAACATTGGGAAATTCTCCCAAAAAACATTGTAAAATATCTTAACCAAACGATGGTAATTGTAAATAAGAATAACAAGGGCCTGTCGTACTCACGGACGGGGGAAAGTTGTGAGGTCGAGATATTGACCTCGTAAAAAAAAAAAAAAAAAAAAAAAAAAAAAAAAAAAAAAAAAAAACCTAACCTAACCTAACCTAACCTAACCTAACCTGGGAGGTCACGGTGGTCTCTGTCTACTACGAACCCGACAAGCCGATTGATGAACACCTGGAACAACTCCGGAAAGTTCGGCGGAAGCTGGGATCCCGAGGCCTGCTCATCGGAGGCGACGTAAACGCCAAAAGTCCCTGGTGGGGTAGTACCATCGAGGATAAACGAGGAGAGGAGATAAGCGGCACAATAGAGGAGATGGAATTGCAGGTGCTCAACAACGGCACTACACCCACGTTCCACACCGTCAGAGGCGGCAAAATCTATAGCAGCCACGTGGACATCACGGTCTGCTCGGCGGATTTGATCGGACTGGTGGATGGATGGCAAGTAGACGTCGGCATGACCAGCTCCGACCACAACGGCATTGTATTCAATATTAGGCAAAAAAGATCACTAGGCAGTAACATTAAAACAACAACAAGGCTCTACAACACTAAAAAAGCCAATTGGAACCGGTTTCGTGAGAAACTGGACCAATTAAAGCAGGAAAATAAATTAAACAAAATTATGATAGAAAACGTACAAAATAAATTAGAACTAGAAGAGAATGTAGAGTCTTATTTGGAAATAATAAAAACAGCTTGTGAAATTAGTATCCCAAAAATCAAATCAAATAAAAAACTTACAATGCCGTGGTGGTCCGATGAGCTCGCCACGTTGAAGCGGGAAGTCGCCACCAGGAAGAGGAGAATCCGCTGCGCCGCCCCGATTCGTCGGGAGCATGTCGTTGGTGAGTACCTGCAATTAAAAGAAGAATATGAGAGAAAAGCGAAGTGTGCCCAAATAGCTAGTTGGAAGGACTTTTGCACCAAGCAGGATAGGGAGGGGGTCTGGGAGGGTATCTACCGAGTAATCGGTAGGACCACCAAAAGACACGAGGACGTATCCCTGAAGAAGAACGGCGTACCACTCAGCTCCGCCGAATCAGCATCGCACCTGGCGGAGACCTTTTATCCGGAGGACTTAACAGAAGCCGACACCCAACATCATAAGGACACCCGGGATCTCGCAATGCGGGTAAACGACCGGGTCCATGATGAGGTGCATGACCCGCCGTTTACCTCGCGCGAGATGATTGCCGCGGTGTCCAGCTTTAACCCGAAAAAGGCGCCAGGTGCAGACGGCCTCACCGCGGACATCTGTCGTCACGCCATTCTCCAGGACCCTGATACGTTCCTTGCCCTGGCCAATAAATGCCTCAGCCTGGGCCACTTCCCTAGGAAGTGGAAGGAGGCCACAGTCGTGGTACTGAGGAAGCCGGGCAAGGACGATTATCAGAGCGCCAAATCGTACAGGCCCATCGGCCTGCTACCTGTGTTGGGAAAAGTCCTGGAGAAAATGGTCGTGGCTAGGCTCAAGTGGCACCTAGTACCGAGGCTCAGTACTCGCCAGTACGGATTTATGCCCCAGAAAAGCACCGAAGACGCCCTCTATACCCTTGTGAACCATATTAAAACTGAAATAAAGCAGAAAAAGCTGGTAACAGTTGTCTCACTGGATATAGAGGGCGCCTTCGATAGCGCATGGTGGCCTGCCATCAAGGTCCGACTGGCTGAGGAAGGTTGCCCGGTCAATATCAGGCGCCTACTGGATAGCTACCTAGACGACAGATGTGTGAAGCTACGGTACGCCGGGGCGGAACATCGCCGGAACACCCAAAAAGGCTGCGTCCAGGGATCCATAAGCGGACCTATATTGTGGAATATTCTCCTGGATCCCCTTCTGAAGGGTCTACAAGAACGGGGCGTCACCTGCCAGGCATTTGCGGATGACGTGGTTCTGCTGTTCGCGGAGCATACCGCGTCCGAGGTGCAGCGACATGCCAACGCCGCCCTTGACTTTGTTCAGGAGTGGGGCGTCAGGAATAAACTCAAACTTGCGCCACACAAAACCTGCGCCATGCTGCTGACCAACAAGCTGAAGCATGACACTCCGCTCCTGAGCATGGGCGGGGTCGACATTGGCATGTCCCGAGAGCTTAAGATTCTGGGCCTGACTATAGACGACAAACTGACTTTTAACACCCACGTCGGCGTCGTCTGTAGAAAGGCTCTTAATATTTCCAAGCAACTCTCGAGAGCAGCTAAGATCAGCTGGGGGCTGCACCCCGAGGTCGTACAGACCATCTACACCGCGACAGTAGAGCCAGTCATCACCTATGCGGCAGCTGCGTATGCTCCCGCGGTCGAGAAGCTGGGTGTTCGCAGGCTCCTCGACACTGTGCAAAGAGGCTTCGCTCAGAAGATTTGCAAATCGTACCGCACAGTCTCCCTCAACGCGGCCCTACTACTGGCCGGGCTACTGCCTTTGGACCTTCGTGTCAAAGAGGCAGCCGCCCTCTATGAAGCGCGGAAAGGGTCGACCCGGCTAGTGCTGGGAGACCGGGAGGTTGAGCGTGTGGTGCGATTTGCGGATCTACCGCATCCGGCTCTGCGTATGGACCTGAGGTTCCAGAATCTGGAGGACCAAAGCCTGGTAGACCAACAAAATGTGCAGACGCTTCGTATCTTCACAGACGGAAGCAAGCTCCAGGGCAAGGTCGGCGCCGCGCTGTCTATATGGGACAGCCGGGCCGAACTGCGAAGCCGGAAACTGGGCTTGCCAGCGTACTGCACCGTCTACCAGGCCGAGCTCTTGGCCATATGCAGAGCTACGAGCGAAATCCTCAATTGCAGTGCGGGGAGCTGCGGCATCTACAGCGACTCGAGAGCGGCGTTGGAGACGGTGACGAACCCCGAGACCCTGCATCCCCTTGCGATCCAGGCGCGCCGAAACCTCAGCGAGGCCTTGATCCATGGCAAACGTGTGGTCTTGTACTGGATCAAGGCCCACGCCGGTATCGATGGCAACGAGCGCGCCGACCAACTAGCCAAGGAAGCGGCACTTTCGTGTCGGAGGAAGCCTGACTACGACCTTTGTCCGGTTTCATTCATCAAGCGTCAGATTCGTAGTGAATCGCTCGATGAATGGAGCCGGAGATACCAGTCGGGTCACACCGCCTCCGTCACGAAAGTGTTCTTCCCGGACGCAAGGGATGCGTACTGCTTGGTGCAGAAACTCCGACCCCAGGGCGTTGCTACGCAGATTTTCACGGGACATGGGGGGTTCTCCCAATACTTACATCGTTTTAAGTGTCGGGAGAGCCCGTCATGTGTCTGCGACCCAATCCAGCAAGAAACCCCATTACATATTATCTTTGAGTGCCCTGTATTCGGGGCACTACGCAATGAGACTGAACAACGCCTTGGGGTAAAGCTAAGAAAGGAAGAGGCACACCTACTAATTAAGAACAAAGAAACTCGTGACATATTTATGCACTTTGCCGAAAGAACAACCAATAAAGTAATATATAGAAACAAATAAGGTACAGATAAAAATAAATAGATAAAAATTAGTAGAGAATAAAAAGATAAGAGCTGCATTAAATTAAAATAAAATGAAGGACTAAGTAAAGCATACATACAAGATATAAAGATAATGACATAAAAATTAAATAATATTTAAAACAAATAAAAATAATGAAGATAAAACAATACAATAAAGAAAATAAATAAAAATAAGCCAACAAGGACTCTTGTCACGTAAGAGGTAGACAGCATAACATAATAAAAAAAAAAAAAAAAAAAAAAAAACCTAACCTAACCTAACCTAACCTAACCTTTTTTTTTTTTTTTTTTTTTTTTTTTTTTTTTTTTTTTTTTTTTTTTTTTTTTTTTTTTTTTTTTTTAACGTGTGGAAATCCCCACGGACCGTCACCCCACCGGGGCTCTCGGCGGGGCGGTGTGTCGGACTCGAACCGACTAAAACCACACGGTGTGACCTCTCTGCGCCTGTATTTGGAAGGGATCCAGGTAACTGTTTTCTCCTTCTGGATCCCTCCCGGCGCCTGCCCGCACTGTTGCGGGCGCCATCTCCTCATCCTTGTCAAAGTCCATTGCGTGGGGTTCCCCGGCGACGGACGCCAGGGGCGAAGCCGTGGAAGAATGGGCGGCATCGGTGGGCCTCTGTTTGCTGAACAGGGGCGCCACCAACACGTGCGTGCGACAGCAGGGGGGGTCGATAGTGGACCTTTCGTTCGCTACCCCTGCAGTCGCCGCACGAGTAAGGAACTGGAGTGTCCTGGATGAGGTCGAGACGCTCTCGGATCACCTATATATCCGATTCGAGCTCTCCCGGTCCCAGGACCCCAGTAGGGGTCACGCGGCGCGGCGTCCCTCCCGTTTTCCGCGGTGGGCTGTCGCCAAGCTGGACAGGGACCTACTAGAGGAGGCGGCCATTGTTTGCTCTTGGCTGTCTCCGCAGGCCCCGACCGAGGAGGTCGACGCGGGGGCTGGTCGCTTTGCCGATGCGTTAACGCTCATCTGCGATGCGGCCATGCCCCGCGTTCGTGGCCGTCGGCCTCCTCGGAAGGAGGTCTACTGGTGGTCCCAGGAGTTGGCGGACCTCCGTGCGGCCTGCGTACGTGCCCGGAGGTCCCACACCCGGAGTCGGCGACGTCACCGCGGAGGCGGTGAGGAGGTGGACCGGCTTCACGAGGAGTACCGAGCAGCTCGGGAAACTCTGAGGCTGGCCATCTGCCGCGCCAAAGACGCGTCCAGAGTGGAGATGCTGGAGAGTCTCGAGCGTGACCCCTGGGGTCGGCCTTACCGTGCGGTGCGACAAAAGCTCCGCACACAGGGCCCCCCCCTTACGGAGACTCTCCAGCCCAGCTTCCTGCAGGAAGTGGTCGAGGGCCTATTCCCACAGCAGGCGGAACACACACCCCCGTCGATGGCCCGTCGTGGTCGTCGTCGGGACAGCGTGGGTGATGTGCCGCCTGTCAGGGAATCGGAGGTAGGGGCGGCTGTTCTACGGATTCGGTCCAAGAACACCGCCCCCGGGCCGGACGGGGTTCCAGCCCGAGTGATGGCCCGTGCCCTCGACTACATGTCGGACCACCTCAGGGGAGTGTTGGACGCTAGCCTGGCGTCCGGACACTTCCCTGAGCGTTGGAAGTGCGGGAAGCTGGTACTGATCCAGAAGCATGGACGGCCTGCCGATTCGGTCGCGGCCTACAGGCCCATCGTGTTGCTGGACGAGGCGGGCAAGTTGTTCGAGAGGGTTCTCTCTGTCCGCATCGTCCGGCACCTCAGCGAGGTGGGGCCCGACCTGTCGGACGCCCAATTCGGCTTCCGAGAAGGGCGTTCGACGGTCGACGCGATCCTGCGCCTGAGGGCCGTGACCGAAGAGGCGGTGAGAGGCGGCGAAGTAGTGTTGGCGGTGTCCTTGGACATCGCCAACGCCTTCAATAGTCTGCCATTCGGCTGCATCAGGGCCGCACTCCAATACCACGGAGTGCCAGGGTACCTGCGGCGGCTGGTGGCAGACTATTTAGAGGAGCGTACCGTCGAGTACGAGGACCGAGATGGCGCCTTGAGACGCAGGGCCATGTCGTGCGGTGTTCCACAGGGGTCTGTCCTAGGACCACTCCTGTGGAACATGGGATACGACTGGGCCCTACGAGGGCGTCTCCCCCCCGGGCTGGGTGTAATCTGTTACGCAGACGACACCCTGGTCACGGCCCGGGGGGCAAACTTTGAGGAGGCGGCGCGCCTGGCCACCACGGGAGTCTCCCGGGTGGTCGGGCGCATCGAGGCGCTGGGTCTGCGGGTGGCCCTGGACAAGACGGAGGCCCTATTATTTCATGGGCCCCGTCGCGGTCCGCCCGCCGGCGCCTCCATTGTGGTCAACTCGGTCCTCGTACCGGTCCGGGCCCAGATGAGGTACCTGGGTCTGGTCCTCGACGGTAGGTGGCTCTTCGACGAGCACTTCCGACAGCTTGGTCCTAAGCTGGTGGGCACTGCCTCCGCCCTAGGGCGACTTCTGCCCAATTTGGGCGGGGCCAGTGTCCCCACTAGGCAGCTGTACACGGGGGTTGTCCGGTCGATGGCACTGTATGGTGCACCGGTGTGGGCGGCGGCTCTGTCCGCCCAGAATAGGGTGCGCCTCTGGCGCCCCCAGAGGGTATTGGCGGTCAGAGCCATACGCGGATACCGCACCGTATCTACCGAGGCGGCGTGCGCCTTGGCCGGAACACCCCCGTGGGATTTGGAGGCGGAAGTGCTCGCCGAAGTTTATCGGCGAGTGGCTGACTTCCGGGCGGAGAACGGCTTTCGCCCTCCGCCCGATGACGTGCGCGAGTGGCGCGAAGCCGCTCGCCGAGCCACCATGCAGAGATGGTCGTTCCGGCTGGAGACCCCACGCGCTGGCTTCGCCGCCGTGGAGGCTCTTCAGCCGGTCATCGCGGAGTGGGCAGGGCGGCAGCATGGGACCCTTTCCTTCCGGCTGACGCAGGTACTTTCCGGGCACGGTTGCTTCGGAAAGTACCTGCACTCGGTCGCTAGGAGGGAACCGAGTCCCGCCTGCCACCACTGCGACTGCAGTGAGGACACGGCCCAGCACACGCTGGCGGTCTGCCCCGCTTGGGCGGCGCAGCGCCGGGTCCTCACTGCGGTCATCGGAGGGGATCTCTCGCTGCCGGCCGTCATAAGATCGATGGCCGGCAGCGACAGTTGTTTTACCGCGGTCGCAACCTTCTGCGAGGATGTAATCTTGCAGAAGGAGGTGGCGGAGAAGGCCCGGGAGGACGATATCCACTCGGACCCGATCCGCCGCCGGCGCCCCGGGCGGCGGAGGCGCGCATACCTGCGTCTCATGCCGCCCTGAGAGTGGCCGCGGATGGGCGGGACGGGTTTCCCGTCCGTCCGCAGTAGAGGCCAACCGCGAGGGGGCGGCGTCCGTGTGTGACCGGACGCTGCCCAATTAGAGAGTTTAAAGTTGAGATGGTGCCCGCAACAGTGCGGGCAGGCGCCGGTTGGAGTCCAGAAGGAAATCCCCTCCCTGGACTCCTTCCAATACAAAGGCGCAGAGAGGGTCACACCGTGTGGTTTTAGTCGGTTCGAGTCCGACACACCACCCCGCCGTAACCCCCGACGGGGTGACGGTCCGCGGGGATTTCCACACGTAAAAAAAAAAAAAAAAAAAAAGGGGTGATTTCACAAAATTTTTGCATCATAAAATAGCTATATAAACTTTCTTAGATTATCGACTCGAAGCTTTTGGCGGCTGAGATTCACTTTGTTTTGATTTAAAACACTGTTTAGCTTGTATTATTAACTTTTTTCACGAAATTTTTAGGACTTTGACGCTTTTTAGTGTTTTTTCACACTTCAAACGCTAAAATCTTTGTCGTTTGACAACCGAATCTTTTGATTTTGGTTCTAAATTGTCGGCGTTAGCGTCGCCTACACGTGTGTACCTCGTTTTTGGGGCTGCACCACTTAACACCTGAAAAAATCGCTGTAAACACTTCAAAAGTACCTAAAAATCATAAATTTTTAACTTTAAACTGTACTTACCTGACCTTCCGAGCCACTCGCTGCCGAGAGCTCGTTGTTTTTGACTCCATCTGCATCCCTGCTGTACACCACCACCGGCTGAACACCCTCCGACTTACCATCGGAGCAGGAACACCTGAAAACTTAGGAATTTTCACTAAAAATCACCAAAATTAACGTTTTTCGACAATAATTTGGAAACCCTTTGGCTTAAAATTATAAATTTGGCATATTTAGATAGGGCTCATTTAGCCGCGTCGAAAGACACCACTCCCGTCGAAATCCGACGAGTGGATTTTTAAAAACGGGCCCGCCCACCCACCCATTCTAGCTTGGGTATATCAATTTTCAGGGGTACGGAAGCAGCAGGGGTTTGAAACATTTTTGACTTTTTTAAACTATTGACCAAATTGACTACGTATCATTACGTACCGACTTCTGACTACTTTAATTGACTAAACCGACAACTACGACCCCCTTTACAGGCCGTAGAAACGAATCTACACATTGTAAAATTACTATATTTTGTTTTGATTTTGAAAACTCTAGGTTTTGCGTATCTCCCCCCCTTTATCTACCTCTTATTACACACACACTTACATAACACCACCATGAGTCCCCCCACTACTTCCACGACCTCCAAACCATCAAATTACCCAGCGAACAGGAGAAGTTTAACCCTGGACCAAAAGTGCTCGACGTGGCTCCAAGAAGCCACGCAATACGGAAAAAAGGCCAAAACCGCCCTGAATGAGGCCAGGAACCTAAAATCAGAGTTGAAAGTAATAAACTTCGATATGATCGACAAATTGATAGCATTAGTTAGCTCTATGGAGAAACACTTTGAGCAGACTGGGAAGGAGGAAAAGACTAGTAGGTTGGAAAGGACAGTCGACTCTATATCGGAAACCATAAACACAAATAAGGTTTATCTAAGGAACATTGGAGAGAGCCTGGAACAGAGGTTTGGCGAGCTGGAAACTAAACTTATGGGCAAATTAAAAGAGGACACTGAGATTACAAATAACAGCATCCAAGTAGCGAAGGATTTCCAAACGCAAGAAATCTGCGATCATATTACTCAGGCGTTAAATACTAACTATACGCATATTGAAAATTTCGTAGATGGCTCCTTCGAAACTCTGAATGACAAACTGGATGAGCACACAGTATCGATCACCCAAAATGTAGCGGAAAGTCTGAAAAAACTGAAATCCGGACTCACACCTGCGGATGAGGTCGAGGCGACTTTTGGGGATATAAAAACCATAAAAGCCGCAGTGGAGGACCTTCGGACACGGGGGCTCGCGTCCGGAGCTACTCCCTCCTACGCAGATGCGGTAAGGCAACCCAAAACATCGTGGGAACATCAGCCTTCGCACTCCCTCATCATTTCCTCTTCGGAGAGTAGGGACACCGCAGGTGAAGTAATCGAGTACATTAAGGAGGCACTAAACGCAAAGAAAAGCGGAATTCGGGTGGAGAAGCTGAGGAAAGTACGAGATAGGAAGGTCATCCTCGGCTGCTCCACCAGAACTGAGCTGGACAAAGTAGAGGCAAAGCTGAAAACGAAGCCTAACATCGTCTTCGAAGAGGCAAAGAACAAAAGCCCGCTAGTCATCTTTAAAAACGTCTTGTCCTATAACACGGATGACGAAATCAAGACCGCCTTACTAAACCAAAATAACAGCGTATTCGGGGACCTGGCGACCGACATAAGTCAAGCAGAGGTCATGTATAGACGCAGGGCTCGGAACCAGCACGAATGCCATCTAGTGCTCAGAGTGACGCCCGCTCTATACCAGAAGCTTATGTCGGTCGGCAGGGTCTACATAGACCTCCAACGCGTCCGGGTGGAAGACCAATCACCCCTGGTGCAGTGCACCAAATGCCTCGCATATGGGCATGGGCGCAAGATATGCACAGAGGCCGTGGACCTCTGCTACTATTGTGGAGGCCCCCACTTAAAGGCGGACTGTGAACAGTTCCTGGCGGCCCAAGCACCAACTTGTAAGAGTTGTGTAAGGGCAAAAATGCTTGATACCTCCCACAGCGTCTACAGTGACCAGTGCCCCATCCGGAAAAAGTGGGACGCGCTGGCGAGGTCGGCCGTGGCTTATTCCTGATGCCGCCGCCGGCGTCCCACTTGAGGAAAACACCAACGGATCGAGCGCACACAACATTCTACATTTTGAAAAGAGAAACATATTAGAACACAACATCAAAAATTATAGGAATCTTGTTAACAAAAACCAAAATTTTAAAACACCAAAATTAGAAGTTTCTCAATTAAAAGCACTAATACACATAAATAAAACGTTGGATGACACATTTAATTGGACTTACTTTCTTTCGAAAATAAGTAAATTAAAATACAAGTTGAAAAATGACAGCAGTGTAAATATAAATGTTAGGTACAAAAGCAAGTATTATAGGTATTAGAATTATGTACTATTTATATTTTGATAAATATATAATAGCATAATAAAAACTAAGAATAAGAATAGATATATAACACTGTATAAAGCAGAAATATCATAAGTGCTAAGTTCTAGATTAAATAAATACAAAAAACTGTTAATTAATAAGCTGTAAATATAAAAATTAGGAAAAATAGTATATACTATACATTCACATACATAATTTTACATAAAATTAAGTAATTATAAGATACAAAAAAACATAAAAAAGAACAAAAATATAAACGTAAAACAACCTTTATTTTAAAATAGTTACCCAAAAATAAAATAGAAAAATAAAAAATAGTTTCCTAAGAATAAAATAGTAAAATAAGATACTAACTAAAGACACTTACATAAGTTCACTTAAATTAAGTAATATAACACAAATGTAGAATAACGTGTTCCCCAAAATAGTTCCTAAAATAGTACAGTAAAACAAATATAACTGTATAAATAGAATATTTCATCAATAAAATGTAAATAATATAGGATACATTTAATATGGCTTCCTAAAATTAGATTAAACTATAAAAAATTGTCAAAACATATTGAAGTGTGTATGTGATCCCTCACATAATATATAGATGAGAATAGTAGATAATATAGATATAAATAAAAAGATAGAAGAACACTTAATAGAAAATTATCAAAAATTCATGATATACAATAGAGCACACAATAGATGACATCTCTAAGCAAATACTTCAACAGAGTAACCACAAGCGTAAGCTTGATTTTCAATATTAAAAAATGCAAAGAAATAAATTAATTACCAAAGGTCCCAGATTCTTTTTGGGGAGAAAACGCGGTCCGGACTCAGAGCCGGGCTACAAGAAAAAAAAAAAAAAAAAAAAAACCTAACCTAACCTAACCTAACCTAACCTAACCTAACCTTTTTTTTTTTTTTTTTTTTTTTTTTTTTTTTTTACGTGTGGAAATCCCCTCGGATCGTCACCCCGCCGGGGCTCTCGACGGGGTGGTATGTCGGACTCGAACCGACTAAAACCACACGGTGTGACCTCTCTGCGCCTGTGTTTTGGGAAGGGGGCCAGGTTGTTATCGCCTTCTGGACCCCTCCCGGCGCCTGCCCGCACTGCTGCGGGCGCCATCTCCATAACCTCTCAAAATTTGGGCAACGTCCGGTCACACACGAACGCCGCCCCCTCGCGGCTGGCCTCTACAGCGGATGTACGGGGAAACCCATCCCGTCCACCCGCGGCCAGAATCAGGGCGGCATGAGGCGCAGGTGAGCGCGTCTTCGCCGCCCCGTTCGCCGGCGGCGGATCTGGTCCGAGTGGAAGTCGTCCTCCCGAACCTTCTCCGCCACCTCCTTCTGCGAGATTACGTCCTCGCAGAAGGTTGCGACCGCGGTAAAACAACTGTCGCTACCGGCCATGGAGCGTACTACGACCGGCAGCGAGAGTTCCTCTCCGATGACTGCAGTGAGGGCCCGGCGCTGCGCCGCCCATGCGGGGCAGACCGCCAGCGTGTGCTGGGCCGTGTCCTCACTGCAGTCGCAGTGGTGGCAGGCGGGACTCAATTCCCTCCTTGCGACCGAGTGCAGATACTTTCCGAAGCAACCGTGCCCGGAAAGCACCTGCGTCAGCCGGAAGGAAAGGGTCCCGTGCTGCCGCCCTGCCCACTCGGCGATGACCGGCTGGAGAGCCTCCACGGCGGCGAAGCCAGCGCGTGGAGTCTCCAGTCGGGACGACCATCTTGCCAAGGTGGCTCGACGAGCGGCTTCGCGCCACTCGCGCACGTCCTCGGGCGGAGGGCGAGACCCGCTCTCCGCCCGGAATTCAGCCACTCGTCGATAGACTTCGGCGAGCACTTCCGCCTCCAAATCCCACGGGGGTGTTCCGGCCAATGCGCATGCCGCTTCGGTCGACACCGTGCGGTATCCACGTATGGCTCTGACCGCCAATATCCTCTGGGGGCGCCAGAGGCGCGCCCTATTCTGGGCGGTCAGAGCCGCCGCCCACACCGGTGCACCGTACAGTGCCATCGACCGGACCACCCCCGTGTACAGCCGTCTAGTGGGAACACTGGCCCCGCCCAAATTGGGCAAAAGTCGCCCGAGGGCGGAGGCAGTGTCCACCAACTTTGGTGCCAGCTGTTTGAAGTGCTCGTCGAAGAGCCACCTTCCGTCTAGGACCAGACCCAGGTACCTCATCTGGGCCCGGACCGGTACGAGGACCGAGTTGACCTCTATCGAGGCGCCGGCGGGTGGACCACGACGGGGCCCATGAAAGAGTAGGGCCTCCGTCTTATCCAGGGCCACCCGCAGACCTAGCGCCTCGATGCGCCCGACCACCAGGGAGACTCCCGTAGTGGCCAGGCGTGCCGCCTCCTGGAAGTTAGCCCCCCGGGCCGTGACTAAAGTGTCGTCCGCGTAGCAGATTACACCCAGCCCGGGGGGGAGACGCCCTCTTAGGGCCCAGTCGTATCCCATGTTCCACAGGAGTGGTCCTAGGACAGACCCCTGTGGAACACCGCACGACATGGCCCTGCGTCTCAAGACGCCATCCCGGTCCTCGTACATGACGGTACGCTCCTCGAGATAGTCTGCCACCAGCCGCCTCAGGTACTCTGGCACCCCGTGGTAGCGGAGTGCTTCCCCTATGCAGCCGAATGGCAGACTATTGAAGGCGTTGGCGATGTCTAAGGACACCGCCAACACCACTCCGCCGCAGCTCACGGCCTCCTCGGTCACGGCCCTAAGGCGCATCACGGCATCGATCGTCGAACGCCCCTCTCGGAAACCGAACTGGGCGTCCGACAGATCGGGGCCGACCTCGCAGAGGTGCCGGACGATGCGGGCAGAGAGTATCCTCTCGAAGAGTTTACCCGCCTCGTCCAGCAACACGATTGGCCTATAGGCCGCGACCGAGTCGGCGGGCCGTCCCGGCTTCCTCAGCAGGACCAGCTTCCCGCATTTCCAGCGCTCAGGGAAGCGTCCGGACGCCAGGCTAGCGTCCAACACCCCCCGGAGGTGGTCCGACATGTAGTCGAGGGCACGGGCCATCACTCGGGCTGGAACCCCGTCCGGCCCGGGGGCGGTGTTCTTGGATCGAATCCGTAGAACGGCCGCCCCTACCTCCGAATCCCTGACGGGCGGAACTTCGACCTCGCTGCCCCCGTCGTCTCCGGCTGATGCAGCCATCGACGGGGGTGTGTGTTCCGCCCGCTGCGGGAATAGGCCCTCGACCACTTCCTGCAGGAAGCTGGGCTGGAGAGTCTCCGTAAGGGGGGGGCCCGACGTGCGGAGCTTTTCACGCACCGCACGATAAGGGCGACCCCAGGGGTCACGCTCGAGACTCTCCAGCATCTCCTCTCTACTAGCGTCTTTAGCGCGGCAGATGGCCAGCCTCAGAGTTTCCCGAGCTGCTCGGTACTCCTCGTGAAGCCGGTCCACCTCCTCACCGACACGGCGGTGACGTCGCCGACTCCGGGTGAGGGACCTCCGGGCACGTACACAGGCCGCGCGGAGGTCCGCCAACTCCTGGGACCACCAGTAGACCTCCTTCCTCGGAGGCCGACAACCACGAACGCGGGGCATGGCCGAGTCGCAAATCTGCATTAGCGCAGCAGCGAAACGACCAGCCCCCACGTCGACCTCCTCGGTCGGGGCCTGCGGAGACAGCCAAGATTGAACAATGGCCGCCTCTTCTAGTAGGTCCCTGTCGAGCTTGGCGACAGCCCACCGCGGAAAGCGGGAAGGGCGCCGCGCCGCGTGACCCCTACTGGCGTCCTGGGACCGGGAGAGCTCCAATCGGATATAGAGATGATCCGAGAGCGTCTCGACCTCATCCAGGACACTCCAGTTCCTTACTCGTGCGGCGACTGCAGGGGTAGCGAACGAGAGGTCCACTATCGACCCCCCCTGCTGTCGCACGCACGTGTTGGTGGCGCCCCTGTTCAGCAAACAGAGGCCCACTGACGCCGCCCACTCCTCTACGGCTGCGCCCCTGGCGTCCGTCGCCGGGGAACCCCACGCAATGGATTTTGCGTTGAAATCCCCCAGCACGAGGACGTGCCCAGACACTAGTCGCCGTATCGAGGTCTCCAAGGTGTTCAGGAAAACCTCGAAGTCGTGCAAGCTCCGATTGGGGGAGAAGTAGACACCATAAATGGTGATTCCCCCCCATTCGGCGGCAACATATCCAGTACCCTTGTCTCTTAGCGACAAGGGCGGGGAATGAGCCGCCGTGGAGCTGACGACTGCCACGGAGCCGTCCCGGTCACCCATCCAGTTCGGACGGGGAGGGACAAAATATGGCTCCGCGACTACGGCAACACCTATCGACCACTGTGCCATGGTTTGCAGGAAGAGGTCCTGCGCCGCGGCACAGTGGTTCAGATTCGTCTGGACAAGGAGGTTGGAGACTTGATCCATTACTGGATCGTCTCTACAACCTCCTCCATGGGCGTCGGCGTCGACGCACGGTTGACGTCGGAGGCAGCCTGGATCGATTGGCTAGCCCCCGGCGTTCGCTGAGAGGCGCGGGGAGGCCTGCAGCCCCCCTGCCCCATTTGATGATTGGCGGGCTTTTTACCCGCCGCACACACGGGGCAGTGAGGAGCAGCAGAGCACTCTGCCGCCTTGTGCCCGGGTTGACCGCAACGGAAGCACAAACCGCTGCAGTCAAAACAGCTCTCGCACTTGGCGCGAGTGTGTCCCCCGGCTAGACACCTGAAGCATCGCATCGGCCTCGCAGCCAGAACCGTGACCCTGGCATTTACGAAGCCGACGAGCATGCTCCCGGCGTCACCCAACACTTTAGCCGCCGCCACGGGACAGCTAACCCACACCGCGCCGAGGCCTCCCGGACCCGGACGGACGGTGCCGACTCTGACGGTGTCCGCGGTGCATCCAGTCTTTTCCGTGACTGCATCGCGGACATCCTCCGACG
This sequence comes from Phragmatobia fuliginosa, assembly GCA_932526445.1. Lineage (NCBI taxonomy): Eukaryota > Metazoa > Arthropoda > Insecta > Lepidoptera > Erebidae > Phragmatobia > Phragmatobia fuliginosa. The sequence continues at coordinate 27,859 of OW052065.1, forward strand.
TTACAGAGTCGTCCAGGCCCGAGATGCGCAGATCTGCGCACTTGGTGGGCCTGGCGATCTTAAGACCGTCCGTTGCGGCAAACATCACCCGCAGCCTCTCAGCGAACTTGTCGGCCGTCTGAGCACCGTCAGCCCCAGGGAATTCAAAAATTCGAGCTCCCGTTTGGGCGCGGCGCAGCCTCATTCCTGCGGCCCCGAACTCGGTGGCGAGCCCAGGACGGGCCCCTTTAAAGAGGGCCGCGTACGAGAGCCCGCCACTGGCCGCCTCCGGCGACAAGGTGACAACCACAGCCGCGGTTTTAGGCGGCTGCAGCTTCCGCGGCTTCTTTTTTGACGCCGTTGTCACCGGTGGTGAAGGCTGGGCTTGGCCCGCTTTTTCGGCCGCCCGTCTTGCCCGCTTTCGGGACTTCTTGGAGCCCTTCACCTCCTGCCAACCCTCGTTGGAGGGGGCAGGTGCAGAGGGGCCCGGCAGGGTTGTCGGAGTGGGAAGTGGAGGGAAATCCTCTCCACCACTCGGCCCCGCTTTAGGCCCCTTCTTGGCCGGCGCCTGTGCCGGCCCCTTCTTGGTCGGCGCCTGGGCCGGCGCCTTAGCTGACGCCTGGGCCGGTGCCTTGGCCTTCGCCTGGGCTGGTGCCCCGGCCCCCTTCTTCTGCTTTTGGGCAGCCGATGGAGCTGGGGCCGACGCGGCCGCCGCGTAGGACACGCAACCTCCCACAACCGGGAGTGCGGTCGGAGCAGCGGTCTTAGGCCGCTGTGACGCGAGTGGGGGGCGCACGACCGGCGCAGGGGGCAGTCTTGCCTCCAGTCCGGCCAGACGCCCGTCCAACATATGCCCAACTGCGATCATAATCTCCTGCAGTTGGGCGTCACGTACCCCAGAGTTGGTGGTAGGGGCAGGCTGAGACGTCGACGGGGCCTCCTCATCGGGGAGCTTTGCCCGGAAGCGGGTGAATTGAGCGCTCAGCTCGTTCACTTGCTCCGTCAGCCTATCATTGGCCGCCTGTAGGCGAGCCACATCTCCGATCAGGTCCTCCACGACCTCCGTCATGGCGGAGGAGGAGTCCTTAAGGGCCCTCACAAAGCAGCCCTTAAGGTTCACGGACTTGGTGGCCACCTTTTTAACGATGTCCACCGCCGCTCTCGCCTTCTCCTGTACAGACACGGGAGCTTGGGGGGCTACTCCCCGCACTGGCTCCCGGATCTTAAGCAGGAGATCTGCGATCTCCTCCTCCGCTTCGACTTCGCCCTCCGCACGGCCACGCCTGTACGACTCCGAATTTGTGAATACAGAGCCGGACGAGACGGAGACTGGTGTTCGCGACCTACCGGTGCGAAGAGTCTTCTCGGGTGTCTCCTGGGATGCGACGCTCACTCTGTCGCAGGAGCGCTTCCGCCTGTCGCTCGCCTCTGTTTCCATCGGCTCCACTGCGACCGAGCTCGCGCTGTTGCCACCGCTCATGCCTGGCGTGGCCGACGAGGAGCGTAAACGCTCCGATGCTCTCCGGCTCCCAGTAGTCAATTTGACTCCTCGGAGCCTCGTCGAGATGGGCGGCCCGAGTACTACGACCGCCTCTTTGGACGTGACTCCGTCCACACCCGAAGGGCTCCCCTTCAGGGGACCCTCCTTCTCCTGCGTCTGTCTCTCCGTTTCGATGTCCGTATTGTTTGCCTTATTGTTGTTAGATAATTCCGATCGTATGTTTTTATTTATATTAGATTTCAACTCCATAACTATACCCACGAGTGGGGGAGATTTAAAAGGTCCACCCGGGCAGAGATCCCCCATTACCCGGGCAAGCGTAAATTTGAACCAAACCGAGGGGTCCGCAGGTACCCCGGCTTGGGGTGCGCTTACGACTGAACTACCCATCAGCCATGCATCCCCTGGCCACGCACCAGAGCTTGGGATTCGGGGTAATTTTTTTATAGAGGTTTTCTTCCTCGCGGTCCGGGCGGTTAAGCCAAGACCCACGTCCCCGGACAGAGCCGGGATTACGCTATGCCGACGGTGGCAGGAGGACTACGTCCCCCTGCCTGCTCGGTGGTAGTGTGAGTACACGCCGAGCCCGCCCTCCTTTCTCCACCGCTAGCAGCGGGAGAAACTCCGACCCATGAAGGGTCCCATCTTCGGTTTTTTAACGAGGTTTCCTCCTCCATGCTCCGAAGAGCGAAGAGCCAGCAGGGCAACCGGCAGACACGCCCACCCTGCTGGATCAGGCCTTGCCCGAGAGCCGATAGAATGGCTTCCTCTCCTGCTAGAATATTAGCCGCTGGCGATAATCCTCTCCTCCAGATGACACGGAGGAAATGAGGAGGAACAGTGCTATCGCCAGCGTTGCCCAGGGTGCACCACGAGGAGGTTTTCTAGCCAGCACCCCAACCTAACCTAACCTAACCTTTTTTTTTTTTTTTTTTTTTTTTTTTTTTTTTTTTTTTTTTAACGTGTGGAAATCCCCACGGACCGTCACCCCACCGGGGCTCTCGGCGGGGCGGTGTGTCGGACTCGAACCGACTAAAACCACACGGTGTGACCTCTCTGCGCCTGTACTTGGAAGGGATCCAGGTAACTGTTTTCCTTCTGGATCCCTCCCGGCGCCTGCCCGCACTGTTGCGGGCGCCATCTCTATATCCTCTCCAAATTGGGCGACGTCCGGTCACACACGGACGCCACCCCCTCGCGGCTGGCCACTACAGCGGATGGACGGGGAAACCCGTCCCGTCCACCCGCGGCCACTCTCAGGGCGGCATGAGACGCAGATATGCGCGCCTCCGCCGCCCAGGGCGCCGGCGGCGGATCGGGTCCGAGTGGAGGTCATCCTCCCGGGCCTTCTCCGCCACCTCCTTCTGCGAGATTACGTCCTCGCAGAAGGTTGCGACCGCGGTAAAACAACTGTCGCTACCGGCCATGGAGCGGACTACGACCGGCAGCGAGAGTTCCTCTCCGATGACTGCAGTGAGGGCCCGGCGCTGGGCCGCCCATGCGGGGCAGACCGCCAGCGTGTGCTGGGCCGTGTCCTCACTGCAGTCGCAGTGGTGGCAGGCGGGACTCGATTCCCTCCTTGCGACCGAGTGCAGATACTTTCCGAAGCAACCGTGCCCGGAAAGCACCTGCGTCAGCCGGAAGGAAAGGGTCCCGTGCTGCCGCCCTGCCCACTCGGCGATGACCGGCTGGAGAGCCTCCACGGTGGCGAAGCCAGCGCGTGGAGTCTCCAGCCGGAAAGACCACCTAGCCAAGGTGGCTCGACGAGCGGCTTCACGCCACTCGTGTACGTCCTCGGGCGGAGGGCGAATGCCCCTCTCCGCCCGGAATTCAGCCACTCGTCGATAAACTTCGGCGAGCACTTCCGCCTCCAAATCCCACGGGGGAGTTCCGGCCAAAGCGCAGGCCGCTTCGGTTGACACCGTGCGGTATCCGCGTATGGCTCTGACCGCCAATATCCTCTGGGGGCGCCAGAGGCGCGCCCTATTCTGGGCGGACAGAGCCGCCGCCCACACCGGTGCACCGTACAGTGCCATCGACCGGACCACCCCCGTGTACAGCCGCCTAGTGGGAACACTGGCCCCGCCCAAATTGGGCAAAAGTCGCCCGAGGGCGGAGGCAGTGTCCACCAACTTTGGAGCCAGCTGTCTGAAGTGCTCGTCGAAGAGCCACCTTCCGTCTAGGACCAGACCCAGGTACCTCATCTGGGCCCGGACCGGTACGAGGACCGAGTTGACCTTGATCGAGGCGCCGGCGGGTGGACCACGACGGGGCCCATGGAAGAGTAGGGCCTCCGTCTTATCCAGGGCCACCCGCAGACCCAGCGCCTCGATGCGCCCGACCACCATGGACACTCCTGTGGTGGCCAGGCGCGCCGCCTCCTGGAAGTTAGCCCCCCGGGCCGTGACTAAGGTGTCATCCGCGTAGCAGATTACACCCAGCCCGGGGGGGAGACGCCCTCGTAGGGCCCAGTCGTATCCCATGTTCCACAGGAGTGGTCCTAGGACAGACCCCTGTGGAACACCGCACGACATGGCCCTGCGTCTCAAGACGCCATCTCGGTCCTCGTACATGACGGTACGCTCCTCAAGATAGTCTGCCACCAGCCGCCTCAGGTACTCTGGCACTCCGTGGTAGCGGAGTGCTTCCCCGATGCAGCCGAATGGCAGACTATTGAAGGCGTTGGCGATGTCTAAGGACACCGCCAACACCACTCCGCCGCAGCTCACGGCCTCCTCAGTCACGGCCCTAAGGCGCATTACGGCATCGATCGTCGAACGCCCCTCTCGGAAACCGAATTGGGCGTCCGACAGATCGGGGCCAACCTCGCAGAGGTGCCGGACGATGCGGGCAGAGAGTATCCTCTCGAAGAGTTTACCCGCCTCGTCCAGCAACACGATAGGCCTATAGGCCGTGACCGAATCGGCAGGCCGTCCCGGCTTCCTCAGCAGGACCAGCTTCCCGCATTTCCAGCGCTCAGGGAAGCGTCCGGACGCCAGGCTAGCGTCTAACACTTCCCTGAGGCGGTCCGACATGTGATCGAGGGCTCGGGCCATCACTCGGGCTGGGACCCCGTCCGGCCCAGGGGCGGTGTTCTTATATCGAATCCGTAGAACAGCCGCCCCTACCTCCGATTCCCTGACGGGCGGAACTTCAACCTCGCTGCCCCCGTCGTCTTCGGCTGATGCAGCCATCGACGGGGGTGTGTGTTCCGCCCGCTGCGGGAATAGGCCCTCGACCACTTCCTGCAGGAAGCTGGGCTGGAGAGTCTCCGTAAGGGGGGGGCCTGACGTGCGGAGCTTGTCACGCACCGCACGATAAGGGCGACCCCAGGGGTCACGCTCGAGACTCTCCAGCATCTCCTCTCTACTGAAATCTTTGGCGCGGCAGATGGCCAGCCTCAGAGTTTTCCGAGCTTCTCGGTACTCCTCGTGAAGCCGGTCCACCTCCTCACCGACCCCGCGGTGACGTCGCCTGCTACTAGTTAGGGACCTCCGGGCACGAACGCACGCCGCACGGAGGTCCGCCAACTCCTGGGACCACCAGTAGACCTCCTTCCTCGGAGGCCGACATCCACGAACGCGGGGCATGGCCGTATCGCAGACCCGCGTTAGCGCGTCAGCGAAGCGGCCAGCTCCCACGTCGACCCCCTCGGTCAGGGCCCGCGGAGACAGCCAAGCGTTGAGAATGGCCGCCTCCTCCAGTAGGTCCCTATCGAGCTTGGCGACAGCCCACCGCGGGAAGCGGGAAGGGCGCCGTGCCGCGTGACCCCTACTGGGGTCCTGGGACCGGGAGAGCTCAAATCGGATATAGAGGTGATCCGAGAGCGTCTCAACCTCTTCCAGGACACACCAGTTCCTTACTCGTGCGGCGACTGCAGGGGTAGCGAACGAAAGGTCCACTATCGACCCCCCCTGCTGTCGCACGCACGTGTTGGTGGAGCCCCTGTTCAGCAAACAGAGGCCCACCGAAGCCGCCCACTCCATTACGGCTTCGCCCCTGGCGTCCGTCGCCGGGGAACCCCACGCAATGGACTTTGCGTTGAAGTCCCCCAGCACGAGGACGTGCCCAGACGCTAGTCGCCGCATCGAGGTCTCCAAGTTGTTGAGGAAGACCTCGAAGTCGCTCAAACTCCGGTTGGGGGAGAAGTAAACACCGTAAACGGTGATCCCCCCCCACTCGGCGGCAACATATCCCGTACCCTTGTCTTTTAGCGACAAGGGCGGGGAATGGGCCGCCGTGGAGCCGACGACTGCCACGGAGCCGTCCCAGTCACCCATCCAGTTTGGACGGGGAGGAACGTAGTAGGGCTCCGCGACTACGGCGAGACCTACCGACCACTGTGCCATGGTTTGCAGGAGGAGGTCCTGCGCCGCGGCACAGTGGTTGAGGTTCGTCTGGACCAGGAGGCTGGAGACTTGATCCATTATTGGACCGTGTCTCCAACCCCCTCCATGGGCGTCGGCGTCGACGCACGATTAACGTCGGAGGCAGCCCGGGTCGTTAGGCTGGCCGCCGGCGTTTGCGGAGAAGCACGGGGAGGCTTGCAGCCCCCCTGCCCCATCTGGTGATTGGCGGGTTTATTGCCCGCCGCACACACGGGGCAGTGAGGGGTGGCAGAGCATTCCGCCGCCTTGTGCCCCGGTTGACCGCAGCGGAAACATAATCCGCTGCAGTCAAAGCACCTGTCGCACCTGGCGCGTGTGTGCCCCGATACTAGGCATTTGTAACACCTCATCGGTCTCGCCGCCAGGACCGTAATCCTAGCGTTGACAAAACCGATGAGGATCTTGCCAGCATCGCCCAATACTTTGGCCGACACTACGGGGCAGCTGATCCACACAGCGCCAAGTCCTCCTGGTCCGGGGCGGATGGTGCCGACCCTGACGTTCTCCGCGCTGCAGCCCGTCTTGTCCACGACTGCAACGCGGACATCCTCCACCGTCACTGAGTCGTCCAGGCCCGAAATGCGCAACTCCGCACACTTCGTAGGCCTGGCGACTCTGACACCATCCTCGGCTGCGAACATAACCCGCAGCTTCTCCGCAAAGGCGTCCGCCGACTTTGCGCCTTCAGCCCCCGGAAACTCTAGCACTCGAGCTCCCGTCTGGGACTTGCGCAGGCTCATGCCTGCCGTCCCGAACTCAGTGGCGAGACTGCGGGCCCTTTGGAAAAGAGCCGCGTACGTCAGTCCGCCACTGACCGCCTCCGGCGACACGGTCACCACCACAGCCGCTGTTTTGGGCGGCTGCAGTTTCCGCGCCTTCTTCTTGGTGGCCGTTGCCACCGGTGGCGAAGACGGGCCTTTGGCTGCCTTCTGTGCTGCCTTTTTCGCCCGCCTTCGGGACGACTTCGACCCTTCCACTACCTGCCAACGGTCATCGGAGGCAGATGTGGAGGGGCCCGGCTGAGATTGTGGAGTGGGGAGCGGAGGGAACTCCGCTCCGGACTTTGCCGCCGTTTCAGGCACCGCCTTGGCCGGCGCCTTGGCCGGCGCCTTGGCCGGTGCCTGGGCCGGCGCCTTAGCCGGGGCCTTCGCCGGCGCCTTGGCCCCCTTCCACGCTCTTTTGGGAGCCGCAGGGGCCGAAGTCGAAGCCGCGGCCGCCGCATACGACGCAGCGGGTGCGGTCGGCGCTGTCGCAGCCCTCGGTCGCTGCGACGCGAGCGGGGGGCGCACGACCGGTGCAGGGGGCAGTCTCGCCTCCAGACCGGCCAGACGCCCGTCCAGCATATGCTCCACTGCGAGGAGGACCTGGCGCAGCTGGGCGTCAGGTACCTCGACGCTGGCAGGAGCCGGCTGCGACGGGCCAGGCAAGGCCTCTCTTTGAGGCCGCTCAGCCCGAAATTGGGTGAACTGAGCGCTGAGCTCAGCCACCTGGCCCGTCAGGCGGTCGTTGGCTGCCTGGAGACGAGAAACGTCTCCGCAGAGGCTCTCTACGACCTCCGCGATAGCGGAGGAGGAGTCCTTCAGGGCTCTTACAAAAGAGCCCTTCAGGTTCACTGACTTGGTGGCCACTTTGTGGATTATATCCACGGCCACCTTCGCCCTCTCCTGCAAGGATAAGGGATCCTGTGGGGCATCTCCCTCCGCCGGCGCCCTTATCCTTGGTAGCAGATCTGAGATCTCCTCCTCCGCTGCAATTTCGCAATCCGCTCGCTTCCTCTTGTAGGATTCCGCTTTTGAAAAGGCGGAGCCTGGTCGAGCCGAGACTGGGGTTCGCGACTTGCGGATGAATTTCAGAGCTGGCGTCTCCTGGGATGTATCGCTTTCGCCATCCCCGGAGAGCCCACCCTTTTGGCTACCGCTCGCCTCCGTCTCCATCGCCTCTGGTGCGATCGTGGTTGTACTGGTCCCACGGCTCGTGCCTGCCGTGGCGGACCTGGAGCGTGAACGTTCCGATGATCTTTGGCTCCCAGTAGTCGGTTTGACTCCTGGGAGCCCCACCGAAATGGGCGGCCCGAGTACGACCGCAGCCTCCTTGGACGCTTTGTCGTCCACTCCCGAAGAAGAGCTCCCCTTGGGGATGCCCTTCTTCGCTCTCCCTCTCTTCGTATCAGTGTCCTTTTTGATCGCCGTTTCGTTTGTTTTTTTGTTTTCCGTGCCGTATTCTGTTTGATTTTCATTTTCACTTTCCATAATAGACCCACGAGTGGGGGAGAAGTAACGGTCGACCCGAGCAGAGATCCCCCAATACCCGGGCAAGCGTACATTTTTAACCCAACCGAGGGGTCCGCAGGTACCTCGGCTTGGGGTGCGCTCGCAACTGAACTTCCCATCAGCCATGCATCCCCTGGCCACGCACCAGAGCTTGGGATTCGGGGTAATTTTTTATAGAGGTTTTCTTCCTCGCGGTCCGGGCGGCTAAGCCAAGACCCACGCCCCCGGACAGAACCGGGATTACGTTATGCCGACGGTGGCAGAAAGACTACGTCCCCCTGCCTGCTCGGTGGTAGTGTAAGTACACGCCGAGCCCGTCCTCCTCTCTCCACCGCTAGCAGCGGAGAAACTGCGGCCCCTACAGAGCCCCACCTTCAGGTTTTTTATCGAGGTTTCCTCCTCCATGCTCCGAAGAGCGAAGAGCCAGCAGGGCAACCGGCAGACACGCCCACCCTACTGGATCAGGCCTTGCCCGAGAGCCGATGGAATGGCTTCCTCTCCTGCTAGAATATTAGCCGCTGGCGATAATCCTCTCCTCCAGATGACGCGGAGGAAATGAGGAGGAACAGCGTTATCGCCAGCGTTTCCAGGGTGCACCACGAGGAGGTTTTCTAGCCAGCACCCCAACCTAACCTAACCTAACCTAACCTAACCTAACCAAACCTTTTTTTTTTTTTTTTTTTTTTTTTTTTTTTTTTTTTTTTTTTTTTTTTTTAACGTGTGGAAATCCCCACGGACCGTCACCCCACCGGGGCTCTCGGCGGGGCAGTGTGTCGGACTCGAACCGACTAAAACCACACGGTGTGACCTCTCTGCGCCTGTACTTGGAAGGGATCCAGGTAACTGTTTTCCTTCTGGACCCCTCCCGGCGCCTGCCCGCACTGTTGCGGGCGCCATCTCCATATCCTCTCAAATTGGGCGACGTCCGGTCACACGCGGACGCCACCCCCTCGCGGCTGGCCACTACAGCGGATGGACGGGGAAACCCGTCCCGTCCACCCGCGGCCACTCTCAGGGCGGCATGAGACGCAGGTATGCGCGCCTCCGCCGCCCAGGGCGCCGGCGGCGGATCGGGTCCGAGTGGAGGTCATCCTCCCGGGCCTTCTCCGCCGCCTCCTTCTGCGAGATTACGTCCTCGCAGAAGGTTGCGACCGCGGTGAAACAACTGTCGCTACCGGCCATGGAGCGGACTACGACCGGCAGCGAGAGTTCCTCTCCGATTACTGCAGTGAGGGCCCGGCGCTGCGTCGCCCATGCGGGGCAGACCGCCAGCGTGTGCTGGGCCGTGTCCTCACTGCAGTCGCAGTGGTGGCAGGCGGGACTCGGTTCCCTCCTTGCGACCGAGTGCAGATACTTTCCGAAGCAACCGTGCCCGGAAAGCACCTGCGTCAGCCGGAAGGAAAGGGTCCCGTGCTGCCGCCCTGCCCACTCGGCGATGACCGGCTGGAGAGCCTCCACGGTGGCGAAGCCAGCGCGTGGAGTCTCCAGCCGGAAAGACCATCTAGCCAAGGTGGCTCGACGAGCGGCTTCGCGCCACTCGCGTACGTCCTCGGGCGGAGGGCGAATGCCCCTCTCCGCCCGGAATTCAGCCACTCGTCGATAAACTTCGGCGAGCACTTCCGCCTCCAGATCCCACGGGGGTGTTCCGGCCAAGGCGCAGGCCGCTTCGGTCGACACCGTGCGGTATCCGCGTATGGCTCTGACCGCCAATATCCTCTGAGGGCGCCAAAGGCGCGCCCTATTCTGGGCGGACAGAGCCGCCGCCCACACCGGTGCACCGTACAGTGCCATCGACCGGACCACCCCCGTGTACAGCCGCCTAGTGGGAACACTGGCCCCGCCCAAATTGGGCAAAAGTCGGCCGAGGGCGGAGGCAGTGCCCACCAACTTTGGAGCCAGCTGTCTGAAGTGCTCGTCGAAGAGCCACCTTCCGTCTAGGACCAGACCCAGATACCTCATCTGGGCCCGGACCGGTACGAGGACCGAGTTGACCTCGATCGAGGCGCCGGCGGGTGGACCACGACGGGGCCCATGAAAGAGTAGGGCCTCCGTCTTATCCAGGGCCACCCGCAGACCCAGCGCCTCGATGCGCCCGACCACCATGGACACTCCTGTGGTGGCCAGGCGCGCCGCCTCCTGGAAGTTAGCCCCCCGGGCCGTGACTAAGGTGTCATCCGCGTAGCAGATTACACCCAGCCCGGGGGGGAGACGCCCTCGTAGGGCCCAGTCGTATCCCATGTTCCACAGGAGTGGTCCTAGGACTGACCCCTGTGGAACACCGCACGACATGGCCCTGCGTCTCAAGACGCCATCTCGGTCCTCGTACATGACGGTACGCTCCTCAAGATAGTCTGCCACCAGCCGCCTCAGGTACTCTGGCACTCCGTGGTAGCGGAGTGCTTCCCCGATGCAGCCGAATGGCAGACTGTTGAAGGCGTTGGCGATGTCTAAGGACACCGCCAACACCACTCCGCCGCAGCTCACGGCCTCCTCGGTCACGGCCCTAAGGCGCATTACGGCATCGATCGTCGAACGCCCCTCTCGGAAACCGAATTGGGCGTCCGACAGATCGGGGCCAACCTCGCAGAGGTGCCGGACGATGCGGGCAGAGAGTATCCTCTCGAAGAGTTTACCCGCCTCGTCCAGCAACACGATAGGCCTATAGGCCGTGACCGAATCGGCAGGCCGTCCCGGCTTCCTCAGCAGGACCAGCTTCCCGCATTTCCAGCGCTCAGGGAAGCGTCCGGACGCCAGGCTAGCCTAACCTAACCTAACCTAACCTAACCTAACCTAACCTAACCTAACCTAACCTAACCTAACCTAACCTAACCTAACCTAACCTAACCTAACCTAACCTAACCTAACCTTTTTTTTTTTTTTTTTTTTTTTTTTTTTTTTTTTTTTTTTTTTTTTTTTTTTTTTTTTTTTTTTTTTTACGTGTGGAAATCCCCTCGGATCGTCACCCCGCCGGGGCTCTCGACGGGGTGGTATGTCGGACTCGAACCGACTAAAACCACACGGTGTGACCTCTCTACGCCTGTGTTTTGGGAAGGGGGCCAGGTTGTTATCGCCTTCTGGACCCCTCCCGGCGCCTGCCCGCACTGTTGCGGGCGCCATCTCCTTTTCCTCTCAAATTTTGGGCGACGTCCGGTCACACGCGGACGCCACCCCCTCGCGGCTGGCCTCTACAGCGGATGAACGGGGAAACCCATCCCGTCCACCCGCGGCCAGAATCAGGGCGGCATGAGGCGCAGGTGAGCGCGCCTTCGCCGCCCCGTTCGCCGGCGGCGGATCTGGTCCGAGTGGAAGTCGTCCTCCCGAACCTTCTCCGCCGCCTCCTTCTGCGAGATTACGTCCTCGCAGAAGGTTGCGACCGCGGTAAAACCACTGTCGCTACCGGCCATGGAGCGTACTACGACCGGCAGCGAGAGTTCCTCTCCGATGACTGCAGTGAGGGCCCGGCGCTGCGCCGCCCATGCGGGGCAGACCGCCAGCGTGTGCTGGGCCGTGTCCTCACTGCAGTCGCAGTGGTGGCAGGCGGGACTCGATTCCCTCCTTGCGACCGAGTGCAGATACTTTCCGAAGCAACCGTGCCCGGAAAGCACCTGCGTCAGCCGGAAGGAAAGGGTCCCGTGCTGCCGCCCTGCCCACTCGGTGATGACCGGCTGGAGAGCCTCCACGGCGGCGAAGCCAGCGCGTGGAGTCTCCAGTCGGGACGACCATCTTGCCAAGGTGGCTCGACGAGCGGCTTCGCGCCACTCGCGCACGTCCTCGGGCGGAGGGCGAGACCCGCTCTCCGCCCGGAATTCAGCCACTCGTCGATAGACTTCGGCGAGCACTTCCGCCTCCAAATCCCACGGGGGTGTTCCGGCCAGGGCGCACGCCGCCTCGGTAGACACCGTGCGGTATCCGCGTATGGCTCTGACCGCCAATATCCTCTGGGGGCGCCAGAGGCGCGCCCTATTCTGGGCGGTCAGAGCTGCCGCCCACACCGGTGCACCGTACAGTGCCATCGACCGGACCACCCCCGTGTACAGCCGCCTAGTGGGAACACTGGCCCCGCCCAAATTGGGCAAAAGTCGCCCGAGGGCGGAGGCAGTGTCCACCAACTTTGGTGCCAGCTGTTTGAAGTGCTCGTCGAAGAGCCACCTTCCGTCTAGGACCAGACCCAGGTACCTCATCTGGGCCCGGACCGGTACGAGGACCGAGTTGACCTCTATCGAGGCGCCGGCGGGTGGACCACGACGGGGCCCATGAAAGAGTAGGGCCTCCGTCTTATCCAGGGCCACCCGCAGACCCAGCGCCTCGATGCGCCCGACCACCAGGGAGACTCCCGTAGTGGCCAGGCGTGCCGCCTCCTGGAAGTTAGCCCCCCGGGCCGTGACTAAAGTGTCGTCCGCGTAGCAGATTACACCCAGCCCGGGGGGGAGACGCCCTCTTAGGGCCCAGTCGTATCCCATGTTCCACAGGAGTGGTCCTAGGACAGACCCCTGTGGAACACCGCACGACATGGCCCTGCGTCTCAAGACGCCATCCCGGTAACCTAACCTAACCTAACCTAACCTAACCTAACCTAACCTAACCTAACCTAACCTAACCTAACCTAACCTAACCTAACCCAAAAGATCCACGAGAAGATGGAGTCCGTCCAAGTCGACATGGACGTGGCAACGGAGGGGATCGTGGTGCGGGCGCAGTCCCAGATCGAAGACCTGATCGGGACTGTCGCTCGGGACTTGGTTGTTGAGACCAAGTCCCACATCGGAGAGGCAATCGGCGAGGCTATCAAGCTCCAAAAGCCCGAGAGCCTCCCGGCCCCGGTCCCCCCCTTGACATACGCCGGGGCCGCAGCAGCCGGACCCGGGCGCCGGCCGGCGCTTCACTCGGTGGCGGTCACCTCCACGAACAGTCTTGAGACTGCCGAGGAGGTGCTCGTCAAGGTGAAAAAGGCGGTCGACGCCAGGAGTACCGGCTTAAAGGTAAGTAGGGCCAGGAAGGCGAAGAACCGGATGGTCATCTTGGGTTGCGACACCGTGGGGGAACGCGATCGAGTGAGAGCAAAACTCGAAAACAGTGGTAGTGGGCTTGTGGTGGCCCCAATGAAAAATAAGGATCCACTCGTCGTCCTCAAGGACGTTTTTGTCGATGGGGACGACGAGGACGTGATCAGGGCCCTCTACACCCAAAACGCGGATATTTTCATGGGGCTGCCGCAAGAAGAAAAAGAAATTAGATTAAAATACAAAAAACGCACTAGAAATCCCGAGACGTCCCACTTAATCCTCCAAGTGAGGCCGAAAGTGTGGCAGCGGATGACCGGGGCCGGAACTCTCTACCTGGATCTACAAAGGGTCAGGGTGGAGGACCAGTCCCCGGTCATCCAATGCACAAGGTGCCTGGCATTCGGCCACGGCCGAAAGTACTGCACCGCGAGTGTGGACAGTTGCAGCCACTGCGGAGGTCCGCACCTCCGTGTGAAGTGCCCCGAGTATTCTGCGGGGGCCGGCCCGCGATGCTGCAACTGCGCACACTCCGGGGTGGAGAACGTAGGCCACAACGCCTATAGCGCCGAATGCCCAACCCGCCTTAAGTGGGACTACTTGGCGAGGTCCAACACGTCATATTCATGACTATCCACCCACAGTACACACACACAAGACAGAAACACATACACCCATACACAAACATAGACACTTATGTATGAAATATATAATAACTATATAAATGATTACATAAAAAACATGCATACAACATATAACACGTACAATACAAACAGTTCATACAGAAGTGTCAACAGATGTTTATATTTTTGAATATAAATACTCTGTTGGCAAGATAGGGAGATTATGAACATACACAACATAAACACTGACTAAACATACAATTACACAATACACTAGCCATGAATATGACGGGTTGGAATATAACATCGGAGTGGGGTGTCTCGGTGAATAAAATATAGACAGACAGACAATAGAGCGAAAAGACAGTAGGAATAAAAAATAATAAACCACACCACTGGTGATGTAGGAACAGGACTAAACCAGCTAGTCAGACTACTCATTTACAACCACTACACACATTGCACTTATTATTGGTCATATCTTTTATATAAATATCCAAACACTTTCTACTTGTGTTTGTATCTTAACTGTTTACTTTTAACTTATTCTATTTTAAATTATTATACTTTGTTAGTTACCGAAAGCAAAAAAATTGACAAAAGTTGACAATTTCAAAGGTAAACAACAAAGAAAGTTCCGAAATCCTTATTTTAATTATTTATTTATTTAATTTGTTTTAATTTAATTTAATTTATTCTATTTTAACCTATTTGTAATTGTAAATGTAAATAATTTATTAATTGAGCTAAAACTGTAAATGTAAATAACAAACAAAGCTCTAAAAATCTGAATAAAAAATGGAAGTCAGATTGACAAACAAAAGGATTTTAAGAACATATATATTGTAAATAGCCTAGATTTTAATAGATACAAGATGTAATATAAATGTAAATAGTGTAGATTAACCTATGTTAACAAAATTGGGTATACATACCCAATTACTTAATTTTAAAATAAGCTAGCTTAAAAAAGAATATAGATATACAAGAGCCTGTCGTTCCTACGGACGGGGAAAAGTGACGAGGTCAAAAGAAAAAGACCTCTTTAAAAAAAAAAAAAAAAAAAAAAAAACCTAACCTAACCCATATACATTTTCGAAAAATAAAGTTTTATATTTTACTGACTTGAAGCTTTTGGCGGTTGAGATAGGCATAGTTATATACTAAAACGTTGTTTTATTTGTATTTTTGACATTTTATTGACATTTATAGGGAATTTTCGGGACTTTTACGCTTTTTAGTGTTTTTACATATTCCAAACGCTAATAACTTTGACGTTTGTCAACCAAATCTATTGATTTTGGTTTTAAATTGTCGGCGTTAACGTCGCCCACACGTGTGTACCTCGTTTTCGGGGCTGCACCGTATAACACCTGAAATAATTACAACAAACACTTAAAAAGTACCTGAAAAACACAAAAATCTAACTTTAAAAAGTACTTACCAGACGAACCGAGCCGCTCGCTGCCGGGAGCTCGTCAAATTTGACTGCATCTACACCCCTGCTGTACACCACCACCGGTTGAACACCCTCCGACTTACCATCGGAGCAGGAACACCTGAAAACTTAGAAATTTTCATTAAAAATCCATCAAAATTAACGTTTTTCGACAATTTTTCGGCAACCCTTTGGCTTAAAACTACAAATTTGGCATATTTAGATAGGGCTAATTTAGCCGCGTCGAAAGACACCTCTCCCGTCGAAATCCGACGAGTAGATTTTCAAAAACGGGCCCGCCCACCCTCCCAGTTTCGCTTGGGTATATCGATTTTCAGGGGTACAGAGGCAGCAGGGGTTTATAACATTTTCTGACTTTTTATCAAACTTGTCAATTCTGACTATACATTGACTTTTGACTGTTTTTATAGATATATAAGACACCTACGACCCCTTATACAGGTCGCAGTAACTAATAAGCCTATATTTAAGTAAAACTATTAATTTAATTTTATTTTAATTTTAATTCTATTGTACGTGTTTGCTGTATTTTAAACAAATTGACAGAGGCATTATACACCTCTTTAAATTATAGACCGGCTTATTAGAGCAAAGCTAAGAATTTTAACTTGTATATATTTTAACTTTAGTCTATTGACATTTATCCTTTTAATTGTAAATAATTTTAATTGTAATAATAATTTAAATTTTAAACAAATTGAAGTTATTGACCATATAATTATATTATAGCTTATATTTTAATTATTGACAGAGGCCTAACACCTCAACTTATATAGACCGGCTCAAATCAGAGCACAGCTTTTTTTTATTTTTTAATTGTTTTTAATTTGATTATTAGTTACCTGTTTTAACAACTGACACAAACCCCCCTATACAGGGTCAAATAGATATACGTATACACACTTTTCCCCGTCAACCACTCTCTCACTCTCTCACCAGACATGCCAAATATGTATGAGACCCCCCCAACATCCCGCGCGGCTCCCGGCGCCTCTACCTCGCCCTCAATTGTTCAAGACGCCTCGAAGACATTTATACGGAGACCCGGAACCAAGCGAAGGTCACTCGACCTTATGGAACAGTATAAAAGGCAGCATACCACCTACGCTAGCCAGTCGAGTGACCTTCTACTCCAGGAGGTAATGACCACCTTCGAGGAGATCCCCTCGAAGTGTGCGCAATACCCGCAAATGCGGAAGGACATTAAAGCCTTCCTGGAGTCAGCTTCGGATAAGGGTCTCCGAGTACTCTTCGAGTTGAGCAGGCGCATAAAGTGCCTGGAGGAGAAGGTGTCTGAGGTGGCAAGCGCGACTACGGTGGTCGCAAACCCAGTGCAGGAGACCGCTCCCCTCCCACAAGAGGACAAAATCCTGGCCAGACTTGAGGAGATGGAGGACTCTATCCGCGAGATTATCGACCTTTCTTTTTATAAATTAAAATATAGGATAGGCGACGCTGAGGAAAAAATGGAGGAGCAGAGCGTCGAGATAATCAACAAAATCCACGAAAAGATAGAGTCCACCCAAGTCGATATTGATGTGGCAATGGAGGGGATCGTGGTGCGAGCGCAGTCCCAGCTCGAAGACCTGGTCGGGACTGTCGCTCGGGACTTGGTTGTAGAGACCAAGTCCCACATCGGTGAGGCGATCGGTGAGGCGATCAAATTACAAAAGCCCGAAAGCCTCCCGGCCCCGGTCCCCCCCATGACTTACGCCAGAGCCGCAGCAGCCGGACCCGGGCGCCGACCGGCGCTTCACTCGGTGGCGGTCACCTCCACGGACAGTCTTGAGACTGCCGAGGGGGTGCTCGCCAGGGTGAAAAAGGCGGTCGACGCCAGGGGTACCGGCCTAAAAATCAGTAAGGCCAGGAAAGCCAAAAATCGAACAGTAATACTGGGTTGCGACACCGAAGGGGAACGCGATAGAGTGAGAGAGAGGATTGAAAGCAGTGGCAGTGGGCTTGTGGTAGCGCCCATGAAGAACAAGGATCCGCTCGTCGTCCTCAAAGACGTTTTCGTCGATGGGGACGATGAAGACGTGATCAGGGCACTTTACACCCAAAACGCTGAGGTCTTCATGGGGCTACCACAAGAAGACAAGGAACTAAGAATAAAATACAAAAAGAGAACTAGGAATCCCGAGACGTCCCACATTATACTACAGGTTAAGCCAAAAGTATGGCAGAGGATGACCGGGGCTGGAACCCTTTACCTTGACCTGCAAAGGGTCAGAGTGGAGGACCAGTCCCCGGTTGTCCAATGTACAAAGTGCCTGGCATTCGGCCACGGTCGTAAGTTCTGCACCGAGAGTGTGGACAGGTGCAGCCACTGCGGCGGTCCGCATTTACGCGAGAAGTGTCCTGAACACTCTGCAGGAATCGGACCACGCTGCTGCAACTGTGCGCACTCTGGGCTGAAGAACGTCGGCCATAACGCCTTCAGCGCCGAATGCCAAACCCGACAAAAATGGGATTACTTGGCCAGGTCCAACACGTCATATTTATGACTACCCACCCATTACACATACA
This sequence comes from Phragmatobia fuliginosa, assembly GCA_932526445.1. Lineage (NCBI taxonomy): Eukaryota > Metazoa > Arthropoda > Insecta > Lepidoptera > Erebidae > Phragmatobia > Phragmatobia fuliginosa. Next base: position 45,605 of record OW052065.1, read on the forward strand.
CAGCACAGAGACACACACACATATACACATACATAGACACTGATGTATAAAATATATAATGATTATATATAAGAATACATCAAAACATGCATACAACATTTAACACTTACAATACAAAATAGTTTATACGGAAGTGTCAACAGTTATATATATTTTTGAATATAAATATACTGTTGACAAGATAGGGAGTTATATAAACTTAACACAAACATAAACACTATCGCTAGACACACAACATAACAATACACGAGTCATAAATATGACGATGTTGGAATACAACATCATGGTGGGGCGTCTTGGTGAAAAGACAGACAGACAGACATAACATAGAGGAATTAAGACAGTAAATAGAATAAAATATCATACCCACTGCCGATTTATGTACAAGAAACATACAGAAAGATAAAGTATCAACTAGTCAAACTGCCCACCTACTAATATATATATACACAACCTATTTATCATACTATTTATTATAAAATTGTACTATTTAATACTATTAATACTAATTATAACTATATTATTCATTGTCCAATTATACTATTTAATACTATTTATCACTATACTATTTGTTGTAATATTGTAAATACATATTGGCTGCGCCACATTTGTTATTTTTATACACTCATATTAATTTGTGTCAACACATTATATTTCTTAAATCATCGCATATATATATACGCCTCAAAACGCAACACATATTCCTGGCAACACTTCCCCTTCCCTCCCAAACGGCGCCAGTGGCAGTTGACAAAAAGTACTTCGAATGAACTCAACTGCGCGCGCGAACAATATTTCAAAATTACGCAAAAGACTATAAATTTGTGACAATTTTTAACTCAAAAGTGCAGTGACTGTGTTGATCAAGAATACGGCCAAACGTTATCGTGTCCAGAAAGAATTGTCACAGAAAACCGCAAACCGGAGGATTGCCCAGGCGGCTTCAACGACAACGAGGTAAGCGCTGGCGCCTCCAACCAGGTCTGGTCCTTACGATCCGTATCTCCAAGTCTAATCCCCCATTTATCCCTTTATTATATATATTCACGCTAATTACTCACACTCAAATATCATTTACGCAAAAATCTATTATAAAATACGCTACGCACCGCCACGCTCAAACTTTACTCATTCGCATTACACATATATATTGTTATTTTACAATTATTATACTCTAAAACTCAATTAACATACTCATTCTCTAAGATTCAAGTAATATTTTTGGTATATATTGCATATTTCAGAAAATCATTCTTATAATATTGTTCGCCGCTCACGCAAATACCAACCGACCCGCTATATTGAATTATCATTTCACCGCCAAATTTAGTAATTGTCATTTATTTTACGAATAATCATTTTTTCGACTCAAATTACTTAAATACGCATAATTAACTACAAATACTCTTTCCAATATGCCTCCTAAAATTGATAAAACAAGTAACGAAGATGTTATGTTAATCTTTTTAGAACAAAAACAACAATGTTTGTTTCAAATAATTCAAGATGTTTATAACTTAAGTCTAAAGGTTTCCGACGATGTTACACGCACGTTATTCCTGTCTAGGGCTCAGTCTGTTGACAAAACGCGCTCAGATTACATAGAAACTGTAGATAAACTTATGATTGAGAAACTTAAAATAAATCCTGAGGCTCAGCCGAGTTATAGCATTTATAATACATTTGATGAGTTGTATTGTTTCATAAAACAAACGGAAATCACTCTGAGACAGGAGCTTGAGGTTCGAAATAAAAATAATAGCTTTAATACAAAATTACCCCCGCTTCAACTTGTAAGTTTTGATGGTACGCCCAATAAGTGGCCAGTATTCTATGAAAATTTCCTCAGTGTCATACACACCAATACTCATCTCACACTCGCTGAAAAAGTTCAGTATTTGACCGGTGCCCTCTCCGGCAAAGCTCTCAATGTATGTTCTGGCATAACCGCTACCTCTGAAAATTATGAAATCATATGGAAAGCTCTTCTAACAAAATACCATGATATTAGGGTACAAGCCTCGGGTTATCTAGAACAAATGTTACAATTAAAGCCCGGCCAATCAGCTGACACTATTCTTGAAAACTTTTGTTCAGCCGAAGCCGCTTTGAATCGCTTGAAAATTGACAACTTGTCAGATTTCATTATAACTCACATCGCTTTAAGCAAGCTTAGCAAACCTATGCTTGACTTATTTGAACAGTCTAATAGAGACATAGAAATTCCCAAATTTTCAGACCTGAAAAAATTTCTAACCCAACAAAGTAAGCTCAATGCACTCCACGCTCCATCGACTTCTCATTCTCAATATAATTCGAATAACCGCACTCAATACAATAAATCCGCACCGCAAATGTATAAAACAAAATCATTCTGTGTTCAAAACGCTCCTCCTCAAACTTCAAAGAGTTTTCAATCTCCTTGCAAAGTGTGCAACTCTGTGTATTCGCACCCGCTGTTCAAATGTGAACATTTTTTGAAACAAAACACGCAAACTCGCAACGACATTGTTCGTCAACACTCGTTCTGTATAAATTGCTTAGGCTTTCATCACATAAATATATGCAAATCTAACAATAGATGTTCGATCTGCAAGCGCAAGCATCATTCGCTATTACACTATGACAACTACAACAATAATTCAAACGCATCTCGATTCCCGCGCGCTGATTATAATGATAACAACGTGCCAAGTTATCACCGCGTATCGACAGCGCAGCGCGACCGCTCCGACGAAGCGCCGGTCGACGGCACGAATCGTCCGTCTCACTCGCTCTCGCAGCCGCCGCCTGCGCCGCGCCCGCCGCTCGTGAACTCTGCTCGCACTTATGACGCTCCCGTATCAAAGCCGCAGTCGTCCACTTCGCGCGATAATTCAAACGCTGAAAACAATAACTTCGCGATGTCAGTCACTGTTCCCGCGTGTATTTCACACAATGATACTACAGTATTGTTACCTACCGCGTCTGTAAACGTGTATAATAATAATAAAGCTCATCGCGTACGCTTATTCTTGGACACGGGTTCTATGAGTAATTTCATTACAAAAGCTTGTTGCGAACGCTTAAATTTAACAATAACGCCTGCGCCCTCTGTGGTCAGAGGTATTGGTCAAATAGAAAACTACTCTCTCGGAATCACGCAATTTAAAATGCATTCCCGCTTTGAGTCGCGCTGTGTTTACACGGTTTGCGCTCGTGTTATTGATACGATAACGGACTTCTTGCCCAACGTTGAAATTAATACGACGGAATTAACTCATCTGCAAGATTTGCCAATGGCTGACGACCTTTATTACGCTCCCAGTGAAATCGATTGTTTGATAGGCAACGAATTATTCCCACTTTTACTCGGTTCGCATAAATCGACCTCGCCGACTTCCTCGGTCGTAGGTATACAAACCACTCTCGGATATGTCGCCATGGGAAAGGCCCAATGTCGCTCGCACTCACTCACTCCAAATGTTAACGCTCACGCTTCTCTCGCGCAGAATACTTCTGTTACGTCTAACGCTCATAACTCTAAAAAGATTTTCTTCTGTCAAACAGAAGCGGTCTCTCTCGGTCAATTAACGCAACGCTTTTGGGAGATAGAATCTGTCCCCGATAAAAAACACTTTAGTCCCGATGACGAAGCATGTGAAAAAATATTTCAATCTACGTATTCGCGCGACTATACCGGTAGATACACGGTAGATCTCCCGTTCAAACACTCGCCCTCCGAGTTGGGGCATTCTTACTCTATAGCCAAGTGTCGTTTTTTAAATCTAGAAAAGAAACTCGACTCACATAATTTACGCGCCGATTATAATGCGACAATTCAAACGTATATTGATCAAGGCTACCTGTCCAAGGTATCAAATAATTTTCAAGACACGCAAGTTTATTATATGCCGCATAGAGCTGTGTATCGCCCTGAAAAGGTAACGTCAAAAACTCGCGTAGTCTTAGACGCTGGATGTAAGACCACTTCAGGCAAGTCACTTAATGACTTACTGTATGTAGGCCCGGTTCTACAAGGTAGTATCTTTGATCTGCTTCTCAATCTCCGCATGTTCTCAATCGCAATAAATTCAGATATAGAAAACGCAACCGCTCAATCTGTAAAATTACTTACCGCTAAATCAAAAGTCTCCACTCCCAACAAAATTCTCGCACGCTTAGAACTCTGCGCCGCAGTTCTACTCGCAATGTTGATTGACTCGGTCCGCTCTGTCTTCAGTAAACGCTGTAAAATAAATAAAATATACGCATTCTCGGATTCTACAGTGACTCTTACCTGGATTCATTCGCCCGCGCATAAATTTCATACGTTCGTAGCTAACCGCATCGCTCAGATAAATGAATACTTACCCGCTCCCCACTGGTTTCACGTTCGTGGTGTAGAAAATCCCGCTGATATAGTCTCGCGCCCTGTAACTCCAACAGGATTAATAAATAACACTCTCTGGTTCCATGGTCCGCAGTGGTTATCCGCTCCTGTACATACCTGGCCTGTAAAAGAATACAAAATTAATCACAATGAAAATACGGAATCTCAAGAAACTAAAAGTACCTCTCTCCACGTATAAACTTCTGCTCTGACAGAAACTACTCACCCCATTCGCGATCTAGCCGAACGCTGCTCGACTTGGACGAAACTCGTTCGCTCGCTCGTATACGTACTTCGCTTTTCGAAAATATTGAAGTCTCGCGGTTCTATAACTACAAATGATTTGGAACACGCAGAAAATTACGCATTACGCTACGCACAATCGGAATATCTTTCTCAAGAAATTAACGCGCTTAAAATGAATAAACCTTGTCCAAGTAGAGCCGTGTTGAAGCTTAACCCTTTTCTCGACGATAAAGGTATACTAAGAGTAGGTGGTAGGCTTACCCACTCCCACTTAGATTTTGATCAAAAACACCAAATTTTGCTCTCGGCTAAAGGTCGAATAGTGTCCCTTCTAGTCGATCATTATCACGCATCAAATTTACACACTGGTGGCATTAGTATTATCTCTAACGCGCCAAAAATATTGGATTCTCTCTGCCAGAAATTTAATTCGCCAAAGAGTGCATAAATGCAATTCATGCTTTAAGCTTAAACCGCATAGTACGATCCCCCAGATGGGCGATCTTCCCTCGATTAGAGTTTCGCAAGTTAAATCATTCGTGCATACTGCTGTCGATTACGCAGGACCCTTTTATATTACGCACATACGACGCCGAGGAGTAAAAAGCCATAAAGCTTATATTTGCCTATTCGTTTGTCTCACGACTAAAGCGCTCCACTTAGAGTTAGTCTCTGACCTAAGTTCAGACTTATTCCTCGCGGCGTTCAAACGCTTTATCTCACGCAGAGGTCCTGTTTCGATCTTGTATAGTGACGGAGGCACTAATTTTATTGGTGCAAAACGCAAATTAAACGAAATTTACTCCTTAATACAGTCCACTGATTATCAAAATTATTTGAGTCATTATCTCACTCAACATAAAATTCAATTTCAACACAGCCCGCCTTACGGACCTAACTTCAATGGTTTGAGTGAGACAAATATTAAATCCACAAAAGCTCATTTATTCAAAGCTATCGGAACTCAAATTCTCACATATGAGGAATTTAATACAATTTTAGTACAGATTGAAGGCCTGTTGAATAGCCGTCCAATTTGCGTTCTTTCATCAGATCCTTCTGATCCATCCGCATTAACTCCGAATCATTTCTTAAATGTTACTCCTTTAAAATATTTGCCCGCAGAAAATATTGATCTCACTATCTCAGAGAATAGACTCACTCGCTATCAGTTGTTAAACAGAATAGTCCAAAGTTATTGGAAACGTTGGAGCATGGAGTATCTTTCTTCACTTCAACAACGCGAAAAATGGAACTCTCCTTCTAAGCCTTTGAGTGTGGGAACAATAGTCATAATAAAAGATGATAACTCGCATCCTATGTTTTGGCCTCTCGCTGTTGTCATAGAGGTTTTCCCCGGAAAAGATAGTATTATCCGCGTCGCTAAAGTAAAGACTTGTTCTGGAACTTATATACGTCCAGTTACTCGGCTCTGCCCGTTACCTACGCAATAAGTTTAACTCAAATGTATTAATTTTAAGTTTTTTTTCTCAAAAGGTAATTCAATTCTCATTTAGTTTTAACGCAATGTAGAGGAAACCTCTAGGCCCCCCGAAGTTGGCTGCGCCACATTTGTTATTTTTATACACTCATATTAATTTGTGTCAACACATTATATTTCTTAAATCATCGCATATATATATACGCCTCAAAACGCAACACATATTCCTGGCAACACTTCCCCTTCCCTCCCAAACGGCGCCAGTGGCAGTTGACAAAAAGTACTTCGAATGAACTCAACTGCGCGCGCGAACAATATTTCAAAATTACGCAAAAGACTATAATTTGTGACAATTTTTAACTCAAAAGTGCAGTGACTGTGTTGATCAAGAATACCGCCAAACGTTTATCGTGTCCAGAAAGAATTGTCACAGAAAAACGCAAAACGGAGGATGTCCAGGCGGCTTCAATAAACGAGGTAAGCGCTGGCGCCCCCACATATTAATTTAAATGTAAATAATTTATTAAGACAAACAAATTATAAAATAAGCAAAACAAAGAAAGCTTTTAAAATAGATAACACAAAGCTTAGAATAAAAATAGCAAATAGATTCAATCAATGACAGAGCTTATGAAAATATATATAGTATTGTAAAATATAAAGATTAAAACAAATGTAATAAGAAAATAAACATAATGTAAATAGATCAATAAATAACAAAATTGGGTATATACCCAATATATCCCATTAATTAATAAAAAGTGTATATAGACTAGTTGCTGTAAAAGATCCTGTCTTACGGACGGGGGAAAGTGGCGAGGTCAAATATAACGACCTCATAAAAAAAAAAAAAAAAAAAAAAACCTAACCTAACCTAACCTAACCTAACCTAACCTACCTACCTACCTACCTACCTACCTACCTACCTACCTACCTACCTACCTACCTACCTACCTACCTACCTACCTACCTACCTACCTACCTACCTACCTACCTACCTACCTACCTACCTACCTACCTACCTACGTACCTACGTACCTACGTACCTACGTACCTACGTACCTACGTACCTACGTACCTACGTACCTACGTACCTACGTACCTACGTACCTACGTACCTACGTACCTACGTACCTACGTACCTACGTACCTACGTACCTACGTACCTACGTACCTACCTACCTACCTACCTACCTACCTACCTACCTACCTACCTACCTACCTACCTACCTACCTACCTACCTACCTACCTACCTACCTACCTACCTACCTACCTACCTACCTACCTACCTACCTACCTACCTACCTACCTACCTACCTACCTACCTACCTACCTACCTACCTACCTACCTACCTACCTACCTACCTACCTACCTACCTACCTACCTACCTACCTACCTACCTACCTACCTACCTACCTACCTACCTACCTACCTACCTACCTACCTACCTACCTACCTACCTACCTACCTACCTACCTACCTACCTACCTACCTACCTACCTACCTACCTACCTACCTACCTACCTACCTACCTACCTACCTACCTACCTACCTACCTACCTACCTACCTACCTACCTACCTACCTACCTACCTACCTACCTACCTACCTACCTACCTACCTACCTACCTACCTACCTACCTACCTACCTACCTACCTACCTACCTACCTACCTACCTACCTACCTACCTACCTACCTACCTACCTACCTACCTACCTACCTACCTACCTACCTACCTACCTACCTACCTACCTACCTACCTACCTACCTACCTACCTACCTACCTACCTACCTACCTACCTACCTACCTACCTACCTACCTACCTACCTACCTACCTACCTACCTACCTACCTACCTACCTACCTACCTACCTACCTACCTACCTACCTACCTACCTACCTACCTACCTACCTACCTACCTACCTACCTACCTACCTACCTACCTACCTACCTACCTACCTACCTACCTACCTACCTACCTACCTACCTACCTACCTACCTACCTACCTACCTACCTACCTACCTACCTACCCCTAGAGTGTATATGGGATCTCGTCGCGCTGGCAGCGTTTTTGAGTCGCTCCGTCGATAAAAATTCGTAAAAGTGGTAAAAGTTAAGTGTAAAAACTAGTGCGATACGTCAAAATTTGCGTCTCCGCGAGCGCTATCTAATAGTGAAAACCGCGTGGAAATCCGAGAAAAACTGTGGATTTTCCTAGAACATTAACTATATTTTTGAAGGTTATCAAAACATAAAAGTGCGTGTAACGTCGAAAGACGATCGACGACGTTGTGTTTTTCAACTGTGGGAGGGTGCGTCTCGGGGTCCCAAGTCTTTTGAGACCCCTCCCGGATTTTTCAGCTGGAAAACACCGAAGTTATAGCGGGTTTTCACAAAAACCACGAGGCCACGAGGTCCCTGTTCCAGGTCCGTTGGAAAATTTCTGACCACGTGGGGTTGTAAACAATCAAGGGAGATACTGGAATCCGTCCAAACATCCCGGAAAAGTGCTCGGTGTGAAAAGTTGTGACAATTTTAAAACTGAATTCTTTTTGACAAACTTTAAACAATTTGAACTTTTAATTTAGATCTATAACCCCAACTTTTTAATTCACCATCCCTTAGTGCAGTGTATGTTGTGTGTGTTAAAGTTTACCCCAAGGAAATCGGACCAAAAACCAGGAAGATATTGGACTTTTAAAAAAAAGGTAAACAAACTTTCTAATACACCCAACACAAATACCCGGAAAACTTTACCAGGGACTGTAGGGCCTAAACCCTGATCCCTAGGGACTTTCCATCTCACACTAGCTGTGTCCTAATACACATAGTGCATTACAGAAGTGATCCGGGAACATATAATTATAATACTAGTGAACTATAGACCAGTGAATAAACTTTTTACACAAACGTCATCACAAGCCGGGAAACTTTCGGAAAAAAGACTGTGGCACCAAATTCTGGAAATATAGGAACTCGCTAACACCCATCGCCACTTCCTGACTAATTTCCGCACATATTGGTGAAAAATCGGGAAAATATAATTATAATTTAAGCGAGTTATACACCTCACAATAAACGTAAACAAACATCTCGGGAAACCCGTCGGGAACAATAATTCTCAGCTCCCGAGGGTTGAGCTACCTCAACACCACCATAAGTTGGTAGCCCTTGCTGAAACCTATAAATAGACACTTTTCCCGAGGAAATCGGACCACGGACGGCCGAGTTGGACGACTTCAAAACTTTCGGACTTCAAAACTTTCGAAAAATTCTGTCAAATAAATAAACAAAAAACGGAAATAAATTTCAAATCGGTAATTTCCAAGAAATTCCCGACAAATACTTCAACTTTGGTGGCAAATATCTCCGGAACCACTGAACTTAGAGGGAATTTAACAACGGGTAATTTATCCTCGGGGTAAGGCGATTACAATCTACCCAAAACATCCCCTAAGTCAAAATTACCGTTTTTGAGATAGAAAACCCGGATAAACATACAGAAAACTTTGAAGTCGAATAACTCCGAAACGCTTGCTCCGATTTGAAAACTTTCTTCAGCTGGGATATAGCCCGCGACAAAATCTATCCAGTGGTGCCCTCAGAACGACGATAAAAAAAAAAAAAAAAAAAAAAAAAAAAAAAAAAAAAAAAAAAAAAATATATAAATAAATAAATAAAATATATATATTGATTGATAATTATATTGATTACTGCATTTTATTGCCCTTATTGGATATCGTTCGCGAACTTTCGCCGTCAAATTTGGGGTCGCTTGATCAGCTGGAGCTTTCGGAAGCTGCTAATATTTTGACCCTACATAGGGGTAGGGATTTTTCTGCGACTCGACTCTGTGCTGACGGCTTGGGGGCTGTGCCCGAATCACCTGGGATATGAGTGAGGCCCGCGCACCTGACGCCTCCTGCCCTGGGACGACTTCGGAGATGGATCGGCCTGGGACCTCGGGGGCTCACGTCGGGCTGACCAGGAGTGACCGGGGAGGTAAGACTGGAGCTGCAAAGCAGACTAGGTCGGTTAAGTCGGCATCGAGTAGCTTGAGAAGGACTACCACCATTAAAAATGCGCAGACAGCTGCGAGGCGCAGCATAACGGACCTTGCTCGCGGAGTACAGAGGGGGGAGGAGCTGGAATCGGACAGTCTGGTGGGGACCGCGTCGGAGCCTATGGAGGACGGCTCAGCCTTGCTGGCGGGGGGAACGCCGTATATGAGTGCGGAATCCCTTAGCCCGAAAAAAAGTGCAGGAAAGCTGGAATTTTGGTCGATGACGAATTCCCCGCAGCGCCTGGCCTGCCCGGAAATGGAGGACGGCTCTGGGCGGGCCAGTGGGGACCCGGGTGCTGGTTTAGTTCCTGCCGGCTTGGGGTCTGGGCTGGGGCGTCTGGCGGCTGCAAATGACAGCGACACCGACGAAGCGCTCTCTGATGCAGAAAGCCATAGAAGCTGGAGAAGCGGGAGGGCCAGCATGCTGCCCCCGGTCGGAAAGTTTGTAGGTGTTGCCATGGATCTGGCTACCGTGCGTGCGAACAAGCTGCTGCAGGACGGAAAGGAGGCACTAGAGAAAGCCACTACCATGCGTAAAGAAAGTAAGGCGGAGGCGCTGGAGTGCCTGCAGGCGCTCTACGAGACGGTACTGGGCGTCGCGGACTCCCGAAACCGACACCGGGTAGCGTTGGAGGAGGAGCGGGCGCGGGCGGCCAAGGAGCTGGTGCGGGTTGAGAGGGCGCACACAAGGAGGCTGACCGAAATAAGCGGCCAGACTGCGGAAAAAGTGTCAGAGACGCAGCAACTGGTGGCCGGGTTACGCGGGTTAGTAGAGGGCATTCAGAGATGGCTGAATTTTGAAATGGACACTCCAATAAAGACTATCGGCAGCATTCACCTAGAGCTGCAGAGGGTGGCTGCTGGATGCCCCTCGAACCAAATGCGGGAGGCCGTAGAGATCGGGACCTCGCGTTCGCCGCGACTCTCCAATGAGCGGGACTCGGATCCGGAGCTGCTCTCACTGGGACGTAAAATACAGAGTCTCACGGAACAGTTTAGAGCCCTACAGGTCGATGTGGAGAGGTGGCGCCAGGAGACCGCGGACATGATTCGTGGTCGGGCCGGAGCGGACTTATGTCCCGTCAAGCCAGTAACGGAGGAGGATGGCGGGACCACGGCAGCAATGAAGGAAATGAACCAGCAAATTGAGCTGCTACGCGAAGCGGTGGACAAAAACACGATCGCAATCAGGGAGGTACGGACACTGCCTGCCTCTGAGGGGGGCTCGGGCGGGGATCCCCCTGGATCAGGGACGATCGCGGTTGAACTGCTGCGAACAGTGAGGTCCGAAATTGCGGAGGTGAGAGACCTCTTGATGGCGGAACCCAGAACGCCCGTAACGAACCTAAGCGCGGAAATGACTCGAACAGAGGCGAAGGAGGCAATAGAAAACACCCTGAAACCTCTGGAGTCTAAACTAGACAACCTAGTGGATCGCGCCGCGCAGATAAACAGAACTGTGCGGACCTACGCAACAGTTCTGAGAAGCACTTCAGCCCCTGGGCCGGCCCCGGGACCCCGTGGGGGAGATTCTGGTGCACCGGATGGGCCGGATAGCGCCTCCTACAGCCTAATAGTAGAATCAATTAATCCACAACACTCCCACGGGGACGTCATGGACGCTTTAAAGAAGAACGTGGATGTCGTCTCGCTGGGGGTGGGGGTAAAGTCATTGAGAAGGATCAGAAGGGGCAGGATTGTAGCGGACTGTGCGACACGGGAAGAGCGCAAGGTGTTGGGGGACGCCATAAAGGCCTCCAACGCTGGACTATCGGCTATGGACGCACCAAAGAAAATGCCGCAAGTGCGCCTGGTTGGGTTGGCCAATCACTTAAAGGACGAGGAAGTGGGCAGAGCTTTGTTGGGACAAAATGGTCGTCTCCTCGGGGGTATCCCTGAGCAACAAAGAAAGGCGAGAGTGCTCCGGAGAATAAGGGGAAAAACGGGAGACAAGTCCAACATTATAGTGGAAGTCAGTCCACAGGTCTGGAGGGCTCTACAAGGAGAAAGAGTGCGCATCGGGTACCAGATGGTTCCCGCCGTAGACCAGTCCCCAATAATACAGTGTTATCACTGCCTGGGATTTGGACACCGAGCCACCGAGTGTCGGGGGGATTCTCCGGTCTGCGGTTACTGCTCCGGACAACATGACACCCGAACGTGCCTCCGTGGCAATGCGATGCCGAAGTGCGCTAATTGTGGAGAAGGGTCAGACCATCCGGCGTACTCCACTGAATGCCCAGTATGGAAGAAATGGGACAGAATAGCAAGGGCGGCAGTATGTTACTGCTGAGGTTGTCCGAGGTGCGAAGACCCAGGAGACCGGGTTGATCCAGGCAAATCTGGGAAGGGGTTTTGCGGCTACAAAGGACATGCTCAGGGTGGCGGCGAGGGATGGCGTATCCCTATTATTACTACAGGAGCCCTATGTAGGGGCCACAAAGACGTTGGAATTGGTGGGCGTTCGGACGTTCCAGGCGGCTGCGGGCGAACTACCAACAAAGGCGGCTATCGTGGTACTGGACGATCGCCTGCGGGTGTCTTCGGACCCAGACTGTGCTGCGCACAATATGGTGGGAATCAGAGCCACGTTGGGAAAACTCAAATTAGGCATAATAAGTGTGTACCTGGAGGGGGACTCTGATTTGACCAGTGATCTAAACAGGCTAAGGACGATCAAGGCAGCGCTGAGAGCCGACCACTACATCATAGCCGGAGACGTCAATGCCAAGAGCCCCTGGTGGGGCTGTGAAAAGGAGGACAGGAGAGGAGAGGTGGTGTCGGAGTTCGCGGCCCAGGAGTCGCTCCAATTTGTAAACGAAGGGACGACACCCACCTTCTCCGTGTATCGACAGGGGCGACATTATACCAGCATAGTTGATGTTACCATGGCGTCGGACCATCTTGCATCCAGGATCGTGCACTGGAGAGTGGATCCGCACCTATCGGATCTCTCCGACCACCGCCCGATCTCTTTCGCCGTGGTGACTGAAGGTGAATGCGTGGTGACCCCGAAACCGACCACGAGACGATTTGATACCAGGAAGGCCGACTGGGGGCGATTCGACGACGAGCTATCACTGAGTCTAGATAGGGGGGGTCTCACCCCTGAAAGGTTGGCAACGGCATCTGCAGCGGATGAGCTTGAGGGGATGGTTACGTCTCTGTCCGACTCCATTGGGGAAGCGTGCATGGCTGCAATGCCCCCGATAAAGACTGGGAAAAGGAGGTTGGAAGCCCACTGGTGGACCGCTGAGCTTGACCAATTAAAGGCCAACCTAAATAGATCAAGAAGTCGTATTAGACACGCCTGCCCCGAGCGACGGCTCTTTACAATCGATCGCTACATAGAGGCCAAGAAAATATATAAAGAAGCCATCCAAGAGGCCATAACCTTGAGTTGGAGGGACTTCTGTGGCAGGCAGGAGAAGGAGTCCGTCTGGGATGGAATTTACAGAGTCATTCGCAGATGTGGAGAGGCCAAACCAGACAAACTTCTGAGAGACCCCGCTGCGGATGACTCTGTACTGACGCCCCTGGCATCGGCGAGGCTGCTGGCCGAAACATTCTATCCACAGGACCGGGAAGAGAGTGACACCACGGAACAGCAAGAACGAAGGGCCAGAATTATGGAGAGCCTCAAAATAATCAGGGAGGGAACACGAAGCCAGGCAGAATTTACTACTGCTGAAGTGTGGACGGTACTCGAAAGCATGAATCCGAGGAAGGCCCCAGGGGAAGACGGTTTCACTTCGGACATATGCTCGAGGGTAATGCGGAGTAGACCCGACCTGCTGTTGGCTACATATAACGCCTGCCTGAGGTTGGGATATTTCCCGCGTCCCTGGAAGAGGGCAATTATAAGGATAATCCCGAAGCCTGGCAAAGAAACGTATGATGTACCAAAATCCTACAGGCCAATCGGCCTGTTGCCGGTTCTTGGGAAGGTCCTCGAGAAGCTGTTTGCCACGAGGCTGCTCTGGGAGCTAGGGAGCACCTCCAAATTGAGTAACAGGCAATACGGTTTTATGCCGCAGCGCAGCACCGAGGACGCCCTCTACGATGCGGTCAGTAGGGTGCGAACCCTGCTTGAGGGGGGACAGAATGTGGTGGTCATCTCTCTAGATATAGAGGGTGCGTTCGACAACGCCTGGTGGCCCGGAGTGATAGGAGAACTCCTAGATATGGAGGTAGAGCCCTCAACCCTAAGGCTTCTGTCGAGCTACCTCAGCGATAGGGAGGTGACGGTGCAGTATGCGGGTTGCGAGTTCACGACAGCCACGAACAAAGGCTGCATACAGGGCTCTACATGCGGTCCTCTCTTGTGGAATGTGCAGATGGACCCACTCCTCAGAGCCGCGGATACATTGAAGGCACACATCCAGGCGTTTGCAGACGATATTCTGATCATCGCCTCCGGAAACACTACCGAGGAGGTCAGACAAAGCGCTCAGGAAGCCTTGGAAGTTGTTGCGAAGTGGGGAGAAAGGTCAAAGATGAGATTTGCTGCTCACAAAACCCAGGCGATCTTCACCACTAGAAAAAGAAAGACTGACGGACCGCGCTTAACCCTAAACGGGACGGAAGTCCATTTCGGGGAATCCCTCAAAGTGCTGGGTCTCACAATTGACCGAAAACTTCTATTTAAGGAGCATTTGTTGAGTGCGCAGCGGAAAGCGGTTGCCCTATACAGGAGAGTCGCTAGAACGGCCTCGGCAGGATGGGGTTTAAACTCCAATGTTATTAGGCTCATTTACCATACGGTGGTGGAGCCTACAATTCTATATGCCGCGAATGTCTGGGCGGAGGTGACAAAGAAACAGTATAACCGGATCATCCTGGACAGGGTCGCGAGGCAGTTTGCAATCCTCATAGCAAAGGCGCATCGAACGGCCTCCTTTACCTCCGTGGCCATCTTGTCGGGGATACTTCCCCTCGATCTTAGAGCACAAGAACAGCTCAGACTATACGAGGTCCGGAGCGGTCGCCCCCTGCCCGAGCTGCCGGATTATGACATGGAGAGACGCCTCAGTCCATTCGATTTGCCCCATCCAGCCTTGAGAAGGGGGTTCTCGTACCGGCAGATAGTAACGCAGGAAGACCTCGAGGAAATTGATGCGGATCGAGTCCACATTTACACAGATGGCAGTAAAATAGAGGGCCGTGTCGGGGCCGGAGTCGTGGTATGGTTGAGGGCAAAAGAAGTGAGACATGCACGCTTCAGACTTTCTGATCATTGCAGCGTCTTTCAGGCCGAGCTCATGGCAATCGTAAGAGCACTCGAAATGGCCCATAAAATGGTTGGGGAGAAGCGAGTAAGTGTGCTGAGCGACTCCAGGTCTGCACTGGAGACTCTGGCCGATCCGGCATCCCTTCACCCGATAACAAACTTGATAAAAACCAAAGCCACCGAACTGGAAAGAAGGGGTGGAGAGATACAATGGTACTGGGTGAAAGCGCACGTGGGACTTCCCGGCAATGAGAGGGCCGACGAACTGGCCAAAGAGGGTGCCCTAAAGGACAAGAGGGCCCCAGTATATACCGACTTCCCACTCTCAATGGCCAAGCGCCTTATAAGATCGGCGACTCTGGAGGAGTGGCAGGAAAGGTACGAGAACTCTCCTACCGGGAGGACTACACACATGTTCCTGCGGAGCGTAGGAGAGGCCTATAAATTCTTCGCCGACTACAAACACCATAATGTGCTGACGCAGTTCCTGACAGGTCATGGGGGGATCAGGGCGTATCTGCACAGGTTCGGGCTAACCGACTCCCCGAACTGTGTGTGCGATGGGATTACGGAGGAGACTGTGGAACACCTTATCAGGCAGTGCCCTAGATTTATATCCCAGCGCCATGACTGCGAGCAGAGACTGGGAATAAACCTAAAAGAATGTGTCTTAGCGGACTTGATGGAGCAAAGGGAAAGCAGAGACGCTATTCTGAAATATGGCTCAACTATCATGCGAATAGCGGGCAGAGCAAACGGCTCAAGAGTGTGCCTACCAGCCAGCTAGGACCGTCACGATGTGGACTCTGCCTCAACCTGGACGACTGCTTGAACGGCTGCACGGCTACTACTACGGCTACGGTCGGAACAATTGAACCTTATTGATTGATTTTATTATATATCATTATATTATTGAATAATTATTGAATCTTGCAATTTTATTGAATTTTATTGCTTTTATTGAATTTTACTGATTTTAGTGAATTATATTTAATTTCTTTAATTTTATTAATTATGTTAAGTTTTACTGAATTCATTGAATTTGTTGGATTCATTTTAAATTTACTAATTTTATTGGATTTTATTAATTTTGTCTGTATGTTCCTGAATGTAATTGAAATTTTACCTCAGCCTATTGAATTTATGGAATTTAGTATATATTATGTATCTCATTAATTTTATTGGGTTTTAGTGAGTATTGTTGAATTTATTGAATTTTATTTTACCCTAGTTATTGAATTTATGGAATTTTATATTCATGATGTATCTCATTGATCTTATTGAATTTTATTGGATTTTATTGAATTAATTGAATTTATTGATTTTATTAACTTAACTTAGCCTAACTTGGCTTGACACGGTTAAGCCTAGAATAAGCCGTAGTATTCAAATGTATCAACCTAATGCACAAATTTGTTCGGTTGGTTGGGTTTGACCTGATTAAACCTAAAGCAACCTAAAGAAAATGTATCAAAAAAAATAAAATGTGAGACCTGATCCATATAAATAATCCAAATTCAAATGTAAAGGACAGAGAAATACAATAGGGAAAAGCATGCTTAGATTATACGCACCGAACATTTGTAAGTCACTTGAAAAAAAAAAAAAAAAAAAAAAAAAAAAAAAAAAAAAATAAAAAAAAAAACCAAGATAAATGACAAAGGAGAACGCAAATTACCAAACCAAGGCTCAAGTGACATAATAACACAAAATGTCAAATTAAGCATGCTATTTAAAAAAAAAAAAAAAAAAAAAAAAAAAAAAAAAAAAAACCTACCTACCTACCTACCTACCTACCTACCTACCTACCTACCTACCTACCTACCTACCTACCTACCTACCTACCTACCTACCTACCTACCTACCTACCTACCTACCTACCTACCTACCTACCTACCTACCTACCTACCTACCTACCTACCTACCTACCTACCTACCTACCTACCTACCTACCTACCTACCTACCTACCTACCTACCTACCTACCTACCTACCTACCTACCTACCTACCTACCTACCTACCTACCTACCTACCTACCTACCTACCTACCTACCTACCTACCTACCTACCTACCTACCTACCTACCTACCTACCTACCTACCTACCTACCTACCTACCTACCTACCTACCTACCTACCTACCTACCTACCTACCTACCTACCTACCTACCTACCTACCTACCTACCTACCTACCTACCTACCTACCTACCTACCTACCTACCTACCTACCTACCTACCTACCTACCTACCGCCGATGACGGTTTGGGCTTGGAGTTGGGACTCATGGCGAGGGCGAACGACAGCGATACCGATGAGGCCCTCTCCGATGTTGACAGCCACAAAAGCTGGAGAAGTGGAAGAGCCAGCATCTTGCCCCCCGTCGGGAGATTCGTCGGTGTCGCGATGGATCTGGCCACGGTGCGCGCTAATAAACTGCTCCAGGATGGCAAGGAAGCGCTAGAAAAGGCCACCACCATGCGCAAGGAATACAAGACGGAAGCAACAGAGTGTCTACAGGCACTATACGAAACGGTGCTCGGAGTGGCAGACTCCCGAAATAGACACCGCGTAGCGCTGGAGGAAGAACGCGCTCGCGCGGCTAGGGAGCTGGTCCGGGTAGAGAGAGCGCACTCACGGAAGCTGGCTGAGTTAAGCGGCCACACGGCGGATAAAGTATCCGAGACCCAGCAGCTGGTGACAGGGCTACGAGGACTAGTGGAGGGCATCCAAAGATGGCTAAATTTCGAAATGGACGCTCCAATTAAAACCATTGGGAGCATCCATCTAGAGCTGCAAAGAGTAACAGCAAGATGCTCTTCGAGCCAGTTAGGAGAGACCACGGAGGGCGGCTCCTTGAGGGCACCGAACATCTCCTCGGAGCAGGGCCTGGGTCCGGAGCTGCTATCTTTAGGAGCAAAAATAGAAAACCTGGCCGATCAGTTCAGGGCCTTGCAGGCTGACGTGGACAGATGGCGCCTGGAAACGACCCAAATGATGCGGAGTCGGGCTGAAGTGTGCAGTCCCCTGGGCGAGTCCACTATGCCAGGAAGTGCGGGCACAGAGAAGGCAGTTGAAGAAATCAACCGCCAGATTGTGTTGCTGAAAGAGGCGGTGGACAGGAATACCACAATAATGGAAAGGGAGCGAGTTGCACTGCCGCCTGCCCCTCTTCGGGAACCCGTTGAATGTGCCCCGGGACTGGGAACGACTGTGGCTGACCTGCTCAGGGAGATCAGGGCCGAGATCGCGGAGGTGAGGGATCTCGTTTTGATAGAGCCCAGAACCTCTAACGTCTTGGCTGGCCTGGGAACCGAGCTGTCTCGCGCGGAGACTAGGGAAGCGATAGAGGGTACCCTAAAGCCTCTAGAAACCAAGATAAACGACCTAGCGGACCGCACTACAGAAATTAACAAAACGGTGCGTAGCTACGCAACGGTGCTCAAGGGGGCCTCAACCTCGGGGCGGACTATTGGCCTCCGTAAGGAGGAATCCGGCACGCCTGACCGACCGACCGATACCTCGTATGGCCTCATAGTGGAGTCCATCAACCCACAACACTCCCATGGAGATGTCATTGACACGCTCCGAAAAAGAGTGGACGTGGTCTCTCTGGGGGTGGGAGTAAATAGACTAAGGAGAATCGGAAGGGGAAGGGTCGTTGCTGACTGCGCGACGCAGGAGGAGCGAAAGGTCCTGGGAAACGCCATCAAGACTTCCAACACTGGATTGTCAGCGGTGGACGCCCCGAAGAGGATGCCGCACATACGATTGATTGGGGTAGCCAACCACCTGAATGATGAGAGGGTGGGGAAGGCACTATTACTGCAGAATAGCGGCCTTCTTGGTGGAGTCCCAGACCAGGAAAGGAAGGCCAGGGTGATCCGCAGAATCAAAAACAAGACCGGAGATAAAAATAACATAGTGGTCGAAGTAAGCCCGCAAGTTTGGAAGGCCGTACAGGGGGCAAGAGTACGCATTGGGTACCAGCTGGTTCCTGCTGTAGACCAGTCCCCTGTAACACAGTGCTACCGATGCCTAGGTTTTGGCCATAGAGCCAATGATTGCCAGACGGTGGCCCCAACCTGCGGCTACTGTTCCAACGCACACGACACCCGGGAATGCACCAGAGACAGCGCAACTCCAAGGTGCGCTAACTGCGGCGAGGGATCTGCCCACCCGGCTTATTCCAGCGAATGCCCAGTATGGCAGAAATGGGATAGAGTCGCCAGAGCAGCGGTGTGCTATTGCTGAGGGCACCCAGAACAGACAACCCCAAGTAATTAAAGTAATCCAGGCCAACCTAGGAAGGGGTTTTGCGGCGACTAAGGATCTACTGCGAGTGGCGACGAGGGAGGGCGCCTCTATGCTGCTTCTGCAGGAGCCTTATGTGGGGGCCTCTAAAAGGCTTCATGTAACTGGGGCCCGGACGTTCCAAGTGGCATCGGGCGACCTGCCGTCCAAAGCAGCAATTGTGATATTGGATGATCGCCTCCGAGTGTCTTCAGGGGGCGATTGTGCTGCGCACAACATGGTAGGAATTAAGGCCTCCGTGGGGGGCCTGGAGCTCGCAGTCGTCAGCGTATACCTGGAGGGGAACGCTGACCTGAGCGAAGACCTCAATAGACTGGGGGCCATCAAGTCGAGGTTGCGCGCTGACCACTTTATTATAGCTGGTGACGTTAATGCCAAAAGTCCCTGGTGGGGCTGTAGTGTGGGGGACGGCAGAGGCGAGATGCTGGCGGACTTTGCTGCCCAGGAGTCACTGCAGATAGTCAATGAGGGAACGACGCCCACATTTTCGGTGTTCCGACAGGGACGTCATTTCACCAGCATCATTGACATAACCATGGCCTCGGACCGCCTGGCACCGAGAATCGTTGGGTGGAGGGTGGACCCATGGCTGACAGATCTCTCCGACCACCGCCCGATTTCATTTGGAGTGAGGATCGATGGCGAGCTCGCCGCAATTCCGAGGCCATCCACAAGGCGGTACAACACAACCTACCTACCTACCCACCCACATTTGCTCCTATTGAATTTTATTTTATTTCATTTTATTTTTATATATTTTAAATTTAACTTAATTTTAATTTTACTTGTGTTCTTTTATTAATTTGTTTTTATATAATTTAATTTGAATTTAACTGTTTAAATTTTATTTGAATTTTTATCATTATCGAATGTCATTGCTCCTATTGAATTTTATTTATTATTAAAAAAAAAAGAGAAAGAAAGAATAAGGGGAGAAAAAAAAAAAAAAAAAAAAAAGACTATTTAGATTTAACAGTTTTAATTTTATTGCATAATATTTTAATTCTATTCACTTTCATGACATTTATTTTCTTTATACAAAATATTTGCTCCTATTAAATTTTATTTTATTTCATTTTATTTTTTATATATTTTAAATTTAACTTAATTTTAATTTTACTTGTGTTCTTTTATTAATTTGTTTTTATGTAATTGAATTTGTATTTAACTGTAGGTGTTTTAATTTTTATTATTGTCGAATGTCGAATTGCTCCTATTGAACTTCATTTATAATTCAAAAAAAAAAAAAAAAAAAAAGTGAAAGTGGTTAACCATAACAAATAATTTATTGAATTTTACTTTTATTGACTGATGAATTTTATTAGCTTCATCGAATTTTGTTGCTCCTGTTGAATATTTTATTATTATATTGGGTTTCAACTTTATTTATTTCTCTTTTGTTGAACTTTAATTTTATGCACTTAGAATTTTTAATTTTTTATCAAATTTTGTAGCTCCCATTCAATTTCACTTTATTTGATTTATTTTCATTATTTAATTTTAGCTTAGCTTTAAATTTATTATTTTTATTTTTATTGAATTTTAATTTTATTGACATTGATGAATTTTATTATGGAATTTCATTGCTCTTATTAAAGAATAATAATATTAATAATAGTGATATATATATGTGTCGCATCAGGGGTGGCCGAGATGCGAAACAACGGGTCTTCATCATGATCCGACATAGTTTTTGATAATTGTGGGCACTGACTTGGATACTCGAACGAAAGATAATTTAAATCACAACAATAACTTTATTTTACTAACAGTTTTTACAATATGGAGACAAACACGTGCGTTGGTACTGAGCGTATGCCAAGACCGTCCGAGGTAGAATGACCACCGCCATGTCTTCCCGCCAGTCATCGCTGCATCCCCTCTACCGACGATCGTGTCCAAGCGGGAGGGCGCCACTTGCGTTTCCGTTGACGATTTATTAATTCACTGAAATAATTCTTAGATGGCGCTGTCCGTCGCACCATAGCATCAATCCACGACATTTCCGGTAACGATTTATTAGTTCACGATCAATTCACGACACGGCCATCTCTGACTAGCACCCGTCCTCGGGTGTAGTACCTGTGGACAAAAATGCTCAAACAGTAAACTGGCTCGGCTATCCTGCCAATAGAACCAAAGGTAGCAGTTTCTCATTGGTACTTAGTTTCTCCTAAATCTAGGTACAATCATCAACTTTCATGACTTGAAATAATTAAGTTTACATACACAGTGCTCCCTGCACTATATCATGCAAAAGATCCGACCAACAAGTCCAAATGACCAAACAAGGTAATTCTAACAGTTCTGTTATCCTTTACCATAATTCATAAGCAATGCATACTCAACTCCTGAATCTTTCACTATCATCGCACCAACGATTTGTTACGGATCTGCCGCCACATATGCTCCACACATGAGGGGCTCCGCGCACCAACACGGACAAGAATCGCCCCAACGACTCTCAAAGATCTCACGCAACATCTGCTCCAACACATGAAACGCTCCGTGTACCAACACGGACAAGAATCGCACCAACGACTCTCAGAGATCTCACGCAACATGTGCTCCAACACATGAAACGTTCCGTGCACCAACACAGACAGAAATCGCACCAGCGATTCCGTGTAGATTTCGAGTATGAGTATACAAGCCATTCTTACAACTGTGACATCTAGTTCTCTAGGAACTTGGTGATCGGGGATCTTTCTCACACGATCATGGGTACCCCCCCCATGATTATTTGTACGTTCGCTTAGAGTCAAGCGCCTTTGGTAAGTATCTGTCCCCCTACATGAATAATCTTAAATGGACCTGGAATGTTTGATTCCTTTCCTCGTTTTCAATCAAAACACAATCATTGATCGCTAGCTTAGAAACCTGAGCCGTACTTTGATCAAATCCATTTTTATCATAATTGGCATTTTTCTCATTATTCTGTGTCGCTTGCTCTCTAATCTCATCTAAATTATCGTCACTCACATCATCATCAGCGGTCACTAAACCAAGTGGCCGTGCTACCTTTCCTATCATCAACCCGAGAGGGCTAGATTTAGTCACCCCATTAATAGTAGAGTTAACAGTCAACTGAACCTCTCAAAGCGTCCTGCCAAGAGCGGTCACGACTAGTCTCGTAATTTTTGTAGGGTACTTTTCACACTACCATGACCAATACCTGTCAAACTGACAGTGTTATTTACCCGCTTTCCACTAAGCTTTGACGCAACAAAATCTTTGATGAGAGAGCATTCGGCACCAGAATCGTAATAAAATGGATAAGACCCACCAGTGATCATCAGCGTACCCCTGGGAATGCGTTGTTCGCCGCTGCTGCAGGCGCTGCTTTGGAACTGTTTGCACTTCCTGCCGCGCCAGCTCCTTCACTGTTGCCACGTAGACATTTCGTTGCGAAATGTACGGCGTTGCCGCGTCGCAGTTGTGACATTTCACCGTTGCCGACTGAAACTTCGTTTGATTTATTCCAACACGGCCATCCTACGGGGCACACGTCTCTGTGTGTTACTCTGAAACAAAATTCAATAAGCAGTATCACATAGCTCTGTCTCTCGCACCAGCAAATCAAGACAATTTCAAAACCCTTAACGTCAAACCCAATGATTTTCTCATCAAATAATAGCAAAAAACAATAATCGAAACACTCAAAACACGACTGACTTGATTATCACGTTGTCTCTCTCACTAGAGACATCAATCGTACTAGGCAAACCAAAATACTTAAGCTCCGCATGTGATTATTTTGCTATACCATAGCACAGTAACCTCCAGTTACTCATCTTTGTGCGAACCCCACATGGGAACGCCGAGTCTACCCAGGACTCTATCCAGGAGTCTACACGACAACCTCTGGTACGGTCCAACCATCATGCAAACTTAAGTTGAACACTTCAAAATCACAACTACTTTGTTCTACATCGATCTCGTCAGTTATGTTCTGGTAATCCGGCATTTCCTTTGCAACTTATGATGAGCGTATTTAAAGGTACGGTTACAGTTAATAGATAGCTGTCCTCTTCCCCCTGGATCGCGGTGGCGTGTGGACGTGTCTTCTGTGCTGACTAAAATTAATTTAAATTTTATAAATAATTTTAATGTTTTTTTAATCCATAAAAATCTAAATATTCGTCCGTATTACTCACGAGAAGTACTAGGAGCGCATAAAAACGCAAGAGGTGTAGCGGTGTTGTGACGCTGAGCGAGACCGACGACGGAGACAGCGATAAAGGCTACGAACAACAGCGGCTACGAGCTACGCCATCAAGTAGAAGACGTAGCCAGTGACATCGTTCGCCGTTGATACGGAACGCTGGCGTTTGCCAGTCTTTATTGATTCCGAATCTGTGTTTACTGCTGCGTTGGAGTTCATTGTGCGTGCGTATTGCGTCACTCATTTACTGGGCTCTTGTCGTGTTTTGAAGGCAGAAGCGATAGCGGGAAGAATTAAAAGAGGTTGGTCCAAGATTTTATTTATTATAAAATACTGTTAATCTATTGTTAACAAGCACTGTGCCTGCGAGATCAGACCTCTTCTTATAAAATGCCAAATCAAGCACGGTCACCACCAATGAATAAATCCCTGAGTTTATCTGAGTCGGATGTTAATAAAATGACTGCAGCAACTTCTTCTTTGCAAGAACTTGAGCTTGGGCATGTCACTCAGCGGGAAAGTAAGCGTCGAAGGACTTCAGAAGATAATCCCGAATGTGAGCGCCCCGACTTTCGTGCAATAATACGGGAAGAACTACTGGATATGATGAAGGTCATACAATTACAACAAAATTCTCGGCTAGATGTAATTGAAAAACACATCGCCGAAATCAAAACCCAAAACGTCACAACCCACAAAAATAACATTGATATCGAAAAATCTATAGAGTTCGCTACCTCAAAATTAGAAGAACTAAACTCGACAATTCATCGCCTTGAAACAGAACGCAAACAGATTACAACTCAAATATCCAATATTGGAGAGAAATGTGATATGCTGGAAAGACTTTCACGCAAGACTAGTATTCAGATTAGGCACGTGCCAAAAGAAAAAGGCGAATCAAAGGAAAAGCTTTTCAATATGATCAAAAAGCTCTCAACTACCCTGTCTGTCAACATGGACAACTCTGCGCTTCGCGATGTATATCGAATGCCATCCAAACCAGACCAATCAACCTCTGGAGTAGTAGTGGAGTTCTCCTCAACTCTCACCAAGGACAGCCTTTTGTCTGCAGCTAAGAACCATAAGCTCTCCTCCATGAAATTTAAAACAGAGCAATTAAACTCTACACACATGGGATTGGAAGGACCCAAAGTCGAAATATACTTGTCGGAACATCTTACCCCTCAAGCGTCTCGCTTGTACTTCCTGGCACGGGAGTTCCGCAGAAACATGGAGTACGCATACTGCTGGACATCAAACGGACTAGTATATCTGCGCAAGAAGCAAGGTGATCCATACATATTGGTAAGAAGTGAGACTCAACTCCAGGGACTTAAAAATAAGTGACTAGTTAAATATGTAGACTCCAACAAAACTATAAAATATTTAGCACTCATTGCTTCTATAATGATAAAAAAATATTTATGTAATACACACAACACAAAATTAAATACACAGTCTACACAAACATATATACACAGGCAGATACTACATCATGCATGTCAGAAGCCTTCTCTGATCAGAGACCATCAGTCAATCCAGACGCCTCTGAACAGTGATTATCTAGCCTTTCTTAGCTTTAAATATGGATAATATCCAACTGCAAAGTGACATTGATAACTCCTGTAACGTACCTTGTGTACTCATTGATGACCCTAGAACCCTCAGTACTAAACTTCAAATATTCAAAACGAACGTAAAAAATACATTGAATATCCTATCGTTTAACATTAGAAGTGTAAACAAAAATTTAGACAACTTTTTAATATACATTACAATCTTAAAAATAAACGTTGATATTATGGTTCTATCTGAATGCTGGTGTAATGAAGACTCGACACCACCTTTAATTGATGGCTTTAATATGTACTTTACAAAACGAAGCTTTAATCAAAATGATGGGGTCATTATGTACATAAATGATATCCATAAGGCTACAGTACAAGAAATAGCTCTGAATGAGGCAAATTGTTTAGCAGCACAGTTAAATAATTTGATGATATTTGGGGTTTATCGACCCTACGGCTTCAAAAACTTAACCACATTTCTCGATTCTCTAGATTCTCTCTTGACTACTACTGAAACACGTAACTTGATTCTTACTGGTGACATTAATATTGACACACTAGATACTAACAATAGCACAGTTAGAGACTACATGGAGATCATTGGATCGCACGGCTTGAACAAGGCTATTGATATTCCGACACATGGTCGAACATGTTTAGACCATTTTATGTGTAACTTGGCCGCGGACCATCAGTGCTACGTCCTAGCAACAGACATCACTGACCACTTTCCTATATTGCTAAGTGTCGCAAGCTCACTAATACCAAAGTCATCTATGAATAATACAATAACTAGATCTAAAATCGACTACGAAGCTTTAACCGTAGCGATAAAAGCATGGGACTGGAACCATTTTTTAACTATTAAAGATCCTAATACGGCCGCAACTACATTAGTTAAAACACTCCAGGACCTCATAGTACAACACACATCCACTATTACTTTTACTAAGAGAAAACGTCCATTGAAACCTTGGATTACTTCTAGTATTGTTAAATGTTTTAAAACGAGAGACAAATTACACAGAATGGCTAAAAATAATCCAGACAATGAGGTCATAAAACAGGAATACACTAAATATCGTAATAAATGTAATCAAAGTGCAAAAAAACTTAAAATTAATTATTTCAAAGATAAATTCAATCAAAATTTTAAAAACTTAAAATGTACTTGGGAAACCGTTAAGGAAGTATGTAATTTAAAAACCAACCAATCCCACGCCTCTTCGTTACTTCAACTAGAGTCATCACCATTGGCATCTCTTGACCATGTAAATGGGTACTTTACATCTATCGGTGCAAATCTGGCTTCTGATATATTGGAAAAAACTAATGCAAATGTATCCCATCCTCAAAAGGTCTTACCTTCACAAAACACTAACTCAATGTGCCTCACTCCAACAGATTATATTGAAATAGATAAAATCATCCTTAAGCTGAAAACCAAATGTGCTCCTGGCATTGATTCTATCCCAACGACTGTAATTAAGAACTCCCATGACGTATTATGTACCATGATCTCTCACGTGTGCAATTTAAGCTTCTCAAGTGGTGTTTTCCCCAACATATTCAAAGAGGCAGTAGTAGTTCCTATTTACAAAGGTGGCGATGTGAAGTCAGTGTCTAACTATAGACCTATTTCATTACTTAGCACGATTAGTAAAATTATCGAAAAGGCATTTAACACTAGGCTTACCAGCTTCCTTGAGTGCAATAATATTTTTTCGAGTTCCCAATATGGCTTCAGAAAAGGTAAAAACACTGAAGACGCAGTGTCCAAACTCTCAGAGATAGTTACTAAATCTCTAGACACTGGCAAAAGATGTGCAGCCATCTTCCTCGATCTCAAAAAAGCTTTCGACACTGTGTCAATACCGCTGCTCCTTTTAAAGCTGGAGAAGTCAGGCATACGAGGAATGCCTTTAGATTGGCTCAATGATTATCTAACATCCAGAAGTCAAGTAGTTAGAGTAGATAATTTCTGCAGCTCAAGCTCATCGGTCACCTTTGGTATACCTCAGGGTAGCACGCTAGGCCCCACACTCTTTTTGGTCTACGTAAATGACCTCTGTAGTCTTAAGCTTGCTAATGGCAATATCATTGCATTTGCGGACGATACTACACTAATTTTTGAAGGTGAAACATGGTCTAATGTTGAGGAATTGGCAGATAATGGCCTAAGAAGGGTACTAAAGTGGTTGGACGAGAATCTACTGACTCTTAATGTGCCAAAAACTAAATATATTTGTTTTACAATTTCTTCTACGTCCAACCCCTCAAATAACTTTAATATCAGAGCACACTCTTCTCGTTGTGATTTAGATCACGAATGCGATTGCCCAGCTGTGATGCAGGTGGACAACCATAAGTACTTAGGAGTGATAGTTGACAAGAAACTTAACTGGCACCCGCACATCTCTGCATTAGGGAAATGAATTAGAAAACTTCTACCCATTTTCAGGAACCTGCGAGATGTTACGGACTCCAAACTTATTAAAAACATCTATTATTCTCTCTGTCAATCACTACTAACGTATTGTGTCACGGTATGGGGTGGTGCCGCTGCATCGCATCTATTAGAGTTAGAAAGAGCCCAAAGAGCTGTTATCAAGGTTATGTTCTGTAAACCCCGAAGATTTTCCACTGAGAAGCTCTATGAGCAGTCACAATTGCTCACGGTTAGGCAGCTATTTATTAATAATGCCGTTCTTAGTCACCACAAAAATATCGATCTTTCACAATTAATTTTAAGTAAAAGACGAACTCGTACTCCTGTACCTTCCGTCCGCACAATTTTTGCTAGGCGCCAGCTATCTCACTTGGGTCCATTCCTATATAGGTATTTCAATGACAAAAACCAGATTATCAAACTTCTCAGAAAGCAGCTAAAATTGACACTTAAAAATAGTTTAACAGAACTTAATTACTTAGAAACGGAAAAGATTTTAAAAGCTACATGATCGCAACATATACATACATGGTAACAAACAGACACACACACACACACACACACACACACACACACACACCACAAAATACTAAATCTCGAATATTGCTATATTATATACTGAAATCTAGTTTAATAATTAAACAAAAATGTTTCTCTACTATGTACTAAATCCAACATAAGACATTCCTATTTACTAGTCCCGTCTCAGGTGGATGAGAGCCTGGTGATCTATAATACAGGTTTTGTATAAAACCTAGCATAGACACCAGCTCTCACAAAGGTTAATCGAAGATATAATTGTATGGTCTAAATGTAAGAAAGAAATAAATTGTAATAGCCTTTGTGGAGAAATAAATAATTATTATTATTATTATTATTACTATGACAACCCGTGTCTTCCGTGATGAGACACCCTAGAGTGAAGCACCCAGAACACCACCCAAGTTCGCCTACCTGATAATTATCGTTTAGCTCATGTTCCGAAATAACCAAAGAACATTGAAGTAATTTACCCAGTTTCGTGTTAGAATCTGAAGCATATACTTTGAAGGAATGAAAAGAAAATGACCTTATTTTTCTTTTTTTTTTTACCCATGGGCGCAAGCGTGCACTCTCAAGCGAGCTCAGACAAGGGTCTGTCTTTAAGTGTTAAATAGCTTCAGATTGAACACCAATAAAAATAAAATTCCGTGCATCGTGAACGATAGAATCCGTTCTTACATCACCCGCCCTACACTGTTGCACGACAGAGGTCAAGTTTGCTTGTCTTTTCCACGTATTTGTAGCATAGGCTCTAACGATTGAAAACTATGAATGTATGACACTTAGCTCAGAGACCCATACCCTTGTATGCTTTTTCAAAGGCCTAAACACATTAGCACCCCTGGCGTCACCCTCCTCTCGAAGAAGGCTGAGCACGCATCTGGCGTTCATTTGCTAGACGGCGAACAGAAAAAAAGGTTTTACTTCCCTCAGACAGTGAGTAGCCGCTGGTTGCGCCTCGCGCACAGTGTGAGCCGGCCGTATGCTGCATGTCACGCAGACGACGCGCACACCACAGGTCCACATCTCACGGAGCGGCGTGCAGACCGCAGGTCCGCACCTCAGCAGGCGGCGAGTAGACCGGAGATCCGCGCCTCACCAGGCAGCAGCAGACAGCAGATAACAACACGCGCTCAGCTCGCGTAGACAGTGAGAAGATGCTGTGATAGGCATTAGGCTGCTTACGATTACCGTCACTAGTCTGCAATAGAACGACAATATGATGACTAATCTCTGTCATGGCGGCCAGTCTCAACGGAGACAAGCGACTTACTCAGAAGCCACCGTAGTACACAAGTGTGTGTAAACACTCAAACACTGAGGAAGGAATGATTTAAAATAACCAGCAATAGATCACTTGTCAAGCTTTCAATAATGTCTTTACAAACTTGCTCGTCATCCCGTGTAGTTAAAATTTAAGGCCATTAAACTTAACACATAAATTAGCCAACCAGGCACAGAAATTGTCCGATGACTAACCGGACTTAGTATTCTTGCACCGACTAGTGCTTAAACCTTATAAAAGCTCGGCCTAACCTGACCCTTATAAGTCTCACAAACAACACGCTGCTGTCTAGCAAACTTAACACTTTAGAAGTTCATTGAAAACCTGGCACCTAAGGGTTTTTAAAACTTTCCGTAATGTCCTAATAACTTTAGCAATAGCATCAAAGAACTCGCGCTACCAAGATCGAAAGACGACACAGGCTTTACCGGTGTCAATACTTTGCATTTCGATAAACATGACCAGTAGTACTGCGGTTTACATGATCGTTGTGGTATACACATTCTAATTTGTTAAAATTTTACCTATATTTTCCGTCCCCATAAATAAAAATAATTCAAGTAATCACAACGTGGTGGGTATTTTATCTTTTGCATACTTAATGCGTTAGTGCTACTTTGTTTGATATTACGTAAATCGATTGAAAGTTACTTATTTTTTTTCAAGTAATGGGTTAACGTTGCATTAAGCAACCACTTAAACTGCCACTACTATTAATTCGTCACCCATTCGGTAAACAATGCGAAATCGTAATAAGGAACGCCTAGTTTATTATGCACCGGTAGGTATAAAAATTAGTTTTCTTCACGTCAAAAAAATATTCACAATATAAAACCATGATAGAAACAGAGCATGAATTTAGTCTTAAAATTCAATCAACTACGATTACTATTAACCCCTTTGTTAAGCCACAGCTTTACACCAGCCTTAGGCAATTTCTTACACGCGTTATCGATCGTTTTATCGCTTTAAATTGCACACACGGTTTACTTTCGTACACCACAAACCAAAATTACGTAAAAATAAATCAAAACTCGATATGAAAATATGATTCGATCTTACCAGTGTAGCGTTAATAACAACTCACAAGCTTTTCAGTAACCTCACTCATTACCGTGCACTGGTGAACTGCATTGCACCTCTATCACATTGCACTCTGTCGATCCCGTACAAAGCACGGTTGCAGATTCCATCGCTTGGCACAATCTTTACTACCTGGAAAGAAAGCGTTATACACACGAACACACTGAAACATAGCGTGAAGTACCCGCATTATTTTACTTTTTTATTTTTTAATGTACCACACGTATAACAACATTCCTGAAAACTAAAACGATTTAAATTCGTTTTTAACTGTTACTCAAAACCAGATATGGACTACATGTCAATTTATGATTTCTATATACCGGCATCTTTAATTAACTTTCCATTTTATTTTTCTTGTTGTTGCCGTTAGTTATTTTTGACCAAAACTTTATTTATCGATTTGAATTAAGAAACACAACGAACACTGCTTTTTTTTTTAAAAGACAACTCCCGCATTAGGAACACAAATTCCTGTGTCGCGGGGGACCCCACAAACACACATGAAACGCACACAAAGAACACTCAAAATACTTTAAAAAATTTAGATAGCGAACAGCCTTGAACACGTGGTAATCCCAACTTCTGATGTCGCATCAGGGGTGGCCGAGATGCGAAACAACGGGTCTTCATCATGATCCGACATAGTTTTTGATAATTGTGGGCACTGACTTGGATACTCGAACGAAAGATAATTTAAATCACAACAATAACTTTATTTTACTAACAGTTTTTACAATATGGAAACAAACACGTGCGTTGGTACTGAGCGTATGCCAAGACCGTCTGAGGTAGAATGACCACCGCCATGTCTTCCCGCCAGTCATCGCTGCATCCCCTCTACCGACGATCGTGTCCAAGCGGGAGGGCGCCACTTGCGTTTCCGTTGACGATTTATTAATTCACCGAAATAATTCTTAGATGGCGCTGTCCGTCGCACCATAGCATCAATCCACGACATTTCCGGTAACGATTTATTAGTTCACGATCAATTCACGACATATGTATATATGTATATTATTTGTCAAAATATACATATATATATATATATATATATATATAGATATTTTAGTTTTAACCATTTAATTTTCTTTTGTTGAATTTTAATTTTAGTGATTAGAGCCACTCTGGAGTTGAATTTCTGAGTCGTGATTCTCTGGGTTTTGAGTCGCGGTTGAAATCTGCTGTCTGTATAAATAGTTGCACTAGGCAACTATTTGTGCGGCTCCACTGCGACTCTACTAGATTTGACCGTCGAAACGGATATGAGCGCCACTCGTGCTCCTGCAGCTCTTGGCTCTGAGGGGGCGGCGGAGGCGGACCAGCGGGCCGTCGCCAGGGCTCCGGGCAGGTCGGCCATGAGCGATCGGGGAGTAAGAGCTGGACAGGTCAAGCCCCCTAAGTCGACGAAGTCGGCATCGGGAAGCCTTAGGAAGGCGACTACAATAAAAAACGCCCAGACAACGGCGAGGCGCAATGTGACCGACCTCGCTAGAGGGTTTCAAGATGAGGGACAGCTGGACTCAATGGAGGTGCCACCGGAATCCGATGGGAATGACTCGGTCGGGCAAATGGAGGGGACCCCCTATGCGAGCGCGGAATCCCTAAGCCCCAGACATAGACCGGGAAGACTTGAGTTTTGGTCTGTTACTAACTCCCCGCAAGACGTGGATCTTCGAGACGAGGGTGGCCGTGCGGACCGAAGCGGGAGTGTGTCAGCGGCCGATGAGGATGATGTTGGCCTGGGGCTGGGTTTGGATCGACTGGCAGTGACGAGCGGCAGTGACACGGGGGATGCGCTCTCCGACCTCGATAGCCACAAAAGTTGGAGAAGCGGGAGAGCCAGCATACTGACCCCCGTAGGCAGATTTGTCGGGATAGCGATGGACCTGGCCACAGTAAGAGCCAACAAGTTGCTCCAAGATGGCAAAGACGCCCTGGAGAGATCATCGACCATGCGCAAGGACTGCAAAACCGAGGCGTTGGAATGCATGCAGGCGCTCTATGAGACGGTGCTGGGTGTCGCCGATTCCCGAAGTAGACACCGGGTGGCGCTGGAGAAGGAGCGCGCGCGTGCGGCTAAGGAGCTCGTACGGGTTGAAAGGGCGCACACGAGAAGGCTCGCAGAGGTCAACAGCCAAACAGCGGAGAGGGTATCAGAGATCCAACAACTGATTGCGGGACTGCATGGGCTTGTGGAGGGAATACAGCGTTGGCTGAACTTTGAGATGGATGCACCAATTAAGACCATCGGTAGCATCCATCTCGAGCTGCAGAGGGTGGCGGCTGGACATGTTTCGAGACCGGCGCAGGAGGCTGCAGGGGGAGAGACCACGCGGGTGCCACTACCTGCTCCGATGCAGGACCCGGGTCCGGAACTACTCACGCTGGGAGCCAAGATACAGGGTCTGGCAGACCAATCAGGGCCCTGCAAGTAGACGTCGAGAGATGGAGACTGGAAATGGTAGACATGGTACGCGGCCGGACGGGAGCGGACTTGGTCCAGGCGGAATCTGCAGCGTCAGGGTGCGCATGCACACATGGAGAAATAGAGGGGGTTAGCCGGCAGCTCGAGATGCTGCAGGAAGCGGTGAGCCGAAACACCGAAACACTAGAAAAGGTGCGAATGGCTCCGCCGCTTGCTCTTCAAGAGGACCTGAGTGGGAATCCCCCTGGCGAAGAGACATCTGCTGTCGAGTTGCTCCGATCGCTTAGGACCGAGATCGCGGAGGTGAAGGACCTCATCATAGCGAGGCCCGAGGCGCCTAACATAGTGGCGGACTTGGGGACGGAGCTGGCTCGAACGGAAACCAGGGAGACGCTGGTGAGCACGCACAGGAACCCAGAACGCCCGTAACGAACCTAAGCGCGGAAATGACTCGAACAGAGGCGAAGGAGGCAATAGAAAACACCCTGAAACCTCTGGAGTCTAAACTAGACAACCTAGTGGATCGCGCCGCGCAGATAAACAGAACTGTGCGGACCTACGCAACAGTTCTGAGAAGCACTTCAGCCCCTGGGCCGGCCCCGGGACCCCGTGGGGGAGATTCTGGTGCACCGGATGGGCCGGATAGCGCCTCCTACAGCCTAATAGTAGAATCAATTAATCCACAACACTCCCACGGGGACGTCATGGACGCTTTAAAGAAGAACGTGGATGTCGTCTCGCTGGGGGTGGGGGTAAAGTCATAGAGAAGGATCATAAGGGGCAGGATTGTAGCGGACTGTGCGACACGGGAAGAGCGCAAGGTGTTGGGGGACGCCATAAAGGCCTCCAACGCTGGACTATCGGCTATGGACGCACCAAAGAAAATGCCGCAAGTGCGCCTGGTTGGGTTGGCCAATCACTTAAAGGACGAGGAAGTGGGCAGAGCTTTGTTGGGACAAAATGGTCGTCTCCTCGGGGGTATCCCTGAGCAACAAAGAAAGGCGAGAGTGCTCCGGAGAATAAGGGGAAAAACGGGAGACAAGTCCAACATTATAGTGGAAGTCAGTCCACAGGTCTGGAAGGCTCTACAAGGAGAAAGAGTGCGCATCGGGTACCAGATGGTTCCCGCCGTAGACCAGTCCCCAATAATACAGTGTTATCACTGCCTGGGATTTGGACACCGAGCCACCGAGTGTCGGGGGGATTCTCCGGTCTGCGGTTACTGCTCCGGACAACATGACACCCGAACGTGCCTCCGTGGCAATGCGATGCCGAAGTGCGCAAATTGTGGAGAAGGGTCAGACCATCCGGCGTACTCCACTGAATGCCCAGTATGGAAGAAATGGGACAGAATAGCAAGGGCGGCAGTATGTTACTACCTACCTACCTACCTACCTACCTACCTACCTACCCACCTACCTACCTACCCACCTACCTACCTACCCACCTACCTACCTACCCACCTACCTACCTACCCACCCATCCACCCACCCACCCATGAAGATATGAGTTTAATCCTTTCAACACAATGCTATTCGTTAGACTATGGTTATATTCCAGTAAGATAAATTTGACAGTGTTTCCGTAAGCGTCTCCGGTAGCGTAGTGACGCTATGGTGTTGCCAGCTTACCAACTCTGGTCCCCTCACAATTAAGTTCAGAAACTGAACGCCGCTACACCACCCAAGGAGAGAAATAGATCAGAGATCAAATGGCTGTTTAAAAGTAACTTTTCTACCCGCGCGGGTAGTGTAGTTTTGTGAAGGAGGAAGAGTATGTTTGTTGTCAGCATTATGAGAGTTTGTGTACATGTGAATGTTCAATGTCTGTAGTGTTAGGAGTAAAATTAAAAAAACCAAATGTATTAAGTTTAGTTTGCCAAATGTAAGGAATATCAGTACAAATCTAGTTTTAAACAATGAAGTTATTAATTTTGTTGATTCAACGGTTTTTTGGGAATTACTTTAGATAATGGCAACACTGCCCGAGTGACATGTAAAAATTTTGTTCCGTACTTTAAAATTAATTTTAATTAGTAAATAAGTTAGATTAAGGTTTAATTATTTGTGTAAACGTATCATAAATGCGTAAATACTCGTGATAAAATTGTAATCCTTAGAATTGTTAAAGTTTTCGGTAAAACAACAATACCGGTAACCTAGAAACATCAGCTGACGTTCTAACTACGGACATAAACGGATAATTCAGGGAAGTATTGTTTACTTTTAATTAATAACAGCACACAATCGTCACTTTAACTCTCATAAACATCCATGCCAATTTCTAGTATAGTTTTTTTTTGCTGATTTATTACCCTGTACTGGTTAAAAATTTCTTTGTTGAGAACCGGTCATTATACAACAAAACATAGTTGAAATATAGAAATTCCTGTTGTTATTTCCAAATCGATCTTCTTTAGTGATTTAGATACGTGTAGATCGTTTGTTGTGCATTATTGTCTTTAATTGATATCATAATTAGTTAAGTTTAATTTTTTATTTTATAGTGTAACATACCCACTTATGAAAAAGTTAATCCTTAAGAGAATAAAACCTTTGAAATTGAATATTTATTCAATTACTTAGATACATTGGACTAATTAATCTTTTAAAGCTAATATACTTCATTTAGTTTCATGAAACTGAAAGCTTCATCTGTCCTTTTACCCCTTTCTTCGCTAACTTTCCTTTAGTGTTCTATTCTATCAGTTCTCACCGTTTCTTTACTTTAAATTTTCAGTAACCAATTCTTAAACCATGCCTGTGATGACCCGAAAGGCTGCTGCCCAGGCCATGGAGCTAAAATTGAGAACGGCCCTCCAAGAGCTCAAAGAATCAAACCTCCAAGTCCAACAATTGTTACAGGAGAGAGATGAGAGTGAGGTGGAGGTTGATAAAGTTAATAGCAAAAACTCAAGCTTAAAACGGCAGCTAGTAGACCTACATCAGCAATACTTGGACGTTGTTGATGAACGGGATCAGCTGAAGGTGGTCACGGATGGTTTCAGTAATTGTAGTATTTTATATGATCAGGCTTTATTTAAAATTAGGGACCTAGAAGATGAGTTAGTTCATGCCAATAGTTATATAATAAAGTTAGAGAAAGAAAAAGCATGTAATCAGGTTAAAGAAACAAACCTCTTATACAATGAATTATTAAATAGTGATTGTAACCCCCCTTCCTTAATAACTATTGATCTGACTGAAGATTCCTTACTGAAACAGAATTATTCAGTTAGCAATAAGAAAATAAAAAAGTATGCGAAACTGAATAGATTAATTAAAAAATGATATCAATTTAGGAAACAACACAAACACTTTTCCAAATATATTCCACTGAGGAAAGAGCGTGTTAAATTAGTTAATAAGTTAAATAATTACCAAATAAAGTTAGAAGACAGTATAAAAATATATGAAATTGATACTCAGTATTTGCAGTCTGAAATACAGGTACTTCAGGACTCACTACGTTCCCTTTCTAGTAGGTATGAAATTTCTCAGAACGAAATTAAAGAACATATTTTTGCAGCAAAGGAGTTGGTAATGTGTCAATGTTTTTGTCAGACAGTTACCAAGCATGATACTGTCCAGCCTGAGGTAATGGAGTACCCGTCCCAGGTTGAGAATTTGTCTCAGGACAGTAAACTGAACCAGGAATCAACTAATATGACACAAGATTCACACATGGTACAGCCTGAGTTATATGATAGTCTGCCTGAGATTGATAATTTTGTCTCACCTAATAGTCATGATTGTAATCATTCAGTTATGTTCTCTGACAGTATAGGTAGGGGGCTAGGTAAATTAATTAGTAATAACCTCAGTTATTGTACCCAAAACAATTGTATGCCCGGGTCAACCTACAAACAGATTATGGCATCAGTAACAAAAAGTGTTTGTGATCCTAGTACCACCATTAGTATATGTATTGGCAATAGTTCTAAGATTAAAAAGGAAGACATCACTGACTGTGTTTCAGAGTTGTTGAAGTTGAATTGTAAGAAAATCATATTGTGTGCTTTTCCATATTTAGAAAATTTAAGTAATAGTAAAAACAATTACATTCACATGTTAAACAACCATATACATTTTTTAGTAGGTCACTATAGTGATAAACTTATATATCTTGATATCAACACTTTTGTTGATAAACTTAGATCGACTCGGGGTAAAGTGCATCTACCTATTAGTTGTAGACACAAAATAGCTAGGCTATTAGCTTTTAATATTCACACAGACATAAGTAGTATGTCTAAGTTTAGTTATATTATTAACACGGCGACTATTACTAATAATAGTAATGTACAGGTGACTTTAAATGAATATAGCATTAGTGCTATAAATGTTTACAAACATTGTACTGAGGAGAATCCATGTGTCACCGTGGAAAATCCTCAATTAGGGTCTATTAGTAATAGGGTCTTTTTGTCTGAGGATGGCACGGGAATCTCCGGCCTCACTCCAAATATTAATATTAATTTAAACTAGAAAGTGAGACAATGGAAGGTACCATTGTTAATCCTACCAACAGTAAGGTACCAAGAAGGTACCTTACTGTTGGTAGGATTAGGGCACTCAATTAGTTAGCAAAAAGGGGCCTCATCAGAACACCTTAAAATTATTCCACCAAAATATCCAAGGCATTTCTTCCAAATTATTAGAAATTGAATTGTTTTTAGAAAATAGTAAGTTTGACATTATTTGTTTTACTGAGCATTGGCTACAGGATTACCAAATGCTTATTAACTTTGAGATCTATATGGTGGGTAGCTGCTTTAACCGTAAAACTATGCTTCGTGGAGGTTCCCTAATTTTAATAAAAAATAGTTTTAAATTTAAGCAACGTGATGACATAGTGGATCTTTCGGTTGAACATTGTGTCGAACTGTCCTGTGTTGAGCTAGATAAGCATGTAATTGTGTGCGTGTACAGACCCCCAAACTATCAAAACTTTACCTTATTTGAATCGATAATGGAAGATGTCCTGGCAAAACTTGCAGCCAGTAATAAATATACAATTATTTGTGGTGATTTTAATATCAATATTTTAGAAGAAAATTCAAATAGTAGTCGGTTAATAAATCTTTTTAAGTCATTTGACTTGACCAACACTTTTAAAGAACCTACTAGAGTCACTCCATCTTCTGCTACTTGTATAGATAATGTTTTCTGCAATTGTAATTACTTAGATAAAGCCATAGTAAATTGTCTACCGTCTGACCATAGTGGACAAACAGTAACTTTTAGGTGTAACACGCCATTGCAAAAAGTTCAGATTAAATTTAGACCTATAACTTCCAACAAATTAGATAGATATAATAATTCCCTACAAAACAAATTAAGTGTTATGAGCCTTGACTATATTAATATAAATCAATTGTATGAGCGTTTCTTTTCAATAGTTCACACGGAATTCAACAAAACTTTTGAAAAGAAGACAAAAAGTATTTGCCCTAAATTTATATTTAGTGATTGGGCAACTAAAGGTATCAGAATAAGTAGGGAAAGACTATTTGAGCTTTATGGCCTTAAGCCTTTTATAAACTCTGAAACTTTTAACAAGTATGTTGCTAAGTATTCAAAAACTTTTAGAAATACATGCAAGGTTGCTAAAGCCCTGCACATTAGCAACAAGATCAAATCGGCAGAAAATAAAATAAAGACAGTTTGGAAAGTCATAAATAACGAGACTAACAGGAAGAAAATACGTAACACTAGCTACACATTAGATACAGCATGTGGTCCTAAAAGCTCAAATCAGGAAGTAGCTGAAGAATTTGTAAATTTCTTTACCAATATACCATCAAAAACTACTGAGGCTCTTAATTCCTCACCTGATGTCTCAATTGATTTATTAAAGGCGAATGTGTCTAGCTGCCTGGCTGAATTTAAATTTAAACACATTAACCCTATGATAGTTATTAAGGCTTTCCGGCAAATAAAAATCAAACTGACCGAAGATCTATGGGGAATGTCTATCAAAGTTTGTACATCCATACTTGAGACTATAGCCCCATACTTAGCTTTAATTTTTAATTTATGTGTTGACCAAGGAGTTTTCCCTGATTTAATGAAATTCAGTAAAGTAATACCTCTTTTCAAATCCGGGGACAGTAAAGATACTAATAATTATAGACCTGTATCCGTGTTACCAGTTTTTAGCAAAGTTTTTGAAAAGGTAATGCTTAATCAAATGCTCGATCATTTTAACACCAACAGAATCATACATGATCAACAGTATGGTTTCACCAAGGGACGTTGTACAACTGACGCCGGTGTAACCTTATTAAAGCATATATTTACTGCGTGGGAAGAGTCCCAAGACGCCATAGGAATTTTTTGTGACCTCTCCAAAGCATTTGATTGCGTAAATCACGACACATTACTTTTGAAACTTGAGCATTACGGACTAGGAAAACTTGCACTGAATTTGGTTAAATCTTATTTGAGTGATAGACAACAATATGTGCAAAAGTAATTCATCATCATTATCAACAGCCTATTGTCCAACTCTGCATATAAGCATCTTCATAGAAACAAGTTTCTGACTTACTAAACTTGACATAAACTA
Organism: Phragmatobia fuliginosa; assembly: GCA_932526445.1. NCBI lineage: Eukaryota > Metazoa > Arthropoda > Insecta > Lepidoptera > Erebidae > Phragmatobia > Phragmatobia fuliginosa. Next base: position 85,366 of record OW052065.1, read on the forward strand.
GCCAGCGTGGTATATGTGCAAATAAATGGTGTTAATTCACAGGGTTTAAAAGTAAAAATGGGGGTTCCTCAAGGCTCAATATTGGGTCCTTTCCTCTTTCTAGTATATATAAATGATCTACCATATTTATTAAAAAATCAACCTCAAAATATGGTGTTATTTGCTGATGACACTTCCTTAATTTTTAAGATAAATAGACGGGCCCAAAATCTAGATGACGTGAATAATGCCCTAGTTCAAGTCCAGAATTGGTTCACAGCAAACAATTTGGTATTAAATGAAAAAAAAACCAAATGCATAAGATTTGCTTTACCGAATGTTAAGAGTAGTGATTGTGATATAATATTGAATAAAGAGAAACTTGAATTCGTAGATAAAACTGTTTTCTTGGGGATTACGCTTGATGCAGGGCTACAATGGGGTTCTCATTTAACATCTCTTGCGGGGCGGCTAAGTTCAGCAGCATATGCTATTAGAAAAATCCGTCAATTTACTGATGCAGATACCGCTAGACTGGTCTATTTCAGCTACTTTCATAGTATAATGTCTTACGGCATCTTGTTATGGGGACGGGCTGCAGATATTGAGTCTATATTTATTCTGCAAAAAAGAGCCATCAGAGCCATATATAATCTTCGTAGGCGCGATTCTCTAAGGGAACTGTTTAAGAATATTGGCATCATGACGGTACATAGTCAATATATCTACGAAAACATAATGTACGTCAGGAAAAATCTTCATCTTTTTGGCAAAAGAGGTGACAAACATAATTACAGTACTAGAAATAGGGACCAACTAGTTCAGCCAGGCTTTAGACTCGCTAAAGTAGACTCTTCTTTTATGGGGTACTGTTTGAGATGCTATAATAAAATTCCACAAAGTATTCTTGAACTGAATGAGACAAAATTTAAAACATGCATTAAACGCACACTATGTAAGCAAGCATATTACAAGTTGAGTGATTATATCGCTGATAAAAATGCTTGGCTCAATGCTGGTCCTGCTTCACAAGGACAGGGGCGCATAAATTGATAGCATTAAATGGTATTGTTGGAGCTGCTGAAGATTGTACAACTTTCTTTGCATTGTATAGATTCAATCTCTTTAGTATTATATAATCGCATGGCCCATATTGTGTGAGTACTATGTACTAGGAAGCTATTCAAGCTATCATTCACTGAAAACCTACGTCTTTTCTTGACTTGAATCTGCCCTGGCGGTTGAGAGTATGTCATGCTCACTCAAATGTCACGCTGATGGTGGCGCGTGTGTCGGATCATTTAATTCCCTTCAAAATGGTTGAGTTGAATGGTGCGGATCCATGCGTCATGTTCGTGAACGGGCGCTGTCAGTTGTGACTGGTCATCTCTTAGTTGCCACGGCTTATTTGAATTAATTATTTTAATTTTCAATTGTATTTTTGTTGTACTATGGACACTTTTAACGTGCACGTCTTGCTACATCGTTCTCACATAATGTACCATCTCAACATGAATGATGTAACCAAGATTTTGTAAAAAACATTTTGATTTAAAAGAGTGTCCATGGAGTTTCTTGCCCGTTCTTCTCCATAGAGATCTACGCTAGGGAATGGGCAACTACAGTACTTTCACAGTTTTTATGTCTTGTGACTGGGACTGTAGCTACATTTTTGTTTCGACAATTCAAAAGTGCCTGTAACTGGCCTACTTGAAATAAATGCTTTGATTTTGATTTGATTTTGATAGTAAGTTACAGTGGGGCGCCCAAATATCGTGTCTCGCAGGGAAACTCAGTTCTGCAGCGTATGCTGTCAGCAAAGTCAGACAGCTTACGGATGTGGAAACAGCAAGGCTAGTATATTTCGGTTATTTCCACAGCGTCATGTCGTATGGTATTCTGATATGGGGCAAGGCAGCTGATATTCAAACAATTTTCATTCTCCAAAAACGTGCAGTGCGTGCGATTTACAAACTAGGTGCACGAGTTTCCCTTAGAGAAAAGTTTAAAGAGATAGGCATTATGACAGTTGCATCACAATATATATTTGCAAACATTACGTTTATAAAACAAAATATGCATTTATATCACAGGAATAGTGACGTTCACTCGGTGAACACGAGACATAAGCATAAATTAGTAGGTCAATATCATAGGCTACATAAAATGGATTTGACTACTTGCTTCTTGTCATTTTATTCTACTCATGTGAATGTTGTTATCACATTGTTTAAGAGCATGATTTTACTTTTGTAAGTAAAGATTCTACGTGACGAATAAAGGCCATTCTTCTCTTTCTTTTGATCTTAAAATTAATATTTTATATTTAATCTTTCGTTACCAGTAATTTGGCCAATACTGGAGCACATATAGTTTTTACCTTTGTTGTAAGTAGATGCTCCTACTATGTTGTACCCACTGAGGCTGTTGTTTTTTTTTTTTAAATTAGCTTATGTTCTAATTTTTAATCACTATAATTTGCATCAGTCCTCTAACATGGTGTAGAGTATATTAGTGGCAGCACCTTACCCTCATATCAGGTTTATAAACATTAAAACTATGTAAACATTGGCGATTTGAAAGGAGTGGCCGCGAGTTTTTATTGCCATGTTCTTTTCTCCGGCTCTACCTATTGTTTGCGAACATGGCATAAATGTACATGTAGAATCTTGACCTGTCACAAGAGATGTATTGCATCCTAAGTGAATAAAGAATTTTGAATTTGAAAAGTAACTGGTATGTCAATAGTGTTGTTAAGAGTTGAAGGATAAGTGTGAGTATCTGTGTATGCTGGTTTAACGCGGTCTACACTGACAACCACTTCCCTGTTTCCAATACTGATTGTAATAGTCTTGTCGGTTCGACTTACGACCAAATGTGGTCCCGAATAAGGCGATTCTAATGGTGGCTTCACGTGATCAGCTCTTAAGAAAACGTGCGAAGTGGTCGCTAGATCTTTAAACATAAAAACATTTTTCTGAGAGTGGCGTGAAGCGGGAACAGGTCTTAACTCCGACATAGATCTCCTAAGTTGGGAAACGAAATCCGATGGGTCGACAGGTTGCGACACGCGTGATGAAAGAACAACCATCTCACCAGGTAGATGAAGTGGTTCTCCATTCACGATTTCAGCCGACGATGCTTTTAAATCGTCCTTCAGCGCTGCTCTCATGCCGAGTAGGACAATTGGTAAAGGCTTAATTCAACTTTCGTCATGACAAATTGTGAAATGAAATTGTGTGTCTTGTCACCTTGTTGCGTTGACAAGCAAGACAAGATCTAGTCCATTCACGGACGTCTTTTCCTATTGAAGGCCATATGAACCTGCTTGTGAGAAGGCTGGTTGTAGCACGAATGCCAGGATGACTTAAATTGTGGAGCTTCTCAAAGTATTTCCTACGAAAGTCGGTAGTAAGGAACGGTCATGCCTTGCCAGTAGATGTGTCGCAAATAACCGTGACATCCGTACCTGGCAAGGTAACATTTTCTAGTTTTAGAGAAGAGTTGATTAGCTTATGTAATTCTTCATCAACCTTTTGAGATTTAGCTAAAGACGCAAAGTCGTCCTTGACTTCAACTCTCGACATTGTGTCATTTTTTTTTTTTTTTTTTTTAACGTGTGGAAATCCCCGCGGACCGTCACCCCGTCGGGGGTTACGGCGAGGTGGTGTGTCGGACTCGAACCGACTAAAACCACACGGTGTGACCCTCTCTGCGCTTTGTATTGGAAGGAGTCCAGGGAGGGGATTTCCTTCTGGACTCCAACCGGCGCCTGCCCGCACTGTTGCGGGCACCACCTCTAACGTGTACTCTCTAATTGGGCAACGTCCGGTCACACGCGGACGCCGCCCCCTCGCGGTTGGCCACTACTGCGGACGGACGGGAAACCCGTCCCGCCCATCCGCGGCCACTCTCAGGGCGGCATGAGACGCAGGTATGCGCGCCTCCGCCGCCCGGGGCGCCGGCGGCGGATTGGGTCCGATTGGATAGCATCCTCCCGGGCCTTCTCCGCCACCTCCTTCTGCAAGATTACGTCCTCGCAGAAGGTTGCGACCGCGGTAAAACAACTGTCGCTGCCGGCCATCGATCTTATGACGGCCGGCAGCGAGAGATCCCCTCCGATGACTGCAGTGAGGACCCGGCGCTGCGCCGCCCAAGCGGGGCAGACCGCCAGCGTGTGCTGGGCCGTGTCCTCGCTGCAGTCGCAGTGGTGGCAGGCGGGACTCGGTTCCCTCCTAGCGACCGAGTGCAGGTACTTTCCGAAGCAACCGTGCCCGGAAAGTACCTGCGTCAGCCGGAAGGAAAGGATCCCGTGCTGCCGCCCTGCCCACTCCTCGATGACCGGCTGAAGAGCCTCCACGGCGGCGAAGCCAGCGCGTGGGGTCTCCAGCCGGAGCGACCATCTCAGCATGGTGGCTCGGCGAGCGGCTTCGCGCCACTCGCGCACGTCCTCGGGTGGAGGGCGAAATCCGCTCTCCGCCCGGAAGTCAGCCACTCGCCGATAAACTTCGGCGAGCACTTCCGCCTCCAAATCCCACGGGGGTGTTCCGGCCAAGGCACACGCCGCCTCTGTGGACACCGTGCGGTATCCACGTATGGCTCTGACCGCCAGTATCCGCTGAGGGCGCCAGAGGCGCGCCCTGTTCTGGGCGGACAGAGCCGCCGCCCACACCGGTGCACCGTAAAGTGCCATCGACCGGACAACCCCCGTGTACAGCTGCCTAGTGGGGACACTGGCCCCGCCCAAATTGGGCAGAAGCTCGACATTGTGTCAGCCACGACGTTATCTGTACCTTTAATGTGTAAAATATCGGACGTGTATTGGGAGATGAAAGAAAGTTGATTAAGTTGAACGGGAGGTAGTTTCTCCCGACGCTGCGTAAAAGCGTAAAGGAGAGGCTTATGATCGGTGAATATTGTGCAATGCTGGGCTTCCAAGATATGTCGAAAGTGCTGCACAGACTCATATACGGCTAATAATTCCCTGTAGTAAGCGGGCCAGGATGATTGACGAGAATTCGTTTTAAAATACGTCTATAATAATTTACCATGCCCAGGAACCTACGAAGACCCTGGACAGATTTAGGCAAAGGATATTCTTGAAGAGCAGTAATTCTTTCCGCTGGAGGACTGACACCATCCTTAGATGCGCGATACCCTAAAAAGGAAACCTCGCTAGCTACTAAAATGCATTTTGCTGGGTTAACGACAACGCCGTAGACCGCCAGGTTTTGAAAAAGAATGCGTAGATGGCGAGAGTGTTCAGTTTCGTCGCGGGAGAAAATAAGGATGTCATCGACATACGGGAAGCAAAAATCGTAATCGCGAACGACTTCGACAATGAATCTCTGGAATGTTTGTCCAGCATTCCGCAACCCGAAGGTCATATACGGGAATTCAAACAAGCCAAATGGCGTTGTGATGGTGGTTTTGCATATATCCTCTTCGCACACTGGAATCTGTTGATATGCTTTAACCAAATCCAAGGTGCTGAAGATAGTGGAACCTGCGATATTATGACTGAAATCCCCGATATGACGTACCGGATAGCGATCCGGAATCGTCCGAGCATTTAAACCACGATAATCTCCACACGGGCGCCAAGAGAGGTCTTTTTTAGACAAGTTGTAGGGGCGAGGCCCAAGGGCTTTTGGAAGGTCTCGCTGTGCCATTTTTTATCATTTCGTCGAATTCCTTTTTAGCAATAGCAAGTTTGTGCGGTGCGAGGCGACGAGGACGACATGAAACGGGAGGACCATCATTTGTCTGTAAATGGTGTACGGTGCAGTGTTTTATTTCTCGATGCAGACCGGGAGGACGTGTGATCGAAGGGAATTCGGCGAGGATGTTAGTAAAACGAGATCCCGTATCGAATGTGATGGTCTTCACACTGGCTTGTTCAACAGATGCGAGAGCAGTTGGAACATGCAGGTCTGGAACAGGACAAACAGGAACTGAGAAGGTTTCCTGTCACCAAGTTCTTCCTCTGTCAATAATTGTCGAACCCGTTCCTCCTCTGACTGTGACAAACGAAGTATAATTTCTTTTTTTAAATGTTGATATTTATCAGTCTCAGGAGGGTTGGTAACAATATCTTCAATTTCTGAAGTAATTTTAAAATCAAGTTGATCTATAACATGATCATACTTGGTTTGATCAGTTGTGATACCTGCGACACGGAACTGTGTCTCTATATGAGCGAACCATAATGCTGGCTTTTGATACCAGAACGGTGGTACTCGTGGGGCTACTTTACAAACTTGTGCCTTACCACATTCAGGTTCAGGTTTAGGATTTACATTACCCTGTATTTGATTGCGAAGAACATCATTTTCCAGCTTAAAAGTTTGTAGTTGCCTAGCAAGCATTTGCATCTCGCCTTTAAGCTGTAGTAACGTTTGAGTAGTATCTGAAGAGCTAGTATTCTCAGTCATGGTTAGTGGTTGTGAGTATAAAAGTGCCAAACCTCATGCAAAAGTAAGTGTAAAGTTATTAGAATGTGCAAGTGTTAATAAATATCAGCAATAAAATAATTTGTGAGGCAGGTGCGGCAGTGTTCAGCTTTTGAAACGCAATCAAATAACTTAAAATTACACACACAAACTCAACAAAAATTGTAGCAATATTGTTAACACAGCTAAACACTATGGTCCTTGACCAAAATTGTTTTACACACAAAAAGAAAATATTAAAATTAACCAACAAAATGTAAAACAAGAAACCAACAACCAATCTTAGCAATATATTTGCAATTTAAATCTTAAATTTTAGTCAGCGAGGAAAATATCTATTATTATTTTTTTAGTAAACATTCACAACAGGAAATTGTTTGAAAGAAAAAAAAACACAAATAAAAATATAGTTTGTAAAAATAAGCAAATATATCTGTTATGTCCCAATGTTAATAATTAGTGGACGAGCACATTAGTGTTTGACACCCACAGCAATGTAGATGTGGTAGATCACAGTCAGCCAGTACTGTACAGGCGTCACGATTCAATCTTGATGGTCGACGTCATCCACACGTGTAATTAGCAGAGTACGTCGAAAAATGTATGGTAAACGTACGTACGGTGAGGTAGGAGAATCGGCGTTCCGATGATCAACCGATCCAATCGATGCTGGTGCAAAATGGCGTTAGGTGTAATTTTTGTCACCAAATTCGTAGAACTTAACCTTGTGGTTGTATGTAGAATTTGTAGATGTATAAAAATGACTCACGATACCGATGAAATTGATGGAATACTTCCTTCTAGATCTTCTAATTCTTATATCACGGTGATAATTTTGTAGCCAAACTCGACAGCAAAAAATCACGTCGGGGTCACCAATCATGGGAGTCACTTGCGGTATGGATACCGGCAGACCCGCACATTTATTATATCGTCGGCTTCGCCAATAAAACTATGCAGTTATGAAGATATGAGTTTAATCCTTTCAACACAATTCTATTCGTTAGACTATGGTTATATTACAGTAAGATAAATTTGACAGTGTTTCGTAGCGTAGTGACGCTATGGTGTTGCCAATTGCCAACTTACCAACTGTGGTCCCCTCACAATTAAGTTCAGAAACTGAACGCCGCCACAATGTTAATTTTTAATAAAACTATATCCAGTGTTTTTTCGGCTATTTGGTAATATCAACTTGATATATATTATCATAATATATTCACCTCAAGTTATTATAACATTGATTTGGTTTGAAGAATAGACAAATGTATTTGAGTAGATAATTCCGTTTTGATAGAAAACTTTTGATTTTGGTAATTGCTGCAGTAGACTTACATCTAAGTGTGCTTCGTTAATATTGTCTATCTAGATGTACTTTTGGATATCTGGGGATGTGTAATTGCTGCAAATCTAATATATAAAATTCTCGTGTCACAGTTTTCGTTGCCATACTCCTCCGAAACGGCTTGTTGAGAATTGATCAAATTGACGTTAGTCCAACCTTGATATAATCCTCTTTATTGATTTACTAAAGGCCAATTAATAATTCTATATTCGAAAGTATTCTTTTTAATGTCTATTGAAAGACGATAAGTTTTTGTGAATATTTTTCATGTCAGAACGTAAGAAGTATTGAAAGGGCAAATATGTCCTGAATTGTTATTTATATAAAGTATTGAACAGCAATCCGTTGATTGTAAAGCAAGAGTTTTGTTGAACAAAACTAAGCCAGAATATGTAAAAGGTACCTTTTATTTTATATTTTGAAGCATGTATGAAACTAAACAATAAACGGAATGTTTGTCAACTAAAGGACTGTATTTATTTGCAACAAACCCAAAACCCACTGAATGAAACAACACGGCTTGACCGATCTTTATGAAACTTTATCCGCCAACATCTATTTTTCACACCTCTAAAACGCGAGCGGAGCCGCGGGCATCAGCTAGTTATTATAAAAAAAAATCGTGATTTGCGATTTCTAAAACTTCCAATAATATCGAATTTGGATAAGAGAGAATCGTGCAGATATAGTTTGTTGCAATCTTTTAAGCATTGTAAAATATTATAATGATCGATTAAGTGACAGAGCTAGTAAAACATTAACTGCGTTTGTATGTAAACGTGCTCGTCGTACTTTATTATTAAATGCGATACACTTTTACAAGTTTTAACTATTTTAATCAATTAATGGTTTATTTTTTCACAAGTGTGTGATTATATCAGTAATGACAATGATTCATTTTTATATTTATAAAATGACGATATATTACTTTAGAAAATGTGAAAGAGATAGCTCGCCGGCCGCCGGCGCTGAACGCGCCGTGTGGTCTTTTAAGGCAGAATTATTATTATTCTTCGGAATCATGTTAATAATATTATTTTTGAATGACAGTCTTATGTAGTCTCTTAGTTAAACATGATCGATATTATAATTATTTCAACAACTTGAAATTGTTTTTTATTCTATTAGGTCAATAAAAGAGACATTTATTAATAAACAGCACGAGTACATTACACCAAGCGTTGTAAACTCACGCTCCTAAATATGTGGATTTAGTAGGCATTGAACCCGCAAACAGACAAACACTCGATGCATGACGGCCAATTAAGTCGTCAACTCGTTCAACGAAATGCATCAAGATGTACTAAATAATGTTGACGGCTTCGACTTAAAACGTTTAAACGTCGAGTAGTTCAAAACGACTATTAGTTAAAAGAGTTGACCTATCAACTAGTCGAAAAATTTAACTAGTTAAGGGACTAGTTGATGGATGACTTTTGACGGTTTCGTTTCGTCGCGAGGGATGCGCTCCCGACCAAACAACCAACCTAGCCGTCCGGCTCCGCCCACTATTAGTGGGATAACCGAATTCTACACGATCCATTTCCCGAATTTCCCGGGACAGTCCCGAATTCGACGATATCGTCCCGCGTCCCGACAGCCTATTGATTTTGTCCCGATTTTTCACAAATGTAACAATTGCTCAATTTGAATTCACCTTCTTCCCCTTTCGCGCAGTGTACATAAAAAGAAACAGCTATTGGGTGCCAAATGAAACTAATGAAAACCTTTTTACCAAAATCTTTATTCGTTGTATTCAGTGGAGTGTGTCTTTTCGTCAGGGCCGATGACTGAACTGCCCACGCATTCGCTCTTACGCATGACCTCACCCAACTGGTACTCCAGCACACCAGGTTACCAAACACATCGAGTCAAGCGCCCTCCTTGCTAGACCTGTTGCTGGCGAGACACCCAGCGCAGTACTGTGTGTCGGTTCTCACCCCTCTAGGCTCCTCCGACCACGGTCTGGTGTCCACCGTAGTGAAGTACGCGTGGAGCTTCGGTCACTCGTCGTCCGGATAGCCAGTGGACCTGACGGGATCCCAGCGGTGGTTCTAAAGAACTGTGCACCAGAGTTGTCTCTAGTACTGACACGCTTGTATTGCCTGTCATATTCCTAAGGAATTGTCCCGGAGGCCTGGAGAGAGGTGAATGTTCAACCTATCCCCAAAAAGGCTGACCGCTCAGATCCCGCCAACTACCGTCCTATAGCTGTCATCTCTATACTCTGCAAGGTGCTTGAACGAATAATTAACAAGCAATTGGATCATTACCTGGAAGATCACTCTCTGCTAAGTGATCGGCAATATGGCTTGAGACCGAACCGATCCACGGGTGATCTTCTCACGTACCTCACGCACCTGTGGGGTGAGGCTTTGGATAGGTATGGAGAGAACCTGTCCATCAGTCTAGACATGGCCAAGGCTTTTGATAGGGTTTGGCACCGCTCGCTTCTCTCTAAGCTTCCGGCATACGGCCTGCCCACTAAATTGTGCAGGATTGTGGATTGCCGCCTTCCTGCGCCAACGCCGCATTAGGGTCCTTTGTGACGGCGCGGCGTCTGATTTCCAGCAGGTAAACGCAGGCGTACCCTAGGGCTGTCTTGTTACCCACGCTATTCCTTCTACATATCAATGACATCTTGTCGCTCTCGATCGGTTGCAGGGGCGAGCAGTTCGCATCATAGACAGTCCCGAAGCCACCGAGTTCCTGGAACCTTTGCAGTGGCGAAGAGATGTCGCCTCTATGGCAGTCCTCTATCGCCTTTACCATGGAGAGGGTTCTGAAGAGCTCCTCCACCTCATCCCATCCTCTTCCTTCCTCTACACAATAATGCGATCTGGCCAGGGAAGTCACCCCTTCAGAGTGGAAGACATATGCTCCAGAACTAAGCGGCTCGGGTCTTCCTTCTTGTGTCGAGCAGTTAAAAACTGGAACTCATTGTCAGCTGATGTTTTTCATTCCTACTATGATCCCGGGTCCTTTAAGCTAGGCGTGAAAAAGCATCTCCCTAAGCTGCCATAATGTGGTTCGCCATACTGCTTGCATTTGCAGTGAGTATGGCGACCCCCACTTGTGGATTTTACTTATGCTTTCCATCAGGCATAGTAAAGTCACCTTGGCAGGAGTTTTATAAAATAAAAATCCCCTTTAAAGTTGAATAACTCTCAAATGGATATCGAAATCAAAAAATTTCTAAAAAAAAACTTTCTTAATGTTTAGAAATGACCGTCCTAATGATAACCCTAACGATAAAAAAATCACCCCCACTTTACGTGTAGGGAGGAACCCCACAAAAAAATTTTTTCATGACCTTATTACTTCAGCACATTGTCGCCATTGTTTTCCAAAAAACTGCTTTTTTATCATGATCTGAATTAGACTGAAATTTGACCGACTGTCCACATAATAAGTAATGTCCCGATTTTTTTTTCCAAAAGGTGGCAACCCTAGGGTAGTGTAATAGGAGGTGGCATAAGGAAAACACCAAATCAGCCATCTTTTTTTTCACTATCAAATCAATCCCGATCCCGGTTGCATTATCAGCTGTCGTTTTATCCCAGGGCCAGCTATTCTAATCTAACCATATTTGACAGATTTGTTAAATGTTGAGAATTTATCAAATTGACGCTAGTCCAACCTTGATATAATCCTCTTTATTGATTTACTAAAAGCCAATTCATCATCATCATCAGCAGCAGCCTTTAACACTCAACTGCTGGACATAAGCCTCTCCTTAAAGGAGGTTTTGGCCTACTATACCACGCTGGCGAGACGGGTTGGCATAGAGTTGGTTTCAAGTTTTTCCTTCTCTTGCATTGATGTTGTCTTGCGTAGTTTATCCCTTAGTCGCCTTTTACGACATCCGCGGGATGAATAGGGGTGGTGACACTCTGTATTCTTAATCCGTATCCGTAATATTAGGAATTTGCCATTAAGGAAATTTAAGAATACCATTAAATCTAAGTTATCCGCAAAGGGATATTATACCATAGCAGAATATATTGTTGATAAAACCGCCTGGGATTGAGCTGCCCATTCTGCACATGCTGTTTATTGAATGTTTAAATTTATTTTGATGTGACGATGATTTATGATTTAAATTTACATTATACATTTAACAAATTAATCTAAATTTTTGCCATTGTTGACAACTTTTGAATTATTATCTTTAATTATTATAATTGTGACAATTGTAATTATCGCATTTAAGAATATTGTCTGGACTTTAAAAGAGACTGTGATCCCTGAGTTTGTTTCGTCCTTTCTTCTCAGGGCTAGTCCAGTTAGGAAAGGCCGAACTCATCTGCTCAAAAAAAAAAAAATTAACTTGCAAAAGTGTTCATGTAACCTAATTGCAGATTATATTATTTCATTTCATTTCATTTCATTTCATTCCGTCACTACACAGACAAAAAAGTCAATTAATAATTCTATATTCGAAAGTATTTTTTTAAATGTCTATTGAAAGGCGATAAGTTTTTTGTTAATATTTTTCATTTCAGAACGTAAGAAATATTGAAAGGAAAAATATGTCCTGAATTGTTATTTATATAAAAGTATTGAGCAACAATCCGTTGATTGTATAGCAAGAGTTTTGTTGAACAAAACTAAGTCTGAATATTTAAAAGGTATGTTAAATATTAAATATGTATCAAATTAAACTGTATTAATGTATGTAATATCTTGTCGCCACATGTCAATTTTGCTCATCGTTTCCCTTTTACAGAATTCATAATAATTGTAAAGAAACAATTAAATTGCCTTGTATAAAGTCTTGAATAATTTTCTTAAGATTGTAAAATTGAATACTGACTTATTTTGTTAATCGACAGGTACCTTTTATTATTTTGAAGCATGTATGAAACTAAACAATAAACGGAATGTGTGTCAACTTTTGGACTGTATTTATTTATAACAAACCCAAAACCCACTGAATGAAACAACATTACACGTTTGGAACAGTAAACGGCTTTAATAAAGTAGAATTGGTTATAATCTGGCAACATTAATATTTGATGTACTTTGTTTCTATCCCTTACGGGTGTACGCTTATGTCAAGTCTATAGTATTCTTTGTCTAAGTTTTATTTTGTTTTAAAAACATCTATAGATGTACATAGATATCGAGTATCGAATACGAAATAGGTGCTACTTTTTTTTCTGGTAATTAATAACTATACTCTGACCGGGTATGTCCCGGCCTGCAAAAATGAAAATTTCGATATATATATTGATAGATCTTAATTAGCCCTTTCGCACTACGTTCATTAATATAAGAGCCCCTCTTTCGTTTTCCCAGGAAAAAACAAAATATCATTTGACTTTTTTCAAATTTTCAAATACTCGTATCTCTTTCAAATATGGTTATTTTTTTGTCTACCAAGCGTAGAAAAATTGCCCTGAGCTGATTTAAATTGCCCTCGCGTCAATTATTATAAACGTTTAATAATAATCCTATAAAAAACAAAAAAACCGTAATGGGATTTATTTGCGCATTGCGCATGCGCGTTAGAAAAACGGCAACACTGCTCTAGTGGTTTAAGGGCAGCATAACAACAAAATATCAAAATATACAGATAAATGAAGCTGATGATTAAAGTTATATTTCAATGTCAAATGTAAATAGTGTTATTATTACTAGATTTTTATTATTTATCTAAAAATTCACTATTTCTTGAAATATTGGAATTATTAGGTCCGTCATGGAGACTTCACCTTAGATTATAAAAAAAAGTGTAAAATAGGATTTAATTTTATTAGGTATAACAAATTCAATAAAAGAAAGTTATTAAACTTATAATTCAATATAAATATGTACTGAGATACAAGTTAAAATTGAGGTTATATTCAACGTAAAAAAATAAAACAATGTTTTAATTTTCATTGTCAACTCACGTTTAACTAAAGATTATCCCCACAATATACCTAATGGTAATAAAAATCTAGTAATAATAAAACTACTTACATTGAAATATTACTTCATTAATCAGCTTATTTTTTTAATATGGCTTACGACGAGAATATTTAACTTATTATTCAAAATAAATACTGACATACAAGTTAATATTGAGATTATATTTGACGTAAAAATAAAACAAAGTTTGAATTTGCATTGTCAACTCACGTTTACTTAGGGTGCCCACACACACACAATATTATTGTACAATATTATTGTGTGTGTTTTACCTTACCTCAACATTATCCCCACAATATTTCTAACGCGCAATGCGCAATGCGCAAATAAATCCCATTATGGTTTTTTTGTTTTTAAAGGATTATTATTAAACATTTATAATAATTGACTCGAGGGCAATTTAAATCAGCTCAGGGGCAATTTTTCTACGCTTGGTAAACTAAAAAATAACCATATTTGAAAGAGATACGAGTATTTGAAAATTTGAAAAATTCAAATGATATTTTGTTTTTTCCTGGGAAAACGAATGAGGGGCTCTTAAAATAATGAACGTAGTGCGAAAGGGCTAATTAGGATCTATCAATATATATTTTTTCTATATCGAAATTTTCATTTTTGCAGGCTGGGACATACCCGGTTATAGACTCCATTTCACGAAAGAAGTCCCGCAGACGCAGCGCTGTATTCGCGCGACATAATATTGCCAGAGTTAAATGTGGGGAAATCAGGGGAAATAATTTATCGTTCATTTACTTTCATTTTATTAACTACTACTACTAAATTGTTTCTAATATAATGTATTTTTAAGGTACCTATTTGATTTCATACTACTAAGGTCTGATTAGTGAAAAATAAATCTTCCTGTAATTTCTAAAATATAAAATGGAGATGTTCGACCAACTTTAAATTAGAAAAATAAAATAATATTAAAAAGTTTTATTCAAAGTTTAATTGAATAATATTATGATCGGTCATACTATGACCACTGTCAGAAGAGTAAATATAAAACAGTGAGACAGAATCTGATTCTATCACGATATAATCCATTTCTTCATAAGACCATCATTTTTTAAATATTCTTCCTGTAGATGTTTAAATAGTCTTCCGCTGTAACAATCTCAAAAAACTGATAGACGCAAAATATCTTTTGGATCTTCGCCCACGTTTTTCTCCGCTACCCGTCTCTTAATAAGGCTCCACATTTTTTCTATTGAATTGAGATCGCAGTGGTAAGGCGGCAATTACTCGCCTCTGTTCCGCCTTCTTTTGTAACTCTCGTTACAGTTTTCTCTAACACACCTGCAATAAAATGAACAAGTCTGAATGATTATTTTCGTATTTAATTACATTATTGTTGAATATAACTTTACAATTTTTTAATGTTTTAATTCCTTTAAAAATTTAATTCTTAATTCTGTTACATTTCTTACATTCATTGTCTTACAGATTGGAATTAAATAGAACTTAATTCCAATCTGTAAGAAATCAATCAGAAAAAAATCTGTATATATGGCAGCCCAAAATTTACCTGTCATGGCGGCGACTCTCTTGTGAAAATGTGAACATTGTTTATTGGTATTAAAACACCGTGATCCTTGTGTTCCGCTTCACAGATCTCCTTAACCTTTAATATGATTTCTTGACCAGTACTTTTTACAACTTCTGGCATCGTAAATAAACCTTATAACGCACTAATCCATTAATAAACTCACAAAATATGTACCAAAACAAACACACCTTGATAACATTGACAAATGACAACATGGCCGATCTCCCCATTTGTCAAATTTAGTTCCACAATATTCCGCGGGACTTCTTTCATGAAATGGAGTATACTCTGTCCATTCCTTTAAAATTATCTTTTTGACAGTTCAACAAATTTCGAAATTAGTGACGCCCTCACACGTCACCGATTCGATTTGAAATCAAATCAATCGATATAATATTCTTTAAGTCAGTATTGTAAATAAATTAAATGTGCACAATTATGATATGTAATTGGCCCAGAACAAAAAAAAAATCCTTACACAGTCACTTGAAGGTCGGTTTAGTAAGTATTATGTGATTTTTCAAATGTATTTTCTCATAACTCTGGATTTAAACGTTATTAATCACGCGTTTCAAAGTTAAATTTTACTAACGCGTGTGTTAGGGTTATGTTAATGTAACTAAATATTTTATATATATATTGATTTATGTTTGTTAATTGTTTACTTTAAATATTTTCAGAAGATATTGTTTGATGACGGTAGTTGATTAAAATACAAACTTGTATGTTATATTCGCTTGCCGTTGCCTATAAACACTGTTAGTCATGTTAATGTAATCATTACTACTTTTAACTATATATTTTATAAAAATATTGATATTTGTTTGTATTAATAAATTACTTTAAATACTTTCTGAAGATGGTATAGTTTGATGACGGTAGTCATAAAATATTGAAGTTGCTTGTCCTCGCCTATAAAAACGAGTGTTCCGACTGGATTAAGACTTGTTGTCGAGAGGTGGACCAGTACGGAGCTCTCTACTATTCAACCAGTAACCGAGGATATTATATTTTAAAAGCTAAGTAAATGCCGTTCACTTTTGTGTATTTCTTTTTAACTAAACTGTTCTCTAAGTTTTGTAATAATTTATAATGCTTGATTTATGGATATGTGTATAATGTGAAATATGTATGTAAATATGTTGGAAAAGAGTGTCCATGGAGTTTCTTGTCTGTTCTTCTCCATAGGATCTACACCTTGGAACAGACGAATAGAATCACGACTGACTAACTGACTGACTACTGGACATTGAAATAAAAAGAAAGTTTAATATGATTTGATTTGGTTTGATTTGATATACTCGAATTCCTTTCGTTCTAAATATTCTAATATTTTAAAAGATAATTAATCTCATCTTTTCTCTAATCTAACACGTGCATAGTTACATTTTAAGCCAGTGGTCCAAAAATAAATTAATTAATGTACAGAGTTATTGTTCTTTGTTCTAAGTTTGAACTTTAATTCCGAAATTTCGACTTAATTCCTTGCAAATAATCAATCTGAAGTCATATTATTTTAATTTCTTTTTTATTTTATTAAATTTACAGAAACAATACTTACATGAAGTCAAATTATTTTGATTATAATAATATGCTAGATTATTTTAATCGTTTTATAGTTTTTGTTTTTAGCTATGCACAAGCCACTTCCCTACCCGTCTATAAATTACGACATTACTGTAGTACATTATTATTACGAAAAAAAATACCGGTAATTTATAGGCGTGACCTGTCAAAAAGACAATAAACGAACGGACAAAGTATAGTAGTGTATATTTAAAAATGTAAAGAATACCTTTAATGAGTTTAATAAAGAAAATAAATATTATTTATTCAAGTACAGTACATGTACAATATTTTAAATTACTAGTATATTACTTGTTGCGACATCTACAGAGGACTGTAGCGAGCATCAGCGCCGCGGCGTGCGGCGGAACTAACTGGACAGCGGTGGGGTCGGCCCCGACGGGTTCGACATCGCATCCAACGACCGGCACTCGCTTTGTGGATTCACCGTGGACGGACCGACTTCCCTTTATTCTTTGTATCGACGATAAATCATACCTTGACGAGTAAAATATCAGCATTACAGTCCACTGCCTTTTAATACGTTCGTAAGAACCCTATACATGTTTTTTTTTTTTTTTTTTTTTATGACACCTCTGGATGCGGAATAGCTACTAGTGGTCGTCCAATCAAGAAATGGGCGGGAGTTAAGGCGGATAAATCACAGGGATCAGAGGAAAGTGGGGTTAAGGGACGTGAGTTCAAAACTGCCTCAATTTGGGCAAGGCAAGTAGCCATTTCTTCGAAGGTGAAGTTAGTAATTTGTAGTAACCTACGAAGGTGATATTTAGTTGAACGGACAGCAGCCTCAGCTAAACCATTGAAGTGTGGACTATAGGCAGGTACGAATTTGAAATGTATTCCTTCGCGTTCAACATGACCCTCAAGGTCTGATTGTGCTAGGAATTTCGTTAATTCATTGAAGGTACCCACAAAGTTTGTACCATTATCCGACGTGATGCTAGAAGGCTTACCACGTCGTGATACAAAACGATTTAAGGCGGCTATGTAAGCTTCAGTCGATAGTGCCGTCACGAGTTCCAGGTGACAGGCCTTTACCGAGTTGCAAATAAAAATAGCCAAATAGCATTTAATAAGTCTACAGCCCCTACCTTTTCGATCGGCTAGCAACACTGGCCCGGCATAATCAACAGAACAATGCAAAAAGGGGAACTCCAATTCAGTTCTGGATGTAGGTAATTGTCCCATTACGGGCTGAACATTTTCAGCTCTATACCTACAACACCGAACACATCTATGGTAAACGGCCTTAGATAGATTTCTACCACCTAAGGGCCAATATGTCAACCTTATGTTTGCTAAGAGTAGTTGTGGACCTGCATGTAAGTATTTTAAATGAAAGTAGTTAAATAATATTTTACTAAAATGATGCTTACCACAAATCAAAATAGGATATTTAGTATCAAAACTATATGGGGAATTACTAAGTCTGCCACCAACTCTTATTATACCCTTTGAGTCTAAAAAGAGTGACAAAGAAGAAAGTCTATTCTTAGTAGGTAGTGTCTTTCCACTTTTTAGAATAACATATTCATCAGGAAACATTTCTAATTGTACTTTAGACAGTATTAAATTTAATGAATTTTGTAGTTCACTTACTGATAGATACCCCTTCAATTTTAGTTTGTTTCGACAATTATAAACAAACCTTAGCAAATATGCTATTGATCTTTGTAAATGAGAAAAATTTGAAGATTTATTAATTAGGTTACAAATTAAATCATTATACGAAATGTTGTTATGTAAAACAGAACAACATTGCAACTCAGGCAATTCATGTTTCTCAATAACATTAGGCTTTTTTGGCCAATCAGCTTCATGATTTAATAAGAATTTGGGGCCGGACCACCACAATGAAGAACTACTGATGGAATCAGGCTTCACCCCCGAGAAACAAGATCCGCCGGGTTGTCCGTCGAAGGTACGTAGCGCCACTGATGAGCTTCAGTAACATCCTGAATCTCATGAACACGATTTTTAACAAAACTTTTTAATTGAAGTGGTGATGTAGTCAGCCATCCAAGAACGATGGTTGAATCACACCAAAATGTACATTTACTCAATTTACTTAAGGTTAAAGAAGCTAGTACTTTAGTAAACAGCCTTGTAGCCAGTAAGGCTCCGCAAAGCTCAAGACGCGGCATCGTCGTTGGCTTTATCGGCGCTACTTTGTTTTTAGAGGTTAAGAGGTTTACAGTAACTAGTCCTGATTTATGCACAGACCGAACATATAGACAAGCACCGTATGCTCGCTCTGATGCATCGCAAAAAATATGAATTTCATAACTACAAGCGTCATCACTAAGAACCCAACGCGGTATTTTCAATTCATTAAGAGAAGGTAGAATACTAGCAAAGCCCATCCACCGACTTCTAATCTCAACAGATACTTCGTCATCCCATGTACATTGGTCAATCCATAACCTCTGCATTATAAGTTTCGCCTCCACTACGCACGGACCTACTAAGCCCAGTGGATCGTAAATCTGGCTTATAACGGAAAGAATGTGACGTTTGGTTATTTTTTTATTTAGTTTAATATTAATTGAAAATGATAAAATATCCAAATTACAGTTCCAACATAAACCTAAAGTTTTGGACAGGATATTATCATTTGTTTCAGAAAATTCTAACAGATTATTTATTTGATCACAACTAGAGGAAATTTGTTTTAAAATTAATTTACTATTAGATCTTAATTTTCTTAAATTAAATTGTGCTGTTTGTAAAGTAGAAATTACGCCTTTACAAAGAGAAACAGTACCATTAATAGTGGAAGAACCTCCGATGTAATCATCAACGTAAAAGTCCTGACGTATGGACTGTTCTACTTCAGTATTAGGTGCACTTGACGCTAAACTAACTAAACATTTTGTTGCCAAATAAGGCGCCGAAGTCATACCGTATGTTAATCTATTAAGGGTGTAAGTTTTTAATGGTTCGTCTGTAGTATAACGAAACACAATTTGTTGTAAAGGACGTTGAGAAAAATGAAGTTCTATGGCTCTGTACATTTTTTCTATGTCCCCGGTGACGACATACTTATGCTGACGAAAACGTATTAAAATAGAATAGAGGTCTTCTTGTACAGTTGGACCAGTCATCTGGATTTCATTAAGTGATACACCAGAAGAAGTGGTCGCCGAAGCGTCAAAGACTGTACGAAGCCTCGTAGTAAGACTCGACTCCCGAATGACTCCGTGATGAGGTAAAAAATAATTGACTTGTTGCGAACCTCTAGGTACCGACTCTTTATTTTCAGTCATGTGACCTAAGTGTTCATAATCCCGCATAAATTCCATATATCTATTTTTGAAATCAGGATCTCTAAGAAACTTTCGTTCTAATGACAGGAAACGTAATTTTGCTTTACTGAAAGACTCGCCTAAGACTGAAGGATCTTTCTTCAGTGGCATTGAGACTATAAAACGACCGTCATAATTACGTGTAGTGTTCCTTAAAAAATGCTCCTCACAGGCGCGCTCTTCGGGAGACAAAGTGTGCTTTGTTGATACCGTGTCTAACTCCCAGAAACGAGTCAAGTCTGGATTTGGTTCCTCACTTAAAAAATGACAAAGTGAGGTAGAAGAGTGTGAACGGGGTAGGTTAACAAACCCTGACACTAACCAACCCAGTTTAGTTTCATATAATTTGGGTAAGTTTTTACCCAAATCTATGGTATTTTTGCCTAAGACTGACCAAAATACATGGGCTCCGACTAATATATCTACTGTCGCAGGCTCATTAAACGAAGAGTCAGCTAGCTGTATCCCCGAAGGAAGAGGGATATCTTCAATATTTATAAAACAAGACGGTATAGCTGTGGTGATTTGAGGTAAAATATGACAGTCGATTGTAGTTCTATAGTCGTTATGAAGAGACTTTATAGTAAGACTACAAGACTGGTTACTTATAGAAGTATGTTTGTTAATACCTGACACCGTGGCGCTTTCACTTCGACGTGACAAACCCAGCTTACCGCAAAAGGATGTAGTTATGAAGTTGGCAGTGCTGCCGTTGTCGAGCAGAACTCTGGCAACGTGCTCAACGCCACTGCAGTCATTCACCTTCACCCGCGCTGTGGAAAGCAAGACGCATGGAGGAGTATTTAACTGCTTTAAATGAGACGAATTGACAAGACTGTTGACTGGAACAGTTGGCTCATGAGGCTCTGTAGTGTGTAAGTGCAAAAGCGTGTTATGCTTTTTCTTACAATATTTACATCCAGATAAATTACATTTATTTTCTGTATGACCTGGTCGTAAACAATTAAGACACACTTTACAATCCTTAGCCCTTTTTATTCGTTCTTCAATAGGAAAGGATTTAAATGTGTCACAATTATATAAAAAATGATTTTGATTGCATATGGGGCAAGTTACTGATTTGTTGTAAATATTAATAGCTGATTTATTTTTATTGTAGCTAGAACTTTGGTTGTATTTTATGTCTGTAAAACAATTATTATTATGTTTATTAATTTGCGATTTTAAGATTTTACTCTCTTGTAATGTTTCTAGTAAGTCTGCTCGGTTGCTAAGAAACGTAACAAAAATTTCAAGTGTAGGTGGATCCGTGAGAGTATTTCTGTGCGACTCCCACTCCCTACGAGTTGTCACATCGAGCTTTTCAGCCATCATGTGAATGATTAAGGTGTCCCAATGCTGTGTAGGCTGGTCTAATGTTGATAAGGCACGTAGGTTTTTATTCGTAGTGTCTATCAGATGACGAATTGCTCGGGAGGACTCTTTTTGTATTTGTTCCACATTGAACAAGGCTTGTACGTGATTGTTGACAAGTAACCTTTTATTGTCATACCTAGTGCATAACAAATTCCAGGCGTTTACATAATTATCGCTTTTTACGTCTAAGCTATCAATTACCAACAAGGCGCTGCCTTTAAGAGATGCACGGAGATAATGCAACTTATTGATGTTATCCATATCAGCCCTTGAGTGGATTAAAGATATAAAGGTATCCCTATACTCTAGCCAGTGTTGATAGTGACCATCAAAGGTGGGCAATGAAATCTTTGGCAATCTAACATAATTAAATTTGGAACCACCTGCCTGTCCATCCTCGAAACTCGTCTCGTTACCGTCAACCTGAAGTTTGTGCTGGTTAGTCGGCTGCACGCCAAGTAGACTGCGGGCGTCAGCCATTAGACTGTGAAACTGGTTTTCGAACTGCTCGCGCTCCTGGCACTCATTTTCTGGGTCATCCGACAACATTTCAATGTCCAGCTGCAAATTATCAAATGTACCATATACGGCATCGATTCTATTCAATCTATCTTGTAAATCTAATAATTGCAAGCTGCTGAGTACTTTTGAGCTTTTAAGCAAAGTGATATAGTTATTAAAAATTGTTAATTTTGATTTAAGCCCGGCGCGTCTTTTTCTTAGTTTACCTATCTCCATTTCTATCATAGTAATCGAAAAACTCAATCAAAGTTGAACACGAACAAAACGAAACGATAAAGAAATAAACAAGTTATTATACAATATGCACCTATATCTAACAATATGCAGCGAGTTGTATAGGTATCTAACGAGAACAATAGATAACCGATCGGCCGGCGTCCGTAGATCAGCTGTTCAGGTAGCAATCTTACGGTAAACAATATATGGAAACTAATATAAAGTTATAAAAGAATCAGCAAAATATGTATTTAAAAATTGGAATTTTAAGACAAACAATAAATATAATGTAATTTAAATTACGATTATTTAAAAACAAAAAAAAGATACTTAAATTAACCCGTGCCGGTCGCCTCCGGTGGAAATGTGCCCAGCAGCATTGTCGCGTTAAATGGCAATGAATGACCAACCTTTGCTGGTGTCACCCAAACTAAGCTAACTTTTATTTCCTATATCGATAACAGGAAAATAATGTCCATAAATGTGTGAATCGCGTCCTGTATATTTATAGCCGAAAAGTAGTATTCTTTTACGCTGGTAACATTAATTAATATCTGTCTGGTAACATTAATTAATTAAAATCTACCCACGATAGATAACAATTTTCTTTGGTAACTTTGGAAATTCAGCAGTCTTTGTAAATTTAAAATTTTTCTATCTTCACTTTAAGCTTTTAGAAGGGAGGGGAGGGAGGCGGGGAGAATCCTCTGTTTTATTAATTAATCAAGTGCGTGTCAGAGTTTGAATAGGGTCCTTTATTCACCCATAATGATAAGCCCATAAACCCATTCAAAATCGTGTGCAATAGATAATTGTTATTTTTAATTCTTTATTTTTGTACGAAGTTTTCCAAGTGAGTGCATTTCATAATTTAGGTTAGTAAAACTCCTGAAAGAAAAAAGTTATCAAATCCGCTATAATTTTCATTGAAAGTTCAATATATATGGATTTTTTCAGGTTTTTTTTCATAATTTTACTGTAGCACTTTGTACACGTAACTACAACACATATTATTTTATGCACAGTTTCATCTTTCTGGAACTAACCGTTTGGGCGGTAGGTCGAGGACGAACAAACGGTCATGGTGAATCTATGAGGATTCTCAGTCATAAACTACGGAACCCTACAAAATTATGCGTGTTATATTGTAATTAGTGAGTCATTAAACATCCCCTATTTTTTTTTGACCCTATCCTATCCCTGGTTGTTTTTTTTTTCTAAACGATAAGGGACCAACTTCAGAATTATTTAAATCGAACTTCTGTGTACAATAGTTAAGCATGGTCATTGATAATTAGTGAGTGAATAATCATTCTTTTCCTATCCACAGGGCAGATTCTTTTTCTAAATGTATATTGGACGAACTTCTAGATGTACCCATTCGAATAAAAAAAATATTTTCAACATCGGGCTACTCTGCAAAAGGTTGTGCAGTAAAATAAAAATATATGCGTAGAATTGAGAACTTCCTACTTTTCTTATCGTTGGTTAAAAATAGACAATGTAATAATTTTGGCAGCACTGATATTGACAGTCACAGATGCTTCGAAGCTATGACAAGTATGACAACTGTCAAAGTGTAGTGTCAAACTTGAATTCCACGGTGTTGTTTAGAATGTCAGTGGCACGTTGTTTTAAAGGCGCAGTCGTGGTAGTTCCGGCTTGTTTATCGACGTTGAGACGCTCGTGTGTCGCGAGCAGTTGTTGTTACTTGCGGAAATATTCCGGTCGTACAGTGAACGCAGCAGTGCAACGCGATAAAAGCAACAAGATGTACATAGCTGAAGAAAGAGGATCGGCTTACGCTCCCGATTACCGGGTTTATTTCAGTGAGTATACACGGGCACAGCGTCTTTCCCTAGTACATTCAAGCGCCGGGTATCCACATATGCTTAATGTAATCTGTAGGACTTTGACCGCTCTATATCAGGTGATAAGTGACGTGTATTACACGTCTAGATATAGATACATGTATGTCAGACTCCTGGTTAACCTATTAACCGTGACCTCCGAGTTGCCGTTCATGTTATCTGAAGTGGGTTATGTATCAGATATACGTATATGACATAGTACGAGGAAGTTTCAGTCGTAAAATTGATTAGATTGAAACCTTGATAACATTACTTATACCTTTCACTTGCGTCCTTACTAGACCAAAAGCACTGTTATATATATCTTTACAATATTTATCTATATCTATAAAACTCCTCAATTAAATATTAAAGCAGCAATGTCTATTTTTCTTTAAGAATACTGCTCCAAAGTGATAACTTTCATATAACTTTAGCTACATGTTATGCAAGATGCTATGAAATGGTAAATTGTAGAATTATTCAGTTTGCATATTGTATTGTGGTTTGTCTGCAGGACAATACATGTTCCAATCAGAACTAACTTCTGTCTGTTATACCTGTGGGGCAGTAGCTATGTTATGGTAACATTAGTGAGAAATTTGAGATCTTTTTTTTTCAATTTTTGATATCACTGAATATCCATTGATTGTCTGTTGGTGACAATGGAGCATGGACCTTAGACTTTATGGACCAGTGAAGAGCTACCTCACATGCTTATTGTTTGATTTTCTCACATTATAATTGAATGGATTACTGTGGGAACTGATTTCTATTTAGAAACTTTTAATATATTTAAAGGCCTGGTACACAGTTACACATTACACCTTAGTTAATAATACAATGAAACTAAGAAATGTATGAAGGTGTGAGAACATGTGTCTCTCATCATTAATGTTGCAATGCTGCCTCAAGTTTCACTATTCATCACACTAAAACACATCATACACTCAAGTAAATGCCCAAAAAGTGGTTCTGTTGCTGCACACTGTTGCTGTGAGTATGTAGGGGAGAGGGCATAATGGGAACATTAAGTAAAATTCATAGTAAAATAATCAATGCAAAACTAATCACAACACTTTGGTTACTTATTATACTATTGTTTGGCATAGAATTTGGTGATGTTAATAATCATAATTATGATGTTATAATTTTAATTTTTTGAAACTATAATGAATACCCCATCGTGCCCAAAAGTAGGGGTAGTATGGGGTATGTATTTATTTTGCGTCACAGTACAAGCAGATGTGCATTCCTTCTGTATTGTCATTGTCTACACCAGCACAAGCTGTATGAGCCCACCGTTCACATAGTTGGCAAGCCACCCAACCTTCTGAAGACTTTAAATAAGTCTGGTTCACTTCAAGGCAGTAGAGGCACATGGTATCTTCGTCAGTTGTCTCTACACCAGAGGGAGCTCCATGGACCAATAGTTTTGAACTTTTCTTCCTTTATGTCTCTACCATTTTTATAGTTAAAAAAATTATATTTTGCTGCAAAACCAAAATAAATAGTAAGGCCCCTCGTGCCTCGTGACCCATTCCTGAGATAGTTAGCAATTTAACAACTGAACATAGTTTCCATCTTTTTTGTTTGTTAGAAGTCACCCCGTATACTACTGGTAGTTATGGCGGACTTGAACTGACCAAAAATGGCATGCCAATAGGCTCATCTGTGATCCCCAGGCTTGTGCTTATGGAAAAACGACGTACAACCTCTGAGACCTGAGTTGTCTGTGGTACCAGGCCTGCTGGGTGACTTCTCTCTCAGTCTGAAACATACTTTCCATGTAGGATGACTGATTGATTTCAGTTTGTATATAGTCTAGTAAATTCTTAACTATCTCAGGAATTACACAAACATGAAATGATGAAGTGTTCCTAAGTCCACCTGACCAATTTTTCCATTATATCCTGACCAATTTCCTTTATATATTTAATGAAAGCTATTGCTGCACACATTTGTCGTAGCAAAAATGACACCCCCGTTTGTTGGTAAGTAATTATTCAGCAGCTTCTAGTAATGCTAGCAATGGTATAAATACATACATCCAACGGCCAGGGACTTGGAGCCCCACTTGGGTTGACTTGTATTGTATACATATTCTTATATCTATACTAATACTAGCTGACCCGGCGAACTTTGTACTGCCCTAAAAAAAGGGTAAAAATAAAAAAATGTCAAAAAAATAAAATAAAAATTTTTGGGGTGAACACCCCTTATCACTTAGAGGTTTGAAAAATAGATAGTAGCCGATTCTCAGACTTACTAAATATCCATAATAAAATTCATAGGAATCAATCATTATTTATAACATTTTTTAATATAAGATTATAAAACTGAAGAGTTAGTTTGTTTGGTTGAACGCACTAATCTCAGGAACTACTGGTCCCATTTGAAAAATTTGTTCAATGTTAGATAGTCCATTTATCGAGGAAGGCTATAGGCTATATATCATCATGCTAAGACCAATAGGAGCGGAGCACCAATGAAGAATATTTCTAAATCGGGGGGTTTTTCTTTCCTTTTGAGAGCTTCAGCAAAAGTCATGTATGTAAAATTATTTGGATTAGATAAGGTTATGATCGCATTCATTTACAAGTTAAAGTGAGCAAGTGTGCTCTATTGTTTGGTGAATCATTTGGGATAACTGAATTTGAGTAGTGACTAACATGTTCAATATGTGCACCTCTGACTATCCACTCGTTTGGAGTGGGTTATGTGACAAAAAAGTAAATAACATCAATTGATAATAAACTTAACTGAATGTGCAATTGAAGTGCTTCAATCCACTTGACTGAAATATGTATGTTTAATACAGTGAAACTATTTTAATTCACAGTTGTTTACTGGAACAACATGCAATTAATGTGTTCACACAATGCAAATACATGATTGGTTTTTATACGTCTATTTTCGACAAGCTGTCATTTTGTGGTACAAATATGAAATTGTTTATTGCTTCATAAGTTTACATTATTAAGATTAGTATTTGGAGCTTCCCTCTAAGCAAGTAATGCCTGTATTGGGAAGCTTTGCTCTTCGAAAGCAAAGCCATACAAATGAATCATGCAATCCAACAATGCAATGCAACAATGCAATGCAATTGCAAATTCTTGTGCAGTCAAACTTTTAATATCCACATGAATTTCAGTTCATCTCAGGCCTGCTGAGGTTCAATGCCATTTAAAACTGATATTGAGATGAAATAATAGCTAGGAAGATGAGATTTTAGACTTAACATTTGACATAATTATAACATCATTCCTTTTTTTTTTTACGTGTGGAAATCCCCGCGGACCGTCACCCCGTCGGGGGTTACGGCGGGGTGGTGTGTCGGACTCGAACCGACTAAAACCACACGGTGTGACCCTCTCTGCGCCTTTGTATTGGAAGGAGTCCAGGGAGGGGCAGGCGCCGGTTGGAGTCCAGAAGGATCTGGACTCCAACCGGCGCCTGCCCGCACTGTTGCGGGCACCATCTCAATATTTACTCTCTAATTAGGCAACGTCCGGTCACACGCGGACGTCGCCCCCTCGCGGTTGGCCTCTACTGCGGACGGACGGGAAACACGTCCCGCCCATCCGCGGCCACTCTCAGGGCGGCATGAGACGCAGGTATGCGCGCCTCCGCCGCCCGGGGCGCCGGCGGCGGATCGGGTCCGATTGGATGGCATCCTCCCGGGCCTTCTCCGCCACCTCCTTCTGCAAGATTACGTCCTCGCAGAAGGTTGCGACCGCGGTAAAACAACTGTCGCTGCCGGCCATCGATCTTATGACGGCCGGCAGCGAGAGATCCCCTCCGATGACTGCAGTGAGGACCCGGCGCTGCGCCGCCCAAGCGGGGCAGACCGCCAGCGTGTGCTGGGCCGTGTCCTCACTGCATTCGCAGTGGTGGCAGGCGGGACTCGGTTCCCTCCTAGCGATCGAGTGCAGGTACTTTCCGAAGCAACCGTGCCCGGAAAGTACCTGCGTCAGCCGGAAGGAAAGGGTCCCGTGCTGCCGCCCTGCCCACTCCTCGAGGACCGGCTGAAGAGCCTCCACGGCAGCGAAGCCAGCGCGTGGGGTCTCCAGCCGGAGCGACCATCTCAGCATGGTGGCTCGGCGAGCGGCTTCGCGCCACTCGCGCACGTCCTCGGGCGGAGGGCGAAATCCGCTCTCCGCCCGGAAGTCAGCCACTCGCCGATAAACTTCGGCGAGCACTTCCGCCTCCAAATCCCACGGGGGTGTTCCGGCCAAGGCACACGCCGCCTCTGTGGACACGGTGCGGTATCCGCGTATGGCTCTGACCGCCAGTATCCGCTGGGGGCGCCAGAGGCGCGCCCTGTTCTGGGCGGACAGAGCCGCCGCCCACACCGGTGCACCGTAAAGTGCCATCGACCGGACAACCCCCGTGTACAGCTGCCTAGTGGGGACACTGGCCCCGCCCAAATTGGGCAGAAGTCGCCCTAGGGCGGAGGCAGTGCCCACCAGCTTAGGACCAAGCTGTCGGAAGTGCTCGTCGAAGAGCCACCTACCGTCGAGGACCAGACCCAGGTACCTCATCTGGGCCCGGACCGGTACGAGGACCGAGTTGACCTCGATCGAGGCGCCGGCGGGTGGACCACGACGGGGCCCATGAAATAATAGGGCCTCCGTCTTGTCCAGGGCCACCCGCAGACCCAGCGCCTCGATGCGCCCGACCATATAACATCATTCCTAACTTAACCCCACGGTATTGCCAGTGATTGTCACTTTATATTATTAGCCCAGACATTTCAGAGATTAGTCTCAGCAACAAAAAGACAGACAGACAGCCAAAAATTTATATTTTCATATAAGCATGTTTCATGCATTTAGTGTAAATCTGTTAATTTGAAATTATAAGTAGACACTTCAATTTTATTTATTTGTGTAGATAACTAGTTTTTGCCCACGGTTCTGCCTGCTTGTATATGTATTGGATTTCATGGTAATATGACTTTCTTTTCTGAACCGATTTCGTTCAGCAGATCCAGAGATAACCCCCCTATAGCCTGACAAACTTTAATATTAATATAAGTAATTAGATGAATGTTGTGTTAGAAGCTAGTTAAAAGTATAGGTGGTTTAATCATTAATTGATATAGAACGTGTACACGTTACAGAGGATGAGAGCGGTCCGATCTCGCCCTTGCACGATATCCCTCTGTGGGCCGACAAGGCGGAGCGGCTCGTGAACATGGTAGTGGAGGTCCCGCGCTGGTCCAACGCCAAGATGGAGATCAGTCTCGGCGAGCCGCTCAACCCTATCAAGCAGGACGTGAAGAAGGGCGCCCTGCGCTTCGTGAGCAACGTGTTCCCGCACCACGGCTACATCTGGAACTACGGCGCGCTGCCGCAGACGTGGGAGAACCCGCACCACGTGGACCCCGGCACGCAGGCGCGCGGCGACAACGACCCCATCGACGTGCTCGACATCGGCCAGCGCGTGGCCGCGCGCGGGGACGTCTACCCCGTCAAGGTGCTCGGCACGCTCGCGCTCATCGACGAGGGCGAGACCGACTGGAAGCTCATCGCTATAGATTCCAGGGATCCCGTCGCTGAAAAACTCAATGACATAGGCGATGTCGAACTTCACTTTCCGGGCCTACTGCGGGCTACGGTCGAATGGTTCCGACTGTACAAGGTGCCCGACGGGAAACCGGTTAACCGGTTCGCTTTCGACGGTGAGGCGAAGAATGCAGAATTTGCGTACAAAGTTATTGACGAGGTGAGATTTTATTTAACGTTTGATTCTAGCTTTGAATCACTAGTGACGTAGATTCTATTTGGTACATGGCTAGCTTTAGTGGAACTTCTCTATTCAATATTTCCATATATGTAGTTGATTTAAGAAACAGAGTTGTCTGTCTCGTTGGTGTAGCGGTTAACGTATACGATTGCCGACCAGAAGCTCACGGGTTCGATTCCAGGGCGTAAAGCTTTTTAGAGTTTTCCTTGCAACAAATTCTTCATAACAGCCCAGAATATTGTGGAAGTTGTGCCTTGGAAAGCACGTTATGTGACACTGAACTTTTAGCATACTGTACATTTTGGCTATGACTGCGTGGTCTGTTCGCTTCGTCCGACTGATTGGACGACGCATACTCTTTTTCCAGTTGGTTTCGATGTAAAAATACGACTAATATCGGTTGATTACTAATCGGACTACCCGGGCGGTTTTTTTTTCTAGACCATGGGTTTCGATCGATTGGATGACATAAATATTTTTTCCTTTTGGTTCGACTAATCATACGATGTAGACTTTTAAAAATTAATTTATTAAGAGAATTTTGTCGTGTGTATTAAGTAAGTGTATTTATTTACTTTTCTGGCCTTTTTGTTCAATAAAGCAGCTCCGCGTTTGAGACGCGGTTCGTTATCGGTACTACCACAGTCTCCGAGAACTAATATTCGTCTTTGAATTTGCACTCTGCTTTTAACACAGGGCCTTAGAATATTTTAGATAGGGCAAAATAAAAATGCTATCGTAATGGTATGATAAAAAAAGTCATGTGGCACTCGGAGACTGCCGCGGTAAAGCTATTGCATAGCATTTTTTATCAACTTATGCAATTTAATTATTTATTTATTTTTTATTTATATAGTATTTTTTTATTTAATATTAATCCAAGTTTACAAAACAATATACACTGTCTTTTTACCAACATACATT
Source organism: Phragmatobia fuliginosa (assembly GCA_932526445.1). Taxonomy (NCBI): domain Eukaryota; kingdom Metazoa; phylum Arthropoda; class Insecta; order Lepidoptera; family Erebidae; genus Phragmatobia; species Phragmatobia fuliginosa. The sequence goes on from OW052065.1 coordinate 116,139, forward strand.
CTAACAATATTATTGCCAAACAATACAGTCATAGTATATAATATGAAACTATTCTGAACGACGATATCTTCAGAGCTCAGCGAGAATGTGATTCGTGTATGATGCAAAACTACATTCTGCGGTCCATCTCCTTCAGAGCTATTTTCCAATAGTCTTCTTTTGCTGTAAATAAATAGTCTATGAATTGTTAGTTAGATTTGAGTGACATTTCAAGACGTGCAGTATTTTACACTGTTCTTACCTTGGAACTTCAGAACATTGAACGTTTTGTGAGAATTCCACATTTTGCAACCTGTGATTAAATAATAGTATTTATTTAATTTAATATCTTTATTACTTAATTATTATGATGATAAAATTATGCGGTTAGATACACTATCAAAAATGACTATGCATAAAATAAGGCCATCATATGATACATTGTGTAACTAAAATGGCAGAGTCTACGACTTTTGTAAGTCTATGTACGTTACGTTCTTCAAGACTAAAGCTGGAAACACATTATCGGACGCGGCTGACGGACGCGGCTAACAGCCGCCACTGTAAATTGTACATTATTTTATTAAAACACTAGTAGAGTGCCTTGGTAATATAGTTTTATTCAATGTATTAAAATATTGACTCAGTAATATACATATTTATGATAATTAATTGATTTTAGTGGAAAAATAAGTGTGCACAGTCGGACATTCGGACGCTCAAGGTCAGTCTGTCCACGACTTACGTCCGATAGTTTGCACAGCTGAGTGTATGTTCATACTCTAGATCAAGGCTATCAGCCGCGTCCATTAGCCGCTTCCGATAATGTGTCTCTAGCTTAAGCTTGTTCCACTACACAGTTGACAGTTTTTAGGGTTATGAAACTACATTACGTCTTTGTAAGGATATCTAGTTATATAATCTTACATGTCAATCAAATTTTAAGTTTATTAATAAAATAAATTATTCTTACCTTATAGCCTCCATCATAATATGATTTTGTTTTCTTTTTTAATAAAGTTTTTTAGATTTATCAGCTAAATATAGCGCGTGAGTCGAGCGACATAGGTCCGTTTAGCAGGGCGCCTCAGCGCTCACTGTCGTTCTCCATAGGAGTGACAGAGAAAAAGCGCTTGAAATAGAAGGGCGTAAGTGCCAAACCACAAAATTCGTTATTTTTTGTAAATGTTACAATTTAAAAAAAAATTAAAGTTAACCATTTCCTTCAGTTACATATGATACACAATTTTACTTAATTTCATTTACATTACTTAAAGCACAACTGTGTAAAGTCAACATTTAACTATTTTCAGAGCCTACTTTGATTATTTTTTTTATCGAGTGAAGTTTTTCAAATCGTGTTTTGGAAATAACCACTATGTGAGGAATATGTTCAATTATAAAGACATTGATTTTGGTAATGATATGAGCGATAGGTTTTTATATAAAACGATCTTTATTTACCTCTATTTTGGTTTTCAGCCCCTTAACGTGGTAAGGCGATTCACACACTGGCGACGCGAACACGCGCGTAGGCGCGGGGCAGCCATTGAAGCCAATCCCGAATCGCGCGCATGTTCAGTGTGTTGGACCTGGAGTGTTTTCTATACTAATCGATGTACTTGCATACAATATTAAAATCTGCCACTCCGCGCTACGCGACGGAGCGCGGTGCAGTGTGTGAATCGCCTAAGTTGACGGACGGACGGACATGATGAATCTATAAGGGTTCCGAGTCATAAACTGCGGAACCATAAAAATTGCATTTTTGATGTCAGTACCGTATATACTTTCATAAATGCACTTAGTAAAAAGCTATGATATGAAAGGATTTCTGGACTATAAAAACTTAGTTATTCCGTATGAATGGAATGAATGAATATTTTACCTATACGAAAAATTGCGTCGTCCAACTAGTCGAAGTAATACCACGTCTATTTACGTGGTATTTTCGACTACTTGGACGACGCAATTGGCTATCCGCCTCGTCCGTTCAATCGAACCAACAGGAAAGAGTCCGCGTCGACCGATAAATCGAACCCACAGAAACGAGGAAGCTCGTTTCAGTCGATAGTTACACCGAGAATCGAGAGCCATAGGATAGGGCGATCGCGGTCCGCCATCGAAGGGAATAATGAGGAGGACGCTCTTTCGCAGGTGCACGAGTTCTGGCGCGCGCTCGTGTCGGGCGACGCGGCGGGGGACGGCGCCGACGCCAACGACATCAACAAGTGAGTGGCGCGCGCGTGTGTGTATGTGTGTGTGCGTGTAGTAGTGTGGTGTAGTGACGCTGGTGGTTGTCGGCAGGATGAACGTGTCGGTGGAGAGCAGCGCGGCGCGCGTGGAGCGCTCGGCGGCGGCGGCGGTGCTGGCACGCGCCCCCCCGCGCGCCCTGCCCGCCCCGCTCCCGCCCGCAGGTACGTGCACACTCAATTACCTTGAACGCTCTGGCCCGCCCCGAGCCGGGCGAAGCGGTCGATCTGCTCCTCTTATTATATCACACCGAACGCGTTAGGTTTGCTCTTAAGCATTTTAAATAGTAAAATAAGTGACACGTAAAAATATACCTGTATATGCTCAGCCAAAAGACGTGCACCGCTGGACGTAAGCTTCTCCTAAACTTCTCCACGACAACCAATCTTTAGTTAGTAAGTTTTCCTGGGCGGTTTCCGCACTTAGTCCTAGCTATTGGACCATTGTGTGTTAAGAATATTTTCCCATTTAATCCAGCTAGCCTAGGTTGATCCAGAAGGAAAGCAGCCTCCGAAGATTTCCGCAGGCCTCCTGAAATGTTGCCGGTGACTGTAGGATTTGTGCCCGTTGCTCGGCCACATGCTGCTGATGAGGGTGCGGGCAAGCCTTTTGTTGGGAGCTGATACAGCATTCTTGGTTTGCTGACATCCCTCCTTATGTAACCACTCTGTCAAGTGAGTTTTCTGGGTTCTTTCCCGCAGCCCTGATCCCTTCTTAGCCAGTTCGTCCAAAGAGTGATCGTTGGATTAAGACCCCATCTCTCACCAACTAGTCTTCTACACTGATTGAAAGGATGCAGGCCTTCTTTGTTTTTGATTCGATATGACTCGCCCAATTCAATTTATTGTCAAAGATTACGCCCAGGTATTTTACTTGTGTAGTAAAATAGGTTGGGAGTTTTGTTTTAAATAATTTTGGTAGTTGTAGTTCTGGTAACTTCCTCTTGTTGGTGAAAAGGATAAGTTCTGTTTTGTTCGGGTTTACTGACAGATAATGTTCGTCACACCATTTTTCCACAATCGGAAAAGCTGAGGTCATGACTTTGCAGAGGATGTTCTCAGCGTTTCCATTTATCAGAATTGCTAGGTCATCAGCATAACCAATAGTAGTATATCCTCTATCATTTAACCTCCTTAGAAGACTGTCGACTCCTATGTTCCAGAGAAGTGGCGATAGGACCCCCCCTTGAGGGCATCCTCTAACTACCTTTGCACGCGCGGTAGTGTTCCCCACTATTCGAACCGCCCTTTTGCCAACCAGTTCGGTAATCCAACCTTTGGTGACTTCTACGGTCTACGGATATCCTCATACCTGATTCCTAGTAACATACACTACTGAAAGACTTTTGTCTGGAGACACTACGGTATTTGGAACGAAATGTTGATCGCAGTCAAGAGATTTCTGTTGATCGAGGCAGCCGAAGCTGACGAAGTAACAGCAACAATCAATAAAATGGGTAAATGCCGAAGTGAAAGAATCACAAAACCGTCGTAAATCAAGCAAAAATACTTTTAACACGAGCCCTTTTGAATACCTTAGTGCTTTGGTTCCGCTTAAAAGCATTCTTCTTATCTTCAATACGCAAGGTATTAAATTTACGTAGGTCTTTTCTCTGACATGCCTGCTGATCTGCCTTTATTTAGACACAGTCTGTACACTGCAGAGTCATGTTTCTTCTTTCTTAAATGAGCTTCAGACTGCAGTCTGAGAACGTATCAGTTCTATTTGTAGTCCGGTTTTGAATAACTTAGAACCGGACGTACGGACAGTTTTCACTAGCCAGTCATTGAGTTCGTTCGTTCGTATCAACGCATATCAACGGAACGTTATATCGAGGGCTTTGAAGCGGTTCTGAAATTCTATCTGAAAACTATCTAAGTTCTACATATGGAAGGGAGACAGTCGGAGCGAGGACTGCACCAATCAGGCAGATCAGTCAACCAGCCGGTGATCGCTGCCCGTTTTAATCATGTTGATAACAGATACATAATTAAATATTTGCTTCTTCGTCGACATGATGAAGTCAATCACACTTTTAGTTATACAATCACACAGCGCGCGTCAATGTCTTAAAACTATTCAAAACTTCCTTTTGACCAAACACATCCAACTTCACGATAACCAGTTCGATTTCCGTGCCGGACTATCAACTGAAAGTGCAGTGTTGTATGATATCGAACGGCGTGTTAAGCACGCGGTTCGATATTATACGAAGCTTGGAACGCCTATACATGTATGCTTTCTCGACTTTCCCAAGTTTTTCGACTTGGTGTTTTATGTATTATTACTTTCTAATTCATGTCATGGAGTCATGACATAATTAGTATAGATTGGGGTGTGGTGTGCGACAGGGTAGGTTGTCTTCGCCGACACTAATGAACCTGTACATGAACGATCTGATTGTCAATCTCAGTAGTACTCATGTCAGCTGTCGTGTGAATGGAAGTATCGTGAACAATATATATAGTTTGGCTGAGCGTGCCTGTTGGTGGACCAAAGAAGCTTGTGGCGATTTGTGAGGCCTATGTTGCGAGGTATGGTGTAATATACTACGCCACAAAAAGTGGATTCATAGTCTTTGGTCAGTGACTTTTCCGAAACTTGAGCATAACGGAACAACCAAAGAGAGTTAACAAATTCAAGTACCTAGGACATATACTGACCTCTGACCTCAAGAACGATGATGACATAAAACGAGAACGAAGGTCGCTGGCTGTGAGAGCGAACAAGGTAGCTCGCAGGTTTACATGTTGATCTTCAGAAGTGAAAACACTATTTCCTTCATACGGCACATCGTTCGACACGTGTAGCCTGTGGATTGAATATACTCTAAAGTCCTATACTGCCCTTACAGTCCAATGTAATATAATAATGAGTTTAAAGTTTTGTTGGGGCTGCTGGGATTCTGTAACGCGTCAGGAATGTTTAAAAGTCTTACACGTTGATTGTTTTTACGCGACAATTAGCTGCGGCTCTTTATTGCACGGGGTTCGTGGCAGCACCAATAATGTACTGGGGATGATAGCGAATCGTTCGGACTGCTTATACATTAATCACTGTTCCCCAGTCACCAATTTTTATTATATTTTATTAATTTTCAAACCTTTGGTTATGTTTATACTGAGAGTACGTGTGATTGTTTCAGTGGACAAGTGGCACTTCGTGTCCAGCCTGTAGGAGAGGGTCGCGCCGCCGGCCGACCCGCGACCGTCGCGTCCGCAGTGCGAGGCTCGCCGCGCCTCGTCCCGCCCCTCCCCACCTCGCCCCGCCCCACCCCACCTCGCCTCATCCCGCCCCGCCTTACCTCGCTACTCCTAGCCCCGTCTCACCCCACTTCGCCCCAGCTAAATTTTACTTAAACATACGTTTAAAGTACGAACTCCGGCAGAATATATTCCTTGCCAAGATGTGAAAACAAAAGAACTGTTAAAGTAGATTATAAAAACATCGCAAAATAGTTTTTGGTTGTGATCGAGCCCCGCCGACCATACCGACATACCTACACGCTGTACTGCACTGTACTGTCTGTTCCTGGCCCATGGTGTAGGTCGGTCCCGTGACCGTCGCAGTACCATATATGTAAGTATTTATATGTATTAATAAGTTTATATTTATATAACACGATTAAAGATAATAAACAAAATGAAACTCTTTTGATTTCCTCTTTGATTCAACCCTCCTGTAATTTGTAATGCTGTAACGGAAACTACATACGTTTCAACATTTATTAGTTCTACAATTTATAGATTCTTGAAATTAAAATCACTTGTATTTTTACACTATTAATGAACTCGTACCTGACCTGAGCTCAGGGACAGTTAGGGATAAGGCGAAACCGGTCAGGTAAAACTTTTCAAGTTAACTAAATAATGGAAAAAAGTACAAGTGATTTTAATTTCAAGAATGTATTTGTTGCTTCGTGTGACGGCTTTAATCAGTCAAAGTTCCGACAAGTCGTAGGTGAATGTGCTGTACACTAACCAGATACAAAATCACTGAATGACCGACCGTCTTAGATCAGGTATGTATATGGGGTCTACCAATAAGAACGTCCTGGTTTAATCTATGTTGGAAAAGAGTGTCCGTGGAGTTTCTTGTCTATTCTTCTCCATAGGATCTACGAATTGGAACAGACAATTAGCTTCATGACTGATTACTGACTGACTACTTGACGTTTCAAAAGTGCCGTTGTATTGGTGTATTTGGAAAAGAAATGGTTTGATTTGATTTAAAAATTGAATAAAACACATATTTTTATGAAAAATGCATCCGATTGATTTACTTGATATATAATTTTATGTCATTTATGTTTTAAATAATGTATGGGTCAAATGACCGCCGCGGCTCTTTTTGCAGACGGTCACCACGCCCATTTTTGATGACGCGGTGCACCATTTCTTCCGGTATGTCGGCTATGGCTCGTCAAATATTGGTTTTATGGTCACGAATTGTAGCTGGATTATTGCTGTACACTTTAGATTTGACGTAACCCCAAAGAAAATAGTCTAAAGGTGTTAAATCACACGATCTTTGTGGCCAACTGATCGGTCCATTTCTCAAAATTAACGACTCACCAAACTTTCCACTTGATAATTTCATGTTCACTCGAGTAATGTGAGGTGGTACACCGTCTTGTTAAAAATAAAGGTCGTCTGCATCAATATCATCAAATTCCGGAAAGAAATATTCGGTTAACATCGAGTTATAGCGATCGCCATTCACAGTAACTGGGTTTACTGCTGCGCCATCAGATTTTTAAAACTCAGCGCAGACTTAAACCAACATTCGTGCAATCAGAAATTAGAACATTAAGCACCAAACTAAATCAGTACCCAATGGACCTCAGCGCCTAGGTGCCTAGGCGCGTTAGCGCGTGCCGCTAGCAGATTCTGCCCCCGCGCGCTTAGTCGGGACGGGCCGCAGCAGTAAACACATTAATATACGAAATTGAACAATTTGGGATATGAAATGCAAAGAATACAGACTACGAAGACCCAATGGAGAGAAACCATTAGTTCGGCGCGGACCGCGTACAAAGCCGACAGGCGCGTAGCCGCGGTAAAATCTGCTCGAACGGGCAGATCTGCTCCACCGTCGCCGCGCGCGTGATCTGCTGCCACGCGCCTACGCGCGTGGGCGCGTGGCCAGTGTGTGAAGTCCCTTAAGTAGTTACTACGGATTTCGATGTATCTGTGATAGATGATGCTGTTATATCCGTAGGTGCAGTGTGCTATGCCTAGACGACACCCACTTTGAACAGATTTTAGGTACCTACCAGACATTATAGTACTATCTACTTTATTTCAATTGATAAATAATTAAGTAAATACAAGTCCCTTAAGTGGTTGTAATTAAGCCAAGAAAATGAAGCTAGTTTATTTTTTTCATTTTTTAGTGTTTCTAGGCAGGGACATTTCTTTTGATGTTTTTAATGCTATTATTTATTTATTTCCATTTAAGTGAAAATATACGTTGTTAAAGTATTTCATATAAGTTGCGAAAAGCCATCTACTGAAACAACCATCTCCAAATGTTATTCTTGCTGGTGCGAATAACTGTAGTAGTTTGAAGCATGCATTAAAACTGAGCTACTACAAGAGACTTATTCTCTAATTCCTAACCTTGAACTTCTATCCTCCATCATCGGCTCATTACATGAATTTGAGAGTTGCTCTTTATTTCTTTGGGATTCCATCATCAGAACCCGTTATGGTGGCTATGGGAAGGCCTAGAAGCTACCAAGGGCGGATCCAGTGGGGGGTTAGGTCACGAGGTCACGACCACCCCCTGGGCTCCGTCCAAGATTTAGTTGGAAAACTAATTGTTAAAATAGTAAATAATATAAAAAGGGGTGCCCCCATACCTATATATATATTGGGGTTAAATAAAAATTAAATAAATAACTAAATTGCATAAATTGATAAAAAATGCTATGCAATAGCTTTGCCGCGGCAGTCCCCGAGTGCTACACGACTTTTTTTTTTATAGGTTTTGGTGTGCTGAAGCTGCGTATTTTGTTTTCGAAAGTCTGGTTCTAATCGTCTGGTTACATGTATGGATACCGTGCTATTGACGCCGTTATCAAACATTGGATAAAGCAGGCCCAGAAAGACGACGTGCAAATGTACGATCGGTGGTCGCGAGCCGTCGCCCTTCGCCGGTCGCCCGTCAGCCAGCGAGGCGGCGAAGCGACGCGCCGCTATCGATCCGTCCCGGCGGCGGCGAAGCGGCGCCACTGTGACTCGCGACTTTGATGTTTGCTTCTAGGTGCGCCAAATCACGTGGAACATGTCGTCATCTCACCAGATCTCACACTACCTACGTTCTATCACCATCTGAGTTCATCATTTTGTCTTAAACTAAATGTCCGGCCGGACGAGGGACGTGCACCTCTGATTGTGATTTCCGCTAACAGAGTCACTGGGAGTATATCCTGTGTCGCAGAGAACTTTATCAAACACACATGAAACGAACACAAAAATAACCCAAACTCAGAACAATAATTTGTGGATCACACGACGTGTTGTTCCATGTAGGTCTTAAACCCACAACAATTGACGCCAGCCGCCGACGAGTCAGCGAAGCGAGCGCGTGATGACTTGTCGACAAAACTTGACGGTCCATTGGGTACTGATTTAGTTTGGTGCTTAATGTTCTAATTTCTGATGGCACGAATGTTGGTTTAAGTCTGCGCTGAGTTTTAAAAATCTGATGGCCACGATGCCCTCGGGACAACACCTTGTAACTTGTGTAATCAACAAATTGTTGAGTTCTTGTCTGAGTGTTATTTATGTCCGGTTCCTGTGTGCCATGAATGTTTGTAAAATCTAAATCTCGCAGCAAGCGATTTATTCCTATTACGGTGGTCTAGTGCGCTTGTAAGAAGCCTGGAGGTCTTCATCAATTTCTTCACCGATTCATCAAGGACTTTGAAGTATTTAATCCTTTCTCATTTAGTCCTGAAAAGAAATCAATACTAGTGCAAAACAAATATAAGATGTTTATGCAAGCACACCTACTATTTACACATACTTATTATCTTCTTTTTATTTTTGGTGTTAGATAAAGTTGATCATTAATCCATAGACCTTAATGTACAGTTAATAAAATTAACAAAAAATAAAATAATTAACAAAAGAGAGAGAAAGTACAGGGGTGTTCTCACCTGTTTTACCCATTATAATGTTTAACCTATCCTGTCTAGAAAATGTAGGTGTTCATGGCTTTTACGACGACCACATCCTCCCTACTCCCTACTAATATTATAAATGCGAAAGTAACTCTGTCTGTCTGTCTGTACGCTTTAACGTCTAAACCACTGAACCGATTTTGATGAAATTTGGTATGAAGATAGAACTGAACTTGGGAAAGGACATAGGCTATTTTTTACTATGATAGCCGATATACACGCGGGCGGAGCCGAGGGCGAAAGCTAGTACATTATAAATGATGTTCAAAATACGCACCTAGTACCTACTTCGGCAATTTTAAACGGATGCTTTAAGTATCACACACGTTGGTATGCTAGGAAGGTGTACAACATACAACATACTTCAAGGCACGATTAATAACAAATCGTGGTACATAAAGTAAATCAATTTGTGAGGTATACAGCGAGATAAACCCAGAGCGGAACCGGTCCCCTGACTGCTCTTTTACTTGTTATTATATACACCTACAGATGCTTAATGGCTATATGTGAGAAATCGTTCTCAGACATATGAGTTGTCTAATGTTATGTAAGCCGATATTACTTAGTAAATAGGTTCCTGGGTTGTTTACACGTGTCAGTAGCGTATCCTAGCGTACATAGTCGCGGCTGTGTATGGGCTCCAAAATGGGCCATGGAGTAGAGATTTGCTCTCGAGTAGCGATCTGAAGGCTTGCGAGGCGCGCGCGGCGCGGGGGGGGGGGGATGGGGGAGGGCCGCCGCTGAGGCCGGATGTCGGCGAACAAACATTCAACAAGCTGCAGACTTGACAGGGCACATCATCTGTGGAAACCGTCCAAATAAGTAGGTAATACTCTCGTTTATTATTTAATGTTCTGTGTGCGTACTGTGTAAAAATGACAGTTATTTTTGAGACAAACCTGTTGTGTTTGTTCGTAAATATTTCTTTATTTGAAATCTAACAAATCAGTAGTAAATCAAATAAGTTTTTTGTTCTGTTACGCCCAACGACAGGTGACCAGTGAAGAGAACTATTTTAGCTGTTTTTATTGGTACGTACCTACCATCCTTTTCTCGAAGCAGTTTAGGTCATTTTTAAGCCCTTTTTCTTCTTCTGTGTGGATTAAAATAGAAGCCTGAATTTTTTGTAATCAAGTTGCCGTTGTATAAACACAGTAAGTACATTTTAAATCTTATTCAATGTAAACCTCATAAAATTAGGTATAACTAGACAAAATTTCTTAATTTTGTCACTCCCTCAACTCCCTGAACGATTATCAAAACTAGGCACACTAAAACGCTCCTAGACATAAAAGTTTCAAATTTAAAATACAATTAATGTTTAGTGAATCAATCAAGGAAAAAACTATTCAATCCATTTCGGTTCAGTTTTCTAGATCTACTAGCTACTGCTGTAACTTCGCAACCTCCGATAAATATATAGGATTAGAAAGTTACATTTGCAGTGAACGAATCAGTGTAGGTACCTGTAAATGTATAATATAATGTAATAATAGGTGAAGATAGATTTATATTAATTATCATTCGTGATAATACCTGTATACAATTAAAAACAGGACTATTTACAAAAAAAATTGAGATACTATCAAAAATATAAACCTGTAAAAAACCAAGTCGAGCAGTTCAGTTCTTCTTATATTAAATAATTGTGTGTTTGGTTATCTTTATATACCTACATAATTCTTGTGTGAGTGTGTATGTCACTGAACTTCTCTCAAACGACTGGACCGATTTTGATGAATTTTTTTGTGTGTGTTCAAGGGGATCTGGGAATGGTTTAGATTCTCAATTGGACCCGGTAGGTGGCGCTGCGATCAAGTTCTGGAATTTTAAAGTTGGGCGGTACGAAGTTCGCTGGGTCAACTTGTATGTACATAAAACAACTTCCACTTATTTTAAAAAATTAACACAGAAATCATTGTAAGCGTCAATAATTTTGATGCAATGTAGGTACTTTGGCAGCATACGCGAAGACAAGTAGTTGTAGGCACAATCTCGCGAGATGGGCGCCGTGATCTCGGGAGGGCAGGTAAAGGTTGTGGGGTGGTGGGAGAGCGGAGTGCGGAGTGCGGGACGGCTCGACGGACGGGCGACGGCGGCAGTGGCGCGAGTGTAGCGACGCGATGCACTCGTTGTTGTGGGCGGCGGTCACGGCCGCGCTGCTGGCGCTGGCGGCGGCGCGCACCGACCAGGACTTCGAGTTTGACGATGAATCGGTGAGCCTCTCCTCTCGCCTCCTCTCCTATCATGCTTCGGCGTCTCATCACATGCCGTCAGAGCTGCCAGGTGGCTCTCGGACTTCTTATATGATGTATTTAAATTATAAGACAGTCACCTAGGGCCCCCACTCCCGCCCTCCGTGCTCCCACTGCAATGCCTAGGTAAATTCTATATTCTAAACACATTCAGACAGTTCTCAGAATAAAACTGAAAATTTCAAGTTACGTTTGTTAGGTACCTACCGTGGTTATGTGGAGAAAGAATCTGACGCAGTCGGGCTTAAATCATTTATGCTCAACGAAAGGGCGCCGCGCAGATAAGGCTCTGGAACTGGATGGAGCCTCGTACTTAAAACACAAGGGCCCTCGCATGCACAACGAGATCACGAATCCTTGCCAACACTGTGTGATTATTGATTTTGTTGATTGTGACTTCTACCAACGTGTTCCTCAGAACTGTTGTGCTCCTCGGTGTAACGAACGACCACGGGGACCTAATGACCTAGAGTGCAACTTGCTGAGGACACTTTAATAGTTAAGTTTGGTTGCTATGCCCAATTGTTATTGAACATAGCATAGCTTGTATGGAGTGTGAAGTGTCACAAGCTATAAAAGTGTACCTAGTACATAGCTGACACACAATACTTTTTCAGTGTATGTACAGTCTGCTAACTGTACAGCTTGGAAATGATTGATAAATTGATAATTGATAGACTCTGATATATTTAACTGATATTTATTGATAATTGCTTAACTAGGTGAGTGACATGTACGTCGTATGAACGCGAGTTGTGCACTGATTTACAATAAAAATGGTAGTAATGTAATAATACAAATATGATGAGAGCGCAGTAATTGTAGAGTACGGTTGCACCGTACATGCTCCCGGGCGCGAATTGCGAGATGATTAATGCTGTGAAATGATGGTGTTAGTATGACCTGATGGTACAAGGTGATAATACAATTTTACTTATATCTCTAAGTTGTTAGATGATGGCTTAAAACTACATTTTCTAATGATAGGTGAAGCAGCTCTATCGGTTACGGAAACACTTAAATTTTTTGTTTCTTTCACACACTGATCACTACGAATTACGTCACTCGCGCACTGAACACTTTGATTTGGAATAGCACTTGCACTTAGCTCACTAATGCTGGCACGGTAGTGTACGTTAGGTTCTGCAGGTGTACGCTCTAGCTGAATGGTGCGGTGCCGGCGCGAACGCACTACACATAGGCAGCGAGGGCTAACCCTGCCGCCCCCACACAGTAGATGGCGACGTAGTGATGGACATCGTTGTATGATACATCCTGGTCGATATCGAGTTCCTTGTTGGAGGCTGCTTTCAGCTGAATTATCTGTTCCGAGATGTTTTGCAACGAAGTCTGAGAATTCTCTTCACTGTTTTCAATGTCATTTACGGGTACTGATAAGTTGATAAGGTGGTTTATGGGCGCAACGTCTACGGCTACAATATCGGGTGTCACTTGCATGTGATTTGTTTGATGCTTGTGAGACATAATTGTAAAGGTATCAGCCTTGATGACGCAGTTGTTCCCTATTGCTATTGTATTGACGCCCGTCATATGTTCAGTTGTAACATGATCTCCACATATGATTCGTAGAGTGCAGTGACCGCATTTGCTATGTATCCTACACCGTTGATAAGACCTCGTCTCGTGCGCGTACGCGCCTCAAATTGCTGACTAAGCAACATGCGGTCATAGTATTCTAGTTCTGTGAATCCGTGACGTAACTGCAACATGATTACGTCACAATAGGATCTCCTCTGTGTTTGTGTGCATAGTTGTTCAAGGTGATTCATGTAAATGCTAAATATGTCAGACCCATGCCAATATGGTTTCATATCGTAATAAACGATTATTTTCCACTGATCTCGTACTAAGCTCATCTCCGCTCATCTCATATCTTATCAAAATAAATTGCCTGATTGCCTTTTATTTGAGTTATGTTGTAAGCGGCTTGTACGTTGCATATTAAAGACAATGCAATAAAAAGTAGTGTTATTATAGACGTAAACGTATAACTCGTCTTGTTTCGAGTTCTGGTATGTGAGGGTTGTGTTGATGCTGTGTGATCTGGTAGATCTGATGATGGTGGTTGTTCTTTGTTCTGTTCTGAACAATCTAATAATGGTGTAAGCTTGACGATTGGTCGTTGCATTACACCGTTTTTTGTTTGAAGTGTGACTACTCTGATATATCCGTCACTTCCAGGGTGTGTTTGTATCACCCTTCCCATTGCCCATCTTCCAGGAGGTAAATTGGCATCGTGTATCAACACCAAGTCTCCAATCCTGATGTTTTGCTGGGGGCGTCTCCATTTACTTCTTGTGTTTAATTGGGTACAGTATTCATTACGCCAGCGCTTCCATATATCCTGATAAATTCTTTGTGATAAATTCCAGCGGGTACGTAAGTCCCTTTTTTTTTTTTTTTTATTCGTGCGGAAATCCCCCCGGATGCCACATAATTGTGGCTATGTCGGACTCGAACCGATCAAAACCGCACGCCTTCTCGGGCACTAGAAGTCGGGAAACCAGGTGCACCCTCGAAAGGAAAAACCCTGGGACCCCAACGTACCTCGGGCCATCTTTGTTTTCAGATGGCCTCCTACTGTGCGAGAACGAATCAAATCAACTTGCCACCCCGGCCTGCTTCTGCTAGGGTGGCAGGTGGCCTCACCTGTCACCCCCAGGCCTGCGCTTATGGAGGACGGAGATCGTTTTGCGATCTCCGGCGCCTGAGTCGCCTGCGGTACCTAGCCCGTTGCCGGGCCTGGCCCTTTCCGTCTCAAAGAGTGTCAAAGTTGGCCCACATGATAAAAAGTGAGCGGGTGTAAGGTAATTTAAATCTGCTGAATCCTCGGTTAGTGGACATAGAGGTCTGGAATTTAGACAAGCCTCCAGCTGATAAAGAAGTGTGCTAAATTCTTCGAATGTTAACCGCTGCTCACCGACTACTCGTTTTAAGTGATATTTGAAGCTTTTAACAGCTGCTTCCCATAGCCCTCCTGCTGACGGCCATGAAGGTGCGTTAAAGTGCCATTGAATCCCCAGCTTTGTTATCTCTGTCTGAAAATCTTGATTAAATGTGCTAAGGATATCCATATACTCTTGTTGTATGATCTTGTTTGCTCCAATGAAATTAGTTCCTTGGTCACTATACAAATTGCTTGGTAAACCTCGGCGGGCTATCATTCTACGGAGAGCTGCCAGAAATGCTGATGCTGTTAAATCTGACACTAGCTCCAAGTGAACTGCTTTAGTTGCCATGCAAATGAATACAGCCACATAACCTTTAAGAGTTTTTATTCCGCGACCTTTGTTGGCCTTGATATAAATATGACCTGTATAGTCTACACCAACGTTTTGGAACGGGCGTGAGGGGTTTGTTCGTACTGGAGGTAAATCTCCCATTATTTGGTGCTGATTGATAGGATTGTGACGACGACACTTGACGCAACGACGCAACTGGAATTTAACGGCTCTGATTCCGCCAACAATCCAATACTTTTGGCGTATAAATGCCGAAGTTAGCTGAGGACCACCATGAAACGTAAAAATATGTGATTGAGTTATTATAAGATCGGTTAAACGACTATTTTTTGATAAAATGATTGGATGTTTCATTCGGGGGTCGATGTTGGCGTGCTTGAGCCTCCCACCGACGCGAAGGATGCCGTTTTTGTTACAAAACGGATTCAAATTCAATATTTTGCTCTTATTAGAAACAGGCTTGCCTTGCTGTAAGTTATTTATTTCGTCTGAAAAATCAGATTGTTGTACATATTTAATTAACTTCAAGGTTGCATTTTGTATTTCTTGTAGAGTAAGATGTCTGCTCTGTACCCTTTGTTTTAGTCGTAATCGTGTAATATATCTCAAAAGTATTGCTTAAACATTTACAAGCTTAGAGAATGAACTGTACTTTGATATTATGTAATCTAATACACTGCTATTGTATTGTTGTTGGGTTACGTTTACTTGTAAATTATTTTTCATTTCTTCGTTTGTTGTAAAAATAATTGATTTCTGCTCCTCTAGGGGCTCATATGTTGAAAGACAGCGAGGGCCCTTCCACCACAGAGTGTGAGCCTCAAGCTGACCTGCATCCAAGCCTCGGCTAGCACAGTCAG
The DNA here is from genome assembly GCA_932526445.1 of Phragmatobia fuliginosa. Taxonomy (NCBI): domain Eukaryota; kingdom Metazoa; phylum Arthropoda; class Insecta; order Lepidoptera; family Erebidae; genus Phragmatobia; species Phragmatobia fuliginosa. The sequence continues at coordinate 131,941 of OW052065.1, forward strand.
CTGGGTTTTCAGATGATTTAACGTAACGCCAGCAATTATTGGGCATGATTTTAGTTATGTGATTTACACGGTTAGCTACAATTGACTTCCATCGTGCTGGATCCCTGTTTAGCCAACCCAATACTATCATTGAGTCAACCCAACCGTATATGTTCAAATTGTAGTGTGACAAACATTGTTGAACTTTAGACATGAGTTTTGACAGTAGAAGTGCACCTGATAGTTCTAGTCTCGGTAATGAAACTGATTTGCTGATGTGTTTTATATGGATGCTGATTTGTTTTCGCAACTAATAGTGCGGGTGGTGATTGTTCATCTCCTGTGATCCGGCAGTATGTTACACATGCGTATGCTTTCTGCGATGCATCACAGAACCCGTGTAATTCTATACTGTTACGTTTATTTGTTGTGCCTATCCAACGTGGCACTTGTAAATGATTCACGCGGACTAAATTGTTTTTGATATTTAGCCAATCTCGTAGCCAAAAAGAGGCTCGTCCCATTTGATATTACACAACCATACTTTTTGAAAAAATATTTTTAGTTTAGTTGACAGTGGTGAGAGCCATCCCAAGGGGTCAAATAATTTCGAGATGTCTGATAATAACGTTCTCTTTGTGATAGGATTAGGCGTTGACTCGAATTTCAATTCGTACCGGAATGTATCATTTTTCGGATTCCAGATAAGGCCTAATGTTTTTGTTTGTTCTGATTGCTTAAAATTAAAATTATCTTGAATGTTGTCATCGGTTTGTGTGTGGTCCAATAACTCAGGGACATTTGATTTCCATTTTCTGAGATTGAAACCTCCCGATTTAATAATTTGATAAGATCTGAGGTGAGTAATTTTGCTGATTCGAGTGAATGAGATTCGTGTAATAAGTCGTCGACGTAGAACGAGTTTTCAAGGACCTTTGTTGCATGTTGTAGCGGACGCATTAAACACTACTCTAAATTTAGTCGTGGTTGCGTCGGGGCGCTGTACGCAATGATGGGTAAGAAAACACTCAGGTTTTAAGCTGTTACTTGCTAGTTTCATGTGACCCAGTTCTGAATATTCAGTCATGAATTTCTGATACTCATGTTGAATGCTGGGGTTCTGCTTAAATCTTCGTTCTAATGATTTAAATAGTGCTATTGCTTTGGGTTTAGAAGATCCTAACATATTTGTAAAGTTTGGCTTAAGAGGCAATCTGACTTGATAACGACCATCCTCTCGGCGAGTTGTAGTTTTCTGATAAAAATCTACAGTCTGTTGATCTCCTGATGATAGAGACGTTTCGTCAGTGATGTCTTCTATTTCCCAGAATTTCTGGATTTCATCCAGATTATGTATAACGACGTTACAGTGCAATGATTGTATGATATCTCCACTCAATATCCAGCCTAAGCGAGTATTCTGTGCTGATGCACTGTACTCAGAATCTCTATAGATTCCTTCTAATAATAATTTCGAGTATATGCTGCTACCGAGAAGTAAATCGATTGAACGACTGACGTTAAAATCAGGATCTGCTAGTGTTATATTATCTAAGTATGACCACGTAGGTTTTTGGAATGTATGATTGGGTAGATTCTTTACTAATTTGTTCATGATATAGACGTCGGCCACAAACTCAAAGTTACCGGATGTAGACGCACAGTTGATTGTCATAAATCCTTTGCAGTTGGTTTCCTTTTCACCAACCCCCCAAATAACCCCTGGGCATCTTTTGCGAGATAAACCCAGAAGCTGAGCTGCCCTTTCACTTATAAGGGAAGTTTGGGATCCCTGATCTAAAAGTGCACGTAAAGTATGAAAAGACCCATCGTTTGCTTGTACTTTGATTATTGCCGTCGGTAAAAGTACATCTGGCATATTATTTTTCAGTGATACGTGTGAATTGCCGCGCGATAGCTGCGGTGCTTCGGATTCCAAAGCGCGTATCGAGTTATCCGTTGCCTTTGATGAGTTTGCAGTGGAATAGTTGTAACTCGATTGTGTAAATGCTGCATGAAGTAATGTATTATGATTTCTGTTACATTCGCGGCATCGTTTGTTTGAAATACAAGCGTTGCCGTTATGCGAATAAAGACAGTTTTGACACACATTGTATTTTGCTATGGTTTTATGTTTTATTTGCGGCGTCATTTCCAGAAATTGTTTACACTGAAACAAGCCGTGGTCATTTGTCTTGCAAATTGGACACTTATAATTTCTGCTTGAATGGGCAATTTTGTTGCCTGTCGGTTGTGAAATAACCTCTCCACGTATTGAAAATGATTGATGTAAATGCTTAGATTGATATGATGATTGCTTGTAGCTGCTGGGATTGATAGATCTATGGAAATGATTGTCTAGCTTTCTGCGTGACGACTCCATATTCGTGAATTTATCTTCTAAGAATGTTAAAAAGTGCTGAATTTTTGGTATACTTCTGGAATCCTTTAATGATGAACTGTAGTCATTATAAGTGACTACATCTAATTTTGGAGTTAAAAGATATTCAAGAATAAGGTCCCAAGAGCTTACGTCCACCCCCATGTTCTTGATGGCTTCTAATGTCTCAATCGTTGTGTCATGCAGACGTTTGATATGATTGACATTAGCATGTTGTGCTGCTGGAATGCTGAATAATGAGTCCAAATGAGCCCTACAAATCAATTTAACATTATTGTAGCGGTGATTCAGGATATCCCAACTAGGAATATAGTTGTCTGATGATATTTTGAGGTGTTGTATAAGTCTCTCGGGTTCTCCCTTCAATTTGTTTTTGAGGTGTTGCATTTTCTGAGCTTTTGAGAGTGAATTATTGTTGTGGATTGTTTCAAGGAATAAATCCTTAAATGTAGTCCACTGCTGATAAGATCCGCTGAACAGAGGTATCTCCATTTTCGGGGTTGATTTTATCTTGTGAACAACAGACCCTAACTTGCTATTGATAGCCTTTCTCAGCTTGTTGTATACATTTTCCTGATTAGAGTATGTTTGCTCATACTGTTCGTCTAATACTCCTAACTCTCCGTCGAATTCCCAGTGAAGTTTGTCGATTACAGACCATCTGAATTGTAATTCTTTCAGGGCGTCTTCCAAATCCCATTTCTCCTCGATGTCGTCCAATTTCAAATTAGCTACGGTTCTTTTAAATGCTTTGATATTGCTGCTTTGTTTTCTATACATATCGTCCGACTTGCTAGACGTTCCTCTAGAGGAGCGAACTGGAGATGCTTGTATTGATGATGGATCATCCTCTCTCTCTGCTGAAACGCCGTATATCTCTCTCTGCTGAGAGACTTGATCTGAAATATCAGAAGCCTTCACCTCCAGTGATGCTTGCTGCTGTCTAAGTAATGTTTTAATAGACCTGTACAATCGTTCTGCCTGTTCATACTGGTTCTCTAAAAAATACGGGTGAGACCTGCTTTCCTCCGTACAAAGCCGATCATGGTTGTGCTGATAATCGGCCCAGTATGTGGCTAATAGTTATAAACGCCGTTTAAAATAATCATCAGTCTTACGACTAGCACTATCCTTCTTGATGTTTGTGAATAGCTTTGTCATAGCGCCGAAAAGTTCGGCCTGATTTATGTGAATGTCTTCCATGATGAATTAAGACTTAAACATTAAATGGAATGATCTTACTTGAAAATGCTGAACTGCAAACACACTGTATGAAAGCTAAGAATCAAACGGTAATACTGGGTTGCGACACCGAGGGGGAACGCGATAGGGTGAGAGAGCGTATAGAAAAAAGTGGCAGTGGGCTTGTGGTAGCCCCAATGAGAAATAAGGATCCGCTCGTCGTCCTCAAAGACGTTTTCGTCGATGGGGACGACGAAGACATAATCAGGGCTATATACACCCAGAACGCGGACGTCTTCGTGGGGCTGCCACAAGAAGACAAAGAATTTAAAATTAAATATAAAAAGAAGACTAGGAATCCCGAGACGTCCCACATTATATTACAAGTTAAGCCAAAAGTATGGCAGAGGATGACCGGGGCTGGAACCCTTTACATTGACCTGCAAAGGGTCAGGGTGGAGGACCAGTCCCCGGTTGTCCAATGCACAAAGTGCTTGGCATTCGGCCACGGACGTAAGTTCTGCACCGAGAGTGTGGACAGGTGCAGCCACTGCGGTGGTCCGCATTTACGTGAGAAGTGTCCTGAACACTCTGCGGGAATCGGACCGCGCTGCTGCAACTGTGCACACTCTGGGTTGAGAAACTTCGGTCATAACGCCTTCAGCGCCGAATGCCAAACCCGCCAAAAGTGGGATTACTTGACCAGGTCCAACACGTCATATTTATGACTAGCCACCCACACTACACATACACAGCACAGTGACACACACACCTATAAACATACATAGACACTGATGTATAAAATATATAATGATTATATATAAGAATACATCAAAACATGCATACAACATCTAACACTTACAATACCAAAAAGTTTATACGGAAGTGTCAACAGTTATATATATTCTTGAATTTAAATATACTGTTGACAAGATAGGGAGATAAATAAACTAAACACTAACATAAACACAAACGTTGGACACACAACAGTACACTACACGAGTCATAGATATGACGAGGTTGGGTAGAACATCAGGGTGGGGCGTCTTGGTAAAAAGACAAACTGACAGACAACCTAGAGGAAGTAAGACAACAAATAGTAAGAAAATATCATACCCGCTGCCTATGTACATACATATAACACATAAGACAGTATCAGCTAGTCCAACTGCCCATACATAAATATATTATACACACAACCTATTATTACACTATTAATATAAAAAATTCTACTATTTAATACTATTATTACTATTTATTACTATACTATTTATTATAAAATTATACTATTTAATACTATTAATACTATTTATTACAATACTGTTTATTATAAAAATTGTATATACATAATTGCTTTAAATGTAAATATTTTATTAAGCTAATCAACTATTAAATAAGTAAAACAAAGAAAGCTTTTATAACAGTTAATACTAAGCTTAGAATAAAAATAGAAAACATTTTTTGAATTAATGAAAGAATTTTAAAAACATATATAGTACTGTAAAACAAAAGATTATAATTAAAATAATATGAAAATATACATAATGTAAATCAAAATAACAAAATTGGGTATATACCCAACTAATTAATTATAAGAAAGTTAGCATATAGACAAGTTGATGTACAAGATCCTGTCTTACGGACGGGGAAAAGTGGCGAGGTCAAATATAAAGACCTCAAAAAAAAAAAAAAAAAAAAAAAAAAAACACACTGTATGTATGCTGCTGTGCTTACTCCTGGGGCTGCTCCTAGCGAGATGTGATGCTGCTAGTGTCCACAGGTGTGCTGATATTCCGCAATCGGGAGCTCGATGTATCTTGAAAGAACACTCGCGCTGTAGTCCCGTGTTACGGTTACACTCGAAGGACCATAAAAGATGTAAATTTTATATATTATATATTTTAATATATATTTATATTGGAAATGATTGATAAATTGATAATTGATAGACACTGATATATTTAACTGATATTTATTGATAATTGCTTAACTAGGTGAGTGACATGTACGTCGTATGAACGCGAGTTGTGCACTGATTTACAATAAAAATGGTAGTAATGTATTAATACAAATATGATGAGAGCGCAGTAATTGTAGAGTACGGTTGCACCGTACAGTGTAGGTATACATTGTCTCTGGCGATCGGGATAATTGACGATGAAGTACGTGTAGTTGTAGTTGAGGTTCTATCCCGACATACAATTCACATCTGTCCCGGATGAGGTAATGAGTTCCAAGACTAGTTCCCGGAGTCTGCGTAGGTACATTAACAACATCACTTACCAACTAATAATTAGAAATAAATAGCTATTGTTTTATCTATCTATACTAATGCTGTCTCATAGTGCCTGTATCGTAAACTATGCATTTCATTTGATTTTGCCCAATTTTTGAAACATTTTTTATTGATGCTCCGCTCCTATTGGTCTTAGTGTGATGATATGTAGCCTTCTTCGATAAATGGACTGTTAAACAGTGGAAGATAGATAGATAACAAAGCTGAAGAGTTTGTTTGTTTAGTTTGTTGAACACACTGAACTCAGGAACTACTAACCGATTTAAAAAATCCATTAATCGAGAAAGGCTATAAGGCTCTATCATTACCTTACGATCAACAACAGCGGCGTATCAAGTTTAGCAAAAATCGGAGAAAACTGTTCCTTTTGAGAGTTAATCGCAAAAATAATGTAGCAGAAAAATGTCTCCAGGTAACATGTCTATGCATAAACAAGAGATTAATTTATAATGTACTGGCTGAGTACCGCAGTGTTACCCGTGTTAAAATTTATAATGTACAAGCAGCCCGCCCCGGCTCTCAGAAGGTGTTAGAGGTTTTGACAAAACAATCATTCCAAATCATCTTGACTTCCAACTAATAACAACCCTCACACTTTGTGTTGTTGTTTAATAAAACAATGGTATATTACTATAAAGATTTGATATCATTTCAGTACAAACACATACAGGATTCATTAGCCATATTGTAAGTGAATAGTACCTTCTACCTATCTCTTGTGGATAAAACCGTTAGTCACTTGAGCGCGAGCATTGTTTCTTAAATTTAAATTTTGAAAAATTTTAAACTCATGATAACTTTTGAATGGTATGTCCGGTTTGTTTAATTCAATAAAATTATCCAAGTGCGTTTCAGGCCACGCATAGAATAGGGTTCCGTAGTCACCTATAATCATCGGTAGATTTAAATTCATGCCCATTCATTCATTAAATTCATTTAAAATAGGTCATTCTTATGTTTACTTATTATTTATTTATTTTTGTACGAAGTTTTCCAAGTGAGTTCATTTTACAGGGTAGGTCCCTATAACTCCTGAAATAAAAAGCTATCAAAACCGTTATAGTTCTAACCTTTAAAGTTTTAAGTGAGGGTTTTTTCAAATTTTTTGAGCCAGCCATTTAGCTTTTAGAGAGGGGGACCCTTGTTTAAAAAAAAAAAGTGCTTTATCGTTAAATAACTCGCAAATGGATACCTAAATCGAAAAATGGAAAACAAAAGCAACTACCTATTCTGCGTCATATTATGTTTAAAGTAATTATTAGAAGATAGAAAGTAGATATTGTGACATACTATTACATACATACATATTGACTACTATAATTATTAAGTTAGACATAGGGCAGCATGGATTTTTTTTCTAGATATTGATGTTTTCTATGAAAATGTACTTCATCACTTTGTTCTATTGTCAATAGTTTTCGCAGCGTACGCAAAATAGTGATTTTATTGGGTACCTATTTTTTTAACACTTTGGGTTACATTATCGAGTTATAAAGAATATTATGTCCTTTATGGATAATGTACGATTCTAATAGTGAAAGAATTTTCAAACAAACAATCAAATCTTTCCTTTTTTAGGGTTCCGAAGTTCATGACTCGGAACCCTTATAGATTCGTCATGTCCGTCTGTCCGTCCGTCCGTCCGTCCTCGACTTACCGTCCAAACGGTAAGTGCTAGAAAGATGAAACTTTGCATGAATGCGTGTAGTAATTACGTCGACAAAGTGCTACAGTAATATTATAAAAAATAATTTTATTTGAGGTACCTCCCCTACACGTAAAGAAGGGAAGTTTTTTTTTTCTCGAGGCTACCCCATCGTGTGGGGTATCATTCGAAAGGTATTTTAAAAACAATAAAGAGTTTCCAAGACGATTTTTTGATTTAGGTATCCGTTTGCGAGATATTTCACTTTAAAGGGCACTTTTTTGTAAAAACAGGGCGTCCCCTCCCTCTAAAAGCTAAACGGCTGGCTGAAAAAATCTGGAAAAAATCTTGATGGTGGTCCATCTAATGAACTTTGAAGGAAAACTATAACGAATTGGATGACTTTGTTAGTTCAGGAGTTATAGAGGCTTATCTTGTAAAATGGACTTGGAAAACGCTCACTTGGAAAACGTCATACAAAATTAACCTATTAATACGTGAACATAACAATTATCTATTGGATACGATTTTAAATCCACATACCATTATAGGTGACTGAGGAACCCTTTCTTGTGCGTGGCCTGACACGCACTTGGCCGATTTTTATTTTATAATATTAGTATAGATGAAAGGGACAAAGAGAAGAATACCAACCAGTCTGGTCACATGGTTTAGCAGCCCAAAGCCTTGAAGGAAAGGCTTATAATATTATGTCTAGCAGTGTTATATTTATATTATAGGCTGTCGAGTAAATGAAGAAAGTACCTACATATGTATATGGAGCATCGTAAAGTTTGTCCAACTGATTCTACCTTGTCTCATCCTCTACACGATATCGAACTGAATGCCGCTTGTGCTCCTGATTTACATGGTGCTCCTGATGGTGCAGGTTGAATACTACCTCAATTTCACCGCTCTTATTCAACGCCTCGGTGATACCTTTTAGCCCTGTAGTCAAGGATCTGGGTCTACACATCGACACAACTCTCGATTGGCGAGCTCAGGTAACTCACGTGAGTCAAAAAGTAACTGGGAATCTGCGAACACTTTATCGCCTCAAGAATTTCCTGCCTCCTAAAACCAAAATAATGCTCATGCAGTCCTTAATCATCCCGTTAATCGACTATGGTGATGTGTGTTATTTCGACCTGAATGTAGACCTCCTCAACAAACTAGACCGCCTTCTTAATAACTGCATTCGGTTCAATTTTAATCTTCGCAAGTATGACCACGTGTCCTCTTTACGTTCCCAACTGAATTGGTTACCCATTCGCCTGCGCCGCAACCAGCGTGCTCTGACCTGTTTATTTTCGATTCTCACCTCCCTATCCTCACCTACTTACCTTGCTCCCTACTTCCGTTTGTTGTCCTCTAATCACGACAGAAATCTTCGATCAGAAAACAATCTGCTTCTCTCATGTGTCTCCCACAGTTCTGACTTCGTGAACTCTTCGTTCTTTGTCCAAGCAGTTCTACTCTGGAATGCGCTCCCTCTTGAAATCAGGATGTCCACTAACCGTTTCGTATTTAAAAAGAAGGTACATGAACTTCTTCTCAACGGTATGGTAGTGTCGTCGTAACGAGAATACACCAACAAGGTTTCTTATATTCATAGTGTAAATATGTATCTATAATATGTAAATATATTTAATATGTATATATATATGTATGTGTATATATGTGTTCATAATATGCATCATATTTGTTTATAAACTAACATACTTTATCTTTTATTTAATAAGTATATTTTATATGTTGAATTATGTAACCTATGCGCGCCTTCCTCTCAATATTTCTCCACCACCCAAAGGTTGACTGGTAGAGAATGCCCTGGGCATTAAGTCCGCCGATGTACAAATGTGCATAAAGTAATAAAATAAAAATAAATAAATTTAAGAGTACGGTCACTTGTCGGGTAGCTAATCTGGGACCGCACAGATTTTGTTCAATCAGTTGTATCATTTTGATCACCTATCTTCATGAAATCGTACTAACTAGATCCATGCAACATGGGGGTCACGAGCCCGGGAACTCTTTGGATTCCTACTCGCATTGGACAAACGTTGCCATTCACTTTTAAAATATTATCTACTGTTACTCGTAACACACATCTACTAGCTAATAACTTATATATTAACTAGTTGACCCAGCGAACTTCGTACCGCCCAACTTTAAAATTCCAGAACTTGATCGCAGCGCCAGCTACCGGGTCCAATTGCGAATCTAAACCATTCCCAGATCCCCTTGAACACACACAAAAAATTTCATCAAAATCGGTCCAGTCGTTTGAGAGAAGTTCAGTGACATACACACTCACACAAGAATTATATATATAAAGATAGGTACGTGAAGCAATAACTTTGTAACGCTTTTTTCAAAAATTGGGTGGACTTTAAGAGTAGGTATGAAATTTCGCAATTGTGGTTGGATTTTGACCACTTGGTGACCACTAGTATAATTAAAGGATGATATTTGACATGTTCCAGGATACAACAGCGACTGCGGCGGCCGCGGAGGGAGGCGCGGGTCACGCGCGGCGGCCGCGCCGATATGTCTACGATCCACACAGTGAGTACACCATTAAGATATGCCAACGTCGCGCGTTTTGAAAATGCCTACCTAAATCGAGCCTAGAACCCTCGTCTATTTTGGAGGTACATTCATTCATAGAGGCATAACTGATAGTCCCCTATGCAGATCATGCTTAGAGGCAGAGGAAACGGTCTCGCATGTACTCATTGAGTGTACAGGTGTCACCGAAACACGGAAAAACACCCTTGGATCTCCCAAATCTGTTTCAGAATGTACAATGGTCTACTTATAGGACTAAGTGCGGAAACCGACCTACATAACATAGAACATAGATACATTCATTTTGACAATTTGGCCAAATACTTTGCACAATTCACAAAAAAATCACATGTTTGCGCCGCAAATACCGCAAATACGAAAATACCGCCCAGATCGCCATAGTTTGGGTACCTATACCTAGTGCATTGTCCACGTTCGCAATGAGGATGGTGACTATCACTCTTGGATTCTACTCGTGCATGCATTTATATTTAAAAAAAAAAAACAATAAAATACATCAGCAAAAAAATAATTGACCTGGTCCAGAATGATTATTTTGCTTGATTGAGATTGCTAAAATATTATCATTATGTTGTGTCAACGTCTTTATTAAAAGACGTTGACACAACTACCTGAAGGAACAATGAAAATAGACATAAAATATACGAAAACCAAACAAAAGTAAAATCATACAAACTTAGCTAAAAGTTACCCAAAGCCTAAAAATCTATCTAGAAAAGTCAAAAATGGTAAAACCTACCTTAATACCTACCTACTATTCATGGTTACGCTTGAGACCATGGTAACGGTTGGAGTCAAGACTCATCGGACAAATGCTAGTCAACTTACGCGAAGGCGAGAAGCTATTCTTGATGAATTCGTTTTTAAACAAACAGCTCCAAGTGAAGTGGGCGTGGCAAATTCCGACGATGTGATTATTTATTTATTTTATTTTAGTTTACTATGGAACAAACAGTCATATACATGTTATGACTAAACATAATTTTATGTACTTATAGACCTAATAGTTCCCTAAGTTAATGTAACAATTAGATCAAAGTAAATTTAATCATCTAATATAACCAAAAAAACAAAAACAGTAACACACTTTTTCATCTTGTGAGGCAGTGAAGACCCTGCTTTTTAAAGGAGTCAAGAGACAAACAAAAAATATCAACTTGACACAGTGCATCATCATAATAGGCGGCAGGCTCGTTTAAACTATTACTTGCATAGCAGGTAGTTGATAGGGGAACTGAAAATAATTTCCTTTTGCGGCAACTTCTTTCTCGTCTACTCGGAATAGGTACGTAAAATTATTTTTTGTAGTAGGAAAGGACAATCTACATTATTTTATAAAATTTTGTATAAAAATGTGAGATAATTTAACTCTTTGCGATACTTTAAAAGCGTAATTTTATGATATTTGGAAGACGCTTCGTAGTCTTCATGTAGATGACCAGTGCGGAAATCGAGTGCTTTCACAAATTTACGCTGAATCTTTTCGATTTCATCTATGTGAACTTGGTAATGATTAAAAACGAAATTGACTTCATTATGACGGGCAAGGGGCACATATTCAGAGATATCTCAGTTGTAAACATTAATACCTGTAGCAATCACTGAATTGTACGAAGCTCTGTGAATATCGACTTCAAGGTTGAATGAGCCCGTTTGATGAAGTTAAGGCTCGGACCAACTCCAACCATGATAAGATCTGAAACGTTTCAGTAATAAATATGGAAAACCGCCTCGCTACCGTGAAAACCATTTCACGGTAGCGAGGCGGTTTACGTAGGTTTAAGTGTGTATTGGTATACACACGTAAACCAGAACCTTGAAAATGTGGTTCGGATCAAGAGAGAAGGTAAGAGGTTATATGAACCACAGCGTAAAGGCAATATAATAAAGTAGTCAATGAGGGGACTTTAGGGTTAATGAGCTGTCCTGTTTTTAGGGAGAACTTCGCAGGTGTGGAGTTTGATCGTACTGTTCTTTGAAAAGAGTGAATAGACTATGATGCAGAACTATAGATCAATTTCCCCTTTTAAGCCAAATGTACATGCTATTTTCAATCGTTATCACAAACCGTCTTGCCCAGAATAGACTACACTGTTGAGGCAGATTATACAGAAAACCGAAGAGTGCACGAGTAATCAGCCAGTTTGACTCTGGCGAGATCTGGTCTGTTCTGGGGTCCCTACAGTAATGCCAGGTAGATTGGCGATACATTCAAGCGATGAAGTGTCTGTACGATACAGCCACTATGTCCGTTCAAGTACAGAATCAACAAACAAGGCCCATACCATTGCATCGAGGAGTGAGGCAAACAACGATTTGAAAGCTATGTCGAGTCTTTTCGTCGTCGATCCGATGAAGTGGCAGTGGGTTGGCTATATCAGTAGCAGAACTGATAACCGTTTGGGGCAGAAGAGTTCTGGAGTTGAGACCGCGTCTCGGCAAATGTAGTGTAGGACGTAGGTAGAGTGACGACTTTCGCAAGATGACTGACAGGAGCAGCATGTGAAAGACCCAAAATCGATCAAAGTGGTGTGCAATGGTAGAGGTCTATGTCCAGCAGTCGACTGTAATATGCTGATAATGATATTCGGTAACGCGTACGTCTCGTAGACGGAGATTAGGCTTCTAGGGATACGTACTCGTATCATAGATAGGTAGGTAGGTTCTCATTTATTGATCTGAAATAAATGTGTGTATCGTTACAGATGCGCTATGCCGTTCACTCGTGTGTAAAAAACGCGAGGTGTGCGTGCTGCGAGACGCCTTCACAGCGCTCTGCGCCACCAAGAAGGAAATCCTTCGCAAGGGGTGAGTCGTTTATTTGCTTTTTCCACGTTCTGAATCGAAACACGAGAGGACGTTCGATCTCTATCGAAAGGTTCGAGTCGAGAGGAGTTTGACCGGTTCTCGTTCGACAGCGACATGATAGTGGCCGCGGGCGCGGGCGGCGCGGATGAGGTGTGGGACGCGGAGGAGGACGACGTGTTCTACGACGGCGGTGCGCGCTCGGCGGAGGGCTGCGTGGGCTGCCCGGCGCGGGCGCGCGCGCAGTTCCTGTGCGGCTCCGACAACCGCACGTACTCGTCGCTGTGCCGCCTCGACCTGCACAACTGCGTGCGGCGCGGCGCGAGGCCTGTGCGCCTGGCGTGTCGCGGCTTCTGTCCCTGCCGCCCCCGCAACCGAGCGCCCCGCCCCCACCCCGCCTGGCGCCGCGCCCGCCCCCGCCCTCGCCCCGACACCGCGCTCAACGAGGTGCTGCCACGCCGTCGCACCACTCCGGGTCAGTCCACTCCCTTGTCGGTCGCCTGATTCTTGCCGTGACAGTATCGAATATACGATACGATAATTCTTGTTTTGCGCAGGTTCCGAAGGTTGCGCCCTCGATAAGATGGCGAATCGCTTGCTCGACTGGTTTTCAGTGTTGATGGATGAAGCGGAAGCGACGGTACCACCTGTCGACGGTAATTACGCTAATTTAACAAATCCCTTTAAAAAGTTGACAATAGAATGTAAATATATACATAAGTAATTTGATCAACGGCAAAAGTTTTCAAATCTGAGAGATTCGACTGTTCAAATCGGAATCGTAGGATTGGAAATCCGGAAATTAGATATGTACCCTTCTCTAACAATGAAAAGACTAACAAAACGAAAAAGAAACACAGACAACTCGAGAATTTGAATAACATTGCATAGGTTTTAGACTGATTTTCTTTAAGAGCGTTCTCTCTCTACAGGCAATCTTTTCTGAAATTAAATTAGGTCGACGAGGATTTTTCTACGTTAGATTTTCTCGAGGATCTAAAAAAGAGAACGGCTTTTCAATTTATTTTTGTCACTATAAGGTTTTTTTTTCATCCGGGCTTTAGAACGGACGGTCCATATCGTTCGCGGCCGAGTCCCATGCGACATTTAAAACCGATAAGGCGGTCGGTCGCATTTGCAGGGTTCGGGAGCGACTGCAAGCCGGAGGTGCGCTGGATGTTCGCGCACCTGGACACGGACGGCGACGGGTTCCTGTCGGCGGCCAACCTGTACGCGCTGCGCCATGATGAGCGCGAGCGCTGCCTGCGGCCGTTCCTGGCGTCGTGCGGCGGTGGTGGGGGAGGGGGTGTGTCGCGCGGCGAGTGGTGCGCGTGCCTGAAACGCGCAGCCCGGCCCTGCGCGGCGCTGGCGCGGGCGCACAAGCATGCGGCGCAGCGCGGCGGGTACGCGCCCGCGTGCGACGCGCGCGGCTACTACCGGCCGCGCCAGTGCCACGCCGCGCTGGGCGTGTGCTGGTGCGTGGACGCGCACGGCGTGGAGCTGCCCGGCTCGCGCACCAAGGGCGCGCCCGCCTGCCCCGGTGAGACCCGCACACATCTTTTGTAACGTACTCATTTCGACCGGTCACATTCGAATCTCTTTATTTTACACTTTTCAGTTTCCTAGGCGGGAAGTACATTTTTTAGGGTTCCATAGTTCGTGTCTCGGAACCCTTACAGATTCGTCATGTCCGTCCGTACGTCCGTCCTCGACTTACCGCCGAAACGTTTAATGCTAGAAAGATGAAACTTTGCATGGATAAGCGGAGATAAGCGACCACTATCGGTAGGATGACATGGCTTAGGATTGCAGTTATCGATAGTGTATTGATAGTTCTTGGAAGTTCCGATAAATGGCATTAGTTTGCCTGGCGTCTGTCACTTTCGCCCGCCATGTTCCAAGAGAAAAGAAAACTCCTGCGACCAATCGGAAAAGAATCTCACTTCCGTGATCTGTCATCTCAGAGAAACTTTTCGAACGAACCAAACACCGCATAGACAATCTAGAATTCTGCCTTGTGCATTACAAAGAAAATTATTTTTAAATCTATTTCCGAATACTGACCTTTATAAAAATTACAATAATGTTCATATTTTATTTTTATTTTTGGAAAACTATATTTATTTAATTTAACTTGTGCTATGTGCTAACCCTAACGCCATCTATCGGAACTTCCAAGAACTATTCATACACTATCGATAACTGCAATCCTAAACTATCTCATCCTACTGATAGAGGTCGCTTATCTCATATTAACCCCGTGACTAATTAATGCAACGTTGCAATCTCAACGAGATAAAGACTGGCCGAATTTTACGTGATCGATAATAGACTCAGATCTGAAATAACGTAAACACTATATAATGTCGCTGATCGCTCAGTCGTTGCTTCGCAGGTGACAAGGCGTCGCGGCGGGCGGAAACTGCGGAGGTTTCGGAGGGAGCGGAGGGCGTGGAGGGAGCGGAGGGCGAGGAGGGCGTAGAAGCAGGTGCGGGGGCGGAGGGCGCGCCAGCCGACGACGAGGACGGCGCAGGCAGCGGGGACGCGGAGCTGCACTTCTAGCTGCCTGCGCGACTCCAGCGCTCTCCTCGATTTAACTCACAGCGGCGTTACATTCCTTTTATACTGTAATCGTTTCGTCCCCGTCCTTTTCTTTAAAAATTACTTTTTAGTTTGAAAGTGTGACGAGATCGTCACGACTAGTACGAGGAATGACGATGCAAACGCCGAATTATTTTATTTCTATGAATGAAATATAATGAATATGTGCCAGTTGGTCGGTCTTATTTAATAAAATGTTTTGTCCGTAGAGTTGTATAGTCGATAGTGAGTCGAGCTCGCAACCCGTTACTCAGTTATTAAACTCCATCTCAGCTGAAGGCTAGATTTCCGCCTAAAGGTACGCATCCGTTGGCCCGCGCCGGACGCACCGCACGCAATGGATTTTATGTTGCTTTGTATGATTTCACATAGTGCTGCGTCCACTATCCGCGCCGCCCGCACCGAATACCGGTATTTATGAGCAAGGCAAATCAATCCGTTACGTGCCGTGCGTACGATGCGTCCCGCGCGGGCCAGTGGACGCGTAACTTAAAGCGTCATCTCTAAGAATGTATGAGCTAGGTACCGTGTAGATGTGTCTAACGACTAAATAATTTAGTGACAGTGTGATTTAACGAATAGTGAGAAATTATGTAAATGTACGTGTACATATACATATATGCAAACTTATGATGCAGAAATTCAATGCTTCGCGTGTCGGCCCGAAACATCTTTATTTACCTTATTAAAATGTTAGGATGGTATAAGTAGTCACCTTAATTTAGGCCTAAACAAATAGCCTATGACATAACAATAGATACAAAAACTATTTAACCGTCCCCAGAAAATCAAGAAGTGTAACAATTATTATAAGTTTGTGAGCGCCACACCGTGTTACTAAACACGCCGCAGGTACCTACATCCTGCTGCCTAAGCACTCTAAGTAGTATTTAATGACATAGGTACTAACTTTTACGTAATACCGCTCTATTGTATTTATATCTAATCTCTTAATTTAAACATCTCAAAAAATTTCATTTCAGAAGTTCAATTTAAGTGTTTTCATTATTGGTACTGTGGGTGCCTCCCGCACTGAAATATATTTGTGGAAACATGGGACGCACCTAAACTTTAGTTAAATCGCAAACTATTTAGTCTAGGAGTAGACTGGACGAGAAGCACCAACATGCCATTAGGTCAAGTCTTCTCATAGAACTAAATCGTGTGCGACGGTCGTCATTAGTTACGTACAACTCAAATTACAAGAACTCAGCCTTGGTAAGCTAGAATTACATTGTAGGTATAATCTTTAAATATTTACTCAAATATAAATACTACTTACGACAACTAAGCTTATGAATGTTTGATATTATTAGAATTACTTATATGATAAGAGTTGAACGCACGCCTCGAAGTACCACATGATAGGTATGTAGTGCGGCCTCTTTCTGTTCCACGAGTACCGTAGTGTAGTGACTAGCGACCGACCCATTCTGTCTCATCGTTGAGTTCTGATTAGAAGTATTCATAGTAAATTTGTAAAAAGTACAGATAGTTACTAATTCACGTTAGTTAGACAATTATTTGCACTTTTTTAAAACTCAGTCACTGTACTTAAATAAATATATTAAATCTAAAGAATTGTTGTTTATTATGGTTTATTAATGGTCAAATAAATAAATGAGTTGAATCTGACTGACAGTGACCTGATGACTCTGGTAATTATTTGACTATGAGTATGAGGTGCAGGTACAGGTACACTAATGGAGCAGTGACGACGTGACAACCATCCATTCTGACGGGCAAGCGGGGCAAGTTAACAAGGATTAGAGAAAAAACATGTTACCAAACACAATCTACATTATTATTTTTATATTTGAACCAGTTAAAATGACTCCACTCTGCTTGATGGAAACTGTAACATGGTAGTGCTCTAGGAGTTAACTTTCCTGTGCGAGACCTAGTATCACCACGTCACAAAAAAATATACATATATTTTTTTTTTTATTTATTTAAAAAGAACTCCCGCATTAGGAATATGAATTCCTGTGTCGCGGGGGACTTTACAAACATACATGAAACGGACACAAAGAACACCCAGACTCAGAACAACAGTTTGTGAATCACACAAAGTGTTATCCCACGTGGAATTCGAACCCACGATACTTGGCGCAGTAGAGAGCGGCGTGGCGACCGCTTAAACCACTAGGCCAACCGTGCAGCCTATGTCTTGGGATACAGGTATTAGAAATAAAGTTTGCCACTTGTTAGGTTTTAACATTTATATTCCTCTTTACTCAATACTATGAATATTTCTCACTATGCTATCAAAAATACAGTATAATAATATAATAACATCAAATATACAAACTAGATGCTTTCACTACAAACTAAGGTAACGCCGGGACACTATTTAACATTTCTATATTCTCCTTTACTTAACACTATGAATACTACATTTCTTATTACCATGCTTTCACTACAAACTATATAATAATAACTTCAGATATACAACTTGTATTACGCCGGGGCAGCTCAACTTCTAATGGGTACATAAATCTCTTACTCTAAGATAGGTGTTATTCCCAGCCAGCAGGAAAACTCAGCCGGTACTCCTCGTACACAAAGGAGAATACAGAGTTATCACATTGTATTGGCAACGTGAACTGTCTGTCTGGGGCACAACAGTATACACAAGTAGTATGTCTTCGCACCAAACTATACGAGACCCTTACTTGCAGTCTGGCGAAACTCCCATACAAAAGACGTGATATATGAAACGTGCGTCCTTTCAAGATGGCGGCTATAACCCGTAAAATTACGAAGAACACCGAGTACTCTGGAACTATATCGGGCTACGATTCTTCTTCACATAGATGACAGTCAAAATGGCGATTTTCAAAATGAAAATGGCGATTTTCAAAATGGGTGGTCAAAATTTTGACTGTCATTAGTGTCACTAGCAAGTAAAAGTACTCTGTGTAGTTCTTGCTAAGTGTTTGATAGTTTGTTAAGGTTTTTTAAAGCTATATTTTCGCGTATAAATTGCATAAAAGTGTATTAATAATCATTTAGTTATAAGAAATTTGTTGTCTGGTTGTCGTCGAATGTTTCTAATAAACAAAATGAGAAAAATTACGTGTGAAATTTGTGGTATAAAAACATGCCATGACTGTGAACAAACTGGAACAAACGTCTTTGTTTGGCTAAATTTCCATTAGACAAAGAACGGTAAGCAAAATAAGATATTTATTTCTTTACAGAAGTCAATTCTAGTACAATTCCTAAAGGTTTCTTCTTCTTCTTCTTTAGGTACCATCTCCATCACGGAGGTCGGCGACCATATGTCTGTATCTATCCCTTGCTTCGGTCATGCGAATCAATGCTTCTGTGCTGTCCACCTTCAACCAGTCTCTTATGTTTTTTGTCCAAGATTAATATTAATATTAATAATAATTAATAAATAAATAGTTTCGATTAATTCTACCTTTTTGTGCATAATTTCAAGTACTCTAACATTAGTGACTTCTGTCCATTTAATTTTAAGCATTCTTCTATATATCCACATTTCAAAAGCTCTGAGTTTATTAATTAGTTTTTGTTTTAAGGTCCAGCTTTCAGATCCGTAGGTTAAAATAGAAAGAATATAGCATTTCACCATTCTCCATCTGAGTTTTAAGTTGATCTTTCTATTAGTCAACAGTTTTTTCATTCTTTGAAAGCTGTTTCTGGCAATTTCTATTCTTGTCCTAACTTCTTTTTCTGAATCCCAATTTTCACTTAACCAACAACCCAAATATTTAAAGCTTTTTACTCTGTTTATTTTATTGTTATCTAAGAATAATGGTAGTTCTACGGCTGGAGTTTTACCAACAATCATATAATTAGTTTTATTTGTATTTATTTTTAGTCCATACTCTAAAAGTGACAAATTTAATTTCTGTAACATTATTTGGAGATCTTCAAGGTTACTGGCGAGCAAAACGGTGTCATCTGCGTAACATATACTTTGTATTAATTTACCATTCACGCATATTCCAAGCTCAAGTTCATTAAAGGCATTTCTAAATATCTCTTCTGAATAAAGATTAAATAAACAGGGTGATAAAATACAACCCTGCCTTACTCCTTTTTCTATATTTACCTCATTTGTTAAATTATTGTCAATTCTAATTTTAGCTTTTTGTTGCCAATATAATTTTTCAATAAATATAATGTCATTTCTATCTACTCCTATATATTTTAATATTGTAATTAATTTATCGTGTTTGACGTTGTCGAACGCTTTTTCAAAATCAATAAAGCACAAATAAACATCCACTTGGACTTCCATACATCTTTGAACTAAAATTTGAATTGCTGCTAAAGCATCTCTGGTACCTAATCCTGCTCTGAAACCAAACTGTGTTTCACTCAGATGCTCTTCTATTTTCTTGTAAATTCTTGATTGAATGATTTTTAAAAATACCTTTAGGAAGTGGCTCATAACACTAATCATCCGGTGGTCACCGCAGTGCTTCGCGTCGTGTTTTTTAGGCAATGGTGTAAATATTGATAAGAGCCAGTCGTGGGGGGCGCGTTGTCAGGTTCATAAAATTTATTAAATAATAAAATCAAATTATCTACATTGTCTTCAGTTATTAGTTTTAATATTTCTACAGCAATTCCATCGGGTCCCAGTGCTTTTCCATCCTTCATATGTTTTATGGCCGAAATCAATTCCGATCTTAGTATTGTTGGGCTTGCTAGGTTGATCTCATTTAAAGGCTCAGGAAGCCTCCTGTCATCCCTGAAAAGGTTTTGAACATATTCCTCCCAAACTCTACAAGCGTCTTCTCCGTCAACAACTATACTTCCATTTTTATTTCTTAGTGTACTCTCTATTCTCTTTTTGTTTATATTTGTGAATTCCTTAACCTTTTTGTGCAAATTAAAACTATCATGTTTATTTTGTAATATTTCAATTTCAGTACATTTCTGTTCTAACCAATGTTCTCTTGCCTTTATAATCATTTTATTAATTTTTGTATCTATTTCATTGTATTTCTCTCTATTTATACTTTTATATTTCCTTCGTTCATTCATCAATTGTATTATTTCATCGCTCATCCACTCCTGTCGCTTGATGTTTTTCTTAGTAGCTAAATCTTCCATTGTTATATTTCTTATTCCTGTTGCTATATTTCTATATGTCGACAAAGCGTCTTCTCCCTTTCCACATACAGACTCAATGCAGTTGTTAATTTTTACACTTACTGATCTCTTTACTTGGTCATTTTTAAGATACTTTAGGTCAATTTGCGTTTTATTTGATTTAAGTTTAACCTTCTTTAATTTGATAATTATTTTAGCAAACACGGGATTATGGTCAGAATTTATATCGGCTCCAGGGTACGTTTTATCTTGAATTATAGAATTTCGATACCTCTCTGCAATCATAATATAATCAATCTGGTTTCTTACTACATGAGTTGGTGTATCTGCTGGTGAGCGCCAGGTATAAAGTCGTCTTGCAGGATGTTGAAACCATGTATTTGTAATAATCATATCATTATCAGAACAAAATTCCACAAGTCTATCTCCTCTTTCGTTTCGCTTCCCCAAACCAAATTTCCCTACAATTTTCCCTTCTTCGCCTTGTCCTACTTTTGCATTCAAATCTCCCATTATAATATTAATGTCTTGTGTTTTTACTGATTTTAGCAAATGGTTTATTTCTTCATAAAACTCCTCTAGCTCCTGAGCATCACTATCTCCAGTTGGTGCATATACCTGTATAATGTTCAGGTTTAGTGGATGAGCATTGATTTTAAGCATCATACATCTGTTTGACAAGTGAATTATTTTGGATATATATCTCATAAGTTCCTTTCTCACTAAAATACCAACACCATGATAGTTTGATTTCAGATTCGATGGATTTCCCGTGTAGAAAAGTGTAGCGTCATCTTTATCAATTCTTCCACTGTCAGAGAGTTTTGTCTCACTGACTCCCATTATACTTATATTTAATCTTACCATTTCTGCTATAACATTATCCAGTTTTCCCGGTTTATATAAGCCCCTGACATTCCATGTACTCAGGTTTAGGCTCTCTTGTTGTTTCTTCTTCTGTATTATCTTCATACTCGGAGGTTTCACATATTCTTCGCCAGTAACCAATTTAACATCGTCAAGCCTGGCAACTTTACGACGCCGAGCGCTAGTCGGTTCACATGGCTTACTACACTTTAATTTAGACATGACATATGGTTTTACTAAGGGCTATTGTTATGTAGTGGGGCCCCAAAATCCTTCTACATTTGACCTTTTTGAAGTTATTTAGTCTTCAAGGTTGCTGTTACCTCTTCCAGCTGGTGGTCCAGTCTGGGGGAATGGTTATACCGCCATTTACTCGGTCGTCAAAGCCCCGTCCGTTATCTAGCAGGGAGCACCACGGTAACAAGTTCGTCACCGCCGCCATGCGGCGCGTGCAGGTGGGGTTGACAATTGGGTCGGATAAGCTGTTATGCTCCGTTCTCCCCTTACTCCCCTTAGTTTAGTAAGGTTTAGTGCATTTTAATCAAATCAAAATAACTTTAACAAACATTGCATAGTGAGATCACCCATCAATCGGATTTATCGATATCGATGTTTAGTTATATAAATTACTGGACAAAGTTTTGTTTAGCAGTGGAAAGTCTATGCTGATGATGATAATGATTTAAGGAAGTAAAATCAATGTTTTCTCAATTAGTTGGTTTTGTCACTATAAATTTCCTTTCAAGTAAAGCTATACTTGGTCGAAAGAGTTTATAAAATATATGGATTTATGATATAATTTTAGCGTATCATAATATTGTATAAAGTTATTTTGTTACATTCTTATAGTACAGTAGTTTATGTATTTTTTAAGTAAAAATAACTTCACCCACTTTTTAGGTGCAAACAATGGGTCAAAGTAATAGGGAAAGAAGACTTAGTCTATTTGCCAATTGAAAAAGTGCATAAGTTAAAATATTTTTGTAAAAAGCATTTCCGAAGTAATGATTTCAAGAAGAAAAAAAACTCAACTGAAGAAAACTGCTATTCCGAGTCTGAAAATCTCATCTACACCATTATCTGATGAAATTTTAGTTGGATTTCCACTACATACTACTACTAAAAGTCCACCATTGCCAGCTAGTAGAACTGATAATGTGCAGCTCTCATACAGTGGTGAGATATTTATTGATTTGTAAAGCACATCCTGATTTCTCAATAAATTACATCATTATAGCAAAGTAATACTTTGCTATAATGATTTATGTTTACAGAATTATCCTTAGTCATACAGAAGGAACATAATTACCTCCAAGCCTTTTTGTGTGAACCAAGTTAGTTATTTGTTTTATGTCAATATATTTGTAAAGCACACCCTGATTTCTCAATAAATTACTTTGCTATAATAATATAATTTATATTTACAGAATTATCTTCAGTCATACAGAAGGAACATAATTACCACCGAGCCTTTTTGTGTGAACCAAGTTAGTTATTTGTTTTATGTCAATATATTTGACATCCTGATTTCTCGATAAATTCTTTGCTATAATGATGTAATTTATGTTTACGAGTTTCAGATAGGAAACGTCTACCCCATCTAGTTATATAAAAATATTATTGACGTGTGTTTGTAAAACCTATCTCTAAAATTAAAACTACCAGTAGTATTGGTAATTGTTTAATTCCTTGTAAATAAATATGATTTAAAACAATCTGAGTTTTAATATTCTTTTATTTATTTCCTGAAAGCCCAAAATTTTGCAATCGATATCGATAATTTTTCGCTAGCCACCATACCACATCACTAGTAATGACATTATGGACATTGTGTTGGCAGCATTGTATGACGCCTTAGTTCCGTAAGGTTGTTATGGTACGTGGACGCACGTTTCATACATCGTGTTTTTCTATGGCAGTCCCGCCTCTTATACGTAGTGTTACATACTCTTTGCTTACTTGAACGAGCGACACACCGCTCCCTGTCTTCCTCCAGCGAAACCCGAAAAGATTCTTCCTTCCGTCATCTGTCACCCAGAGAAACTTCTCGAAGGAAAAAAAAAAAGGTAGCATTGACATCTAGAATTCTGTCTTGTGCATTACAAAGGAAAATTAAATTTAATCCTACTTCCTAATACTAGCTTTTATGAAATTTACAATAATGTTCATAAATTGTTTTATTTTTAGAAAACTATATTTATTTATTATCAGAACTCGAACAATGATAGACCTAACGCCATCTATCGGAACTTCCAAGAACTATATAAATAACTATCTCATCTTACCGATAGAGGTCACTTATCGCAAACTATCTAACTCCATTTATAATGATAGCATACTGCACCGTTACAGAAGAATAACCGGTATCTGAGGGATTGTGTGTTAGATTGTGAATGCAGACAACACAGCATGGTGACTCACGCCATGGCGGCCTAATGAGATGCTTCTGCTTCTGAGGCTTCATAGAGCCTCCGGTCTCGTACCCACCAACGAAACACGACAACAACAATGATGTCAGTTCTAGTTTCAGGTTCTGGATTATTCTAGAGAAGACGATCAGGCTTCACCTATTACTCCAATTGTGGTATTGAATGAAAGATGCCAGAGCGATGCCACTGAAATAATTACAAGTAGAGAAGGGTTTCCCAATAAAAACTTGGTTTGGTTATTCGTGATTACGCCATCTGTCGAAGGACATATTTTACTTCAGGTTCCCAGCCTTAACAAATAGTTTAGTAAAGTAATAATAATTAGAAATCTTTAGGATTTGGAAATCAGGACAAAACAGATTTACGCCCAATGGCCGTCACCGGAGATCGTTGGGACAACATTTTACATATGTTCTGGACTGCCACGAGCCCCACTAACACTAGTTTTATTCTTAACTAGCTGACCCACCGAACTTCGTACCGCCTTAGAATATTAATTCATAATAAAATATATAGTGTTTAGTTATTAACTGATAGTGACAAGTCGACAGCAGCGTCAACTAACGGGCCCCGGCCGGTGCCGCCAAAATCGCTTTGTTCCTGCATTTTAAATCTGTAATATCTTCAAAAGTATTAATTTAAATTACATGATGTAAAGGGCCATATTAATCTATATTAAATCGTCGGCTTATTGCAAGAAGTCATTAACTGCAATAAATCACTAAATACTTTTTGTGTTAGTTAGTGATTTTTTGCAGTTATTGACTTCTTGCAATAAGCCGACGAAATACACAATGTACTTATATGGTTATTGTGGATTATCCCTAAGAGATATACATATCTTGGACTTTTTTGTAGACCTTTTTAAGATGTATAATACTGTAGTACATTATTTTGATCTATCTCGTAGGGTACAGCCAGCGTTTGCAATGTAAGCGTAAAAAAACACACATTAGAAACCTCTAAAATTATTATCTACTAAGTATATTAAGCATGTATTATACATAAAAACCTTCCTCTTGAATCACTCTATTTATTAAAGAAAACGGCATCAAAATCCGTTGCGTAGTTTTAAAGATTTAAGCGTACATGGGGACAGAGAAAGCGACTTTGTTTTATACTATGTAGTGATAAAGTAGGTAAGTAGTAAATGGTAAGTACAAATTATCACTACTTAAATTAAAAAAGTCACTACTCACAATCAGTGTCATAGAATCTTTATTCGATTTTAATAATAATTTTGATGTGAAACATCTATAGCCGCACGTAAAACAGATTTCTGTCCTGGCGACGCGTGCGGCCTGGCGACGCGTCGCCACGGCACGCTATACGATGGTATATATATACAGTCTATATGCAGTAGTGTGTACGGTGTGGCGTAAATTATAATTATAATATAATTATTTAATTATAATTATTATAATTATACGCCACACCGTACTATTTTAATAATTAGTAATATTTTATTTTATCATTATGACATATTTAGTTCCTAATTCTTATTTACTTTTACAAAATAATGGCGATGTTTCACATCTGCCAGTCGTCCCGTGACGGCTCACATTTTTTTTTAAAACGGCAATATACTCCCATACCTCGTTGGTCTAGCGGTTAGCGTATTCGACTGCCCATCAAGAGAGAGAAACGTCTTAAACGGCCCGGAATATCGGTTGTTATGAACATCTATGGCAATCGTAATTGGGACGTTAGTACCCTCAAATATACTGACGAGTTCGACCTCCGAATTTGGTTCACTTTGAAGCTTGCGGAGGTCCAATGCCAGTCGCTCCATGTCAGAACTGATATTCAGGTATCTTTTTAAACATTGTGATACTTCCACTGCCTTTATCTACGTTCAATCAAATTACTGAAATATACACTCTTCGTCATGTAATTAACGTAACTTACCTTAATCTGACATATAGGTACGAGTATTTCTGACCAGTTCGAAACAAAGACAGATGTTTAGAATAAATAAATCATGTACAGTCAGCTTCTAGTGAACTGTGTGCTCTGGCTGTGAATATACATTAACATACATAGGCATCTTTGTGCATGCATTCAAAGTTTGTCCACTTTCAATTTTATTTTAATAGGGTAAACTGTACCTTTTTTATATATTTAAGCCTACCCAAGTGACACTACTCTGCCTGATGGAAAGCATGACTAGAATCCAGGAGTAGGGAGTCCATCCTCATTGTGAGTGCATACAATGCAGCATGGTGACTATTGGTGACCCTTAGTGAGGTTTTCTGTATCATATTTCTGGCCTACGAATGATGCAGAATGATCTGGAAAATGATTGAGCCTCTGGTCTCACAGTCACCAACGAAAGACAGCAGCATGAATTCTGTCATTTTAGGTTGTTCTTATGTGTGAGGGCAATACTGCCCTGGTCGAGCTGGCCCATTCGCTCTGACATTAGAGGGGCTCCACTACCTAAGAATCCTAAATAAATGCTAAAGTAGATGCTCCTACTATGTTGTACCCACTGAGGCTGTTGTTTTTTTTTTTTTTTTTAAATTAGCTTATGTTCTAATTTTTAATCACTATAATTTGCATCAGTCCTCTAACATGGTGTATAGTATATTAGTGGCAGCACCTTACCCCCATATCAGGATTATAAACATTAAAATTATGTAAACATTGGCGATTTGAAAGGAGTGGCCGCGAGTTTTTATTGCCATGTTCTTTTCTCCGGCTCTACCTATTGTTTGCAAACATGGCATAAATGTACATGTAGAATCTTGACCCGCCACAAGAGATGTATTGCATCCTAAGTGAATAAAGAATTTTGAATTTGAATAAAAAACTGGCACCCAATCAAGTGTTGCAACATGAGTTATTATTTAAAGGACATTGATATAAATGCTGGTTGACTTGGTCGCTTAAGCAGTTGCCACAATGTTTTCTATTGCGCTAGGTGTTGTGAATTTGGCATTTAGAACAACACAGTTCTACGTTAAGTAGGTCGGTTTCTGCACTTAGTCCTTTAGGCGGACCATTATATGTGATAACAACACTGTGTAATGCACATATTCTTGTTCTCAGTATAGGAGTTCTTTATGTCCATTTCAAATTATTATATTTGCATAAAATTCTCTGCAACAGGATATTTACCGAAAGTGAATTTATATATATATTATATATATTGACAAACTAATAATTGTTGTACAAGTGCCAGGTACACACAAAAAAGTGATTAAATGAAATGTTGAACCCACAGCAGTAAGTGATAGTATGTAAGGATGAGTGAGATACGAAGATATCTTACCCTTCTTCTCATCATTGCTCATTTAAACACAATAAACACAGGGTACAGGCTCGGCTCCAATCACACAGTGGGACACAGTCTAAAATAGTCACCTCGCAGTCAATTCCTTTTAACACTAACACTAAATTCAAGTAGTGGTTGTTGTATGCATATCTTCCATAAATTTATCACCCGCTTATAGTATGATGGTAAAAACTTTCAAACTTACAGCTGACTACATAAAACAATTATTATATGTGTGTGATTTCCCTGATAGAACTTAGGAATCTTAGGAAACATTATTAATCAGTCACAATTACTTACATACCTTAAGTCACTAACTAAGTAAGATTAAGTAGGTATATTGACTACTTACAGTAAATAATTCAGTTGCATACCTTTCTGTGATACTCCAGCACTCCACACACTAGGTGTGCCCGTCACAAGATATGATGGAAGGGTAAAAATAAAAATGACTATCAATATGACTACAACTTATAATAGATTTTCAATACATATACAATTAAGTATAATTAACTAATGTCCACAATGACTGACGTTGTTCATTACTCCTTCTCTTCAGGCGGGAACTTGCCGCTGTAGAATGGGATGTAGGTGACGAACACTTTCCAGTCTGTGAAGTACAGTAGTCCTGTGAACGCCGCGCCTCCGAAAGCGGCAGCTGATGGCAAGAACGAAGCCGCGATGTCCATTTGCTTCTTACCAATTCGGCCCAACATTTTCAGATACACAAGTTCGCTCAAGTGCTTAATAAATCCTGTTACGTAAATCGTAATAGCGTGAAATCTTGGCACGCAGAGAAGACTTCACCATCTGACATTGACAAATGTCAAAAATGCGAACGATGTAGGTAACAAAACGCAGATAGATTTCTACAAAAATGAACCGTATTGTTTTAAACTCCTATTAACTAAATTTATTCATATATTTATATATTAAACATTTTCATATACAGTTTATATTGCATAGTTATTTATTATTATTTATATAGTTATTCGATAGTAACCAATTTCACTTGACTCTATTCTACATTTGAAAAAAATACTGTATCTTACAAAAAGTTGAAAAGACAAGAGATAAGAAAAGACAGATTTTTTTTAAACTTACAATTGATAAGATTTTAATTGACATGTAGTAAATTTGACATTTGTTGTTTTATTTCAAAAGACCATTGCTTCTCTGCCTTTAATTGTGATCACTTTGTGAAATTCCGTAACGAAAAAACCTAACACCCTAAAAAAAAAGGGTAGAGAATATGATTGAAACTGCAGTGCGCCAGGGATGTGGCGACTCCGTACTCTATAGGCAGATTAGTGCGCTTTTCTATAATCCTATAGTAAAAAACTAATTACAAAATATATAATTGTTATCTACTTTACACAATACATAGCTTCCGCATCCTCCAGTACCGTCTATTGAATCTTAGTGTTTTTTTATTCCATAGGTATGCTCATATTACTAATATGTTCTCTGTTTAGTTGTCATTGTATTTTTCTTATTAGGATTATTATATTGTTGGAATTGGTTGAAAGGCAGTGTAAATTGTTTTGTAAACTTGAATTAATATCAAAGAAAAAAAAAACTGCTTAAATAAAAATAAATAAATAATTATAATTGCATAAGTTTATAAAAAATGCTGTGCAAGAGCTTTACCTCAGCAGTCCCCGAGTACCACACGACTTTTTTCATAGCGCTCAACATTGACCGGCGATTGACCTCAATAGTTGCACGAGTTACAGCCGCAGCATTTATTCATATTTTAGTACTATACTGTTATTTACAATTGAAATTATTTCTATATCTTATCAATTGGTTTCACTTATTTGTAAATTAGTTGCAATTTCTCTTTATTAAATTTATTATAGGACAATTTGTATTTTTTTGTAACCTCCGGATACTCCAAATACATAATTTACATAAATATTTATTAAAGTTAATTAAATATAATATTGCTTTAAGATTTTTTTTTGTAAAATCAAAATAGCAATGAATAGTTTAAAAAGTCAAAATGAGTCCCGATTGTATGTTCTGTGGTTCTGTGCTTGCCTAATTCCGAATCTCGAAACTGACAGTACTGAGTTACTGACAGTTGACAGTGTTACATACTCTTTGGTACTGACTACTGACTGACAGGAACAAAATAAAGGAATAGACTATCTGGTATTCGGCTGGTTACCATTTCAGTTTTCTTTTCACCAAAAGAAGAAGACTACTACGATTTAGACTATGGACAGAATGAGATAATTAGTGTTTTAGCAACAACATTCAATGCTGGTTCATACCTATTGCAATCCTTGTTAGTGTTTACGGAACTGCTATTTCTGTCCTGTTGTCTAGGTTAATGTTTAGTATACAAAATTGATGAAGATTGATTACGAGACGAGCTGTAAATGTAAATGAAACAGAACAGAATGAGATTTTCATTATAAGTACCCAATATAAACTAAAGTTAATGTTTATTCTACTACATTATGAGAAAAATTTGTAGACTTAAGAGTCTAAAAGTATTTAAGTACTGTTAACATCGCTAAGAAGGTCAGTTTGGTAGGTAGACTAGTGAACCGATCCGTACAACCGGTGCGATGTGGGATTCTTCAGCGTTTCTAGGAGCGCTAACTCCTAAGTTTTACGTGGCTCTGACGGGTACATCGTCGCTTATATCGGGTCTCATTCTGATATTCGAGTGGTGGTATTTCCGCAAGTACGGGACTTCGTTCATCGAGCAGGTATCGCTGAGCCACCTGGGCCCGTGGCTGGGGTCGGGCGGTGGGGGCGGGGATGGCGGCGGTGGCGAGGCGGAGTCCCCGGGCGGCGGGGCGGAGTGCAAGGTGTGTCGCAACCCGCTGTCGCTGCTGCGCGGGGCGGAGTACGGCCGCCTGTGGAGCGCCGCGCGACGAGCACCTCTCACGTATTACGACATGAACATCTCGGCTCAAGAGCATCAAGCCTGGTTCGGCTGCGGTGCTGAGGTAATTAGTGCTAAGTGATTAGGACTAGCAAATACATCATTGTCTCATCTTTGTCTAATCAATTACTCAAAAGCTCTATGTATCACTGTTATAATGTATAACTAAATAATCTTGTTGTTAGGATCAGTGAGCAGGAGTGCAATGTATCTAAAGTATGTGTGTAAACATGATGTTCAACAGTGTTCAAATCAAATCAAACCATTTTTATTTCGAATAAACCATACAATGGTACTTTTGAAACGTCAAGTAGTCAGTCAGTAGTCAGTCGTGAAGCTAATTGTCTGTTCCAATTCGTAGATCCTATGGAGAAGAACAGACAAGAAACTCCACGGACACTCTTTTACAACATTGTTTTTACAATTTTTGGTTACATTGTTTAAGGCATTTTATTAAATGTGTGAACAATGTAATGATGATGATATTTATACAGGTAATGTCCAAAAATAATTAAACAATAAATAGAAGTTGTGAGATGACCAGCCCCGACTGGCGGCGCATGTTGACAGAACATAGCCAAGACAGCTTGCTCATGTTCTGTGTATTGATTGAGAGGAATGTAGTACACCATGCACTTCACCAGATATATTGGAAGACTTATGTTTTAACATTAACTTGCATATCTTAAGTAAGTATAACAGATTAATCCGATATGCATGTAGTATTACAGGTCCATACAAATAAAAAAAACTCAATGTCTGTTGGTAATTTTAAATTTTCACAAAATGTATATGAAAGCAATTAATACAGTTTTACAAAAAAAAAGATAAAAAATAAATTCACACCGTGTGGTTTTAGTCGGTTCGAGTCCGACACACCACCCCGCCACAAACTCCGGCGGTGACGGTCCGAGGGGATTTCCACACGTAAACATAAAGTTGTCAGTATATTTGAGGGCACTGACTTCCCACTAATAACTGCCATAGATGTTCATGACAACCCGGACCGACGCGACGGCTTAACGTGCTCTGCGAAGCTCGGGCGTGAAACACTACCAAACATCCACACTCCGGACAGAGGCGTCTCTAGCTTATATAGCGCCCGTGTGCAATCAGTACTCTAGCGCCCGTGTGCAATCAGTACTCTAGCGCCCGTGTGCAATCAGTACCTACTCTAGCGCCCGTGTGCAATCAGTACTCTAGCGCCCGTGTGCAATCAGTACTCTAGCGCCCGTGTGCAATCAGTACTCTAGCGCCCGTGTGCAATCAGTACTCTAGCGCCCGTGTGCAATCAGTACTCTAGCGCCCGTGTGCAATCAGTACTCTAGCGCCCGTGTGCAATCAGTACTCTAGCGCCCGTGTGCAATCAGTACTCTAGCGCCCGTGTGCAATCAGTACTCTAGCGCCCGTGTTCAATCAGTACTAGATATGGGCGTTTTCAGTTTTGGCCACAAACGGTTATGTATCCGATATACAGTTCGCATATCGATATCGAAAACGGTTTTCTGATATCGATTTCAGTAGTACGATAACATTGATATAAAAAACCAAAAACATGTAATAACTCAAATTTAGGTTTAGTTTCCATTGTATAGTTATGTTGATAACTATACAATGGAAACTGAACCTTATTGCTAGTACAGTAAGATACAATAACCACGCAAACATGGCTAAAGTTATTTCATATTCGCTTCTTCTCTCTCATACTAATACAATAACGTATACTTAGAACGAGAGGTAGCGAATATGGTTCATATCTCAATATCGTTTATGAAGTTTGCGTTTTGACATAATGGTTCTCGCATGTTAGTTTAAGTTTTGGCTCGATACAGTTTTTGTGATATCGGCTACATTTATATAGAAATCGATATGGTATGATATCTAACATATATCCGATATGAGTTACGTTTTGATATATCGAACTCATCATTAATCAGTACGCTAGCGCCCGTGTGCAATCAGTACCTACTCTAGCGCCCGTGTGCAATCAGTACTCTAGCGCCCGTGTGCAATCAGTACTCTAGCGCCCGTGTGCAATCAGTACTCTAGCGCCCGTGTGCAATCAGTACTCTAGCGCCCGTGTGCAATCAGTACTCTAGCGCCCGTGTGCAATCAGTACTCTAGCGCCCGTGTGCAATCAGTACTCTAGCGCAGGTGTGCAATCAGTACTCTAGCGCCCGTGTGCAATCAGTACTCTAGCGCCCGTGTGCAATCAGTACTCTAGCGCCCGTGTGCAATCAGTACTCTAGCGCCCGTGTGCAATCAGTACTCTAGCGCCCGTGTGCAATCAGTACCTACTCTAGCGCCCGTGTGCAATCAGTACTCTAGCGCCCGTGTGCAATCAGTACTCTAGCGCCCGTGTGCAATCAGTACTCTAGCGCCCGTGTGCAATCAGTACTCTAGCGCCCGTGTGCAATCAGTACTCTAGCGCCCGTGTGCAATCAGTACTCTAGCGCCCGTGTGCAATCAGTACTCTAGCGCAGGTGTGCAATCAGTACTCTAGCGCCCGTGTGCAATCAGTACTCTAGCGCCCGTGTGCAATCAGTACTCTAGCGCCCGTGTGCAATCAGTACTCTAGCGCCCGTGTGCAATCAGTACTCTAGCGCCCGTGTGCAATCAGTACTCTAGCGCCCGTGTGCAATCAGTACTCTAGCGCCCGTGTGCAATCAGTACTCTAGCGCCCGTGTGCAATCAGTACTCTAGCGCCCGTGTGCAATCATTACCTTATCGCCCTTTATTTGTCTTGTTTGAGCGCCCTTTGTTCATTGAAAGGCGAAGTGCTATGCGTCGCCCCTAACAGCGCTGCGCGCGTGTGCATTGCACACCCTGCACTATAAGTAAAGACGCCCCTGACTTCGGACTGTTTAAGAAGTTTATTAAGAATTTCTTGTAAGAAAAACCCTATAACACTTGGCCCGACCCGGGATATTTGCATGCGAGGCTTCTTGATCGGCAGTCGCATACGCCACCGACTAGACCAACGAGACAGATATATACTTGGGTGTCATTTATACAAATAAATGCATATGAAAGTATGTTGTGTACTGAAACCAAAAAAATCTATTTTTAAAAGTTGTCTGTCTGTCTGTTTGTTCCAGCTAATCTTTGGAATGGCTTAGCTGATTGTGACGGGAATTTCAATTGCGGAAAGCTGATAATTTAAGTAGTAACATAAGCAAATTGTTTTAAGCTGACTTTGCCCCGCGGAGTTACCCGCGTTTGTTGTTTTAAAGGTGTAACAACAAACATGTGTAACAACGTGGGTCTCAGCTAGTATTATTATAAAAACAATAAAAAAGTTAAAAAAAACCTCTTTATCAACTGATCTAGTTGCAAAGTCACATACATAATGCGTCAATGACCATTCGCAGTCAACTCTAGGTACGTATCGATCACTTAATAGATCGGAACGATCCGTCCATTTAGGAATTACGAGGCCACAGACGTTAAACGAAGTCCGTTTTCCATAATCGCAAGCTAGATAGGATGACAGATGGCCTCATTTGTCATCCTAGCAGAAGTAGGCTGGGGTGGAGACGTGAGCTTTACAAAACCTGCGCCCTTTTCTTTTGTGGTAGTGTGTGTGTGTGTTCCTTCTTTTCGCTTTTCCTGTGTTCTCACACACTCACTGTCACTCACTCACTGTAGGGGGCCACGTAGAATCCGTAGGTGGCTCGATGTACGTCGCGATTCCATCGGATTTCCTTTCGAGGGTACTGGAGACGGCGTGCGGTTTTTAGACGGTTTGCGCCCGAAATAACCACCGGTAGGCGGTATCCGGGGGACATCCGCACGAAAAAATTATAGTAAAAAGAGTAAATGTGTCACCACATCTGTCGAGCGAACGGTTATTTATAATTTTTAAATACCCCTATTGTAACGCGTGCGCGTCGCGCTTTCGCCAGGGTCCCGCGGAGGAGGCGATGTGTCGCGCGTGGCGTGAGCGCGAGCCCGGCGCCAGGGTCGCCGCCGCGCGCGCCGCGCTCGCGCTCCGCCCGGACTGCGCCGCCGCGCTGCTGCTGCTCGCCGAGGAGGACGCGCCTACCGTGCACGAGGTGACCTACTCTTCGTCCTTCGCCTCTATCGCTCCTAGTCCCACTCGGTAACGTCCACCCTCACGTGCAGGCGGAGCGCGTGCTGCGGCGAGCGTGGCGCGCGGCCGAGTCGGCGTGGCGCCAGAGCTCCGCGGCGGGCGCATGCGCGGCGGGCGAGGCGCGGCGCGACGCCGCCGTGCTCGCACACGTCAAGCGTCGTTCTGCCATGTGCGCGCGCCGCCTCGGCCGCCTACGCGACGCGGCGCGACTGTTCCGCGAGCTCGCGAGGGACGCGCCGCCCGCGCTGCACGCGATGTCGCTGCACGAGAACCTGCTCGAGGTGTTGCTCGAGCAGCGCGCCTTTGCCGACGCGCAGGCGCTGCTCGCGCGCTACGACGACGCGGCGCTGCCGCGCTCCGCCGCCGTGTGCTACACGACCGCGCTGTTGCGGGCGCGCGCGGCCGCGGGAGCGCCGGCGCGCTCCGGCGCGGAGCTCGCGGCGCTAGAGGCGATGCGGCGCGCGATCGAGTTCAACCCGCACGTGCCCGAGTATCTGCTGGAGCTGCGGCCGCTAACGCTGCCGCCGGAGCATGTGCTGCGGCGCGGTGACAGCGAGGCGGTCGCGTACGCGTTCTTCCACCTGCGGCACTGGCGCGCGTGTGAGCCGGCACTGCGGCTGCTGGGTGCGGCGTGGGCGGCGGCGGAGCGCGGCGCGGGCGCGGCCGGATGCGGCGCGTGCGCGGACCGCGAGCTGCTGCCGGCGCACCACGCGCTGTCGGTGTTCCCGCGGCGGCGCGCGCCGGCGCTGCTGCCGCTGGCGGCGGCGCTGTGCGCGCTGACGGCGCTGCTGGCGCTGCTGGCTCACCGCTGGCCGGCGCACGCGCACGCGGTGGCGCGCGCCGCGGCGCAGCAGCTCGACCCGCGCCGCCTGCACGCGCTGCTGGCCGCCGTCTAGCCCTTAACGCAATAAACGACTAGTACCTGAACGCTATGTATCTTTTTTCCGTTCCCCTAGCCTCGTCTCGCGACCGTTCGATAAACCTTAGTGGCGAAGGCGCCCTTAGTTTCTACACTTTCTATACTTTTTTCGGTGTTACTTTTGTTACGAGTTAAGTATGACTGGCACGGCTCATACGGCTAGCGTGTGAGCTGTGTCAGTTACACTTAACTTACTGAAAATTAAAAATGGTGCGGTGTTATTAGTCGCATGATAAACTAAGTAATAGCTCACCGTCACCTATCGGCGTCTGCTGCTGAACGAATACTTTTTTACGTAAACCAGTTATGGGACTGTTTAATACCCATTGGTAAATTCACAACATTCGCCGATGATTTCAATACCTGTCTCCTCAAAACCGATTCTCGGTCGTCAACTCTTCAATCTATAATACAATGTAACAATCTATCCATTCTTCCTTCCAATGCAACGCATTATTTCCCACACTCAAACCATTTTTTTTACAATATAATCAGCCTGACTGTTTCAAATCAAATCAAACCATTTTTTTATTTCAAATAAACCATACAACGGCACTTTTGAAACGTCAAGTAGTCAGTAGTCAGTCGTGAAGCTAATTGTCTGTTCCAATGTGTAGATAGATCCTATGGAGAAGAACAGACCAGAAACTCCATGGACACACTTTTACAACATTGTTTTTACAATTTTTTTTTTTTTTAAATTTTAGTTTAATAAGGAACAAACAGTCATATACATCTTAAGACTAAACATAATTTTATGTACTTATAGACCTAAAAGTTCCCTAAGTTAATGTAACAATTAGATCAAATAAAATTTAAATATCAGTACAACCAAAAACAGTAAAATACCTTTTCATCTTGTGAGGCAGTGAAGACCATGCTTTTTAAAGGAGTCAAGAGACAAACAAAAAATGTCACCTTCACACAGTGCATCATCATATAGGCGGCAGGCTCGTTTAAGAAAACTATTACTTGCATAGCAGGTAGTTGTTAGGGGAACTGAAAATAATTTCCTTTTGCGGCAACTTCTTTCTTGTCTACTCGGAATACGTAAATAATTTTTTTGTAGTAGGAAAGGACAATCTACATTGTTATTTAAAATTTTGTATAAAAATGTGAGATCATTTAAGTCTCTGCAATGCTTTAAAAGGGCAATTTTATGATAATTGGAAGACGTTTCGTAGTCTTCATGTAGATGCCCTGTTCGGAAATCGAGTGCCTTCACAAATTTACGCTGAATCTTTTCAATTTTATCAATATGAACTTGATAATGCGGTTGCCATACTATGGAAACGAATTCCAATACACTTCAAACATAGGCATTGTACAAGAGCCTATAGGTTAAAGCATTTTTAAACGGTTTTCCGACCCTCAAGATGAACCCCAATTTTTTATATGATTTGTTTACGCTTTTATCAATGTGTGGAACGAATGTTAATTTGCTATCTAAAATGACCCCCAAATCGCGAACCTCAGTAACTCTTCCCAGAACCCTACCACTCATTCTACAATCGAAAATAATGGGGTTTTTTCTTCTGGAAAAAGTGATCACATGACATTTATCAGTATTGAGAAATAAGTTATTATTTTGACAGAATGATTCAAAATTATTTATGTCATCCTGAAGTGAATTACAGTCTGAGCTATCACGAATAACTCGAAAGATTTTTGTGTCGTCCGCATAAAGCAGAACGTTTGAGTTCTTTATGGTGTCTGAGATATTATTAATATACAGAATGAATAGCAGAGGTCCGAGATGGGAGCCCTGAGGTACACCTGAGCTTATAGGTTTGGATTGGGAAGTAAAACCACTTACGGCCACGGCTTGACTTCGGTTTCTGACGTAGGAGGTTATCCACCGGAAGAGATCACCGTGTACGCCAAGGTTCCAAAGTTTTAAAAGTAAAGTGTTGTGACAGATTTTATCGAAGGCCTTGGCGAAATCAGTGTAGATTGCATCAACTTGACATTTGTGCTCCATAGAATTCAAAATGATCTCAGTAAAAATAAGTAGATTCGTGTCTTCACTACGACCTTTAAAGAAACCATGCTGAAACGGACATATGTGTCGTTGCACGGTAGCGAATAATTGGTTCGCAACTATTTTTTCCAAAATTTTACCGAACAGACATAGTTTGGATATTGGACGATAACTTTCTATGTCTTGACTAATAGGGCCTTTAGGTATGGGTGTGATTAGTGCACTTTCAAATTGCTTTCTTCCATATGTCAGGTACACAACCAGTTGCTAGAGACTTTTTAAATAAAATGAAAATTGGTAAAGAGAGAATTACAACACTCTTTAATAAAAATAGGAGGGATTCCATCAGGGCCAGCACCCTTATTTGAGTCTACTGACTTCAAATATTCCGTAACCGTTTCCTGTGATATTTTGACAGAAGAAATGTCTACGGCAGCGTTTTCGGGATGAACGGGATAAATAAAATCACCGTTTGTCGGTTGAAACACAGAGTGAAAATGTTCGTTGTAAAGATTACAAATATGTACTTTCGCCGTCAGAAACCGAAGTCCCCTTGTATGTCATAACTTTTGGCACGCTGCCTTTCGAGAAAATAGATTTAACGTAAGTCCAGAAAACCTTCGGATTTCTCTTAAGGCCCGCAACACCGAGCGTGAGAATTTGTGATTGAACACCCACATATATATTTTACATGCACACAGACGCATCGCGCACTGTCGCATACATGCCGTAGCAAGTAATCACCGACTTTCGGTTTTTTGCTTATGTTAAATATCCATCAACTGTTCGCCTTTGTAGAACGTATTTTAACGTCTTACAACGCACGCAATGTATCTTGCCATAACGTAAAGCCCGTAGGATTCATTCAGTACAGAAAGTCATAATACTTTCTGTATACCAATCGAATGGTCAAAGATTATAAAATAGTTTTACACAGTATAAAATAAATTCGCTCGCGTGCATTGTCTGTCAACTCAGATCCTTTTAAATACGCAAGGTATTTAAATACGGTTTTCATCATAATTAAGGTTACCTTTTAAGGAAGAAATATTAATGTTATTTTATTATTTTAAAGGAACACATAAATAAAGCCCATGTGGACAAAATTTTACGAGTTACATAAATTAGGAATAACCTACAGTAATACTTATTTAATTATTCTTTTTAAAATATTTCTTTATTAATTTATTTGTGAATTATAATTTCAAAGTAATTTGGAACAATGTAATATTAATCCTTATCTTAATAAATACTGTAGACATTTTAAGCATTTCATGTAGAATAAAATTGTGTATTACACAATATTATTTAAATAAATATTTTATAATACGTCAGAGCGTTCATCCAGGTCGCAGCGTGCGTTACCCCAGCAAAAAAGCAAAAAAAAAATGGGCCTTAGAGAGATGAGAGTATAACAGAAAATTAGTATGTTCTGAGGTGTAATTTGTTACAAATAGCAAAATTTGTGCATGTAGTAGTTTAAAAGTTATTCGACAAAAACACTTTTTGCTGGAGTAACGTTTCAAACGTTACCCCAGCAAAAAAATTTTTTTTTAAACGTTTCAGACCCAAACGAAATACATAAATACATAGCTTTTGTTCCGTATTAAATGTTAGCAAACAGCAAAATTTGTGTGAGCTGTGGTTCTTAAGTTATTGACAATTTTGCTGGTGCAATATTTTGGACTTGTCTAGAACTTGAAAATGGCTGAACGCAGAAATTTGAAAAAAATAACATCGATAGACCTTTATTTGCTTAAATTTTTTTAGTTATTAGTTTTTAAATTTTTTGATGAACACTGATGTAATTAAATGATTTTGAAAATCAGAAAAAAACTATTTTGCTAGGAAACCAGTATACTTACAATCAAATAAAAAGCTGTAACATGTAGCCATGGCTTACATTTATAATGACTGTAAATCTGGATTAAATAACTTTAAGCAATATGAAGATATAAGTAAATAATATTAATTTTAAATGGTATATTTAAGTCATCGAATACGCAGTTCCTATTAAACAAGGAAACATGGCAAACTCTAACAAATTTAAGTATATCATCAACAAACAAGCCTGTGAATTTCAGCTATCAATTACGAATATTATCAAAGTTATATGTAAAACAAGAATGTAACAACATTCTCCTATAACCCGAGCAAAATTAAAAGGTTACGTAAAAGCGACCGCGCCATACATATAAATATCTTCGTAAATTAACGGCTTAGTATGTGGTATTTTGTACAGTCAACAGAATATTTTTATCTTATTGTAATTGAAATATTTAAACTAATTTTAAAACCTTAAATTTTTTGTTTCATACAATTTAATGCTTCATTCGAATTCAAATTAATGCAAACCAAAATATCATAACTCAGTTGGGAATAGTGTTTTATAAAACAATATAAAAATTACAAAATTTCATATAGTATGCTATATTTTTTCCTTTTTTTGTTCTTGTTATGAGAAAAACAATAAGTTACATTCACCGCGACACCATGGAAGCAACAGGAAGGCAACAAATGTAATTTTAAAAAGAATAATGCGTGTAAAATACTGAACACATTTTACAAGGAAAGGACAAGGAACATTTTACAAGAAAATGTTACTAAACATTGTAAATATTTATTTAATTCATTGTTATAAGAAACAAAAAAATATCTAACTTAGTATCTAAACATGTCGAAATTACTCAACTATCTGTGATTTTTCTAAACATTTATTTACTTAAGTGAGCGTATAAGACTGATTTTAAATAAAATAAAAAATCATACTCAATTCAATATTCTTGTCACCCGGACCTAACTTTTTTTGTTCGTAACTGTACCAATAAAATATTCTATTATACCATTCATTTCAGATGTCAGCCGAATGTATGGCGCGGTCGCTTTTACGTAACCTTTTAATTTGGTCGGGTTATAAGAGAATGTTGTTACATTCTTGTTTTACATATAACTTTTATAATATTCGTGATTGATAGCTGAAATTTACAGGCTTGTTTGTTGATGATATACTTAAATTTGTTAGAGTTTGCCACGTTTCCTTCTTTTATAGGAACTGCGTATTCGATGACTTAAATATACCATTTAAAATTAATAATATTTACTTATATCTTCATATTGCTTAAAGTTACAAATTCCAAATTTACAGTCATTATAAATGTAAACCATGGCTATATGTTACAGCTTTTTATTTGATTGTAAGTATACTAGTTTCCTAGCAAAACAGTTTTTTCTGATTTTTAAAACCATTTTATTACATCGCTGTTCATCAAACAATTTGGAAACGAATGATTAAACAAATTTAATGAAAAGAAGGTCTATCGATGGTATTTTTTTCAAACTTCTGCTTTCAGCCATTTTCAAGTTCTAGACAAGAGCGAAATATTGCCCCAGCGAAATTGTCAATAACTTAAGAACCACAGCTCACACAAATTTTGCTGTTTGCTAACATTTAATACGGTACAAAAGCTATGTATTCATGTATTTCGTTTGGGTCTGAAACGTTTAATAAAATTTTTTTTTGCTGGGGTAACGTTTGAAACGTTACTCCAGCAAAAAGTGTTTTTGTCGAATAACTTTTAAACTACTACATGCACAAATTTTGCTATTTGTAACAAATTACACCTCAGAACACACTAATTTTCTGTTATACTCTCATCTCTCTAAGGCCCAATTTTTTTTGCTTTTTTGCTGGGGTAACGCACGCCAGGTCGCACCGTAATTGGCCGTAATCTTACACTAGTGACTCTCAGTGTATGATTTTATTATGTCAATAATGTGTGTTTAACGATACGCGGTCTTATAGGTATTTAAAAAACATTTAAAATTTGACAAATTATACCTTCCTTTAAAACCAATCTATCCATTGCTGCAAACATCATTAAAATCGGTGCAGTAGTTTTTAAGATACGTTATGTTTTGAGTTTTATAGACAGGTTGAAGAGGCAGAGGACTGTGTTTTTTTTTAAATATATTTAATGCAAAGTAACTCTGTCTGTCTTTCTGTTTCTTACCTTTTCACGCCTAAACCGCTGAACCGATTTTGATCAATTTTAGTATAGAGATATATGGAACCTCGAGAAAGGACATGGCTACTTTTTACCGCGAAAATCGACACACTCGCGGGCGGAGCCACGGGCAAAAGCTAGTAAAACATAAATACGACTAGCGGTTTATACATACGTAATAAAAGTGAAATAATAATCCTCTAACACCAAACCATTGAGTAGTATTACTTTCCATCATCAGCTGAACATCTTGAAAGATACGACTAAAGGTAACACACATATCCTAATATTAATATTATAAATGCGAAAGTAACTCTGTCTGTCTGTCTGTTACGCTTTCACGCCTAAACCACTGAACCGATTTTGATGAAATTTGGTATGAAGATAGAACTGAACTTGGGAAAGGACATAGGCTACTTTTTATCGCGAAAATAAAGGTAGAAGGGTTTGAAATAGGGGACGAAAGTTTGTGTCGAAGTTCCTTATTATCAAACATAAAATCAGGTAAGATTGTTTAATCTACCCTTACTGTGTCGCGCGATATCAACGAATTCCAACGCGGGCGAAGTCGCGGGCGGAAAGCTAGTTTATAATAAATAACAATAAATAAATATTTCAGATGAATGACACAGAATATCATCTACCAAATATTCGTGTGATCCGCAAATATTTATTTCGCAGTTTATAATACATAAACATACTTTTTTTTTGTAAATACATACATATTATACATAGAAAACACCCAAACTCCGAAACAAATATTTGCAGATCATACAAAAATTTGGTCCGACCCGGGAATCGAACCCTAGACCTCTTGGTTAGCAGTTGCATACGCTGACCACAAGACCAACAAGGCAGTATGATATATTACAATAATAAATAAACAACTATTTCCAACATCTTACACACGACATCATCCAGTCCCAAACTAAGCAGAGCTTATATTATTGATTCTAGACAACTGATATAAATACATAAACATACTTTTTTTGTTGCTTACCTATAGAATACACCCAGAACCCGAAATAAATATTTGCGGATCACACAAATATTTGGTCCTACACGGGAATCGAACCCGAAACCTCACTCAAGCAAAGTAGTCGCATGCGCTACCACTGCCACCTAGGCAGGCAATAAATAATAAAAGTCAAAAAGTAATAAAAGTCAATATTAATTTTAAAACTCCTAACCGTTAAAAAGTTATATCTTCCACCATCAGCTCATCATCATGAAATGATGGCTACCAGATATTGCGTCTGGAATAGCATTACAAAATAAAAAAAATATAATAACTATTTATAGGGGCGTATTATAACGTGCTTATAAAATTTTAGGGTTTCCCTATAAACTAACATTGAAAACACCCAACACCTAAAAAAAAAAAAAATTGTGGTTCTCATAAACATTTGGTCCGACCCGTGAATCGAACCCGAGACCTCAAGCGCAGCAATCGCATACGCTACCACAGCGCCACCGAGGCAGTCATTTAAAATGAATTTTAAAAATCGGTCCACAATTGACAGAGTAATCAATGAATGTACAATAAAAAAAAATCATTTAGTTAAACATAAATAATACTCCTTTTTTGAAGTTGGTTAATAATAATATAAAATATAAAGATTGGTGTGTCTATTCTCAGACCTACCAAATATTATCAAAAGTTACACACATTCACGTCGTCGTATGTAAACAATCAAATCTCTGTGTGCGTGACAGTGAGTGTTGAGCTAAAAACGAGCGTGCGCTCGCCTTGAATATTCGAAGAACACTGAATTTTTGGATCGCGTGAACTCTGTTTTATTGCAAATTATTTCTCCATACTAAAATGTATGGAACTTTTGCCGCTAAAAATTAATGATGTTTAAGTTTAATTTATGACTTTCTGGTGAGAATTAATAGAAACCTTAAATGGTTAATCTCTTTTTTGTACTTTTATCTTGCAACTAATGTAATATTTATTTCAAATAAAGCAACATAATACTAGATACATTCCAATCAGAAAAGGTCGATTTCGGTGATTTTGGTCACTGTTGATGATTTTTTTCTCGAAAATAAATAATCGTATTAATAATTTTACTCGGTTTCTCTATAGATTGCTTTATTAAGAAACTGAGATATTTTTTTTACTGTCAAATAATGAATTAATTTGTTTCTCTTGTCATAACCGTAAGTGCTTTTTCGAGCAATTAAGGAAACGATCCCCTTAATTGCTCCTTCACAGAAGGACATGTAGTTATTATAACAATCCCGTTCCATACGCTTTGCCCTTTTTCTAAGAATTTTAAAGCTATCCCCGTCAAGAGGATTAGAATACATTTTCCAAAGTTTATGAAATTTTCGCTTTTCATTTAATAACTTGTTCAATGGTCTAGTATACCAAACGGGTATCGAGGTTGACGAATGTATGCGACGACGAGGAACATACTTTGATATCAAGTCATTTAGAAAGTTATAAAAAATAGTATACAGTCCTCCATACATAAAGAACCAAAGAAGTTGTTCCAATTAACTTTTTATAACTCATTATTGATTTTTTGGTAGTCTGCATTACGGAAATTATATTTGTAAATAATAGGGGTTCTTAAAAACGAAATATTTTTACTATACCTTGTCCATTCCTTTAATATCTTTTTGACACATCACGCCTATAAATTACCGTTTTTTTTTTCAAAATAATGTATTACAGTAATATCGTACTTTATAGACGCGTAGTGAAGTGCCCTGTGCATAGCTAACAATCACAGACTATAAAACAGTTCTTAAAATCGAAAAGTCGATTATATGATTAAAATAATCGATCATTTTATAAAATAATTTAACTTGTGTAAGTATTGTTACTGTTAATTTAATAAAATAAAAGTCGTGTGGCACTCGGGGACTGCCTCGGTAAAGCTATTGCATAGAATTTTTTATCAACTTATGCAATTATAATTTTTTATTTTTTATTTATAATGCATTTTTTTTATATAAATTGAAGTTTACAAAACTATATACACTGTCTTTTTACCAACATACATTCTAACAAACTAAATCTTTCTTTCACTTTGGAAGTTAGGCCTTATTATGCCAGTCCACAAGGCCGGCGATATAAGCGATGTCAAAAATTACAGGCCTATCACTATACTATCTGTGTTCGCCAAGTTGCTAGAATCCTTGTTATGTCCTTACGTGTCATGGTATATTAAGAGTGTTCTCGCAGACTCAACATGGATTTGTATCTGCTCGCTCGACTTGCACCAATCTTGTGTATTTTATTGATGACATATCCCGTTGTTTAGACGATCGCACTCCCGTTGATTTTATTTGTAATGACCTCTCGAAAGCTTTCGATAAGGTTCCTTACAGTATATTATTACAGAAGTTATCGCTACTTGGATTCGCTAGTACTTTTCACAAATGGTGCTCCTCATACTTGCGCGAGCGGACATCAAAGGTAGTAGTCAGTGGATATGAATCGGATCTTTTTTAATATATCTGGGGTTCCTCAAGGTTCTCATTTAAGACCTATATTCTTTAATATTTTCATGAACGATG
The DNA here is from genome assembly GCA_932526445.1 of Phragmatobia fuliginosa. Classification (NCBI taxonomy): domain Eukaryota; kingdom Metazoa; phylum Arthropoda; class Insecta; order Lepidoptera; family Erebidae; genus Phragmatobia; species Phragmatobia fuliginosa. Next base: position 176,542 of record OW052065.1, read on the forward strand.
TCACCTCTTGCCTCAAAAATAGCAAACCATATCTTTATGCGGATGATCTCAAGTTAATGAGACCAATCAGGAATGTTCAAGACAAAATGCTATTGCAAGAAGATCTTGATGGATTGGTTAGTTGGTGCAAAGATAACAAAATGGTACTGAATGTTGACAAAATAATGCTGTTATATTCGCTTCACTCGAAACCGTAATGCTGAATGGCCTGGGGTTTATACAGTATTTGACCAACGTATTTAAGAAGTCGCAAGTGTTAGGAACCTTGGCGTTATTATTGATAAAAAACTTGATTTTAGGAAACATTATGATCGTATAGTCTCTACACTTAAAACCCTCGGTTTTATAATGAGAAACACCAAATTTTTTAAAAATTAAGTGTCAGTTATTAGATTATACGAGAGTTTCGTCAGATCTGTCCTGGATTATTGTTGTGTAGTTTGGCATCCACTATCCATCCACCATCCATTCACTATGAAGTTCATTCCAATAGAATTGAACACGTTTAGAAAAAAAATGTGTACCACTTAGCATATAAATTTAACCTTTCAAGAAAACTAACCAGCTACACAAACAGACTTATCCATTTCAAAATACAATCACTAAAAAAGCGTCGTTAAATTTTAGATTTATCATTATTACACATATTAGTTAATGGTAAAATAAATTGTCCTCATCTACTACAAAAACTTAATAATACGGTCTCCAATAAACTTCCACGACTGACTAGATACTCCCTTTTACACCTAAGAGATCTAAAAGCTACCTCCGTTGTATTGTTTAAATGTATAAATATTTCTTATTAATGATCTATCATTTATACTTTTAATTATTTCATATATAATTAAAAAAACTATTTAACGAATAATAAATATTAAAACTAAAAATATTTAATTAAATCGATTGAAAGTTCTTCCTCAATAAAATTGATTTTAATTTCAAATCGAATCGGTGACGTGCGAGAGCGTCACTATTTTCGAAATTTCTTGAACTGTCAAAAAGATATTAAACGAATGGACAGAGCAGTCTGGCGAAACTCCCATACAAAAGACGAGATATATGAAACGTGCGCCCTTTCAAGATGGCGGCTATAACCCGTAAAATTACGAAGAACACCGAGTACTCTGGAACTATATCGGGCTACGATTCTTCTTCACATAGATGACAGTCAAAATGGCGACTTTCAAAATGAAAATGGCGATTTTCAAAATGGGTGGTCAAAATTTTGACTGTCATTAGTGTCACTAGCAAGTAAAAGTACTCTGTGTAGTTCTTGCTAAGCGTTTGATAGTTACTTTGTTATGGTTTTCTAAAGCTATATTTTCGCGTATAAATTGCATAAAAGTGTATTAATAATCATTTAGTTATAAGAAATTTGTTGTCTGGTTGTCGTCGAATGTTTCTAATAAACAAAATGAGAAAAATTACGTGTGAAATTTGTGGTATAAAAACATGCCATGACTGTGAACAAACTGGAACAAACGTCTTTTTTTGGCTAAATTTCCATTAGACAAAGAACGGTAAGTAAAATTAGATATTTATTTCTTTATAGAAGTCAATTCTAGTACAATTCCTAAAGGTTTAGTGCATTTTAATCAAATCAAAATAACTTTAACAAAACATTGCATAGTGAGATCACCCATCAATCGGATTTATCGATATCGATGTTTAGTTATATAAATTACTGGACAAAGTTTTGTTAAGCAGTGAAATGTCTATGCTGATGATGATAATGATTTAAGGAAGTAAAATCAATGTTTTCTCAATTAGTTGGTTTTGTCACTATAAATTTCCTTTCATGTAAAGCTATAATTGGTCGAAAGAGTTTATAAAATATATGGATTTATGATATAATTTTAGCGTATCATAATATTGTATAAAGTTATTTTGTTACATTCTTATAATACAGTAGTTTATGTATTTTTTAAGTAAAAATAACTTCACCCACTTTTTAGGTGCAAACAATGGGTCAAAGTAATAGGGAAAGAAGACTTAGTCTATTTGCCAATTGAAAAAGTGCATAAGTTAAAATATGTTTGTAAAAAGCATTTCCGAAGTAATGATTTCAAGAAGAAAAAAACTCAACTGAAGAAAACTGTTATTCCGAGTCTGAAAATCTCGTCTACACCATTTTCTGATGAAATTTTAGTTGGATTTCCACTACATACTACTACTAAAAGTCCACCATTGCCAGCTAGAAGAACTGATAATGTTCAGCTCTCATACAGTGGTGAGATATTTATTGATTTGTAAAGCACATCCTGATTTCTCAATAAATTACATAAATTACATCATTATAGCAAAGTAATACTTTGCTATAATGATTTAATTTATGTTTACAGAATTATCCTTAGTCATACAGAAGGAACATAATTACCACCAAGCCTTGTTGTGTGAACCAAGTTAGTTATTTGTTTTATGTCAATATATTTGACATCCTGATTTCTCAATAAATTACTTTGCTATATTAATGTAATTTATATTTACAGAATTATCTTCAGTCATACAGAAGGAACATAATTACCACCGAGCCTTTTTGTGTGAACCAAGTTAGTTATTTGTTTTATGTCAATATATTTGACATCCTGATTTCTCAATAAATTACTTTGCTATAATAATGTAATTTATATTTACAGAATTATCTTCAGTCATACAGAAGGAACATAATTACCACCGAGCCTTTTTGTGTGAACCAAGTTAGTTATTTGTTTTATGTCAATATATTTGACATCCTGATTTCTCAATAAATTACTTTGCTATAATGATGTAATTTATGTTTACGAGTTTCAGATAGGAAACGTCTACCCCATCTAGTTCTATAAAAATATTATTGACGTGTGTTTGTAAAACCTATCTCTAAAATTAAAACTACCAGTAGTATTGGTAATTGTTTAATTCCTTGTAAATAAATATGATTTAAAACAATCTGAGTTTTAATATTCTTTTATTTATTTATTTCCTGAAAGCCCAAAATTTTGCAATCGATATCGATAATTTTTCGCTAGCCACCATACCACATCACTAGGAATGACATTATGGACATTGTGTTGGCAGCATTGTATGACGCCTTAGTTCCGTAAGGTTGGTATGGTACGTGGACGCACGTTTCATACATCGTCTTTTTCTATGGCAGTCCCGCCTCTTATACGTAGTGTTACATACTCTTTGGGACAGAGTATAGAAAAAGTTATTGAAAGCGCTGGATGAAACGCGTCTTCCGGAGTTAGTGGCCGACTACAGCGAGTAACCTTACATGATTCAGTGCACAATACTAAGTCAAGTAAGCGATTCATCGAGTTTCGTATACCATTATATTGCTGTAAATTAGTTAGTGCCAAAAACTCGCTTAGCGACTGAACAGCGTGAGTGCTGTCTGCAGATAAAAACATCGCGCGTGGTAAACAATCCACCCAAGATGCGTGGCCAACATTAAAATCACCCGTCAAAATAAATAAATCTTTAGGATGGTCGTTTATTAACTTTTCAGTTAATTCTAAAAAACTTTCTAAAGCGAAACGGTAACCCGGGAATTTTTGGTTACATTGGCATTTTATTAAATGTGAGGACAATGTAACGATGCTGATATTTACTCAGGTAGTGTCCAAAAAATAATCCCTACTTCCCTACTTATATTATAAATGCGAAAGTAACTCTGTCTGTCTGTTACGCTTTCACGCCTAAACCACTAAACCGATTTTCATGAAATTTGGTATGTAGATAGAACTGAACATGGGAAAGGACATAGGCTACTTTTTACTGCAATCGAGATACAAAGGCCAAAGCTAGGTGATTATAAAAATACATAAATCGTAGATGTCAAAATGTATCACTGTTTATCTCCTGTCAAAACTTCACAGGTTGCTAGGCATAACACACTTGCATGGCAACCATAATGATAGTTTGTGAATGACATATAAACCAGTAGACCAGGGTGTAACACTTTTTTTACAATTAAGTATCCACGAAATGACCTATCAAACTTGGAAATAATTTTGTTATTGGCGCCATCTCTCTCTGGTCTGGGGTTGTTACATCACAACTGATTAGCAGGTGCGAAGTAAGTTGTATTCACCAACGATGCGCTAGATGGCGTTCACATAGGAATTAATTTATTTTTTTGTCATAGACTAGCTTGACATAACAATTGTTTTTAATCTGTGTTCTATTTGTCATTGAGAAACATACGATACCTACCCTACCCCAGCCTGCAAATTTGTGATATCCGCAATAAAAAAAATAATAATCAATAGATTTTTAATAGCTCAATTCAACTACGTTGCCCTTCAAAATTGCTCACCATTAATTATAAAATTAAAAATCAATAAAGTCCTTGAAAACTAATTCATTTATCCGTATATTCAAATTTCTATATCTTTTGATATATACAATATTTTAAATTGCTCAAAGTTCTAAAATACTGCTCAAGTTGCATTTGTAATTGCTCAAATAGAGTTCCCACCAGCTCCACTTTCCTTAATAGTTTGAATAAATTTAACGTATAGATAAGTAAATGCTGCGCATTACGCAATTTTTAACCCAACAATAACCTACCCTACCCCAGAATGCAATGAAAAAAATACTAATAGATAGATTTTCAATAGCTCAATTTAACTACGTAGCCCTTTCAAATTGCTCACCTTTAATTATTTAATTACAAATAAATCAAGGCCTTGAAAAAAATTTAATTTATCTGTATATTCAAACTCCTATATGTCCAGATGTCCAAATATTATATATTGTGATGTATACAATATTTCAAATTGCTCAAAGTTGTAAAATACTGCTCAAGTTGCATTTGTAATTGCTTAAGTAGAGTTCTCACCAGCTCCACTTTCCTTATTTATTAAATAAATATAAATAGTTTGAATAAATTTAACGTATAGATAACTAAATGCTGCGCATGCGCGCAAACAGTAACGCGAGTCGCAAGGCAAAAAAAATCAAGTGTTTCATAACCTCATCATAGTGAAATGAAACTGTATACTCCAAGCACAACATCATCTATTATCAGGTATTTTTATTATTTATTGACTTATTGTAAAATCAATAAAGTCCTTGAAAAAAAATTCATTTATCCGTATATTCAAATTTCTACATCTTTTAATATCACTACATACGAGTAGTTTATAACAAAGTCGCTTTCTCTGTCCCTTTGTATGCTTAAATCTTTAAAACTACGCAACGGATTTTGATGCCCTTTTCTTTAATAGATAGAGTGATTCAAGAGGAAGGTTTTTATGTATAATACATGCATAATATAGTAGATAATAATTTTAGAGGTTTCTAATGTGATGTTTTTTACGCTTACATTGCAAACGCTGGCTGTACCCTATGAGATAGATCAAAATAATGTACTACAGTATTGTACATCTTAAAAAGGTCTACAAAAAAGTCCGCGACGGTATATATCTTTCCCTTAGGGATAACCCACAATAACCTTTTTTTTTCTTTTTACGAGAAATAATGGCTTATTTGCGAAGCGATTTTAAGCAATACAGTATTAATTCTTATCTAATTAAGTACCTTAAATACATTGTGTATTTAATATAGATTAATATGGCCATTTACAGTATGTTATTTAAATTAATACTTTTGAAGATATTACAGATTTGATAGGCAGGAACAAAGCGATTTTGGTGATACCTGCCGGGGCCCGTTAGTTGCCGCTGCTGTCGATTTGTCACTATCAGTTTTTAACTAAACACTATAGTCGTCACAAAATAAGAAGCCCGTTTTGACATTTGTCATTTGACATGCCGCATGTAGTAAATTGAAAAATCTAATTCATAATCCTATTTAATTACTATGTTACCCATACACTATCACAACGCGTATCATAAATAAGCATCAAGTTTAACTTGATATTGAAAAATTGCACACAAAAACACGAATTAATCGTATTAATTACGCCACGATGACAAATGTCAAACCGGGCTTCTTATTTTGTGACGACTATAAACACAATACTTCTTCTTCTTCTTAGCGTTTCGATGACAAACGTAACGTGTCGGAAAAAATATTTTTTTTCAGCCCAGAACGCGGCCACTGAGATCATCATCGGCCGGAAATCCCCACCTAAACAGGCAACATTGCTTCGGCCAAATTGGGTCCGAAGTCTATTTAAAGACCTCCAGATTGGCCACGGTATTTTATGTCCTCGCGGAAGGTTCTCAGCCGGTGCCACAAACGGATTCGGCAAGGACACCCCCTCTCTCCACTGTTTGCACCTTGCTTGGGACGGGTCCAAGGTCAGTGGGCCGACACATTGTGCAAAACTTTTGCGGCTGTTTAGTCTTTGTGGGGTGGGGTGTGGCCGTACATGAGATGCTGCGGGTCATTCTCCGTCCTAGTCCTCTCCGCTGAACTCGCCACAGCCCTCCGAATCGCCGGAGGTGCTACTCCTGCCAGTGGGTACAACATCCTAACCGGGGTCGGTTAGGATGTTGTACCCAATTATCTGGCAGGTTTCGTTTAGTGCTGCGTCCACTTGCCTTGTGTGAGCGGATCGGCTCCATACGGGGCATGCGAATTCTCCAGCAGAGAATGCCAGTGCCAGACCAAATGTCCTCATTACCCGCGGCGAGGTCCCCCAGTTGATGGTACGTAGTCGCTGGAGTAAGTTGTTACGGGCGTGTACCTTTTTTTTTAAATATTCGCAGTTTTTCCTGTATGTAAGAGACCTGTCCAGGGTGATACCCAGGTACTTTGGATGGTGGTTGTGGTTAATAGGTTCGCCCCGCCACAAGATGTTGAGCTTTCGATTCGCCTAGTTGTTCCGAAGGTGAAACGCACAAGACTCGGTTTTTGATGGGTTTGGTCTAAGTGAGTTGTCCTCGTAGTACCGATCTAAGTTGCAAAGAGCCGCACCGAGGCTGACCTCCACCTCCTCAAAGCTGGACGCCTGAGCTGTTAGTGCTAGATCATCCGCGTAGATAAAGCGGGAGGTGTTAGGACTGGGTGGTTGGTCGTTGGTATACATGTTGATTATGAGCGGGGCTGGGACACTGCCATGTGGTAAGCCGTTTCTTTGAGATCGCCAGCGACTCCGATCTGAAAGATCATGAAAAAAAAAAATACAGCATGATTTTGCAGGTCTGAACCCCGCCTGCTCCGGTATCAAAATCGGGTCTATAAACTCCGTGAGCCTAGTCTGCAGCAGTCGTTCGAAGAGTTTGTATGTATGGCACAAGAGAGATATAGGCCGAAAGTTTCTGGGATTATCTATTGCTTTCCACGGTTTTGGTATGGCTATAACTTTAGACTTCCTCCATGCACGGGGTATAGATGCGAATTCCAGGCAGTTGTTAAAAAGGAGCATCAGCCATGATATAGCAGCAGGACCCAGGTGTTTTAGCTGCTCTACGGATATGTTGTCTACCCCCGAAGCTTTACCACATTTGAGGCGGTTTATGGTTGAGACGACATCAGTCAGATTAAATGGCTTACTGATGTCATCGTTTCCGCTTGCGGGGCCAATCGATTTCGGAATCTTCGGAAGGCGGCCCGGCGACTTTCCATTTAGGAGAAGTTGGTGTGCTACTTGGTTCGCGGTAACTGGGCAGGAAGGTACAGGCGGTGGTGGGTCTCCAGTCAGTGTCCGAATTGTGTTCCATGCCTTCTTACTGTTACGGGTCATATCGATATTTGTAACAGTGTTGACCCACTTTTCCTGTCGGGACTCCTTTATTTGCAGCAGCAGCTCCTCACCGGCTAAGATGGTTTCCGTGGAGAAGGGGTCACTACTGAAAATAATACTTTATAAGAATTCATATTCTAAGGCGGTACGAAGTTCGCCGGGTCAGCTAGTTTAAGATAAAAGTAACATAGTATGTTGTGAACAACCAATAAGAGAAAAATTTATTTTGGAATAAAAAAAAAACTCAAAGTTTTTTTTGCACTCGGTACTTTAAACGACTGTCATTTGAGTTAGGTGCCAGCTTCGCTCGTTTTATCAATCATGACGCGTTTGTAAGTTTAAATTTTCCTCCATTATTTTTCAATTTTTATTCAATATTTTCTGGGTACTAATAATCAAAATTTAAAAAATCGGCCAAGTGCGTATCAAGCCACGCACAGGAAAGGGTTCCTCAGTAACCCATAATGGTACATGGATTAGAAATCGTATCCAATGGATAATTGTTATGTTTACGTATTAATGCGTTAATTTTGTATGATGTTTTCCAAATAAGCGCATTTTAAAAGTTAAGCCTCTATAACTCCTGAACGAATAAAGTCATCTAATCTGTTACAGTTTTCCTTTAAAGTTCATTATATGAACCACTATCACGAATTTTTCCAAATTTTTTGAGCCAGCCGTTAAGCTTTTAGAGGGGGGAGGACGCCCTGTTTTCACAAAAAGTGTCCTTTAAAGTGGAATATCTAGCAAACGGATACCTAAATCCAAAAATCGTCTTAAAAAGCCTTTATTGTTTTTAAAAGACCTATCTAATGATACTCCACATGATGGGGTAGTCGCGAGAAAAAAAAACATCCCCAATTTACGTGTACGTGTACTCCAAATAAAAATATTTTTCATAATTTTATTGTAGCACTTAGTCGACGTAATTACAACACATATGTATGCAATGTTTCATCTTTCTAACACTTACCGTTTGGACGGTAAGTCAAGGACGGACGGACGTCCTCGACTTACCGGTATGTCACAGCCGTCCGTTTTTCCGAAACCATAAGAACTATACTTTTGAAACTTTGTAAGTAGATGTAAGCTGTGAACCGCATTAAGAATTTCACGAGACAGTCCGTCCGTATGTCACAGCCACTTTTTTCCGGAACCATAAGAACTATACTTTTGAAACTTTGTAAGTAGATGTAATCTGTGAACCGCATTAAGATTTTCACACAAAAGTAGAAAAAAACAACACATTTTGGGAGTCCCTATTCTTGGAACTGAAACTCAAAAAATCTTTTTTCATTAAACCTATACCCATCTGTAGATAGGGGTTCAAAAATGATGTTGAGGTTTCTAATATCATTTTTTTCTAAACTGAATAGTTTGCGCGAGAGACACTTCCAAAGTGGAAAAAGCGGCCAAGTGTGAGTCGGACTCGCTCATGAAGGGTTCCGTATCAGCAAGTAACATCATATAAAAGTTCTTGTAGTTCGTTGTAACTTAAATCGATGTTTTTATACTAGTGTATTGATAGAATGAAAGGTAAATTGCGATTTACGATTTATGACGTATTAAAAAAAAAACTACTCACTAGATCTCGTTCAAACCAATTTTCGTTGGTAGTTTGCATGGTAATGTACAACATATATTTTATTTAGTTTTATCACTCTCTTATTTTAGAAGTTAGAGGGGGGGGGGGGACACACACATTTTTCCACTTTGGAAGTGTCTCTCGCGCAAACTATTCAGTTTAGAAAAAAATGATATTAGAAACCTCAACATCATTTTTGAACACCTATCCATAAATACCCCACACGTATTTGATGAAAAAAAAAATTTTTGAGTTTCAGTTCCAAGTATGGGGACCCCCAAAATGTATTGTTTTTTTTCTATTTTTATGTAAAAATCTTAATGCGGTTTACAGAATACATCGACTGACCAAATTTCAAGAGTATAGCTCTTATAGTTTCGGAAATAATTGGCTGTGATATACGGACGGACAGACAGACAGACAGACAGACAGACAGACTTGACGAATCTATAAGGGTTCCGTTTTTTGCCATTTGGCTACGGGACCCTAAAAATGTGTGTCCCCTCCCCTGTAACTTCTAATATAAGAGAGTGATAAAACTAAAAAAAATATAGGTTGTACATTACCAAGTAAACCACCAAAGAAAATTTGTTTGAACGAGATTCAGTAAGTAGTTTTTTTTAATACGTCATAAATCGTAAACCGCAATTCACTTTTCAGTCAATCACTACACTATTATAAAAACATCGATCGGAGTTACAACGAACTACAAGAACTTTTATATGATGTACTTGCTGATACGGTTCCCTTCATGGGCTAGTCCGACTTGCACTTGGCCGCTTTTTTAAGGAATAATTTGTTAGGCACTAATACATTCTTAGTTTATTTGCAATATTGCTAATATCAATTTCCCCTTTGGCCACCGTTCACTTCACGCGTTTTTATATCAAAGTGTGACGGTGAGGCTTCAGCCTTATATTTAGTTGTAGCGTGAGACCCGCGACACGCGACACTTCGCTCCGTCAGCGTCAGTGTGTCGGAGCGCGTGCGGCGCGACGGAGCTCGTCTCGCGCGACCCCGTCCCGCGATCGCGACTAAATCGAAACGTGCAAGTTGCCGAACTTTTTGAAATTTAAACTTGACCTAACTAGGCTCGAAGGTTGCTTCGAGTTCGGCTCGGCGCATTTAACAAGGCGTGACGTTATAGTCTATCGTAGTTTGAACACATTGCCGAAACTTTTCTGATATTTATCAGACGTGGTGAAGTTCAGACTATGAGTGAGCGTGCGGCGTAGCTCGGAGGGAGCTGGATGCTGTGGCTGAGGCGCGATGGCGGCGCGCCGCCTGGTGCTGAACGGCCTCACAGCGGAGGTCGGCGCCGACGCGGCCGGGGAGCGCGAGGCGGGCTCGCCGGACTCGCTGGAGTTCTACCACGAGCTGGAGCTGTACCGCCAGCTGCTGGCGCTGCCGCCGGTGGCCGCGCCAGGCGCCGAGCCCGCAGCCCAGCGACGCGCGCGAACTCCCGACCCAGTACCGACTGCCAGGTGTCACGGTACGCCCGGCTCATTATTTCATTTTCCTTTTTATTGCGATTCGTCTACGCAGATTAAGTTCAGAACAGACTGGGGCATAAGACCGACCCTACTTTTTGAAGTAGTATTATAGCTGATTGAACTTATGACCTATTCTATTCTATTAACCTTAACGTTTAAGCTATACAGGGTGTCCCAGAAGTCGACGCCAAATCGGATCCGGGTGATTGCCTTTTACAAAAAAAAAAGTTTACACCTACATTTGAAGACAATGTAGTAAGTGTTATACCATTCTAGAATCCTTATTAAGTGCGCCAACTTTTTAAACTTTTTAACGTTGAATTGAAAGCTACAGGCTACAATAGCACCATTCAAAATTACATACGTAAAAAATATGGGGAAAAAATTAAGATTTGTAGCAACAAGAGTCAAAAAATCATCACATCACACATCATCAGAAAAAAAAGAAAATTGAAAGAAGTTTAAAATTTCCTTTAAAGTGGTATAACTCGCACACGGATACCTAAATAAAAATCATCTTAAAATTTCAATATTTTTAATAGAACAATCTAATGATAGCCCCACGATGGGGTAGCTGCAAGAAAAAAAATCATCCCCACTTTATGTGTAGCAGAAGTACCCCAAATAAAAATATTTTTCATGATTTTATTCTAACACTGTCGACATGATAGAAACACGTACCCATACAAAGTTTCATCTTTCTAGCACTAACGTTTTCAACGGTAAGTTGATGGCGGACGGACGGACTGACGAACGTACGAATATGACTAAACAATGAGTTGTGAGTTACGAACTTGTCTAATGTAATGCTCATACGATTGTTATCAAACAACACCACACTTTCTAATTCGTTAGTATTTAATGGGGATGTAAGTAAATATCAGTTAGAGATGGGCACAGACCCGGCGCGTGTGTAGTGCACGGTTGTCTCTACGTACCAGTGACTACAATAGTTGATTTTATTTACCTTCCTATTATTTTGTTTGTTGTCGGCAATAATTACAAATGACTGTTGTAGCAAGTTAGCGTGTGACATATCACCTACCCTCAAGTTACCACTACACTACCTCGCCCCCGCCATTGAACTACCCTCAGCGAAGTGTTAAGGCGTCCAAAACTGAGCCCTTGGTTTACTCTGATAATGTTTGGATTCTGCTCATGCTTTCTATCAGGCAGATTAGTCATTTAGAAATCTATTACAAAGAAACTGTAAAACTGTAAATACATTACAATAGTGAAAATGATTTGACCTTATCACACAGGATTGACATACTGGCGTAAGACGCCGAACCCCATGACTACATTACGTATGGCGCCCAACGTGGGGTTCTACGTTGGGTCCTGAAGACAGGTGAAGTTGCCATGCGATACCAATTACGAAAAAAATATGTTGTTGTAACTGTGACTAATATATTAGTGTGTTACAGATGAGCCGCGGCGCAGTCGCACGCCGGGCGGTGCGGGCGGTGCGAGGGGTGCGGGGGGCGCCAGCGCTGCGACCGTCGCGCGACCCGCTCGGGTGAGACCTACACTATTGCTATGCTATTTACTAATTAGGAAATATTTACAATTGATCACATTACTCTTAATGACGTAACATCTCTCACTCGTCTTACTGTTAGCTCTTTTTTCCTACGCCAAGCGGTTAAAACTAGAACTCACTACCAGCACACGTATTTCTTTCCCATTATGAACCCGGGTACTTTAAGAGGGGAGTGAAAAAGTAGGTAGTCACACTGCCTGCATTTGCAGACAGTCTGGTGACTCCCACTCCTGGATTCTACTCATGCTTCCCATCAGGAAGTCACTTTGGAAGGCATCAAATAAAAAGAAGTGCTTCGGTCAAGTCCTGTCTGTCAAGGTAATAAATCGAATACTCATGTTTTCAATGTAAATTGGACTTATTCGCGATAATATTAAAAAGGTTACGATACCTTCTATTTTCCGACGTTTCCAACGGGTTATACCGCTCGTGGTCACGGGCAGATTGATGTGAGCTTAGCGTCACCTTCGTGATGTGCAGGTTGTGTCTACCCGCACTTGAATTTCAACCGCTTCACGTACTGATCGGCGAAAGTAGTTACGATCTGTGGAGAGGACCTGCGGTTCGTGTAGCTCAATCTAGTGGTTCAGTACTGATTCCAGAAGTTGGTATAGTAACCTTTTGAATATTATCGCGAATAAGTCCCGTTTACAGTAAAATCATGAGTATGTGTAAAAGTCGCGAAAGTCTAAACAGTTAATAATTCGAATGTGTGAGTTACTTTATGTGGAACAGTTTTATTTTGTTTTCTCAACATTGGGCTGAGCAATGACCTGAACGCGCGTTTTTGCGTAAACTGTTTAAATACAATCTCTCCAAAATAGGGTGACAACTGGTTTTTATGACGAAGTACTTTATCTGAAAAGTGAGATATAGTAAGCGGCGCAGGTTTACTTTACTATTAATGAGAGTCATGAAGTACTTAATAAATAACAAACAAATATAATTAAAGTTGAACGTAGATCTCGGGTAAGCCTCTATAAGAGCGGCGGGCGCTACGCTCCTGCTACGGAGGCGCTACGCTGCTACGTGATTAGGTCTCGCATTTACACTCGCCGCTATCACTTCTACAAGTTCTTTAGCTTAGTTTCTATTAATTAATTAATAACACACAAAATGTTATGGTGCTGCTATAATATTCATTTATATGCAAAGTATATTTCAATTAAAAAAACAAAAATTTAATAAATGATCTGTCTCAGTCAACTTTTAATAACAATTCTAGCTAGTAGTTTAGATCACAATAAAATTATTGAATAAATACGGACAAAGTCACGAGCAAATACTAATAATATATATACATATGTATTAGATATAAATTTGAAAGGTAAAAGTAACGCCCTTTCCAATGATACCAAACACGGCATAATTTTTCGAATTTATTTTTTAACATAGTGCTTTATAACTAGTGTAGGCAAACGTAGTGTAGGACGCCTTGCGGCACGATGGACCGACGATTTGAGGAAGGTTGATGCGTTAGTTAGTTAGTTAGCGTTCCTCAGGGGAGACCTTCGTCCAGGCGGCGGAGAAGGCCCGGGAGGACGACCTCCACTCGGACCCGGTCCACGGTCGGCGAACCGGGCGGCGGAGGCTCGCACACCTGCGCCTCATGCCGCCCTGAGTGTGGCCGCGGATGGATGGGAGGGGTTAGCCGTCCATCCGCTGTAGTGGCTAGCCGCGAGGGGGCGACGTCCGTGTGTGACCGGACGCCGCCCAAATGGAGAGTAGAATTTATGAAGATGGTGCTCGCAACAGTGCAGGCAGGCGCCGGGAGGGGTCCAGAAGCAGATAAACCCCTGGCCCCCTCCCTAAAGACAGGCGCAGAGAGGTCACACCGTGTGGTTTTAGTCGGTTCGAGTTCGACACACCACCCCGCCCTAAACCCCAGGTGGGGTGACGGTCCGCGGGGATTTCCACACGTTAAAAAATAAAAGAAAAATAAAAGACCTTCGTCCAGCAGTGGACGGCAATAGGTTAACATTACTACTACTTTATAACTGCTAGAGGGCTATGCAATAGCTTTACCGCAGTAGTCTCAAAAATAAAGTGAGTTTGTTAGAGAGGTGAAGTAAATGTGCACAACGTCTCGTGAGCGTTGAGCCGCCAACCAACCGACCAACACCCTTCTATTTCATTATGTTACGTGCGCTTCGTGACGTCTCACGCGGGCGCGCGTCTTTGGGTAATCAAACTCAACTATTTCTAAAATAAAAATAAATATATATATATATTGTAAATTCACATATCCACTTATGGTCTTTTTACTGTTTTTGTAACTTACTATACCTATCAACACTTGTAGGAGGTTAACAATTTGCATATCACACATGATGTTATCCCATGTGGTATTTGAACCCACAACACTTGTTTACAGCACAACATTGTGCTGCTTTATACTTTAACATGGTGTGAGAGGAATTACGTCACCAGCCACAAACGTTCGTGTGCACTGAAGGTGTAGCGCAGCTCTCTCTCTCTCTTACGAGCGCGTGTCGGTACTGCGAGGCCATGGGGCTGCCCCTCGGCGAAACCTGTTGCGTTGTCAACTTGAGTGACGTCACACACCGCTCCACACCACCATTAAACGCACTGTGAACAATGGCAAGAGGTTCTCTACGATTCAATAACATAACTAGTTTAGTGTTCGTAAATTTGGCGAATGCTATCTCACTCGCTCGATTAAGTGATCGAAATTAGACACGAGCAAAACTTGCTTTCATACTGCCAATATTTGGTTCATAATTGACAACTACTCTAAATGATATTGAAAAAAAAACTGGCCAAGTGCGAGTCAGACTCGCCCATGAAGGAGAAAGAAAAGTTCTTGTAGTTCGTTGTAACTTTGATCGATGTTTTGACAATAGTATATTGATTGAATGAAAGGTAAATTGCAGCTTACGATTTCTGACGTAATAAAAAAAAATATTTACTAGATCTCGTTCATACCAATTTACTCATTTTCCCCATTTTCTACTCAATATCATTTTTGAAGACCTATCCATAGATACACGTATGGGTTCGATGAAAAAATTTTTTTGAGTTTCAGTGGGGAATCCCTGAAATTTATTGTTTTTTTTTTTCTATTTTTGTGTGAAAATATTAATGCGGTTCACAGAATACATCTACTTACCAAGTTTATAGTAACAGTATAGTTCTTTTCGGGTTTCGTTTTTTGCCATTTGGCTACGGAACCCTAATGAACATCGAATATTAGCAAACGCGTGTGGGTCACAGTACTGCACTGTCCGCTGTGGCAGTGAAAACGGTGGCCGCCACGTCTGGATTCTGTTCACGCTTTCCATCAGGCAGGGCAGCTAATATAAAAAAAAACCGCAGTAGTAGTTACATCAAAACACGGGCAAGGTTTTTGGGTCTAACTCCGCACAACATAGACGTTACGTGAGTGTCGGAGATGGAAAATAAACGTTTCAATTCCTATAGTTACGTTTGCCACGAAACACCTATTACGTAAGAAATGTCAAGACTATCATTTATTGCGAAATAAATGAAGGCACACATCTCCTCGACAACGAGCTGTATGCACCAAGTAACAGGTAGTTGTAATGTACACGGTTGTTGGGAGGTATCTCACATATCGCGTGTTCATGTATCAATGCAGACAGCTGAGGGACTAATTGAAATGACGTGTTTCTTGAGCGCAGTTTGTAACACTTCCGCGTTTTCCTGTACTCAGTTCATCCTTCAAACTTGAACCGTACCGACTCGAAACGCTCGAGGATCTACATGAATGGTTCAACTACAATCAAATTTGCAATTTGCACCGACATTCCCAAATTATGTTATCGACTCTCACAGAAAGAAGTGGTTATATTCGTAAGTAGAATTGTGTATGCTGTGCTAACATTTTCTAAAAAAAGATTGTTTTTATTCTTTAGATGTCCCTTCATTTATTCATTTAGGTTACACGAAACGCTTTTGTTAATCAACTTTGAATACATGTGTAATAGATAAATATGAACTTTCATATTTAATATTATAATACTATTTATATTTCAAAATAAACATTTTCCCCGAAAGAAGCAATGTTAAGATAGAGAAGTAAACATCTGAAAACTTATTAAATAAAACTAAATACGCGAACATAGAGACGAACGAATTTGAACCGACTTTCTAAAAAAAGCGGCCAAGTGCGAGTCGGACTCGCCCATCAAGGGTTCCGTAGCAGCAAGTAACATCATATAAAAGTTTTTGTAGTTCGTTGTAACTTTTATCGATGTTTTAATAATAGTGTTTTGATTGAAAGAAATGTAAATTGCGGTTTATGGTTTATGACGTATTAAAAAAAACTGCTTACTAGATCTCATTCAAACCAATTTTCGTTGGAAGTTTACATGGTAATGTCCATCATATTTTTTTTTTGTTTTATCATTCTCTTATTTTAGAAGTTACAGGGGGGGGGGGGGGACACACATTTTACCACTTTAGAAGTGTCTCTCGCGCAAACTATTCAGTTTAGAAAAAAATAATAATTTTGAAGACCTATCCATAGACACGGATGGTTTTGTTTAAAAAAAATACACAGGCATGATGAATCTATAAAGGCTCCGAATCATGAACTACGGAACCCTAACGACATATTTGAATGCGCTAAAACGAATAAAAATCTTTTACATTAAAACTTTTACTATCTACAGAAGTTTGTAATATAATCTACGTATTAGAGTCATCACTTAATTTATATAATATAACAGCTTGTCGTAAGATTTATGTACTCATATTTCCTTAGTTTGAAAATGTTAATAGTTGAATTTGTATATATTTTAAATTATACCTAGGTATTTCTAGAATTTTGATAATTCCTGTTTATATTTTAAAGTCTTTTTTGTTTTTACACTTTTAACGGTTTTAGGTACACACTGCTACTCAAAAGGCGCGCTAGTTTTCTTAAAATGCGATGTCCTTGGAATTTCCGTGGAAATAAGTTACTTTTGGGTACTATATATTTAATAATAAATAATAATGAAAAATATTCCTGACATTTTACACACAACGCCATCTAGTCCCCAAACTAAGCAGAGCTTGTATTATGGGGAACTAGACAACTGATGTAAATAAATAAACATACATTTTATACATATAAAACACCCAAACTCCGAAACAAATGTTTGTGGATCACACCCTTAACAATATGGAATACACCCTAAACAATATGGAATTAAGTGGACGGGTTGACGTGATCTACACGGACTTTGAAAAGGCTTTCGATAGCGTTGATCACGTCATTCTGCTTGAGAAACTGTAAAAACTTGGAATACATGGGGATCTCCTTAGATGGCTGAAATCATATTTATCAAACCGGTCGCAGGCTGTGGTTGTGGGTGGTTTCAGGTCTGACTTTGTGACTATTCCATCGGGTGTTCCTCAGGGATCCTTGTTGGGACCCCTTTTCTATTTTCCCCATTTTCTATTGTGCTTATCTATACGACATTAATTCGTGTTTCGAATCTGCAGAACATCTCCTGTATGCAGATGATATGAAAATCTACATACGTATTCGGTCGGGTCAGGATTGTGAACTCATTCAGCAGGACCTTAATAGGTTATATCAGTATTACTTACAAAACAATTTAACGATTAACGTATGCAAGTGTGTCTACGCACCAATCAACGCACGTGTAAATGACGTGATGTGTGTTCCGCCAATGAGAGACGTTTGGACTGAGTGACCATTATAAATTGATGTTATGTACCGCCCTTTTTCGACTTGCTTTCTAACAACCGCACTTGAGACATGTTTGCAATGTACTTTTGTATTTTAAATTAATTAAACGAGTTCACGATATAAAGTCTTACGTCTATTTTACCTACGCACCCAACGCAACAAGCTATCGAACGAACATATGGTCCTTTTGCAAGCCGGACATACCAACGCAAGTGGGCTACCGACCTGTGGACTTATTAACGTGGACAAACTTGGCGCTTATGCAGCTGGCAGCATACATTCGCTTTACCCAACGCTTGATTAGCTGGAACTTGAAGAGGTGGCTTACATCATATCATTGCGCATCATCATCATCATACGGTACGGCCATCCATCTTACTTTCCTTCCCTAACCATTGCTGTATGCCTTCCAATTCTGTGTGTGTCTAACCAATATTTCATTACAAGTTAGGTGTGCAGTGCCTATCAGTGTGTCCAGTGTGAGACATCATAGACGTGAGTGAACTCGCTTTATTAGTACAACATGCCCACATTAGAGTCAACTGATACGAGTAGGGCCAGATCGCCGGTCAAATTAAACGCTCCAGGCGACGAAGACATGTATAATAATCTTGTTCGAAAACGCGGTATAACAAAGGGTAGATTAACTAGAGTGAATAATTATATATGTAGTTTAAAAAGTGCTAGTGTATTGTCTCCCGTCGAGAAGGTTGATTTAAAATTACGCATTAAAACTGCTGGTAGCATTTTTCAGGAGTTTAACGACCTTCAAACAAAAATAGAGGAATTAGTTTCTAAAAATGATCTTGAGGAGCAATTAGATCAACGTGATCAATTTGAAAGCACATACTACAGTATAGTAGCTCAAGCGGAGTGTTTAATAAATGATTCGGAGGTTAGCGAAAGTTCTAGTAGTCATAGTTCTAGAATAGACTCAGTGAAATTACCAACAATTACGCTCCCTACATTTGACGGCTCATGTGAACACTGGCTTGAATACCGAGATACCTACATGTCACTAATTCATGAATCTCAGCATCTCTCAAATATACAAAAATTTCATTATCTTAAATCATCATTAAAAGGAAGTGCCGCCTTAGTGATAGAACAACTAGAATTCTCCTCAAACAATTATATCATTGCGTTAGAATTGCTTCAGAACAGATATAACAATAATGATTTATTAATACATAATCACGTTAAAGCATTATTCAATATTCAAAAGGTAACAAAAGAATCTCCTATCTTATTACGAAAATTAATCGATTCTATTTTGAAAAATTTACGTGCCTTAAAATTACTAGGAGAACCAACGGAGTCATGGGACACCCTCATTAATTTTATTATTGTCACTAAACTAGACGAGATTACAGAGCGAGAATGGGAACAGCACAAAAATATAAAATTTAAAAATACTAACGATTTGAATAACAGGGCTAAAGTGGATGATTTGCTTGATTTTATAAAATCGCGAGCGGATATGTTGGACACATTAAGTTCAAATCACAACGGGTCGGCATTACACAGTTATAAACACTATAAAAAGGTACACTGCAACATTTCAACCAATAAGTTTGATCGGCACTCATCACGAAATAGACAGTGTTTAATGTCAGGGGGGTGTCACTCCGCACTTTAGGTATAGTCGGCCGCCTGCCTGCCGCGCAGGCCAGGGTTGTCACTTACGCGCGATACGCGTCGCCGCGTCGTCGCTCTCGCGCATTATATAAATTTTTGTTTATACTTTCGATACCCACAATGGCAACTAATCACAAACCTCGATATTCTAATCCATATAAAAGATATTGCTCTGTTTACGGATGTTTGAATAAAAGGCAAAACAAGGAATCAGAATTATCATTTTTTAAAATTCCTGACGATATTGAAAGGTAAGTGATTTTGTTGTATTAAAACCATAACAAGTGTAATGACGGTAGTTTGTATTTTATTATTTTATTTTGTACTGTGGAGAAAGACTACACTTTTGAACGAATTTGCACTCACTCCCTCTCGTGTAACATACACCATTTATAATAAAACAAAAACAAAACAAAAAAGTACCTATGATAACGTGGTCAAGTAGGATAACGATTGATATTTTTAGTCTGAGAGCTATAGTGACATTTCTTAAAATGGACATACCAAGAGATTATCTATAGAAATAAATAAAAATGGAGTGTCTATTTGTAATACTAAAATAACCGCTTTTCAATAAATGCAAGTATGTATACAAGGTACATATGCCAAAATATATTTTTTTACAATTTTTGTGTACGTCTGTTTGTTCCGGGTACTCTCTGTAACGGCTACACCATTTCGACGGGACTTTCAGTGGCAGGTAGCTGATGATATAAGGAGTAACTAAGGGTACTTTTTTTAAGCTAGCTTCGCCCCGCGTCGTTGCCCGTGGTTAAAACAATAACCGCGGGTAACACCGCGGGTAACACCGCGGGGCTCAGCTAGTCTATAAATATATTAAAAAGTACAGATAATGAAAAACGAATCCGCATATATTTATATTCTATTATTATTAACGCATATTTAAGAAGTATTTTTTTGTATATTTATATTATATTTATATTTATATTAATGAACATGGGGGGTGGCTTTGGCAGTTAGCCTAGATATCGTCAACGCCTTTGGCACCCTCCCCTGGCGGGCAATTAGGGTGGCCCTTGAATATCACGAGGTGCCGCCCTATCTGCGGGCTGTCATAGAGGCCTACCTGCGCGACAGGACGGTAAAGTTTGTTGATCGGAACGGGATGGAGAGACGAAGGGAGGTGTGTTGCGGGGTTCCTCAGGGCTCTGTATTGGGCCCATTGCTATGGAACCTCGCATACGATGCGGTCCTTCGCACGAGTCTGCCTTCTGGCCTAAGTGTCATCTGCTATGCGGATGACACTCTAATATTGGCTAGAGGGTCATGCTTCGGGGAGGTGCTCCTACTCGCCGAGCAGGGAGTGGCTTGTGTCGTAGAAAAGATTCGTGAGCTGGGCCTGAGAGTGGCGTCTCAGAAAACTGAGGCGATATGGTTCCACGGCCTGCGTAAGCGCCAGGAACCACCCAGCTCATGCCTCTGGGTGGGTGACACTGAAGTCCAGGTGGGCCAGTACATGAAGTACCTGGGCCTCACCCTGGACAGTCGGTGGAGCTTCGAAGAGCATTTCGGGCGATTAGTCCCCCGAGTCCGAGGGGTAGCAGGGGCGTTACATCGTCTGCTGCCTAATCTCGGGGGACCAAGGGAGGAAGTTCGCTGCCTCTATATGGGCGTCGTGCGATCCATGGTCCTCTATGGGGCACCCGTTTGGTCTGAGGACCTGGAGGGTTCCTCCCGCTGTAAGGCTCAACTTAGGAGCCTGCAGCGGCTGATGGCCATACGGATCGTACGGGGCTACCGCACCATCTCGTATGAGGCAGCGACGGTCTTGGCGCGATCTCCGCCCTTCGACATTCTGGCCGATATGTACACGATGGTCTATGACCAAATTCGTTCTATCGGTCGGGACGGCGAGGGGACAGCGCCGGATCTAGAGCCCGGAATGCTACGGCGGAACGCACATGCTCAAGCTCTGCGGTATTGGCAGGCACGGCTTGAAATTCAGGGCTGTGCTAGCCAACGTGCTGTCGGAGCCGTTCTGCCGAACTTCGAAGCGTGGGCAAAGAGGACCGGCTGTGTCACCTATCGATTGACTCAGATACTCACCGGTCACGGTTGTTTCGGTGAGTATCTGAATCGAATAGGACGGGAGGCTACAGCACAATGCCACCATTGCGGGTCTGACCGGGACTCCGCTCAGCACACGCTGGAGGACTGCCCTGCTTGGGAGTCCGAGCGTCGAGTCCTGGTCGGACAGATCGGACGAAACTTGTCACCGCCAGCATTGATCGCGGCAATGCTGGCGAGTGGCGAGGGATGGGAAGCCGCGGTCTCCTTCTGTGAGAATGTTATGCTCCAGAAGGAGTCCGCAGAGCGGGATCGGGAAAGGGCTGATCCCGCTCGAAGGAGGCGGCGAAGGGGACGCGGTAGAGGCCGCTAGCTCCCCAATCGTCGCTTAAGGGTCGCTGCGGTCACATCCTGGGGAAATGTGACCGCTGCAAACGACTCGAGATAGGTGACACCCCCGGTGCGGGCGGGGGGTGTCGTTTAAGGCGGGTTGTTGTTTTGCCTCTTTCTGTACAGAGCGGTGAGAGGCGCAACAACATCTTGCCCCGGGGGTGAAACTAGTCACCCCGGGATGTACCTCAGACGTTGAGGTACGGCAGGGGGGACACCAGAAGCTGCTGACGCGATCCTGGTGTTTCTCTCAACTGCCGAGGTAGGCCGCCGCGGGGTTTAGTGGGTAGACCGATTGCCCGGGAGTCCCACACACGCCCTACGTTTACCCCACGAAGGGTATGGTGCGAAAAGCATTCCCCGCGTAAAAAAAAAAAAAAAAAAAAAAAAAAGGAGCAATGAACATGTATTGTTTTAAAAGATCAAGAAGTGGTGTGCGCGTGCCAGGTGGAAGGGACATTTTTATAATTTTATGACCTGCTACCAAAATATAAAATAACAATATTAAAAATATAGTTTGAACCAATATTATGTCTTTAGGTATTGCCTCCTGAACTATTTATTATTTAAACCGTAATTTATTGAAAAAAGTACCTAGAGTAGTTATAGTACGACGTTAGTCAACATCTTTATGTAATATCAGGCTGTCTCACATCTCGCAACAGTATCGAAAACGTATGGAGGTATTCGCGAATAAATTATAAATGCTACTAACAACGTTAGTTTTATTTGAAAAGTAATTTGTTCACTAAAGTAATAGAAAAAAGAAATTAATTGTTTATATTATTTTTAAAAGAAGACGACCCTATTATCGTCAGAACAGATAAGAGTTACAAGATAGAAAGAGATAGCAATTGTAGGTAAATATAATCGTAGGTGCTTCGGCGCTGTGCAATCTGAATTGAACTTAATGTAATGACACCAAAGGTCCCTATTTCTTTAATTTACTTTTCGGAGTGAAGCTTCTGTACTGGTACTATTATGTATTCTGTGTTAATGTGCAAGTCTAATCATTCGCTTTATTCATGTGAACAATTTTTAAACGCGTCAACTAACAAAAAACTCGAGTTCGTACACAATAACAAGTTATGCGAAAATTGTTTACGATCGGGTCATACGCCAAAGGAGTGTAGGTTCGGTACTTGCAGATTGTGTGACAAAAAACACAACTCTTTACTACACACGAACAATAACACAACTAATGAAAGTATTACGGGCCTTATCACAAATGCGAGCAACCGAGAAACCGGTTTGAGAGCAAAGATGCACTCGCCACAGGCAGTCGTTAGCGCCGAGTATACAAACGTACCTATAGATTTGTCTGTTGTCAATAACATTCAAACATCTAAGCGCAGTACATTCTCGCATTCTATTTTGTTGTCTACGGCGTTAGTTGAGATAGCGGACCGGTTTAAGGGATTTCACGTAGCACGTGCGCTCCTCGATAACGGTAGTCAACGCTGTTTGATTACGGATTCGTTATGTAAAAAACTACATCTTCCATTAGTACAGTCCACTCACGAAATACGAGGCGTTGGTAGTTCTGTGATACAGTCAACAAACAATTGCGATGTAACTATTCGGTCGCGATACAACAATTATACTAAGCGCATTAAGTGTATCGTTTTACCGAATATTACGTCTGAACTACCGAATATGCCATTAAATCGCGATCAATTTGTGATTCCGAATGAATGTCAGCTGGCGGATCCTTCATATTATGAAACGCAACCCATAGATATATTAATAGGCGCGGACATATTTTGGGATTTACTTAGAAAAGACAAAGTGCGTTTACGCAATGGACCTTTCTTATTGGATACGAAGTTGGGATGGATAATTTCGGGACCTATCCACCATGAGGCGCGTAAGGATAGCAGCATTATCCACTGCAATTTTACCCAGTCCATAGACGCACAACTACGTCAGTTTTGGGAACTCGAAGAGATTCCTAAAACGTATGACTCACGCACGGAAGAGGAGAACGCCTGCGAAAAACATTTCTTAGAAAATACAAAGCGCGATTCTAACGGACGGTTTATTGTAGGTATACCTTTTAAGGAATCTCCTCGAGTTTTAGGGACCAGTCGGGAACAGGCTGAACGTCGTTTTTACGCATTAGAAAAACGATTACAACGCGACCCTATATACAAACAGCTTTATTGCGAATTTATGCGCGAATATTGTGCCTTAGGCCACATGTCTCGAGTACACACACACTCAAATCCTCATTATTTTATGCCGCATCATGGTGTGTACCGCGAGCACAGTACAACCACAAAACTGCGTGTGGTTTTTGATGCAAGTGCCGCCACAACGACTGGTAAGTCGTGTAACGACATCCAGCTTGTCGGACCGCCCATACAAGGGGATCTATTTTCTATACTCTTACGCTTCAGGCAGTATAGGTATATAGCATGTGGTGATGTCGAAAAAATGTATCGACAAGCCCTAATCAGCCCTGACCTGCGAGATCTACAATTAATACTTTGGCGCGAGGATCCTTCTCAACCGCTCGGTGTGTATCAACTTAATACCGTCACCTACGGAACAGCGTCAGCACCATTCTTAGCAGTTAGGTGTATTCGACAACTCGCCGATGAGTGTGACGATATTGAGGTCAGCCAATCTATATGTGAGGATATGTATGTCGATGATTATATAGCGGGTCGGGACAATAAAAACGATTTATTGCAATTATGTACCAGGGTCTCCAACGTCCTGCAGGGCGGGTGCTTCCCGTTACGAAAATGGACATTCAACTTTAAATGCGATACATCACAAACATCATTAGATATTTCAAAATCGTTGTCACTTGCTGAATGCACTCATAGCAAAACATTAGGTTTAAATTGGTACAATTCAACAGATGAATTATATTTCACCACTCAATTAGTTATGAACAGTGACCAAATAATCACAAAACGACTTATATTGTCGTCGGTTTCACAAATATATGACCCATTAGGATTACTGAGTCCCTTTATAATGATTATTAAAATTATTTTACAAAAGTTAAGGTTGTTAAAATTGGGATGGGATGATGAAGTATCACAAGAGGTTATTAAAATTTGGCGTAAGTTCGTTAATGACTTAGTGTTTCTATATACTTTGCGTGTGGAACGACACGTTATACCTAGTAACCCTATGTATTTAGAAATGCATATATTTACTGACGCCTCGCAGACAGCGTATGGCAGTTGTGTTTATATACGTACGGTGAGTGATAATGGAACTATATCGGTTAGGTTGCTATGTTCGAAGGGCAAGGTGGCACCACTTAAACCTGTAATCATACCCCGATTGGAGCTGTGTGGTGCATTATTAGGCGCTAAACTATTTCACAAGGTTCATGAGTCGCTGCATTGTAAATTTAAATCGGTAACCTTTTGGACGGACTCGACTATTGTCTTAGGATGGTTGCGAATGGCACCTAGTTTATTACAAACTTTTGTTCAAAACCGTGTCGTCGAAATACAGGAATTAACTCAAGGTTTACCATGGCGTCATGTCAAGGGTAAAGACAATCCGGCTGACTTAGTTTCGCGGGGTGTCAGCTTAGATAACTTAATCTCCTGTGATGCGTGGTGGCAGGGACCACTTTTTCTTCGCGATATCGAGTTTAACAGTAACGCTTACGTGACGTCGGAACCGAATCTCCAACATGACGAGTTACCCGAATTAAAACCAGTAAAAATACATACTTTCATGTGTAATAATAATAATTATTCAGATAACGCGCTATTTCCATTTCATAGATTTTCTCAATTCCACCGTATGATACGTGCATGCGCATACCTACTACGTTTTATTTATATTACGCGCAACAAAACTAACAGGCGTAGTGGAATTCTCACTGTGGAGGAACTGAGACAATCACAGTTAGTTTTAGTCAAATACAGTCAATTAGAATCATTTTCGAATGAACATAAAATATTAAGTGATAAGAGCTGCTTAAACAACAAAACATATTTGTCAAAACTTAATTTATTCATTGACGAAAATGACATCATTCGTGTAGGTGGCCGCATATGTAACTCTGAGTGTTTTACATTTGACAAAAAACATCCTATATTACTTTCCAGTAAACATTTGTTTACTACTTTATTATTTCGCTTTCATCATAAAAAAATGTTACATGTGGGACCCCAGACACTTCTTTTTAATTTAAGAGAAACATGGTGGCCACTTAGAGGTAGAAATCTAGCACGAAAAACAGTTCATGAATGCGTTACTTGTACTCGCTTTAAGGGTAAAACATTTACCCCACTCATGGGTAACTTACCCGTGGAAAGAATCACTGCTAATTTTCCGTTCTATAACTGTGGCGTCGACTACGCCGGCCCCGTGTACATAATGAGCCGTAGAGGTAGGGGGGCTAAGACGGTTAAGGCCTATATTTGTTTATTTATATGTTTTGCTACACGCGCTGTACATTTGGAATTGGTGTCCGATTTAACTTCCGAAGCTTATTTATTAGCACTTAAGCGTTTCATATCACGTCGTGGAAAACCACAACAGATATTTTCCGACAACGGAAAGAATTTTGTAGGCTTAAAGAATGATTTTGCAACTTTCTTGAAATCATGTTCTTTAGATATCGTAGAATACGCTAATAGTGAAGATATTCAGTTTAAATTCATTCCGCCGTATGCCCCTCATTTTGGTGGTTTATGGGAGGCTGGCGTTAAATCTTCTAAGCACTGCCTCATGAGGGTTATAGGTAATGCACATCTGACCTACGAAGAGTTCAATACAGTACTCACACAAGTTGAAGGTATACTTAACTCTCGTCCCTTAACACCCATGTCCAATGATCCAAATGATCTCCTTCCTTTAAGTCCTGCTCACTTCCTCATAGGCCGTCCGATTACTTCTCCATTATGTGCTCACTCAAATATAGCTGAAGATGACATGCGCAGACTTCCTCGCTATCAAGGAGTTGAACAGATTCGGCAACACTTTTGGAATAGGTGGAGCACAAAATTTATATCAGAAATGCAAATTCGAAGTAAATGGAATCACAAAGGCCGGGACTTACAGCAAGACACACTGGTCATCATCAAAGAGGATTGCACGCCACCGCTAAAGTGGCAACTTGGACGCGTTGTGACGACTTATCCAGGCAAAGACGGTGTTTCGAGGGTGGCAGATGTACGCACAGAGAAGGGCATTGTGAAGCGAGCATTCTCAAAACTCTGTCCATTGTTCCCGTTGGAAGCTGCTTCTTCCAAGGCCGGGGGCATGTCTACGCACCAATCAACGCACGTGTAAATGACGTGATGTGTGTTCCGCCAATGAGAGACGTTTGGACTGAGTGACCATTATAAATTGATGTTATGTACCGCCCTTTTTCGACTTGCTTTCTAACAACCGCACTTGAGACATGTTTGCAATGTACTTTTGTATTTTAAATTAATTAAACGAGTTCACGATATAAATTCTTACGTCTATTTTACCTACGCACCCAACGCAACAAGCTATCGAACGAACAAAGTGCCAAACTATTAGTTTCACTCGCTCTAAAACCCCCATTAAATACCCGTATTCATTTAATAACAATATCGTTGAAAGAGTTGAAGTTGTCAGGGATCTTTGTGTGATGTTAGACTCCAAACTGTTGTTCTCCGAGCACATTGATAGTATTATCAATAAGGCATCTCGAAGTCTTGGGTTTCTGATGCGTACTTGTTAAAAATTCAGAAATTATCACAGTCTAAAAATTGTGTATTGTGCCTATGTCCGCAGCGTTCTGGAGTATTGTTGTCTCGTTTGGACACCTCAATACTCTGTTTATATTGAAAGAATTGAGGGTTTACAGAAAAGGTTTGTCAGGTTTCTTAACCTTAAATACAAGAAGCGACACGTTTCCTACCCCGCTGACAGTAAGCTATATCATCTGCTTTCTCTCAGGGATAGACGTATCATGCTGGATATGTTGTTATTGTTTGACGTTTTGCGTGGAGGGCTAGACAATTACGACCTCTTATCAACCATAGAATTTTCCACACATAAGTCACGGACCAGACATACACACCTTTTTAATGTGCCTTTTCACCGTACCAATTATGGTAAAAATGCTGTTAAGCTCGACTGCTTCGTACCTACACAGAAAGGTTCGAGGGTATTGACATGTTTTGCTTGTCCAAGAAGTCCTTCCGCAATAAAATCGTAAAGGTGCTCACCAGTACTTAAGTATTTAAATAATTTAGTATAACTCTTTACATATTTGTTAATGTATAAGTGTAGCTTCATCTTGTCTTGGCTTGTGGTACTATTTTGTTTGTTTAGGATTTTGTTTTGTTTTCTCTAAATTTATTATTCTCTTAAGTTTAATATTAAATAATTGTTATGTCTAGTTACTGTTCATGTCATGAAGCTCTGTAATTGGCTTAAGAGTCAATATATGTATGTATACAGAGTAGTCCCGAAGATAAATTCAAATTATTACTAACCACACTGTAGTATACATGTGTGCAAGGTCGAATGAATAATAATAATAATAATAGATAAAATTTCAGAATCTGATATGAAGCAAACGTTGCGGGAACGCTTGTTTGGCCGCCTGAAAAAAGTACTTAAGAGTCTTTTATCGGGGGGTAACAAGGTGCGAGCCTACAATGGTTGGGTCATGCCGGTTCTCATGTATTCCTGGTATACTTAGATGGACTCAAAGTGAATTAGATGCCCTTGACAGGAGAGTGCGTACTTTACTGACTGCATTTCGAATGCACCACCTACGTTCGCCGGTTATGAGATTGTACATCCCGCGAAAGTTTGGGGGTCGTGGATTTTTAAATATCAAGACCCTACATAATCGCGAGATATACAATCTCAGATAATATTTTCTTAATACCGATGTGGGAGTGCATCGCAATGTAGTTGCAGTGGATAACGGATTGACTCCACTCGCTCTGGCTAAAGAGAATTGGCGCAAACCTGTAGTACTTAGTACTGTTGATCGCAAGGAGGTATGGAAGGGCAAAGAGCTTCATGGTCGGTTTTATCGGGCTTTGAACACGATATAGACTTTAAAGCATCGACTTCCTGGCTACGGTATGGTGATCTCTTTGGAGAAACCGAAGGTTTTTTTTGTGCAATTATGGACGAAGTTATAATGACGAATAACTATCGCAAATATATCCTGAAGGATGGTACGGTTGACATATGTCGGGCATGTCACCGTCCCGCGGAATCTATAAGGCATATTATTTCTGGTTGTTCTCGTCTTGCTAACGGTGAATATTTGCACAGACACAACCAAGTAGCCAGGATCGTATATCAACAACTTGCCCTTAAATACAAACTTGTGAATTTGGAGGTGCCATACTACAGGTATGAGCCCGACCCAGTTCTCGAGAATGGTCGTGCTACATTATATTGGGATCGATCTATTATCACCGACAGGACTATTGTTGCTAATAAGCCTGATATTGTGGTGATAGATCGATTAGAGCGCCGTATTCCTGCGTCATATTTTGGTTTAAGTACAAGACGGCAATTATACAGAGACATTAGGCTTGATCAGCACATTGCAAATATGTGCCGATTATCGAGCACGTAGGATTCCGGCTGTCATTTCCTTGTTGATATTAAGACGTGTTTATTGTGCAGTCTAACGATAGATTTAGAATATATAATGTAGCTATAAGATCATAACGAAGAGATTCCATGTACATACCTTAGTACGTAAGGTTAGCTAATAGTACAGTACTTAATTAATAAACATGGCTCCAAAAGAATACACGATCATTGTTATTCGATATCCACCTATAAGTCGCCATAATCGTGGACCCCTACAACGTAACAATCAAGAACAAATAAGTTCGCTATACGCCGCGCAATGATTGTCGATATCGCTGTTCCTCATGACGAAAATCTCGTGAAAGTTGAAAAAGAGAAACAAATCAAATATTTGGATTTATCTCGCGAGATTGTCGATATGTGGAATGTGGATTCGGCGATCATTGTTCCGATAGTTGTTTCTGCTCATGGTTTGATGGCCAAGAGCCTCGATCAACACCTTAAGAGGCTCACGTTAGATGGCTGGATCAAGGGTCTGATGCAGAAGGCAGTCCTTCTTAACACGGCACGTATAGTGAGGAGGTTCCTGTCTTTGGAGCCCTAACCACTGGTTTCTTGGTCCCTGTACCCGAAGTCGGTGGTCTACTATTTTTTATATTTTTAAATGTACTTTTTATATTTAAAAATGTAATTTATATGTAAATATTATCAAATAAAGAGAATAATAATAAAATAAATAATAATAATAAATTTAAATATTAGTACTGCTTCTACTTACATACAATACTTCTGCCAAACTGTTATCTCAGTTTGTTGGCAGATGTAGCTACATCTGCCAATATATTAAACATAAAAGCAATATTAAACATAAAAGCAATGTACAAAATATACATGTTAATCCGTGATACAATGTTTTAACTACGTATATACAACCTAAACAATAACATCTTAAATACTTTTACATATATATTTATTTACATACATACACACATATGCATATCCATACTGTTCCTGCTGTTGGGCTCAGCACAACAATTGTGGTTGACCCCACAGCATGAAGAATCCCTATCTGGAAACGTCTGACATGAGATCTTTATAATACTTATCGAGAAGGTACTTAATAAGTTTATTTCTGAAAGATCTTTTTGCAGTACACGTATTTTCTATTTCTATCGGTAAGCTAGTAAATATAACTTGCACTAAATATTTTCTACATCTTTGTCCATAACAATTGTTAAAAGTGGGTACAATAAATCTTTTTAAGTATCTGTTTCTCTGAGGTCTACATTATGTTGAGTTGATTTTGAACTCATTGCTACATAAATGTTATGATGCCAATATCAACACCTCAAGACAAAAGACAAGCGTGCTTCACAAAAGCACCCAGTTATGATGTTCCAGAGGTTTATTTGGTTAGAATTTGTTTATTAAGGTACTAAGGCTTTCTGTACATTGCACGAGTATATTTTGTTCTAAACTTGAGTCCCAACAAACAAAAACTGTACCTGACATCAAGTCTTTAGCAAAAATTAATTAGGTAGCTTCTTATACTGAAAAACGCCCACATAATTGAACTGAAATGTTGAATGGAATTTGTAAAATTGAATGACAGGGAAACTATTTTTAGATTGTGTCTGATAGTGACAGTTTTTATTAGACTTTCAATAAATGGCCGTAGTGCCTGAGGAGGCGGCGAGGCGGGGTGTCGGCCTCCGTCAGCGAGTCCTTGTTACGGTGCCAATATACATTCCTGGAGAGAAGCGCACGTCCAGCGCCCGCTGCCACTGACAATAATACGCCGCATTCTCACTCGAACTCGAACTGCCATAGCACGAGCGAGGGTACAAGACCGGTAGAAATTAAAATGTATTTAGTTTGAAAATCGTTTGAGACTCTATTTATATCTCCACTCTAAACCATTTTATCATTTCACTCCCTTATTGATTCATCTTGTCCGTCTGTCCGTCCTCGAATTACCGGCCAAACCGTTATATAAAGATAATATACTAAAATCTAGAAAAATGAAATTTTGCATGGATATGTGTCCTAAAAATCTTGTTAATGTAAGCCATCTGTAAGAAGACGAATTTTCGAGTTTAATCTTCTTCAAGAAAATTCATATTTGTTGTATGTATACATGTATTACATTTTAACGATTATGAAAGTGTTTGTCGGTACGTTGACATGGGCAATGCACAGGGGAAAGGCAGGCTACGTCTTGGACTACAAGCGGGAGGTCGTCACTTTTATGAAACTGTGTGCCCTAATTGTAATCCAATCTGCATCTAATCTGATCAGAACTAAAACAAAAGGAGTTATCGTACTAATTAATTAATTGACTTATTATTCGTTAAATATAAAATGAGATATTTACACTTGTTGTTTTTTGTACTATAATTAAAGTGACCTCTTAAATCAACAACAATTAGTAGCCAGTGAACCGTATCCAATCAAATAGTGGGTGTAATGTAAATTGTAGAGCTCAGTCATGTCCACGAGAGTTCGAAGTGAAGGTGAGAGAGTGGTTGGAGGATCGCACGACATGTTCCCTCCACCCCTACTGCACAGTGACGCGAGTAGAGGTCATACGAAAATAAGTGGATAGTGTTTTAAATTTAGTTTATTATGAATACAACTCACATATTATACACTGCACTGTAGTTGAGAGCGCTGCAGAGGACTTGCGGATAATATAGGGCCCGTATTACACTGTAAAATCTTTTATAAAAGATATTTTATAAAATATATGATAAAATATTTGACGAATGGTTCTTTTATAAAAGATGTGTGGCTAGAGTTTACACTACGTAAAATGTCATTGTTGATCAAATATTGGTTAAATTCAGTTATTATACTTGAGTATTAAAACGTCATTGAAACTGTTGGTCTAGCACTTGTAAATGTTGATTACAAGTGCTAGACCAACAGTTTGAACTGTTTGTAGAATGCTACATCATCCATGATAACATGGATGATGTAGCATTCTATGCTTGTTTAAGTACTTTGAGTGCTATAATATTGACTGCTTTATTAAAGAAAAGGCCGACGAAAGCGTGTTTAGATTAAACCATGGGTTGCAAGGCGTGGCTTTAAAGGGATTCATCAAAACCTATTAAAAGACTTATTAAGTGAAGACAAGTTGTTTCATAAATATCTTGCCTTTTGTTTCTATTTGTGTAGTCTTCGTGTTTTGTGTTGTTCAGCGTTTCGTGGCATTCGTAAATATTTTTAAATAAATATTGTAATAAAAATAATTAATAAATAATAAAATATCATTAAACAAATAATACATTTCAAACAATCAATACATAATTTCATTAAGCAACATTATTTTTTATAATGCTTTATTCATGTATATTATAATCGTAAACTTCAAGTAACAAATCATTGTCTTCAGATTCTGACTTTTTAAAATCACACATTATTGACATTAAATAATTACAAGATTTTTGCGGATAGTTTCCCAGGTCTTTGTATATTTTTGACAATACTTTTTTTATTAACGTTAGGCATTTTAACGAATGACTTGCTGATAAACGTACCTACGAATTGAACAAACAAATTACTAATAACAATAACAAACAAACGTATTTGTAGTAAATGTAAGCGCAGTTTAACCTTAACCATGAATTCTTAAGAATATGTTTATATTGATAATTGTGTTCTCTATGACTCTGCTCTCTTAGTAACAATAAATCGCACTAGATGTCGCTAAGGCGGTGTGTAAAAAAATGAATATGATTCGCTAGATTGTATTATCCCAGGGCTATACACCTTTAGTTTGCTTATTTTGAATTCAAAAAAAATGACAGTATAAAAATCCCCCTAAAAATACCCCTACAAATATGACACCCCTAAAAACCCCATCCTACTTCCCCCCCCTGAATTTAGGGGGAAAACCCCTTAGTTGGGCACCCTGAGTTTATTCTTGCAACTACATGACAAAATTAACTACTAAATGGTGTTGCCACCTTACAAAAAATAATGCAAAATTGTGTAAAAATATGGTAGAAATAGGTGACCGATGCAATCTAATTTTTTTATAAAATGTAATGCCAACCTATTAAATTTGATAAAAGAAATATTTTATAAAATATGGCCTATTACACTATCAAAGATCTTTGTCAAATGTGGCATTCGTACTCGGAAATCAATAATTTTGTTGTTTCAGCAACAACAAATATTTGTGTTATCCACAAATATTTGTTTCGTAGTCTGAGTGTTTTTCTATGTTTAATATGTATGTAATTACAAAAAAAAAATAGGTTTATGTATTTATATCAGTTGTTTAGTACCCATTTTTTTTTTTTTTTTTTTACGTATGGAAATCCCCGCGGACCGTCACCCCGTCGGGGGTTACGGCGGGGTGGTGTGTCGGACTCGAACCGACTAAAACCACACGGTGTGACCCTCTCTGCGCCTTTGTATTGGAAGGAGTCCAGGGAGGGGATTTCCTTCTGGACTCCAACCGGCGCCTGCCCGCACTGTTGCGGGCACCATCTCAACTCTAAACTCTCTAATTGGGCAGCGTCCGGTCACACACGGACGCCGCCCCCTCGCGGTTGGCCTCTACTGCGGACGGACGGGAAACCCGTCCCGCCCATCCGCGGCCACTCTCAGGGCGGCATGAGACGCAGGTATGCGCGCCTCCGCCGCCCGGGGCGCCGGCGGCGGATCGGGTCCGAGTGGATATCGTCCTCCCGGGCCTTCTCCGCCACCTCCTTCTGCAAGATTACATCCTCGCAGAAGGTTGCGACCGCGGTAAAACAACTGTCGCTGCCGGCCATCGATCTTATGACGGCCGGCAGCGAGAGATCCCCTCCGATGACTGCAGTGAGGACCCGGCGCTGCGCCGCCCAAGCGGGGCAGACCGCCAGCGTGTGCTGGGCCGTGTCTTCACTGCAGTCGCAGTGGTGGCAGGCGGGACTCGGTTCCCTCCTAGCGACCGAGTGCAGGTACTTTCCGAAGCAACCGTGCCCGGAAAGTTCCTGCGTCAGCCGGAAGGAAAGGGTCCCATGCTGCCGCCCTGCCCACTCCGCGATGACCGGCTGAAGAGCCTCCACGGCGGCGAAGCCAGCGCGTGGGGTCTCCAGCCGGAACGACCATCTCTGCATGGTGGCTCGGCGAGCGGCTTCGCGCCACTCGCACACGTCATCGGGCGGAGGGCGAAAGCCGTTCTCCGCCCGGAAGTCAGCCACTCGCCGATAAACTTCGGCGAGCACTTCCGCCTCCAAATCCCACGGGGGTGTTCCGGCCAAGGCGCACGCCGCCTCGGTAGATACGGTGCGGTATCCGCGTATGGCTCTGACCGCCAATACCCTCTGGGGGCGCCAGAGGCGCGCCCTATTCTGGGCGGACAGAGCCGCCGCCCACACCGGTGCACCATACAGTGCCATCGACCGGACAACCCCCGTGTACAGCTGCCTAGTGGGGACACTGGCCCCGCCCAAATTGGGCAGAAGTCGCCCTAGGGCGGAGGCAGTGCCCACCAGCTTAGGACCAAGCTGTCGGAAGTGCTCGTCGAAGAGCCACCTACCGTCGAGGACCAGACCCAGGTACCTCATC
This sequence comes from Phragmatobia fuliginosa, assembly GCA_932526445.1. Lineage (NCBI taxonomy): Eukaryota > Metazoa > Arthropoda > Insecta > Lepidoptera > Erebidae > Phragmatobia > Phragmatobia fuliginosa. The sequence goes on from OW052065.1 coordinate 211,627, forward strand.
TGGGCCCGGACCGGTACGAGGACCGAGTTGACCACATTGGAGGCGCCGGCGGGCGGACCGCGACGGGGCCCATGAAATAATAGGGCCTCCGTCTTGTCCAGGGCCACCCGCAGACCCAGCGCCTCGATGCGCCCGACCACCCGGGAGACTCCTGTGGTGGCCAGGCGCGCCGCCTCCTCAAAGTTTGCCCCCCGGGCCGTGACTAGGGTGTCGTCTGCGTAGCAGATTACACCCAGCCCGGGGGGGAGACGCCCTCGTAGGGCCCAGTCGTATCCCATGTTCCACAGGAGTGGTCCTAGGACAGACCCCTGTGGAACACCGCACGACATGGCCCTGCGTCTCAAGGCGCCATCTCGGTCCTCGTACTCGACGGTACGCTCCTCTAAATAGTCTGCCACCAGCCGCCGCAGGTACCCTGGCACTCCGTGGTATTGGAGTGCGGCCCTGATGCAGCCGAATGGCAGACTATTGAAGGCGTTGGCGATGTCCAAGGACACCGCCAACACCACTCCGCCGCCTCTCACCGCCTCTTCGGTCACGGCCCTCAGGCGCAGGATCGCGTCGACCGTCGAACGCCCTTCTCGCAAGCCGAATTGGGCGTCCGACAGGTCGGGCCCCAGCTCGCTGAGGTGCCGGACGATGCGGACAGAGAGCACCCTCTCAAACAACTTGCCCGCCTCGTCCAGCAACACGATGGGCCTGTAGGCCGCGACCGAATCGGCAGGCCGTCCATGTTTCTGGATCAGTACCAGCTTCCCGCACTTCCAACGCTCAGGGAAGTGTCCGGACGCCAGGCTAGCGTCCAACACTCCCCTGAGGTGGTCCGACATGTAGTCGAGGGCACGGGCCATCACTCGGGCTGGAACCCCGTCCGGCCCGGGGGCGGTGTTCTTGGACCGAATCCGTAGAACAGCCGCCCCTACCTCCGATTCCCTGACAGGCGGCACATCACCCACGCTGTCCCGACGACGACCACGACGGGCCATCGACGGGGGTGTGTGTTCCGCCTGCTGTGGGAATAGGCCCTCGACCACTTCCTGCAGGAAGCTGGGCTGGAGAGTCTCCGTAAGGGGGGGGCCCTGTGTGCGGAGCTTTTGTCGCACCGCACGGTAAGGCCGACCCCAGGGGTCACGATCGAGACTCTCCAGCATCTCCACTCTGGACGCGTCTTTGGCGCGGCAGATGGCCAGCCTCAGAGTTTCCCGAGCTGCTCGGTACTCCTCGTGTAGCCGGTCCACCTCCTCACCGCCTCCGCGGTGACGTCGCCGACTCCGGGTGTGGGACCTCCGGGCACGTACGCAGGCCGCACGGAGGTCCGCCAACTCCTGGGACCACCAGTAGACCTCCTTCCGAGGAGGCCGACGGCCACGAACGCGGGGCATGGCCGCATCGCAGATGAGCGTTAACGCATCGGCGAAGCGACCAGCCCCCGCGTCGACCTCCTCGGTCGGGGCCTGCGGAGACAGCCAAGAGCAAACAATGGCCGCCTCCTCTAGTAGGTCCCTGTCCAGCTTGGCGACAGCCCACCGCGGAAAACGGGAGGGACGCCGCGCCGCGTGACCCCTACTGGCGTCCTGGGACCGGGAGAGCTCGAATCGGATATAAAGGTGATCCGAGAGCGTCTCGACCTCATCCAGGACACTCCAGTTCCTTACTCGTGCGGCGACTGCAGGGGTAGCGAACGAAAGGTCCACTATCGACCCCCCCTGCTGTCGCACGCACGTGTTGGTGGCGCCCCTGTTCAGCAAACAGAGGCCCACCGACGCCGCCCATTCCTCGACGGCTTCGCCCCTGGCGTCCGTCGCCGGGGAACCCCACGCAATGGACTTTGCATTGAAGTCCCCCAGCACGAGGACGTGCCCAGACACCAATCGCCGTATCGAGGTCTCCAAGTTGTTGAGGAAGACCTCGAAGTCGCTCAGACTCCGGTTGGGGGAGAAATACACACCATAAATGGTGATTCCCCCCCATTCAACGGCAACATATCCGGTACCCTTGTCTTTTAGCGACAAGGGCGGGGAATGAGCCGCCGTGGAGCTGACGACTGCCACGGAGCCGTCCCAGTCACCCATCCAGTTTGGACGGGGAGGGACAAAATAGGGCTCCGCGACTACGGCAACACCTATAGACCACTGCGCCATGGTTTGCAGGAAAAGATCTTGCGCCGCGGCACAGTGGTTGAGGTTCGTCTGGACCAGGAGGTTGGAGACTTGATCCATTACTGGATCGTCTCTACAACCCCCTCCATGGGCGACGACGTCGTCGCCTGATTGACGTCGGAGGCAGCCTGGGTCGCCGGGCTAGCCTCCGGTGTCTGCCGAGAAGCGCGGGGAGGCTTGCAGCCCCCCTGCCCCATCTGGTGATTGGCGGGCTTTTTACCCGCCGCACACATCGGGCAGTGAGGGGCGGCAGAGCATTCTGCCGCCTTGTGCCCGGTTTGACCGCAGCGGAAACAAAGTTCGCTGCAGTCAAAACAGCTCTCGCACTTGGTGCGAGTGTGTCCCGCGACGAGGCACTTGTAGCACCTCATCGGCCTCGCGGCCAGAACCGTGATTCTGGCATTCACGAAGCCGACGAGCATGCTCCCGGCGTCGGCCAAAACTTTGGCCCACACCGAGCCGAGGCCTCCCGGGCCCGGCCGGACGGTGCCGACTCGGATGGTGCCCGCGGCGCAGCCAGTCTTCTCCACGACTGCATCGCGGACATCCTCCGACGTGATGGAGTCGTCCAGACCCGAAATGCGCAGTTCCGCGCACTTGGTGGGCCTGGCGACCTTGACACCGTCCTGGGCGGCAAACACCTCCCGCAGCCTCTCGGCGAAAGTGTCGGCCGTCTTGGCGCCCTCAGCCCCCGGGAACTCGAATACTCGAGCTCCCGTCTGGGCGCGGCGCAGCCTCATCCCCGCAGCCCCGAACTCAGCGGCGAGCCCGGGACGGGCCCCTTTGAACAGGGCCGCGTAGGTGAGCCCGCCACTGGCCGCCTCCGGCGACACGGTCACCACTACAGCCGCGGTCTTGGGCGGCTGCAGCTTCCGCGGCCTCTTTTTGGAGGCCGCTGCCACCACCGGCGGCGACTGCGGGGCTTGGGCTGCGCCTTGGGCGGCCTTCCTCGCCCGCTTTCGCTGCCGCTGCCCCCGCCTCTTCGAGGCCCCCACAACCTGCCAATCCTCGTTAGAGGGGGCTGGTTCCGAGGGGCCCGTCGGAGGTGCCGGAGCGGGAAGCGGGGGGAAGTCCGCTCCACTTGGGGGCGCCGTTTGAGGCCCCTTCTTGGCCGGCGCTTTGCCCGGAGGCTTGGCCGGCGCTTTGGCCGGTGCCTTGGCCGGCGCCTGGGCCGGTTTCGCGGCCCCCTTCTTCGGTCCCTTTTGATTTTGGGGGGGGGCCGGGGCTGACGTCGCCGCCGCGTAGGTGACGCGGCTTCCCACCAGGGTGGCAACCGGGGGCCTCTGCGACGCGAGCGGGGGGCGGACAACTGGCGCGGGGGGAAGCCTCGCCTCCAGGCCGGCCAGTCGCCCGTCCAGCATTCGCGTCATAGCGTCGAGCGCCTGACGCAGCATGGCGTCAGGGAATTCGCCGCCAGCAGGGGCCTCCGGCCGAGACGGCGCAGGCGGGGCCGGCACTTCTACCCGAGACGGCGCGGGCGGGGCCGGGACCTCTACCCGAGACGGCGCGGGCGGGGCCGGGACCTCTGCCCGAGACGGCCCGGGCGATGCCGGAGCCTCCGGCTGAGACGGCCCGGGCGGGGCTGGGGCCTTCAACCGAGACGGCCCGGGCGTGGCCGGGGCCGGAGCTCCTTGCTGGGACGGCCCAGGCGAGGGCGGGGCCACCTGCTGAGTGCGCTGGGCCCGGAATTGGGCGAACTGCGCACTCAGCGCAGTCACCTGGGCCGTCAGGCGGCTGTTGGCCTCCTCCAGGCGAGCCATGTCCCCGCACAGTGTCCCTACTACCTCCGACAGGGCGGAGGAGGAGTCCTTGAGGGCCCTTACAAAGACGCCCTTCAAGTTCACGGACTTGATGGCCACCTTGTTGATGATGGCCACCGCCGCTGTCGCCCTCTCCTGCACGGACACGGGGGCTTTGGGGGGTTCTCCCTCCACCGGCTCCCGAACCTTCAGCAGGAGATCGGCGATCTCCTCCTCCGCTGCGACTTCGTAATCGAGCCGCCTCCTCCTATAGGACTCTGCATTTGAAAACGCGGAGTCCGTCGGCAGCGAGTCAGGGGCCCGCGAACCGTCAGTGCCGAAGCGTTTCGGGACCGGCGTCTCTGCCTCGCTGTCCACATCCTCGGAGTGCAGACGCTTCAGACTATCGCCCGCCCGCATCTCCGTCTCCATCGGCTCCGGGCGCGCACCATCGCTCCTGCCCGCCACCGCCGACTTGGAGCGTATGCGCTCCGAGGATCTTCCTCCTCTTCCTCTTCGGCTCCCAGTGGTCCGTTTGACTACTGGGAGCCCTACCGAGATGGGCGGCCCGAGTGCCACCACAGCCTCCTTGGACACTAGGTCCACTGCCGAAGAAGAGCTTCCCTTAAGGATGCCCTTCTTCCCTTTCCCAACATCTGTTTCCAGTTCCGTCTTGCGTTGCGTTGCGTTGTCCATTATCCTTGCAATTGTGTCGTTAGTTTTTTTATCAGTCCGTTTTTCTTGTTTATTTTTGTTAACATCATCCATAATTAATCCCACGAGTGGGGGAGAAATAAAAGTCGACCCGGGCAGAGATCCCCCAATACCCGGGCAAGCGAAAATTTTTAACCCAGCCGAGGGGACCGCAGGTACCTCGGCTTGGGGTGCGCTTACGACTGAACTTCCCATCAGCCATGCATCCCCTGGCCACGCACCAGAACTTGGGATTCGGGGTAATTTTTTAGAGAGGTTTTCTTCCTCGCGGTCCGGGCGGTTAAGCCAAGACCCACGTCCCCGATCAAAGCCACGAGACTTGACCACAGCACTTCTCTCGGGATTACGCTATGCCGACGGTGGCAAGAGGACTACGTCCCCCTGCCTGCTCGGTGGTAGTGTAAGTACACGCCGAGCCCGCCATCCTTTCTCCACCGCTATCAGCGGGAGAAACTCCGACCCATGAAGGGTCCCACCTTCGGTTTTTTAACGAGGTTCCTCCTCCATGCTCCGAGGAGCGAAGAGCCAGCAGGGCATCCGGCAGACATGCCCACCCCGCTGGCCGGGCCTTGCCCGTGAGCCGATGATATGGCTTCCTCTCCAGCTAGAATATTAGCCGCTGGCGATAATCCTCTCCTCCAGATAACGCGGAGGAAATGAGGAGGAACAGTGCTATCGCCAGCGCCCAGGGTGCACCACGTGGAGGTTTTCTAGCCAGCAGCACCCCAGTTGTTTAGTACCCATAATACAAGCTCTGCTTAGTTTGAGACTAGATGACGTTGGGTGTAAGTTGTTCGAAATATTTATTTATGTTTGAATTACCATTTAGTAGTTAACTTCTTCAAAATTGTTTTATAAAATGTAATGCCAACCTGCTAACTTTGATAAAAGAAATTTTATAAAAAAAATATTTTATAAAATATGGCCTATTACACTATCAAAGATCTTTGTCAAATGTGGCATTCGTACTCGGAAATCAATAATTTTGTTGTTTCAACAACAACAAATATTTGTGTTATCCACAAATATTTGTTTCGTAGTCTGAGTGTTTTTCTATGTTTAATATGTATGTAATTACAAAAAAAATAGGTTCATGTATTTATATCAGTTGTTTAGTACCCATAATACAAGCTCTGCTTAGTTTGAGACTAGATGACGTTGGGTGTAAGTTGTTCGAAATATTTATTTATGTTTGAATTACCATTTAGTAGTTAACTTCTTCAAAATTGTTTTATAAAATGTAATGCCAACCTGTTAACTTTGATAAAAGAAATTTTATAAAAAATTTTTTTTATAAAATATGGCCTATTACACTATTAAAGATCTTTGTCAAATAACTTTTATAAAATATATTTTATAAAATATTTTACAGTGTAATACGGGCCTAGGATACATAAATGAGAAGTTCTCCAGACGATGGACCGCGTACTACTCGAGAGTTGTTATGGTGTACACCGCGGAAACTAACTAGCCAAGTCATTTATAATTATAATTGATGTCGTAGGTGACACTGAAATACCTACTTTAATTTTTATAATTATTGTACAACGAAATTCTCTCTTGTATTAATCATTAACATTTAGGTACTAACTGATGCACGCGGCTACGCTCGTACAAAAATGTTTATCTCCTATTCTTAGACGTAATGAAGCGTTTCGGAAGAGTATATCCACTAACAGTGTGACACGAGATTTTTTTAAATATGTAGGTTCAATGTCAGACTTATTTATAGGTTTTAAATCTTTACACATCAACTAATTTGCCTGATGGAAAACAAGAGTAGAATATAGGATGTGGCCATGTAGGTAGTGGTGGGTGGTATCATTACTTTGAGACATGTTCGTCTTTCGTTTTAAGATTTCTTTTTTTACTCATTTTAAGCAGTTTCACTTTATAACTAATAATAAAAAAAGCATATTGATGTTTTTTTGGGCAAAATATTTTTAATGGTCTATTAAGCTGCTATTTGGCATTCAGTCTAACAATCAACTATTCACAATGGTCACGTCTTCATAAAAATGTTATTGTTTCATTTAATGCTAAAATATCTTTTAAATTCCGTCCCGCGTCGATTCTCTCACCACAATGACCGGTAGTGGCTGGTGGCTGGTGGCTGGTGGCTGGTGGCACACCCCACTGATAGCTGTATCATTTGTGTCGCGTTTTTGTTTCTCCCCCGATCCATTTGTTCGATAAATCTCAATATGTACAATATTCCAAAATTACATTTTTTTGCCAACATTATTAACTTTTTGCGTCTCTTTGATAACGTCGCGTCGTAATGATGAAGAATATTCCACCATTAGAGTAAGGGATTCTGTGGTTGATGATATAATAATAGCAGATAGTTTGACTTACTCCGGACGACGGTTTGAGTTCATGAGGATCACTACACGTGTTCGTTTACTTTACAAGTAGTGGGAGATCGTTCTATGTAATTTTTTTTTTGTTTAACCAACATTTAGTTTGACATATGGCGCAGTAACTCTCCTCAGTGGCGTTCTGTGCGATATTAAAGTGCATTGTTAGTTGATATACCGGCGGGGCGGCGGGGGGCAGTGGCAGCGCTCGCTTAATTGCACTACCGACTTAAATTATTGTTACAATTTGTTACCTATTATTTGATCTATTTCCTCCGTCAGCGTGTTTATCTAAAACAAAATGTTGCCGTTCCATTGATAAAACTGTGCCCGTGCAGTTTGTGTTGGGATATTTAGTAGATATGTATGCTGATGAGCGTGCCGAGAGCTTTAAACAGAAATAAATAATAGCGCATTTTCTAGCTTTGTTATTATTATTAACTTTTATTATTTTTTAGGGTTCCGAAGTATATCACTCGGAACCCTTATAGATTCGTCATGTCCGTCTGTCCGTCCGTCCGTCCGTCCTCGACTTACCGTCCAAACGGTAAGTGGCAGAAAGATGAAACTTTGCATGAATATGTATTGTTATTACGCCGACAAAGTGCTATAATAAAATTTTGAAAAATATTTTTATTTGGGGTACCTCCCCTACACGTAAAGTGGGGATGTAAATTTTTTCTCGCGGCTACCCCATCGTGTGGGGTATCATTAGATAGGTATTTTAAAAACAATACAGGGTTTCTACGACGATTTTTTGATTCAGGTATCCGTTTGCGAGAAATTCCACTTTAAAGGGCACTTTTTTGTAAAAACAGGGCGTCCCCCCCCCCTCTAAAAGCTAAACGGCTGGATCAAAAAATCTGGAAAAATTCGTGATGGTGGTCCACATAATGAACTTTCAAGGAAAACTATAACCGATTAGATGACTTTATTAATTCAGGAGTTATGGAGACTTAACTTGTAAAATGCGCTCACTTGGAAAACGTCATACAAAATTAACACATTAATACGTGAACATAATAGAGCAAGATCCCAGAGCCGCCGGACCTACGACATTTGTGCAAATCTGAAATTTTCAGGATTATTAGTACAATGTCTTGTAATGATGTATGCGTACCCATTAGCTTGAAAGCGGGGCCGTTTCTGAGGTAGCGCGAAGTACAGATGGTAAAAAACCTTACTTAAGTACGTTAAAGGTGCAAAGCTAGTATTTACATATTTTTTAAAAAAATATTATTTAAAATTAAAATTCATTACTGCCAGACACTTTCGGTGGGCCATTACTTCTGCCACACGTCTTGAAAGTTGTGAAAGAATTAGGTAAACTACGTTATAGTAGCAAACCTAAATTTTATATATATTATCTAAGGTAGGTACTATTTTAAGACCCTTTGTATGCGGCCAGACCAGTCCGAAGGGCCAATCATCCCCCCAGATACCTTTAAATATTTGTAGTAATTAGGAAGCTGAGTATATCATCTTTGGTATTATTTCAAGAATAGAATTGTAAAATATTAAATGGTTTTTACACGCTCATTTATTAGCTTCACCTGTATGTTTGTTTCTTTGTAACCAACTCCTATGGGTGCGATTTTGATCCACTTTAAACGGCCCATTTAATAATTTACAATTCTATTCTTGAAATAATACCAAAGATGATATACCTCAGCTTCCTAATTACTACAAATATTTAAAGGTATCTGGGGGGATGATTGGCCCTTCGGACTGGTCTGGCCGTATACAAAGGGTCTTAAAATAGTACCTACCTTAGATAATATGTATACATTTTTTAGTTATAAAATATAGTTATATAATATGGTTATAAAATTTAGGTTTGCTACTATAACGTAGTTTACGTAATTTTTTCACAACTTTCAAGACGTCTGGCAGAAGTAGTGGCCCACGGAATGTGTCTGGCAGTAATGAATTTTAATTTTAAATAATATTCTTAAAAAAATTGTAAATACTAGCTTTGCACCTTTAACGTAGGTAAGTAAGGATTTTTACCATCTGTACTTCGCGCTATCTCACAAACGGCCCCGCTTTCAAGCTAATGGGTACGCATACATCTTAACAAGACATTGTACTAATAATCCTGAAAATTTCAGCTTTGCACAAATGACGTAGGTCCGGCGGCTCTGGGATCTTGGAGTATAATAATTATCTATTGGATACGATTTTAAATCCACGTGACTGAGGAACCCTTTACTGTGCGTGGCCTGACATGCACTTGGCAGATTTTTATTATATAGATCGAGAAATTTTTAATGTATCTCATAGACTGATGTACATGTATGTAGTTAAGTATTGGTATATTATACATACTCATTTAAACGTACTCTGTTTAGAGATTTGCAAAAGAGCAGTTAGTTGATACAAAAGGTAGTCCGGAACTTTGCGTCGTTGAATGTAGGGATGCGGACGGACAAATGGAAGGTAGCTCGGTTTTGTCCAACCGACCCCGAATGTAATATTAAGATGGATTACACAATTGAAATTTTTAGCTCTGCAATATTTTTCAATTTAATATTATATAGTACAGTTTGTAAATGCCAATATAGTGTTAAAACTAACTTATATCCTCTAGTGCAATAAATTCACTTATTTTTTTTTTTCCTTTCTACACTCTCACTGCACCGACACAAGTTTATATTTTCATCACAATGGATTTGTACACCAAGCTTTCATCCTGCATGGAGGAACTGTCCTCTACTTTTGAAAGTCGGATGACCCAGTACGAAGAAGACTTGAAGAATGCAGCGGGCTCGGACACAACTCATAAAAGTATATCCAGCCTCTCACGTGACTTTGTGGAGTTTAAATCCCTTATCTGGAAAACCTTAGGTATGTTAAAGTCCCAAATGGAGCTGTTGTCACTTGGTCTGGACAGACATGAGATGGCCTCTAGAAGAAAAGTTCTATTGCTGCATGGTTTGGAAGAAAATAATGAGGATGACCATCCCTCCCAGGTAATTTTATTGTTATCCGACAAACTGAAACTGTCTAACATCACAGCCAAGGATATTGAATCTTGTCACCGTTTGGGAATCAATACCAAGAAACCACGCCCTCTCTTATTACGTTTCAATAGCCTTCATCAGAGAAACGAGGTCTGGAACAACAAGACCAAGTTTAAGGGCACCGGGTTGACATTATCTGAGTTTCTTACAAAGCCTCGTCACAATGTATTTATGGAAGCCCGTAAACATTTTGGAATAACGAACTGCTGGAGTTCTGATGGAAAGATTGTAGTTCAGCTCCCTGACAGTGCGCGACGTAGGATTGAATGCATCTCCGAGTTACGCAAACTGTGTTCGGAATATCCATCATCACAGCTACAGCCTGCTGAACCTACAAGGTCTAAACCGAACCGCACACCTGCATCCATTACTGAGAAAAGGTCCCGCAAGCCAGCTAAGTAATCTAGGCTGTAAACAAAACACTGTGCATATCCATCCTTCTTGCATATAATCATATTGTTTTATTTTTTTTTTATTTTGTACTGCTTGAGTACTCTTTTACTCTTAATAATTCGTGTACTCTTAATAATTCATATCAATTTTGTTATTTCCTTTGTTGATGGAGGTAATCTTCATTCATGTCAATTAATTGTCAATTATGACTCTTCAAGTTTGACATTTTTCACTAATGTCAGTGCGTTTAGTTTTTAAATACGCTAACATTTTGTAAAACCTTTTAGTGCAATGAGGATATGAAGACTTAGAAAAAAAAAAGGCACAAACAGAGAAGAAAGTTTATTTATTGGTAACTTATTTATTTATTATTATTGTAATTATTTTATTTCAGTTTTTAATTTATATTATATTGTACCTTATTTATGGACGATTATTGCGATGAGAGTTTCGCATCTTGCTTAACTCCTGAGTCTTCTGACGGGGATTACGCCAGTGCATGTAGTGATAGTGAGGGTGATCCTATCAACTTGAACAAACAACTTTTTAAAACTTTCGGCTCTTTTCATAATTTTTTCAATGTTGTGCATATCAATGCACAGAGTATTCATGCTCATTATCCTGACATTCTATCCTCCTTCGATCCAAATCTTATTCATGCAGTCCTTATCTCTGAAACCTTCCTTAAACCCACACTCCCTTCTTCTCAATATGCATTGTCAGGCTACCGGCTCATACGGAATGACAGAATAGGCAAGGGCTATGGTGGGGTTGCCATTTATTTACGCTCTGATTTCACCTTTAGGATAATTGACCAATCCCCCAGTAACTACTCAGGCTTCGCAGAACACCTTTTCCTGGAACTCATATTCCACCACACTAAACTTCTTGTGGGTGTGTATTATAGCCCGTCTTGTCATATCGATTACTTTTCCTCCTTCGAAGCTAAACTAGAGAATCTATCACCCTTATACAACGATTCCATCATCCTTGGGGATTTCAACACGTGTCTACTCAAGACTGATGCACGTAGCCGAAAACTCCTATCCATTGTCTCCTCACTCAATATGCATATTCTCCCTTTAAACGCAACACATTATGCTCCTCATTCTACCCCCTCTCTCCTAGATCTAATCCTTGTTTCCAACTTAAATAAAGTTGCTGCACACGGACAGCTTGCCGCGCCTTTCTCATACCATGACCTAATTTTCCTCTCTTACAAAGTCATCTCTCCTAAACCTAAGTCCAAATTCAGTATTTTACGCAGTTTTAGAAATATTATAGAACAGAATTTGAGGGATGATGCAAAAAATTTAGATTGGTCTCCAGTTTTCAATAGTGGCGATATTGACACTAAAGTTGAAAAATTCAACAAAATACTTATAGATCTATATGATAAGCATGCGCCGCAAAAAAAAGTAAGAATTAAAAATCTTCCTGCACCTTGGCTCTCCGAAGAGATCAAACAACTTATGTCCAAGCGGGACAGAGCCATGAGAAGATATAAAAAGTATTCATCTGATGAAAATTGGTCAATTTATAAAGTTCTCAGAAATCGCTGCAGTCGTCTGTGTAGAGATGCTAAAAGACGCCACATTTATGAATCCATAAAGAATTTCAACTCACCACAGGTATGGCGATTTCTTAGATCTCTCGGTATTGGTAAAGCTACCAATGACGCTACTACTGATATTGACCTTGATGTTTTGAATTCACATTTCTCCACTCCACCGGCTTGTGTAGATAGTTTGGAAAAATCATCTACACTTACCTATCTGTTTAGTCTTCCTGTGCCGCAATGTACCTCGTTTTCTTTTAACCTAGTTGCAGATTGTGATGTTAAGAGACATATCCTATCTATCTCCACTAAGGCTATGGGTGACGATGGTATTCAAACTCAAATGTTATGGCCTATTCTAAATGAACTCCTTCCGGCTATCACCCATATTGTAAACTACTCTTTAATGAACAGTGTGTTTCCATCGTCCTGGAAGAAGGCCCAGGTTATCCCTATACCCAAAATATCCAACCCATCCTTAGTTTCTCATTTTCGTCCTATATCGATACTCCCGATCCTTTCCAAAGTGCTTGAGGGTATCGTCCGAAATCAATTGAGCTGTTATCTATCCTCTAATTGCCTGTTGAGTCCATTTCAATCCGGTTTTCGCTCTGGACATAGCACGGTCACCGCGTTAGTCAAAATAACAGATGATATACGATTAGCGATCGAAAATAAACAATTAACAATATTGGTACTATTGGACTTCAGCAGCGCCTTTAACTCGGTTGATTTCGACATACTTTTAGGCATCCTGGCGTCTCTAAATGTTTCTAAATCTGCAATCGCTTGGTTTAGCTCCTATCTTCGGGGTCGCTCGCAAATGGTCCGCTCGGAGGAGACGTTCTCCAACTGGTGTGACCTTACTGCAGGCGTGCCTCAAGGTGGCGTATTATCTCCTCTACTCTTCTCCATTTTCATTAATGCTATCACTAATGTTATTTCTTCTCGTTATCATCTTTATGCGGACGATCTGCAGCTATACCGCCACTTTAAGATTGAGGAAGTTGCAGAGGCTGTCACTGCCATCAATACTGACCTACTGAACATCTGTTCTTGGGCAAAATCCTTTGGGCTGCTTGTCAACCCTGCTAAATCTCAGGCAATCATTATTGGTGGCAGGTACATCTGTAACAGTCTTGACCACACTGCGGTACCTCAAGTATTATATAATAATACTGTTATACCGTTTTCAACAGATGTTAAAAATCTCGGAATCTTTATGGATTGTAACTTGTCGTGGACCACGCATGTGACAGAGGTAAGCAAAAAACTGTTTGGGTCTTACCACTCCCTCAAACGTCTTCAAAGCTTTCTTCCTTTACAGACCAAGATACTGCTTTCTCAATCCCTTCTCCTTCCCCTTCTTGACTATGCTGATATTTCCTTTCTCGACGCCACCGAAGAACTTTGGGATAAGCTTGAACGGTTGCAAAATCTGTGTATCCGTTTCATATTTGGCTTGAAAAAGTACGACCATGTTTCAGATTTTCGGAAAAAACTAAATTGGCTTCCTATTCGTCGGCGTCGTGATGTTCACATTCTCTCTTTACTATATTCCACGCTATACAACCCTAACTTTCCTATATACCTCCGTGAGCGCTTCGAATACTTTGTTCCTAGGAATAACCTCTGTCGCTCCTCATCTTCTCTCCTCCTTCGAACTCCTTCCCATAAGACAAGTCGCTATGATAAGTCATTCACTGTTGCGGCTGTGCGGCTATGGAATGCCTTGCCGCTTGCAATACGTAAAAGCCCTTCATTAACTGTGTTCAAAAAGAATACCAGGGATTATTACCTCTCCCTCCAATAATTAGGCCCTTAGAATGTAGTATATAGTCTTTATTTGTTATTTTTCTGCATATTTTATTGTATGTATATGTAGTTATATGTATATGTATGTATGTGTGGATGTATATATATATGTATATGTATATATGTATGTATAAGTACGTATGTAAGTAGGTATATTCTGAAAATTAAATAGATATTGCCACAAGAATGAATGACCTTAACTTTCGGTATTTACATAATCTTCTTTTCTGATTTTTGAAGTTTATCCAATGTTAGTACACATGATTTTACCGTTATCTAATCTATCCTCTATTCACTCTAGGTTCGCTGGAAGAAAACTCAGGTTTGGGTTAAGCTCGCCTTTGTAAATGTAATCTCCTTTGTAAATAAAGTAAGAAAATGTGTGTACAATTAAATAAATAAATAGATTTAATTTGGTTGATTAGAATTTAAGCGGCGCGTCGCCCGCCCCGGGGACGCGCACCGATCTTGCGCCGCCATTTAATTACGTGGCCTTTTCTAACTTCTCCATTTAAATAAACACACCAAGTTGTGTTAGTTCGAACGCTCTCAACTAGTTACCGTTTTAAACGTTTGTGACTTGGTATTGTTTGATTTCATTCCGTTTAAATAATCAGATTTGATAAGCATTGACTTTAAGGCGAAGATTTAGATCTATTCAAATCAAAACGTGTGTTATGTATTTATATAACCGGATTTATAGCACTAAATAATATACACCAGTCTCAGGTGTAGATAGAAACTGCAACTCGACACACAGTGATCGATGGAAAGATGTCACCCAAGCCAATAACTTACACTTGGATTATCATTTATAAAGCTTTTTTAGCTGAATTTTTTAGCTTTATTTTGGTCAGCAACTTTCCTGATAGACAACCTTTATTATTAATGGCATTATTCATAAATTACTTTCACACTATAACTGTAACAGAAAAAGAGGACATTACATTGATACAGCTCTCGGAGCTACTCCAATAGGAATACGAGTACATTATGTAAATATGACGTAGGTACGCGCTACATCTTTAAAAAAGAACAATGTTCAGTAAGTATATAGAACGACTTTCACCTTAGTATCCAATCACTTCATAACTTTATTTTTTAATAGACTCATAAATTTTTAGGGTTCCGTAGCCAAATGGCAAAAAACGGAACCCTTATAGATTCGTCAAGTCTGTCTGTCTGTCCGTCCGTATGTCACAGCCAATTATTTCCAAAACTATAAAAGCTATACTGTTGAAATTTGGTCAGTCGATGTATTCTGTGAACCGCATTAAGATTTTTACATAAAAACAGAAGAAAAGCAATACATTTTAAAAAAAAATTTGAGTTTCAGTTTCAAGTATGGGGAATACTTGAAACTGAAACTCAAAAATTTTTTATTCATCAAACCTATACGTGTGGGGTATCTATGGATAGGTATTCAAAAATGATGTTGAGGTTTCTAAAATCATTTTTTTCTAAACTGAATAGTTTGTGCGAGAGACACTTCCAAAGTGGAAAAATGTGTGTCCCCCCCTCTAACTTCTAAAATAAGAGATAAATAAAACTAAAAAAATAGATAGATAAAACTAAAAAAAATATATGTTGTACATTACCATGCAAACTACCAACGAAAATTGGTTTGAACGAGATCTAGTGAGTAGTTTTTTTTAATACGTCATAAATCGTAACACGCAATTTACCTTTCATCCAATCAATACACTAGTATAAAAACATCTATGAAAGTTACAACGAACTACAAGAACTTTTATATGATGTTACTTGCTGATACGGAACCCTTCATGGGCGATTCCGACTCGCACTTGACCGCTTTCTTAGATAATATTTAATTCAAAAAATCGGCCAAGTGCGTGTCAGGCCACGCACAGAAAAGGGTTCCTCAGTCACCCATAATGGTACGTGGATTTAAAATTGTATCCAATAGATAAATATTATGTTTACGTATTAATGCATTAATTTTGTATGACGTTTTCCAAGTGAGCAGATTTGCAAATTAAGTCTTAAACTATAACAGATTAGATGACTTTATTAATTCAGGAGATAAGGAAACTCCTGAATTAATAAAGTCATCTAATCCGTTATAGTTTAAGACATAACTTGTAAAAAAAAAATTACATCCCCACTTTACGTGTAGGGGAGGTAGAATAGAACAGAATAGAATAGAATAATCTTTATTGTACACCATTTCATTGAATTTACATTTACCCCAAATAAAAACATTTTAAATAATTTTAGTGTAGCACTTTGTCGACGTAATTACAACACATATTCATGCAAAGTTTCATCTTTCTAGCACTTACCTTTTGGACGGTAAGTCGAAGACGGACGGACGGACAGACGGACGGACAGACGGACGGACGGACGGACAGACGGACATGACGAATCTATAAGGGTTCCGAGTGATATACTTCGGAATCCTAAAAATATAATACGTTACATTGAACTACTACTATAAATGAATGATTTGTAGCACAATTTGTAACTAAAGCAATTTTCAGAAAATTTGTATTATGAACTTAGTATGAACGAGAGAGTGTATTTGGTGGATAAAACGTACGTTGTGTATAAATGTTTGCCTTATTTTAATGGTGGTTTGCCTCTGACACCAGACATTCGTTTGTAGTCGTAAGATGCAGGTGACACCGCACTGCATTCCAACGATATCCAAAATACACGTATTTTCAGACTTCGATTTGTCTGTATGTATATATTGAAGCATTAAGTGTACTTTGTATAGATTAAAATGTTTAAAAAGTTAACAAATTGGCTAGTTTTGCTTTCGTACGTCTACGCGACTTGTAGAAGTATCAAGTATTGGGACAGCCACACTCGCGGTTACATGCGGCGCTCGTCTCCATGATGGGCGTCGTGGGATCCTACCTTTTTTTGGAGCTTCCTAATCACCGTTATTGCATATTTTATTTGTGATTTGAGAGGTGTCTTGTTTTTATTTTGGTAGATAACCGGTTACTTTTTTCGTAATGTATGTATTTTATGCACAGACGAAATAGATCAGTTAATTTTAATGTTGTGTTAATTAAAAGCGCCCCGTGTAGGTACAATTACAATTCTCATCCTTTACAAAGCCCTGTTAGTCTAATAGTTAGGGGTTTTGACTGCTGAGTCAGAGGTGATGGGTTCCATTACCACCTCAGATCGATATTGTGTGAAGTTTCTTCATTTATTCTAATTATATGTTTGTCTTTTGTTCATAGTTTAGTACAAACAAGGCTGGAATTTATCGATCGTTCTAATTAATTCATTTTGACTGATGAGTTTATACCTTATCATTGTGTAATCTAATGTTAGCAAAAGGTACTTTGAAGTGTAACTTACAACTGGTGCCATTGTCGATACCGCTTATTACAAGGAACTTGTTGTTTTGTTAGGTTTATGATTGATGATCTGTAACGCCACTACTTTGAACCGCAGTTACCAGCGCTCGTCTGCTTATTAAACAAGGTGAGTTACCGCATGGACCGCACCAACGTTAAGTACTACTGAATTAACGAGGCGCGGTGGTCGAATCGTTGCAAACAGTACCATCAGATTACGGCGGGTAATATGTGTCACACACGGACTACATGTCAAAACCACATGCCCGTTGTACGCTACACAAAAGGTAAGTGATTGGCCTATCATGAAACTGTTGTCAGTGAGAAACTGCGGTGAGACGGGGAGTGAATGAGTTACTAGATCGAGATAGATTGGGGTTGCATGGAGCATCGCGCAATGGCCCGAAATCATAATTACGTTGAATACGTCAGTACATATTGTAATAATACAATATTGTTGAGTAAGTAATGAAAATTGAAATAGATCAAAAATTCGTTTTAATATTTTCGTTATAATTATGGCACGAGGAGGAAAGCTTAATGTTTTCACAAAGTTGCAAATCCCCAGTCCTCACAGAGCCGTGGCTCGAGCGGGGCCACCTCATTATGCACTTCGTTTAACGACACAGTTTACGCTTTAGTAATAGAACTTGCTATCGCTATTTTTACTCACAGCTGCCACACAAACTCAGGTGGCTCCCGCTAGGCTAGTTAAAGAAAGAGTGTAGACGCACATGACGAAAGAACAGCCTGATTGTGTTACAAACAATACAATGTTTTAGTTATGTCGTAAATTGTTTTAAATTTTGTTAATAAGATTTTGTTCATAATAAATTGATCACAAAATGTACCTACACTTAGTCAGCAATAAAGATTTTGAATTTTGAATTTTCTCTTATTTACAAATAAAGATAAATTTATAAAACGATAATATAAATTCAACAAATTATGATATAGGAATTAGGAATGGTGTTTCTCAAATCTAATCACGTGGTGAAAAAAAATGTTACCTATTGAAAGAAGAGAATAGAGGTAATAAAAATTGTCGAAAGAGATTCTAAGGCTAAGGGGGCTGGCTCGATGGAGTGTTACCACAGCCTCCAAGCACGCCCGTCACCCGAGCACCTATAGTAAATGTATGTGTCTCTGAATCGGAGACGTCTCAGTGACGAGGCGGTGGACAAACGGCGTAACCCGTTTGACGTAACCTCCTCTGATGTTGAGCCTTAATGAGTAGAAGTAACCACTTACCAACATCAAACGTCTACACGTTTGTCCCCTTATGCCATTAAATAAAAAAAAGCGTCTGCCAATCGTGGGACTCATATCACTGTCGTGACACCCTCACAATTGTCCAAAACCAATTTAGAACTATTTACGTGAGATGAATTATACAACGTGTTTAGGCGCCGGACACTAACTATTTTTTTTATATTTAACCATCTGTGCCTACAGTATTGAAACTGAATATTATCTATATTCTTTCTCTTTGTGGAAATAATAAAATAGTGTTTATCAATGAGTATATGAAGTAAATTAACTGAGTAAGATTCGCTGTATCAGTCATGGTATTGTTATTCGTCTTAAGTGTATGCCAGCTGTTGTCGGTGCGCACTGGTTCGACATGTTCCGCGTAATATATTCACTTACAAACAAGCCACGACTTTTTTAGCTCTCTGTTGTTTATTAAATCCTTCGTGCCGATGCTCTATTGTCTATCTCCGACAACGTCGGGTACTAATAAAATGCCGATGAAAAATACACTCAATAACGTTTTCCTTCGATGTACAAACGACTGCTGTTGTCTATTAACAAGTGAGTGAAATATTGGGTTGCGTTCTAACTCCAGCAACTCTGGCCTTAGTTTGTTTGTTGACTCTAAACTATATTTACCAAATGAGTACCCAAGTTTATTGAGGAGTATGCCTATTCTGGTGTAAACCAAATTAATCATAAAGGCTCAGGTAATCTGACACAAAACACACATTAAACAAGATGATGGTGGATTAGCAGAGGTTTTCTCACCTTATGAAATAATCTCATTGCCTCGTACACTGAGCTTCTTTGAGTCTTTCATTTCAGTGTGTTTTTAAATCTTTGTCTAATTAAGGGTAACAAGGTAGTCTTAGTCAAATATATGTTCGTAGTCTGCAATCAAATTGATTAGTATGTAAATACTAGCACAGGATTGAAACCCTAAAACGAACTTAGTCTATTCTATTATTTAGATAAGGAGTAATGTACCTTACATATATTCTAGATATATATTATATATTCCATGATATACATATACGTATACATGATACAGATGTACATGTTCGAGAACGTAGTTTAGACAGTAGGTATCTCCACCCAGGCGGTAGGGCACGTATAACTTACGTACAAGTTGGGAGGAGTAATAGTTGCGCTAACTCATAGTTTAGGGACACTCGGACTAGGGTAACATGACATGGACTACACGAGATGCTCGAAGGGTCAGGTAAAGTTATCTTCGAAGATATTTCTGTGCGAAAGTTTGGCATTGTTTTATGAGAGCTGTATAGTCAAAGCACACATATTGTGCTAACAATAAATATAACATACCCATTACTTTCTGGTGAAGTATTTGTATTGTAAATACAAATAAATCAATGTATTATCACAGAATACATAATAGTACTCACTACGAAAAGTAAATCAAAGAAATTGGGACCCTAGGCATTAAAAGATAAAGTTCAATTCAGATGGCACAGCGCCGAATCAATTAGAATTATATTTACCTACCGTTGCGTCTCTTTCTATCGTGTAACTCTTACCTGTTCTGACAATGTCTAGTCGACCGGCATACTAGTCCGGGCAGGCAGGCGGCCGACTATACCTAAACTGCGGAGTGACACCCCCCTGGTATTATTTTGTAGTATAAACGTGTTATTGTTTGGTATATATAATGAGAGCGTTTATTGTCTAATCTTTTCTAATCTTGCCGTTGAATGTTTTTGAATCTCCTGAAATGTCTCCAACTAAGCTTTACGACTGTTATTTTATGATAACAACTGGGACCGACTGTTTAACGTGACCTCTGAATCACAGAACCGCTCATAACATATCATGCCACAAACGGTCACCCATCTAGGTACTGACCGCGCCGTCGTAGCTTACCCTCTGTCATCGTTTCCAATCACCTAAGGCCACGTGGCTGTGACCGCTTCCCTTTGAATGTTGTAAACCAATGAGTACGAGACGTAGTTAATCATAAACCGTTAGATTATTGGTTTATTGTATAGATAACACTGAAAATAAAAGTATTCGACTCAATATAATATTACTTGATATTGAAGAATCAATTTTGTGACAACACGCGGTCTACTTAGTGCTCGAAAAGCGCAGCGCAGGTATTTTCAATCATCGTCGTCCGCTGCTCCGGTACTACTATGGGCTGATTAAACTCGCCGAAGTCCCGGCAGCGCACGGAGCCTGCCACGAAGAATGTTCATTAAAAACGAATCCAGCACAATGTGCTCTGCAAACTGTATCTCGAAGTCTGCAACAGGCATCAGTCTTACGTATTACTAATGGTTGCTCTGTTACTGATTCAGTTAATATCTCAGCTCATTTAGAAGGGCACCTCACTTGTTTGAGATTTATTCGAAATAGGTAAAAAACATTTCTTAGATTTTCAAGATTTCAGATCTTAGATTTTCAATTACAATGATTGGGCCATGGGCCATTGGATAGTATTATTTTGTTTCCCTGTTAATATGATCGGTAGCTCAGAAACATCAGTATTTCAACACATACTTGCGTTTCTAACTCCGAATGTCTTGTACACCTTTAAGTCATTAATGCTTAAGTCAATTTGAACCCAGTCCTGACCTAATATAGCCACTTCATTCATCAGAGGTGAAATCTTTGAGAGGAGGAAATTGCACACCCCTTTACTATATTCAAAACATAATCTTGTTCCCAAGGGTTAGATTGATTAACCAAATAATAATGTACATTAATACGATTAAAGCTGCAAGCAAAATCTGATGTTCGGAGAAGTAATTACTCCCTAGAGTTCAGTTCTAGTTTATCTAACATGCATTTTGGTGGATAACTTTTGACTGTACTTCCTGAGTCAATGTGTGTCCTGAGTCCTGTCAATTATATAACAATACAACACCGTGTTTTATATAATTACTAGCTGATCCGGCGAACTTCGTACCGCCCGAATTTGAAATCCCATAGCTTGTTCGCAGCGCCACCTACCGGGTACTATAATTTGAGATTTAAACTATCCTATCTCTCAAGTTAGATCGAACTGCACATGGTGTGCGAATTTTATTATAATCGGTTAAGTGGTTTAGAAGTCCATTGAGGACAAACATTGTGACACGAGATTTATATATATTAAGACGAGATTTATATATATTAAGATATGTCAGGTGTATTTCACTAATCAACATTGTTTAGGAAAACACGCGTACCTCAAGACATTTCTTCTCAATAAATAAAAATTTATACCATTTTAATTATGAACTATTTTTAATATCGAAAAAAATGATTACAAAAAATGTCGATGGGGTTCAAGAGATTCTTATAATCGAATCGCTGTTCAGTCAAGTCTCAAAATAACAAGTGCAATAATACTCTTGCCCTTGCTAATACTAATTGAGTGGTTGGATTATGGGTCGTCGAAGTGGAATAATTCGGTGAGTGTCGGCAATACACAACTTAGTCCGGAGCTGAGCCGCGTTGAGTGCAGTTCCGTGTTGTTGAACTATTCTTATCTATTTATGAAGGCGAGCGGAGGCCATAGCTACGACTGACTACACTGTATTGTGATAAAGCATTATTAAATTCAAGTAAACTCCGCAGACGAACGTGTGCTGCCATATGTAGAGTGTTTCCATTACTTACATGCAGGCCTTTTTTGTCCCTTTTTTTCTAACACGCTAATTCTCGAAAGTTGTGAATCCCATAATGTTTGGACCCGTCTTCACCCCTTGCCAAAGTTTTTAAGGAAAAAATCGTAATAAATTGTTTTTTATGGTTTAAAAACCTAATGTCATTTTAAATAAAAGATGAAGTAATATGTATTATGGTAAAGTATATTTCGTTGTCCCTATATTTAACCTAAATGATATAAATGTATACAATAAAAGAAGAAGTGAGAAAACAAGCCTGAATTAAGTAAAAATTACATAAATAGATGTTTAAAACATGGACTGTAAATTTAAATTCATTCATTGGCATTAAATCTATACTATGGTCTATATTGTATATCTATCTAATATGTAAAATTATCATGTCTCGCTGTTTGTTACCAAACTCCGAGACATGACAATTTGACATGACAAGAGAACCGAAACAGCTGAACTGATTTGTATGAAATTTGATGTGCATTTTGGGCACATCTATTTTTCATATCCCTAGGACGCGATCGGAAGCTGCAAGCAGCAGATAGTATGAGGCACATCAGGGTTCCAGGGTTTACCGTTTTAGGGTTACTATATTTAATTCTATATTCTATTTTTGCACCCACCGCATCATATTTCTTCATCACCCTAAGGTTGACTGGCAGAGAATCTCTCAGGGTATTAAGTCCGCCTTTATACATGTTGTGCATTAAGTTTAAATAAATAAATTAAAGTTTAAAGACTGTTTGTATTTGCTTCACGAAATTGTATCAATTCACTGCTTTCTATCCAGCAGTGGACTGTACTGTACTGGATACAAAGCAGTAACTTACATAGCCCTCTCCTTGGAAATAAGGTTTTGGCCCAATGCATCAGGCTAGCCCGACGGCCTGGTATAAAGTTTGTAAATTTTTTTTGTCTCTTTGAAGTGATGTTCGCCTGTGTAGGTTGCTTCCTAAGTCGCTTTTGCTTAATCCGTCACCACGATATTTACTTTACACGTAGACTCAATTTATAGATAGATAGATCTCTTTATTTGCACACCATATTACAGAGTTATATGAATGAAGAAAATGGTTGAAATAATAGTATATCAAAGGTTCAAGACGATTATGCAAAACTATTAAACAGTTACTTGCATGTGTTATATATAACTCTAGTGTTTGTAGGTGATGTGAAAAGTCAAGGACGCGGGGGGCGGTAGTAGTAGGGCACTGTTATTGCATTTCTGGGATGTTTGCGTAAACGTTCGCTGGAGAGCGCCGTACATTTTGTATTTGCCTTGTAATGTCGTATCATGTTGCCAGTGTATTTTGTTGTTCTAGTGCAAAGAGAACATAGGATGAATGAACAAGCGCATGTAATTGGAGTGCTTAGGATTATGTAGAGTCGGTTGTAAGTCTGAAACACAGGGTATAACAACATTATAAAATCAGAAGAAAGAGAGAAGAGAAAGAACTTTTGAAAACATGGCAAAAATTTTGAAAACATTGATCAATCACAGCGGTTGATCAAATGCAGTGGGTTTAAACAAGAATTAGATTTGATAGCACACATGGAAATATAAGTTGAATTGAATTTTTGTAACTTTTCTTTAGTAGCAAAAAAGAGAAGTGTTATGCTCTCGTTAGTTATAAAATATCATTAATATCGTGTAGACTAAATAAAAGTGTTTCTGTAGCTTGTTTTATTTCAGTGAGATGAGAATCAAGTCGAATATGCAAGTAATATCTTGGAATGAATCGAAAGTGAAATCCGATGACTTGTGTCGCTTATAATCTATCGTTTACGCATCTTGCGCCGTCATCAGAATAATTCTATCAACATTGCCATATGTACATATCTTTCTAAGAATTCACCTTACACCTTTACTTCATAACATTCATAAATGGTTATGTAAGAATTTTCGATTATGGAGTTGACAGTATGTTCGATATCGGTGAGTCACTGATATTGTCTCAAATATTAAGGAGGATACAATTTTCCAGTAAAAGTAAAGTACTTTTATCAGTTTCTTGTCATATAAAAAGTCGTACAAACGACACACATGTTCCACAAACACAAACATTCCTCGCGCGCCGCTGACAACAACGACATTATAACCTCACGTTAGTGCGTGTGTCACACTCACACTCACACGAAGCAATGTGCAAGATAACACAAAGGAAGTGTTGGTGTATCTCTCGATAGTCCGTCTCAGTTACCTGTTATCTTATTAGTTTCTTGATGAAGCCTTGCCAGAAGTTATTTACGGTAAAGAAGCGAGTAATACACTACCGTCAACTTTATTACATACTAGCTGACCCAGCAGACTTCGTACTGCCTCAATCAATAAATAGAAGACCTAAACTTTTGTATAAAATAAACTTAAAACAAACAAAAGGATATATTTTCGATATATTTACCTTTTAAATCTTCTCTGGACTTCCACAAATAATTCAAGGCCAAAATTAGCCAAATCGGTATAGCCGTTCTCGAGTTTTAGTGAGAACTGAGACTACACTACCACAACGAACAGCAATTCATTTATATATATATATATAGTTTGTTAATGACATATACAGCCAAAAACTTCTAACATTAATTCAATAATAGCCAAATTTAATTTTTGTTTGCAAGAAATGATAGAATCACTAAAAAATTTTCAAGACAACCGGATTTTACATTAAAATAACACAAGCAAGAATAAAGCGGTTTATTATTTCAAAAAATCATGGAAATATTTTGGTGAACTCGATGTAGGTAATTGATAAAAAGATTGTTTCTATTATTTTCCTTCACCAGATTCTGTTAGAAAACAAAGCCCCATTCGAAGTACATCAAAAGTAATAGCATGCCAAAACAATCCGTGCTGCCATTACGCATAAACAAACCGCTTTATTGTAAAATAATATGCGCAACTTTCATGTATTATTCAGATCGATTTCCTCGACATTATTTCTCTTCAGTTCTTTGCTGTGATCAGCACACGCTCTTTGGTTTTCGTGCGATCGCCTCATGACAGGTGGATAAAGAGCTCGGAAAATTTTATATTTAAAATGTAAAATGTATGGTTGTAAGACCTTTATGTATTAGTCAAAGGTGCATTGGCTATTCATGGCATCCGGAAAGTTGGTGGAAGTTGCAGTAATTCTATCACGTTGGGTTTTTGGTTTCACTTCTAGAGGGAATATTGGGCTCGTTTGACAGCTAGAGATCACGAGTGAGACCTTTCATTGAAACTGTTTTCACTATCATAACAAGTAGCTTTACTTTGTTATGGTCATAGTTTTAAATTAATGTGATAGCTGCTAAAATGACTGTCCTCTGCTCAAATAAAGATAATATAATCAAACATCGTTAGATATTATATATATATTTTTTATGTTTAACTTATCTTTAGTAAAATGTCCTAAAGCAAGATCACTAAGAGTATGAGTATCGTTGGCTTTAGATTCGCACGTCCATTGACATTCGTGACATCACTGCTTCAGAACGATATTAATCACAGCCGTCAACGCCCGGCGAGTCTTGGCCCAACTCCACCATAAATCACACGTGACGTAGTTCTTTAAATAAAAACTATTTCACGGGACTATCACTTGTGCTTTTAAGTATCGGCGCCGCCGTAAGTGGCCAGAATTAACATTAAAGATAATAACATGTCCATCGATTAGGACTGTTACGTATAACAAACTGTTCTAACAGATCAAGATACAGAAGCAGGTCAGAACATGGCCATTACAGTATATTATCTAATTATCATTACAAGTGATTGAGCAGTTCACTCACAATGCACTTATCTTCGCAATTCGACAGATAGATGTGCGTAGAAAGTCATTAATAAGTACGTGATACGCGTCGGGCATTTATCGACAGGTCGCTAGTATCTCGTTGACGTTATTGCGATTACTTGGTAGAGTTTTATACGTCACGCGTCCTGTTAACTTCGTATAAGATATTTATATTTTAGTAGATACTTCCTACTTTACATATCAAAATGCGCTATCTACTATATAAAAATAAGTCGGATTTTCCTTCCTGACGCTATAACTCCAGAACGCACTAACTGATTTCCACGGTTTTGCATTCGTGGGAAAGGTCTCGGGCTCCGTGAGGTTTATAGCAAAGAAAATTCAGGAAAATTTCAACAGAAAAGCGGGAAATATCTTTTTTTAGAAAATAGGGGATGACTTTTTTATGGGAATCTTTTAAGGGCAGGACGACGTCTGCCGGGACAGCTAGTAATCTTATGTATCCTATACTTAAGATTATAGCGCACTTTGATTTTTTATGGAGTGTTGATTACATAACTATTAACATAAAACTAATTCATAAACCTTCCGAGCGCTTTTCTTATTACATATTCTGATATTAAATTCGTTGTCATTCATTAATTTATCTTAATGTCGAGTTTTAGTTCTTCAAACAATTTAATCACTCGTTCCATGTAAGTGCAGTTTGACGTGAAACAGAAAACAAGGAAGTCAAAGAAGATGATTTTGTATTTAACATCTTTTTAATCTTTGAAAGCGACTTCTCACAACCAAATATTTTACAGCGTCATGTGAGGGCCCAACAGGTAACTTAACTTAAAAGCCAGTGAGGATTGAGACGAAATAATTGTTACTTCTGTGTAATAACGAAATGTTTTATGTTTTTGAAGTACCTTTTGTGTTTTATATTGGTCCTCCATTTTGCAGTTTCATCGTAACAATGCTTAAATTCTCAATAAAATTTGTTTTATCTGAAAACGGCCAGCTCCATTGTAGCAGCTTCCGCAACGTGCTGATCAAAATTTATCGATAAGTAAACGAAACATAAGCGAAAAGCGGATAAGAATGAGCCTCTTTGGAGAGCTCCCTTAACATAATACTCGTATACTACCTACGTATAGAACAGTTCCAGTCTCTTTTCATTTCATTTTGTACTCAGTAATGTTGCTGGGTGAAGTTTTATGGGAAAGTAAAAGTACTTACCCACACAGAACTGATAAATAAGCTCATTACATAATAGGTATTTCACCAGCGATAGTAGATCTACTCAGCTACCACCACAACACACTTGAGACGTAGCTAAGTCTCAAGTGTATTGTGGTGGTAGCTGAGTAGAGGCCGAACTTTGCGTAGATGGGAGACGAATACTGGCAAGTTGAATATAGCCTGATAACTCATACGGACGATCGTTTAATTTTTAAGCAGGAGGAAATTATAAATAAATAATAAATAAATAAATAAATATTTTGGACAACCGACACACAACATCATCTAGTCCCAAGCTAAGCAGAGCTTGTGTTATGGGTACTAGACAACTGATATAAATACATAATCATACTTTTTTTTTGTAAATACATACATATTATACATAAAAAACACCCGGACTCCGAAACAAATATTTGTGAATCACACAAATAATATTTGGTCCGACCCGGGAATCGAACCCGAGACCTCTTGATCAGCAGCCGCATACGCTAACCACTAGACCAACGAGGCAGTCAAAAGTTTGATCATTAGTAATTCGGGAATGCGTAACGTGTACACTATTAGTGGTTATACAGTAAGTTGACGAGGTACAATGGCTTGTAAAGGTATGCGTTATTTACACCGCACGACTCTTATCCCTTCGCAAACTCTGAAGGCTCACAAACAGAAATGTTATTGTTCTCCACGTGGTGGCCAACTATGTTTTCCTAGGACACAACTACAAAGGTTCTAAAATATAAGTAGATTGTGGCCCCACCGCTGACAAATATCTCCCGGCTAAGATTTGCCTTGTTGAGGTTGCTTTGATACAAAACATATATAGAGAAATGTGCATACGCTTAAACTGATTAAATTAGTATTATGAATTCAAATGTAAGATAGGGTCAACCAATGTGTAGCCTAGAATGTCGTATAATATAAGCTTATTTTAAGTTAGCTTCTAAGGCGCACCTGGAAAAGTATGTTCAACCAACGTGCATGCAACCAAAGTTTTATTGAATGTGTAAACACCAAAGAAATAAAAAGCTTTTGAAAGATTGTGAAATACACAATTAGCTGGTTGAGAATTTGTTCGGTAACTAAATATGTGTGGACTGGTGAAACTCGTAGTTACATAGGAAGGAGCCTTAGCATAACTATGTGACTCGCGCATCCAACTATTCACTGTCAAATGTATGAGTACCGAAATTAATTATTATTCACTACAATATACAAAATAGTATAGAATAGTTTATTTTTATTATCATGTTCATATAACAAGTATTCTATTGATTAAATCTAATTCATCGTAGGACAACTTGACAGGTATTCAAATTCAATGTCTGGTATCAGAATATTTTTCAAATAAAATTTTTTTTTTTTCGGACAACTTACACACTACGCCATCTAGTCCCAAACTAAGCAGAGCTTGTATTAAGGGTACTGGACAACTGATATAAGTACATAAACATACTTTTTTTTTTGTAAATACATACTTAATATACATAGAAAACAAATATTTAAATTCCGAAACAAATATTTGTGGATCACACAAATATTTGGTCCGACCCCGGAATCGAACCAAAGACCTCTTGATCAGCAGCTGCATACGCTGACTACAAGACCAATAAGGCAGTCAAAGTCAGAGTAATAAAGTTATGCAAGTTTTATTTTCAATTCGCCAGTCTAACTTCAAAGTTGAACAACTTTCAAGATACGATCACAGCTTTACAAGCCTTAATGAACTGTAGATAAATTAGAATAGTACTAACAGTGGGGCTCTGGCAACAAATCAAATAGTTGTCATGTCGTCCTTTGCAGGCAAATTGAAGAGGCGCGAAGAGCACACAAAGAGTTAGTTATCTCCGTCCCCGGTGTATTTATGGAAGGTCCCGCTCGTGGAGCCCTGAGGGGAGTGGAGGTGAGGGGTGAAGGCGCGTGACGACACTTAATTTCACTTATTACCACCTCCTCGACGCCAATAGTTTCAGCTCACTTAGTACTGATCCTGATTAGATTCACCTGGCGCTATTTCAGTATTCGAGGCGAGGACAGTGAAAACGTTTCTGTTTGGTTTGGAACTAATTCGTAGGATATTAAAAATTGCTCAATACCTTACCGCTTTATTTATGCATTATATTACAAGTAGCAATAGAAGTATGTGCGAATGAAGTGTATTTTTGAACTTTGAGTACCGAATACCACAATTACAATCATTGAGAAAATATATATTAGGGATGTACTAAATATATTTGGACTCGTGTGAAATCGTCACTTTAAGTTAGGCTACTTTTTACTAAAGCTAGTAACTAATTTGAGAAAGTTTTATTATTGTTTTTGTAGAAAACGTATTTTGATATAATTTTTTTTCGTCTTTAAACATGTTGTTACTATAATAAATCTATTTTTATCAATTTTCTAGTAATATTACAAAGCACTTTAAATACGATTCAAATATTTTTTCTGAACTTAAATAAACTCAAAAATAGAAAGATCTCAGAGAGCAAATAATGTTTTAAGAATTTTGTATACAGTTTTTCACAAAAAAAATATAAACATACTATTAGATTAATGCATTCAATTTATACCTCCATCCAATAATGTAATGAATGTAGGGCAAGTGTGTTTTTTAGGGTTCCGTAGCCGAATGGCAAAAAACGGAACCCTTATAGATTCGTCAAGTCTGTCTGTCTGTCTGTCTGTCCGTCCGTATGTCACAGCCAATTATTTCCGAAACTATAAGAGCTATATTGTTTAAATTTGGTCAGTCGATGTATTTTGTGAACCGCATTAAGATTTGTACATAAAATAGAAAAAAAAACAATACAGTTTAGGGGTCCCCATACTTGGAACTGAAACTCAAATTTTTTTTTATCATCAAACCCATACGTGTGGGGTATCTATGGATAGGTCTTCAAAAATGATGTTGAGGTTTCTAATATTATTTTTTTCTAAACTGAATAGTTTGCACGAGAGACACCTCCAAAGTGGAAAAATGTGTGTCCCCTCCCTCTAACTTCTAAAATAAGAGAGTGATAAAACTAAAAAAAATATATGTTATACATTACCACGCAAACTACAAACGGAAATTGGTTTGAACGAGATCTAGTGAGTAGTTTTTTTTAATACGTCATAAATCGTAAACCGCAATTTACCTTTCATCCAGTCAATACACTAGTTTATAAACATCGATGAAAGTTACAACGAACTACAAGAACTTTTATATGATGTTACTTGCTGATACGGAACCCTTCATGGGCGAGTCTGACTCGCACTTGGCCGCTTTTTTTTATATAAAATAATGCAATGATTTTAATTGATTGGTCTTTGTAAGTAGATGAGAATTTAATCCAAGATATTTTTTTTTGTTAAGCCTATCAAAGTATCTCTACTCTGCCTGATGGAAAGCGTAGGCAGAATCCAGGAGTAAGGGCCACCATCCTCACTCTGAGTGTATACAATGCAACATGGTGACCCACACCATGGCGGCTGGGTGGAATGAATTTGCATCTTTAGGCTTCCGGTCTCACACTCAGCAGCACAACAAAGACGCCAGCACGAATGCTATCAATGTAGGTTGGTCTTCTGTGTGAAGGTAGTACTGCCATCACACCGGTCGGTTTACGTAATCTCATTCAAACCAATTTCCGGTGAAAGTTTGCATGGTAATGTACATCATATATTTTTTTTAGTTTTATCATTCTCTTATTTTAGAAGTTACAGTTAAAAAAATGACATTAGAACCCTAAAAAATTGTTTCAAAGAAATAAATAAGGAGACGTTCGAACGAATAACGAGAAAGAAGCCATCTTTAAGACATTATATTATACAAATCGAGATTAACTACTTTGTGGTCATTAGTTGCACTGAAATTGATTTAAATAGGCATACAGTAGTAAAACGAACTGTCGTTGAGTTATATATCATGAATACACTGGCAGGTCCGTCGCCGCGGACGCTCAGTTCTGTGATGCAAATGAGTGGCGCGGAGGACTGAGTGCCTCCTGAGATTCATTTGTGAGCGTTTAAATTGTGTCCTTCGACCGTTTCACTCTCATTATTAAAAAGATCGTTAGAGTTGAGGCCGCGCCGCAGCCATTGTCACTGCGCGAATATTGGGTGCGAGTATCGTGACATTCACGTTTGCTTTTAGGCTTCACGCTGAGAAACTCCTTTAAACCTTACAAAAGATTTATAGATTGAAGTTGTTTTTGATCTCTGGAGCTTTTATCAGTTTCAGTCGTTGTCTTCATTTTATTTTATTACAAATGAAAAGCTTTGTTCTAAACTGATACCTACTTAATATGAAATAGAAACAATGAAGGGAAGGTTCATAATATTAAATGTACATTTTTAACGTTTATGTTTAAGACCTTAAGGTTTTCTGGTTTAAAGTTGTCACGCAATCGTATAGTGTCTCGTTGATCTAGCGGTTGGCATATGCGACTGCCGATCAAGAGTTCTCGGGTTCAAACCTCGGGTGGGGCCCAATGATATGTTGTTTTTCTTTCAAGAAATTCTTAATAACAGCTCATGGAATTTTGGTGGTGTTTCTCGCCCGTGCCTCGGAGAGCATGTTAAGCCGTTGACCGCGGTTGTCATGAAAATCTCTGGCAAACGGTCATTGATAAGTTAGTGCCTTCTAATAAATTGACAACTTTTTTTCATTTAACGTCTCAGAGCCCCCAAGGGCCGGCGGTGAATTGGGTCCGAGTGAAAGTTGTCTTTCCAGGCCTTCTCCGCCGCCTATTTCTGCGAAATGACGTATTCGCATGAGGTTGCATCCGCGGTAAAGCCATAGCTTTGGGACGTCTGATGTCTAGTCCTATGTTCTATTTTGTTCTAATTGTGATTTTTTGTGGATCATGCAGATCCCATATACCAATGTCTATAAATAGCTATAAGTAACTTCACATAATTAAGAAGTTTGTTTACAATCTCGTCGTTCAACTTGGCGTCATCTTCTGGGAAAACTAAACTTGCAATTTATTTGAGTATGTTGGTACGTAACACCGTGAAGATAGGCTCCGCCCATTATGGTACACAATGGAACGATTTTATTTATATTTAGTGCCGTCTCTAGCGCCGATTTGTTTGAAAACTCGACGTCCCGAGGTATTTTAATGACTTGAAGATCAATACATTTCAACTTTTTAGACTTTAAGCACACCGCGAGTTTGTGTCTCAAAACAAATATTCTCGTCATAAGTAGTATCACATTGCTAGTACGTGTGCTTGTATATCGTTCACCCATGTCACTTTGTTAAATCTTCTTTCCAAAGCACTAGCAAAGCAGCTCACTAATAAATTTTAGGATCCCACATTTTACTCGCCTCAAATTAGCCAATGCTCATTTATACAGATATTTGAGAATGTTAGATATGTCATACTATCTATGAGCTTTATAGATCCGTTAATATTTTTGTAGAAGAACTTACCACAAAAGTAATTTCAAAATATATAATTATAGTGCTGGCGCAATCTCGGCTCATATTAAATCCACCCCGGATAAGTAGCCGCAATTTGCAGTTCGTTTGCGGCGAATGACAATTTTTCACTGAGTTACGCAACTATAACTTAGGTTGTGCACAAAATAGCACTAATGTTCAATGGCTGTTTAACGATTTGTTTTAATAAGTGTTAATTAAAATAAATAAATTATATAATATAATTTAATTAGAATTAAAAGTTATAGCTGCTGGAGTACTATATTTATCAGACCAAAGAAATAATGACAAAAGCGATAGCTCTTTTTAAGGAAAACTTCCACAGTACGGTGGTTTCCTGTGTTGCAGGGAAATATACAAACATAATAAAATAAATATAGAGAACATTCATGACAACATATCACACACAATGTTGTTCCAAATGGGGATCAAACTCAAATTACTCAGAGCAGTGGATATCAGTGAAGTGACCGTTTAAACCAAAGAGTAGCACATGTAATGCAATATGTTAGTCACAGACGCATACACAGCGGTGAACACGTACATATTATACATATATGCGCATGTGTGCAGGACACAATAGAATATTAGCGACAGTGGCCATTACACGCTCACGGGTCACTCACTAATCGTGTCTTGCATTGTCTTCGGCTAACGTTATCCCGGATACTACCGGACATATAGTGCCGTAAAAGACTTAAAGCGGTACAGAACGACAGCGTGCAAGTAATATGTTCCACAAAAGAAAATTCAATATCATTTTAATTACATTGGTCCTTCTTCCGGAACTGTTATACACTTGACTGTGAATAATTTATGATACTTCGTGTTATAACTTCGCGTCTCATTTGTTTCTCTGAGAGCAACTGTTCGAAATAGAACAAAGTACGTTTTGAAAGTTTGATTTGTTACCTTGTTTTCTGTAACTTTGTGCCTGACAAATAAAAGAGCCCAGTTTTAATCACCACCTGTAAATGTGCTATGTACTCGTAGCCTTATAATACTGAAGTGTGATCATTTTATTCGGGAGCTGATCTAGTACTATTGTAGTTTTTTGTCTTTAACAACATGTTTAGAATGTTACACTGTAACTAACTAATTACATATCTAATATTTTAATATGAGATTATTGTTTAATTTAGGTTACAGGAGTTTTTGTAGCGATACACCAGGTAGAAAGTATTCAAGAGGTATCTGGTACACGCCTATATAAGAGGAACCTAATCACTCTATCCATACACGTTGTGGTGGTACACAGCGGTATTATAATAATGAAGTAACTCACCAAGATCATTCAATACTTCGCCATTATCTATTAGCGTATCTGTGTATAGCGCACGTGCCCGCTGTGGTGGCGCGCTCGCGCTCGCTCCATTAGCTATTAGAAGCGGAGATAAACCCATTTACCTAATTTATTCAAGTCCGGTTCGAGACTCTCTCCAATTATGGCGAACTTTCTCATTTTGAATATTGTTGAGCCCGTGAATTTATTTCATCGGTTAATTCAATTACTTTAAGGAACAGAAGACAGTTTGTGTCAAGGAGTGATACAATTTTGTTCCGCAAGTGAATCGCTTATTCTGTACAATACAACGCTTATTTTATTTGCTTAATTCGTTTCAGATGGAAGTATTTATACACGTTGTGCGTTCATTCGGTCCGCAGCGATGTGCCTCCATTAGCGCGTCTGACAGAATGTCCTACTTCCACGAGATCGCGAACTGATGCGTATCCTAATTGATACTAATTTACGCCTCTGCTCCGATATTATTTATTTAAGTGCCTCGATTTTTCTCTTTTTGCTGTTTGTTATACATCCGAGAAAATATCTGAGCTTTTTAGGGTTCCGTAGCCAAATGGCAAAAAACGGAACCCTTATAGATACGTCATGTCTGCCTGTCTGTCTGTCCGTCCGTATGTCCGTATGTCATATTTTCACACAAAATAGAAAAAAATATATATTTGGGGTTCCCCATCCTTAGATAGAAATGAAACTCATTTTCTTTTCATCAAATACAAATACGTGTGGGGTATCTAAGGATAGGTCTTCAAAAATGATATTGAGGTATTTTTTTCTAAACTGAATAGTTTACGCGAGAGGCACTTCCAAAGTTATAAAATGTGTCCCCCCCCTGTAACTTCTAACTTAACGTAACTTCTAAAACAAGAGAATGATAAAACTGAAA
Source organism: Phragmatobia fuliginosa (assembly GCA_932526445.1). NCBI lineage: Eukaryota > Metazoa > Arthropoda > Insecta > Lepidoptera > Erebidae > Phragmatobia > Phragmatobia fuliginosa. Next base: position 246,179 of record OW052065.1, read on the forward strand.
TAATACATGATGCACATTACCATGCAAACTTCCACCAAAAATTGGTTTGAACGAGATCTAGTAAGTAGTCTTTTTTAATACGTCAGAAATCGTAAACCGCAATTTACCTTTCATTCAATCAATACACTATTATTAAAAAAAAAAATATCCAAATCGGACTACTTTGTAAAAAGTTATGCGTGATCATACCTAAAAAAAAATATCGACTTGAGATCAAAGTTACAACGAACTACAAGAAATTTTATGTGATGTAACTTGCTGCTGCGGAACCCTTCATGGGCGAGTCCGACCCGCAATTGGCCGCTTTTATTTAGATAAACTAACTGCGCCCCGTGGTATTACCCGCGGGTTAAAAGATACACTAAAACTACTTAAGTACAAGTGAGTCAAATATTCTAATTTTTAAAGTCTTCACAGGTAGATATGTTAGTTTTCTACAATTGCTTCTTCTAAGAATATAGAGGAGTACCATACAAAAGCATTCCAAGGCGTGTTTGTGCTTCTGAGTAGGGGAGCGGAATATTTTTAATTAAGTAGATAAGGTTGTTAGAGCTAGTCGCGTCTGATGTAGGAACTGTCTACCGTTTACGTGGAACGTTCGGAAACTTCGTAGTAGCTGGCAATTTTAAAGTAAATTAATGGGAAGTCAATAAATGTAAGAACAAGATAAGGTCGTTGCATTGCACGTCGAGCGATACAGTGTGAAAGAACACACGTCTGTTTACTCATTAATATTTATTTATAAAGAAGTTAAAATACTTTGTTGTTAAAATTCCTTTGTAATGTAACAAATAGGTATCTGATTACATGCTCTATTAAAATGCCAAAAGATCACCGATGCTAACTCTAAGACTACCAATCACTAGTTAATAATATCAGAACTGAAACCAACAATCCCCTGTAATTTCGATAGTGCTAACTAGTAGTTAGTAACACCAAAACTGAAATCAGCAAACCTCCGGCACCTTGATAGTGCATAATTATAATCCGATGTCTAGTAATAACCAATAACTGACGCTAGTGGTTCAGTTGCTCTAATGCACATTTCTATCGATCAAACAAAATTGTTTTTGTATTCCCAATTCCTATTTTTCCTTCGAAATATTTTTTCGTTGGTTAGAAGATATCGTAAGATCATTAATTAATGATAAAATGCCAAGTGGTACTTAACAATAGGCAAGAAGGTTATCTAAGTTAGTGAATAAGTCCGAGTGCCATCAGTTGACATGTTGTACATGTTATAAAGATTAAATTAATTCTTCGTCTACATTTATGTGATACGTTCATGATGTGTAGTGATAGTATACAGGAGGCAAGTGCGTCGCATCGGATAATGCGAACAAATCCCTCGCGTGCCCCCAACAGCTATCAAAGTGCCGCCGAGTGAGAGCGTCGAGCGCGAAAGCTGTTCGCGCCGTATTCGCCCACTTGAAATACAACGTGCGCGGGCTATATTGGCTGTTGTAAGCGAACCAGATGAAACTCAGTTTATTTATATTTGATGTTTTGAAGCGAAACCCGAACTTTTAAAGCTTTGGTTATGAATGGTTTTGATAAAGTGCTTTTCTTTCACGTTTGAATGTTTGTTTGAAGGGTTCAAACAATCCCAGATCTGTTTGTTATGGTTACTCATTTGGGTTATTGTCTCGTTTTCTCATCGCGATGATTTTCTATCATTTCATTTGAAGTTGTTGACAGTAGGATCTCATTACTTTATTCAATAAAAAGTTGGGTTATGGTACTATTCTACTCTTTATACGAGACATTTTTGTTTACAAACTTCGAGTGCTCATAACGGTTACAATGATTATTTCCATTACTGAATATAATTTGAAACGGTCGCGTCATATAATGTTAGTTCAGTGCAAAATATTTGCATAATACTCGTAATTTATGATTGAATTTTCATGAACCCGTTGTAAAAGTATAAACATGAGCGCGCGTGAAGTTTTAATTAAACAAGTTACAGTGGCAGGCACTTAGCATTGCAAAACATCCCTCGCCGCTGACCAACCCGCCATCTCCTCGCGACACTAACCATCCACTCCCGTCGCTTCCATGTATTCTCTACAAATGTTGTTAGTTCACACAAAAGGAAGATACATTCTTTGTTTTGGTAATACTTTGACGGAGAACATGCCAATTGAAGACGGATCGTTAAACTAAAAGTAATCCGCTGACGTTTTTTGTCTTCCTTCACGCCGTAAGTATGGGCTTTATACAAGCTGGCGAAGTCCGGGCTCTTAGTTGGTGTTAATACTATGTATTCAGATAATATCAACGAAGACTACGTGCCTTCCATCTGTATGGTGACTTTTAATTCATTTTAGTTATTTCATTATAAGAATATAAGTTTCTCGTTTGTTATGTTTTCATGTTTAATGTTCTAAAGTTAATCTTGATACAATAATAATACGATAATATAAATCCATGTTTAAGTACACCTGCTTAAACACGCATTTGAAAAAAAACGGGCGGTTTCGATTTTCTTCCTGGCTGAAAAAAATAAAGTACCAAAAAGGTTTTAATCATTTGAATATGTTACTGGCCAGTTATAAAAGTGCCATATAACTCGTGCGAGCTAAGATGGCACCTGGCTCAAAACGAAACATGATACCGTTCCCCCGCGAAATACCCCTCTGTCGTCATGTGAGTAGCGTTAGCATCACTATTACCGTAGCACGCATCTTTTCATAATAATTTTAGTTTATTAGGTATTACCGAATGTCATATAAATTACTCCACGAGTTTATTTTATTAATATGTCATTATATTCATCTGGACAACCCAATTGTTTTAAAAAAGGTCACACGAAAGAAAACCAGCATGACGACTATTTTACGCAATAGTTTAAAATAAAGAATATCCATATACACATGATATTTAGAGACTTCGATTAAAAGGCTTATCATGACGATTTCAAATTGTATTTTATAACCATATTTCAGTTCCTAATTTCATTTAAAATGATATTAGGTATTACCTAATATAATTTAAATCACTGCACGAAGAATGCATTCGGGTAAATAATGAATGAGGCCTGCTTCCTATTAGTATGCATATGTATTTTCTTAACTCAGGTGGTAAAGTACCACTTAAGATAAAGTAGTATGTTAAGAGAAACTATTTGAAGCAAAATTAATGTTGAAACTAAAATAAATTATATTTTTCTTGCACTCAGTACTTCAAACGACTGACATTTGAGTCAGGTGCCATCTTAGGTCGCACGAGTTATAATGTTTATAAGAGTTCCTTCCAAATTCAAATTTTTGACTGAGCCTGGCTTTCAAAGAAAATAACTTTTAACTACATTTTGAGGCGCGAATTCCCTATAGTTAATATCGACTCTAATTAACTTTTTGTAAACTTTTATTAAAATCTGATGTCTTAACATTTAAAAGTATTGTTATTGCTGTTTAGCAATCTCGAAAATGGTAGATAAAGTGATAAAAGCGAGCAAAATCATTGCGCTGCTTGAAGAAGGTTGCAGCCAATGCTTCGTGGTTCAGAGGCTAAATGTGAGTTCAAAGGACCTGGCAGCGCTATCAAGAGACCGGTTCCGTCAAGAGAAGGCCTGGTTCTGGCAGAAAGACATGTACCGAACCACGGGATGATCGTTTTCTAGTTAGTCAAGCGTTGAGAAATCGCAAATCTTCTTATGTGGACCTCAAGAACAGACTCGAAGAAGTAAGAAATGTGCAAATTAGTCTATGGACGGTCAGGAGGAGGCTTCTCGCTGCTAATATACAGAGTCATCGCCCGGCACGCGGCCCTAAATTACTCCGTGGACATCGAGTTGCCAGGCTTAGCTTTGCTCGAAATAGTGTGTCATGGACTCATGAAGACTGGGATAAGGTATTGTTCTCCGATGAAGCCAGCCATCTCTCCATGGTGAAGACCGACGTCGGCGAGTGCTATGTAGACCAGAAGAACGCTTTGCAGAGGCATGTTTTGAAGAAATCACACCTTATGGAGGTGGCTATGTTATGTTTTGGACAGGAATAAATTCTATGGATCGTACGGAGTTAGTCTTCATCGAAAACGGTACACTGACTGGACACCGATACATAACGGAAGTTCCAATTCCTTATGCACAACCCGCTTTAGCCGCTTTTGGCGAAAACTCAATTTTTATGGACGACAACATTCGCGCCCACCGGTCTGGCGATGTGAAAGCGTATATGCTAGAAGTCGGAATTCGTCGTTTGGACTGACTAGCTAGAAGTCCGGACCTCAATCCCATAGAGCATGTCTGGGACGTTCTGAAGCGACGAGTGAGATCAGTGCAGCCGGCCCCGCAGACCATCAGAGAGCTAAAGAATGTAATTACCGCGGAGTGGGAACGTATTCCCCAAGAAACCATAAAAGATATACTCGCTAGCATGCCCAGACGAATGCAAGCCGTGATTTCAGCAAGAGGGGGTCACACCCAATACTAAACTTTTATCTGTTTTTAATGTATTCAATAAAAACAAAGATATTAACGCGTTTCATTTTTATTTAGCTAGCAGGTACAATAATAGTGTTTTGAGCTTAAAAATTATTGCTCAATAATTTAATCAAAATGTTATGATAAAACTGATGAAAACTATTCCTTCCTAATTAATTTATAAAATTCTGAGATTGACAATACCTAAAATTGACAAATAAACAAATAGTAACAATTAAATAGTTCTTTGCTTAAGTGTCCGTTTTTTTTTGCAAAAGAGTTTATAATACAGAATTCATAAAGTATACTATACAATTTATTTTTTATGATATTTGAAAAAGAAATGTAATTTGATTTGAAACCAAAATCATTCTCAATCTTTAAACATATTGGTGATGTCAGTACAGTAACGAATACAGCCATTGGTGTCAGACTCACATTTCTGCTCTGCACTGAACGGTAATGCAACCTTATTTCTCTCATATTACTACTTCACTACAAATTGAAACACTACGAGAAACCAATGGAAATGGAGCTTTACACTTTTGTACGATACATACTAGATAATTGCACTGCATCATTTATGTGACGTGTGTCCTGACGTGACGTGTTCCTATTTTTCTTAAAACTTTTAATCAATGAATGACTGAAACATATTAATATATGTAGTCACTGCCCGACTACGACAAAGCCAAAGGAGGCTATATATGTATGTACATATGTATGTGTTTTCATCTGTTTCCTCATAACTCCTCAACTACTTATTAGAACTGGACAAATGAGGTATCACTAGAAGCGTCTTGATTGTTAAAAAACATTTTTAACAATTAGTTCACTTTGAAAAAACAGATAAATTTCGAAACATAATATTTATATTTTAATGACGTTCCTGACAGACTGTTAACTGTTGAATGTAAACACCACTTGGCATTCGGCTGCTAATCTAATACACAATGCCTCCTTCACTAATACTTTAACAGAATAATTGTTTACAACATCCTTCGCAATTAAAAGCTAGCACCTTTCGGCTTTTACATTGTTGTGAAGAAAATGGTTTCTGTGCTGTTGGAGTTATCTTGACACAAATCTTTTTATAACAAAAAGTGACTCAGTAGACTCTTAAATATACTGACAACTAGTTCAACATCCAATTCCTTTCTCTCTCAGCGTTGCGGAGCGGATTTACTATACCAATCGCTTTGTGAACAAACTGACATTCAGGTAAAACCGATTGAACTAGCAGTAGACCACGAATAGTTTTGGGAATAGTAAAGACTAGGAAGATGACTTCGTATTCAGAATTTTAAGAACATTATGGACCTGATTTGAAAAGCTAATTATGAAAACTGGCAACAAAATATTTGGTGTGAAGCAACATAAGAATTGTTTGTTGCGATTCTTTGCAAGACCGCGGCATGCATGCTACCGAAGCAGAGCACTTCCATGATAATACATTTCTTCATGGGCCTTCCGAACTGTAAAGTCTCACGTGTAAAATATCTGTAAAAATTAACTTAAAAGTAAAGTTTAGGAATAGTTTTGCATGCAAATGTGTTCAAAAATATGACCTCTAAAACTATTTAAAACGATTACTGTATATTTCACTTTTGTAGTAATTATATGGCAAACAGGAACACAAGTATTAATTAAAATTAAAATCTAGACAAAAATAGCTTTTAAAGAATTTCTTAAAATTAATGTATTAATTTTGTTTGAATGTGCGTGGGCTGAAATGGTGAGGCCGTTGTAATAAATTTGCTAAGAATTGATTACAATGGGCTCACCAGGCCTGCTCAGTCTCTCTCTAAAGAAATGAAAAAGTTCTATTCAGTTGAAAACAGTCTCAATTCTCCGCTATACAATATTAATAAGAAACATCAAATTAGGCAGGCTTTTAACATTATCAATGCAGGCTTTTAACCTATCTAAACTCTTTTGTTATTCCTCGCATGATGCGAGCAACAAAGAGTCTATGCTATAGATTTATATTTGTCATACTAGCACATGTGTGGATACTGCACTAGGTCACGACCTTATGATAACAATGATCGAGAGGGAGCATAGATATGTACACGTAGCTCATGTCCATTCAGATATTAAAATGCTTAACACCATCGCCGCTATTCGACAGTGACTGATTAGTAGATGAAAATTTATGAATTTTTTTTAGAATTTTATCGTAGATATTTCTTTATGTATGTATTCTACAGTAAATTCAAAGTTATTTAAAAAATAAGAATAATTTCCTGATATTAATTAAAGTGTAAGATATAAAGGTGGTGCATTGTTTACAAGAACTAAGAATATCGAATAGTGGTAACACGGAAGTGCACTCAGTGTGGCTTTGCTCTGGAAACACGAGTAATTTGAGATCGTAACTGCAACAAGTGTTGACTTACACCACCTACTACTATTGTACTCTGTACATTTCATCTGTAATAGTCTATATTGTTACAGGTATATAATAACTTTGTTATATTTTTCAATTATTTATGTATATTTTTCTAGTACGTTTTGTAGCCTAAACGGCTTTATGAACACCATAGTATACAAGTATAAGTAATATTCTCGCATAATATCACTTTCAAGTTGAAATTGCGAATTGCAGAATTTGTAAAACTATTAATTTGTTGAAAATATATTCGAGACCGAGTTTCCAGAACACTCGGTAGTTTTGAATAGTAGTATGATTCTGAACAGATACTACAGAATACATAATAGTAACACCCCCCTGCAGATACTGACCAACATTACTTACGCTTACTAGCATAATGCATAATAATTATTATGATGTACAACCAGAAAAAACTTACAAATTAACGTTATAGATGGCTTTTATGCAGACGTAACATTATCATTTACGTTCCGTCTGTTGACAATAGGGAGGCAGAACTACTGACGACACTCATTAAATATTGTTGTAATTCCAGTTAGTAATTCTTATAAGTAAGTAAAGCATTGTTTCAAGTTGTTCTGATATGAGAAGTGATATTTTAATTAAGTTCAGTTGTGTGCTGAGAGGTTGCATTTTGATAGGTTTAATTAAACATTCCGATGTGCAAGGCGCGTCGACCGCGGAAGGCGCATTGCACCTTACGCAAGTATGTTCGTTATGGCGTTCCCAGTCTCTAGATCTAGACTATAATCACGAAAACGCGAGCGCGATCTAAGCCTGACAGACGGAACGTTGGAAACTCACGTCTTTTAACACTGAAGTTCTTCTTAACTATTATAATAACTAGTCGATTATTAACGACTATTTATTACCAAGATTCGCTGACTGTAAGTGACGGATGGACAACTTTAAATAATATTCCTAGCCTCATTATTATTCCGAAGATTATTTGGGGTCGGCTAGTAGCTGAACTAGTTTTATCTGGATATCAGTATTTCCACGGAACGACTAGCAATTGGCCAACACAAAACCTTTTGATCAGCAGTCGCATGCGCTGACCAGGAGACCAACAAGGCAGCAGTTAGCCATTCTTCTATCTCTATCTGTAGTACTTAAAACAACCGTGTGTTTTCAATTTATTGTATTCAATTTGTTATATTACTTTTATTGCGAACATATTTCACACTAAATATCTTTCAATATTATCTTCTTTGAGACATTGAATACGTACACAGTTCTGTAGATTCCAGGCACGTATCAATTAAAACATAACGCGCAACATTACACTTCTATGTACTTTGTTTAATGTGAACGTTACGTAGTTATACCTATTGATTTGAAGTCCTTGTGGGTGAAAATATAGCATTGGAGCTCTAATCGAAGGTATTTACCTTTTGGTAAAATATGTAGGATAACAATATCTAAAAAGATTCCAAATAAGGAACATGGGTAATTATTGTACTATGTGTTTTAGGTAACGAATATTGTGGATATTTATAAATTATATAGAAACATATATGTTGGAGCGTCAGTGGAGGCCTCACAGCGGTATTAGTTGAGGCTATACATCGTGGGCGTTGCAACGGCAGGATTTCTAAAATAAATGTACACTTGTGTTGTTCAATGTCGTATTATTTAAAAATCTTACATATTTACTCAAAATCATAAACGATTAACAAGATTGAAACGAGTTAAGAGCCAACAGGTTAGCACATGTGCACCGTGCTCCCATTCGGATCCGAACATTCGAATCCGCTCTTATCATTCATTAAATACATTCAACATCATTCAATATCGGTTACAGAATCGACTAAAACAAACAAAACTTATACATTGAGCTATGATTACAATAAATCATTATTAACAGTAATGTAATTTATGGTACATAATCATGCGCCGTCATATATTTGAACTGATAGGTAACCTATTTCGGCACACTTATCGCGGCAGTCAAACAAATTTCCAAATTTTTTAGATAAGGTATGTTTGAAACAAAAAATAAATAAATAAAACCTGTAACAATCATAAATAAATATGTATTGAAATGATAATGAACACCTACTGATATTATACAGCTATGTGCAGTAGCTATATTAGTTTGGTCGAAAGTAGGTACTTACCTCAGGTATACTGCTATTAGTGAAGCCCATTTATCGAAGAAGACAATGTTAGGTTATTTAACATCACGCTGACATCAATATTGTGTTGGGAAAAGAATAAAAATGATTATTTTATTCTTGGGTTATGTCCGTGTGGTGACGGATTAAGTGTCTGTGTGGTGACGGATTAAGAATACAAAGTGTCACCACCCCTATTCATTCCATGGGTGTCGTAAGAGGCGACTAAAGGAACAAAATAAGCAGCTAACATCACTGCCAAGAGAAGGAAAACTTGAAACAAACCCTTTACCAACCCGTCTGGCCAGCGTGGTATAGTAGGCCAAAACTTCCTTTCAAAGGAGAGGCCTATGTCCAGCAGTGGACTGTTAAAGGCTGTTGATGATGTTGATGATTCTTGGGTTAGCAATTTATACAAACCAGTGTTCGCACAGTGGTCCACTAAATACAGTTTTTTTTATTTTATTTATTCATGTGCACTACCCCTTCACCTACACTTTAATTGTGCCAAATTTCATATTCCTACGTCCGTATAATTTTCGTAAAAAGAGGTACAAAATGTATGCTTCACATTTTAATATTTAGATTATTATTATTATATGCTGAGCACGTTATTTTCACCTGCGCGGTTTCATGTAATTGAAAACTACATTTATACAGATTGCATTATTAATTTTGCCAAACCATATTATTCTTAATTTTATTTACTACAAAATATTGAATTTTATATTAATAGAGTAAAATAACGTATTGCGATAAAACATTATATTTTGGAGTCAAATATCGTAACGAAATATCATGACGAGAACTATAACTGTAAAAAAAAGAACATAATTCAAAGACACTGCAAGTTATGTGATCGTTACTAATACATAGCACCAGTGTATATAAACAGTTTTGTAAAATGTATAAACATTCTCTGTTCAATTCAAAGTTTGGAAGTCCCGTAATTTTGTTTTATAACAAGGCGTAAATTATACTTTGTAGCCAAACTCGGTTATTGGTCTAGAATAATTGTATATATTCTCTAGGTGATAACTTTCAACCTAAGAATAACAAACTTTGTTAGCGAGTCAAACTAGAGCGAGCTCTAAACAACCCAGGGATCATTGTGTCACACGTTAGAACTCGTATTGTAAAACTTGTGGATTCATCACAAACCCGGTGAATCTAAGTTTAGATGTGCTAATATAAGGTGCCAAAATTTATGAATAATCAGTTAATCAACAAGTAGTGAAGTTCAACAGTCAGAATCAAGTTAGGCGGGAACTTGAACAACCACTAATTACGCGCCGTGTACCAGTAGTTAAACAAATGTCTGGGAATATGTTCACCATCACTCCATCAATATATCTACATTAATGTCACTGAGCTTATTAGTAACTGTGGTATTATTTGAAGACAATGAAATGTCATATAAGTTGTACAACAGAGTATATTGAATGGTTTGAATCAATGGTTCAGTATATTCTGTTGTAATGACTCATGATCATCATCATCATCAGCCTATCGCAGTCAACTGCTGGATATAGGCCTCTCCAATTGCACGCCACTGATTTCGATCCTCTGCTACTCGCATTCAGCTCCTGCCAGCCGTCTTGCGCAAATCATCACTCCATCTGGCCTGTGGACGTCCTCCACTACGTTTGCAATGACTCGTAGTATGTAAATTGTAATAATTTGAAGCAGGTGACGACAGGCAGTTGTACTCACGTATAATCAGAAAGAAGTTCCCCTCTGTATTATAAAATAAGTAGTAAGGAAATTATTATTTACAGATAACAAGTAAGCTCACTAAATGTCCACTTGTTTTATGGCAGGTGTGCTGAAATAAGACCCTTTTATTGTCTATAGTGAGTTAGAAAGATGTAGTACGAGTATATATTCTCCCAGACTAAGTTTTTAACCGAGTTATGTCTCTGTTAGTTGTGTTGAGGCTGTGGTCGGCCTCACAGCGGCCGGTGTACGTCACGTTCTGTAACTAATCTCACGTGAACACCTCTCAAACTCGTTTCGTATAATAGCTCTCAGTACAGTCATAGTTACACGCCCCCTAGTAGTTACACCAAATTTTATTTGGCTGTAAAACAAACTTTTATCTCTATCGTTTGAAGAATTATTGTGTACATAATAAAGTTGTTTTGAGAGTTCTGTGAAGTGATTGCGGCGATAGCAGATAAGTTTTGGACTCGTGTTAGTTGGACAAGATTATAACTGTTATTAGTGGAAATAATTTGCAATGTCTGTATTGATGAAAGTCTGTAAATAACTAATCCGTTTACTCACTATAAACTCGTGTGCCATAATAGTACAAAATATGTTAGAAAGGAACAACTAATAGAGATAAAACAATGGAACTGGAGAAGCGAGTACTTTCGACCTCGAGAGCAATTACGTTTCAAAATAATGAGATAAATCCAGTTATCACGACTAATAATCGCTTGAGAATATACTGAATGTAGATAAATGATTTGACTAAATTTGATAAATGATGAGTGGAACCTTTCGATAGTTAATTACGAATTGCTTAAACAAAAATCCTAGGTATATGTTTTCACTTGTGTTACAAATAAATTAGAGTAATTAAACATTAGGGTACCCTCCTGAAGTGTCGTCGTTTCATGAATCATGTAATGAAGCAGGGTTTAGATCGTGTGACGTAGTTGGTCGGCCACGCTCGCTGGCTCGCTCCACGGGGACTTAAGACTTTGTGTACTAAACGCTCTGGCTTAATTATACACTTTACAGAAGTGGTGACTGCGAAACGCTTCCATTCATACTCTCAAATAACAGACAATTACTGAAATTTCGAGCTATTCATTTCAAATGGTATAAAAAAAAAGAAAGAAAACATAAAATTCAATTCATATTCTAATGGTACGCTAGACACGAATGAATAGAAACAAAATGATTACTACTTTTTCTCCCTTTGGAGTAATCGATTTTCTTTCTTGCTCGTCGTTGCTTTAATGTTAATAATAACAAATAATTTAGAAATAGTTTCTGCTTTACCCTTGACAATACAATTTTTTTTTCTTTCTCATTCATTATTTAATGGATTACGAATGAATTGATGTCTGCGAATGAACAGTCTGTGTACAAATATATGTTTATACTAGTTTTACACCGATACAGTCATTGAAGTCGCAGCAAATATTATTTTACAATACACGTGTAACGTCAAAATGTCGAAGTCAGCTCTCGCTAATGATTAATTTTCAGGAGCCGGTAGAACCGGAGATTGTACGCTCACTGCCTCCAACTCAACTCCAACTCAATACTTACTGCTTTAACTTAAACTGTCTAACATCGACACCCACCTCGATAAACAAATACTTTATATTAATGAAGCAGTTCATGTATTATAGAATTTATTAATCGTAAATAGAGTAAGAAAATAATAGTTTGTTTTCAGTAACAACTTAAGGCTAACTAGTCATGGTAGATGATAATGATCATCAAGAAAAGTAATTAAAATCCTTCCTCAAGTGAATAGCCCGTGGCTTTGGGTCTGTTGGTTAAAGATTAGAGTACTTTGTGATAACAATTAATAAAACTAGTTACAAAGTTCGCGAACTGGCACAGCTAGCACAGGGAGTTATAAATTATGTGAAATTTGCTATAATGAGTTACCCTTTTGTAATACAAGTTACTGAGCCTCTGATCACAACACTATTTTTATTGGACGCCGATGTCTTGTTTAGTCAGATTTTCTTCGAGTTGACCAGAAATCAGGATATATCTTCTGTGTCTTACGTCCCTAATTCAATTTGTGATTAAAGTAGTAAAAAGAACGTACAATCAATTTTATGGACATGTAAGCGATGAACCCCTAACTAGATACTTGAATGATATTGTTGAGAAGTTCCGAGACTATGTACATGCTTTGTTTTATATTTCTATTATTATATTCCGTCGGTATTCGATTTCAAGTTAATGTAATTTTTGTTTGTCCTACACAGCATCGAGACGGTCGCGGACCGAATGTACAAAATATATGTCGACGCACGAGCGGTATCAGCACCACGCACTCTTTGTATTTGTTTGAATTATTCCGCGCACTTTCACACGCGCCCTTTCATTTCTCCGTTGCTTTATAAACTACACACTCGAATTTGTTTGTTTATAACATTAAGCAATGAAAATATTGTGTGTAGTTTATTGTTTAAGTGGCTTTTAAAAACTCATCTCAAAGTTTTGGTAGTTATTCTAATCTAGGAAAGGTTTTTCTTCTCTATTATCATCAATAAAACATTTTAGATGTATTTAAATGTATCAACTTTCATTACCCTAGATCCAAATCTGTTTCAGAATGTCTGGACAGACTCGGAGACCTTATCCGCTTCTGGAGGGAGGTGGGCTGGCTGGAGTGATGGCCGCCCTCACGTACAATGGTCCACTTAAAGGACTAAGTGCGGAAACCACCCACATAACATAACATAACATACCCTAGATCTATATATAGTAATAGAAAATAATTAGCACAGTTTTAAAACTAAATATAATTTAGAGCTATTGAATCCACCCAGCAGCGAAGTTCTATCGATCCGGCTATTATTGAAATTGATCTATATCCGGATACATATTGTGTTTGTGAAAAATTCGAGGAATTTTATATACAGAATTCAAAAGCAATCATAGGAGGATTGAGCGGGAATATGAGTCAACAGAGGTATGATACACGTCACTGCATACAGATTGTGTTTATACAACTATGACGTCACACACACCACACACTCACATGAAGCCGCAAGGGACCGTTACATCCTCCACATACATAGCTCTTTGAATCAACATCATTTGACATGCTGACAGTAATGCTGAAATGATGAATACCAGAATAATATCTTTGGCCTCCTTATAGAGTTCGATTTCTAACGTAATGTTATAAAAGAGTATATAAGTGTATTTTTGGGTTTAATTATGTTTCTTTTATGCTTTTGCTACTACATACCTACTGTGACCGTCACTGAGCATCACCTGGTGCAGGAAAACAAAGGAGGATAATTACATATGCCATCAAGTTTGCCGCTGAAAATGTAACAAGTAGGCAAGAATTGAAGACAGAAATAAAAGTTGAAACAATGTTTAAATGTGTCAGCGATAGCGGAGGGCCATTTATATACAGGTCACTAATGGGGTCATTGGTGACCGCAGCACTGTTTCGGAGAGCACCTACCGATACCGACTGTCAATATTTGGGGTTGAGTTCATTTTATCTCACTCTTTACTTTATAATGTTTGGAGGCCTGAAGATGAGAAGGGTTTTGGGTGTAACAATTTTAAGCATGAGTATGTATTCTTTTAGTATTATTTATTTCAAACCGTTTGAGCACGTTCAGTCGTCGGTCTTGCGGCTGATCTCTCTCCGGTCGTGTCGGATAGCTGTCCCATCGGATTATGAGAGTGAGACAACAGTAAGTGCACCTGCGTTTGTGAATTATAATATGTCCTGTAGAGTTGACTGGCTGGCTGCATAGAGGCACTCGTAGCCAAGTTGCCCGAGTTGATTAGAAACCATTGAAGAGGGTGAGCAACGACGACGCGGCCAGTACCTGAATGAATGACCGTTAGCGACATGATACCATGAGTGTCTCCGTGATTTTGAGATCACGTTAAGTACTCGGTCTCGGTTCTTAAAATACGATAACAGTCGTAATAGTTCGTTAGAGTCCTTTGGGCGGCTTATAAACATCCAACGGAAAGATTATGTAGTCACAACGTTGTCTTGCTAGTCCCCAATCCGCACTCGATCAGCGTGAGGACATATGGCTTTAACCGTCTCCTGGGAGGAGATTCAAGTCCAGCAGTGCAACAGTAAGAGTTGTTGATGAATAAATGTTGATGAGTTGTCTGGTCTTCGTTGAGACTAGCTTCCGTACTCTAAATCGGCTAGGAGTATATCATTTTAAATCACTCAGAGTGACGGTTAAGGTGTTGAGTAAGGTTAGGCAAGGCACTGAAAAAACCGTATCGACGGAGGCGGCGTGCGCCCTGGCCGGAACACCCCCGTGGGATTTGGAGGCGTAAGTGCTCGCCGACGTTTATCGGCGAGTGGCTAACTACCGGGCGGAGAGTGGTGGAGTTGGACCTCCGCCCGAGGACGTGCGCGAGTGGCGCGAAGCCGCTCACCGAGCCACGATGGATCGCTGGTCGGTCCGGCTGGAGACTCCACGTGCTGGCTTCGCCACCGTAGAGGCGCTTCAGCCGGTCATCGGCGAATGGGCAGTGCGGCAGCACGGGACCCTTACCTTCCGACTGACGCAGGTTCTTTCCGGGCATGGTTGCTTCGGAAAGTACCTGCACTCGGTCGCCAGGAGGGAATTGAGTCCCGCCTGCCACCACTGCGACTGCAGTGAGGACACGGCCCAGCACACGCTGGCGGTCTGCCCCGCATGGGAGACGCAGCGCCGGGTCCTCACTGCAGTCATCGGAGGGGATCTCTCACTGCCGGCCGTCGTTCGTTCCATGGTCGGCAGCGAGAGCGCATTCACCGCGGTCGCAACCTTCTGCGAGGACGTAATCACGCAGAAGGAGGCGGCGGAGAAGGTCCGGGAGGACGACATCCAATCGGACCAGATTCGCCGCCGGCGACTCGGGCGGCGGAGGCGCGAACATCTGCACCTCATGCCGCCTTGAGTGTGGCCGCGGGTGGACGGGACGGGTTTTCCCTCCACCCGCACTATGTGGCCAGCCGCGAGGGGGCGGCGTCGGTGTGTGCCGGACGCCGCCTAAGAGAGGGTCGTCATCCGAGACGGTGCCCGCATCAGGAGCGGGCAGGCGCTGGAGAAGTTCAGAAGGAGATCCCACCCTGGACTTCTCCTACTCCTAAACGGAGAAGCGCGGAGAGGGCACACTGTGTGTTTTTTAGTCGGTTCAAGTCCGACACACCACCCCGCCGTAACCCCCGGTGGGGTGACGGTCCATGATGATTTTTCACACATTAAAAAAAAAAAAAAAAGGCACTGAATAAAAATTCGTCCATTAAACAACTTTCGACTATTATGTGTGTCTGTGGTGAAATTTTAATCACGTCAAACGAAAGAACGTGAAATTAGTTATTACTCCTTTGCAGTATTACAAATAGCACTGACCCCAAAAGACCCAGTTAAAAGAGCAAGTTTACTATGATGAGGTTAAAGGTGAAATGTAGTGAAAGAAAATGATCGTCCCGTCACGGAGACCTTCGACATTTATAATAAAATTAATTGTGAAACTCTTCATTGCCTGTGTAAAATATGAGACATATCGGAAATGAGGCGATAATCCCCAGATTTTACATAACGAGTGGCTGCAATAGTGTCCGACGGCGCAGCATGTTCTGAATCAATTTTCTCGTCCGAGTTAATAACATTTGCCGATAAAATCTCGTGTCCCACTCCGATATCATCCTTTTATACAGGTGCTTTCCAGTTGAAGATTTTTTGAGTTAATTAAAGGTAATGGACGACAGCGTGGTACAGAGTCGGATCTAATGCTAATTCTAACAGTCATCCATTGTTGATAAGGGATTCAAACTGAAAACATGTGTATTAACGTATATTACGTATGTAGAACGATGTGAGATTATATTTGTGACCCCAAGCTTATGATACGAATTACAAAATACACAATTGCGATACGATATTATGATTAAGTTAAACGTCATGAAAGTATTAACACGGCAATTAGTATTATATGTCAATTACGTTAAATGTGTTGGCGTACTAAATACGATTGACAACAAACAATTAATTTGCATAATACACCAGCTTGTGATGATAATATTGTTTATGTTTTGTTCTTCAATCTCTCGGAAACATATTTTCCTTGGATGAAATGTAGGTATCCTTTTCTGTACAAGTGACAAAGTTTAAGTAAAGTACATATGGTCCAAATATTTTATAAAGTAGTTAAGACACTTCCTTTGTAACAATCTAGTCCTCATAAACTACCTAAACAAACTTATCTTTGATTTGTAAATTATTACGTGAATCAACATTTATTTAAATATCGTGTTGTGACTTACAAACTAAACAATTAAAGAAACAATAACCTCTTGATGAGCAGCCGCATACGCTAACCGCTAGACCCACAAGGCAGTCAATCACAAGACAACAAGGCACCTATTAACTGATTGCAATGAATGACTTGGAGCTGCTGGGTACTTCCACGTACTACGTACGTCTCAGCAGTCGGTATGATGGAAAGCAGGTGCTACATGGCGAATTACATACTTTGTGATTTTATAAAACTCTAAAACCATATAGTAAACACATTACAATTAAAATAGCACATACTTTAAAAAACATTTCCTAAAGAATGCCGAGATATTTTATGTTGTTCGAAAGATTTAACTCTTTAAGATAAACTGCTATAAATTGTGTTGATATGCAAAGCAGCTAATGCCACGCGAGCGATTCCACGAGTTATGTTTCTTTTGAACATAAATTACATCCTTTCTGTAATATTAAGTAACGTGGGATCGAATAGGTTACGGGTTCAGTACATCTTAAGTTAAATCGAAGCATCAGTAATCAGATCTAATCGAACATTTGTCCTTTATTTTTTTGCGCGTCAGGTACACTGGTAACTTTACTACTATAAAAAAAAACTGTAACAAAGCTGTAACCAATAAATATTTGGACTGCACAAAAATGTTACAATATATTGGTACATAATGTAATAACCACAGATGTCAATAGAATATGTATGAACATCTGGCAGCCCATCGTCCGAACGTGAACGTGACGCAAATAACCGCGGATATGACCAACACGACACTTGCAAATCGCGCGAGACGAGAGCCGGCGGGAAAATAGAATGGAATACTTAACTTTTGTATAAGAGTGGGAAATTGAACATTTCTATTCCGCAGTAGATAAAGGACGCTAACATAAGGCCGCGCGTTAAGATATACGGACAAAGCGTGACCGTGAGACTACCGACATGTTCTATAGCGTACACTCTAACACTGATACTGTATACATTGATAGAAGGGCGCGGGAGGTGGGTGGGGGGAGTGAGGTGTCTCCAACCTATTCGTACAATTGTTTGGCGGACAATTTGAGAGTTAATCAAGAGGGATTGTAGGCTCTTTTATCGTCCATTTAAAATACAAAATTCACTCGCTATTACTGAACCTTCAAAATTTCAAAGCCGAATTTGTGGTGAGTGTTAGCTGTTCAGAGCATACACATATTAACTAGTTATAATAGAATTGAGAATAAAGAGAAGCGTTAGAACGAGAGAGCTCTCTTCGAAAGCCTGTTAGTTAGTTGTGAAATAGTTGAGGTGTAGTGAGTCGCGTAACCGCGTTAGTGATTGCATCGCTACCGGCCACAAAGGAATAGCTCCTGCAGCACAACTAAAGTAACGCACGTTTTTATACACAGCGAACAAACAAAGCCATAAGGTAATAATTATAATATAATAATAATAATAATAATAATATTTTATTTCATTGACCAATTATAATCATACATATGTTACAGTATAGGACATTTAATATAAAAATATTTCTTAAGGTATTAAATAGGCTAAATTATACATTAGCGTAAAATTAACGAAATCTATTAAATTATACATGCTTACATTAGTAAAATTTTTATATTAAGCTCAAAAATTAAAAAGCTGCTTGCCTGAGCTAGGGTAAACCTGTGTTTCAGGCGATCGCTTGACTCAGAATTGAGCTGTTAGTTCTATGTTACTAATTTATACAAGAATTAAAATATAAAAGTTATCAATTAAAAAATAAAAATTAAGTACTACAAATGTGTCTACCAAAAAAGCGAATGATAATGGCTGATTCACACTACTTAAATGTTTCTAAAATGTTTTCTGTGTCTGTATAGTTTAATTTACCTATATAGGCTGTTAGTGTCATCTTGCAATTTTTATTGTTTAGGCTGTAAATGTTTAGTACCCTATTAATTCTGTTGTACAATAGCGGTCCTAAGAATAAATAAAATCTATGAATGAATCTATGACTTGTTTGAGGCCTGGTACATACTATGTCCTTTCTTCTCTTATCCAACGGTCTGAAATTACTATAGGAAAGTTCAGAATGCTGTTTTAAAATTGTGTGCAGAATAAATAACTGTCGAACTGTTAGTACATCACACGCCATGTAGAGCTGGTGTGTGGGAAAGATGAATGGGCGGGATGTTGCTACCTTGAGCACGGCTCTTTGGGCTCGTTCTAGAGGCAATAATATTGTCTTGGCCGCACCTCCCCATGATGATATACAATAAGTGAGTATAGTTTGACATAACGTTAAATACACTTGCTTTATTAATGTGTTATCTGCTACATTACGAAGATACTTAAATATATATATTAATTTCCTTGTTCTTGTGCATAATAAATCAATGTGTTTGCGAAAATTCAAATTTTTGTCAAGAATGACACCTAAGTACTTCACGTCATTGCTATTTGCTAACGCGGGGCACTCACATGCACAATCAGTGAATGTTTTGCAGTTATGTGCATATATATTTAGATTACTAATAGGATTATTTGTACTTCTCATTGAGAATATAATGTATTTTGTTTTTTCTATATTTAGGGTTAGTAGGTTTTTATGAAACCAGTTAGTCACTATGTTAAAGCCCCTCTGAGCGATTTGAAAAACTTCAGTGCGAGATTTCGCAGTAAATATTAGAGCTGTGTCATCCGCGTAAGATACTATGAGACCATTAGGTATCTTTAGGCTACAGAGATCATTTATATACACCAGGAACAAAGTACAGCCCAAGGTACTACCCTGGGGAAAACCATAACCAGTGTTCCTGACTTCAGAACTTATGAAAGAGCCAATTTTCACACACTGAGTGCGATCAGTGAGGTAGTCCGAAAATAAACGAAGTTGCGTTCCCCTTATTCCAAGCATTTCAAGCTTGTGTAATAGTATGCTACAAGATATACTATCGAAAGCCTTGGCAAGGTCCAGGAAAACCCCGATTGTGTGCATTCCCTCATCCAGGTTACTAGCTATATGATTAGTTAAGTGATGTACTGCTTGATCAGTTGATCTTTTTTGCCTAAAGCCGTATTGGTTTTGTGAAAGCAAGTGGTTGTCCTCGAGATATTTAATTAATCTGTTGTTTATTATTTTCTCCAAAATTTTTGACAGGCCCGATAATACTGAGATGGGTCTATAATTATTGAAACATGTTTTGTCTCCTGACTTGAATACAGGTGTTACTACTGCTTTTTTAAGCGAGCTGGGGAATACACCTTTCTCCAAACACAATTGGAATATATAAGTTAATGGGGGAGCAAGTAAATGTCTGAAATTTTTTAGTATTGTGTTAGAAATGTTATCCCATCCCACAGCACAATTATGTTTTAATCCGGACATGGTGCTTAATACTTCATTGATGTCGGTATTTAGCAAGACAAAAGAGTTAATTTTTGATGTAGGCATAAATATGTTTGATTCGGCGGGGTTTTTTGTACTTGTCTGTAAGAGTTTTTCTGCGAGGGTTTTGCCCATGTTTGCAAAATGATAGTTGATTTTTTTCGCTGCCTCAGACGGGTTTCTATAGCTGTGTAACAAGTCCAAAGGCGGTTCAGGATGTTTTGACTGGAATGTGTTATTTTTAATAAATTTCCAGACAAGCTTACTATCTTTACCAGCTTTTTGCAATTCACTTTTTTCGTGTTCTATTTTTAATTTTCTTAAAAGGTTGTTGCAGAAATTCCTGTACCTTTTATAAGATATCGATAGAATTATATTTTCAGGCTCTAATCTAGATTTACGGTGAAGCTTGTCTCGGTGTCTAATGCAGCGAACGAGTCCAGGTGTAATCCATGGTTTTATATTTCGATATTTTCTAGATAGTTTTATTGTGTCAGTATTTTTAAAAATTACATTTTGTAATGAATCAATAAAGTAGTCTAATGCAACACTTGCGTCGTCTGCATTATAAACAGGGTCAAAACAAATACTGTTTATGTCATTCTCAAGGCTTTTCATGTTGACTTTAGTATAGCTGCGCATGCAATTTTTTCTAGGTAATGTTAATTGAAGTGTTAGTAAGACAGTCTGATGATCTGTAAGTGTAGAATTAGTTACTAATGTGAGGGAGGGATTTTTTGTTTTTATGATAAAATGATCTAAGCAAGAGCCACTTTGATGGGTAGGATGACAGTGTGCAGGTAAAAGTCCATGGAATGAACAAATATTTAAATAGCTTTGAGCACTAGTATCAGTGCACCCTGAAGCGATGTTAATGTTGATATCACCGGCTAAAATTATATTATTATAAGAGGAAAGAGTATTCAATTGCACTTCAAGCGATTCTAAAAAAATGTCCACGTTTTGAGAAGGGGGTCTATATATGGCTATAATAACTGTATCAGGATTGATTCTGATAATTAAACAATTACAGCCATTAAAAATTGGTTCCTCTACAGATATATTTAAGTTATTTTTTATGTATATTACTACACCATCGTTCTGGTTCAATATTAAATTAGTCTTATATAGTTTGTAACTATTAAGAGATGGTAATTGGGGCTGCTGATTAGTTAACCAACATTCTGTCAGAATGATAATATCACAGTTTACATCAAGAGCACTATACAGTACCTCAAAACCATTCATGTTTTTGTGTATGCTGCGAATGTTTTGATTTATTAATGTCAGTGATTTTTTTGTATTCTGTACATAATGTTTGCAATCTTCGACTTCACAATATTTAAACTCAGACACAGAAAAACTATCTAGGTCACAAAGCAACTGATTAGTCATTGTTATATATGTAATGAATTAAAGATTAAAGTAAAAATAAAATAGGTTTTAAGTGCTTATTCTATTGATTAATTTCTAGCGCTCTTAGGCGCCTTCATAGTCTATTGAATTTATATATCTGTCCTCAGCGTATTTCCTGGCTGGGCAACTAGCATCACCAGTTTGGTGATCACTTGTTCTCTTAAAACGTTTGCACGTCGCACAAGTGGGTGCTGCAGCTTTGTTTTTACATTCTTTATGAGTATGTCCTTGCTCTCCACAGTGGCTACAGACTGGGCTGGTTTCACGACAATATTTAGCCGCATGTCCAAACTGCTGGCAGTTAAAACTGAAGTTAAAATTGAACATTATAATATTAAGCGAGTTTCAAACATACGTATTTATATGTTGCTGGCTGTCGTTTAAATAAAGATTGAAATCATTAGTAGAAATATCAGTTTTAAATATCAGCATTTTTGAACCGTTTTCACAGAACGATGTTATCGGAGCGTAGAACTCACAGGGCGGTAAAGCATTGCACGACGTGTGGATTGCAGGTTTTCTTTGTGGTAATATATACTACTAAATGATCCATCTCGTTGTTTACTTAATAAAAATATACAACTGCTAAATAAAACTCTGAAAATAAATTTGTTCACGAGCCATATTTAGATTATGTCAAATTAGATGCAGCGACCGAAGTCGTCGTCGCATCGTCTAGTCAATATAAGTTGCAGCTACTCCTCAGTCGCCTTTATTCACAGCGTTTAGTTTATAAATTTAGCTTTAAACTAAGTGCTGCTACTTAATTCTCTGATTTGGGTTGATGTGAAGTGAAACAGGTGAAGAAGTTTCTTTGTGTTTTTCTAAATTGTTGTAATTATCAATTAAGCTAATATCGTAATACACGGAATGTGCTAAAGTATTCCCGATCAAAAAGTTAATATGTAAAAATATGATAACTAATCAGGAACAATAATTTGAAAAAAAAAAGATTTCGATCTCTAAACGTGGAATCGAATGTGTGTGATGATATGTGAAAACCCGATGTTGTTAAGTAGATACTTGATAAACTTCTACGTATATAAATTAGGAGTTTTATGTTTAACAAGTTGCTCTTAAGGTCGCTGCCAAAAAGATTACATACAGTTCAAGATAGATACGCAGAATATTTGGCAGGTTGAACTAAAAAAATATACATTACTAGATGTCATACAAAGCTGTATGTGTTCCACTGGCATAAACTCGTAGTAGGGTAGTATCAATCAAAGTACTTATAGTCTTGACTTGAAAAACTATAAAACAGTGATTTTTTTATTATTGATTCATAGTGATTTTGTCAAAACTAACTAATAATACATTTACGTAAATAACAAGGATATAATACGAAACCAAATCGTTCCTCAAAGCTTAGTACACACATATATCTAGTGTAGGAGGTAACAACACGTGCGGCGAGTAGCAGTATGTCAGGATTGAGACGAGGAAATCTGACGTAGGATGTGTGACACCGACGCGCAGACCACATTATATCATGCACCGTGACGTTATTGTATCGTGTTCATGTTACAAGTTGGGTTATATGTATGTGTACACGCGTAAAGTATCCAAGATATACACCCAATATACAGCGATAAATGACGATAAGTCGAATAAGAAGAGTGCATATATTTTGTTTATGCGTGGATAAACGAGTGTTTTTCAAACTGCGAGTGCGGCAATAACAATGCTGGAACGTTTCGTCGTTGCACGGAGCGAGTCGGGCGAGACTGTTGTGCGAGGATGTGTTGCGCTAATGGCTAAACTTGTGCAATAACACAGCGATGTTACTGGCCGCTTTGTCGACAGACAAATGATGTAACGCTGCGGAGCCGACTCAAGCTGGTCCCGATGACATACAGGCAATATACTTTTGAATGTGAGAAGGATTGGAATTTATACAATTCCTTTAGGGTTTGTAAGTGGAGTGAAAATTGATTTAATTTTTGCTGTAAACTGTGGACTTACGAAGTATAATATTGAATTAGTCAACAGCAAACCATATCGTAAAGAAATTATCCTTGTTAAAAAAACAGTAGTACTTTTATATCTTTGTTAAAAAAAATCCCAGGTTTTATTTTGTCAGAATTTTACGCGTATATGTTTGTGCCACCAGCGATGAGTTTATTATTAGTTGTAATTCAAAGGAATATTTGCAACTCACATCTTGTTGCTGATATTTGATTATGAAGTATATTCGCAGTTCAATCGATACGGGCTCGAGTACACTTGACCTTTCCAAAGTACATCCACAATTAGTAGGTACAATATCTACCTCTTACATCTTACATAAAGGTCACGTTATTTCTCATTAGAAATAACAAACCATCTAGAAATGCTCAAGATGAACTATGTGACGAGATAGGGCTTGGAAATGGCATACTTACGAGTTCACTCATAGATTCTATTATTATTAAATAAAACAATTTAATGGAGTCATGTATATATGCAGATGAAAAAATATAATACGTGACCAATAGGTACATATATTTATTTTGTTTTTATTTTTTTCTAAATTATTAGCAAAAGGGGTTGAAAATAATACGAATAATTACGTGAAAAATATAGATCAGACATGTATTTGTCCATTTTGTTCGACTTGGCGAGGACACTGCGGTGTTCCCAAATGCTACCAACTTCCATAAACGTTGTGCTAGTGGCACCCACACGCAATGCGTGAATGCAATATGACTGTGAAAGTGTTAGAATATATTACATAACAGACAATTGTCGACTTTCGCAGACAATTCATAATCAAGGATGAGTCCAAAAGCAACAAAAATGACACGTGTGTGGGAGCGGTCGCGTCGACCCTTCTGTTATTGCGATAGAAGAACCGACCTACAGAATGTCATAAGTTTTGAAAGGCGGTGCCTTTAAAGTCTTACGATCACTATATTTGAATATATTTGAAACACGAAACATCGAGTTGCGACCGCTATGTACATCAGAAAGAACGGAGCCATTCGCTTCACAGTATCAAAATGCTTGGCACAGCGCAGATATTTCACTGTCACGGCAGCCAACCGTAACAAACAAAGAACGTTGTACTATGTTACCACAATGTATTTTAAAACCAAATAACATTAAATAACTATTGCAGTAATCTCTAGGTATATGTGGGCTATAAAGAGTTCACATCAAGTTCTGTTCGCACTTCCTCCACGGATCTGTGTCGGTAATATCTTTTAGCGTACATTGTATTCTCTTCTATCCTTCTTTTTTAAATAAATCCTCTCATATGCTTGTATGCTGGAAAGAAAGTATCAAACACATATTATGTCTTAAATATTCAAACATAATGCTTATAAAGAGTCGTGAATAATTATCATAAAAAAAAGCTGTGGAATAAATTCGGTCTTCTCTGCATCGTCAAGAAAACAGCGTGATCACCCAATGAAAATCAACCAGGTTTAAGTGGACTTATTACATTTAGATAACGCTTCTGCTCGATGCTCTGAAATACTGTATATAAAAATATATTCCACAAATACTGTTGGTATTCTCGTTCATCCAAAAAATCTCTCAAAAGGATGATGGTGTAGATCATCTGTGGTGAGCTGCGGTGACGCTTACAAAAACCTGTGATTGGTGCCGTCCTCAAAGGGTTGTAAAAAGTGATCTAAATTGCTCGAGCACAGATATTCGCATCCGGCACAAATTGCATTCATCTAACTGACCGACCACATTCAACGCTGTCACGACGCTACGATATTCTACGAAATGCTACGCCACTGCTACGAGTGAATCATACGTTTACAAATGTATTTTAAGTTAATTAATCATGTCAAAATGTAACTCTCTAGCACCGAAAATACAACAAAAGGAATTTAGATATTATTCCAAGTACACCGTTGAATATCGTTAGAGCTAAGTGAGAGCTGTGTGTTAGCTTAGTAACTTCCTAGTTAGTGTCGACTTTCATAATGAATTGAACTTTGTTAGTCAGTGCTAGATAATAATTACACAACATATTACTATTCATGTTTTGTTTTATTTACATTAATTTGAAACATTTTAAGTCAGTTATTGAAAA
Organism: Phragmatobia fuliginosa; assembly: GCA_932526445.1. NCBI lineage: Eukaryota > Metazoa > Arthropoda > Insecta > Lepidoptera > Erebidae > Phragmatobia > Phragmatobia fuliginosa. The sequence continues at coordinate 271,910 of OW052065.1, forward strand.
ATATGAGTTTACATAGCTTTATACGCAATTTGATTGTTTCTTGAATAAAGCAAATGAATATTTTAGATAGTAAGCAGGAGTTAACCCTGTGAAATTAATGTTATAGTATAATGAAATACATCCCTTTAAGGTATTTATTTATACGAGTATGTGATACACAATGTACCATGTCTCATGTCAGACGTAGGTCCTCAACGTACGTATTCGGTGCGAGCCGAAACTATCGGTTACACAAACATGATACTCTTGCAAATTTATAATTTTACAGCGTCTATGTCATGCATATTGTATATATATAAGCACATATATATATATACATGTACATATATATCTTTATATATATAATTCTTGTGTGAGTGTGTATGTCACTGAACTTCTCTCAAACGACTGGACCGATTTTGATGAATTTTTTTGTGTGTGTTCAAGGGGATCTGGGAATGGTTTAGATTCGCAATTGGACTCGGTAGGTGGCGCTGCGATCAAGTTCTGGAATTTTAAAGTTGGGCGGTACGAAGTTCGCGGGGTCAACTAGTATATTTATAAATACCGTGTTGACATTCTTAGCTTCTGTTGTTTTGTTAAAGTGTATCACGGCAGACATATAATTACACAACATGCGGACAGTTTGGGTTCGAATTATTGCCATAAAATTAGAATTGAAATTGCTTGTATATTTATTCATTTATCAATGAACGTGTTCTAAGGTTATGTGTTTAACCAAAACTTAAAAATAACCTAAACATAAAACGGGGACAAAAATGGAAACTAATGGATACTTGAATAGTGGATGAAATACGAATCTATTATCAGTAAGTGGAACTTGTTAAAATTTACACCGTGCAATAATATCAAGAGGTACTGTTCAGTTTGTATTGTATTGCGTACGTTTATAGAGGGCTATCTATACTATTACTAACTGAATAAGATTATAATTTCGAAAGTAACACGCCCAATCTGTTACGCTAACTGCTAAACTGATTTGTTTGAATTTTAGAATAAGGATAGATAAACCATTGAGAGTTATAATAGTATTTATATAAACAAGCTTTTGCCCACGGCTCTGCGCGCGTATAGCTTATCGCGGTAAATAGAAACCTATGTAGTATTCTGATATGTAAGCTATACTATTGTTAAGTTTCATCAAAATCCATTCAGTATTTCTTGCGTGTAAGAGCAACAAACATACACACATACTCACAAACTTTCGCGTTTATAATATTGGTATGATTACTAGCTGGCCTACACAACTTCGTCTGCGTCTCTTTTCAACAACCTTCAGTTCCTATTAGTTTAAGTGTGTTGTGGACTATCTAATCTTAGGCACGTGCAAATCAGTTAGACCGTTTCAGTGTTCGTTGTGAGTAACAAAGTGACACGATAATTATGTATAATAGATTTTTATATACGATATTAGTAGAGAGTATAAGAGTAGTATTGGTACACATCTCGTGAGCGAAAGCCGCTGCACATTACACACACCTGCTCCCGACGTGTGTCGCTGCCATGTCTTATTTATGCTCACGATGTGCTGTGAACCGATACTATTAGCTTGTAGAAGCTAAAGCTGTAATGGACGAACTCGCCAACTTTCTGTGCTATAAATTACATAAATTGTAGTGTGAATATAATAATAAGAAGTTTTACAAAATACACTTGCTGATTAGATATATCCTTAAGTAGGTGTTTAGATACTGTATTGTACAAAGTATAAGCTGCCACTTGGTTGATGGTTTTGTCTCGGCTATCGATATCACGCAATTATTTAGTTACCAAGACGGGCCAAGACTGGTAAATATACTGTGCGATGTTAAACATTATTAGTCAGCATAACAAGTTCTTAATGCTATTTATTGAATGAATATAACGAGTTCAACTGCATCTAGTTTAATAAGCAAAGCAAAAAAAATTATAGCGAACTTATTTCTTCTTGCTTGGTCCGTCTTAGGGGTCCACGATTCTGGCGACTTATAGGTGGATATCGAATAACAATGATTCTTTTGGAGCCATGTTTATTAATTATTTACTGTACTCTTATTCTAACCTTACGTGCTAAGGTATGTACATGGAATCTCTTAGTTATGATCTTATAGCTACATTATATATTATAAATATATCGTTACATTGCATAATAAACACGTCTTAATATCAACAAGGAAATGACAGCCGGAATCCTACGTGCTCAATAATCGGCACATATCTGAATTGTGCTCTACAAGCATATCTCTATATAATTTTCGTCTTTGACTTTAACCAATATATATGATACAGGAATACGTCCATAAGGAATAAATAAGTGTTTAATTATAATGCAAGATTACAAAGGGACAAAGAGTGCAGAATAGGGTTTTGTCGCTGAAAGCAGATCATGAAAATTAGTGAAATCTTATTTAGTAGGCGAATCCAAGGATTATGAACGGTGACGCTACTATTATCATAGTCGTCAAATGTAGTGTGTAAGCCTCTTAATAAATATGTATACAATAATTTGATGATACACATGTAATTATTACTAGTGATGTGATTCTGTATCGTGATTGAACAAAGTGTAATAATATCGTTATCTCAGTAGAGGCTGTACAAACAAGGATAGAACCACACAACGCCGTAACAGTTCGGATAACGGTAATGAGTCGTGTCGTTCATTGTCTTAATAACCAGCCTTTCACTTAGGTCTATCGCCTCACGTAGTGCGAAGGGTGATTCAGGCGCGGTTGTTACATTTAACTATTGCGCGTTACACCTTGACGTCTCCTTCCCGCGGGCCTCTTCGCTTCACTCAGCGCTCCTCACGCGTGGCTCCTAACGCTGGGTTGACTCAAATAGAGGTTGAGAAGCGAGATCTCTCGCGGGACTTTATTACAGTAAACATAAACGAACAATACAAGACGTACAATGAGGCAAATAATTAAATTGAAAACTGTAATATCAGAAAAGTACCCAAAACATTAGTTTCTTTGCGAATAATTATATGCTGAAGTATTTAAATATAAAATATTTAAATCAGCAGTGCAGCTGTAGTGCTAATCAACAGTTAGATTAGATATTTGATAACTGGAGTGTGCACTAAGCTTTGTGTAGACTATATACCTAAAGCTAATCACACACATAAACTCTAGTAATGCATACAGTTTGCATATATTTTATTCAGAAATCATCAACAACCCATATCTACTACTACTACTCGGACTAGCCTGGCTTGGGCCTCCTCTCAAGAGATGATTCCGCTGTCTAACTGCAGGTTGGGGACCTTAAACTATTATTATGACGAAATTGGAGTTTTATTAAATATTAATATATAATTTACTAATTAGGTACTAGATTTTGCCTGCGGCTCCAGCCGCATGTATCTTGGTTATCGAAGTAGAAAGTAGCAAAATGTCCTTCCTAAATAATATAAGTATCTGTGTTACATTTCATTGAAAGTAACAGACAAAACAACTTTCGTTTTTTTTTGACCCACACCATCATGTGGTTCTAAACTAAGCAGAGCTTATATTGTAGATACTAGACAACTGATGTAAATATATATAAACTTTTTTTGTAAGGCAATTATAATATTAGTATGGATATTTTTAATAGGTGTGTAAATGATGACGTACGCTCGTTACAAAAGATAATGTCGTTTCAATTATAATGTGCTTGTACGGGTCAGCCATACTCTTTTACTGACGCCATCGAAATAAGAGCGGTCATTACCTGCTCACAAGGTTTGGTATTTCTACGATATTTTATGTAAATATTAGACGCTGTTAGGCCGTTCACACAATAAGCTAGAAAATGTGTAACATTTAGTTTAATCTCTCGACTGAATAATTTGATGATCGTGTGCGTTGTTCTCTCTCGTGTAAAACCGGTTTCAAGTCCACTCGTGTGTGTGTAATTTTGAATTTGAAAAAAATATTGCTTTATTTTTATTTTACGTGGACATGAGCTAAAGGTATACAGCCTTAGCAGGCCGTGTGTACGTGTTAGAGTTACTTCGTAAGAGTTAGACTTTGGATATATGAATTAAAGAGGACATTAAATTGAGCTTTTTATTAATTCATAGGCGTGTCGTTAGTGTTATTGTTGTCTTTTGTATTTATAAAAACAAAAATCTATTAATTGCTTAAATTAAATTACTTTAAATCTTTGTAAGATAAAACGCAAATTTTGGACATCATTCTTAAAATAAATAAGAATTTAAAATAAACTAACAGTTTTTTCCAGTAAAAGAAATTTTGACGAATTTGTATTTTCATCCTAACTTTTTCTAAAAAAATCCGATGATTTATTAGCTACGTTGGTATAATTCTCATCAGCTCTCACCCTTACACAATATTTGCTTTGTCTAGCAATCTCAAGTCTGAATTTACAGTTTCAAAATTAGAATATTTCTTTCTCTATTCTACGACTAAAAACCACATTATTCTATAACACAAATTGTTAATTAATAATATAAATTACTCGTTCTTAAACTTTCGTCATTCTAATCTCAACTCGCTCACATAACATAAATCATTAGTAGTCAATAACGTAGAGCCTCGTAACCGGCCCTCGTAGCTACATGTGTGCTACGTCGTAGCAGTGTGGCTGTAGGCGATGAGTTTGTAGTTTATATGAAGTTACGATAACTAGTTGGCATCGAGACGAGGCCGAGCGTGAACGTGTTGGTTGGGGCCGTTGCACGAGAGACTCGCTATTATATGGTACATTACCACCAGGGCAGTCCATCGAGTCAACAAAAATAAGTTTATGTTAATTCTGCAGATTTAGAAGAGTCTTAGTTTAATGGTAAAATATGTAATTTTCAATCTTCTAAGAATTAAACTTACGTACTTAATTATAACAATTTCGCATTTATAACTGAAACTAGTGAAAATCTGGAATATAATGAAATTACTGAACAAGTTCAATATTGTTGAGAGAGCAAACCGTTCTTAGTCGCGGCGCTGGACGAGCACCAACAACGTTCCTATGCGGGGCTGACACTCGTTTTCTTTTCATCAACAACCCATAACGTCCCACTGCTGGGCTCGGGTTTTCTTTTATTAGAGTTGATACTATTAAATTTTTAATGAAAACTGACGTGTGATGATTGTAGGCTATTAAGGGTTCCTCAGTCACGTATAGTACGTGGATTTAAAATCGTATCCAATAGATAATTGTTATGTTTACGTATTAATGCGTTAATTTTGTATCATCATCATCATCATCATCAGCCTATCGCAGTCCACTGCTGGACATAGGCCTCTCCAATTGCACGCCACTGAGTTCGATCCTCGGCTACTCGCATTCAGCTCCTGCCAGCCGTCTTGCGCAAATTTTAATTTTGTATGACGTTTTCTAACTAACATAGTCATCTAATCTAATGTTTAGCTTTTAGAAGCGGGGGGGGGGGGGGGAGGGGGCACGCCCTGTTTTTACAAAAAAGTCTCCTTTAAAGTGGAATATCTTGCGAAATGATATCTAAATCAAAAATCGTTTTAGAAACTCTTTATTGTTTTTAAAAGACCTATCGAATGATACAATAAAATTAAGGAAAATATTTATATTTTGGGTACCTATCTAATGAAACCCCACACGATGACTTTACGTGTAGGGGACACGTAAAGGATAAAAATTGTTGCGAGAAAAAAAAAAGTTTTTTTTTCTCGCGACAACCTCATCGTGTGGGGTATCATTAGATGGGTACCCAAAATATTAATATTTTTCATAATTTTAGAGTTCCGAGTTATAAACTTCGGAATACTAAAAAATAAACTTCGGAACCCTAAAAAATAAATTTTCAGAAAAAAATGACTTTTTTCAAGTGAACAATATTGTAGGCTTAAATACACGAGTAGTATATAAAAAATACAAAATTCATTACAAAGAATTATTATTATTATTTTACTTTAGTAAAGAAAAGTTACAAGTCTCAAACTAAAATAAAACAATTTAATTAATAAAATCTATAGCTAAACAAATACACTATAGTAAGGATATAAGAACAATCTCGTACTTCACCAAGATATCGTCCAGCGTTAGTGTGGGTCCCGGCTAGTTCATCAGCACGGGTGCACACGATACTGACACACGCTCGGTAGTGTGTACGTGTGTACGCGCCTCGACTTTCCTATTGGAAAAACAATTTATTGTGAGGCGAGGAGACAGTTTCACACTCGCGCCTCATCTGTCTTCCTATCCGAGTTGTGTAGAACAAAGCGGCCAATGTATATACAGTACAGTACAGTACACTATGATGTATTATGTACATTTGTTAGTTGAGTAATACCGCATAGTTTTTGTAATAGGTTTCGTTTGAATATCAATATCTATTAAAGACCCACTTTAAACATTGTACCGGACTAATATAGCTGGAAGTTTTACTTCTTTATAGATTTTCCGTATTAGATCATTATTTCTGATTGGTCATTGAGGTTGCACTTGACTGCACACAGTGAACGTGAAAGATATTTACATATTCGATTGTTATATCAAGTATACTAACTTTTTCTTTTGGTAGAAGTTCAAATTTATTTTTATAGGAGAAAGTATCTTGAGGACAGAGGTCATGAAAAATTATTACAGATAGGTAGGATGATAGGTGTGTCAGTAATGTTAATTTGCAATACGTGGTAGATGATCGATACAATACGTCAATCGAGTCCTGTGTAAGGCTGGGTATAATCTCGTCACGCTCGGCGGCACGACATCGGTGCAGCCCCGCACCGGTTCGGCGCGGCGAGGTGACGGTATGAATATTCAGCGTGCAACAAACATGTGTTAATCACACACTTATGGCGACACATACGCACACACATACATAAGAGCCACATTATGTGTCGATAACTACATGTCACTTGTTAGTACTTGAAAAACACTCGTATACTAGCAACAAAAACACCCTTTAAATAATTACGTACATCTTTCTTCGTCGTTGGAAAATAGTTAATAATATCAATTTGTTAGATTTGTCAATTTATATTTGTAATTGTAAATTCCAGAAGTTTACTAATCTAACAGTATTAACAACAGCGTCAAGTTGTCAAATTATAAACTTGCTGTCTAAACGTGAATACATTTAGAAGAAGGTTAAATTTGTCTTCTATGATTTATTTTTATAATCAGTAAGTTCACGAGCTAGTAGCAAGTTAAGCTCATTATAGCGTATTGATATCAGGACAATCTTTTGATATTTGTAAATTATGTGTCGTTATATTAACAAATATTTAATTCAATTTAGTTTCTGTTTATCACACTCTAAGCAAATTTCTTCTTATAATTCGAACCGCATCAATTTTAAAGAAAGTATTCAGAAGCATCATCTGCCTGACCTTATCCCAATTTTAAATGCAGTTGGCCCAGTATGTTCTATCCTTACAATGTACTCTATCACGGCAGTGTTCAATAGCACTGTCGTATATTTATAATTTAATCGAAGATCTTTTGAAAAGACTGAAATAAAAGTATTGATGTAGTTGCGATGTCTGCTTGGTCGATGTTTTCATTGTTTGAAGAAAAATTTATTAAAACAACTTACATACATTCTTCTTTCTAAACGATATGATATAAAACCGTGAGAACACTTCACGATATCGTCTGGTTCCAGAATTAGATCTACAGTTATTTATAACTGACCTAGATCATTTTGTACGTCGGAATGTTAAATAAATATGTTGCTCGTTATATGAAAATGTCAGCGGATTAAATAAAGCGATTTAGAGGCTCAAGCGAGTCGTTTCACTTTCCGCTACAAGTTGATTGACAAGCGACGCAACTTTTACTGAGAAATGTTTCACTTGACCCGTGTAATGTAATCCTACGTGACGTTGTTGACAACGCAAGTTTGTGCGCTGAATTGAACTCGTGCGTATGCCGGCATTGTTCAACTTATTAGTCACATACATGCATTTTATAGTTGTATATGTAAATATATGCAATATTTTAATAATAAGCCTATATTAGCTTCAAGTCTAGAAAATAGTGTACCCTCTCATCTCCACACACCTGAAATGTTGAGGTTCATTGGCGGCGGTAGTAAATTTCCATCAGTTGACCGGTCTGCTTATTTGCTACTTGTACTATATTATAAGACATGTAAGCCAAATATGAATATACTACTTTTCTTTAATATTGTTAAGATTAGTTATTAAGATTATTAGACATATAGTGGCCAACTTCAATGCAGAGCAGCTAACCAGCTTAATAAACCCGATAATTACATCAGTTAAGTCTCATCACGCAATAAGTATTATTGGCAGTGGAAGTTGAACGGAGAGCAGCGCGGGTGGATGCGGGGCGCGGGGAGGGACTTTCCATTAATTGATAAGCGCAGATAACAGGCGCTAAGTGCGGCTCTCGGAGTCTTGATTAACCCGCGTCTCACGACCCGACCGACCGCTGTCCCACACCCACGATACGCGGAACAGATTATTCTTTAAAGATAAAGTTGCCTCTACAGATAAACTGAGAGAATTTATAGATTTTCAAATAATTATCTTCTTCTAAACAAGTTTAAAAATATTATCACAATTTTTTGCACTGTGGGTGTATATATCGAAAGAAATTATGCAGCTTATTAACATATTTTTTATGATATTTAAAAAACGGAAGAAACCCTTGTAAATTTTTGTGATAAAAATTCAAATACAGTTGTTTAATTACGGCAAGTCCTTGACCTAAAGCAGGTGTTTACGTCTTTACTTTGATGTGATCATAGAAAAAATAAATAATCCATCTCTTTATAATGTTGTCTACCTGGTAGAAAGTGGCCATTTGAACAGAAAAGTCAAAGCACTTACTACTTGGCGATAAATCAGCACTTGTTCAATCCATATATTAACACGCTAAGCAAATACGTCGTAGCTCTTTCTACGAAAACTATATACTCAAAAGAGTATGAGATTTGGCACATTTAAAGATTTTATGGAGGAGGGGTGCAGAACGTTATAGAAAAAAAAGTTAATTAAAAGAATAATTGTCTCATTTCAACAACTAGGCGATCACTAGTTCAAATAATATAAAAATATCGATTTCATGCGTGCAGGATTTCTGCTTTGTATATTTTACACAATAAATGATTTTATAACGTTAAGTAGAAAACGAATGTTATGTTATTACTGTTTTTCTTTATACTCACAGTTAACACGATGCTGTAATGCTGTACGTGTGTGTGCCCGCCTAGTGTAAAGGAATATTAATACGAAAACTAGGATTCAAACGAACAATAGGAAACTCGTATTCAATAACGTTAGCTTAACGGCTCTAATGAGCGATAGATAATAGTACAATACGCTAACTGCTAATGCAGTCCTAAGTGCATTAGTTCTACGCGCAAATCAAACACGCTCCATTAGCGTGGCTATCTACACTGCGTATGGGTTGGTTAGTTGGGTTACCTGGGTTAGTTTAATACCCTCCCACACCTAGGTAATGCAATATAGCGAGGTATAGAACACATTATTGAATATATTACAGTGTAAAGTACCTACCCACCCATTGATATAACGATGCGATCCCGGGACGAAAATGAAAAACATTCTTCAACGTTAAATAAAATTCATGTCCGGGGTTAACCATCATTACTTTTTAGTGCGGCCAACGAATTCCAGTGCGGAGGTAAGACATGAGCGAGCCACTCGCCTGCCATGAATATTCAACGCCGCGACCTACTCGCTTTGAATCCTGCCGTACTGCGAGTGTGTGTCGGCACGAGATATACTTGCACCTCTTTTTTCTCATTTGAACATTTTGTATACTTTAAAAGCTCTACTGAAGCGCTCATAGCCGAGTGGCCTTAGGTGATTGGAAACAATCACCGAGGGTAAGCAACTACGGCGCGGTCAGACCTAGATGGGTGACCGTATGTGGCATGATATGTTATGAGCGTTTCCGTGATTCCGAGGTCACGTTAAGCAGTCGGTCCCGGTTGTTGTCATAAGGTAACAGTCGTGAAGCTTAGTTGGAGGCCTTCGGGCGGCTTAAAAACATCCAACGGTAAGATTACCTAGCCACAACGTGTCTTGCCAGTCCCCAACCCGCACTCGGCCAGCGTGGGGACGTAAGGCCTTAACCCTCTTTGAGAGGAGACCCGAGCCCAGCAGTGGGACGTTATGGGTTGTTGATTGATTGATTGATTGTATACTTTAATATGAGCCCCTTTTTTTCAAAATAAATAATGTTTTTAAGAAAAATCCTACTTTTTCTGTTGCATTAGATGGAATTATAGAAATACGAGTAACAGGCGTCGTAAATAAACGCTCTACGAAAGTCTTTAGAATGTAAATCTCGTAACTGTGGAACTGATACTGATTGAGCTGAGGTCGTTCAACTTGCTGTTATAATATAAATCTCTTGCAATAAATACTGCAGTCACACCGACACGAGCGCCGGCGGCCGGCACCAGGTGGGGCCCCGCGCCGCCTCACTTCGCTCGCGTCGAGCCGCCTCTACGTCGTCTATCAATTACACACTAAGCTCTCAGTGACGCCACCCTTTATATATAAATATATTCGCATGTTAGAAAAATAATAATTAACAACACATCGAAATTAAGAAAAAAACAACTTAATGAATTACTCTACGCAGTTGATAATTGATTGAATTAAAAGTTGATCATAAATTTATAATATTTCTCATCAGCTACGTGTGAGCGCTCAGTGAGATACAAAATGTGCCGGTAATGAGGCAGGGCGTGCGCTCGGGCACGAAATGAACATCAGATTACTGCGCGATGTTTGGCACAATTTTAATAACTCACTTCAGCTAAATAGTCAACATCATCCCATTGTATCTCTTCTACTCGATTAAATACAAAAAACACCTGTTCGTACACCACCGGTGAGTTGCACATAAGATCGAGAATAAAGGTGCCGCTTTAGGGACTTCTTATCTACCAGCTAATAAACCATCAGTAAAAATAGTTTTATTTTTCAAGAGCCGCAGACGCGCGAGATATTTTATTTTACCAGCATATTTTGTAAAAAAGATAATGTCCACGATAGTGTCCACGAAGTCAACTACGTCTCGGAACAGACAGCTCGCTGGTTGACTGAACTAATTTCATTTCTGACATTGATTTGAACACAATACAATATTACATTTTGTAAATTGTATCAAAAATGGAAGTAAACAGAAGCTTAGAACGATTGATCATCTCAACAAGTAGAGGCATGTGCGTAAAACATCGGCCCCGGTTAAGGCGTGCATAAATTATTGGCGCACGTTCATTAATCACGAAAACATAATATATTCATATAACAATATTTTTGTTTTAGGTGGTCTTTATAGTTGGTCTAGCGGTAAGCGTATGCGACTGCTGATCAAGAGGTCTCGGGTTCAAATCCCGGGTCGGGCCAAAAGTGTTGTTGGTTTTTTTACAGGAAATTCTTAATAATAGCCCGGAGTATGGAACTTTGGCGGTGATTCACGCCCGTGCCTCGGAGAACACGTTAAGCCGTTGATACCGATTGTCATGAACATCTATGGCAATCGTTATTGGAAAGTTTTAGTTCTCCCTCAGGGTTGCGGAGGTCTGATGCCAGTCGCTCCGTAGAGAAACTGAAACTCTGGTAAAACCGGTTGAACTGGTTTGGGAACAAAGGAAGAAAAAAAAGCTAGTCGTTATGTTATAGCAGAATAGTACTGCAGTCATATCTTAGATATTAAAGAGACGGTACCCTTTGTATACCAAATATGTTCATTATTAGTCTACATAACAAAACACCTAACCAGTTCGAGTGGATGATGTTCAAATAATATCAAAAACAAACCGCACATGGATAATTATTTCTTGAGTATATTTATGATACAATTACGCGTGATATTTCTATTATATTGCCTATCTTATCAACAAAGATGCAAAGATAGACAAGACACATATATTTCCTGTGTCCCTAAACATTGTATGTAAATTTGTTCAAACCAATGACGAAACCATTTCAATTACATTTATTTCGTGCAACCTTATAACATTCATTCATTATTCGATTGGCAAAATAATATAATAACAATAAAAAACACCACATCGTACACAAAACATCGCCTAGACCCAAACTGAGCAGAGCTTGTATTATGAGTACCAGACATGTGATATAAATACATAAACATACTTTTTTTGTAAATAAGTACATATTATACATAGAAAACACCCAGACTCCGAAACAAATATTTTAACTGATCAAGGAATCGAACCAGACACCTCTTGATCAGCAAGAGCTTACGTCAACCACTAGACCAACGAGGCAGTCAATGATGTACATTACAGTCGATTTTTCAGGCAAGTATCATGAAAACCTATTCATCTCCAAAGAAAATGTGTTTGTTGCAGAAATGACTGTAACTATGTGGATTTATTTAAGTATCAACTTTTAGTTTTATAGTACTAGAATGGAGTGATATTTCTAATATTTTAGTTAATGGAAACAAAAGTATCCAAGATTATTGATGTTTTTGAAAATTGATTGTTAATGAAAAGCTATTGAAATAATGTTAACAGGAAACAAATCCCAATGATTAATCATACATTGCATACAGTATATCCTTTTAATTTATCATTACCGGTGCTACCGGTGCCACCAACACTCTCTATGAGGCTTGTCACACAAAAGCTCTGCAGGGAGCCATAACCGCTGCACAATGGTGCGGTCACATAATAGCGAGAATATTGTCACAATATCGCTTCTAACTATTTATTCAAATGCCATTTGGTGTGGAATATGGAGAACCACTGCTTTTGTAACTTTACAATTGCAGATAAAATACGCAGTGAAATCACAACACTCGTTTGAATTTCGTCACAACATACTCGAGCTACTGGTACCGCGTATATACTGTACATTATTGGTTCCTCCGCAGCGCGCGTTAAACAGATCACACTAAGCTACAATAGTCGCCCAATGTGTGCATATTGGAAATGTTTAAAATAGTTTGTAGCCGTAATCTCTTGAAAGCAGGATCAAAGCATTAGCGAACACTCTACAACAGCTTTCATCGACGGTATCTTGTTTACGCGTGCAATTTTTATGTTCGAGTATGTGTACCTATATCGATTATAATATTCTTTCTTTTAATTACAGGTAATTTTCAACTTACAACAAGATTATAAAACAGTAAATAGGTACTGTTCAGAAACGAATTTCAGTGTGAAGGAGTAAGTATGCAATTTAACGACAGTGGTCGTAAAATCGGGCTTAAAATGAAATTGTAAAAAACAGGGAAGCTAAATTTATATATATATATATATATATATATATATATATATATATATATAGATATATATATATATATACACATATATGCTGGCTAGACATAAATATCGATAGATCACACAAATATTGATAAGAGCCAAGATTTGAACCTGAAACCTCAAGCAGTCGCATATACGAGTACTATCACTGCGCCACCGAATCAGTCAAAGTTTATGTTTCCTTGTCCGAAACCTTAGTGGTTTGCTAAAATATTCTATATATAATATATGATCATATAGTAGATGGAATATACAATGAGAAATGTAATAAGATTATTTATTTTGTTACTTAATTACATTTGTCAGTGATCTTCTCGTACAGTTTAGGTGCGGTTGATACGCGCGGCATATTAGCAGTAACTCGGCTTATTCACCTAACCTATTATGTCATAAATATTGATCTCCAATTACTGTTCGAGGCCTGTACTATATTGACTACTTTACGGTTATATCGTCGTTCTACATTTCAAACTGTAATTCAATGATTTAGCAGAAAAGATATCTTGATAATAATGCATTCTATTTTGAGATGTGTATATTGTAGATATTTACTACAAAATAGAAACTACTACTACTAAACAAACGTTTTGATTTGTAACATTTCTGCGTATTTATGATTTTAGTATTAATTAAAGTGTATGAACTCTTAGCTGTTCATTACATATTAATAAGAATTCTGAAATTCTCTTCTTATTTACCATAAAATTAAATATGTTAGAATACATTAAAGTATTTTCATGGAAATCTAGATAAAAAAACTATACAAATCACTGTGAAATAAAAGGTGGCGAGAATATAGGACTAATGGGAATAAATGCCTACGTAATGATGATGAGTAAATTGAGGGTGGCCCGATAGTTTCAAACGACCGCGAGACCATTAACGCGTTGTTACATCACAATTGTCGCAGTACGCCTCATAAAACAAGCAATCGTATATTTGTCGCCATTTTATGTTCACTTTGAATAAAGATTTGGGTGTAAAATTAGGCGCGCGCGGGTTTACGATGGGCTGTAAAGATCCACACATAAACATATCATACAGAAGAATGAAGGTATCTTCATACTATTCTTGAGAATAATATCGCATTGAATCGTCGACTCTTACTCAAAAAATATCGTCGACTTGGGAACTTTTAAATTCAATACAATCCGTCTCGTTATGAAATATGTCAACTAATCGTTTTACACACAAGGACCAAGAGACAAAAAATAACGAAATAGTAAATGCACTACTATCGATATTCAAAGTCATCAAAGTGATGCCATGACTTTGACGACTTTAAATCATTTTCATAGTATGCCAATGCCAAATTATTCGAAAAATATTCATTCTTTTTTGACCAAAGTGACTTTATTGCCTGCTGTGGGTAGGCAATGCAACATGGTGACCCATACCATGGCGGCCTGTTCATATATTTTTGCATCATTCCCCCGGCCTCCGGAGATCGGGGGAATGATGCACAATGATTTTGCATCCGGTCTAACACTCACCAACGAAATACGATAGCAAGAATGATGTCATTATTAGCATGGTCTTCTGTGTGAAGGTAGTACTGCCCCGGTCGAGCCGGTCTATTCGTGCTGAAATCAGCGTGGCTCTACTACCTACTATTCATTTTCGTTGTATTATTTTTGAAACGTTTATATTTATATTAAAACATACAAAATATATTACAATACTTGTGAAATTCGCAACTTATTTCAAAGTTAAAGTTAGTGTAAGATAGCACAACAATCATAATTATTAACACATATCTATCTATCTAGTATTCAAATGGTCAAGAAACAGGTTGCGGTCACTGAGCCAGAGATTGTGGTTTCGGTTCCGACTCAAAGAATATCCACACACCCTGTGTAAAGAGCACCCTGTTTTTTGTTTTTTCACCTAATTCGATAGCGAGCATTTGTTTGTATTCATATAACTTAAGGTAAGGTCAAGGTAATATTACGTTTTCATAACAAAATCAATTGATGTCAACGTAATTTTTTAGTCGGTGTGTCGGTCGGTCGTCAGACTTTGGTAGAAACAGCATGTAAGATACATGTGGTTAATATTTTATAAGACAAAACGCGTGCTTCTTTATAAATATAAACGTACAAAAAATTACTAGACTCAAAATGTATTTCATTACGAATGTCACAGACATAATATATTCAAAGGTAAAAGGAAATCGTTTAAGCCCCGGTAATGTCATTTATTCGTAGAACACCTGCGAGTTAATAGGTGGATCTGGAACATCGCCGTAATAACAAATGGGGTGGTTAATCATCGCGAGGCAGACGCGACGCGGGACGAGGCCGCCGCCGTCCACCGCGAGTAACAGGTGGCGACGCGGCCGCGGCGCTGGCGAGCTGACGTGCTCATCACTGACCCTCCCCTAGCACGTCTACGCACTCTATTTACTACTGGCTTTACTACACTGTTGTAGGACAACGAATATAAATAAGAAGTTAAACGTCGACATATTTCATTTCTTGCACGAGTATGTACTTAAATAAATAGTCTTAATAACTAAGGTTGTAATGAGTTGTCTGCCTTGTTGTTCTAGTAATTAGCGTATGCGGCTGTTGATCAAGAGGTCTCGGGTTCGATTCCCGAGTCAGACCAAATATTTGTGATCCACAAAAAAGTCAGATTTTTTTTCTGTGTATAATATGTATGTATTTACAAAAAAAAGTACGTTTATGTATTTATATCAGTTGTTTAGTACCCATTATACAAGCTCTGCTTAGTTTGGGACTAGATGACGTTGTGTGTAAGATGTTCGAAATATTTAAATATTTATTATTATTATTTTTTATTATAGTTATTTTTTTACTTTACACTTTATTTTTTGTACACTTCGCAAAAGAAAGAAGTTTATTTGAATGGTTATTTACTGTAATGTATATCGCCAAGCTAGATAATATCTTGAACTTTAATTAACCAAACCTCCAAGCTGTTTTAGTTTATTGAATTTAAACAACTTATAAAAACCGGGAAGATAAGTGCATTTTTTGTGTGTCGATAGTTTCAAACAAAATTATACGTAGACATTAGCAGTTTGCTAATCTCCAAAGATTATTGTCTGTTTTTTTTTTCGAAAGACTAACTTTAAACTGCTTCTGTGGCATTTTGTTGCGGTTCTCAAAAGCGATGTAAGCTTGTAATCTAGATATCATTATTAATTTATAAAACTGTTAAATAATAATATAAAAAATAACCATACCCTTTCGCTCCTCCCTTCCACCCCAGTGAGCGAAGGACACCCATGGGTATCTTCCACCCCGTTAAAATAAAAGGTAGCTAACTAACGAGAAGTAATAAAACACTATATAAAAATTCGCTAACTTCACTCCAATATATAAATTCGCAACTAAATTCTAAAAGTGCACATGAATTATTGATAGAAAATTAGATACGTTTATCAGAGTACCGCCGGGGCTTAATAATCTCGCATGAAAGATTACAGGCGTACGTCGGTAGGTATATAATCTCTGAGGATTTCGCAGCCATTCTCGTTTCGGCATTCCTAACATTTTCTTATATTCCAAGTGAATGTCAAAGTATCTTTACACACAGCACACATACGCAGAGTCACGCATAATTCTAACGTAACGGTGTTACACTAATATTATAAATAGTTACAGGACCA
The DNA here is from genome assembly GCA_932526445.1 of Phragmatobia fuliginosa. Lineage (NCBI taxonomy): Eukaryota > Metazoa > Arthropoda > Insecta > Lepidoptera > Erebidae > Phragmatobia > Phragmatobia fuliginosa. The sequence continues at coordinate 288,757 of OW052065.1, forward strand.
AATCTGCAATAAAACATCCTTATCATAATCTTACGGGTTCGATTCCTGGGTCGGACCAAATGTTTTTGTGAACCGCAAATATTTGTTTCGGAGTCTGGGTGTCCGAAAAATATTTTAATTATTTTTACCGGTTTCCCAAAGTTATTTGGGAACGGGGTATGAGTTCTCTCCTTCCATTCTTCTCTATCACTCGTCAGTGTACTACTTACTCTCGATCTTTTAAGCAATCCATTCATCTCACATGCCTACAATATTCTTCCTTATATTGTAGACTAATATAAAAATGTGTTAAAAAATAAAACTTGTAAATTTTAGAATTAATGCTCTCTTATGGTAAGGTAGGACATTTTCCTCTTATTAAGTAGAGGAGGACAGCGAGTACGGGGCTTAATAAACGTGCCACTTTGTGTATGCACTACAAATAGAGCTGCAGGGGCGGATCCAAGGGGGGGGCGATAGGGGCGATCGCCCCCCCCAAGCGACGCATAGCCCAAAGCGTCCTAAACTCCCAAGCAAACCAACCCAACCCCACATAACCCAGTACTCTAAAATGAAAAAATAATAATAATAATAATAATAAATAAAAAATGAATTATAAAGCTTCTTATTCTCGTAAAACCACGAAACCCAGTGCGCCAAAATCAAAATGAATAAATTAAGTGTAAGTGTATACGAAAATTTTCTAGATTACTAATTATTTAAATAATTATTTAATTATTCTGAACAGCTTTTGAACTGCAGCAATAAAGTACTTATTTAGGTATTTGAAAATGCAGTGTGCCGACCGCGCCAGTATTTTGTGTTAGATATTATTTGACTATTCTTTTTTAAGTGCATATCTATTTTTTTTTAATGCTATCTAAATGCTTACTAATTTTAGAGACTTGTGATTGTGAAATTTTTCCGACGTTACACGTTCTTTTAAAAATATTCGTAACTCTACCTATAAGTGTGGCATCTGGAGAAAGAACGTTTTCTTCACTACGAAGGATTAAAACTTGGCTCAGATCAACGATGACAGAAGATCGACTTCTCGGTCTGTCTCTATTAAATATTCATCCAGACATTGAAATAAATGTAGATACTGTTATCGACAGATTTGCTCAAAGCAAACACAAACTAGATTTTGTTCTATAAAATAAATTTTGTATTAAATAAATGCTACTTATGTTTTTTTGAATTCAATAATACACCCACTCCTTGTTGATCAGTTTTTTTTATAAGTTTCCGGAAATTGAAGACCTATTTTTTTTTTTTTTAGCCATCAATATAATCTGTTACACTCCGCCCCCCCTAAGGTATGATCCTGGATCCGCCCCTGTAGAGCTGTGCAGTTATGACATTCGTTTAATTGGTTTTAGCACTGAAAATAGCTTTTAAAATTATTGGATTCTGATATTCCGAAGAAGTATTTATTGTGTTTCAAAGTTATACAAAGGTTTGTGTTTGGAACAAGTTTAAAATAAGGCTCATCCGAATGAATGACATCTATTTGAAAAACTTTCATAATAATAAATGATCTACGTAACTTAAGTGGAAGGGTTTTGTTTACTTATGATTGAACCAAGTTAAGTGCTTTAGTCAAAAACTATGTACGTCACATCAAAAAACTAAAGATACGCCTTTTAAATTGAAAACCTTGGCTAATTATACTTAACTCAAGACCAAAATAATACTGAAGATAACAATAAAAAATCCATCTCCACAAAATACAAAAAAAAAATGACAAAGTTCGTAAGTTTTTGATTAAAAAGAAATATTGATTTATACAAGACTGATTGTTAAAAGACAAAGCTTAGAGACATTTGAGTTAACAAGAACTATCTAAAAGAACACCTAGAACAAAAAACACAATCCATAATCGTAGACAAAGTGTGCGAATATTTCTATGTACAAAAGTACAAAAATAGTTATGTAAAGTGTAGTATTGTGTAGTACTGTGTAGTATTGTGTAGTATCGTGTAGTATCGTGTAGTATCGTGTAGTATTGTGTAGTATTGTGTAGTACTCTCGAACTAGTTGCGCAACTTGATGTAAGTGTGATTGTTGTTGCTTGTGTTTGCTAAACGTGTTCATTCGCATAAAGTGTTGTTACAAATCTCTCGGGATAAGTTTTTATATTTTGTTAATTTTTGTTTCATAAACTATACGATATCAATAACCCTTAAACTGTAGTTCGGTAGGCGTGTTAAAGTGTATTGGAGAACTACCTGCTTACGGATAATGAATTGTATCTTTTCTGAGACAGTCCGTATATAAATTATTTCTGTAGCTTTTTTTCATTAAGTACCATATTAAACGGTTTACGCGTCCAATTCAAATAAGTTCGGCATAAAGCGGCAGTGCTTATGCGAATTGGACGCGAACATTTCCATATTATTAGAGAATAACAAGGTTTTTTTGTGTAACAAGGATCGTTTCGGCGTCTTATTACATTCGATGTCCTTTACGTTTACACAATCTAAAGAGATTCCTTTAGATTTTATAGATATTATGAATATAAGATGTTACGTAAACCCATCGCTAAAATAGTTTTGTGTAAAAAAATGAACATGGGTTATCACATGTATTTAGGTTAATCTTAAAACAATACAGAATAGGTATAAAATACGCTGGGAGACCTATCTGACCTATACTTTGACACTAAAATCAATATTAATCGCATAGAAATTTATAACGAGATACATAATTATAATTATTTTATGTCATTTTTTGAACGTCATGTATCACTGATTTATATTATCTCAGATAACATTACTTAAACAGTTATTTGGAGGACTTAAATATTAACTGTAGATGACCGTGTAAAATGATAAAGTTACGGTAACAGCTAACTATGGAACTTGCAAATGAACCCCTCAAAAAAAGTAGTTAACTCACTATAACAATGTATGATGAAAAGTTGGCGTTTAGTAAGGGATATATCTATATATGTAGGGGCGCGCCGATGTACCCCGCATTATCCATCCGGTGCTACAATATAATCAATCATAGGCCTGGTGATCATTAGCCTTCATCAGCGTCTGCTGCTCTAAAAACTCTCTGATGAACTCATCCATCTCGCATGGTCACCTCAGCGTTAACAGCGTTTACTTTAATATTTAAATACTTTTAGTTTCATCGGGAAATAATTCAGTGTTGTTATTTCACTACGCCACGACGTGAGACAGTTACAACAATTATATGATACAGTGAGAAGTGATTTATACCTTATACACATTAAGAAATTGAAAGTTCTTTTAAGCGGTTTATCGTCGGTTGCCGAGCAGAATAATGGGCGAGGTGAGAGACTCGATAAGTAGGCAGCGCAGCGCGGTGGCGGGCGGAACACAATCGGTGTCGCTTTTTAATTTCCCCCGGGAAGGTGGCCTTAACTGCGTTCACTGATACTCTAGCTACTCAATACTGGCGACATTGTTTCTAATGTACGCCTTTCAATAATGCCAATGAGGTAGCTCTAGAGCGCCACGTGCTCCACGCCTCTTACACTCGCTTTCACATTCTATGTGCGCAGAATAAAGTCGAGATCGGCTCGAGCGCGACAGTTATTCCGTCGCCTCCTTATTCGTGTACAACGTACATACATTGTTTGTAGTCGCACGATTTTAGTTTAATTTTCTGTCGTCGTAACTCGAAAGATTTATTTATACGCCACGCATATATTACGGTAGGCTCTATTTATTTTAGAGAATTCGTATGTGTACCTTTACGTGAGCATTAAAATACGCGTTAATAAAATAACAAAAGTAAGATCAAAGACATTCTCTGCGTACGGTGAGCGCGCACCGCATCCTCAGAAATGATGGTTACGACGGGCCTCTGCTGAAAGTTATTGTAATCATCACATTATGGGATCGTCCATCCTCGTGATGGCAACTTTGTGAGGTTTCAGCCGAAGATTTAAGATGCTTTTACAAGAATTTTGTAGCTTTTTACTGATGGAAAGATAGTTTCTTGGTAATATTATCTCTGCTGTTCTACAAACTTAACGCTATTTCAGGAAAGGAATTATTTTATGGCTCACGCAATTATCTCAAAATAAATATTTTGTGTTGGCGAGTTTTGGCTGGTATCGTTAGCTCTCACTAGTACCAATGATACATAAGGATGTCTCTATCCATCACGTTGGACATTGTCAATTGAAAGATTTCTTAGTAAAAATCGAGTGCTCTCCAAATTTGTTTTAAAGAAAGTTTATGTTTTCTCGTAAATATTTTTGTCGTAATATAACATGATGCGGGTGGATCATAAGTGTTTATAATCAAATAAGGATTACGGTGTGCACTTGAAATGCAAGCCATTCCTGTATAATAATTGCTATTTTTACATAAATTTCCATTAATTTAAATAAGAATCCCAAAAGCTGTGGAGACGTAGTTTAACTTAGTTTGACCACTTTTATGATGAATTTGGTGTTTTGTGGCTGAATACAGGACGGCAGGTATGGTATCACTTACAATGCTAATGAAATGATAAGTAATAAGGTATTCAAGGTAATAAGGTATATAAAATATACAATTCAACAGTAGGTAATTAAATGTATCTTGCTTTAATGACGTTCATGACGTACTAGATTTTATAGTTTTAATGTCGATGGAATAAATATTGCATGTATAGAAAAAAAACTAATTAAAATAATGTCAAATTTAACTTGTTCCCTATGATATTGCTTCATGGAAAATGTTATAATTATGGGACAACAGAAAGTATCCACAGAAAGTATATAGGTTTAGATTCCCTTGTGAGCGTCAAAATATGCCACAAAAACAAAGCATAAAAAAGCGTGTCTTTTTATCGCGTTCACTAAGAAGTTTGATTTGTACAGTGCCGCAGAGACCCTGGACCTGAATATATTTAACAAGATCTAATATTTACTTTAGTAATACTACAAGATTAACTAGGATTACAAGCATTTTATTTTAAAAACTTCCCTGTGATGCACTTCACTCTTAACTTACCACTTAAAGTTTGACTGTTGGAAAATAATACTATTTGAGATTTAATCTAGGAAGTAAATATCTACCTTCTTTAATTTGATTACAACTTATTAGATACTTTTTCTACTACTAGTTTGATTTTCAGGATTCAATAATTAGAAAAGAAGAAACATTCAGATGATACTATTCGACCGTTTCTTGAGGAGTGAATTTTATTCTGTGGAAATCCTCGCCAAGCGACAGCAGCACGGCGCGTGCTCCCGCACCGCCCGCACCGCCCCTTACATTCAACGCTCCTAGCGATAAGCCGCTTTGCACTACACATTTTTCCTCCGAGTTAATATTTATTTCCATATACACGATTTAGAATTTAGGAATCAAAATATTCAAACTTTTAATTATGTAACGATTTCAGTATATAGCCAAAAATCAATAGTATGTAATTATTTTTATATCAAGAATTGGTGTTTTATAATATAACTAGCTTACACCCAGAGCTCCGCTCGTGTGTCGGTTAATAATAATAATAATAAAAGACATCAGAATTTCTTCCACATATTTTTAAAATAAATTATTTTTTCCATTAAGAACCATATTAAAAACGAAATATATATATTTTAAATAACTCAATGTTATAAAAATAATGAATTAAAAGAAATAAAATGAATCGCAATGAAATAAACATAGAAAGATCTGTTTTTAAAGACATGACGTTTAATACGTCATGTCAAAAGCATTATAAATATCGATAAAATGAGAAATTCTCAAAGATGTTAACCAGAGCTAGAAGCAGAGCACAACGAACATCCCCGGACTCGTCGCTCCGCTCCGCCGTGCCGTCAATGGAAGAAATCATAGAAGTTCCGAATAGTGCACAGGCGTCGAGCTCTACTTCGAGCGACGAGTTTTTCTCTCCGCCGACGTCGCCAACACCTGTACGTCGGCAGGAGAGAACCCGGCCACCAGACAGCTTGGGATCCCGAGGACCACTGACCTCGAAAAGGGTCCCCGCTACCGGTGGTGGTGTGCACCGCATGAAATGGTCACATACAATAAATGAGAACGTCATGCGGGCATATTTTCGGGCTACAGAGCTGGGAACAAACCTTACTGCGTACCGTGTTCGACTAGTCTCTCTGTTTCAGGAGCTGGAGCCAGCCGTCAACGTATCAGCGCAACGATTGTCGGATCAAGTGCGGGCTATACAGCGATGCCATCTGCTAGATGAGGCCGTACTTGAGAGGATACGCTCGGACGTACGGAATACCTTGGCTATCCCTTCTTCGTCACATGCTCTGTATTTGGGAGCGAATAGTACACCAATTCTACCACATAATAATAATGTTGATGAAGAGGAGAGTGAAGTTATATCCGTGAGTACCCAATATAATGATAGAATAAGGAGCGCTTTGGAGGATGCGGTTCAGAAATACCGGTATGTTGATTATCATAACAGACCCCGGTTACCCCGTTTGCCCATTCATAAACGAAATTTAGCACTGGTGAGTGCCCTGAATTCGTTATTATCAGATTATTTTGATAATAGCGAAGATCTTAGTGATACACATTCTATTCTTTACTGTGCGGCTATTGCAGTTTGTCGAGTAGCTGGTGTTAAATTTGCTGAAGACAGAATTGCTACTCGACCCAAAAATACTTTGCCAGCTTGGCAGTATAGAATAGAACGTCGTATTACTGAGACTAGGACACTCATCGGTAAACTAACTGCTTTCCAGGCAGGTAATACGCGGCCGAGAGTCATGCGCTTTGTGAAACAGGCATTCTAGGGGACTACCATCAGTCCTCAACAGTACTTGTCTAGTGTCACAGAGCGCATAGACTTCTTGAAGCAAAAAGTGTATGCATGGGCAAATAGGATAAGACGGTACAAAAAACGCGGAAATCGGTATTATCAGAATCGCATGTTCCAAAGAAATGAGGAGTGGGTGTACCGGAAATGGGAAGAACCAGATCCATGTGAGCGCGATGGGTACTTGCCAGATGAAAATGCCACAAATGAATTTTGGCGTGGCATCTGGTCGGTGCCTGTCACCCATACAGATGGTGACTGGATGCGAGATGTCAGACACTCATGTGAGTCTATAACAACTATGGAACCAATCATCATTGACAAAGATGATGTAAGTTGTGCAGTCCGTTCATTGCCAAATTGGAAATCACCTGGTCCGGACGGTCTGCACAACTTTTGGCTTAAGTGGTTCCGAAGCTCGCATGGGTGTTTGGCATCTCAATTCCTGGCAACATTGGACTCTGGTTCATTACCACAATTTTTAACAACTGGTATAACCCATTTACTCCATAAATCTGGTAGTGCCATGGATCCCAAAAACTTTAGGCCCATTACATGTTTACCAACTTTATACAAACTTCTTACATCTATTCTGAGACTCAAAATTACTACACATGTAAATAATAATTCGATACTTTCCGTTTCTCAGAATGGATGTAGAAGTGGGACCCGTGGCACTAAAGAGCTCCTTATCGTTGATATGACCATTAGCCAACAAGTACGTCGTAATCGTAAGGGTTTGGCGACATGTTGGATAGATTATAAGAAGGCTTACGACTCGGTTCCCCATTCATGGCTTTTGAGGGTGCTGGAGTTGTATAAAATTGATACAACTCTGTGCAACTTCTTGAAGTCATGTATGGGGCAATGGAGGACAGTCCTCTGCTATCCTGGATGCCGCCGAACTGCGGTAAGCGACGTATTTGTAAAGATCAAAAGGGGTATCTTTCAAGGTGACAGTCTGAGTCCCTTGTGGTTTTGTCTGGCCTTGAACCCTCTTAGCACTCTCTTAGAGGGTTCAGGGTTAGGCTATAGGTTGCAGAGAGGTAACCGGGTTATATCACACCTGCTTTACATGGATGATTTGAAACTACTGGCTCCCACTAAATTACAATTGATGGAGTTACTAAAGGTTACTGAAAACTTTAGTAATTCTATCAAAATAGAATTTGGTTTGGACAAGTGTGCAGTCATGTATGTAAAGAAAGGTGTTATTGTGGAATCTGAAGGATTAGAACTTTCAGATTCAACAAAACTTAGGTCTCTCTCTGCCGCCGAAACCTACAAATATCTAGGCTTTTCACAATCCTTGGGAATACCAGAATCTGATGTGAAGCAAACGTTGCGGGAACGCTTCTTCGGCCGCCTGAAAAAAGTCCTTAAAAGTCTTTTGTCAGGGGGTAACAAGGTGCGAGCCTACAATGGTTGGGTCATGCCGGTTCTGATGTATTCCTTTGGTATACTTAGATGGACTCAGACCGAATTAGATGCCCTTGACAGGAGAGTTCGTACCTTACTGACTGCATTCCGAATGCACCACCCACGTTCATCGGTTATGAGATTGTACATCCCGCGAAAGTTTGGGGGTCGTGGATTTTTAAATATCAAGACCCTACATAATCGCGAGATATACAATCTCAGAGAATATTTTCTTAATACCGACATGGGGGTGCATCGCAATGTAGTTGCAGTGGATAACGGACTCACTCCACTCGCTCTGGCTAAAGAGAATTGGCGCAAACCTGTAGTACTTAGTACTGATGATCGCAAGGAGGTATGGAAGGGCAAAGAGCTTCATGGTCGGTTTTATCGGGCTTTGAATGGGCCCGATATAGACTTTAAAGCATCGACTTCCTGGCTACGGTATGGTGATCTCTTTGGAGAAACCGAAGGTTTTGTTTGTGCAATTATGGACGAAGTTATCATGACGAATAACTATCGGAAATATATACTGAAGGACGGTACGGTTGACATATGTCGGGCATGTCACCGACCCGGGGAATCTATCAGGCATATAATTTCTGGTTGTTCTCGTCTTGCTAACGGTGAATATTTGCACAGACACAACCAAGTAGCCAGGATTGTACATCAGCAACTTGCCCTTAAATACCAACTTGTAAATTTGGAGGTGCCATACTACAGGTATGTGCCCGACCCAGTTCTCGAGAATGGCCGTGCTACATTATATTGGGATCGATCTATTATCACAGACAGGACTATTGTCGCCAATAAGCCTGATATTGTGATGATAGATCGATCGCAGCGCCGCGCAATGATTATCGATATCGCTGTTCCACATGACGAGAATCTCGTGAAGGTTGAAAAAGAAAAACAAATAAAATATTTGGATTTATCTCACGAGATTGTCGATATGTGGAATGTCGACTCGGCGATCATTGTTCCGATAGTCGTTTCTGTTCATGGTTTGATAGCCAAGAGCCTCGACCAACACCTTAAGAGGCTCACGTTGGACGGCTGGATCAAGGGTCTGATACAGAAGGCGGTCCTCCTTGACACGGCACGTATAGTGAGGAGGTTCCTGTCTTTGGAGTCCTAACCACCGGTTTCTTGGTCCCTGTACCCGAAGTCGGTGGTCTACTATTTTTTATATTTTTAAATGTATTTTTATATTTATATTTAAAAATGTAATTTATATGTTAATATTATCAAATAAAGAGAATAATAATAATAATAATAATAATAATAATAAACTAGCAACACTATCAACAGCAAGATTTTCTCACTCATTTTTTTTCAAAACTTCTATAATTTCGTAATATACAGACCAATTTTAACCATCAAAGAAACATAAAATAAATAACATGGAGAATTATAATAAAAATACAGTAAAAATACGACTAAAATAATATTTAAAACGAAAATACTTCCGCAACAGACATGACGTTATATGTCATGTCAAAAATGTTTATTGAGTGATTCAAAAAATTTTTATCATGTTGACTAGAGCTAGAGCGAAAGCACAATTAACACGTTCACTGCGGGGCACATTTTGAAGAACTTTCAGCTGGTGCGGCTGAGGTCGAATCAGCCCCAAGCTAAACTTCCTTGTAATGCGGTTGAGGCCTTTTCTGCCTCATGTTTCAATCATTTGGTAAATGTGTTGTAACTTGATCAGGAGCGTGATTCGATGTTTAATTTTATGCCAAAATTACTTGCATGGTATTGTTTTATGTACACCTAGCTTCCCCCGGGTTCTAATTTTTAGTTTTAGAGAAAACACCTAAAATATATTTGAGGTCGTTTTAGACCACACATCGCACTAAATCGGGGCGGCATTAGTGATGGGAATGAATTTATATCGATGAATATCCATGTCTATGTTATATTTCTATTACTTTTTTATATTGTTATAGTATTGTGCATAAAAGTATGGGGTGTTGTTAAATAAAATACAAACTATTTGTTCATCTAATTTATTCTATATTACTTTGCATGCTGTTCGTTTAAACAATGCAAGCACATAGCTTTTTTACATTGTGAACAATTAGTCATATTTTTTTTTACTTTCCTTGCAGCCTGCATGGCACCTAACGTAAGTCGTAAATTTGCATAGCAAATGATGCAACGTTTCCTTATTTGACCCTTTGCAAGGATGTGCTGAGACTCTGAATGGTTATGTTATGTTTTGCAGAAAGTGTAAATAAATAAATATATAGAAGAATTTTCAGCTTTTATAATATAACTAAGGTATGGGTGTCACGGGCTCTCACTCTATAAATATATAACTGAACACACACAAAAAAACATTAAACAAAAGAATTTAACAAAAATAAAAAACAAACAATTAACACGATTGCGCAAAGACACGTGCTCCAGTATCGACTATGGTAGCGTCACTAAAGTCGACTTACCTGCTCTGATGCCGCCCGCGCGCCCCGCCGCTGGAGGTCGAAATCAGCCTCAACCCGCACCTTATTGAATAATTTTGTGATCAGTGCGTTTGAGGCGTATTTCGACCTCAAATATTTTTTTCACAATATTGAGTCAATGCTTCGCAGACATAAAGAAAGCTATATTTGTCTTTGTCATACCTCATACGGTTGAGTGTAAACAGCCGCCGCACTAGAGAGAAAACACAGTTTTACGCGCCGCACCAGCGTAAAGTCTACCATGAGGCTGAATCAACCTCAAGCCGCAGTGAACGTGTTAAGAACCCCGGACTCGCCGCTCCGCTCCGCCTTGCCATCCCCGGATGCAGAAGTTCTGGCTGTTGCAGAGGCGTCGAGCTCATCCTCCAGCGACGAGTTTTTCTCTCCGCCGACGTCGTACGTACGTCGGCAGGGGAGAGGCCGGCCACCGACCAGCTTGGGATCTCGAGGACCACTGACCTCGAACAGGGCCCCCGCTACCGGTGGTGATGTGCGCCGCATGAAATGGACACAATCCATAAATGAAAATGTCATGCGGGCATATTTTCGGGCTACAGAGTTGGGGACGAACCTTACTGCGTACCGTGTAAGACTAGTCTCTTTGTTTCAGGAGCTTGAACCAGCTGTCAACGTATCGGCACAACGACTGTCGGATCAAGTACGAGCTATACAGCGCTGTCACCTGCTGGATGATGCTGTACTTGAAAGGATTCGCTCTGACTTACGGAATACTTTGACTATCCCTTCTTCGTCGCGTAATATGGGCGTGGTATCACATTTACAACATAGTGAAAATGTTGACGAACGTGTGGATGGTGAAGTTATATCCGTAAGTACCCAATGTAATAATAGGATAAGGAGCGCTTTGGAGGATGCGATTCAGGAGTATCGGCATGTTAATTATAATAACAGACCCCGGTTACCCCGTTTGCCCATTCATAAACGCAATTTAGCGCTGGTGGGTGCTCTGGATTCGTTATTATCAAATTATTTTGATAATAGCGAAGATCTTAGTGATTCACATTCTATTCTATACTGTGCGGCCATTGCTGTTTGTCGAGTAGCAGGTGTTAAATTTAATGAACATGTCACTACTACTCGACTTAAAAATACTTTGCCAGCTTGGCAGTATAGAATAGAACGTCGCATTGCTGAGACCAGGACACTCATCGCCAAATTAATTGCTTTTCAATTTGGAAATACGCGACCGAGAGTCATGCGCTTTGTGAAACAGGCATTTTTGGGGACTACCATCAGTCCTCAACAGTATTTGTCAAGTGTCACAGAGCACATAGACTTCTTGAAGCAAAAAGTTTATGCATGGGCAAACAGGATAAGACGCTATAAAAGACGATCAGATCGGTATAACCAGAATCGTATGTTCCAGAGAAATGAGAAGTGGGTTTACCGGAAATGGGAGGAACCGGATCCTAGTGAGCGTGATAGGCACTTACCAGATGAAAATTCCACAAACGCATTTTGGCGTAGCATCTGGTCTGTGCCTGTCACCCATACAGAAGGCGACTGGATACGGGATATCAAACATTCATGCGAGTCTATAACAACTATGGAACCAATTAAAATTGAAAAAGATGATGTAAGTTGTGCAGTCCGTTCATTACCGAATTGGAAATCACCTGGTCCGGACGGTCTGCACAACTTTTGGCTTAAGTGGTTCCGAAGCTCACATGAATGTTTGGCATCTCATTTCCAGGCCGCGTTGGATTCGGGTTCGTTACCACAATTCTTAACAACTGGTATAACCCATTTACTCTATAAATCTGGTGGTGCCATGGATCCCAAAAATTTTAGGCCCATTACATGTTTACCAACTTTATATAAACTTCTGACATCTATTCTGAGACTCAAAATTACTACACATATTAATAATAATTTGATACTTTCCGTTTCTCAGAATGGATGCAGAAGTGGGACCCGTGGCACTAAAGAGCTCCTTATCATAGACATGACCATTAGCCAACAGGTACGTCGTAATCGTAAAAGTCTGGCGACATGTTGGATAGATTACAAGAAGGCATATGACTCGGTTCCACATTCATGGCTTTTGAAGGTGCTGGAGTTGTATAAAATTGATACAATTCTATGCACTTTCTTGAAGTCATGTATGGGGCAATGGAGGACAGTCCTTCGCTATCCTGGATGTCGCCCGACTACGGTAAACGACGTTCTTATAAAGATCGAGAGGGGCATCTTTCAAGGTGACAGTTTGAGTCCCTTGTGGTTTTGTTTGGCTTTGAACCCTCTTAGCACTCTCTTAGAGGGTTCAGGGTTGGGCTATAGGTTACAGAAAGATGATCAAGTTATATCTCACCTTCTTTACATGGATGATTTGAAACTTCTGGCCTCCACTAAATTACAATTGACAGCGTTACTGAAGGTCACTGAAAACTTTAGTAATTCTATCAAAATAGAATTTGGTTTGGACAAGTGTGCAGTCATGTATGTGAAGAAAGGTGTAATTCTGGAATCTGAAGGAATAGAACTTTCAGATTCTACAAAACTCAGATCTCTTTCTGCTACCGAAGACTACAAGTATCTAGGTTTTTCACAGTCCTTGGGAATACCAGAATCTGATATGAAACAAACGTTGCGGGAACGCTTCTTGGCCGCCTGAAAAAAGTACTTAAGAGTCTTTTATCGGGGGGTAACAAGGTGCGAGCCTACAATGGTTGGGTCATGCCGGTTCTGATGTATTCCTTTGGTATACTTAGATGGACTCCAACTGAATTAGATGCCCTTGACAGGAGAGTCCGTACTTTACTGACTGCATTTCGAATGCACCACCCACGTTCGTCGGTTATGAGATTGTACATCCCGCGAAAGTTTGGGGGTCGTGGATTTTTAAATATCAAGACCCTGCATAATCGCGAGATATACAATCTCAGAGAATATTTTCTTAATACCGATGTGGGAGTGCATCGCAATGTGTGGTTGCAGTGGATAACGGATTCACTCCACTCGCTCTGGCTAAGGAGAATTGGCGCAAACCTGTAGTACTTAGTACTGATGATCGCAAGGAGGTATGGAAGGGCAAAGAGCTTCATGGTCGGTTTTATCGGGCTTTGAACACGCCCGATATAGACTTTAAAGCATCGACTTCCTGGCTACGGTATGGTGATCTCTTTGGAGAAACCGAAGGTTTTGTTTGTGCAATTATGGACGAAGTTATCATGACGAATAACTATCGAAAATATATCCTGAAGGATGGTACGGTTGACATATGTCGGGCATGTCACCGTCCCGGGGAATCTATCAGGCATATTATTTCTGGTTGTTCTCGTCTTGCTAATGGTGAATATTTGCACAGACACAACCAAGTAGCCAGGATCGTACACCAACAACTTGCCCTTAAATACAAACTTGTGAATTTGGAGGTGCCATACTACAGGTATGAGCCCGACCCAGTTCTCGAGAATGGACGTGCTACATTATATTGGGATCGATCTATCATCACCGACAGGACTATTGTTGCCAATAAGCCTGATATTGTGATGATAGATCGATTAGAGCGCCGCGCAATGATTGTCGATATCGCTGTGCCTCATGACGAAAATCTCGTGAAAGTTGAAAAAGAAAAACAAATCAAATATTTGGATTTATCTCACGAGATTGTCGATATGTGGAATGTGGATTCGGCGATCATTGTTCCGATAGTTGTTTCTGCTCATGGTTTGATAGCCAAGAGCCTCGACCAACACCTTAAGAGGCTCACGTTAGATGGCTGGATCAAGGGTCTGATGCAGAAGGCAGTCCTTCTTGACACGGCACGTATAGTGAGGAGGTTCCTGTCTTTGGAACCCTAACCACCGGTTTCTTGGTCATTGTACCCGAAGTCGATGGTCTACTATTTTTTATATTTTTAAATGTACTTTTTATATTTATATTTAAAAATGTAATTTATATGTAAATATTATGAAATAAAGAGAATAATAATAAAAAGGACGGCTGGATTAAGGGTCTGATGCAGAAGGCGGTCCTCCTTGACACGGCACGAATAGTGAGGAGGTTCCTGTCTTTGGAGCCCTAACCACCGGTTTCTTGGTCCCTGTACTCGAAGTCGGTGGTCTACTATTTTTTATATTTTTAAATGTATTTTTTATATTTATATATTTAAAAATGTAATTAATATGTTTATTGACTTGAATAAAGAGAATAATAATAATAATAAATATTTTGGACATCTGACACACAACATCATCTGGTCCCAAGCTAAGCAGAGCTTGTGTTATGGGTACTAGACAACTGATATAAATACATAAACATACTTTTTTTTTGTAAATACATACATATTATACATAGAAAACACCCAGACTCCGAAACAAATATTTATGAATCACACAAATAATATTTGTTTCGACCCGGGAATCGAACCCGAGACCTCTTGATCAGCAGCCGCATATGCCAACCACTAGACCAACGAGGCAGTCAACCATTAGACCAACGATATTTTGTTTCTACACTTACATATTTGCATATTTTGAAAATAATATTTGTGCAATATACAAAAGAGATTTTTAAAGATAAAGATTACTTTTGTAAACTGAAATAAAAGTATATATCAAGTGACAAGATAATATTCTGATTGGTGCCTTAAACGAGTGCGTAATCAGATTTCATTGGCTGGTCTCGGCGCTGTTAAATTCAGTCATCAGAGCTTATCTCGCGGGAATGCTCTTCCGTTCACATAATTTTCTGGTTACGTTTCAGACTTTATAAATGTGCGTTTTGTATACCCAAGACTTTAGTATAAAGTAGTTCAGCCCTGTGGTGTTACCTGCGGTGTGTGTGTGTGTTGTTTTTTAGTGTTGTTTTATAGCTTTACAACAATAATAACGATGAAGATATTCTAAAAACAAAATCGGGCAAGTGCGTGTCAGGCCACGCATAAAATAGGGTTTCGTAGTCATATACAATGCCATGCAATGTCCAATAGATAATGGCTATGTTTACTTTTTATTTCGTTATTTTTGTAGTAAGTTCAATATATGGACTAGTATCATAATTTTTTCAGATTTTTTGAGCAAGCTGTTTAGCTTTTAGAGGGGGGAGGGGATGCCCTGTTTATGAAAAAAAAATCACTTTAAAGTTGAATAAGTCGCAAATGGATAATTCATTCGAAAAATAGTTTTAGCAAATTCGATGGGGTAGACGCGAGAAAAAAATAATCCCCACATTACTTGTAGGAGAGGTACATTAAATAAAAATATTTTTCATAAGTTTATTGTAGCACTTTATGTAAGTTCATGTAAGTTTTTCATGTAAGTTCAATATTTATATATGCATCATCATCTTTAATACATTCAACGGCAAGAAAATGTAGCCACAGCGTTGAATTGCCAGTCCCCAACCCACCGTCAGCCAGCATGCAGCAGCAGCAGCCATATGGCTTTAACCGCTTCCTGAGAAGAAATCCGAGCTCAGCAATGGGACGTTTTGAACTATTTAGTGGTTGATTTTAGCAACTAACTATCGGCTAGTAAATTGCTGTTGTCAGCACTTAATATTTAGTTCACGTGAAGCGAATAAGTATGGAATTAATAATAATTATCCGCCACTAAGAGCGTAAGTTCACAAGGTAATGTATGGCGCCGAGTCGAGAAGACAAAGTGTTGATCGTGTGCCTTGTGATTTATTCCACCATTTGGACAATTTATTTCCGTGCGTGTTTGGTGGGGGACGGGCACAGTTCCGTACAGCGGAGTCAACACTTAATGTTTTCGTGATACTTCTAAGTAGTGTAAATTGACACTACGACTCTAGATATACACACTAGTTAGGAAATGCAGCAACCGATTACAATCATATATTAACTATATATTTTTACAATTCACATTGTAAAAATATATAGTTAATGAATGGTCTAACGGTCATAAGCCTATCTAATTGCGAGTACCTGTAAATGGCTTTGTTCCTAACTATGTTTAATGTTCATTTTATAATATTTAAGCTGTTGGTATTCCGAACAAAATAAAATAAAAATAAATAAAATAGCACACTGTGACGGCACAGCTGCGGCTCGGCTCAGTATTGAATTTTAGCTACCGCTAGCTGCGCGCTAAGCAGCCTATGTATGATATTATTAGATATTTCATAAGTTAGGGTATAAAAGGCAGCGCGCGCCTGTGCATGACACATTTCTTGTTCGGCGCTCGTCGTGGTAACTCTGAAGGAGTGTTATTGTAATCTTTGCTATATTGCTACATTGTTATTATCAAATGGTAAAGTAAGAACTGCGAGTATTGTAAGTAATTAACTTGTTAGAGTTGGAAATCTAATGTAACTATTTCTATTCAAATACTAATCAAAGTGAGCTTATTGTGTAAGTACTGTAATGATTATTAATTGTAAAAACAATGTTGGAAAAGAGTGTCCATGGAGTTTCTTGTCTGTTCTTCTCCATTGGATCTACGCCTTGGAACAGACAATTAGCTTATTAAAAACAGTTTGATATAATTTAATTATATTTTTGTTTCTATTTCACTAACGACCCATAAAATCAGAAGTGCGATAAAGAACCAAGCTCATTAGCATTATAAAACTTTGATTTCCAACTCGTTAATTCGTTTTATATTATTTTCTTTTCTACCCACTTTTTTCAATTTGCTTGTATATGGTGTGGTATTTTTGTTTCTAAGTTTTGCAACTTGCTCTGTAGCAGATCACGACACCGGTCCTGTGCTAGGACACGGCATAGGACTCGAGATTACTCTCGTAACAGGCGTGTCAATAAGTCCTAGTAGTAACCATGATTCTCGTCGCGCTCGACGTTCGCGTTCGCCTACCCACAAGCGTAACGAGCATACTCGGTGTCATGAGTCACGTTCATCTTCCCGTCGTTGTAGTGTATGCGACACCGATGTGCAAAATACATTTCATACGATTTTAATGATGATTTAATGCCATCGAGTCGAATAAATCGACTCCAGGTGGATGATACACTTCAGAGTAGTGTAAAACCTACTAGTAGGCAGGTAATAACAAATAATTCCAATACGAATAACAAGCAATTCTTCTTGATTCGATCACGTCTTTGTTTGTTGACCAGAATACTTGTACATTAGAGTTGTAGATACAATTTACAACAAAATACGCCGGTAAATAACTATATCGAACGACCGACCGTCAGTAGGCGAAGGTAGTTTGACATCGAACCCTAAAGTGTAGTTTGACTAAAGCAACTATTCATAACTGTGATCCTAGATCAGCAAATTTGACTAAAGCTATCCAATCCTTGCATCTAAGTAGGTCAAATAATTATTATGTCTCAGATTTCGATCCTTCTGTTACTGCCATCAATGTTTTATGTTATATGTGTATAGCGCGGGTAGTTGACGCTATGTTGTGTCGGTGTGTTTGTGTGTAACGTTTTCTTTCTAGCTAGATAATATTCTGCTGACAAAAGCTGCACCCGTGCATTATACGGGAACTAGTACAATGTGAAAGGGGTGCAATGCAGTTCATCAGTGCGACCCGGTAATGAGTGAGGTTACTGAAAAGCCTGTAAGTTGCTATTAACGCTTCACTGGTAAGATCAAATCATATTTTCATATCGTGTTTTGATTTATTTTTACATAACTGATGTGTAGTGTACGAAAGTGAACTGTGTGCGTAATTTAAATCGTTAAAACGATCGTAATGATTGATGACGCTTATGAGTAATTGTCCAAAGCTGGTGTAAAGCTGTAGCTTAACAAAAGGGTTAGTAGTAATCGTAGCTGATTAAAATTTACCAAGTTATTTCGTAGTTTGACATAATTTGTTTGACGTGATGGAGACGAATTTTTGTAACTAAACCACCTGTGCGTAAACAACTGGGCGTCTTTACTATCGATGATGAATTAATAGCAGTTGCAGTTTTAAAGTGGCTGCCTAATACAAAGCTAACCACATTTTAATCGATTCACGTAAAATGAAACGAAGTTGCATTAACGTAAGTACGCTGAGATATAATACCCACGCACGTTGTGATTAATTTATTTATCTTTCCTTATGGAAAAATAGATACTTGTCAGATTATAACAAGGTACAGTGTGCAAACGAAGTTACTAGATGTTTCTCCGTAAATGTAAAAATTGAAATGACCATTTTTAAACAACTAGCTTTAGCCAGCGGCTCCGCCCGCGTGTATGTTGGCTATCGCGGTAAAAAGTAGCCTATGTCCTTTCTCAGGTTCTAAACTATTTGAGTTTCAAAATTCATCAAAATCGGTTAAGACGTTTAGGCGTAGAAAATAACAGACAGACAGACAGTTACTTTCGCATTTATAATAGTAGGGATGATAAAAAAAAAATAACAACAAGAAATAGTTGATGATCAATTACATTTCTAATTTTTATTTTGATAATTCGATGAATGGGCTATTCTTTTATATTGGTGGGTGGTGAGAGCAAATACATCGAGAGTTTAAAAACGTGTGTTGTAACTGTATAAAACAGCTTGAGAATCTTCCGCCGGTAGACAGTACGAGGTACTATGTGACATTATTTATTGGTAATTGTATCAGTCAACTGTTGTTGTAAAATCTGTAGAGTGTTATGACATCGAGTGGCAAACGTTTAGGTTCTAAAGTTATTATGTTAAATTTATTTTATAGTTACGAGTAGGTAGTACGAAAATGACTACAATTGTAATTTATGATTCAAAGAAACTTCTTTAAATTCGTCTTTAGACGGCGTATATATTTAAATACGTAGTTTGGACTCCAAACTGGAACTTCATATTGCAAATGTAATCTTATTGGGTTTACACAACGTCAACAACAAATTTATAGAAAAATTATGATAACGTGTAACATATCGTATGTTTGTTAATTATGTTGTGATATGTTTATCGAAATGCCAAGTATTGATACCGGTAAAGACTAAATGTCTATCGATCTTATTAGTACGTCTACTTAGGCATAACTTTAATAATGGGTTAAAGTTATAGAAGCATTATGAAAGGTTTTAAATACCCTCACTAGTGTCAGGTATTAAAAGTGTTAGTTTGCGAGACATTATGTTGTTTGTGAAACTATAATCACTAATGGTCAGGTTAGACCGAGCTAAAACAAGGTTTAATCACTAGTCAATGCGAGAGTACCAAGTAGTGTTACATAAAGATAAGACTAGCTATTTCGGGTTTTAAGTTTTAAGATCTTAAACAAATCATTCTAGCACACTTGATCGTAAAGGTGTGACATTCATATGTGATCACGAGTTCATGTTCATGAGGACATTACAAGCCAGCACAGGCTATTGTGATCTTTCTCTTCCTGACAGAGGTGCATATTGAAACGTCAGCACTAGTGATGGTTTCGACTGCTTCGATGGGCCGACAGTTAGTGTATGCTACTACTGTTCAATATAGGTTCGGTTTTTGGGTTGAACAAAAAATAACTAATAATACTGTGTACTTCTATTTATAGACATGCATGTCGCGGCCCGAAGTTTAAAAGTTGTGGTCAAAGCTCCGTGACTCGAATGAGTACAAAGAGTCGACGGTCCTACGCCTGATCTCTTTCGGGTCATGTTGGGTGGCCGTTTCATCGAACCAAAGGCGTACACCTGTGTTAGACAAGTACTTGAGGTGCTGTAGTGTCTACTGTGTTTTTGGTTGGTCACAATTGGAACTGGCCGCCGTAGCAGAAAGGTTTAAATGGTAAGGTTTAACTACAGACTCGAGACTATGGACGATAAGTAGACGGTGGCCTATTACAGTAAGTGATTGAACGACACCTGTCGAACAAGCTCCGGTGCATAAAATGACTTTGAGGGCAATCAGTCTGAACTTGAATTCACTGCGTGGGCATACTTGGACATGCTTCGAAGTTGCTTGACGCCAACCGTCAAGCTGTAGACATAACCCAAAATTGATGACCCGGTATCATATCCTGAGAGCTTTGTGATTATTGGTAACATCCTTAACCGAGTACCGTGAGACTTCTGTAACATTTACTGGCATCATCCGGGTCTTGCATCCTGAGAGATATGCGAAAGAGAGTAACATTATTGACGGTATCACTGCGTACATACTGCGGGCACTGTTATTTTTAAATATCCTCAAAGTTTTGCTTGCTAGTATCGCCTTCTAAAAGCTCTGTGATTATTCATGACGATAATGAAGCATATTAGTGACGTTAAAGTAATACCGTATTCAAAACTAATGCAATGTTTTTATGCTTTCCTTAGAGGACAACTATGCGTTGAGAGAGCCTCGTCACTGTGCAAGGTGCACTCTACGCTGATGGTGGCTACGAGGTGCGGACTTGCGTCCTGCATGCCGCTCAGTGATAAGCGGTCCTGTTCTCCGTGTGCGCGAGATGCAACCTTCCGCCTGTTCACCGTGGGTACGAGACGCAATCTTCGGCCTGATCCCCGTGTGCGTGAGGTGTGGTGCAATGTATGGCGGATGGTGGAGAGCATGAGGTATGTAATATTGGAATGGACCCATGGACAGGGTAACCAGCCCCAAACTCGTGGTCTTCCTGAGATAATTTTAAGACCCATGGACAGGGTAACCAGCCCCAAACTCGTGGTCTTGTTGAGAGAGGTAAGACCCATGGACAGGGTAACCAGCCCCAAACTCGTGGTCTTGTTGAGAGAGGTAAGACCCATGGACAGGGTAACCAGCCCCAAACTCGTGGTCTTGATGAGAGAGGTTTAAGGCCCATGGACAGGGTAACCAGCCCCAAACTCGTGGTCTTGATGAGAGAGGTTTAAGGCCCATGGACAGGGTAACCAGCCCCAAACTCGTGGTCTTGATGAGAGAGGTTTAAGGCCCATGGACAGGGTAACCAGCCCCAAACTCGTGGTCTTGATGAGAGAGGTTTAAGACCCATGGACAGGGTAACCAGCCCCAAACTCGTGGTCTTGTTAATTTTAAGTTTAAATGTTTAAGACACACACTTATGGTAACTGTTCTTATGGTAACTGTTCTTATGGTAACTGTTCTTATGGTAACTGTTCTTATGGTAACTGTTCTTATGGTAACTGTTCTTATGGTAACTGTTCTTATGGTAACTGTTCTTATGGTAACGGTAGACCTTCATGCTGAAGTCTACTCTTGTATTAGTACTAAGTTTCTAGTTTTATTTTAAATGTATCTAACAGTGATTATCATAAACCCTATTCGTTAACTTTAACAGTTTACACTAAATTTGATAACTTTTTTCAGTAAATGACCAATTGGACGATGGTGTACTTACAGAGGTGTTTAATGAACTTTTTGATAGAGGTTCCAGTCACCGCAAATGAGAACAATGAAGAAGTGTGTGGGCACCCGGACCTGCCGAGGACGTCAGGGTGTCAGGAGAGGCCGTATTAGATATTTCATAAGTTAGGGTATAAAAGGCAGCGCGCGCCTGTGCATGACACATTTCTTGTTCGGCGCTCGTCGTGGTAACTCTGAAGGAGTGTTATTGTAATCTTTGCTATATTGCTACATTGTTATTATCAAATGGTAAAGTAAGAACTGCGAGTATTGTAAGTAATTAACTTGTTAGAGTTGGAAATCTAATGTAACTATTTCTATTCAAATACTAATCAAAGTGAGCTTATTGTGTAAGTACTGTAATGATTATTAATTGTAAAAACAATGTTGGAAAAGAGTGTCCATGGAGTTTCTTGTCTGTTCTTCTCCATTGGATCTACGCCTTGGAACAGACAATTAGCTTATTAAAAACAGTTTGATATAATTTAATTATATTTTTGTTTCTATTTCACTAACGACCCATAAAAATATTTATATTCTCATAGCATAATGAGAACACAGCGTCATCACATAACGTCCAATAAGAAACACATGAAAACCACCTCACATGTCTATATCTATACAATACAAAAAACAAATTTTAAATTTTTTTGACTGTCTATGTTCGGGTTAATCTCTGTACCGTCTGAATCGATTTTTATTCGACTTTTACTGGCTGATAGTTGATCTAAGGTAATCGCACACTTATCAGAGGCGAACGCGTCGAACGAGCCGAACGAAACGAAGTTTAGAATTCTTTATATGAATTCTCATGAAACGTCGCACACTTACCCGCGTCGAATCGTCCGCATCTGGAAGAACCCTAGAAATCATAGACGAATTCGGATGACGTCATAAAGATCGGCGCGGATGATGTGGTGCCTCGATCGATGCGCTCGCATTCTATCAGTTGCGTGTGACAGAGCAACGCACGAGTACTATTTCTTGAAATGATTTCTTCGACGCGGTCGATGCTTTCGGCGCGGTCGATTCTTCTGGTGCGGGTAAATGTGCGAGGCCTCCTTGACTTCGGTTCGTTCGGCGCGTTCGGCGCGGATAAGTGTACGATCACCATTAGGCTGCTTTCACAGACTAGTTTTGCCCCGTGGCCTATTATTATTAAGAAATATATTTATAATTAGTAACATACTCACCGTAACAACCAACCAACAGTCGCGCACATTGTGTTTAGAACTCGTTTAATGTTATAAATCGCAAGTAACGCCACGGAGCGAAACGAAATGATATTGCATTGACACTTTAATTTATTAAGGTTGTTAGGATTTTATTTTGTTAGTAAATATTATATTGATACTTACCAGTTATTAAAAGTTTGTCGTGTTAAACAAGTGAACTTGTATTTTTGTTTTATGTGAGTGATTTGTAAGTTGTAAGCACGGAGTTAGTACATAGATGAGAGCCGTGGTTGCAAGTGACGTTCCCAGCTTATCGTTGTAGCTAAATTCACCACTTAACAAACTTAAATATGTACGAAAGTTAGTTGGTTAAAGCCTTTTTGTTGAAATGAAGTAATGATATGCGCAGTCAGGTGCACTGTTTACGTTATGAGCTGAGACAGTTGTTTGAACAAAGTGTGTCAGCGCGCTGAGATGTAGCTATATGCGTGCAGTATGTTCTTGTTTCAGTCGTATTGCTCACACGGTGCATTCTTTACAATTTTGTTTTCATGGCTTTGAAATTTATTTAATTTTCTTGGAGTAACTAACAGGATTACCTACATTGTATATTTATGAACATCTTTCTCAGTACGTCAACATTTTCTTTGAGGAATATATGAAACTAGCTTTCGCCGCGTCTATTTCAGTCACCAGTTTAAAAAAAAAAAACTTAAAAGTATCCAATGTTACGTCTTCTCCTCCAATACCTCCAAGAATATGTGTACAAAGTTTTATGATGATCGGTTGAATAGTTATCACTTGAAAACGTAACAAGCAAATTTACATTCACATTTATAAATGTGAATGTAATATTAGTAGGGACGTATACATATTATTTTTTAGGGTTCAGTAGCCAAATGGCAAAAAACGGAACCCATATAGATGCGTCAAGTCTGTCTGTCTGTCTGTCTGTCCGTCCGTATGTCACAGAGAATTATTTCCGAAACTTTAAGAGCTATACTGTTGAAAGGGCAATGGCAAATGGCCAAGGTGACTTAGGCCCACATACGTACACATATAAAAGTATGTTTAGATAACAGTGGGTAATATCAGTATTTGATTGGTAAAAGAAAAAATTGAAAAGAACTTGGTGTTTTTAAGTAATTTATTTTTTTCATAAAATCAAAAAATGTTTAAATGAATCTTAATGGTTTATTGACGAACATTAACTGACTTATGTATATATATAAATAATAACAAAAATATAAAATATATAGAAATATGTATAAAATCAGAGGGGTGTCACTCCGCACTTTAGGTATAGTCGGCCGCTCGACTGCCCTCGCAGTCGCAGGCCATTCCGGTGGGTCTGGGTTGCTGCTTACGCACGATACGCGTCACGTTCTTCGCCGCGTCGCTCTCGCGCATTATTGGTTATTTTTATACTTTTCAAAACCCACAATGGCTTCTAGTGACAAACCTCGATCTTCTAATTCATTCAGATATAGTTCTGTTTACGGATGTCAGAATGAAAGGTATTAGGTAGGAACTAATCTGTTCGTGTCGTACGTACCTAAATACATACGACGCGAACAGATATTTCGATGTGATATTATTTAAAACGTCATTTGTTGACAAAAGTACTAACAGTTAATTTTTCACTAAAGTAAAGTGCTAGAGAAAAAGTATTTATTATACCTACCTATATTAAAATTATCTTTAAAAGAAGTTACACGATAGAAAGAGACGCAATTGTAGGTAAATATAATCGTAGGTTCTTCGGTGCTGTGCAATTTATAGATACAATCTCTTTCCTATTGTATAATTTTTAGTGTAAAAGTGTTATCGATTATGCATCGAAAAAATAATACGATTAATATGCGATTTTAGTTTTTTTTTGCACTGGCAAGTGAGTTGCCAATAATGTAATGGTCAATTGTGTGGATATAACCAATTAAATGTTCTTTTAATGTTAATAAACATTGCGAGCTTATAGGGATACCTAAATAGAACGAAAAATTAAATATGAATTTTTAATTTTTTTTTAATATATCCAACTTGTTGTACGTTCTGGGCCCTATTTTGCCAATCCCCTTTGGTCAGTCGATGTATTCTGTGAACCGCGTTAAAAATTTTATATAAAAATAGAAAAAAAAAACAATACTATTTGGGGGTCTCCATACTTGGAACTGAAACTCAAAAATTTTTGTTTCATCAAACCTATACGTCTGGGGTATCTATGGATAGGTTCAAAAATGATGTTGAGGTTTCTAATATCATTTTTTTCTAAACTGAATAGTTTGCGCGAGAGACACTTCCAAAGTGGATGAAGTGGAAGCGGCGGCAGCGCCGGTAGCTGCGTCCATACACCTCACGCGTCTTGACCTACCGGCGGTTAGGAGAGCGTTGACCGCTATGTCGCCGAAGCGCTCGGCGGGACCTGACGGTATTCCACCATTTATTATTAAGGACTGCCAGATGGCTTTTGCTGCACCATTGTTACATATATTCAACACGTGTAGGTATAACTACTGCAAGATTTCCCGATCGTTGGAAAATCACACATGTGGTACCAGTACCGAAGGGTCAGGGTGGCACAGATGTTCGAGATGGCTGTTGTTGTTGACAATTGTTTATATACACAAGTAAGTCCCTATTTGTCTGATGAGCAACACGGTTTCCGTCCCAGTCGTGGCACTATGGCAAATCTGTTACACCAGATGACAGAGCTGATACGTGTCCCCCCCCTCTAAATTATAAATTAAGAGAGTGATAAAACTAAAAAAAAAATATGTTATACATTACAATGCAAACTACCAACGAAAATTCGTTTGAACAAGATCTAGTGAGTAGTTTTTTTTAATACGTCAAAAAACGTAACACGCAATTTACCTTTCATCCAGTCAATACACTAGTATAAAAACATCGATGAAAGTTACAACGAACTACAAGAACTTTTATATCATGTTACTTGCTGATACGGAACCCTTCATGGGCGAGTCCGACTTGCACTTGGCCGCTTTTTTTAAAAAAAAGACAACTCCCGCATTAGGAATATAAATTCCTGTGTCGCGGTGGACTTTATAAACATAAATGAAGAACACCCAGACTCAGAACAACAAATTGTGAATCACACAAAGTGTTATCCTACGTGGGATTTGAAGCCACGACACTTGGCGCAGTAGGAAGCGGCGTGGCGACCGCTTAAGCCACTACGCCAACCGTGCAGTTAATATTATTATTACCTACCCTGACTGAAGTAAAAATTAGGGATTTTGGTGGTTAACGTTATTTACATTGTAAACAATGACTTAAAAACCAAAAGATATTGAACATTTTAGGAGTGTTGTCATTTAAAAACTTTAAAGATGTAAAAAGTTAGTGATATCGGGGACAATAGTTAGTACACATTTATATAATTGAAATTCAAATAAAAGTACCAGGACGACCGAGTTTTGCTCGGTTAATACTATTTATTGTTTACCAACGCCATCTATACTCACAAGTAGGTGTAGGGTTGCTGTGTTGCAACCAACCAACTATGTGTTACTGAACAATTAGTAAATGTCTCGCCTGCAATACTAAAGCGCTATCCACACATTTCCGGGAACTCGTCCCGGCCGTGTTCCGTCAGGGACGGGGAAAAAATCGGTTACGTACAAATTGTATGAACTTGTTCACACAGCTCCGTGTCAAACGACAGTGTCCCGGAGCACGCTGGGTCGCACGGACGCTCTGACAGTGCTATCCGATTTTTGTTAAAGTTTCTCTATCTTTCCACATTTTATTTTTTGCCTGCCTGCTGATAGTCTTCTTGGTCATCTGCTTCTTCTTCATCTATCGCAATTGCAATCATTGCTAACTCTTCTTGGTTAAACAAAGACATCGTGAAGTGTGAAGTGTGCGTATCAAGAAAGAAACCGATTACACTGGTACCGATTTCTCTGATATGTGTGAACACAGGTGACTGATGGCACGTCCCTGACGGGAACACTGAAACGGACAACTCTGAACACGGATAGATCTGACCCGGAAATGTGTGGATAGCGCTTAAGAGTGCGCAAGAAAACTCATTAATACATTTACACAAATTACTGAGAACAATAAAATTCCTATACTCAAACGGCATTTGGCTGTTTTAAAAAATGGTAAATTCGAGGTTTTGTTTCAGGACCCTATAGTCCCCTTTTACGTAGACACGCGCTCACTATCTTTACGTTAAAAGAACGTGTGCCTATTGTTCACTAGACAACATGACTTTGTGTGTGTGTGTGTGTGTCTTACATACTAAACTTCACTTAGAAGGAGTTGTTTCGCGTCAAAGCTTTACTTTTTCCTGCGTGATTGTTGTTTTCATACGTTGGTGGAAATGGCAGCGGTCTATACCACGTTACTTCACATAATGTGTTAGATTAAAAATGGCAGAGTGCCCAAAAACTTAAAATGTTGTCGTAAGTGTGGCGCCGGCCGCCGTTGCAAGTAACATGTGTTTCCTTTTTAATTTTGTTTGTTTTTGTTGATAAACAGACGTAAGTTCTGCTAAGGCTTTGTTTTCTCCATTACAAAGAAGATTAGCAGATTTTGTAACAATATTACCATGTTTTGTTACTTTGGATATTACTTTTGACATTTCTCTTTGTACATTATAAGCTGTAACTGTATTTACGTTATGGACTATTGATTGCTGCGACAGATAATGCTATACATATTTTACACTTTATATCATCATCAACAACCCATAATATCCCACTGCTGGGCTCGGGTGTCCTCTCAGATGTTGGTTAAGGCGGGTGCGGGTCCAAGTGCGGGTCGGGGACGGCAACATACGTCCGCCCGAAGGCCTCCAACTAAGCTTCACGACTGCTATCTTATGACACTTTATATATGCCATACATATTTTAAACAGATAGTCACTACTATAATCATGCTCTTAACACCACCAAACGGAATCATAAATCTAAACGCCAACTTGTATCACAAAATTACGTAGAATTTTTATTTACAATAAAATATGGCAACAGATAAAGTAATTACTCAGAAATGTTTAACAACAAACGGTTCTCGTAAAGTTTTTATCGGCCATAAAGCAAGCTCATTCCGAGAGAAGGTTGCGCGAGGAACAACAGACTTAACGATAAAAATAATAAATGTAAAGAAGAAACTCTCGTACTTGTACTCGTAGAACACGACGCTGGGCCCGGGCTACGGTTCGGAGCACCCAGTTACTCGCTCCAGCGACCCCGTAGCGATCGTAGCATCTATCGTAGACAAATGCTACAAATGCGATTCTGGACGCTCGCGCTGTCCTGGACGGTACGGGACAGTTTAGACAAATAGGAGTAGCATAATATGCTGTAGTGAACCAATTTCCGATATATGTAAGTCTAATTAAAGAGTAGACCAAGTTTAACCAAGCTATCATTTTAATTATTCAAAGTCAGTTGTTACTTATTCCTCCGCATTTTTTTGTGAAAAATGAAGAAGCAAAGTATTACGTTCTAGATAATATATATTACTTAATAACTTTGAGTCTTAGTAAAAAACTAAATGAGCAAATAAATTACACGAAGCGTTAAATGACGGCGGCGGGTTCTTTGTGAAATTATTTCTATAAAGAACTTTAATTAATATCTTCATTGTTTGTTCGTAGAGTGCGCGAGATTAGACGAGTATAGGAGCTTCAGTTAATTAATTTTCACTTTTCAGAACGTTTTTATCAGTTTATGTTTTGTACGTGCGTGTTTGGTCTATATTTTTATTCTTAAATGTGTTTTTGACAGAAATAAGTCTACGTTGTCATAGTAATTTCAAATCTGGTTGGTGTCCTGTGAAACTAAAATAGAGCTTGAACGACGCGCCGACATCACAGAATTGAAACAGTTACAGAAATAAGTAGTGAGCGACGTGCGACTAATAGGATGCAATAACCGGTTATCTGACGTCGGGCGGCGGGAGGCTGCGCCGGACATCCCGGGTGTAACGAGCTCCGTGCCTTGTCACACGCCCAACGGGGAACTTTTCAATACCCAAACATATGTATGATTGGTGAGGTGAAAACTGGAAGGAAAAACAATTAAATGTTCTACTGTAACAGGCAGTCAATAATCGATCATGTACGATACTTTGCATTTATAAAATTGTACTTGCAAACATTTTTGTAGCATGTACTTTTCTTCTTTTCATCTTAAATAAGCTTTAGTTGGTAGTTTCAATTCTGTGAAAATGCTTTTACTCTGAAGCTTAATGAGTTTTCACAGCTGCTTCTAAAAATACTCTTCCATGTAATCTTTAAAATATATCATATTACTTGCTTTGTTTTGTTTTTACTTGAATTTGTTACTCAGTTCTCGTCTAGAATAACTTTAAAACGTGTTAAATATTCGTGAAAAAAACCTCTTTCGCTCTTGTACATCTTAAAACGTCATCTTCTTAGTTTTATTATTCACAAGATTATTTGCGATCGGCTCCTAGTTCTACGGGTTTTACCTGAACAAGAATTTTTTCAACGAAGTGACTATCGTCGTTCCTCCACAACCCTGCGGGCGAAGTGAATTTAGAAGTTGAACTAATTGTCCGTATGGTTGACGGCATTGTCTTCCTTAAAACAATTGCTACAGATATTTATAACTATCGGACCGACGGCTTAACGTGCTCTTTGAAGAAGGTGCGCGGAACATCACCAAACTTACATAGTCCGGGCTATTGCTAAGAATTTCTTGTAAGGCAACCCAGTAACACTTTTGGTCTAAAGAGGGGATTGAGCTCGAGACCTCTAGACTGGTAGTTGCATAACGTAACCGCTAGACTAACGGGGAAGCCTTAAAAATATATGTTTTGTAAATATTTCTACGTAATCAAGTATTGTCAAAGAAACAAGTTAAGTTATACACACAGGTGTACTTCACGGTAGCTGAACTAGCTTGAGTCCCACCGGAGCCTTCAGTCAAGAGTTAATCAGCCGAGTGCGTTGGCTTGTGTTTGCCCGCACATATCTTCACTATCATTATGAATACCGCGAAAGGTAGTTTTGACTTTAAAATATACTGTTCCTGTTTAATAGAATACATCTTCTACGGCAGTATAAGCGACTGGTGCAATTCTCAGATTCAATTGTTACGGAGAATGAAAATATCTAAACGAAATTTATGACACACGTTTATTAGCTTCGCCTGTATGTTTGTATCCAACATACTCCTTTGGACTTGACTTTGACCCACATCAAACGATCAGATTTCATTCAAACTTCGTTGAATTTTCGAGGACCGATGTTAATACATTTATTAATAAGATTATTCCATTATCTTAATTAGGATTATCAGGATTAAATGATTTTTTCACGCATCCTTTGTGGGAGAGCAAGAGAGACAGAGCAGGCGCGTGGTCTTGCGCATGCGTACATTTCTGTTTAATTAAGACAGAAATTGATGTTAATTATAATTTCCAATAATTTATCTCTAACCGATTATTATGTCAATATTTTTCGAATACAAAAAATAATTTTAACTCAACTAAATAAGCAAGAATTTAAATTTACAATTATCGAGGAAAGAGCCTCGTTCTCTATTGTGATATTGAATGATGATTGCGCTACCGATTAATTTTGCTCTAATAAAAATAATAGTTTGAAAAAAACTCATTTTTTATATATTATTATACCAAACTAAAAAGTAAGTCAATTTTTTACAGATATTTTACATACTTTACAGCTAAAAGACGCTGTAACAATATTTTGTGAGATCTACAAATTGTTTTCCTGAGTTAGACGTTGTTGTGTCCGTTTCATGTTTGTAAAAATAAATACGCCAGGTTTAGGAAGAGTGTCACGAACAACTCGGACACACGGATCTACACCTAGTGTATGAGGTGTCTTGTTTTAAAATGATAAAATATTCTATAAAAACACGAACATTGTTACTAAGAATGGTTCAAGAGGTGGTTCCTGGATATCTGTGACACAGGGATCCCCCTCTACAGACACCAGCCTCTCACAAAGGAACGAGATCGAAACCTGTAACTGTACCTATTTTGTAAATTGTACTTACCTTTGTGAACGAGAGAAATAAAATATCAAGTGTTATTGTTTACCTTTAGAGGGATTGAAGATGTTTTAAGATCTCTTAGATTAATGTAAAGAACACCTTTACTCAGTTTCAGTAAGGGCGAACAGACGCGTAGAAGCAAATCATGTTTTTTTTTATAACTAAAGGATAACTCTGAAAGAATAAAGACGTTCTGTCCATAATATATGAAATCTTTTTGAAATTCTCTGACAATGCTGTTCAGTGAAGCGGAACTCTTACTCAACATTATTTTAACAACGAACCTTCCGTATGCGAGCTGCACGACCGCTCGACCCTCGGACTAAGACGCCCATCAATCCGTGACTTTGTGAATGAAGGGCCACTTTTATGAAAAAATGGTTTTAATTATCTCGACAGTTGAAATTTTAATGCAAAAATTAGTTTGTTTCTCAGTTGATATCTTTAGCTTATCGTACGTCGCAGTTATTCTGCCAATTATTCAAACTGTGCACACATTTTGTGACCCGTTTTCTACACCCCGTAAAAGAGGACATTAAGTTCTTTCTATTTATTTTTTTCTCTTCTATTTATTTATTCAGAAGAATTATTTTCCAAGGAATAAATAATACAGAAGAAAAAGAAGAACAGAACGATACACATACATTGGTTACATAGAGAATAATATTGAAATTATGAAAAAAGAAAACAAATCTGCCTGGGTCTATTTTTCCTGATAAGTTGAACTCTGGAGCCTTTAAGAGTAGAGTGAACCGGTTTCTTTTGGATCGGCGTGTACCATTGTCTTGATCTACACTTTCTATCAGGTGAGACGGAAGACAAAAGCCTATTCCATTACAACTATAAAAAAAAATAGGTATAATTTTCAAGGATAACTAACCATGACTAAGATAAATTGTGAAATGCGGAAAAGAATTAAGAAAATTAAATCATTTCATAAATAAACACCGCCAAACAACTATCCTAAAAGATCGACTATGATCATACAAAGTTCAGAAGATGTTCCAACGACAGGGACACAGTCGAGTAGTACATTCAAAATCCAAACGGGGAAATAAAATGTAGTGATAACGAACGTACGTGAACGATCTCACCTAAACCGCGTTACATCTGTGTATATCGCACACCCGGGCAGGAATATATCAGCATGTATAGAGGAGGTGGGACGTTGACGCGAACGATGAAACATAAACGTGGCTTGTATAATTGAACGCCGACCGATCTAACTGAGTAGCCACACCAGATATAAATGTTTTAATAAAAAGCGGCCAAGTGCGAGTCGGACTCGCCCATGAAGGGTTTCGTATCAGCAAGTAACATCATATAAAAGTTCTTGTAGTTTGTTGTAACTTTCATCGATGTTTATATACTAGTGTATTGACTGGATGAAAGGTAAATTGCGTGTAACGATTTATGACGTATTAAAAAAAAACTACACACTAGATCTCGTTCAAACCAATTTTCGTTGGTAGTTTACATGGTAATGTACAACATATATTTTTTTTAGTTTTATCACTCTCTTATTTTAGAAGTTAGAGGGGGGGGGGGGGGGACACATTTTTCAACTTTGGAAGTGTCTCTCGCGCAAACTATTCAGTTTAGAAAAAAATGATTTTAGAAACCTCAATATCATTTTTGAACACACACACCCACACGTATAGGTTTGATGAAAAAAAATTTTTGAGTTTCAGTTCCAAGTATGGGGACCCCCAAAATTTATTGTTTTTTTCTATTTTTATGTAAAAATCTTAATGCGGTTCACAGAATACATCGACTGACCAAATTTCAACAGTATAGCTCTTATAGTTTCGGAAATAATTGGCTGTGACATACGGACGGACAGACAGACAGACAGACAGACTTGACGAATCTATAAGGGTTCCGTTTTTTACCATTTGGCTACGGAACCCTAAAAATCACACCTTGTTTATTGAACTATGAATATAAACTCAGCTATGGAAGGAATCATATAATGGTAAAATATAATGTCAAATATGTCAAGTAAAGGATTTCGCGAATGGTATCTGTAATCATGGTTAAGTGTATTAAATATAGGTTTTATTAAAGGACAAATAATTTAAGTACTTTTGATATGTTGCGATATATGCCTGAGCTCCTTAAATATGTTAAAAACTGTGTTAGATTTCAGATAAAGAATATATTCTCTAATCTAGCAATGTTTTTGTGATTTTGAAGTAAAGAAGTGTTGTACATGACAGTAATGTGTATAAGCACCTAAAATATTAGAAATATCACTCAAGTCTAGTATTATAAAATCAAAAGTTGAAAATTAAATAAATCCTTATAGTTACAATTGTTTCCGCAACAAGAGCATTTTCTTTGGAGATGAATAGGTTTTTATGATACTTGCCTGAAAAATCAACTGTAATGTACATCATTGACTGTCTCGTTGGTCTGGTGGTTGGCGTATGCGGCTGCTGATCAAGAGGTCTCTGGTTCGATTCCTGGGTCGGTCAAAATATTTGTGTGAACCGCAAATATTTGTTTCGGAGTCTGGGTGTTTTCTGAGTAATTATAAAACAAATATGTTTGTGTATTGATATCAGTTTTCTAGTACCCTTATTACAAGCTCTGCTTATTTTGGGACTAGATGACGTTGTGCGTAAGATGTCAGAAATATTTACTTATTTAGTTTTACACGTTTCGAGGTAAAAAGCAAATAAAAGCATGTTATTTTCCAGTTCAAGACTCAAGAGATATGAACAACATAACGCACATTGTTCCGTCCCGTGTACTTGCGTCGGTAGGATCTACTTAACATTCCCCGCTCCCTGGCGCTACACTTGGCCGAGTAACGGGTTGTAATTTGGATACAGGGCAACCTCAGAACAAGGGTCTCAGCCCACCTTTGTACGGTGGGCGCTGTAAAAATGGCTCAAGAGGAATGCTTAACAGGAATTCAACCCTATTACATCGAGAAACACAATGTACGTGTACTCGTTGTTCATTGTTATTAGCGGTCGGACGAGACTTATTATCCCTGTGCGCCACGAACATGATTGACTTGGACAAATTGCAAAAAAGACGGTCCAATCATAACGTTTCGGTGAAGCAATCAGAACGTTATGAAATGTCAAGCTGTATATGTGATGAAAAAATTGTGTCGACATGTCCGTAGCGCCGGGGCCGGCCCAACGTCGGAGTGAGACGTGACCCTCGTACCGAACTGTCCGGCAACACACTTTATTAGAGCACGGGCTTAAAATAAAATCAATTAGATACACATCACGTTGTGGTTCGTATATACATACATGTGCTATATATTGAAGGAATAACTATGTTTGTTTAATTGTTTTTGTTATAAAACGCGCATTAACTTTCCTACAAAGAGTTAAAGTCGATCACAGTTGTTACGAAATCACATATTAACAACCATGAAAAAGTCTGTTTTCAGTGCTTCAAAATAATGAAATTAACCAATGAAACAAATTCGTGGGCTCGACCAATATTTATGTGTTAGTTTAATATAATTGGAGCTGGTCTCGAATCGGACTTGAACAAATTAGGTAAATTAATTTCTCTCTCTCTCTCTCTCTCTTCTAATATCGCACTGAACCGTCACGCAACCGCAACGAACATAGCAAAGGTATTTTGAAATTGTTTGTGAACTAAAATAACCTTTATTTTAGCGTCGTGACGTGAAGGTCGTTGACGACTAACGAAATTAAATAAATAAATATTTCGGAGTTGCCGGCTACTTAGTTCGATCCTCGGCTTCTCGCATCGCGCTCCTGCCAGCCTCCTATGATTCTTCTGCTACATACAAAGTTGTATAATTTTGTAGATAACTTTAAAACAGATTTTAAGTATTTCTTTGAAATGGGTTTAAACTGTATGTTTTGAAATTCAAACAATTGAATTATCAGTGGAATATACGTGATGTTTATAACGTTATTGTAACAAATATAACATAATTTACTCATCACGTGTACACAGTAGACATATTTTACTATATAAGTTCAATATATGTGTATGAAACTAGATTGTTTATGAGTTTTACAAACTTCACATTGACTTTTCCAAAGCATGTAGATTGTTCTAGAGATATGGCAGTTTACTAACGATCTCTGGTATTTTAAAAAATACTGAAAGATTTTGTGCATTTAAGTTCAACAAGTGAATTTCTCAGTATTACTAAAATACCTAAATATACTTAAACTTGAGATATACTTGATAATAGCTGCTATAGTTAAATAAGTGTGTTGTAGCCATTAAGTTCAACATTACAGAAAACTATGAAAGTTTTAGAAGTAACTTAGTGAATTGCTCTTTTACCAGCGCTAGAAGTTGAGGTACCAAACTTGTGAGAAAAATGTGGAACAGTGCATCGTTCATAGAGCTTTACTTTAGCGAGTTGCGGACAAAGGGCACCCTTTATGCACAAGTTTCAGAACTCTTGATTAAGAAATTATGAAAAATGATTATGGACACTTTGTTCAAACAGATTCTTTTAAATTTAGAGTATGTTACATATCTAAATAAAATATCTTCTTTTAAAACTTTTTATGTAAATATAGAATGAGAAGGAATATTCACAAATATATCGCTCTATTTTGATATCAAACGGCTGACAAATATATCAGTGCTCATATCGAAAGAATGGGCAGGGGACGCTCCAGCCGACAGCGGACTACAATATTTTTGCGTTCGGGTGTATTTTATCGTTTCCACCAACGAGCTTTGAAAAGCTGTCACGGTCAAAGGCTTTATGCTGCATACAAAGGATTACCCTTTTTATAAGAACGTTGCATGTTCATTGATTGGTAAATCTATGTGATTGTTGAGTAGTAGTCTTTTTTGAACGGAAAATAATGTACTTTTAGCAAAGTTAGTGGTTTAGATTTCAAAATAAAAATAAATAGAAGTGTTGAATAGTTACTTTCTCTAATATCTATTTTAATTATTAAAATATAACTAAAGGGAACAAGGTAAAGTTTATAAAACTACATATCGACTACGTAGGAACTTTGAATAAAAATGTTTGTAACTTATGTCATTGCCACTATGGTGAATTCATTGAAATGGGTTCAGTAGATTAGACACTACGGTGGAACATAGAAGATATACATACACAGATTGCCAAATTTATTACCTTTCTAGTTTCACTTCGCCGTAGTCGGGTAAAAGAAGCATCAACTAAGTATAAGCATTTGACTGCTTCCAACAAAGGTAGCACTAACTCTGTGTCCTCGTTAGTGCGGCGATGTTGAGGTCATTGCTAGAGGAGTTTCGCTGATTCCAGCTTTACACCATGACATCGTGACCTAACTTTTGTAACCGTTTGGTTATTTTGAATTGAAATTAAATATTTAAGCTTTACTTTCTTACTAAAGAAATATACGAGTTAATTATAAACTCCGAGAAATAGGTTATAGTTATGTATAATGTGGATGTTATCTAATAACTTTAAACGAACAATTTTTGCAGTTTCGAAACGGTATGCAACTTCGCTGAAGTTTGGTATTTGGGAATTTTCGGGGTGAAATATCTGTCAACATTAGTTTTATTTTTGGAAAAACACGAGTTTAAATGCGGTTTTTATAAAATTATTGCCACAATAGTTTCATAACTTTGAATAGTTGGTATACACTTACTTATAAGTTATAAGTCTTATAAGTCTTTGTATTGTGAGTGACGCGATAGCTCACTGCGTAAGTTGTGTATGGCCGGCGATTAGGGCGCCTGTAGCGGTACACCGCGCATCCGTCGCGGCGTCTCTCAGCTACCGCGCCACATACATCGCACCTTAGCTGCACGTAAACCCGCCATTAACCACCACCTACACTACATATGTCAAGGACGTTCTCGGAGAGGAATGTTAATGTCACGTCGGGAGAGCTTTCATTGAACATTTACTATGAACATGTTCCCCGCACTTTAACCCTGTTTATCGTGACTATTCTAATCATAAGCGTTACAGCGTGACGGTTAATAGCACACAATCTTCCGTAAACAATTAAATAAACTGCAGGCACAATATTTATGTATTCTATTGTTTTTGCAAGGGAAATATTTTTGTTCAACGTGAGGGAAATAAATTTGGCAACACTAAAGCTAAACAAAATGCTCGTGTTTCAAATCAGTTCATGTCGGTAGTGTAGGGTTGGCATCATTACTCTATCATCACTTTTTGCACTCAGTGGGGAAGTTTTTAAATATCGTACTTATAACAAATTTGGTTATAATTGTATGAGAGCCGCAACTTGTCCGTGTGGTGACGGATTAACAATACAGAGTGTCACCACCCCTATTCATCCCGCGGGTGTCGTAAAAGGCGACTAAGGGATAAACTACACAAGACAACATCAATGCAAAGAGAAGGAAAACTTGAAACCAACCCTATACCAACACGTCTGGCCAGCGTGGTATAGTAGGCTAAAACCTCCTTACTAAGGAGAGGCCTATGTCCAGCAGTGGACTATTAAAGGCTGTTGATGATGATGATGAGAGCCGCAACTTGCACAATAGCTTCATTAGTAACATTTCACTGTCGATTTTTCTCTCGAAATTCTCTTGACAGTAGTTTTCAGAAATGTTTCATATTTGAGAGTTGTGCAGTTCTAACACAGAACCCTTATAGTTCTGTCGTCGGTCCATCTGCAGTTAGATTAGAAACAATTTATCAAAGAAAATGTAGAAAAGCATTAAGAAACGTCACACGAAGCAAGAACTGTTTGTATGTCCAATCCCGTATCCAATCTGCATTGCATTATATCTATCTTAAAACTGCGAACTTAAGGGGCCCCCGGAGGCTGAATTGTCCATACAAACGGTATACCAAGATCATTTGCAGTATAAACATATTTCCACGATGATATGTTGATATTCGGACTTAGACTGTATTTATTTAGGTTATAACGCCTTTATTTTTAAAAATAAACTAATCTAGAATAAAATATAATCAAATTAAATTTTACATATTTTACATTGTAAATGTCAAGTTTTCATTTTGTTTTTTTCTGTCTTATAAACAAAAATATTTCTAATATTGTTTCATCAATAACATATCTCATATTATTATGCTACTACTTACACAAAATAAATCGAAAAAATATTGAGTTTTCATTCATGATTTTCGATATTACGAAACACATCCATATTTTCACAAATTTCAAGCAATAA
Organism: Phragmatobia fuliginosa; assembly: GCA_932526445.1. Taxonomy (NCBI): domain Eukaryota; kingdom Metazoa; phylum Arthropoda; class Insecta; order Lepidoptera; family Erebidae; genus Phragmatobia; species Phragmatobia fuliginosa. The sequence continues at coordinate 326,944 of OW052065.1, forward strand.
GTAGTGCTATCGCATCAAAAAATATTTCAATGTGTATGTGATTCGTGTCAGTCAAATAATGATAGCCGAACCTTCTACGAGAGAGTCCGAATTACTACGAATGAATGTCAATCCACATACACACATACAGCGGTGCACTCGTATCTACGTTGTATTTTGTCAAACAGAGACAGCAATATTTTACGAACAAATTTCAACTTGCAGTTTCGAGTGTCGTACGCCGGCCTCTTAAGTTAGAAATAAACATGTTTCCCTCCGCCTTCAAGCTGACTTTGGACATAAATTTTCTCCCACCATTTCATTAATCCTTTGGGGAAATAAAAGCTGCTTTCTTCCATACCGCTGAAACCATCTGTGAAAATGTTATTATGATCGAGTAAGAAGTAAAATTAATAATTATACATTTGTTAGCTATAAAACCCTCAAGTAAGCTAATATATTCATAGTCACGATACAGGTGACACAAATCCAGAATTAGTACTAAGTTAGTTTCGAACTGTTAGCGGGGGAGTTGGCAGCGGTAAGTGAATTAAGTGACGTCACGCACCTTCGCTACGTGCCTCTCGATAAATATAGCGGAGACAGACATTATTCTTCTCTCAACACTAACTCTTTGTGCCGTCAACTCTTCTTTTTCTCGTTTATCAGAACGCTCGTCTGAAGTACCACAAACTGCCACAACCATAAAGTACATGTGCAAGTTTGTGCATCACATTGTCTGCAGTGATCGCACGAACGTAACCAACTCTAATTTAAACTTTATATCTATCACATAATTCTGTATATTACGGTACAGCAGACATACCTGCATATAATTAAGTACCACTTGTTTTTAAATAAAAATTAACAGACAAATTTAAATAAATCTAAATAATTAAGAATTTATTTTGTTTACCCAAAAATATTTCACGAGTAACTGTGAATAAATAAGTCAATTAAAATTCCGATGAGTGGCCGATAAGCCGTGAGACGAGAGCAATGCGACGTTAAAATATACCTAGTTCATTATTCTAGCTTTGTCTCACTTATCAATATTAATGCCAACATATAAAGGATTGACGTTTTTGTTACACAAAACTCACAGCATTCACACTGTTATATTTAAATAAGCAGCTATAGGTAGTTAAGTTGGTGTAGATATGCTTTACTGAGCACAGTCCATTCACACCTGTACAATTAATAAACTTGGACATTTGCATAACAAAAGATGTTAAACCTTCCTTTAATTTGTGTAAACCTTGTGACTGTTTCATTTTGTTTTGTCGTCGTCTCATTTCAATTTAAAAACTTCAAAATAGCTCTCTTTTCAACAGTTTTTATTTTATTATAAAATTGTTTGTTAAATGCTTTTGTCTGGGAACTTTGTACAAAAGTTAATTTATTTTTGAACGGTAATCACTCTATGCATGTTGTAGATATTAGGCTACGTACCGACAAAATAACATTTTGTTAATATAAATGTCTGTAGTAAATTACTTTGCATTTAATGCTTATTTTAATAAAATATTACTTATTTGATGTTGTTAGTACAAGTTTCAATTAAATAAATGTCGGTAACCTTCAGATAATGACTAAAGAACATTCACCATCTTCCTCCAGACAAGAGAAATTTAATCGAGAAATAACTTAACGTTTCCATGGAGCTGGCACACGGAGGCTCGACACCGAACAATGAGTAGGTACCTACTCGCTACTAAATATTGAATACCTACTTCATTTGCATTACGAACAGAAATTGAGGGTCGCCTTCAGTGTTACGGGTCACTTTAGTGAGATCAGTTGTTTTTAGTCTGGCAAAAGGCTAACATTATGACAATCTGGTTCAAGTTTTATTTTTTAAGAAGTCCGATGAAGAATTAAGTATAAATAAAATCTAAAAAACTTCGAACGTTTTATTAGAAAAAATTGAATTCAATTATATCCCACTTGTCAATTTGATGATAAAAGTTTTAAAGGACATGGCTATGCATCCATAGATTTGCCTCAGAACAAACAGCAATAAAAACACCTTTTATATTTTTAACTATTTATAAATTATCTTCTAATAACATTTATAAGACGGACACTTCAGAGAAATACAGTATTACAAAAAAGTTTTAGATTTTGCGTCTTATAATTTTTATACATTTATTGATATCCTGAATGGATTTAAGAATTTTAAATATTTTTATTAATAATGTTTTGTTACCATAATGAACAATATCATACTAAGGGTATGCTTATTGATTTGGTATAATAATTTAAATGCTATATGAATATATTACAATAAATTCATTATGTTAGTATTCATATTCATACTTTGGTTTTAAAATCGGTGAAAAATTTTTTAAAATGAGTCAGTTGAACATCGTTTTGACAGTTAGGTCGCGTCGGTAGGCGCCTTTACGATTTAACTTGTTATAATACTTTTAAAAATATATGTTTTCAAAAGCGGAGTGTCAGTTTGATATGGATCTTTGCTTTAAATAAATTAAAATAGATTTATTGTCATGGCGTAGATCATATGGTTGTTGGTTCTGATTAATTAAAATTTCAAAGTTTTTTTAACAAACGTCATTATATAGACTTAGAAGAATCTACCGTATTTCATAAGTAACTTCTTCATCATCATCAACTACCTTCAACATCCTACCGCTGCACATACATCTCATTTCAGAGAAGGGAATTTATCGTACTTTAAGTGTGTACTTTCTACACTCAAAAAACATTTTAGTACACATCACAGTATCTGACTGAGCCAGGTAAGCATCCGTAGGGTGTGTAGTAGGTATAAATAGGTATATAGCACTATTAATTTCTATAGCACCGCAAGCAATTTTTTTTTTATAAGAATATACATGACATATGTAAATTTAGTGACACGTTCGCAATACATTAAAGAGCTCCTGCCAGAAAGAAACAGCACTATAACTTACACCCTCTCTTTCTAATATTCAACAAACTTGTTTTTTATAGAAAAGTAATTTAATATCTATATACATTCACTTATTATTAAATTGTCCTTAATTTAGCTCAGAAATATCTGGAAATAGTAACGGCGTCCATACTGTTTCATTTATAGAATCGGGTCGCGTACCTCAGTTAATTTGATTTGAAGTAGCCCTTGAAAAAGAAGTACTGACCTGTCCAACAATAGCCATGTCAATCGATATGCGACTTCATATATATCAGTATAAAATAAAATTTAGCGTGGCTTATTCTAGAGAATAATTTAGTCTTGAATTAGATTTCAACAAAAATAAAGTTTTAAATATAAAAATATAGGTCTCACGGTTAGAAGTCTTCACTGTTAAGTCAAGTAAAATACTTTTATAATATTTATATGTTATATATTAGTAGTTTATATGTTAGTGAAGGACAATGCAAGAGGCATATTTCCAACAGTGGATGCAAGTATGCTGAAGAGGAAAAAGTACTTGGTAAATTATCTAAAGACAATTCAAAATGGAAAATACATATTGTAAAAAAATCTATGCTCAATACATCTTACACACAATATCATCTAGTCCCAAAGTAAGCAGAGCTTGTGTTATGATACTAAACAACTGATATAAATACATATCTACATATTTTATAAATACATACTTAATAAATGTCTGTTTCTGATTTTAAAACAGCATTTTTCACTAAATGCATATTCCTCGTAAATACAATAAACAGTACCTTACAATTGAAAATAATTTTTTTTTCACTTTTGTCTGTCTTCCTGTCCGTGTATCAGTTACCCGCGGTTGTTGCAGTAATGCTAGCTAACTGGCAACTGCCAATATAAATGTAATATAATATAGAAAGCACATATACGTATACGAACATCAAATCGCCATCGGGGATTGGCACGTGTATAAAAAGCATTATCGCATCATGAAACATTCTATTGTATTGGACGTGGTATGAGAGTAATAATCCGACGTGAGCCCGTCCGACCGATAAATGACCGGCGTCGAACAATTTTAGGGTATTTATCCACTGCGGCGGGTCCGATACCGAATGCGCATCAATATGAATGTTGTCCGAGGTCAAATAATTTTAGATTGTCTGGGTTGTTCATGTACATAGTCATTCATAGTATATTACATATTCAGTGTAGGGTAGCCAATAAGCAGATACGTCACTTAATCGTTGGTTATTAATAGTGTATATTTACTTACAAAAAAAACTTTTTAGAGTTCTGTAGTTTTTGTCACGGAACCCTTTCGTCATCTCCGTCTTACCCATCGTTCGAACAGTACTAAAAAGATGAAACTTTGCCTAGATATGTGTTATATCATGTCTACAAAGTGCTAAAATAAAATTACGAAAAATATTATTATTTGGGGTATATATATTATTATCCCATAATTAGCTTATTTCTGCATTATGAACGAATCCTGTATCACGGGGAAATTTACGAACATACATGAAACAGACACAAAAATACCAAGAACAATCATTTGTAGATTACACAAAGTGTTGTCCCATGTACAATAATGATTAGTCCCAAACTAAGCAGAGCTTGTATTCTGCGTACTAGACAACTTATATAAAACTAACTATTATTAAAATTTTTGCTTCTTTTGAACCTCAACACTTTGCGGATTAGAAATCGGTGTAGTAGCCGCCTAAACCACTAAACCATGAACTGATTGAATATTCTATAGTCGAATCGGACAAAATATAGCCGGTTCCAAAAATAACGGGTCAGTCACATAAACCAATAACGGGTCAGTCACATAAACCCGAATATCTCCCGAACTACGTATGCCATCCTAATGAAACGAAGACTGTTCAATTGAGAATTTAATTATACAGATAAAAAATAAAATAAAACTTAGTTACACCCACAATATTAATCTTAAATTAAAAAAAAACTAAAGTAGTCATATTTTTCTTAAGATTACATTTTTTTTATGATTGTTTTTTTGCTGTTTTTCATCACTTTCTTCATTTAATACTTTGTATTGCCTCCACGTGATGAAGCCTCCAGTGATGAAAAACAGCAAAAAAACAATCATAAAAAAAATGTAATCTTAAGAAAAATATGACTACTTTAGTTTTTTTTTAATTTAAGATTAATATTGTGGGTGTAACTAAGTTTTATTTTATTTTTTATCTGTATAATTAAATTCTCAATTGAACAGTCTTCGTTTCATTAGGATGGCATACGTAGTTCGGGAGATATTCGGGTTTATGTGACTGACCCGTTATTTTTGGAACCGAGTGTATAATATAAGTTAAAGCATTTTAAAAGATAAATCACATTAATCGAAAGTTATAGTAAAACTAAGACCATTCGTGTTAGAGTCAGAACATTAGACTCTGATATAAATTTAGAGTTTCAAAAGTATTTGGGATTATATTTAGTGTGTACATATCTTGAAATGTCAGAACCAAATCTTAAAAGAAAAATGAGGTGGTGGTCGGTGGCGCCAGGAGCAATCGCTCCGTGAAATAGTTTTAAAATTATGAAGTACGTCGCGTGTGATTTATGGTCGTGAGTACGTCCCTTCCATCTTGCTGTGACGTCACGTGATTAATCATCGTCGAAAGCTACTATGTACACGTAAACAGGTGGGAGAAGATTCTTGAAACAAATTAAAACACAGCGAGCATTTTGGAGACGTTTTAAATCGTGTTATCTTAGAATTAGAGCTTTAAATTGTTTTGTGCTATTGACTTGCAATTATTAAGGTTTCATTGGGCATTGACAGTTAAGCTAAGATTTTGATAAAAATTTGTAAATTGTAAATTGTAAAAAATGTGTATTCAAAACAATTAATAGTTTTACTAATATATATGTTTTTGATTCATGTGCACTAGACAGGGCCCTTTGCAAAGCGTTGAAGCGCAAATAAGTTGACCATTCTATTAACAGACGTAAATAGATTCTTAAGTGTTTGAATTGTATACCAGCTATTCCCAGAAGAAATGGAAATCGGGTCTCGGATCCAGTCGGCATCGTCAACAGAATGAGTTGAAAATAGAGTGTAGCGGTGTTGCTTAAGACAACTTTAAGTACCAAAATTAGCTAGGTATTATATTCACATTATTATATGTTTCAAACTAAGTAGAGCTTAGGCTGTGAAATTTAAATTGACTGTGAGAATATATACATAATTTTATTTTGTAAATACATACACATTATACATAGAAAATACACAAACTCCTAAATTTGTAGATCATACGAACATTAGGACCGACGCAAGACCTGAACCCAAGACCTCAAGCGCACCAGCCGCTTATAGTACCACTGTGCCCCGGAGGCAGACATCTTTGCCAGGTACAAAATAACCGGTACAAAATAAATTGTGAACTTTGTTGCACTCAATATTTAGTCCTTGCACCTACCGCATCATATTTCTACATCACCTGAAGGTTGACTGGCAGAGAATGCCTCATGGCATTAAGTCCGCCTTTGTACAACATGTGCAGAAAGTCTAAATAAATAACCAGGAATATAAAACACAATTAAATATGTGATCGAACAATGCGAATATTAAGTCAATAAACTGTTTTCAGTTAAATTTTGTGTATTAATACATAAAGAGAATTATTCATTTTGATAGTAAGGAAAATACGACAACGATTTATATACTTAACAATAGATCCAAGACGCGCCATCGTTCTGTATGAAATGTATCTACAGGAAAGGATCAACAACAGTGACCCACTTCTGGAGCAGGATCATATAACAAAGTCAAAATATCTGTTACAATGATCTTCTGGACCCTGCCTGAGGCGTGTTTGGGAAGCACGTTACAGTTACAGCAGCAACTATTACTAACCTCTAGTTATTTCTCTATGTATAGATGTAACTTGTATTACTGCAGTGATTTAACTGAAGATTAGGAAAGTTAAGTGAACAGTAAGTGATATGATAAGACTCCAACTATATTGATTATTGTAACAAATATTTTTTATACATTAAAATTTTCCAAAATGACTACATGACGGAAAGCATGCACTAAATGCATATCCAATAATATACAGTACTAACATTAAAACAGTATTTTTAAACATTTTTTTGTCTGTCTGCCCGTCTGTATGTCTGTTTGTTCCGGCTAATCTCTCGTACGGCTGGACGGAGTTAAGTAACTACTTAGGCTACTTTTTTTAGACTAGCCTTGCTACGTGGCCTTACCCGCGGTTTACAACAATAATCCAATATATTATATACATAAATATATACACCACAGGAGTTCTTAGACTTAGGTCTTCTAGTAGGGCTTCTAGTAAGAAAGTTTTATATTTCCGTTTTATATATTTTTTTGTAAATTAAGATCGACAAGAAATATATCCGTAAACTAATGCTCAAGAGAATAATATTATTTTAAATGTTTCGTCGCTAAATGCTGGCTTTGTAAACGATATTCTTTTATATCTGTCACGTGAACAGCTCCAACCGTATTTCACGTGTTTAAAGCTATCACAAAGATAACCCGGATTACCTTTTTATTTCTTTTCTCTTTTTCCGAAACATAAACAGACAGATTCAAGTAAAGCTAAACATGGCTTGACTTGGTACTTGAGGCGTGAGGGGCTGTGTACTTGGTACTGAGGCCACTTTATGTACTTAGTAAATGTCTCATAGTAACATGGTAACAGTTTCTTATTTTACTTTCATAACATTACATACAATATATATTAATATTTTATATTTCTTAGACAAAGATTTCACGAAGAAACATGTTAGTATCTTGTAATTTTCAAATTGACTTCGTAATTCCACAATATTCATTTTACTTAAAGAATCTTTCATCAATTTGTTATTTTTTTACATATAAATCACTGACATCAATATTTGATTGGTTACTTTACCTAACGTGAATTCATTTAAAAGTATTAGATACAGATAGTACAGCGTCTGCTGAATCCTACGTCTTATAATTGAAATTAAAACAAGTTTACATTAATTTAATAATTAATCACTTCTAATAAACAAAGGATACATGATATCCTAGAAAACGTGTTGGTACCGTGCCAAAAGTTATTTGGTAGCGGAGATTACCCTCGTGGGAGTCGTGGGGCTACTTTTCGGTTCAAGAATTGTTGTGGTAACATGAAAGGACGCCGCAAGTAGTACACATGTCGGCGAATAATCCTCAAAAGGTAAGGCCGCTACGAGACTCTTCGGGGATTACCGGCAAACTCAAGCTGAAATTTTAAATCATCCCTTTCAACTGTTTTCATCACAATTTACTTAGAGGTTTGTTAAAATATTACAATCATAAAACACAAAATTGTTTGTAAAAATTTATTATTTTGTTATATGGCGAACTTTTTAGGGTTCCGTAGTTCATGACCCGTAACCGTTATAAATTCGTCATATCCGTCCATCCGTCCGTCCGTCCGTCCTCGACCTACCGCCCCAACGGTTGGAGCTAGAAAGATGAAACTTTGCATGAATATGTATTGTAATTACGTCAAAAAAAAAGCTATAATAAAATTATGAAAAATATTTTTACTTGGCGTACCTCGTAATAATTTTTTCAATAGAAATTATACAAGTTTTATCAGATAGAATCGTTTTCGTTTATGTAAATTAAGTAACAGAAAAGAAAATGGAGGTACATTAATTTACTAAATTCAATACAATATGTATTGGAGTTGAATTTAGTTGATTAGATTATTATTTACATGTAGTTCAAATAAATATGTAATGATATCAACATCAAACATTAATATTTAGAGCTATCAAACTACGTTACAGATCTTTGTTCGAGAAGGAAAAATAAAGAAATCAACCCGTTAAAGAAATAATAATAATATAAATATCTCTTAATATTTATTAGGCGTTTTTAAGTTGAATTAACCTAACATGGACTGTATACTGCAAATCCTAGTTTTTAATATTTTTTAATATAATATTTTTATGGGTCGAAAGTGAAATAGAAACAAAAATATAATTAAATTATATCAAACTGTTTTTAATAAGCTAATTGTCTGTTCCAAGGCGTAAATCCGATGGAGAAGAACAGACAAGAAACTCCATGGACACTCTTTTCCAACATTGTTTTTACAATTAATAATCATTACAGTACTTACACAATAAACTCACTTTTATTAGTATTTGAATAGAAATAGTTACATTAGATTTCCAACTCTAACAAGTTAATTACTTACAATTCTCGCAGTTCTTACTTTACAATTTGATAATAACAATGTAACAATATAGCAAAGATCACAATAATATTCCTTCAGAGTTACCACGACGAGCGCCGAACAAGAAATGTGATAAGCACAGGCGCGCGCCGCCTTTTATACCCTAACTTATGAAATATCTAATACGGCCTCTCCTGACACCCTGACGTCCTCGGCAGGTCCGGGTGACCACACACTTCTTCATTGTTCTCATTTCTAGTGACTGGAACCTCTACCAAAAAGTTTATTGGACGCCTCTGTAAGTACACCATCGTCCAATTGGTCAGTTACTGAAAAAAGTTATCAAATTTAGTGTAAACAGTTAAAGTTAACGAATAGAGTTTATGGTAATAACAGTTAACACGAATAGGAAAGGTTCGAACCTCCAAGGAAAAGAGTGAAAGATTATTTATAATCCACGCCAGATTAGAAACAAACAGTCACTGTTAGATACATTTAAAATAAAACTAGAAACTTAGTACTAATACAAGAGTAGACTTCAGCATGAAGGTCTACCGTTACCATAAGAACCATAATATCATAAGAACAGTTACCATAAGAACAGTTACCATAAGAACAGTTACCATAAGAACAGTTACCATAAGAACAATTACCATAAGAACAGTTACCATAAGTGTGTGTCTTAAACATTTAAACTTAAAATTAACAAGACCACGAGTTTGGGGCTGGTTACCCTGTCCATGGGTCTTAAACCTCTCTCATCAAGACCTGAAGTTTGGGGCTGGTTACCCTGTCCATAGGCCTTAAACCTCTCTCATCAAGACCACGAGTTTGGGGCTGGTTACCCTGTCCATGGGCCTTAAACCTCTCTCATCAAGACCACGAGTTTGGGGCTGGTTACCCTGTCCATGGGCCTTAAACCTCTCTCATCAAGACCACGAGTTTGGGGCTGGTTACCCTGTCCATGGGCCTTAAACCTCTCTCATCAAGACCACGAGTTTGGGGCTGGTTACCCTGTCCATGGGTCTTAAACCTCTCTCAACAAGACCACGAGTTTGGGGCTGGTTACCCTGTCCATGGGTCTTAAACCTCTCTCATCAAGACCACGAGTTTGGGGCTGGTTACCCTGTCCATGGGTCTTACCTCTCTCAACAAGACCACGAGTTTGGGGCTGGTTACCCTGTCCATGGGTCCATTCCAATATTACATACCTCATGCTCTCCACCATCCGCCATACATTGCACCACACCTCACGCACACGGGGATCAGGCCGAAGATTGCGTCTCGTACCCACGGTGAACAGGCGGAAGGTTGCATCTCGCGCACACGGAGAACAGGACCGCTTATCACTGAGCGGCATGCAGGACGCAAGTCTGCACCTCGTAGCCACCATCAGCGTAGAGTGCACCTTGCACAGTGACGAGGCTCTCTCAACGCATAGTTGTCATCTAAGGAAAGCATAAAAACATTGCATTAGTTTTGAATACGGTATTACTTTAACGTCACTAATATGCTTCATTATCGTCATGAATAATCACAGAGCTTTTAGAAGGCGATACTAGCAAGCAAAACTTTGAGGATATTTAAAAATAACAGTGCCCGCAGTATGTACGCAGTGATACCGTCAATAATGTTACTCTCTTTCGCATATCTCTCAGGATGCAAGACCCGGATGATGCCAGAAAATGTTACAGAAGTCTCACGGTACTCGGTTAAGGATGTTACCAATAATCACAAAGCTCTCAGGATATGATACCGGGTCATCAATTTTGGGATATGTCTACAGCTTGACGATTGGCGTCAAGCAACTTCGAAGCATGTCCAAGTATGCCCACGCAGTGAATTCAAGTTCAGACTGATTGCCCACAAAGTCATTTTATGCACCGGAGCTTGTTCGACAGGTGTCGTTCAATCACTTATTGTAATAGGCCACCGTCTACTTATCGTCCATAGTCTCGAGTCTGTAGTTAAACCTTACCATTTAAACCTTTCTGCTACGGCGGCCAGTTCCAATGGTGACCAACCAAAAACACAGTAGACACTACAGCACCTCCAAGTACTTGTCTAACACAGGTGTACGCCTTTGGTTCGATGAAACGGCCACCCAACATGACCCGAAAGAGATCAGGCGTAGGACCGTTGACTCTTTGTACTCATTAGAGTCACGGAGCTTTGACCACAACTTTTAAACTTCGGGCCGCGACATGCATGTCTATAAATAGAAGTACACAGTATTATTAGTTATTGTTTGTTCAACCCAAAAACCGAACCTATATTGAACAGTAGTAGCATACACTAACTGTCGGCCCATCGAAGCAGTCGAAACCATCACTAGTGCTGACGTTTCAATATGCACCTCTGTCAGGAAGAGAAAGATCACAATAGCCTGTGCTGGCTTGTAATGTCCTCATGAACATGAACTCGTGATCACATATGAATGTCACACCTTTACGATCAAGTGTGCTACAATGATTTGTTTAAGATCTTAAAACTTAAAACCCGAAATAGCTAGTCTTATCTTTATGTAACACTACTTGGTACTCTCGCATTGACTAGTGATTAAACCTTGTTTTAGCTCGGTCTAACCTGACCATTAGTGATTATAGTTTCACAAACAACATAATGTCTCGCAAACTAACACTTTTAATACCTGACACTAGTGAGGGTATTTAAAACCTTTCATAATGCTTCTATAACTTTAACCCATTATTAAAGTTATGCCTAAGTAGACGTACTAATAAGATCGATAGACATTTAGTCTTTACCGGTATCAATACTTGGCATTTCGATAAACATATCACAACATAATTAACAAACATACGATATGTTACACGTTATCATAATTTTTCTATAAATTTGCTGTTGACGTTGTGTAAACCCAATAAGATTACATTTGCAATATGAAGTTCCAGTTTGGAGTCTGTTCACGGATTTAGGCCCACGAAACCGTATCGCTATCATAATAATTTAAATTTACATTAAAAAGTTTACATTGGCCCTCGATAGATGGCGTCACTCCAAAATTAGATCTCGCTATGGTTTCGTTACCTTGCCGTCTATAAATAGATTTTTTTGGTTTTTTGTATTAGAGAGCAGCAAGCGTCATTTAATAATAATAATAATAATATTTAATAATAATATTTATTTATTGCACAAAAACAGATACAATTTGTTCAACTTAAACACTAGGTTATGTTATAAATCGAACATGAGTTAGCCTCCGTTGCCAAACTAGGTAAAACCTGTATTTCGGCTTACGGCGCCATTCCTCACCGGAATTAAAACTTAACTAGCATGTAATAAACTAGGTACAATAATTTAATAATTTGACAGTAAAATTCAAAAATAAAATAAATAAAATAAAATGTGTAGTGTGAAGTGATCCTGTCTTTGTGTGTATGCATACGCGTGTGTATGTGTGTGTGTGTGTGTGTGTGTGTGTGTGTGTGTGTGTGTGTGTGTGTGTGTGTGTGTGTGTGTGCGTGTGTGTGAGTGTGTGTGAGTGTGTGTGAGTTGTGTGCGTGTGTGTGTGTGTGTGTATGAGGTATGAGGTTTGAAAGGATGTGTTTGGGTTTGGGGTAAGAGTTCCTGAAAAGTTAACTTTTACCTTTATATAAAATAAAAATATACAAATATTAACATAGTAAAACTATATATACACGAACATACTATGACAACACTGCTAGAATTTCTTCAGTATCTTTATATCCCAAACTTTGTAGCCAGTCAGTAACCTTAATCTTACACTGTGTTATATTAAGGGGGTAAATAAGGATGATACTATTTATTTTATTATAAACAAATGGGCCTAATGTACAATAAAACTTTCTTATAAATGACGTGTGAGGAGTCCTTTTGGTTTCACAAATTCTGTTTCTTCTCCGGAAAGTGGCTTTCATGGGTTCATAAGGTAGGTCTTTGTGTTGTTTTAGTACTATACCCAGTAGGAACAATTGTCTTACTGTGAGCACTCTCCACTGTTCATAAAGTAAAGCAGTTGGAAACAGGAAAGGACGAAAAGTGCTAATTTTAAGCACTGCCCTCTGGGCTATCTCCAGTCGCTTGATGGCTGTAGATGGAGCCCCACCCCAAACAGTAATGCAATACCCTATTAATGACTGGCAGAACGCCAAATAAATTCGCTTTACCAATACAAAGTCCGCAACGTGTCTTATATTTTTAAAAACTACAATCAGTTTGCGAATCCTTCCAGTTAGTAGCTCAATATGCTTCGTAAAATTTAAATGGGAGTCAACAGTAATGCCTAGATATTTAATATACTCTGTAGGTTCCAGTGTAGGACATGAGCAACAACTCACATTTGATCGATGACAATTGTGAATTTTTAAGTAATGACCATCAAGCACATCACCTGTTTTTCTGATGGAAAAGGTCATATATTTGGATTTATTCGTATTTAGTGTTAGAACATTGCAGGTTAACCATTTAGAGACATCGCAAAGGGCAATTTGAGCTGATTCAAAGGTGCTTTTCCAGGTATTGGTTGAAATCAAAATCACAGTGTCATCCGCATATGATACTATTTTACCATTTATTGGTTTGAGTTGACACAATTCATTTATGTATATTAAAAATAACGTGGGGCCTAGGACGCTACCCTGCGGTACCCCAAATTTTACAGGTAGCTCAGAGCTTATGTGGTCTTCAATAGCTGTGGACTGAGAGCGGTTAGAGAGATAACTCGCCAATAAGCCCAACTGTTTACCTCGTATGCCAATAGTTTCAAGCTTATGTAGAAGTATGGAAACAGAGACCGTATCAAAAGCCTTTGCTAAGTCTAGGAATATAGCTAAGCATTTCTTCCGATTATCCAGACTAGTTGCAACATAATCAGTTACTGCATGTATTGCGTCAGACGTTGATTTGGCCTGTCGGAAACCGTATTGGTTCTCAGATAATAATTTATTTGATTCCAAGTAAGATATCAACCGGGTATTAATGATCTTTTCCAATATTTTTGAAATTGATGGCAGAAGAGAGATTGGCCTATAATTTGAGATACGGTCTCTATCACCACCCTTATGAATGGGAATAACTACAGATTTTTTAAGGGCATCAGGAAAGACTCCTTTTTCATAACTATTCACTTCGTTCACCGCTTCTTGAGGAGTAGATGCTAACTTTAATAATTGTTTAGGCACTGGTACTGATTGTGTTTATTATACGTGCTTAATATACATTTGGTATCAGTCTTTGAATTCCCAACCCTCTCGAAGTCGACCTTTGTCCATGGTCCTTCAGAGTCGGATTGGCCGGGAGTGTTGTGGCAGTCTCCAGTGGTGATATCCACTCTTCGCGTCTATACTGGGCAGTGGGTCGCTGTCCAGAGCATCCCCTTCAGTGGGGTACCAGGTGAGAGGTACCTGAAGGTGGAACCGGAAGGAGCCGGGAGATCCTGGCGTTGCTAGCAGCAGCATATTGGTTGTGCAGCGTCACTGGAGTGCGGTGGCTTTCGGAGGAGGCGCGAGGAAGGTAAGACGCAAGAGCAAGCTGGCAGAGGGCGCCACTTGTATGGTGCAAAGCAGCGTGCGTGAAGTTATCGAGCAAGACAAGTGAGTGAAGTGAAAAAAATCGTGAGTACAATTTCATTATAAATAGTGTTTTGTAGTTCAAATTCTAAGTTTGTGAAGAATATTCAAAGTATAGTGGAATTTCAACCTTATTTTAGAGACTTTAAAAACTTAGTATAATTGTTAATGGTGTCAGGACTTGTGTTAGTTTATGGCAAAAGTAGTTCAGACGGGGAACGTACGCCCGATTGAAGATAGAATTTAGCATAAAAAGACTTGTAAAATTTTGACTTTCGAATTCAACTTAGATTTAAAGAGACACTTGTAAAATTTTTGGTTTACGAAATTTAACTTTGAATATTAAATTATGTAGGTACTTAGAATTTTTTTGAGGTTCAGAACAAATGTTAAATTGATATTCATTGATTCTTCTGTGTTTATTGGCTACATATTAAGTTGTTTACAGTTCTTAATTTAGATTGCGATTGTAAAAAGAACTTACCTTCATAATGGATCTGTTAAGTGATATACAAGATGATGTTAAAGCCAAAATTGAAAAGGCATTGTCAAACTTTAAGAAATGCCCTAAAGATCGTTTAACAGTGTCCTATGTTGAAACACGGTTAGAAAGTTTAGAGCAGTTGTGGCAACTTTTTTCGAAAACGCATGTAAAAATGATTAGTGAAGTTAAAAAGTCAGAACTAAGTAGTTCCAAATATTATAAAGACGGGGTTTATGATGAAGTAGAGGAACTATATATTTGTTTTAAAAGTATGCTAAAAGAAATTCTTAGAAAACATAACATAAATGTTCCTAACCCGGGTCCTAGTATTGCTAAAGAGGATTTTAGTAATTTTCGGTTACCGGAAATTAAAATACCTACTTTTTCTGGAAAATACAGTGAATGGTCAACTTTTCGTGGTTTATTTGTTGGTTTAGTTCATAATAATAATAAACTAGATGATGCGCAAAAATTATATTATCTTAAAGGCTATTTAACCGGGGAGGCGGAACTTTTATTGAGAAATATAGATGTAACATCGGAAAATTATCCTACCAGTTGGAATAAATTAGAAACAATGTACAACAATAAAAGATTTTTGGCAAATGGGATAGCAAAACGTTTGCTCAGTCAAAAACCTTTGGCCAGTGAGTCCGCGATAGACATTAAGAAATTATTAACCACAACAACTGATTGTTTGGAAGCCGTGAATAACTTAAAGGTAGATCTTGCGTCACTGTTGACGGTACACATAATCACTGAAAAATTAGACAAAAGTACCAGAAGGGCTTGGGAGTTAAAAATCGCGTCAGATCCAGGGGATGACCTTCCAAAGTTTGATCAACTAAAGGATTTTTTGATGAGTAGATTTCGGGGCTTAGAAAATGTTGAGTCGAGGGTTGATAGAGCTCCAAAGGCTACTACACGCGTACTTCACGTCATAGGGGATAGAAAGGTATCATGTGCGTTTTGCACGGGTGAACATCGCATAAATTCGTGTCACCAATTTAAAAAAGAAAGTGTTGAAAATCGGCGCATCTTTGTTCAACAAAACAATTTGTGTTTTAATTGCTTGCTTAGTAACCACGCTGCCAGGTTTTGCAAAAACACTCTCAAGTGCCAGGTGTGCAAACGTCGCCACCATTCATTGTTACACCCTTCGGGTGCGGTCGGGTCGGAGGTTGGTGAAGGTAGTAGTGCTGCTCGCACGGAATCCTCATCGGTAAATTATGGGGAAATTAAAGCCGCTAATGAAGCGGAGGTGTCGGATAAATTAGTCTCATGTCTTGCGACAGGAAGCAGTCCAAGCACTGTCTTATTAACCACAGCTTTAGTAAAGGCTGAGTCGAAGAACGGGACGTATCATGTAGTTAGAGCCTTACTGGATCAGGGATCCCAGGGTTCCTTCGTTACAGAATCCATGGTTCAGTATCTGGGTCTAAGTAAAATTCCGGCGAGAAATGCGATATTAGGCGTGGGTGGAGAAAATAGGGCAACTTCAACATCAATGGTAGTGATGAAACTTCGGTCGAGAGTGAATCCTTCCTTCCAAATAAAGGTTAACGCTTACGTGCTGAGGTCTGTAACAGCTCTTCTCCCATCTGCTAAAGTAGCTAGGATCGAATGGGCAGACTTGAGCAATTATGATTTGGCTGATCCTGATTATTACAGGCCCAATAAAATTGATGTTTTATTGGGTGCTGAAGTATACAGCCAGGTCATACAGCACGGCGTTAGGAAGAATGTGAGCGGAACTCTCTTGGCCCAAGAAACAACTTTAGGTTGGATTTTATCGGGTGCGTTGGAAGTTGACGAGGGTATACCTTCTCACTCAAAAATTACCGTGATGCATACAAGTGTCCAAGATGATGAATTATTAAGAAAATTCTGGGAATTAGAGGAACCATCTGGAACAAAAAGGATGCTCACGGAGGAGGAAACTAAGTGTGAACAGTTATTTACATCATCTACACGTAGAAATAAAGACGGTAGATATATAGTGAGGTTGCCGCTTCGGGAAGCAAACTCGATTGATGGATGCGGTGAATCCAAGGGAATAGCTGAAAAAAGGCTTAAAGGGTTAGAAACAAGGTTATCAAAAAATATTAAATTGAAAAAAGAATACACGAGGGTTCTAGAAGAGTATTTGACGCTTGATCATATGATAGAAGTAACAGAGCAAGAAAAGAATAATAGAAGGAGTGTCTACTTACCTCATCACGCGGTGATCCGTGAAGATAAGGAAACAACGAAGGTACGTGTCGTTTTCGATGCTTCCTGTAAGCGAAGTAACGGGAGATCGTTGAATGATGATTTAATGGTTGGTCCGGTTCTACAAGATGAGCTTCGTCATATTATTATGCGTTGGAGGACACATAGGATTTGTATAGTGGCGGATATTATAAAAATGTATCGGCAGATTTTAGTGGATAGGCAAGATACTCCATTACAACGAATCTTATGGCGGGATAATCCTGAAAACGAAATAAAGGAATTCGAATTGCTAACAGTTACCTTTGGCACGGCCTCAGCACCATACTTGGCGGTACGGGCGTTGCAGCAGCTAACGGTTGATGAGTGCAGGGAGAGGTCAAATGTTGCTAAAATAATTTTAAAAGATTTTTATATGGACGATTTGATGTCAGGAGCTGAAACGGAAGAAGAAGCGTTCAAAATTTATACAGATTTAACACTAGTGCTTGCCAAAGGCGGATTTAAATTACAAAAATGGAAAAGCAACAGCCAAGGATTCTTAGGTAGAATAAGAGATGGCAATGATGAGGCTGTACAGATTAAAATAGATGAGGTTACAAAAATTCTAGGACTTACCTGGGATTCCCTCGATGACTGCTTCAAGTATTCTCTGGAACTCAAGCCGATAGATGAACCTGTAACAAAGAGAAAAATTATATCGGACATAGCAAGGTTGTTCGACCCATTAGGGTGGCTAGCACCAAGCATAATCATAGCAAAGATAGTGATTCAAAGGCTGTGGTTAGAAGGACTGCAATGGGATGAAGAAGTTTCGAAGAACTTAATAAAAGAATGGTGTACTTACCGTCAATCCTTAGTATCATTAGTGGACATAAAGATACCACGTTGGCTTCACACGAGGAATGAATTAAACCGAGAACTATACGGGTTTGCGGATGCCTCTAAGGTAGCGTATGCGGCAGTGGTATACCTAAGAGTAATTGACGAGACGGGGAATGTTCACATTTCTTTAGTGTCTTCCAAAACAAAAGTTGCTCCTATAAAGCAAGTGTCAATTCCGAGGCTCGAACTTTGCGGTGCGGTCCTTTTGACGAAGCTAATGTTGGAGGTAGCCGAAGCTATGACAATCCCTAAGGAAAATTTGTATGCGTTCACAGATAGCGAGGTCGTATTAGCTTGGTTAAATAGTCATCCGAGCCGCTGGAAGACCTTTGTAGCTAACCGAGTTTCCGATATTTTGAGCAATTTGGATACACACCATTGGTCGCATGTCGCTTCAAAACAAAATCCAGCCGATTGTGCATCACGCGGGGTATCTCCATCAGATCTCGTCGGTCTATCTTTGTGGTGGGAAGGTCCAAGTTTCTTAAAGGAAACAGTAGTTGAGTCTAAAAGACCTAAAAATCTTGCTACTAATTTGGAAGAGATTAAGGTACACACAAGTACTTTAGATATCAATATTTGGAATCGATTTTCTTCGCTATCGAAGTTGATTCGCGTGATAGCTTATTGTCGTAGATTTTTAGATTTGAGAAGGAATGTATCACCAAGTATAAGTACAAAGTCACGACAGCTTACTGCAGACGAACTAAAGGAAGCTATAGAAATATGTATTAAGAAATGTCAAGAAGAGAAGTTTGCGACTGAATTGGAAGAATTAAAAAATAATAAGTTGGGAAAGAAAGGTTCAAGTTTAAGTTCATTAAATATATTTTTGGATGCTAAAGGAATAATTAGAGTAGGAGGTAGACTTGAAATGTCTCAGTTGGACTACGGGCGAGTACATCCCATTTTGATACCAAAGGAATCGTTTTTCACGAAACTTTTAATAGCGGAGGCGCACGCGAACACAATGCATGGGGGCCCGCAATTAATGATTACATACTTACGGGCTAAGTATTGGATCCTAGGAGTTAAAACGTTGGCAAAGGGATATGTGAGGAACTGTGTAAAGTGTATCCGATACACGGCTAAAGTGAGGACCCAACTGATGGGACAGTTACCTTCTTCTCGTCTAACACCTGGTAAACCCTTTCTACGCAGCGGGGTAGATTACGCTGGTCCGATCAGTATTAGAATGTCAAAAGGTCGTGGTAATAAATGCTATAAAGGCTATATCGCTGTGTTCGTATGTATGGCCACAAGAGCGTTACATTTAGAAGCCGTGAGTTGTTTGAGCACCAAGGGTTTTCTAGCCGCCTTTAGACGTTTTGTGGCTAGGCGTGGTCGCTGTATAGAACTCCATAGTGACAATGGAACAAATTTTGTAGGCGCCGCGCGCGAGTTACTTTATTTATTTAATGAAGAGAAATCAGCTTGTAATCCCGAATTAGCAGAGGAATTAAGCAACAATGGAACGTCATGGCATTTTATTCCCCCTCAGTACCCCAATTTTGGAGGTCTCTGGGAGGCAGGTGTAAAATCTACCAAACATCACCTCAATAGGGTAATTGGTAATTCTACTCTCACTTTTGAGGAGATTACCACAGTATTGGCTCAAATTGAGGCCTGCCTCAATTCGAGACCATTGTCTTATATTGAGGATCAAGACAAATTAATGATTTTGACTCCGGGTCATTTTCTGGTAGGGGAGCCACTAATTGTGCCTCCTGACGTCAGTTATGAGACTAGCAACGTGAGTAGTCTGAAGCGATGGCAACTGCATCAGCGGATGATGCAGGAATTTTGGCGGCGATGGTCGCACGACTATCTTCAACAATTTTTGCAACGTCATAAATGGCAACACAAAGTCCCGGAGCCTTCTATTGGTGATGTTGTTTTAGTCAAGGAGGACAATTTGCCCCCTGGCAGGTGGTTATTAGGTAGGATTGAATCGAAACACCCGGGAGCTGATGGCCTTACTCGAGTAGTTACGTTGCGAACAGAACATTCAATGATAAAGAGACCTACCTCTAAGTTATGTATCTTACCTGCCGCCAGTTAACTATAAGGATTGTAATTTAGTTCATTTAAGTATAGATATTGTTAAACCTATTTAAAGAGTTATAAACAGATTTGTCATAGAAGTTCAAATTGTATTTGTTTATTGTTTAAGTTTTTTTAAATTTGTGAAAACTCAAATGTCGGTAGTAGTTCAGTGCATTGATTGTTTTTCTTATGTTGAAACTAAAGATATAGTGATCAGACTGTTTTTTTTTGTTATTTAATTATTGGCACTGAATATTAGTTTTAAGGACATTTGCCATAATGTCCTTGGTGGGCGGCATGTTCACGGATTTAGGCCCACAAAACCGTATCGCTATCATAATAATTTAAATTTACATTAAAAAGTTTACATTGGCCCTCGATAGATGGCGTCACTCCAAAATTAGATCTCGCTATGGTTTCGTTACCTTGCCGTCTATAAATAGATTTTTTTGGTTTTTTGTATTAGAGAGCAGCAAGCGTCATTGTACTGATTGTGTTTATTATACGTGCTTAATATACATTTGGTATCAGTCTTTGATTTCCCAACCCTCTCGAAGTCGACCTTTGTCCAGAGTCCAAACTACGTATTTAAATATATACGCCGTCTGAAGACGAATTTAAAGAAGTTTCTTTGAATCATAAATTACAATTGTAGTCATTTTCGTACTACCTACTCGTAACTATAAAATAAATTTAACATAATAACTTTAGAACCTAAACGTTTGCCACCCGATGTCATAACACTCTACAGATTTTACAACAACAGTTGACTGATACAATTACCAATAAATAATGTGACATAGTACCTCGTACTGTCTACCGGCGGAAGATTCTCAAGCTGTTTTATACAGACTCCGGTAAGGACTAGCACTGCTGTCCACGCCCCCTTTCGCCGTATTGTGAATAGTTACAACACACGTTTTTAAACTCTCGATGTATTTGCTCTCACCACCCACCAATATAAAAGAATAGCCCATTCATCGAATTATCAAAATAAAAATTAGAAATGTAATTGATCATCAACTATTTCTTGTTGT
The DNA here is from genome assembly GCA_932526445.1 of Phragmatobia fuliginosa. Classification (NCBI taxonomy): domain Eukaryota; kingdom Metazoa; phylum Arthropoda; class Insecta; order Lepidoptera; family Erebidae; genus Phragmatobia; species Phragmatobia fuliginosa. Next base: position 348,234 of record OW052065.1, read on the forward strand.
TATTTTTTTTTTATCATCCCTACTATTATAAATGCGAAAATAACTCTGTCTGTCTGTCTGTTATTTTTCACGCCTAAACGTCTTAACCGATTTTGATGAATTTTGAAACTCAAATAGTTTAGAACCTGAGAAAGGACATAGGCTACTTTTTACCGCGATAGCCAACATACACGCGGGCGGAGCCGCTGGCTAAAGCTAGTTGTTTAATAATGGTCATTTCAATTTTTACATTTACGGAGAAACATCTAGTAACTTGGTTTGCACACTGTACCTTGTTATAATCTGACAAGTATCTATTTTTCCATAAGGAAAGATAAATAAATTAATCACAACGTGCGTGGGTATTATATCTCAGCGTACTTACGTTAATGCAACTTCGTTTCATTTTACGTGAATCGATTAAAATGTGGTTAGCTTTGTATTAGGCAGCCACTTTAAAACTGCAACTGCTATTAATTCATCATCGATAGTAAAGACGCCCAGTTGTTTACGCACAGGTGGTTTAGTTACAAAAATTCGTCTCCATCACGTCAAACAAATTATGTCAAACTACGAAATAACTTGGTAAATTTTAATCAGCTACGATTACTACTAACCCTTTTGTTAAGCTACAGCTTTACACCAGCTTTGGACAATTACTCATAAGCGTCATCAATCATTACGATCGTTTTAACGATTTAAATTACGCACACAGTTCACTTTCGTACACTACACATCAGTTATGTAAAAATAAATCAAAACACGATATGAAAATATGATTTGATCTTACCAGTGAAGCGTTAATAGCAACTTACAGGCTTTTCAGTAACCTCACTCATTACCGGGTCGCACTGATGAACTGCATTGCACCCCTTTCACATTGTACTAGTTCCCGTATAATGCACGGGTGCAGCTTTTGTCAGCAGAATATTATCTAGCTAGAAAGAAAACGTTACACACAAACACACCGACACAACATAGCGTCAACTACCCGCGCTATACACATATAACATAAAACATTGATGGCAGTAACAGAAAGATCGAAATCTGAGACATAATAATTATTTGACCTACTTAGATGCAAGGATTGGATAGCTTTAGTCAAATTTGCTGATCTAGGATCACAGTTATGAATAGTTGCTTTAGTCAAACTACACTTTAGGGTTCGATGTCAAACTACCTTCGCCTACTGACGGTCGGTCGTTCGATATAGTTATTTACCGGCGTATTTTGTTGTAAATTGTATTTACAACTCTAATGTACAAGTATTCTGGTCAACAAACAAAGACGTGATCGAATCAAGAAGAATTGCTTGTTATTCGTATTGGAATTATTTGTTATTACCTGCCTACTAGTAGGTTTTACACTACTCTGAAGTGTATCATCCACCTGGAGTCGATTTATTCGACTCGATGGCATTAAATCATCATTAAAATCGTATGAAATGTATTTTGCACATCGGTGTCGCATACACTACAACGACGGGAAGATGAACGTGACTCATGACACCGAGTATGCTCGTTACGCTTGTGGGTAGGCGAACGCGAACATCGAGCGCGACGAGAATCATGGTTACTACTAGGACTTATTGACACGCCTGTTACGAGAGTAATCTCGAGCCCTATGCCGTGTCCTAGCACAGGACCGGTGTCGTGATCTGCTACGGAGCAAGTTGCAAAACTTAGAAACAAAAATACCACACCATATACAAGCAAATTGAAAAAAGTGGGTAGAAAAGAAAATAATATAAAACGAATTAACGAGTTGGAAATCAAAGTTTTATAATGCTAATGAGCTTGGTTCTTTATCCCACTTCTGATTTTATGGGTCGAAAGTGAAATAGAAACAAAAATATAATTAAATTATATCAAACTGTTTTTAATAAGCTAATTGTCTGTTCCAAGGCGTAAATCCGATGGAGAAGAACAGACAAGAAACTCCATGGACACTCTTTTCCAACATTGTTTTTACAATTAATAATCATTACAGTACTTACACAATAAACTCACTTTTATTAGTATTTGAATAGAAATAGTTACATTAGATTTCCAACTCTAACAAGTTAATTACTTACAATTCTCGCAGTTCTTACTTTACAATTTGATAATAACAATGTAACAATATAGCAAAGATCACAATAATATTCCTTCAGAGTTACCACGACGAGCGCCAAACAAGAAATGTGATAAGCACAGGCGCGCGCCGCCTTTTATACCCTAACTTATGAAATATCTAATAATATAATATTTTTTATTTCAAGTGATGTACAAGTGCACAAATGGATGACTTAAATACTAAGAAATTTTATACAGAAAATTTTTCAAATGGACACCCCATCCTAAACTAGGCAGGTGGAAACCTGTCTGTATCTTAGGAAAAAGTATCCAAATTCTTTCAAATTATAAGTATTTGAAATTTGAGTTCGTGCAAAGGGGGGTTGACACATGAATTAACAAAAATTAAACATTGAGAAAAGAAGAAAGATAAAAAAATGTGTTTGTGTGTGGTGTGTGAGTGTGGTGTGTATGTGTGGGTGGTGTGTGTTCGTGGGTCGTGGGTGGTGTGGGTGGTGTGTGTGTGTGTGTGTGTGTGTGATATATGTTGTGTGTGTGTGTGTGTAAATAAACAATCTATATGGCAGTGGTTAGTAGTTCTTCGGTATCACTATAAGACAAAGTTAACAGCCATGAGTTGAGTTTGCGTTTTACCTCACATTTAGTTAGAGCGTAGATGTTTACCCGCTTATGTACCCTATTATATAACCTAACACTTAATGCATTAAATTGCCGTTTTGCAAACGCGGTCTTGCAAAGCATACTTGGACACAGGGAAAAAGCAGTACGTCGGTGACTGACCAACTCCTTTTTGAAGGGTATCATGGAGTGTCTTCGAAGAATAGCTCGTAGAATGTATAGTCTTCTGACTGATAGGACCCCGCACTCTTCGTATAACTTATGTGTGGGGTAATCTCGTCGCTTGAAATTACTTACCTTAAAGACAGCTCTTTGTGCTCTTTCAATCTTTAGAAACTCGACTTTATGAGTCCCTCCCCACACTGAGATACAGTAAGATAGCACCGATTGACACAATGCAAGGTACACCATTTTCAGAGTAGTCCTATCAGCAGAGAACCTAAGGTTTTTAAAAATATATATAAGCCTCCTGGTGCGAGAGACTAAAGACTGTAATTGTTTACTCCAGTCCAGCTTATTGTCTACAATCACTCCAAGATATTTAACGGAGTCTACCATCGTCAAAGTCATGCAGTTACAGTTCAGGGGGTTAGGGAGACAGACATGTGCTTTAAGGTGTCCTGTTTCTATAGGAGGTTTTTTAGTGTGTGGTAGTGAAAAACGTAGAAATGTTGTTTTGTTGACATTAAGGGTTAGTAGATTGGATGCCAGCCAGAACATAACTTTGCTAAGTGCATTTTCAGAGTGTTTTTTAGCATCTTCCCAACTTCTACCATAGGCAATTAATGCAGTGTCGTCTGCATATGAGAAAATGTCACAGTTTACAAGTGGCAGTTTGCATAGGTCATTTATATATATTTGGAAGAGGGTAGGACCGAGGATACTTCCTTGAGGAACCCCAAAGGTTATCTGCTCTTCTTTACTTAATACACTACCTATTTTTACAGATTGACTTCTGTCAAAAAGATAGTCTCTGTAGATATCCAAAGCTAAACCTCGAATGCCGATATTTTCCAATTTGCCAATAAGTTTAGAAATACACACGGTGTCAAACGCTTTGCTAAGATCCAGGAAGATCCCGTAGCACTTGAGTTTATTGTCTAACCTTTCAGCAACAGACTGTGTTAGGGCAATAACAGCATCTTCAGTGGAGACACCATTTCGGAATCCATATTGATTGTCGGCTATGAGGTGAAACTTATTTAGAAAGTCCGTTAGGTAGTTGTTATTTTCCATTCCATTATTTTCGATAAAGCACTTAAAACGGAGATAGGACGATAGTTAGAGACCAGATCATGATCTCCATTTTTGTAGACTGGGGTGACCAAAGCTTTCTTAAAAGCACTCGGGAATACACCCCGTGATATGGCTAGATTGCAGATATGTGTAATGGGTGGTACAAGTACTTTTCGAGACATTTTGATTAATTTGGATGGTATATTGTCCCACCCTGTTGCACAATCGTCGCGCAGATTGTTTATAATAATCTCGACGTCATCTTCAGTAACCGAAAGGAGCACCATAGAATTTGGCGTGGTTATATTTGGTTCCGAATATATTATTGTAGATGGGGTTCTTATTTTTGATGCTAATGTCTTACCGATATTTGCGAAATAATTGTTTATAATATTAGTAGAGATAGCAGGGTCTGTGGATAATTTTAAAAGTTGTGTAGGTAGCTGAATAATTTTATTTGAACCGCTTATTTCCCTTATTACTTTCCAAGTTGCTTTGCAATCATTTTTTGCTTTAAAAAATTGACTTTTTTCATATGATCGTTTTAATTTACTTAATAATCTATTACAAAAATTTCTATATCTCGTGTATGTAGTTTTAAGAATATCATTTTCGGGTTCATTGTTAAGCTTTAAATGCATTTTGTCGCGATTTCTAATGCACCGGTAAAGCCCTGGTGTCATCCAAGGTTTGATCATTCTAGCCTTCCTTGAAGTTGTTCGTGTGTCAAGTTTTACAACCTCTCGTAAAACGGCTTTCACCCAATTTCCAACACAAACCTTTATTCAAGGTATAAATACTTAATAATAAAATAACAACAAGTAAACGATAACTGGTTTATGGGCAATATTGTGAAATCATTCTGTAACGTTTGTTAATCATCGTGAAAGTTTATATTTTATTTTAAATAGAAGTATTTTTAATAAAATATCTGTTAAATAGACAATTTTATTAATAGGTAACAGTAACCCATCACAAATAAAATATGAGGAAACGAAAATTGTAGTCTATTTACATCACATCATCATCACATTAACAGCATTTAACGATCTACTGCTTTTTTCTACCCCACCAGGCTGGCCGGTACGGTATTGGGTTTGTTGTCAGTTTTAGCTTCTCTTTGCAGTGATGTTCTCCTGGTGCCTACATTTGATTAAGATCTTAACTGTAATCAATACATAACAGAGATAAAGAGAGTTAGAGACACGCTTTGAAAAGCACCACCACCAGCAAAGTCATTTGTTTATTGTTATGTTTGTACCGCCTGAGTGCATCCTTACTTCTCTCCTTGTGATGCTGGGAATAAGAATGTAACGACAACAAAATGATATGTTTCTCTTGAAAAGAGAAAGTTATAATCACATGAATGCGGCTACATTATCGTTAAGTATTCAATATAGCGGTGCTGGCTACGACTCGTGCTCCAACTAAATCAATTCGAGCACTCACATTGAACATTATTTACAGAATACGTACGTAACAGGTGCAAGGAATACGCCGAGTTTCTGCCAACAATCCGCGCGTGGAACTCGCGCACGTACGACCAAAGTAAGTAGCAATCATGTCGAATAAGTACGTATTAGGTATGGCCCGCGGGGAAATATCGCGGCGAACGCAGCCACGCGCCCTTGCGGTTCTTCGACCGAACCAGATCACATTCATTAGTGTGATAGAAAAATAATCCGCATTGTGGTTTACTCTGCCCCAATTCATTTCATTTTATTAGTTATTGACTCCGTATATAAGAGAAAGTAATACATAAAGTAAAGCAAATTGAATTTCAAAACTATGAAATTATAATTTACATTAACTGTAGGTAACCGTCTACTCGTTTGACTCCTATTACTGGTACTATTATGTATTTTGTGCTATTAACTTAAAAACACATTCAGACATATCTCATTTTTTCAGGTAAAATTGAGGTATCAAAAAATACTGTCTGTTTTCATGTAAAGAACGCGTAATACGGATATCTCATTGATAAAACAATATCAGTAGTATATGTGCAGGTGCGACTGTTCCCGCCGAAGGTCTCGCTGATGCGACACAATAAAAACACTTATACGGGATCACGAGACGCTCTCTATTATTGATGCAAAAGTTAGTAGTCGGTGGACTTAAATATTGATGGAAAATTTGTGGAAATGATACAGAAAGATGGTGAATTTGTTAGAGTATACTAATCGTGTACGGTAATAATCCTGTACAGTATACAGTATTTATTTATTGTCTTTGACAGTGAAACAGTTTATAATGTTTTAGATATTTTAAATAAGATGCACAAATATCTACGAAAATGTAAAGAATAAACCCTGAAAGGGAAAATGCTTCAATAAGCTGAAAGTGACAGACGGGGACGATCCATCACTGGAGAACATTTAATAGGCTAGAAATATTCCAATGGTTATGTTCTTGTGAGTTATTTCATCATCTAAATGGGGCTCACTGCCAATGCCTTTCGGAGACACATTTTAATATCGACAATGTGGAGCGGTTTGTTACGGTGATTACATGTCATTTTAGAAAAATAGTATGTACAAAATTCTCGGGAAGAGAATATACGTAAGTACAAAAATAAATAATTGTAAACATAAATTTCATTCACAAGCTCTATCCGTTTTATTTTCATACATCTTTAAAGTTTATGAATAATCTGCGACAATAAGTAAGAAGTCTTTGCAAAAGACATGAATTGAAGAACTGCTAGATTCTTAATCGTGTCGCCAACTTTGTAATTAAATCCAAGGGTTTTGAGTTTTCACACTTACTCATGAAGCAACAATAAATTGAGCACGGACATCTTGCTAACAATGACCGGAGGCTGCCCGTATAGATAGCTATAAGGTGTATCAGAACGCGCCACATCGGGTCGCGCGTGTATTTCGGCGCGGGCGCAGACGCTTGCCGGTCGGACCGGTCTTGCTCTCCGCTCCCCTCGCGACCAGTTCTGCGACTGGTATGGCGGAGGCTCTTGCTCGCAAAAAGTGCCACAGTCTCGCTGCAACCTCGCTCTGCTATTTGTTTTGGTAATGTCCGCGGATCGCGGCCACTCGTAGAAAAACAGCGTGTGAAGTGTATACAGTGTGTCAAGTGTCCAGTGTGTCATGTAGTGTTGGCGGGAGATGTCGCGCCGTCTCACAACATGCTTGCCGTTCGCCATGCGAAGGTATAGTACACTACAGTATTACAGTGTACAACATTTATTGTTGCAACGACCAGCGCAATTAGTCTCGAGTGTATCGTGTGTCCCTTGATGCGCTTGTCTTACTTGTCATGATTGGACTCTCATTTATCGTTTTTTGCTGGTCTAGGCAGGCGATGCAAAATATCAGGTCAAAAAAATTTTCAGATTATCTAAAATATGTAGGAAAAAATCAGATGTTGTACCTAAATAAGAGATCTGTATCTTGAATTGAATTATGGCAGTTTAGAATCTACACTACATTAAAAATCTTCGGAATTATTTGTGAGGATCAGCTGATGATCTGCAGTAAATATACGCGGTAGGATGTTGCATGAAATTTAAGAGTCACGCTCCTGTCACACAAACACACAGCCCTCGAAATTTTGCGCGATGTAACACTTCGGTCACGTCTTCTATAATGCTGACACAAATTCGTGACGTTTACCAGCATTAGGACCAATCGGAGGCCTCCACATTAAACAAACACGAGATTTGTGATTTACTGGCCTTGAATTTTAAATATTGTGACGGTGAAATTTATTGTAAAGTCAAGTGACAAATGAGGATATATGTATCATGTGAAGAAGCTAAAAATACTGTACTCTCTGTGTGTGACCCTGCTCAAACTAATGACAGTTCGAGTTTGATTAATTACTCGTTGGGAAAAATGTCTACAGTAATGACCCAAAAGGAGGTCGCTATATTTTTAAATAATTTATTTGGTAAACAATAAATATATTGCGTCCATAACTTTGTTTACACTAACTACATTTTTATGACAGCACTATACATTTGTACACTGTAGTTATGCTTTTCTTATCCTCTATTGCTTCGGGAAGTCTTCTTCTTTAGAGCAGTTATTGAAAGGGCCTAAGCCATATCCTTCAAATTACTAGTTAATTTGATATACATAACAGAAAAAAGAAGGAAAGAATCAAACGTGAAATATTATACATACTTAATAATAATTTTAAACCTACAAATTTATTATTATACAAAATGCTCTACTTGAAAATCGACATATAAACAAGTACTTGTTGATTATTCTTATAAAAATCTAAAACAAAATGACAAAATAAACTCTCACCGTACAAAGTTCTTTAAAAATATGTCGACAAAACCTGCAAAACAGTTTGCAGTTTTTGTTCTCCTGTATGGCGATGTAAAAGCCATCAGCGGTTTGTACAAAGTACTGCCAACAAACCAAGAACGTCTGTAGAAAGAAAAAGTTGCATAACTAATAGCTGTGAAGCTGTGGACAACGCCAACAGATGTGCGCTAAATGTTAAGGCTCGGGACTAGAATACTGTTGTTCATACTTGGTATTACATCTGTTAACTAAACGTTATTGTGTCAACTTTATATAGAGATATTGCTTTAACGAACGACAGGATCAGGGAGAGTGTACAAGTGTCAAGTTTTAAGGTTGAGCTTTGTCAAGTAGTTGTCTGATTGTCATCACATCTCTATTTTACTGCTCAACAGATGCGAGAGGAAGTTTATAAGAAGTGAGAATATTAAGGTTCTGTACCTAATTAATTATAGAAGAGCACCATTTATTTGTGATCGTAATACATGTTGACTCGTTATATACGATATGATATGATGTGTCTATGATGTATTTATTTTTTACATTTAAACCTACCAAAGTGAATCCACTCTAACCGATAACAAGCATGAGTAAAATTCAGGAGTAGGGGTCACCATTCCATTGTGAGGGTAAGCAATGCAGCATGGTGTTTCTGCATCGTCCTCCCGGCCTATGGAAGCCGAGAGAATGATGCATAATGATATATGTTATGATCTACGCAAACATAGAGCGAAATTCTAACCAGTTGGTTTGTTATTATCCTATTAGCTGTAATTAGGTCTCAAAGTAAACAAATGCAGTTGTTGTTGAAAGTGTGCCCAAACAAATATGTCGAGATTACGTTGTGAGAGTGTCGCACTCGGCTTGCGAGTCGTTTACTTAGGGCGCGGTGCTGATTCTCACTGATTTATGAACTGAAAGTATATTTGAATTATTACTGCGTGAGATATTTACTATAGCGCCTTAAATAATAATTTCATCAACATTTAAAGAATACAGAGAAAACAGATTTTAATTACATCATATTTACATTTTATCTTCCTACCACGCACGCACGCACGCACGTACTCACACACTCACTCACACACACACACACACACACACACACACACACACACACACACACACACACACACACACACACACACACACACACATACACACACACACACGCACATACACACACAGAATATCCATATGACCACATAATTATTTGTTATAAACATTATAACGTGCAGTAAAGGACAGATGGTTCTTCTAGTTTTTATAGTCCGTTTGATAAGATATTTCTTATTACATTTTCTTTCACTGAATTTTATTATTTAATTATTTTGTTATAAATTTATTGTATAACATAATTTAAGTCTAATGTATTATTTAAAATCAAACCCAAGACCTCCAAGATTGGCAGTCGCATACGCTACTTGCTATACCAACGAGGCAGTGACGGGCAGTTGTATATATAGTTAAGAAGTTTAAGTTTCATAAAAGTTTAATAGGAATGTGTGACAGAATAGTGTCAAAACTAAAGTTTAAAGACTTACCGAGTCAACAGAAGAAACAATCTATTATATTAGAGTTACTATACACATTTTCGGACTTTGAGTCTTTAAGAGTCATGTACACATTCACTTTAAAACAATATTAACTTAAACAGTATGTGAAATATCAATCTGACTTTGTTCATAAGTATGACTCTAGGCAAAGGTACTCTTAAAATAATAGTTATTTATTTAAAAAACCTAACTTAGAACGAAAACGCTATAACTCACTACGATTGATTTCTAAAAATAATAAATATTTCGGACATCTTACACACAACGCCATCTAGTCCCAAACTAAGCAGAGCTTGGGCTATGGGTACTATACAACTGAGATAAATACATAAACATACTTTTTTAAATATAAAAATGAATCCCTATTTCCCTTGGTCACGCCATCACGCGTGAACGGTTGGACCGATTTCGCTAATTCTTTTTTTATAATATTCCTTGAAGTACGAGGATTGTTGTTAGGAAAAAAAAATTAAAAATCAAAAGTTCCGAGAATACGAACAATTGAGTGACGTTAAATCGACTATTCGACGGTACGAAGTTCGCGGGGTCAGCTAGCTATATATAGAGAATACGCAAACTCTGAAACAAATATTTGCGGATCTCACAAACATTTGGTCCAACCCGGGAATCGAACCCATGACCTCTTGATGAGCAGTTGCTTATGCTAACCATTAGACCAACAAGGCAGTCAGATTATTTAATTAAAGTCGTTAAGTACAATTTCTAAGTAATATTATTAAAGGTTAATTTTAGCAGTAAGGTTATCCGTTATCTTAGGTTTAAAACTATATTTATTTTGTAATTTTAAAATATAACAATTTAATTCTTTCTTTGCCCGAATTTTCTCCCAAAGAATCTTTTTTTTTTAAATTGCAGTCTGTAAAGGCACCACTTCCCAGTAGAATTAATACGAATCAGTGAATGTTACCATGTACGTGTACCCCGCAGTAAATCACTACAGTCAGTACTAAATCAAGCGATATACATTCGGCTTACTGCGTGCATTTAATTACAATGTGGTGCAGCGTGTCAGCCCTCGTGAAAGGTTACACGCATCTTGAGATATTGTCTTTATTGTATTTTAAATTTAGTTTGTGTTTTAATACAAGAATACAATGATTTCAGCACGAATTGGCCGGCTCGAGCAGTACTACCCACACAGAAGACTATCCTAATAATGACAGCATTCGTATTTCATTCGTGAGCTTGAGACCGGAGGCCCAATCATCCTGCATCATTCTCCGGCCTACGTATTCTATGTTATGGGTCACCATGCTTACTTTCCCTATGATGATGGTGACCCTACTCCTGGATTCTACTCATGCTCTCCATTAGGCAGAGTAGAGTCACTTGGGTAGGTTAAATATATAAAAAAGCACCACACAGTTGGCTAGGAACATGATACGGCATAACAACTATGTACATGAAGGTTGCTCGCTGAAGCCGAAAAAACCGCACCTTTGTTATTAGTACTCTTATATAAGCTTTAGAGCTTTCACTCGTAACAGAAGAAAATATTTTCTGTACCAGTCCACAGCGACGGGTAATGTAAACTTTCATATTATACTATAATAATATTTGTTATAAATATACGACAGCGAAAATATACGACTGTTACATAGTGTAAACATTTTTATCATTAAAAATATAATACAATAGGTAGCGTAGTTATAAATAGAAGATTAAACTCGTAATAGAGAACTGTCACCCTGTATTTAGGATATATTGGCGGTCAAGCGGTGGTTAAATAATACCATAGTTCGGAACCCACAGTTATCTGTTCTCCAATACGTCCGAAGTTTGATTCCTAAATCAAGTTTGTGCAGTCGTTAAGCCTCGCTGACAGGACAAAGCGTATGAAGTGCCGAGTGTGCGCGGCCGCCGGTCGATGACCTTCCCTCCCGCTCATTTACACAACACACACTACAATATTGTTCTTATTTATCAATAATTATAAACAAACGTCTACTTCACATATATGTTTTAAATATACAAGTATTTAATTTTGTAACTTACTCAAGCGCTGGGTTGGTGTGGGGCGCCCTGCGGCACTATAAGCCGCCGATTTGAAGAGGGTGGCTGGCAGCGGAATGTGGATTGCTCAGGAACGGGGTAGTTAGCACTTTTTTGGGCAGACCTTCATTCAGCATTTGAAGCGTTAATACAAATTTTAGACACGTAAGATGTATCTCTGATCTTCTTCAGATGTTTGCGATATGCGTGTCATTTCTCGACTAAAAGATATCATAATATAAATTATAAAAGCATATCACTTTTAACATGTCTAGTCATCTCTTCAATTACTACGGTCCACTTTTTAAAATTTTAATTGCAAGTAAAGCAAAGAGCGAGATAGCGTTTTCTTAATTATACACAAATAATGAAGAATAGTTGGAAAAATAATTACAAACCGATGTACAATGAGCGTACTTATCGTTAAAAGCACTTGCAGATGCAAGTCCCTAAGTCTTACAACAGAACGTTCTGTAAGACGATCTGAAGACCCAGATAATACCAATTTATATGAATGACTGAAATGAAAAAATATGTTATTGACTTCTTCAAACTATTTCTATTTAAATGCTATTGTACAGATTTTTAGAACTAGTAGTAATTGTGTTGTGGAGGTCTCATGATAGTCGCTTCACGTAAAAAAATTAAGTGATCAGATGAAAGGGAACGATAACTCGGCCTCACAGTGTTTGGCGATTCTTCGTTTATTTTCATCAACTGTAATCGGAACCAATCCCTCAAGTCTCTCGTCCTGGAATAGGGGCTCTTGCGCACTTGAGATACAAGTTGCCATGAAAGTCGTAGAACTATCGGATGACCTGTCTCATCGTTAGCACTCTTATACTCCAAAAAATTACTAGTGGTATGTATACTCATCATAGACAGCTATTTAGATCTCTGTTACGCAATAGAGTATATAAGGTATAGTGAGGGATCGTTCAATGTACCTATACAAATGCATTCTAAAACGAACACAGAATGGTAAATGATTTATGAAAGAAAGTCGTTGAATGCACCTGCGCTGCGCTTTTAATATCCACTTTTTATGATGATCGTTAGAACTTTCATAAGTATTACGTAAGAATTCAAATATCGTTTAGCAAGAAATGACTATGCTTTAAAGTGCCATAGAAAAATATGGTAATAAAGTATAAAGTTTTTTACTGCGAACTTGAATGCATTGCTAGTCGAAAGGATTCTGGTGGTTACAAAAACACGAAGCAGTAGTAAACACGAAAAAGTATATTTTGAATAATATATGTATGTTTAATTACCTACGTCACACACCATAATCAATCAACATAAATTAAGGTTAGGTATGATATAAGAAAAGATTAAAGTCTGTTGTAAGTAAATGATTATTATAAACACAGGTATGTGATTTTTTTATACTTAAGTAGCTGTGGCTAATATAAAGAGATTCTAGTAAGCTATCGTACTGGTCCTCCTAGTGCAGACACCAGTCTTTCACACAGATCCACACACTGGATCATGTAACACTGTGACCCGATTGTTTAATTAACCTTATATATGTAAGCTTACATATATGAGAGATCTATAATTGAAGAGTCTGATAGACCTATAGTTCTGTAGTGAGGTTCAACGAAAGTAGGTATATTCCATCAAATATGGTATATAATTAACTGCACAGTTAGTTAATAACGTAAAGAATAACAATTAGTTTACTTCACAAATTACTGCTTTACAATTACAAAAGTTGATATTAATTTCCAGTTTAATCCAGATACTAATACTAGTAGCATAAAGTCTCTTCTTCTTCGTCCTAGCCTTATTCCTAGTTTTTGGGTCACCTACTAGTTCAACCGGTTTTACCTGAATATCAGTTTTTCCACGGAGCGACTGGCATCGGACCTCCGCAACCCCAAGGGAGAACTGAAATTCGAGAATTGACTAGTCGTCAGTAATTTGAGGGCACTGTCTTCCCAATAACGATTGCCATAGATGTTCGTGAATCACCGCCAAACTTTCAAACTCCGGGCTGCTATTAGGAATATCCTAAGAAAAACCCAAAAACACTTTTAGGCTCGACCCGGGATCTGAACCCGAGACCTCTTGATTAGCAGTCGCATGTGCTATTCACTAGAACAACGAGGTAGTAAAAAGTAGTAGTGATAAATGCATGGTCATGTTACTATCCAATATCATGAAAACATTTATCTCAGTACACTAGTACTCAAAAAGGTAAGGCCCGATTGTTCGATTGGTATAATAATCCCATTAACCGTACAATAGAAATTGATCTTCTCCTGATATAATGCGCATTTATACGGTGGTTCGGGAGAAATAATTAAGCTTTTCGTATTTATGTAGTATTAATTATATATAACATAATAAATATATATATATATGTTTATTAAAGTGAAGGTATAGAGTTGAAATTTAAACCGTATATTCAGGTCTATGGTTCCTTAAGTTGGGAAAAAAATTCCGTCAGTACGTTCTTGACCTATCGCCCAACGGTACCACTCGTTTCTAGCACCATCGTGTGGGTTATCATTAGGTTGGCCTTTGAAAAACATTGTGAGATGGTTAAAACCATTTTTCGATTTATGTTTCCGTTTGCAAGTTATTCAACTTTAAAAACAGGGCGTTTAGCTTTTAGAGGGGAGGCCTATAAAAGCTTAATGGCTGGCTCGAAAATCGGGAAAAAATCGTGATAGTAGTCCATATATTGAACTTCAAAAGAAAACTTTTGTGGTTTAGAAAACAGTCAGGTAACAATTTTATTAAAGAAACTGTCTTTTTCGAGCTAATCTTTGGAATAGCTAAATTAATTTTGATGTAACTTTCACTGGCATATAGGTGATAATGTTGAAGGTAACTTTGGCTTCCTCTTTTAAATTAGCATCGCCCTTTGGTGTTTTCCTTGGTTGTTGTGAAGGTAGTTACTACAATAGTCGCGGGTCACACCGCGGGGCTCAGCTAGTATGGAATAAAATATGTAGCCTTATGTATGGACCAATATCAGGAAAACAAAGTCGTTTGAACCATTATGTACTCGTATATATTCATATAAACATCTACCCGACTCGAATCCTAAATAATTAGTGATCTACCAACTTTAATAGCTTTGTTTCAATATCAGACATATTTATTTCTTTAATCTAGAAACTTGGCAATCGCACTCAACAATAGAATCTCGTTCTATACAATAAAATCTACATAGAATGAACGTTTTGCCTGCTTTCTTTATATTTGTGTAAACACAAATATAGTATTTAATTCAGGGAGACGTTACATACGTCTCCCTGAATTAAAAAGGCTCTCCCTGAATTAAAGCTTGTAAATAAGGCCCGCGAGTGGGATGTTCAATTATGACTATTTAAGAAAATTGGATCGTAGCTAAATATTAACACGTGCCTCAATTAATTTAACCTTATATCTCTCTCTCTAGCTACGATCTCTATCTCATCACTTGCTTTTGATTTTAATAAAATAAAGTCAATGCTATGTATAGTTTAAATACACAGCATCGACTTTTTAAAATGAATAACTATCATGGTGGTATTGCGCTGAACAGTTTAAAACAACGGTGATGAATGCACAGGCAAAATTTGTTTTAAATGTATTATGTATTAGAATGGCTATAATAAACGACAGGTTAACAACGACAAGGTAGAACAGAAACGCTGATATCAGCGTGAATGGGTCGGCTCCACCCTCACACAGAAGACCAACATAAAAATAACAGAAATCTTGAAATTGACATTTGAATTTGACATACAAATTGTAGTGTAGCGATATGAACATGATAATTATGTTTTGTTATTTCTTCATTTTTTTTCTTCTTCAAACACAATTGTAAATAATGTTTATGAATTAAATTTAAAAATAAAATCATATAGTATTTCGGTGAGTGTGAGACCGTAGGCACAATGATGCAGAATCATCTCACTAAACCGCCGCGGTGTGGGTCACCATGCTGAATTGTCTGTATCCACAGTGAGAATGTTGACCCTTACTCTTGGATTCTACTCATGTTTTCCACCAGGCAGAGTAAATTCACTTTAGTAGGCTTAAAAATAAAAGTAACAATAATGCGATAATAACAATACAATAAGTAAGAAGCTTCACGCACGTGCTATTTATTAATTATATATATTCGAAACATTTAGTATTCTGAACACTAGTAGAACACAAGTAAAGTAAAGTCGAGGGACGGTAGTAGTTTATCTAATAAAGCGTTGTTGTGTCGGCTGTCATCTCGTCTCAGAGCGAATGTAATAAATACGGGGAGATAAGAATAATCCGTGATATAAAGTCATAAGTTCATTATGAACTTGGCTCCATTGTTCACAACTATTCTCACGACCGATGAAAGAATGATACCGTCTCGGTTTTCCTTTTATGTTCTTATCGATATAACTACAATAATATACACATGTGTATATAAATACTTAGATCTGTATGAGGTAAACAACATATTTGTGGAGAATTGGATGTGTTGAAAGGATCTATGTTATAGGGAATCCTTGGACTGAGTTTAAGTAACCACGCTATCGGACTACAGCCCTAACCCGCCCGAAACCGAAATTTATATATATTTACATAAAATATATATAAATTTTGGCAAAATTAAGGCTTGCTTGGTTATTTCTCGTATCAAAATGTGTATGAATAGGTTAATGATGTCGATACAATAGTTTTACATGTTCACGTTGATCCGATGACGGATCTGGGATATGAATAGTGAAACTTCACAACCACAAGTTGACTTCGTACGAATTGTTTCTGTTTCAGTTAGAGTTTTTAAATCAGTATGTTTTAAATTAGGTATGATACGTGTTAATCATAAATAAATAAATGTTGTTGTTTTCATTGAGTGTGGCTGCGGGCGGATATACCGAAGCGGTAGCGGTGGATAAATGCCGTGCTGATAGCTAACATGGCTCTTACTGCAGCATTGTTTTAGGAGTTAACTGTGATGTTACTGTGAATTAAAAAATTTAAAGGATCAGTAAAAATCTCAGATTTAATTACTTAAAAATAGAATTTAAATGTTGTAAAAGTACTACTACTCTTCCTTTATTCAAACGGTGGAGGTCACACGTGCATAAAATCATAAATCTGAGTACCACTTACCATATATCCAATCTAAAATTTACTTTTTCATGATTTTTATAAATTTGACTTTACTTTAAACTCATCAAGCTTGGCATGAAATATCATGTCAAAATAAAGAACATGTAAGTAGTAAATATGTGTGTATGTGTGTATGTAATATATTTAATTGAAAACAAAAAAAAAGTTGTTTATTTTTGCCCTAGAAAAGAAATCCTCCATTACAATCTGAGATTACAGAGAACAAACAGACGCACTAGTAGTTTATATAGTATATAGATAAAAGTTCAAGTTCTCTATCAAACAATAATTTGTACTAACCTACGTTTATTATGAACTTTAATCAGGTAAAATCTGGTGAACTAATAGCTGATCCAAAATAATCTTGGGAAGAAAGGCTAGGAAGAAGAAGTTTATTACATCAAAAACCATTGTTTTTACGAGTGCCAAATAATCCCTACTAATAATATTATAAATGCGAAAGTAACTTTGTCTGTCTGTCTGTCTTTTACGCTTTCACGCCAAAACCACTGAACCGATTTTGATGAAATTTGATGTGAAGATAGAACTGAACTTGGGAAAGGACATAGGCTACTTCTTACGGTGATAACCGACATACAAGCGGGCGGAGCCACGGGCGAAAGCTAGTATATACATATATAATCCACACTATATATTACTTTAAATCTATATTCTTTTACTACTGTAAGTTCTTTTTTTTTTCTTCGATTACCTACTTTTAACACACCAGACACTGTATCAACACAATGTATCTAGTTCTAAGCCCTAACTGTATTTTTTTTTCTGGTGTAGACTAAAGTCATTATTATTATGATCTGGTAATCTGTGAGAAAGGGTAACCTAGAACGGATAATAGTCTCCCACAAAGAAGTTCTAAAAAACTAAGATGTTTTACTTAGGTTTTGTAAATATTATTGATATGAAACTTTTGTGGAAGAGAAATAAACCTTATTTTTAGTATATTATATCTGTGTTCGTATTTAGTTCGGTGTGGTCCGTTAGCCCCGCGACGCAGACGGCGCAGACAGGCGCACGCAGGCTTTGCTCATTACACGCCTCATTACTTTCATTCATCGCCATTTATTCTCTGGCGCATCAATTATATCTTGACAATCGCATGTCCTTCACAAAGGAGACACATAGCTTGTCCACCGCATATAACTTTAATCTTTTATGTGTATCACTGGAATTCTCAAAAAATATCTTGAAAATTTTATCAATAGTAAAGTCGAGTTTTCTATGAAAGTGAAACCCTTTCCCCGAATCATATACCTAATAAGACAAAAATGTCGAAAGTTCAAAAGACGATAAAGGCAGTTTTGAGATGCTATGTTAACACTATATTGTAGGTAGCTCATAATTAATAGCCTCTATACCAGGCCGATCGGTCTCTATTACTGGCGAAGCGAGCACCTGTATCACTGCACCCGCCGCGCGCCGTGACGTCGATCTAACCTGCTGATACAAGATACAAACATAACCATTGTAATTACTGGAGATTGCTAACGAGTGGCCTTTTGTATTTTGGTCAGTTTGCTTTCTAATAAAGGCGCAGCGTAATTTTAAGCGTTTTATGTTTTGAAACAGTTCCAATTAAGCTTCCATATTTGTTGGAACCTAACAATTAGTGGTGAAAATACCACACTATTTGCTAGTACAATACGTAGTTAGCATAATAAGAGTTAGTTGTTTAAAGGATATGTACCAATTACGGCCTGTAATGGATATAAAACTATTAAGGGCTAAACTTTAAATGATAGTTTTTGAAGTTCATCGCTGGTTTTCATTTCTAGACAAAAGTCGTTTGAAAGAGCTTAGTTTGGAAGGAAGGTTAAATATTGAATCGTAGATTGCGTTACTACCTTTATTTCTTTCAAGACAGAAAAAAATACTTTTTCTCATTTTTCTCTTGGTTTTGAGATTAACGTAGACATTTACTTAATACAAAGTATTTAGTTATAAGTACGTATAAAAATGTAGTGTTAGACTTTGATTTCAGTTTTACGTAAAGTGCACAATCGGTAATGAGTCCAGATGACCTTAAACGTATATCAGTGTCGTAAATGCAAATGATCGTAGCGAGATTAATCGTCGCCATTCAATTAAGAGTATTAATGCAGTAACTCTCTTTGTTCGCCCAAGTAATCTGCGCACTGAATCCGCTCAATTTGATCGTATCAACAGGTTATAAAGGGGTTCATTAACTCGCCTCTGTTCATGATATAATGGTTCAACTTGTGTGTACTCGCCTTGTGACATACTACCACTCGTTATTGGACTTTTAGCTTATTCAATTCATCATTACAATTATATCTGCTTTGATTGATCATCTTTGTAATTAAATTACAGTGGTACACACAACTGGCGGTCGTCTGATCTGAGGGCACGGTAGTGCAAACGCCAAGTCGAGAAAAAAGCACGGAAGCGCATTTTCCACCCCTGTAACTTCATTGTGGATACACCTAGAAGCTTGATATTTCGGTAACCAAGTGCCTATTGGAAAGTCAAATTATTTATTTAACACATAATAGATTTTTAATGTTAACATGGTCTCTATAAGATTATTATAAGATATTGTTAGGTTAGCTACATTCATAATAACTTGAGATAGAAGCTTCGTAAGTTGGAACTGAATTAATTCAGTTCCTACGACTTCTGGTAGACTATAAAAGTCACGATTAGCTATTTCCTGGAATTAAGAAAAAATCGGCAGACAATTTATTACTGTCATCAAAAGTGATCACTAATAAGTATTAGCGTCTCTAACTCATTTATATTATTATTAGATTGAGGTATTAAAAAGTTAAGTGTGTAAAGTGTGCTGCAAATATTATAATAGTTAGTCTTGTAATTGAGTAGCGCGTGAGACGCTTTGCTACCTCGTAAACACACGACAACAGTTTACGGTTACGGCGGCACGGTTACGCGACGCGACGTAACGCCGTCATCGCAACGATCGCACGATATGAATACGCACGGTTTTACGACACGCCTTACTGCCTACACTGATTATATTGCCACACCGCAATCTCGATGAAGTTATTCTTAGGCTTTTACTCATGAGCCTGAAGAATTCACCTGAAAAGCACAGTTCAAATATTCAATATTTCAGTTTCGTAATCTTATTTTACGAAGGTAGTTCCCAATATGGCTTCCTCGGTAGCGCAGTGGTAGCGTATGCAACTGTTATAATGGAGGTTTCGGCTTCGATTCCTGGATCCGACTAAATGATTGTACGACCTGTAAATATTTGTTTCGGAGTTTGGGTATGCTCTATGATAACATGTCTGTATTTACTAAACAAGTATAAATGTATCTATATCAGTTGTCTTTTACCTCTAATTCAAGCTGTGCTATTATTATTATTATATTACAATGACTAAAAAACATATAATATGTCAAAACTTTTCATCAAAATTTACTGGAATAATCAATTCTGGGTGGAAATTAAACGTTAAATAAAATAGGTTTTAATGAAGCGAACGAAGGAAATTTAGTAATTAAATGACCTTTGTTTTGTTTTTATTAATCTGTCTCACACTTTATCAATAGGCATGCTCACTTGTCATTTCTATAAGGTTAGGTGTTTCACAGTAATGGATAACATAAGCCTTGCGGTATTTTTTATCTACAACAAAATGATCACTTGAATGTTTGCGGAACGGTATGTGGAGACAGGAAAACGGCTCATTTCCGCGCATACTTATCTTGTTTTGATCAAAGATCCTGCGATAGACGTAACTAAACCGCGTGTCTTAATATCTACGCACTGAAAAATGTTACCGTGCTTAGAACGATATAATACAAATATGCTGAATATGAAAGAAAAACGAAACATACTTATGGCGTGTGAGCAATTAGTATTGCATACACACATAATATGTACGAGTATATACGTGAAGAAATCAAGATGTATTTAAAGTTTCACTTAAATGTGTCTTTTTTAGCTTTTTTTTTTTTTCGTCTTTTATTTAATTTTATTTAATTTTCGTCATCACAGAAACTTTTCGTGGAGATCTGATTTTTTTCTATAAGAAAGTGGGGAGTAACCCTTTTACCTGCCAGTAGCTTAAACAGCGGAAACACGGTATATGATTGTCGAGAAGTATGTTCCACCGATTTTTCTTTCCAGTTACAACAGTGGGAAGTTGTGACCCGTTAGGCGTTTTACGAGGACTGAATTTATATAAACATTTGCATTTCTACAGTTTTCAACCAGTTTCCATTTAATTTTTACTTCTTCCTGCTGGTCCCTATTCAGTAGTTCAAAAGTAAAGTGTAAAACTAGTGAAGTTTTACATAATTTTGTTATTCGTATGTAGGTCTTTTTGTAATGTAGATAAATGAATCGTTGTTTAAATACCCCACTCGTAGACTTATACTGTTATAACTGTTTGTAGTTAGTTTTGGGTTGATAACTCATATTGATATTTTCATCAAACATAGTGAAAGTAATCAACATAACATTTTATTACGTTGTTTTGCTTATACATAAAAAATATATTATTAACATTTTTACTGTAATGCTTAAGATTGATCGTGGTAGCTCTACAAAACAAAACACTTGGGTAGCCACGCAGACCATAATAAGCAATATTCAAAATAAAAAGACTGATCTGGGGGCACGGTAGTACCCAAGCCTAGTCGAGCAAAAAAGCGGCGCGGCCGTTTAACTATTTTAGATAGCGCTCCATCGCTGGTAACATTTTCTTTGGTGGTTGTCACAAAAACATGGTTTGGTTGCAACTGATGTGATTCAAAAAGTATTAAAGTGTGAATTTTATTAAATGCATCTTACTGCCGATGCAAGAAAGGTACTTTGTTTGCAAGTTTTTGTGTCAAGTACTAGTTGGATGATTAAGATTGTCTTAGAAGAGTTTGACAGACCACAAAATGAGTACTAACTACCGCTAAGTATTTTCTTGACAATATCTTCTATATATACAAAAATGAATTCCTATTTCCTTTAAAAATAAAAATAATAATTACGTTTCGAGTTAGTTAACTGGCTAAGGATTAGTTAAATGTAAACTTTTTATCTGTGTTTAACAGTGTTCAGTATCCGTTTGGCAAGTGTCAACACATTATTTGATCATAACATTTGGCCCCTACAAACAACCTAATAACATAAAGCATAAACTGTTTATATCGGATCATGTGCTGCCATTATCGTGATCGTGAAATTTATGACAAGAATAAAATAATTGTAAAATTTTGTGATATCATAATATGTCTATGAATTGATTGAACTGCCTTGTTGCTCAAGTGGTCAGCGTATGCGGCTGCTGATCAAGAGGTCTCGGGTTCGATTCCCGGGTCGGACCAAATGTCTGTGTGATCCACAAATATTTGTTTCGGAGTTTGGGTGTTTTTCTATGTATAATATGTATGTATTTACAAAAAAAAAAAAAGTATGTTTACGTATTTATATCAGTTGGTTAGTACCCATAATACAAGCTCTGCTTAGTTTGGGACTAGATGACGTTGTGTGTAATTGTCTGAAATATTTATTTATTTATTTATTTATTTACAAAAAAAAGTATGTTTATGTATTTATATCAGTTGTCTAGTACCCATAATACAAGCTCTGCTTAGTTTGGGACCAGATCGGCGTTGTGTGTAAGATGTCCGAAATATTTATTTATTTATTTGATGTCACTTTTTAAATCGTGTTAAAAATTATTTTACTACTTAAATTACTGGATGAAATTAAAAAAAACATAATTCTGAATGAAATATCCTTTAAAAGTATTTACGGTGACAATCTTTGAACTGAAATTCATTTACATTTATATTGCTTTAAATTAACGGAAGTTAGAAGTCTAACAACTTATACTGACAAGTAAAAGTTGTGACTGCCTCGCTGGCGCAGTGGGAGCGTACGCGACTGCTGTGGTTGAGGTCTCAAGCTCAATTCCCGGGTCAGACTGGATCCATGGTGGTCAGTTCATCAACAACCTGAATTTCTGATATATAAAGTAAAGAACACAATTGTAAACCAATGCAATAAATCAGTATGTAAGAATATTTTTCAGAGGAAAAGTATCGAGTTCTGTACCACAGTTCTGTACTGTTGAGTACTAAAGCAATTAAATATCTCCAATCTGAGCAGGTACTTTCTCCTTGTCGCGAAGCTTAATACGCCTTGACAAATAAGCTTAATAAAAACTTTCTCCGGAGACCGTCTTAAAGCGGCTGAAGTAGGTCAAAATTTGTTCTGCGGTTTTGTTTAATAACTCTCTGAACTGTGATGGAGCCTTTCCTTTGTCAGAAAGGATTGAAAAGCCTTGTCTTTGAGCTGACTCACGCGGAACACTGGCTATTTAAGTTGTACAAAATACTATATAATTAATAATTCAACTACATTTACACAACACCATCTATATATCTATACGTAAACTAAAGAAAACTTGTACTATGACTACTAGAAAACTGATATTTTAATAGATTTACACTTTTGAAATAGTCAATTATTAATAATAAATATTAATATTTGTGAGTACATTAAATAAACCCTAGCTGATAATAAAGTCCAACCGCGTCGAGCGAATCGACGTCGAGTGGCCATTGATAGCATATAATGCAGTACGCTGGTGTGCAGCATCTCTGCGTGTGTTGAGAATTATTACAAATGGTCTACCATACTAATTTCAAACTGTCTTTATATCAACATCGGTACCCCCGGCCTTTGATCTTTAGGAGCTGTAGAGTAAGTGCTGCTACTGTCACTTATAAGTTTATTAAGCTAATTAAAGCACGTGAGCCTAAATTAATGAATTTTATATCAATTTATTATATCTGGTATTTTTAGCTAAAAGACATAGACATGCATTATTAGTCTTAAAAATCCACACTCTTTAATTTAGGTTTATATACTTATTCATATTCTTTATCTATACAAATACTCATAGATTCAGTTGTTTGGTTTAGTTACAATTGGTAACAATCCCACATAAATATATCATAGCCATAAAATGTAATAAAAATAAAAGTGGATATTGGGTAAATTAATTGAGCCAGTCCCACGTACTAGCGCATATGTAAGTAGCACGGGGAAGCTTTTTTGAATTTGTTCAGTATGTTCGAAAAAGAGTTCATTAAATGAGGCTTCATGTAGTCCATTTGTGAGGATTTGAAGAGATGAGTTCGTGAAGTGTGTCGAGTGGCTGAGTGTCCGTGTCTCGGCCGCACTTGAGCTGTGTCGGGGCTGGCTTCGGGCCGGCAGACAGCCGAGGTGAAGACTTCTTCGATTAAAACTTATGCAAATCGTAGAGCGAATCAAGTGGCTTCGGCAACTTACCAAACGATAGTTAAGAAGCCTGTATGGGGCAAGTTATAAACACCGATGTTGGTATCAGGTTAAATAAAATACTTAAAGTCGGGTCCTGTGTGTTTTGTGAATGATGTATATCTTCAAGGTAGTAGAGCTACGCCGTTTTTAACACGAATGAGCCCAGCCCAGCTCAACCTGAGCGTTACTACCCTCTCACAGAGGACCAACCTGTTATTTTGGCGAGTACGAGACCAGAGGTCCAATGATGTAAAAGCAACTCAATAAGCCGCCATAAATTAGTGGTGTGGGTCACCATGCAGTGCTGTATTGTTTACATGTACAATGAGGATGATGACACCTATAGGATGATGCATGCTTTCCAACTCGCAGAGTCGCTTCATCAACAACCCATAACGTCCCACTGCTGGGCTCAGGTCTACTCTCAAGAGTCGCTTTGGCAGGTTTAAATATAAAAAATGAGTTAATGTTACAGGTTCAGGTACTATCTTGAAATGAGTTTTACAATTTGTTTTTATATCTTATCAAACTTCCGTAATAAAATGACAATGAAAACAGTAGTGATAACAAAGTTATTCCTTGGAAGTCATACAAATAGCGAAAACAAATGAAATTTTGGGTAAGTGACTTTGATATTTTATAATGTTCATTTATCTACCTAAGTTATAAAGTGACGACATTAGATATTACGTATATGTAGTTACTGTACATTTACCAAATATAAATTACTTTAAGAAATTTTATTTCAATAAATGGTGATTTTATTCATATATTTTAAGTAGTCGTTAACCGCTTATGTCTTGAGTGTGTGAGTTCTCAAGTAAGCGGTACGTCCCGCCGCCTCCTAACTATTTGTGCGGATTTTAATTAAGTTTGTGTGGTTTGAGTGTCGCGAACCGCGCCGAGTCGCGGCGCGTCGCGTCAGCGAAATAATTACAATATTGCACCAAGCGCTGTGCCAGCAGATCATAAACGCTTCGAATTTATTGTTAGGGTACTTTAGGTAATTAAGTCACGTTATATTACTTTCAATTAAACTTCAAAAATTTATGGAAAACGAGAAAAAGATGATGAACGAGAAATTATATTTGGATCATATCAACGAAGCCGCGCCGTGACTAACTCTAATAAATGTTAGAATGTTACATGTTACAGTTAGTGCAGAATACGATTAAAGTTATTTATTGTATGAGATAGAAGTTTGATATCGTGTAGGATTTGTTTACCTTGTTGTTGGTTATCCTGCTAGCTAAGCTAGAGGTGGTGGGTTCGTTAGCCACAGTGGGTCAAATATTGTGTGTGAATAGCATGATCATTTGTTTTGTTTGTCTGTGTAGCTGTTATTTGTTTGAATTTCGTAAAGTTATGCGATTATTTATCGCTTATGGGATAGCCAATGGGTCTGCCGATTTTACGTGTTATGTGAATTGATAATAAATATATCGGACATCTTGCACATAACGCCATCTAGTCCTAAACTAAGTAGAACTTGTATTATGGGTACTAAACAACTGATATAAATACATAAACATACTATACCCGACTCATATTGATATATAGTCGTAGATTAGGCACGCCAGCACAACACATGTTAAAAGAAAGTGGAATTCGGTTAGTTAACTTAAGAGTTGTTCGAGAGCAACAACTTAACAAGAAGATTATATTTATATCGAGGAGGTAATAGATGTGATACAATAGGTATTGAATTAAGTACGTACCTAAAGAATTAAAAAGCCTAAATAAATAAGTAAAATAAAATAAATAAATATTTTGGACATCTTACACACAACATCATCTAGTCCCAAAGTAAGCAGAGCTTGTGTTATGGGTACTAAACAACTGATATAAATACATAAACATACTTTTTTTTGTAAATACATACATATTATACATAGAAAAACACTTAGACTCCGAAACAAATGTTTGTGGATCACACAAATATTTGGTCTGACCCGGGAATCGAACCCGAGACCTCTTGATCAGCAGCCGCATACAAAATATATTGATATAAAAAAGAAGTTTTTAAATTCTTTATCTTCAAAGATAGGCGCCATTACTTCAGGGGTCTCTGTATCAAAAACTGGTTGCCGGCCAAACATCTATCCGTTTCATGTCTAATTTATGTATCAAATAGAAATCGACACATAACAAAAAGGGGTTTGACAGATAGATGAATAAAGGGGAACTTAAAAGGTTCCCTATTTACTTCTTTAGGTACGGCATTCTAAAAGTGGTTGACAGACATTTCCAATAAAAATATAAATATGACGGTAGATTGACATAATTTAATACTTTTTAGGGTTCCGTAGCCAATAGGAAAAAAACGGAACCCTTATAGATTCGTCAAGTCTGTCTGTCTGTCTGTCTGTCTGTCTGTCTGTCCGTCCGTATGTCACAGTCAATTATTTCCGAAACTATAAGAGCTATACTGTTGAAATTTTGTCAGTCGATGTATTCTGTGAACCGCATTAAGATTTTTACATAAAAATAGAAAAAAAACAATACATTTTGGGGGTCCCCATACATGGAACTGAAACTCATAAATTTTTTTTTCATCAAACCTATCCGTGTGGGGTATCTATGGATAGGTGTTCAAAAATGATGTTGAGGTTTCTAATATGATTTTTTTCTAAACTGAATAGTTTGCGCGAGAGACACTTCCAAAGTGGAAAATGTGTGTCCCCCCCCCCTCTAACTTCTAAAATAAGAGAGTGATAAAACTAAAAAAAAATATATGTTGTACATTACCATGTAAACTACCAACGAAAATTTTTTTGAACGAGATCTAGTAAGTAGTTTTTTTTTAATACGTCTTAAATCGTAACACGCAATTTACCTTTCATCCAATCAATACACTAGTACAAAAACATCGATCAAAGTTACAACGAACTACAAGAACTTTTATATGATGTTACTTGCTGATACGGAATCCTTCATGGGCGAGTCCGACTCGCACTTGGCCGCTTTTATTCTATTCTTTATACCACTGTATTATTTGTCTTCTTTACTTTATAGAAAATGTCCCTAATCTGAGCGACGCAGAGATACTAAAACAGTTACTATAGCTGAGAACCCAATCCTAACATAAGTTTCCAATTAAGGAGTGACACTGAAAAATCTGTATATCGTTAGTACAATGTCAAATGAAGTGTAGGTCCTTAGAGGCAAAGGTCACGCAGCGAGACCAGATAATGAAATGGGCCGTGAGTGCAAGCATCTATCACTTTACGTTTAACCTTTGTTAGCCAATGATCAGATATAGAAAGAATTTAATATTGGAGTTAGAAAATGAAATGCGATCGTTCGAAGGTATGTGAACTGATTCAAACATCGATAGGCTATCTTAGAATGAGTAATTGGAATATTTTAAAATTCTATCTGCATAATTTGTTCTTGAATCTACACTCGGTTCCAAAAATAACGGGTCAGTCACATAAACCCGAATATCTCCCGAACTACGTATGCCATCCTAATGAAACGAAGACTGTTCAATTGAGAATTTAATTATACAGATAAAAAATAAAATAAAACTTAGTTACACCCACAATATTAATCTTAAATTAAAAAAAAACTAAAGTAGTCATATTTTTCTTAAGATTACATTTTTTTTATGATTGTTTTTTTGCTGTTTTTCATCACTGGAGGCTTCATCACGTGGAGGCAATACAAAGTATTAAATGAAGAAAGTGATGAAAATCAGCAAAAAAACAATCATAAAAAAAATGTAATCTTAAGAAAAATATGACTACTTTAGTTTTTTTTTAATTTAAGATTAATATTGTGGGTGTAACTAAGTTTTATTTTATTTTTTATCTGTATAATTAAATTCTCAATTGAACAGTCTTCGTTTCATTAGGATGGCATACGTAGTTCGGGAGATATTCGGGTTTATGTGACTGACCCGTTATTGGTTTATGTGACTGACCCGTTATTTTTGGAACCGGCTATATTTTCATTTGCATACCATTCCCTAATCAACGTTAAATTTTAAAGTTTTTTTTCTATCTCACTTAGAAACTTTAGTAAAACAGAACTAACAATAGCCTTAAAAAACTGTTTGGAGAAGTAGTAAGCATATTTATTCATATCTCTTCACTTTCGTTAGAGAATTTTCCTGAATATACATTTTATACACAAAATTCTCGTGTCACAATGTTTGTTACCATACTCCTCCGAAACGGCTTGACCGATTTGTAGGAAATTTTGTGTGTATATCGGGTAGGTCTGCGGATCGGCGTACATCTTTTTTCATGCCCCTAGGATGCAACGGAGCCACAGGCATCAGCTAGTAACCCCTATACTGCGAATAGCGTGACCTACACTTGACCGGTTTTTTATTCAACTGTTTTTTTTATAGAAGCCTATCAAAGTGACTCTACTCTGCCTGATGGAAAGCATGAGTAGAATCCAAGGGTAAAGGCCACCATCCTCATTGTGAGTGTCGGCAATGCAGCATGGTGACCCATACCACGGCGGCCTGGTCAGAAACTTCTGCATCATTCTCCCGGCCTCCTAAGGCTGGTTGAATGATGCAGAATTATTTGAAAGCGCTGCGTGCATAGCATAAATTATTTGCAAAGCATTTCTATTAAAATGTATGAGAGAAAGATTATTTCTGACTTACTCTAACTCTAACTTTATAATGATTTCTTTTCGAGTTTAATGTTTTGAAATGTAACAACAAGATATTTTTATAATTTAAATGAGGACCCAAATTGCATCATTATTGTCACTAACCAGTCACTTTTCGCTTGCGTATTTTAGCACTAAGAAGTTAAACTTTTACATATATAAAATATTTTAGAGAGCTTGAGAGTTTGTTGATATTCATGCTCCTAGGCATATTTCCCGCCGTATGCACACATATTTCAAATTCAAGCTGTGATGCGCTGTAGATAAACCACTTCATATAAATTGGGAACTACATGTTGTAAAGTCACAACACATATTACACGTGAATATGTTATATTTTAATGGTATTAAACGTAAATATGACAAGATTGTTATCAAATGCTACTGTGGCAGCCGTCCAACGTTCGATGAAACCATTTTCTGGATCAAATCCAACATCACTAATTTAATGATCACTTATTTATTTGAACAACGCTGCAATAGATCTTTATCAAATTCGGTTTTCCTGAAGAGGTGCTATTATAATGTCTTTTGACGGACGTCGCGGCTGGACAAAAAGTTCTACCAAAATAAAGCTAAGCAATTAATCAAACCTGAGGTAAAATCGAAATTTGTCGACCTCTGCGGCGGAGCTAAAATGAATTAGATTGTCTCGCCAGGGGTCGTGAATTTTGATTTTAGGGATATTAGAGTAACGTGACAACGCACTTATAATATTTAAAAAAAACACAGTCGAATTAATTGAAACTAAGTATGAATTGAAATATATACTTTGTTTTTTTATCTATGAGCGGCGTAGTAATATGTCTGTTATTCTTTATAATTATGGACATAAAGTTAATCTATAGCACAAGATCTGTTTGTATGCGACTACTGATCAAGAGGTCTTGGTTCGAATCCCGGATTGGATCCCGAAAAAGCAATAGTACGTAAGTTTTTCTGATTATAGAAATACTTAATTAAACAGCGCAGTCTTGACCTCGTGCCTCGTATATTATATAAACTATAGACTTTGCTTTTAGCTTACAATATAAATGTATTCGACATTATCACGTGCGGTCATTCGTTAGCCAAGCTAAGCGCTTGAGCTGTTTACTACTTATCGTTGGTTCACCGCACTGTTGGTTTAGGATCACGAGTTATCGTACGTCAATAGCACCAACAGCTGTGACCCTGCACTCCAGCCAGAGGTCACTATATACTACATTGAATTATCAATCTTCTTCCACTGTAACAGAGTTCAGTTTCGCAAAGTTAAGTTAATAAGTTATAAAGTTGCAAGCAATTTCTTGGGTGGTGGATACTTGATTCATATCTCGCGATATTGTCTTATCTCTCGCGTTCATCTATTATACGCGATGGTTGTTTGTAAGTTTAATATTTTGTTTTACAATTGAAGCTGATGCTGGGTGTAATCTAAGTACCTATATATTACAGTCCTGACGTAAGATAAGCAATGAAGTTACTGCAAATTGGCAAAGTAATGTCGATTTCGCAATATTGTCTGACATAGCAATTGCAATTGCCGAAAAAAACAATCATTATTATTATAAATGAGTTTGTTTAAATATATAGTATATATTAAAATTTATAATGTAATATTTATAATATAATAAAATTTAGTATTTCCAGCTTTTTTTTCAAAATGATAACTTCCGCATTAGGAATATCAATTCCTGTGTCGCGAGGGACTTTACAAGCATACGTGAAACGAAAACAAAGAACACCTAGATTCAGAACAACAATTTGTGAATCACACAAAGTGTTATCCCAAGTGGGATTCGAACCCACGACACTTGGTGCAGTAGAGAGCGGCGTGGCGAGCGCTTAAACCACTAGGTGCAAGTCATGTAATTGTAAATGTAATTGATATTAATATATTTATTGGCGTGTTCCACCGTTCTAACTATTGAGTTAAGTTTGAATTATATATGTTCATCTTAACTATAAACTTGTATCGTATGTGCAATCTGAACATTAAAAGTAAAACTGTGGAAAGGATTGTTTACTTTCTTCCTCAACAAAAGTAGCATAATCTTCTAAAGACGATAAGAAATATAGTGCGGGTACGAAAAACTACAGTGACATTGATCTTTTAATTAAACAACATTATTTGAATCGTTATTATTGGATACTCAAATTATACAATCATACGACCGTAACAGTTTAAGTATCCTCGGGTTGAATAGAGTCATGTAAAGTTCGTTTGAAATGACAGTCGATGATGGCTCCGCTAATTATCGTCGGATTACGTTCAGCTCCCTTCCACGCTGCGGATTGATGAAATGCTTTTATAGTTCCACTTTGTACAGTTAATAGCGTCATGGAATGGGTTATAAAGTGAATTTCTACTTAATGAGATAACGGCGTTGATCCTTTTAGTACTTATTGTGAATTCAATTATACCTAAACCAAATTAAAGCTGTGGAGTAAGTTGATGTAGTAGCGCCGCAAATTGACCTTCTCTCGAAATTAAGTTTTTAGATTTTGAGGGCGAATATCTAAGGATAGTTACGAATTGATAAGACAAGTTTGTTTTGAGAGTGATTTTCTATCTGTTATGACAAAAAGTATGTAACGAGAATTTTCGTTTTGATATACGTTAACTTATAGAGGTTTAAATTTGTTCAATATACACGAGTTAAGTGTTAGGTATGTGTTCATTGCTCTTGCATGATGTTCATCGTGAATTCGTAACTCAAGAAAATTGAAGTGAAAAATAATGTTAGCGCAGTCGTCTATAATTCTTTTCAATCGTAAATATTGGCCGTGATTCTGTGGTTAACATCATCAAATTTCAGTTAACTATAATTTCTTGTTGGATTACATACTTTAATGACATTGACTTACGGGCAATTTAAAATAAAATTGCACTTTATTCACAAAATTATAGTGAATTGGACGGAAAAACCCACAAAAATTTAAAGAGTTTAGTTTAGTCGGCATGTATAAGATATCGTAAAATTGGACTTTACACCAATAAAATTAAAATATAAAATCCAAAAATATTAAAACATTCTTCTATCTCACTTTATTAATTTCATGTAAAAATTTAATTAAGTTATACATATTATTGCACGCTACCTGAGTATTATGTTAAATACTTTCATCTCAATCCATAACGTTCAGGGAGACGTTCATCACATGTTACTTATACGAATACGATAGTGTTCGAGCAATGGAAAGGTAACAGAT
This sequence comes from Phragmatobia fuliginosa, assembly GCA_932526445.1. NCBI lineage: Eukaryota > Metazoa > Arthropoda > Insecta > Lepidoptera > Erebidae > Phragmatobia > Phragmatobia fuliginosa. Next base: position 380,206 of record OW052065.1, read on the forward strand.
TGTGAACACGAACGTTACGAAAACCCCATTTACTAAACTTGAGCGATTTATGTGGGATTATTTAACACTTGCAGCTTTATACCGGCTTATGGTTCCTCGAAGCGTCTCAGTTTACAACATAATATCTCGAAGTGTACTTTGATACACTTGTGTCGAGATATAAAATTAGGTTACTATGAAATAATTACGTAGAAACTCGCTTAATTGATGTGAAGTATGGTTTTACGTTAACTTATTTGAGCCATCTCATTAAGTCACTCGAGACAATCAGATTTTATATTTAGTAGATATATTTAAGTTACTGTAGTTAATCAGGGTAACTGGATACACTGGAACATATTTATAAAGAACTAACAAAACGAGTTTAACAAATTTTTGATTGAAACAAAAAGTGAACTTCAACTTAAATGATTTATGAATACTTATTTGAAATTTTAATGTCATGTGTCTTAGCAAACAATCAGTGAATGTATAGAACACCCTGTCCAAATAATTAACATTACTTGTAACTGCAATTAACTTATCATAAGTTATAGTTTCAAATTTCTTCACAAAAGTAATTATTTAAAAAAATAACTCTACTCTGCCTTATGGAAAACATGAGCAGAATCCAAGAATGGTATATCCTCATAACAAGTGTGAAAAATGCAGCATTGACTTATACTATGGCAGCCTAGTAATATGCTTTTTCGCGCCCCGTTTAAATAACCCGGGATCATACACTATGATCTGTGTCATCATACACTTGTGTCCAACTGTTAATACACATTAACAGTTGGACACAAGAAAGAAGAGAAGAATCGTTTTTTGCAATCAAGAAACAAGATTTAGAATCTAAAAAAAAACATGACGTATCTTAACAGTGCTCTTTTAAACGTAACATTAATTGACAGTCAGAGTTGTCTTTTAAACTTAAAATATCTTAGTTTTAATTTAACTCAAACATGTTTGAACCACAATTCAGTCTCCTAATGAAGTGGTTTATGTTGTGACCCCAAGTTTACCCAACCGAGTAACGAGTGCTACACGGAGTTTCTCCGTCCTACCAAACACTCCCAACTACGGCAGCGTTGCTAAGCTACACTAACAAACACTTATGACATTTCCTGCAACTGCAAGTGTCTGCCTAACTATCTGCCGTAGAACTTGCTCCTACGGACGTACTAGTTCCCGGTTTGTCCGCCCTTTCCCACCCAGAGCTATTCGAGACCGCTGCACAAGTTTCTCTTGCCCGAACTTGCTTCACATAACTTCATGAATTCCTAATCTTAATGTCTTGTTTATGTTAATAATTCTCTTATAACGTCGAGGCCAGATTCTAGAATATAGCGGAATTTTCAGGCTTAGAGTAATCGCATACTTTGTGTAAAACTTTTAAAGTTTAGATTAAACTTGTCTCGAGCTAATAGCTACAAAAAGTTGGAACATCCGACCCAATCTTTTGTGCAGATCTTATGTAAAACAATCGTTTCAAGGAACGGCAGGACCCGCGCACCGTTTTGATAAAATTATATAATATCCTGCTAACATTAATTTATTGGGCGCTGTTTTCGCACACTCTTTGATGTTTTCTGGAATGTTACATGAAAAGCGTTTATTGAGAACGGGGTTACGATAATATTATTTATCTCCACATACTCGTACATGTATACACAGTACACGTACTTTAGTCATTACAGATATTGTTTTCAAAAATAGTTCAAAGATTAGAAATATTCTTATATAAGGACTTTCACATTCAAAACCGTTATCCTGTACCATACACTGTAAAAATCTGTACCTACGAAGACTTGCAACTGCAACAACAGGCTGACTTGCGAAGTTCTTAATTATCTACAGAACTGCTATATTTTTAATAGTGTAGTTCAATCACAATGATTGTTAGTAAACCGGTTAAGTTTTTCCTTAGGAAGGTAGCCAAGTGTCCGTGTTTTAAGGAGATGGATTAAGACACTTTTTTTCACAACTTTTTTTTTGAGCTAAGCATTCTGTGAAAAATAGTGAATACAGATGATCCTGTACGAATTTCTCCGAGTAATACCTTAATTATTTTATATTAAGTTACAGTAGGTTCCATGTGTGTGGGCTCTAGTAGAAACATCTATAAATAAATGTTTTCGGTGATAAACGTGTACAAATATGTTCAGGCTACGATGGAACTGGCGCAGGTATAACATTTTGAACTAAAACGCAATTCATAATGCACTGTCGCGTCAGTGGCATGGAGAAGATTTCCTAAGGGCGTTATTGTGTATGTTTCTCTGGAAGAAAGTTTGTTCTTGTTTAAATATTGATAGTTGTGTTAGTTTTATAGCCAGCGTTGCATATTTATTGCAGTAATAGAAATGGGTGCACACTCACAACTATCACTTACACTTAAACTATCTTAGGTGTAAAACTTCGAAATTTAATCATATTGTATGAACCATGAATGCTTCTTTATGAAGCGTTTCCTATATACTGTATCTATTCTATATTATTTTGTGGTGTATTTAAATTAGTAAACATTTTTTTTCTAGCTTACTTTGTAAAAGTCTGTTTTTACATAACTTTAACAATTACATTATTTATCTTAACACTAGCTTTACGCCCGCGGCTTCGCCCGCGTGGAATTCGTTTATATTTCGCGACACGGTAAGGGTAGATTAAACAATCTTACATGATTTTATGTTTGATATTAAGGAACTTCGACACAAACTTTCGTCCCCTATTTAAAACCCTTCTACCTTTATTTTCGCGATAAAAAGTATCCTATGTCCTTTCCCAAGTTCAGTTCTATCTTCATACCAAATTTAATCAAAATCGGTTCAGTGGTTTAGGCGTGAAAGCGTAACAGACAGACAGACAGACAGAGTTACTTTCGCATTTATAATATTAGTAGGGATAGTTTGGTAATTCTGACGGCTTTTTTTGGACGTTTTTATTAGAGCGCCATCTAGTAACGAATCCACGAAATATTAAGTAACTCACTTAGTTGTGCGAGGCGGGAGGTCGACCTGAATTTTGTGTAAAAGAAATTTCTGCGCCACCCGATAGATGGCGTTAGTGGTGTGAATTTTAAATAAAGCGCCTAAGCTATTTTGCTGTAGTTAATAATCACCAAGTGTTAGAGTAATAATATTTCTTAAACAAGGATTTAAGTGTAAATTGTCTTAGTACATATTGGTAGTTTATTTGATAATATTATAACGTCATATTTTACTCCAATGAAAGGTACAGACATTGGTATTGCTATGACACACTCATCTGACTGGTGATAGGGAGCGCCAGTTTGGCTCTTATCAGCGGATTTTAGCAGCTAGCAACAAATACAGTGTACAGATTGTTACCCCCCCCCCCCCCCCTCTAAAGTACCAAGAAGTAAATACAAACCTTCCACTTAAAACAAGATGCGTCTTTTTCTATTAATATAATAAAAAATCTAATAACAATGCAGCCAAACACAAGTTTATCATTTTTTTTCTATTACTTCTACTAAATAAAATGTCAGTTGGTATGACAACGCTGGCTGTACAAAAGTTTTATGTTCAATTTCAGAGGAAACTTTTAATAACTCATTCCTGTCAAAGAGAACAGTCTTTTGGGAAATTACATTTTATACACGTGACCCGTTTTGGTGCAATAGTGACGTCACTGGGACCAAGTGTCATAGTGTGAGATGCGTGGAATTAGTTTATACTGATGCTGGCCACCTGAAATGTATTAAAAAATCTGATATAAAGGTATACCTATTATATTACATGTCAGCTTTTGTTTAGCTTCATTGTTTCACTTTCACTTAGAAATAAACGTTCTTCTATTTAATTTGTACCTGCTGATGTTTGAAGTTGTTCATACAGTGTATTTTTATAGTGATGATGAGAGAAGTAAATGGTTTCATTATCTAATCTATTACAATATTTATAGTCATAGCTTCATAGGAGGTTCAAGTACATTTCTTAGTACATTCGCGTAATAATACGCTAAGAACACATAACATTTAAAACTTTAAAATTATTGTTGTTCAATTTGTTGCAGATTGTTCATAATATAAATAAAGTAGACTTACTCTACACTATAAAATACTAATTTTTATCCCCGACTTAGTATAGCTGGTATGTGGCTGGTATCGAATAGATGCAAATTTACCAAGACTAGGACAAGCACTCCATAAGGAAGACATTCGTGCAGCAGTGGCCGACGATAGGTTTTCTTAAACGCACAAGTACAGTGTGATTGTACACACTGTATGTGCTACTTCAATTATTCCTATCGAAAACTACAGATGTGGTTTTTCCCATCATGAATATTGTGCGACCATTAAATGGCATTCCCCATACACTTTAGAGAACAATCAGACCAATCAATGGTATCCCGCAGCTAATTGCGCCCACTTGAATGATTCGAGAGGGTTTTCGTGTCCCTCCGTGAATTTTATCGTTTATAATTGTTCGATTGTCACCGCAACTGTTTTTAGGAGGGAGAGGGAACTGCCCTTATAAGTCAGAGGGCTGTTGTAAATATACGAATGTAATTTGTAATTGGTCCACTCGAACTGTGAGCGTTAATCGTATACGCTTGAAGAGTAAGAGGTCTCTGCTTGACTATGTTTTTTTTTATAAAACTGTGCAAAATTCCATGTTCTAGAATTTTCATTGCATTGGCAAGTGTGTTTACTGACTGTAGAAGCATGTACTTCGTTTGTCAAAATTAAGTGACCTACCCAAGTGGTAGGCGTCACTTAATTTTGACAACACTTGGACAGTCTTACGGCATTTAACGACCATTTTCGGTCTTTATGATAATAATAAGTGTAAGTTAATTGAAGTAAGTTAATAGACAGCGGTAGGAACGCACATACATCTAAAGGAACGTAATCCATGTAAAGTAACACACAAAAATAGTACAAAATTTTGCTCCAACTATTCCGACTGGATTTTTGTACTGTAAAAATATAATATGATAGTATTATTGTTACTGTTCCCGTGGTATATATAGAATCGATTGCAACAGACTTCTTCACTATTAGCTCCGATATATTAACTAATGACCTCTCTGGTTTCCCTTACTGTAATTTTTTTTTCATGATTTATAATGAATTTAAGAATAATGTATTTTTCATTCGATTCGTTGCGTTGTGCGATTATTAAAATGGTTGATACTTTATTTGTAGCGATAAGCGGTCCGTAAGTGACGAGCAAGCAGCGCCTGTGGCACAACCACATGTTTATCGATGTAATCGAGTGGTGATGTACCGCATATCGATAATGAGATTTATGTTAATACTCGCGGAGGCCCGCAGGCTTTGGAAGTTCCTCACGACACTGATCGTTATGCTCGTTATAAATTCGATGCGAATTAAAAACCTATCGTTTTTTTAATCTGCATTACTTATTTTAGTCGTAATCTCCACAAGATCTCAGTTTTTTTAAACGTTTAACATGTAGTACAGAAGAATGTTTTATATTTTCCCCGAAATAAAAAGCAGAAAAAAGTGTTTCTTGTTATACTGTCACAAATAATGATGTTAATCTATTCCAGTTTGTTGATTGTTAATGTTGTGTGTTGCAGTACCTGGGTTCGTTCCCGGTGCCCGGCGGCGAGCCAGCGGCGCGGGGTGATGCCGTCTCCGCGAACCTACACCTCATGAAGGTCTGTATTACATTTATTCATCATTTACATGTCTTTACGTAGCGAGGACTTGAATTAATAGTATATTAGTTCAGACTACAAGCCCTTATGATAAAGTACCATTTTAATTTCCTTCAAAAATATTTCTTTATAATAATTTAAGTGAATTTTTGAACAGAGAAGTAAGTAACGGGTAAGGTTTTATTTTTAATGATGTCAATATTATTATATCTATGGGAAAAACACATAAATTTGCCAGATGCTTAGACTTCTCTAAATAATAATAATAATTGTTTATTTCATCTCCACAAATTACATCATATTGAGTAATATGATGTAATTTGTGTGTACAATAAAAAATGACATCTTTTATAATCGTAATTTTTGGGAGATCTGGAGTCTAAACTAAGCCGAAGCCTGTACCATAGATCTCCAGGCCCCCCATTTGATAACATTGGACATTTTGTCAATCTGTGAAAACGTAAATTTATTATAACTTATTTATCTATCTCATCGCATAGGAATATGCAAAATGAGTCTAAAACTAAACTAATTAACAAAGAAAAAACAAAAACATTTTAATTTCATGTGCGTGTATGCATGTGTGTGTGTGTGTGTGTGTGTGTGTGTGCGTATGTGTGTGTGTGTTATGTCTAAGTTATTATTTTCGTATAACCATAAGTTTCTCCGTTTCATCGTAGTCTAATTTGACCAAAAATTTATGAACCAACTCTCTCACACATCCTCTAGTCTTTGGGTATATATCAAGTTCTTTATTTAATTTGTTATAGAGGTAGCCGCTCAAGAAAGAGAAAGATCTGTGAGAAAAGTCAGAACAATTTGGGGTTATACATACGCTGTACTTGCGGCGCTTGACTGTAGTTGTGGTATAAAAGAAAATATATCATAAACAACCAATGATGTCCCACTGCTGGGCTCCAATCTCCTCTAAGCTTCACGACTACTATACTATGATAATAACCGAGACCGACTGCTTAACGTGACCTCTGAATCACGAAAACTTTGATATAATATCATGCCACAAACGGTCACCCATGTAGGTACTGACCGCGCCGTTGTTGCTTACCTTCGGTTATTGTGTCCAATCACCTACAGCCTATGAGTGATCGTCACAGGTGATCACAGTGGTGGAATAGTGACAAATAACTCTATCCTCAAGTACTTCTGTCTATCTGTTACGCTGTTCGCAGAGCGGCGGTTAAAAGTTAGTATAAAATAAAATCTCGTGACTTTACAAGTGTGATGTATAAAAACATAAAATAAGAAAATCTTATTTTTGGTGCAACACTGTTAGCATATTGTGCAAAGCTACAGAATATTGTGTCGGTATTTTGTATGGAATAGTTTGTGAGTTTTAGGGGGAACAAAATGGGAAGGAACGAGAATAGCAGTCTTCTTCAGCATTGGATAATATTATTTAAGATATATAATAACACTGTAGCGCTGTTAGCAGCACCGAAGTTTAAACGAAGACTATTGTTTTACATTTGAATCTAGACTAGCAGCGTCTAGATTAGCAATTTAAGAACAATAACTAAATGAAGACAGTAACAAAATTAAAAAAGTAATTTAGGGGCAATGTAACGAGATACATGAGTTAAACAGACCACTTGTCAATTTTTTTATTAGGATATTCCACTGCTGGGTTCAGGTCTCCTCTCAGGACAGGGTTAAGTTAAGGCCATACGTCTTCACGCTGGCCGAGTGCGGGTTGGGCACTGGCAAGACACGTTGTGGCTACGTAATCTTGCGTTGACTGTTTTCAAGCCGCCCGAAGGTCTTCAACTAAGCTTAACTGGTACTATCTTATGATAATAACCGGAAGTCGGAACCGACTGCTTAACGTGACCTCGATCATGAAAACTCTCGCCACATATCATGCCACAAACGGTCACCCATCTAGGTCTGACCGCGACGTCGTTCCTTACCCTCGGTGATTGTTTGCAATCACCTTAGGCCACTTCTTATTTACCGGTTTATAAATGCAGTAGTAATCATTCCGCTCCATTTGAAAGAGCGTTTGTTGTAAATTTTTTGGCCAGCAATTTAAAAGTAATTAATGTACCTATGACGACAGAATCACATCAGCTATTGCCTCCATTCGTCGTCATCTATAATCCATTGTGATCTTAGAGCGTAACGTTTATAACCTCGAGTAATACGCACTCGACGAGTACTCCACGAGTTACTTAGTCTCAAATGCGGCCCGAACTCCTCCATGTGCCATTTCTAAAATAAATATACACAGAAACTCACTTAACGTGCCCCCTACTTTATTACATTTTGGTCTGTTTTTTAAACAATCAGTGAAGATATACCAAAGGGTACTGTCACGCTCCCGCGGTAGGGAAACGATGATGTATTGATGGGTAAAAATACTTACATGTAGGCATTACATTGTAAAAGTACGTATTTTTCAATGGGTTTTAATAACAATCGTGAGTTGTAAACAACCAGTTCTTATTTCTGTTCATTCTACTGTAGTGAACCATTAGTTTAATTTTACATTGAAAACCTATGCCTTTTAAGTAACTATAGCGGAATTTAAGATCACTAACTGGACTGAACCATACGCGGCTACACATTTTAAACCTTTATCTAAATTTTCTTAGTTCATTTGCTCCATTCTCAGTCCCCGGTCGGAGTCTGGGGGAACAGAGAGTGCACTAGTTTTTTTTCTTTCAACATCTTACACACAAAGCCAGTGCTATGTATACACACGTGCACTATAATATCTCTTGCGTAATCGGCTGGTATCCGTTGACACTAGTCACCATGATTGAAATCAACTAGGAGAAAATCATCATTAACATAATTTATCGTAACTGTGTGGTTGCGGAGTTAAATTTAGCAATATCACAAAACATTTCCTATTAGAGGCGTCATCTGTCTATAACTCAATTTTTTTATATGAAGTCAACTTAAGTGACTCTACTCTGCCTGATGGAAAGCATGAGTAGAATCCAGGAGTAGGGGTCACCATCCTCATTGTGACCACTACTAAGGCGGCCCGTTTAAGGAAATCTGCATCATTCTCCCAACCTCCGGAGGCCACGAGCACGATGCAGAATGATGTGGCTTCTGATCTTACACTCACCAACGAAATACGACAGCAAGAATGCTGTCATTATTAGGATGATCTTCTGTGTGGGGGTAGTACTGCCCCGGTGGAGCCGGCCCATTCGTGCTGAAATCAGCGTGACTCTACTACCTACCAATATAGCTCAACAAAAGTAATCTTCCTACAATTTAGTTTCTTCTGTTTTATCATACATATCGGCTCACAGTACATTGTTTAGTCGTTCAAGATCAGTCTCAACTGTAGGCTTTAGGTGGATGATGTTCAACGGAGCGCGACACAAAGCGCGCTCTCCTTCAGTTGCTCACTAAGCTCTTGTAATCTTTGAAGCAACGCGATGCATATTTCACGTGCAGCCTGTACAGCCGGTGACTGAGCATTGTTACCAAAATGGTGTCAACGGTGACAGGTGACGTCACACATTTAGAACTACACACTTATAAACGAGCTCAAGAATGAGAAACTTTCCAATGATACTTTTATAAAAAAATATATTAAACTTATTTTACCCGATCGCGCAAAAAGGAGTGTCATGTTTTCGAGCTTATCTATCCATATTTATATAGCACGCTCTATTTACTAAATTATTTGATAGAGTTTGTTGCTTGAAGTGTATGCTTTATTTTATTTTGAGATTGACGCAGTATATCGAAAGTTTATTTAAAAAAAAAAAATAAGGTACTTGCATATTGTCACGATAATAACTGCCTCGTTGGTCTAATGGATAGCGCATGCGACTGCTAATCAAGAGGTCTCGGGTTCAAATCCCGGATTGGGAGAAAAAGTGTTTTTGGGTTTTTCTTAGGAAATTCCTAATAGCAGCCCGGAGTTCGGAAGTTTGGCGGTGATTCACGCCCGTGCCTCGGAGAGCACGTAAAGCCGTCGGTCCCAGCTGTCATGAACATCTATGGCAATCGTTATTGGGAAGCCAGTGCACCCAAATAAGATAACTAGTTCAATCTTCGAATTTCAGTTCTCCCTTAGGGTTGCGGAGATCCGATGCCAGTCGCTCCGTGGAAAAACTGATATTCTTGTAAAACCGGTTGATCCAGTAACCGACCCAAAATAATATTGGGAATAAGGCTAGGGGGAAGTATAATTTTCACGACATTGGGTTTTATTTTATATTTTTCTACAAATAAAACTTAAGATAAAAAGTTAGAGCTCACAAAAGTGTTTTTATATGAAGGACCATGTAAGAGTCAGTTTTCACATTGATATAAAGTTTCATGTCTACTTACAGCGGCAGTATACATGTGTGTTTACTATTATTATTACTGGAGTATTTCATTTTCAGAAATAACTTAAAAAATACACTTTTAATTAGTATTGATTACACAGATTCGAATATTTCACAATAAGTAAGGTGTTTGCTGTCCGAGCGCAGACAAACGAATCATCGCTCCGCTGCAGCGGGCGGCTTTTTATAGGCATTGTAGTGGGGCGGTCGACCGTTGCGAGTTGTTTGCGTCTTTGAGAACACGTGCAGCGATGACGTAGGTCGTTGAATGTCGTGTTGCGCCGATACGACCATTCTGACCGGCAGTGCGCGCTCTGCACTAGCCGTGTTGTTGATGTTTTTCCGATGAGTTTATCTGTAAAACGTAAATGTTTTTCTTTGATTTGGCATCTGTGTACCTTTAATTATATAGACTTCTATACTGTGGTAGGTAATGAGTATAGCGTACTATGTATTGTGACGTACACTGTGGTACTGTGTGTTGGCGTACACTGTGGTACTATGCCGTGGCGTACACTGTGGTACTATGCCGTGACGTACACTGTGGTATTATGTCGTGGCGCACACTGTGGTACTATGTCGTGGCGTACACTGTGGTACTATGTCATGGCGTACACTGTGGTACTATGTCGTGGCGTACACTGTGGTACTATGTCGTGGCGTACACTGTGGTACTATGTCGTGGCATACACTGTGGTACTATGTCGTGGCATACACTGTGGTATAAGTCATGTCGTACACTGTGGTACTAAGTTATAACGTACACTGTGGTACTTTGTTGCGTAGAATAGGATTGTAAAACATAACCTGAGTTCCTTTGTTTTTTTTTTCTTTCTTTCTTTCTTTGTTCTGTTGCATTGGCTTGTGAAGTGGATGGTGTAGGCTCAATAGCCGATACTGGAGTGTAGTCTTCTAACGCCGATACGGTTCCTGTAGTTTTGCACTTCCTTTAAGCAAACTGCCAACCGGTGCATTCAGGTCGCAATGCCCTTGTATAATCAGGTTGTTGAGCGAATGTGGCAGGACACACGCCTCTGTGTGCTACTCTGAAACAACATTCAACAAATAGCATCACATAGCTCTGTCTCTCGTGTCATCGCACCAGTAAATTATAAACCAAAGATTTTATCATCAAATTTAAAATGATAATAAAAGCAAAAACAATAATTCACAGACTAAAAACGCAACTGACTTGATTATTACGTTGTCTCATTAGAGACATCAATCGTATACCCTTGCATAGACCCTTACAATTTCAAACTATGAATGTGTGACACTGCTACACTTTCTCATAACAGCAAAGCTGTTAAAACAGAAGCCCATACTCTCGTATGTGCTCTCAAAGACCTAAACACATCTTCTCTCGAAGTAGGCTGAGCATGCATCTAGCGTGCATTTGCTAGATGGCGAATAGAAAAAAAAGGTTTTACTTCCCTCAGACAGTGAGTAGCCAGCAGGTTGAGCCTCGCACATAAAGCGAACAGGCCGTAGTTCACACGTCGCGTAGATGGTATGCAGACCGTAGGTCCGCACCTCACCAGGCAGTGAGTAGATCGCAGATCTGCGCCTCACCAGGCAGCAGCAGACCGCAGATCACAGAACGCGCTTAGCTCGGTAGACAGCAAGAAGACTGAAGTTCGATGCTGAGTTAAGCACTAGGCTGCTTACGATCACCGTCATTAGTTGATAGGATACTGTAGTACGCAAGTGTGTGTGCAAACACTCAAACATTCTGTGGGGAAGGAAGGATTAAAAATAAGCAGCACTGGGGTCATTATAACGAAAGAATTTTATACTTACCGAAACATAGTGAAGTACCCACATTTTTTTTTTAATTTAAGTATCACACTTTTAATAACATTTTTGAAAACAAAAACGATTTAAATTCGTTTGCAATTGTTACTCAAAACCCGTTGTTACTCAAAACCCGATATAGACTGCATGTCACTTAATTTATGATTTCTATGTTCCGACGTTGTTAAATAACTTTCCATTTTATTTTTCTTGTTGTTGTCGGTAGTTATTTATTACCAAAACTTTAACTATCGATTTGAATGAAGAAACACACCGAAAATGAGTTTAGATAGCGAACAGTCTAGAACACATGGTAATCCCACTTCTGATGACGGAACGGTGTGCCGGTAATGTTTTTAAAAACAGTGACGTCATTACTATTATTATTACTGGAGTATATCATTTTCAGAAATAACTTAAAATAAACTTTACTTCAACCAGAATACACTTTTAATTAGTATTGATTACACAGATTCGAATATTTCACAATAAGTAAGGTGTTTGCTGTCCGAGCGCAGACAAACGAATCATCGCTCCGCTGCAGCGGGCGGCTTTTTATATTGTAGTGGGGCGGTCGACCGTTGCGAGTTGTTTGCGTCTTTGAGAACACGTGCAGCGATGACGTAGGTCATTGAATGTCGTGTTGCGCCGATATACATGTATTGTGTTTTTACTAGATTCTCTTATTACTTAGTCACATAAATATGTGAATCTAGTAATAAGAGAGTAGTAAAATAATAGAGATAAAGTAACTGATTTCAGTTACTTTATCTCTATTATTTTACTACTCTCAGCACAAGAAACTGCAATTCACATCGTTATTAAGGTATCCTATATTCCGTCTTAAAAAAACATTTGTGAGTTCTACAGTGTGTCAGTGACATGTCGCGAGTCGCACCTTTGACCACCCATCCCCCCTGACCCTTCTGACCCCGCACCTCGCAACCGCCTCTGTATGTAGAGCACGGCCTCTGAACTCTCTTGGCCTGCAAAGGGTTCTTGTTATCTACATTGTTACTCTAAGATATGTCGAGAGTGATTGAGGCTTAATTAGTTTAAACCTGTTACTATTTCTGAGGGTTCCTGATGTATTACTTACAATTTTATTTTTGGAATACTAAAGTTATACAAAGGTAAGGTTTCGACAGTGAAGAAAAATAAAATTATAATTAAAACAATAAAGTGGTAGTTAATAATTTAATTATTTAGTAAAATATCACACAATTCTATACGGAACGTAGCACTTAAAGCAAATTAATGATGTTTGCAATTAGACCACCAAGTCATCTCTGCAAAATGTACGACGGAGTTCAGCTCTTAAAATATACTTTTAAAAGATATTTACATACGTAGCTCTTTTTAAAAAGTCCTGTGTTACCGACCCTACGGCGTAGACTTTAAATAAACTCTAATAATCCCTAAGTAAAAACTTCACTCCTTAGAGACTACGAATAACACCAGCCTTATGTGTGCCTAGATGAGCCGCCGTAGAGCCTCTACGAAGTGCTACGCCGCATTAATGATGATAAACGCTCTCCGTAGCCACCTCCTAACAAGCCTTATCACATCACGAGCCACTAAGCCTACACACACTTTCTACACTTAACAGCAGAATTATTTTACCTTTACTGTGTAGTATGTTAAAGTAAATGAACTTATTTTCTAAATTTATATTTAAAACCTAATTTTGTAATATAATTAAGATGGACGGGCTTCAATACTACTTACATATATATGACTTATACATATAGATATTTACGAGTACATACAACTGAGTTAGCTAATATTTTGGTTTTGCATTTGTCATGGTCACACACAGATTTCCTGGATGGTACATGTCTGATACTGTCAAATCCATTAGAATTAAAAAAAATTGATAAAGAGCCTCCTACCTCACGAATATTACAATTAAATATGTAGTCTAATAGGTAATTTGTTTTTGTATAATATGACAGTAAAGTAAATTGTATCCAATATTTCTGTATTGTAGTATCTGTATCCTATACATTTTATTTAGCCACAAAATTGAAGGGCATCAATTTGTTCCCCAATCTTCTAACAAGATCACGGCTCATTGGCTTATTTTGTTCGTTGGTAAGCCTCTGCCATGATTAGATGGAGGCTCTAAGTTATGAAGTGCCTGCATCGAATAAACGGAAATTGTGTAACGGTACTGTAAGCTTCTGTACAATGAAATACAACCACGACAACATCACGGCACTTTTAAAAGTAATGTTATAAATCTAAATTGTTTTATTTTAAAATTTATGTGCAAATCTAAGGCTTTAATCTGTTCAGCACGTGATTTTGCACCAGTTTAGAGGGTAATATACTTGTTCGTTATTATTCATAGACATCGTGAAGTAAAAATGTGCCGCCTATATTGATTATATTAATTACAATGCCAAAGTCTTTATTCTAAGGAGAGGCATGTTTCCAGTGCACTGTAAAAGCTGTTGATATTGAGTAGATAGATTAGATAGAGTAATGGGAACCCTTGTATTTGCCGTGTTCGCAGTGGTGGTTTTATATTTTGGTTTTAATGCCATGGGAATCAAGAGAGAATCAAATACGATTAGTTCCCACCCAAAAAAAATATTTGTGACTTGATAAGGATATTTTGTGTGTCGGATCTGGGTGTTATTAATAAAATATAGGAATATAAAATCATGTTTGTCAGTTGTGTGGTCAACTTGAAGTGGTCTCTTTCTATTTTAGGAAACTTCACTCATTAAAGTTAAAAAATCCTTTTTTTATTATTGTATTTTAAAATATTTTTAAAATATGTATATGGTATGGAGTATTATTAATTAATGTTAATTAGTCGGCTATTTTGTACTATGTATGTAGTATGTACTAAATGTTATATAACGAAACGAATATCAATTTTTATGTTCTCAGAGATCGAGATCGATGATGTAACATTTCGCCGTCGGTGCTGAGTACCAACAAAACCCTGAACACATAAAAACACAAATATGTAGTATCATTAAATCCAGCGCCCTCGCGACTGAGCACTCACAAGCGCTACAAAGACGCACAAACATCCCACATTATTGGTATCGCCCCGAATGCACTCAGTCCTCTGAGGGCCCACATGAACGTAATAAGAGAGCACCTAAATGTTTGAGAGCGCGTGAAATGTGCCCCCTCACTTGTCGTGGGGTGCAGCGCCCAAATACCACAAAAAGGGTAAAGGGGAAAAATCAATTCGTCTCCGTATTTTAAAAGAAAACAAATCTGTTTTCGTTTTAAAAATACTTTGTAAGCGTGGTTAATGACATAAAAATATCAATATATTTACAGTGAACCAGCTATTGTTAGTCGAATCTATTAGTTTCTACAGGTGACACTACGTTTTCTATTCTAATCAATTACCGATGGCTACAATGAGAAGCTTATAGCGAACTTATAGGTCGGTGTACACGATGGGAGTTATGTTTATTATTCAGGAACTCAGTCTTAGTTATCACTCTAAGTTTACTTAATACGGTATGACTGTCGGTTCCAACTTACAGCTACATTATATATCCTAAAACTTATCACTAAATGCTTGCCATCACGTCTCAATCTCAACGACATAAAGACTGTCGTCCGAATTCTACATCAAACAGCTCGAAATAGCTGTGGAATATTCTATCAATTAAAGTTCAAACACTATATTTTATGACGTTCCTACGTTTTAAAGCTCTTTTCAGGGGGCAACTAAGTACCCGTCCGTGCAGCTTAAGATACAAATACGTTGCTGCTCTTTAAGCGCCCCCCTCTCACACAATATCAGTAAGGGGATAGGTTCGGCCTTACTCACTTGTATTAACTAATGAAACAACTACTTCACACTGTTCTTGATGAATGACCGTCGTGTCATTCCGGTCGAGGCGACACACTCGCACGGGAATATTAATTATAAAAAAACTTATCGTAATAACTTTCACCTACCTGAGTCAGTCTATTATTCTATTCGTTATCTAACAATGTCTCGGCATAATTGTAAACAAAATGTATTCTGACAGATTATGAGTTCAGTAACTACGGTAGGTACAAACCGCATATTGTATCCGGACCGGAACAGTAAAAAAACCTACAGTAGCAGGCAACCCTATACAAGTTAAGACCTGCCTTTTAGCGGTACAGTTAATTAAAAACCATCGACACAGTCATTGTCTCGGTCCCGACTGTGGGACCCTCCGCCCCGCACTGAGCCAGCCCCGACTGTTTGTGCCCCGACAATAGATTTTTATTTGTTCTCCACCCTTCTCTCGCGGACTATTCTAAATACGCACTGGCTTTATTACCCTATTTTAAAATAGCTAATTATTAGTTATTATGTTGTTTCATATTATGGGTAGACAAAATATAGAGTAATGGATATTTACCGTCACTAAAAAGTACTATAGTATACAAAAAATGATATCAATTATAAACAAAAATTGATCCAATAACATTTTCATGTTATATAAATACACTATATCAATACTGATAGTCGTCAAAACAAAATAGAAAAATAATGATAAAACATAACTTTTATCCACAATCTTAACTTCGAAGTAATCTTAAAAAAAAGTTTTAATCAAATTTTATTTATAACAATGGAAACCCTAAACAACATTGTAACACAGTATTAAATATGTCTGCTGTACCGGGAAACGACGCGCCGTCGGCTACGCAGAGATTAATCCTAGCCCCGTTGTTGAGCACACAGACAAACAGACAGACGGACCAGAAATTAAAATAAAACGACAGTGGACCGCATCGGAGAGGCTTTGCTCACGCAACAATGGAACCGCCGAGCCTCATCTATTCCGTACCTACTTCGTGACAGCTTGCAGCTTCAGTTCTATTTGCATAATTGCTGCATTGAAAAGCGGAGTCTATACCTAGTAAATGTTTTCTGAGTGAGTGATGGCTGTTCCTATGAATACTTTCTACAGTTGATTATAAAACAGCATATTAATAGTCACATGAATAGCTTTTAAGTATAGACTTGTAGTCCGCAAAATATAGCTTGACCTCTGTGACACTTGTTACTCGTATGATTGTACGAGGTACATTTTGGGTACAATTTTTATTGTGTTTGATGTCTGCATCTTATCTTCAATGCATTATAAAATTTATTTGATTATGTTAACAGCCAAGAAGCGCTCATAGCCTTCGGCCTTCGGTCATCATCATCAACAGCCTTCAACAGTCCACTGCTGGACATAGGCCTCTCCTTAGAAAGGAGGTTTTGGCCTACTATACCACGCTGGCCAGACGGGTTGGTATAGGGTTGGTTTCAAGTTTTCCTTCTCTTTGCATTGATGTTGTCTTGCGTAGCTTATCCCTTAGTCGCCTTTTACGACACCCGCGGGATGAATAGGGGTGGTGACACTCTGTATTCTTAATCCGTCACCACACGGAGTGGCCCTCGGTGATTGCAAACAATCACCGAGGGTAAGCAAAGACGTCGCGGTCAGACCTAGATAGATGGGTGATCGTTAGTGGCATGATATGTGATAAGCGTTTTCGTGATTCTGAGGTCACGTTGAACGTTTGTCCCTATTGTTATCATAAGATAACAGTCGTAAAGCTTAGTTGGAGGCCTTCGGGCGAATCAAAAATATCCAAACAGATTACGTAGCCGCAACATGTCTTGCCAGTCCCCGACCCGCACTCGGCCAGCGTGGAGACGTATGGCCTTAACCCTCTCTTGAAATTAAACCAGAGTCCAGCAGTGGAACGTTATAGGTTGTGGATGATGTGAAAATTAAAGTAGTATATGATGTTCGTATCTGTTAAAAATTGTTACACTTAGCTATTAGTTCGTCGAATGTATTGAATATCTATTAGTATCAGTGGTCAATTGTTGGTGAGCCAAATAAAAAAAAATGTTTAAAATTACGAAACCCTTACTGGTCGTTTTTTGTTACTATTTAGGAGCTAAAACTTTGGTTTCAACCTTGTATTTGACATAGATAAAGTAAATAAACTCAAAGATTATGTATGTATAGATATCTCAGAGAAGTACTCCCACAGCTCAATACTGTAAGAGCGAAGGATCGCAGCTCCATTTTCTCAACAAAATATTTTCTCATTTGCCTCCGTTCGTTTACGAGTTTTGTCTAATGACTCATTTCACTTCGTTGCGTCACGGTACGGTTTTTCTGTTAAATAACAAACTGAAAAGTAAAGCTTTTTTTCATTAGAACAGTGAAAATCGTTTTTTTAGTCTTCAGCATTTATTTCAATTTACTATATAAAATACTACTAAAATATATTTTCAAGCATCCCATGATATTGAATATTAAAACAGATACGTACAAAGAGAAGATACAAATAACAACCTCCGATAAAGATGAGAAACAGGCTGCACGTTGGCCTTGTGGTTTAAGAGTTCGCCGTGCCGCTCTCTACTGCGCAAAGGGTTTGAATCCCACGTGGGACAACACTTTGTGTGGTCCACAAATTGTTGTTCTGAGTCTGGGTGTTTTTTGTGTCCGTTTCATGTATAATTGTAAAGTCCCCTGTGAAATAGGATGTATATTCCTAATGTTATTGTTGTCTTTAAAAAAAAAAATTGTATAAAAGATACAGCAATAGTGTCAACTTTAACGATTTTTTCATAAATATTTTCTTACAATCATTCATTAAGCATATACAATGTTGTCTATTTCTCAATCGCTTCAACAAGCAGTCATTGGCACAGTAGTTGGCAAATTCAATGTATTCACAAAAGTATTCAAACGTAGTAGAGGAATAAGGTTCGGTGCAGAGTTTAGGCATTGTGCGGGATCCAATCTAGGCAATCGGCCCCGCGACGAGGAGCAACGCCGCTCACTTAAGACCGCGGCACACAGAGCGCGTGAAGCATACCCGCGGGACCATTCGCGCTCGAACCGCCGAAGGCTTAGGCACATGTCGGCAAAATACTCCTCTGTGTTAGAATAGCAAATAAGATGTGAGATCGGAATATACACTCTAAGGAAATTTACTTTTTTGGTAGACTTTTTGTTGAACTCTGTTATTTTTATGGTAAGATATAAGAGAGTACTTTCCAAGGCCTTACTCGTAGCTTTTTTTTAGGTACGTCAAAATTATAATACCCTCTAAGGTTAGCCCTTTTATACAAATTGACGATAAAGTTTATATCTTTATACACGTGAATTTGATACAAATAAATTCGTTTTTAACATTAGCAAAGTAAGAGAGAGACCACCACCAGTTAGTTCTGTCTTCTATTTCTTTAGTCTTCTATTTATACTGAATCCTTTTGAAGAAATATATACGCACTATTTGTACGAGTATCGTATCGACTGAGCAGTCCCCAGTGCCGCGACCTTAGGTTACGTAAAGCACTCAGTTTCACGGTCTACTTGCGCCATTATTTGCCACCCCCTCTTCACTCCTCCCCCCTGCCGGCACTCTCGCACTTCATCCCGACACCGTTTAAATTGGATATTTAAATACCAACGTAAACAGATTCATTGTAATTTTGGTAACGGAATGTCTATTTAATCTGTTTCTCTCTCTGCTACTGCACACGTATCTAATTTTGCTTCTTCTAAAGCTTTTGCTAATGTTATTATTCATTACCATTTTTACAATCATTATCATTTCCTAGATACACATTATCCTCTTTTATTTCTATATTCCTGAATTTATTCACGAGGATCACGTGATTGTCCCTAACTCTGCTCATGTTGACCTGCAACTTTCGAGATATTGGACGCGCAATCAGCTAACCTAACTCATTCGGTGAAAGACTAAGAAATAATTATTTAATGTCGACTTTTTGAGAGGCTGTGGCATCACTCCAGTCGCCCTGGTCCATATTTGCTGAAGTATGGTTCTCCCACGGTGAAAGTTGTGAAACTAAAAAGTGTGTTGTCCGACGCCCGACATGAGTTTACGTCACGCTACGCGACAAATGGCACGCTTTTGTACGCTGTGTGTGGTATTAAACGCGTAAGCGCCACGAAGAAATACGTCATTTAGGTTACGAAAAAACTATATGTAATAAAAAAAACGTTCTAGCACTGTTAGTTTTCATTGATTTTAATAGTTTCTTAAACAACATAACTAATGACGAAGTAATGCATGAACACCTCACTTTTACTTTAAAATACTTTTTACTCGTTTTACTTTCCGTAACATTTTCATGTCGTAGGGTAAAGATGAGATCTTTCTTAAAGGAGTAAAATCCAAAAATAAATTAAATTATATTAAAGCTCAGATCTTTAAAATAAACTATAGTATTCAATCTCAAAATGCGTCGGACGTGTCTTGGACGGTGGTCGGTCGTCACTCGTCTGATATCGAGTCCTGATTGAGGCCAGACGGAATGGGCACAGCAGTTTGTCATATGACTACAGTTCAATACGTTCAGGCTGGCTCGAATGTTTACAGTAAAATCGTTCTATTGGTCTGTGTGAGTCGGTTCATTTTACAGATAGAAATTTTTATTCTCTAAGCCCTTATCAACGTTTCTATTACAGATCGTAATTGAACAGTTCAAGTAAGCTTCACTACTGTTATCTTATGATAACAACCGGGTCTACTTAACGTGACCGACGGAAACGCTTACATAAATATATCATGCCACAAACGGTCACCCATCTAGGTACACACCGCGGCGTCGTTGCTTACCCTGGGTGATTGTTTCAAATCGCCTAAGACCACCTGCCTATGAGAATCTATAGCTCTATAAGCTCGTGTAATAAATCATTTATTTACAATGACAGTAAGTTTACTATATAACATAGACGTGGTTAATATGTTCAGTATACAAATAAGAGTTATAATCTAAATGATGTGTGTATTGTTATGTGTGAGAGTGTACTAACAAACACATCTCCCTAACCTAATCACACAACTCACCCACAGTTAAATCCATTTAAGCGCCATAAACCTGACTTGTTATAACAAGTATTTATTTATCGTCGCTCTCTCATCTCGAGCCTCACATACGCTGCCTCTAAAGCCGTTACACACTTTTCACGAAGCGAGTTGATTTTACGATGATACCATATAATTAATTCGGCAGTTACGTCAACAACTCGTGTCGTGATGCACGCGTGGGGGTTGTAAGAAAGGGTGATGTGGGGGGGGGGTCGTAAAAAGCTAATCAAAGTTTCATAGCAGACATAAAAGTGCTTGTTATAAGCTCGAGTGTAGTGAGTGTAGCCTCACGGGCTGTGTGAGTTTGGCAGGCGTTGGCACCCGCATTCATAAACCAAAGTCTAAACTAGTATAACAAGTTTATGCTTGAGTAATAATCTTGTACTTTTGTAATGACTAATAAATTATGTTCGGCAGTACAGAAGTTTGCCGGGACTTCAGCTTTTTTTCCTATATGTTATTAACGTTCGGTATCATAATAGGTCTGATAACGCCTAAATATATTTATCTGGGTTCTAAGCCCAATAGTAAAACCTTTGGTTTGGGTCAGACAATGAGTGTATATAATACAAGTAATATATATTATGTAATGTATGTAGTAATATATAACACAGTATTATGTATTGTAATATCCGCTTACAGAAGAGACATGGCGAATTCCACAATAAAGTGAGATGTGCAGTTCCACATTCCCTTATCAGCTACTATCCTTTCACAGTGATTGGTGTGCAAGCTCTTGACACAGGGACGAACTGTAACGGAAATACAAATCTGATAAAAACTTTAACTTAACGATCGTATTCAAATTACAATACATGCATTATTATATAATACAGACAATTTTAACTGTCTTTTTATTTGACAGTAAAGACGTTTGAAATTGAACTATACAAAAGATACGGTATTATTTGGAATTTAATTTTAAGTAAAGTTAGAGTTGAAACTTTTATAATAGAGAACATGGTTATATATCCTACTTATTTGTTCGGCTAGAATTGTAATCTGAAAACTGATGTAGTCATTTAGTATTAACTACGGTTCTGGAGTGTCAGCAATCAGAATCATTCACGGGTTGTTTTACACGATACACTCACTTCAATAGAATGAAACTTTGAACGTTCTTAATACACAACGGACTGCCCAAGACCACCTTGGGGGAGACCTTCGTCCAGCAGTGGACGGCGAAAGGTTGACACTAATACACAACAGTTTCTTGGATGAGATAATTTCAACTCTGTTATCCTTTGTAAACTCATTATGAACTTAGAACTTAATCGTTAAACTATCTGAAATTTTAACATATTAAAACGCATTTTGAAACTTGTGTTTTGAAATTTTGAAACTTTGTGGGTGTTATAAGAGCCAACTAAGAGAGCAAACTACGCAGGATAACATCGCTGCAAAGAGAATGAAAACATAAAACAAACTATAAATTAACACGTGCGGTATAGGAGTTGAAACCCTCCTACAGTCAGCAATAGACTGAGTATTGATGAGGCTGTTGATTATGATGATGAAAAAAAAAAAGTAAATCAATAAGCTTATATACAAGTTTCCTCTATTTGATTTTATACATAAAGCTATGGAACAAAATGTTTAATCACTTACACCAAACTAAGTGATTAAACAACCACATGAAGAGTTTGAACGAGCTCTGTACGTGCCGTGTGACCACATCACGCAAAACGGTACATGCTCTTAATTATTTATTCATGATGTTTTTGAGTTATCAAACATCATTACAATGTGTGTTAATATTTTCCATGTTGTTAGTGAGAGAGATCAACCGTACCGACAACTCATGCCACACTAAATGCAATCATGTAATACTTATTTTATGAGTTCCTTTCTTAGATATAAGCCCGCTTTGATTATACAAAGATAATTACACCTAACTGTAGAATTAATCCCTTAGCTGACTTTGTTATTAATGATCTCATTAATATGATATAACATGTGCACAGCTACCTGACGACACTGTTGCTACAATATGCAAGTTAAATTTAACCGTCATTTTTTAATATGCAAATTGTTTAACCCATTTCCGTTGGGTTGAAAGACATACCGCATCACGGTATGGGCATTTATCTGAGAAGGTTGTAAAATGATGTGTTTCACCTAATCTCGACGTTGTTTTAAACTTTTTTGAATGTGTATGTTGACATACTAGTAAGTGTATCGAGAATTGACTAAACATCTTTCGTTTTAAACAGTTTGTTGTCGTAAACAGTTTCGGTGTTTGAGTGTTTTCTGTGTATAAAATGTATGTATTTAAAAAAAGTACGTATATGTACTCATATCAGTTATCTACTACCTATAATACAAGCACTGTTTAGTTTGGGACTAGATGGCGTTGTTTGAAGACGTCCAAAATATTTATTATTATTATTAAAAAATCAACCATGATAAGTTCAACTACAACTCATTTCAACAGACTGTTAAAAAGTTATTGTTACTGTGTTTTTGAACGCAATAAACTACAACAGAACAGTTAAGATTGTATATCAACTGTTACTGATCTTCAAATTGGCAGGAAATTCCAATCACATGTAACTTTTACTTAAATGATCACCCACGTATTAGCAGGAATATTGATGATGACTTTCATGTCTGTTCTCAGAGACAAGACTACATTTGTAATCTAATACCGTCCAGATACGTCTAAAGGCATACAGCCTAACGTGTAGTGTCTGGTGGGCACGTTCGGCAAGGCTTTAATATTCATGTCTTTATAATGTATGCAGATCGGCTCAAGGCATGTCTCTATACATACAGCCTCAGACATATTACGTCGACATTGTGCTTGACGGGCAATTGTAACTGGGATTGGGAGCCGTAGATAGAAGATTTAGAGTATGCAGTGACGCCCGCTGTATTTAGATAACGTATGTGAGAGTTTAAACCACATACATGGTAACTAAAAATAAAATACCTCACTATCTCAAATATTTTCTCCTTATTATTTGTGAAGTTACCAATGGAGAAATATTGAACAGAAAAACGTTGAACGTTTGTAACTTAGTCGTAGATCATTATTTTTACTTATAGCAATAATAGTGTGTATTTTAATTTCAATTTATTTATATTGTTCTATTAATAATATTGATATCGTTAAAATTACATAGTTCATACTGCAAATGCAATACAAATGAGTTCATACTACATACTGGTAATGCACCACTCGAATTGTTTGGTAATAACACACCTAGTACTCAGAATGTAGTACGGACCAGAGGTCGTTACGTCTTCTCGCAGGCACCGCGTTCGCTGGGGAGACTTGCGCTTTTCACGCTGCCCGGCGATCAACCCCGAGCCAGGTGAGACCCGAGGCGTCACCTGGGGAGGCCCAGCTCCGAGCGACCAGCGACAGAGGTGGCGGATAAGCATTTTAGTATATATATCACATTATGTGTTTGACATTGTTACAAACTATAGCTCGATACAACTTTGTGAAACAGCGACATCTATCGAGTTTCTTCAAAACTAATAACAACACTCCAACAGTGACAATAACAGCACAACTTAGAGATAAAACGCTTACAAACGGTTCTATTTGCTTATAAATGGTTTTAAATATTGACAAATTAAAACAGCTGTCTTTTATAGCAAAGTGCGCTCAGAATTTTTAAATGTTGAACATGTTTGAAACAAGTTCATTTTCATGATATAATTATGAAGAACTAAGGTATAAAATAGAAAGTCTGAAGCAATTGAAGACTTTATCAATACTAAGAATCTCCTAAGGTTATCGACAAGCCGCCGCAAGTATACTGTTCAAGTTTTGGTGTCGCCTCGGGGGCTAGCGGCAACTTAGATATGAACTAATATCAACAGTTTTATTACCTCTCCAAATTTAACCGTCATTAGATTTAAAGTAAAATCTAGGAACACTAAGTTAAAGCTGAGTAAGTAGTTTATTTAATGGATATTTAAGTTAGTAAACATTTGAAAAGTATAGGTACCTATTAACAACAGATACGGTCGATAGTTTGGGTCGCATAGTAATTGAGACACAATAGAAACCGTACCGTATCATAAAAAAATGTTGGGTCGGGACAGAAAACGATAATAATACAATAGTGCACATCAAACTAATCTATTGTCCTCTAGGATGCAGGTAGTTTTTCTAAATCGCGCAAGTAAACTTTTCGAAATTTTATCTATAGGAACCAAATTTAGAGAAAGTGTAGTGGTCCGTCCGTTTCTTCGCATTAAATCAGTCCACGGGAGCTGAACTAATTCCCAAGAAATTCGCTTTGTCCGTATGGTACACGAGCTACCCACCATCCCAGTGATATCAACTACCTCAACCAGATGTGTTTAGTATTTGGCACCAAGTGCGTACTCAACCGTCAACAAACCAATGACGAAGAAATTTTGACGGGCTTTTTAACCAACTTCAAAAAAAAGGAGGTATCTTTTTTTAATGTATGTTCGGCGATAATTTCGTCCTTACTTACCTTATTATATCTCTTTGACGATTAATAAAACCCACTTGGAGTAAAAGTTTTTATACGGATCTATTCATTGCCTGTTAATAAAGATTTTGGAAATCACTACTGATATCCATAGTAAGAAGTGTTCGATATGTGAATTATTTGAATTATTGGTGTATATATCTAGAAGTTTTTTTTACGAACAGACTTTTCCCACATTACAATTATTCATGAAACTGACCCAAGGAATGCCCAGGCTTAACACAATATCTTGTAAATTACACAAAGTGTTGTCCCATGTGGGCTTTGAACCCACAACGCTACGCGCAATGGAAAGTAGCATGGTGACCGCGTAAAACATTATTCTTTATTATTATATATTACTAGCTGATGCTCGCGGCTCCGCTCGCGTTTTAGAGGTATCAAAAATAGTTGTTGGCCGATTCTCAGACCTACTGAATATGCATATAAAGTTTCATAAAGATCGGTCAAGCCGTTTCGGAGGAGTATGGCAACGAAAACTGTGACACGAGAATTTTATATATTAGATATATTATATTATTCACTATTTTTTGTTTTAAAATAGAAAAAAAGGTGTTTGATAGAAAATATTTTATGCGCTATACCTCGCTTTGACTGCACGAATGGCCTAGTGGTTTAAGCTGTCCACACGCTGCTTTCTACTGCGTCAAGTGTCGTGGGTTCAAATCTTACAACACTTTATGTGATTCACAAATTGTTGTTCTGAGTCTGGGTATTCTTTGTGTCCGTTTCATGTACATATGTAAAGTACCCCGTGACACAGGATGTATGTTCCTAATGCTGGAGTTGTCTTATAAAATAAACATAAAAAAATATTGAAATGAGAGTATTCCTTATTAGGATTGAAATCAGTTTAAGTAAAATAACCAAAACCAATTTAAAAAATAATATTGAAGGAAACATATTGTTCCTAGCCCAAATAAACAATTGATTTGTAAAACGCGTTTTTGAAGTAGCGTGTAAAAGAACAAATATAGACTCCGTGTACAAAGCAGAAAGTCAAAGATTATATTTGTCAGTATATTACCACAAGCTGTAAAGCTGAGCTGGTTGAGCTGGTTTGGAAACATTGCAGTACATTAAAATCTTTAACATTTGATTTCAAATGTGAACAGATTAATTAGGGTGTATCCTACTAGACCCCTAAGGAGTTGTCAAATGATGGAACAATCGAGACTTTTTCGTCCCAGTCCGAGAAGTCCCATTACCATTCAAACAATGGGACTAGTGGGACACTTTGATAATAGGAGATCATTAACCTATAACAATAAATAAAATTGTAGTGTCTGTATGTGATTTCCAAATAAAAGTTTCATACTGAATGCATTTGAAAGAATATACGGTACGTTCATAAAAAGTATTGTTTAAAATTTTTTGTCGGTCTGAAAAAAATGTGATTAACATTAAACAAATAAGTTATCTATATATATTAAAATAGTGGGGTGATAGAGGGAACCAAATTGCTGTGATAGCATTACACTACGTAGGTATGGAGCCAAATGTACTATTTTCAATTATTCATTATTCGAATGTTGGCGTTTACGGCTTTTGAAAGTGACACGATAATAATACATACAAACCATAAAACAGAAATATTAGAAAGTAAAGATGAAGAATACATCTCGGGCCCAATAACGATAATAATACAATAGTGCACATAAAACTATCCTATTGTTTGAAAGGATGCAGGTAGTGTTCCTAACTCGCGCAAGTAAAGTATTTAAAATTGTAACTTGGTGTACAAAACAGTGTGACAGTATAGTTGTCCGTCCGTTTCTCCGCATTGAATCAGTTCACGGGAGCTGATCTAACTCCTAAGAAAAATTTGTCCACAACAAACAGTTTGTGTACCAACGGTGGTGTAATCCCAGTGCAGGACGGATTCAGTATTTGGCACAGAGTGCGTACTTGACAGTCCACAAACCAATGTTGAAGAAAATTTGACGGACCTTTTTGAAATAGTTTATTCATGAAAGTTTGAACATTAAATTAAAAAGAAAATTATTTAAAATTAGTATACCTACATCATGAACTTGGTGTAAAGATAATCATTAGTTATGTAGCTCTGACTCTTAAACTACGAAAACCCGTATCAGAGACAGTGTTAGTCAGGTACAATTACAGTGCAGTAATCAGAAAGGTTATATTTTTCACAATACTTTAAGTTTGTCGCTTTATTCACAACTCTTACATTATTTTCCATACTAACATAAAATTAAATTTAGAGCTATGCTTTGAGTTTCCACTTCTCGGTACGGTTTTGTCGTCGGTACAAACTT
Organism: Phragmatobia fuliginosa; assembly: GCA_932526445.1. Classification (NCBI taxonomy): domain Eukaryota; kingdom Metazoa; phylum Arthropoda; class Insecta; order Lepidoptera; family Erebidae; genus Phragmatobia; species Phragmatobia fuliginosa. Next base: position 407,584 of record OW052065.1, read on the forward strand.
TTCAAAAATCTACGCATTAAAATAGATCTGGTCATGTCATGTCTTGTGGTCATTTTCTACAATGTTTGCTATACGTTACGAACACTTTGTTTAAATTGAAACGTATCGTTTAAGAATTGAAGGGGCTCCTCCATTCGGGTTTTTGAGCTTTTTCAATACTAGTTAGACTTAAAAGATGACAACGTCTGTGTGGTGACGGATTAAGAACACAGAGTGTCACCACCCCTATTCATCTCGCGGGTGCCGTTAAAGGCGACTAAGGGATAAACTACGCAAGGCAACATCTATGCAAAGAGAAGGAAAACTTGAAACCAACCCTTTTTTTTTTTTTTCTTTTTTTAACGTGTGGAAATCCCCGCGGACCGTCACCCCGTCGGGGGTTACGGCGGGGTGGTGTGTCGAACTCGAACCGACTAAAACCACACGGTGTGACCCTCTCTGCGCCTTTGTATTGGAAGGAGTCCAGGGAGGGGATTTCCTTCTGGACTCCAACCGGCGCCTGCCCGCACTGTCGCGGGCACCAACTCTTCGCTCGACTCTCTAGTTGGGCAACGTCCGGTCACACGCGGACGTCGCCCCCTCGCGGTTGGCCTCTACTGCGGACGGACGGGAAACCCGTCCCGCCCATCCGCGGCCACTCTCAGGGCGGCATGATACGCAGGTATGCGCGCCTCCGCCGCCCGGGGCGCCGGCGGCGGATCGGGTCCGATTGGATAGCATCCTCCCGGGCCTTCTCCGCCACCTCCTTCTGCAAGATTACGTCCTCACCTACGTGTGTGTACATGATTCTAGTGGTGTAAGGGATAAACTACGAAAGACAACATCAATGCAAGGAGAAGGAAAACTTGAAACCAACCCTATACCAACCCGTCTGGCCAGCGTGGTATAGTAGGCCAAAACCTCCTTTCTATGGAGAGGCATATTTCCAGCAGTGGACTGATTAAGGTTGTTGATGATGATGAATCATAGTTTATTCAACAATTAGCAATCATATATGGTAATGTATACACAGCACCATCTAGATTTAAATTAAGCAGAGCTTGTACTATGAAAGAGAGATGGACTGTTTGAATTTTTCACACAACCTGGGAATCGAACTTGAGACCTCATGATCAGCATACGCAAACCACTAGACCAGCAAGGCAGTCAATGGATTATATTTAAGACTGCAGCAGTCTGCAGTAGACAGTTAAAGGTTTAACGGTTGGGCTAGTCATCACTAGACCAATGAGGCAGTCGCTAGTTACCAGCCATACAATTCCACCTGCCCTTGGAAGACTGCACTGTCAATGTCAAGTTTCATTAAACGTGATAAAGTTGACTAATATTTTAAATCAACTTGTCTACCCAAAACCATTATAAAAATAAACTTGCTATCATATAATTTGTACAATGGCTCATCATCAATAGCCTTTAACAGTCCACTGCTGGACATAGGCCTCTCCTTAGAAAGGAGGTTTCCGTAGTGTAGCGGTTATCACGTATGCTTCACAATGGCTCATGTTATCAAATAATACAATATATTGAATTGTATATAGGAGTCAACAAAATGTCAGCGTTGGACCTTTCAAATCAAATAGATTGCCCATAAAAAGCTCTGCGTCAAATACCAGGTGCTTGAAATGTGTAGGACAGTATTCCTTTTTTTAGGGTTCCGTAGTTCATGACTCGGTACCCGTATAGATTCGTCACGTTCGTCCGTCCGTCCGTCCTAAATAAAATAATAAGTAATCATAACAATTGTCTATTGGACACGACGAAAGCCAATATGGGTAACTACAGAACCCTATTCTATGTGTGACCTGACACGCACTTGGCCAATTTTATGTAATTAGTATTTGAAAGCAATATAGTTGTTTATATATATTTATACTGACTTCGAGAAAACATTAAAAATGTTGGTATTGGTTTTCTAAAAAACTTCAGAGACTAAGTCATCCTGACAAACAAACACTGAGATAATTTATAACCACGAGTCTTTTGGCAATGGTTAAAAAGTAAGAGAATGGAATACTCGAGTAACTCTAACGGAAACTTTCCCTATAAAATGTCGTAAGCCGACGAGCAAACTTGTTCAGTTACCGGCCAGCTCGACGCCGGCCAGCCAACACTGACCTGTCCCCGAACACGAATTCATAACAACTCATTCAGCGACCTCCTTGTTCTTGTTATATTGTAGATCCTATTAAACTGGTTTGTCAATTACGACACTATTAAAATTTTACGTTTATTGATTTTACAAGCCTTTTGCTAATTATCGAAGTGACGGCTGTTACTGCCTATATTCGCATGAAATTAATTGGCTGTCAATTCCAGTTTCGAGTGCCTATTACTTCCATGCAGGCATTGTTAGAGCCGGTTAAACGAATATTGTTTTGGTATAGTAGCTTGAAATAAACACGGAATGCTTTAAGTAATTTGTGTTAATAATTGTGTGACAGGTTTTTTCTTTTGAATTCAGCTCATGCTTTCCATCAGGGAGAGTAGAGTCATTTTGGTTGGCGACAAATGAAAAAAACATAATTTCATTTAAACCAGCCCGTGTGATTCGCATTCATATCACGACTAACTGGGTCAACTATAAAGGGGTATTCTACCTTTAATAGACGTTTTGTCACTCAACCCATAATATTTATATGTATTCAAACAAACTTTAACCATATCAGAAACTTTATACAAACCTGAAATAAGATTACTTCCGTAAAAATACCATAACTTCACCCTTTTCTTACAAATGTTAGAAGTAACTTTTTGTCCGATATCCAGCCTTTCGGGTCATTTAATACAAAGTGCGGCCCTAACTCATTACAGTGCGCAGTTGATCTGAGCCCCAGTTGAGGTGAACACGTGTAGCTATGTGGAAATTGTGAAAAGCTGAAAGAAACATAACTGTAAATATCGGGCTCTTGGCCTTCGGCGCTTCTATCACTATCAAACGAATATCAGGGACGAATGAATTGAGTATGGAATGAGTAGAAGATGTTCTTCATTAAATAAAGTTTATAGGAGAAGAATAAATTGAGATTTTAATTACAAAGGACAGAAGGGAAATTACAAGGCTCTTTTTTTTGTAAATTACGGCGTTACATTGATAACCTGACAATATTTCGGTGTCGCGGTGATAGTTTAAGCGACTATTCCCGGTCTAATTATTATATGATCTGTGAATATTTGTTTTTCAACTTGGCTGTTTTCTATGTAAATACACACAGAAGAGGCTACACAATACATTACAAAATGCTAGATGATTTCACTTATATATTGATGACCTAAAAAAACAGCTTAATATCTTTATGAAAGCTTTTATCGAACCGCATTTTTCGTACCCTTGCTAACGAATTGCAAAGACATTAAGGCTTCGATATCATTCGCATTGGAGCTTTTTAGCTACGCTGACAATTGTTGAAATATATATCCTCCTACAAAACCTTTTCTCAAGTTAGGTAGGGACCGGCTTTAAGACTACAAGTTTACGGCTCAACTTCCATTTTTTACGTGAAACGGCTGACATCAGACTTCTACAACTCAAGTCTAGTATTTGGGTTTAATCGAAATCCTGGTAGGTAGACTGTTCTCAGAGGTTTCAACTAACCGTAAGCGTCAAACTGTTGTATGTGTATCTACATATATAAACTAATGGTGGCCAAGCGGTCCAAATTCGAACATTATTTTTAAAGGCAACATTTTTAAGGTTCTTTTGTTAAGGTTGTTTTGTTACTTCTATAATCACGGATTTCGCCAAGGTTACGCTACAATGTTAATTTCACAAAAGAGTATTTATACGTGCGTATGTCAATACATGTTAACGTGTATAATGTTTTATTAAAGATTTAATGTATTTTATGACTAATTTAAAAAAAAATCGTTCAAGTGCGTGTCAGGCCACGCACAGGAAAGGGTTCCTAAGTCACCTTAGTTATCGTACATGCACCTTTTAATAGATATCGTACATGCTTTCCATCAGGCAGAGCAGAGACAATTTAGCAGGCCCATTAAAAAAAACTAAAGTCATAAACAAAACATCTCAAAGATTCAGTATATCGTGCTGATATTTTTGTTACCACCTAATTTTATAAAATTTGGAAATTTTCATGCTAGCAAATATCTCATTATGCGTGCGTGAAGAACTATAGTTAAACCCTCTAATGCGATATGTCCGTGGTGTGTACTAATTTACTGTTACTTGTTCTAAAGATGGAGGGTTGTTAGTTGGTAATTCCTTTGTTATTTACGCCTATAATGTGCATCACTACAATATTCACAGCTGTTGAACACGAATGTGATACTATATACAAACATGGTTCATTGCATACCATGTACCATTGTTATTTAAAAGTATTTTTTTAATCTGCCAAATGCTATGAATTCGGTTTCGAACCTGAGTGTAAGATAAAGATCTATATATAATTCTTAACTATACAGAAATATTTTACACAAGACATATTTTGAGTGTACTTTATTTTTACATTAACATATATTATACTGCCTAATGTGTATAACTATACAATGTATGTAGGGTTCGTATAAAAATATTAAAAGATGTGAATTTTTAAGCCTACCGATAAAAGATTTAAGAGATAATAAAGAAGAATCTGGTTCAGTATCCATGTGCTTAGTAATGTTGGGGTTTGACGTCAACACGTAGTAGACAGCAGACGCAGCCCGCGAGACAGCGCGTGTCGTGGCTATTGAGGTGCGAGTAACGAGGTAAACGGTTGTGCTGTGCTGACGTCACATGACGTGTAAAATGTAGATACGCTTATTTTTATTTATTCTATACCAACAGATGTCCTATTTGTACGTGACCCAGACCTGTCTGAACTTTTATACATGCAGTCTCTTTAACGATATTTAACGTATCTTTACCCTGGCTTTTTTTACCCGTTTTTTAACAAATTTTATTTAATGATTTTTTTTTGCTTTCTTTGACGGGGAAAAGCAGATAAAAAATAGTAACTGTAACTTGAGTCAGTATGCAGCATTGTCTATAAAATTTGCAATTATAACGATTATTTGTTTTTACTAAACACTTTTGTTGCATGACCAGTCTTTTGAACGCACACCAGTACCACCCGTCAGCACCTTCTGTCGGCCAAAGGGTACTTGAAGTACTTTACAACGAACTACATACGATCGAGAACGTTTTACCCGGTAGGTTTTATATTTATTAAATAGTCTTACAAAAACGCAATTAATGTTTAGTGTCTTTAACACATTTTCTTGTATTGCATTGTATTTTTTATATAGTATGTTCACTGATAATACCTCAGCTAAAAACTTGACACCCTGTTTTTGTTATCATATAAGGAAAGCAAACATTGCTATCAAACGAGAACTTTTGAACGGTCACTGTACATAGTAAGATAATTATTAACTTTCGACGGAAATGGAGAAAAGTATTTCTAAAATGTACAGATCTATAAGTATAAGAATAAATAAATCATTGATTGTCTATTAAATTGTATTCAATTCAATCTTAAGAAGGACAACGTCGTAAAGTAACCTATTGCTGCCGAAAAGTGTTATTTCCCGAGCATTTAATCATTCTAAGATTATAATCTTGTGTTATATGGTTATTTCTAACGCTGTTATTAGTTCATGGATGAAGACTGAATTAATTTACTATCGTAACTAATTTAAATCCGAATATATACTGTGTGATCGTATGTCACTCGTACAGTCGCAGTCGTACGTAACGAAGACATATTTACCGTGACAGACGCGACGTCGCGCCTCGCCTGAACCTCCTCGCTCCGCGCTTCTTCACCAAATTGCACTTTCAAAGCTCCAACCGGTTGTTGTCGAGTTTTCCTCTCACTATGTTCAAGTGATGTTCTTCAAATAATTGTGTTTATTTGTATTTACAAAACCGGCACGCCGAGTGTATTTATCCCTTTTTTACAGTCTAATGTTAATCTTGACTTGGAAGTGTCTACTCCTAGACACCCAGTACAAATTTAATTAAATGTTATATGCTATGACGTATTTGTTATATGGTGTGTGAAATATTTAAATTTATATTTATGATGTCTCCAATTCTCAACTGTCATAACAAAAATAATTTTGTAAGTCTTTTTATCTGATCAATGCCTCAGATTGATGAAGGAGGTATAAATATTACGGACATCTTACATACAACGTAATCTAATCCCAAACTAAGAAGAGCTTGTATTATGGGTACTAGACAACAGATATAAATATGTTAACATTCTTTCCATCCTGTTTTTGTAAATACATACATATTATACATAGAAAACACCCAAACCCCGGAACAAATATTTGCGGATCACACAAACATTTGGTCCGATCCGGGAATCGAACCTGAGACCTCAAGCACAGCAGTCGCATATGCTCCCACGACGCCACCAAGGCAGTCATTGCCAGCTAAGTAACACTTTTTAAAATGTTTTCTGAGTTCCATCAATAAACAAGTTTACAACCTATATTATTTTATCTTCAAGTTTTCATGCAACTTTGTTCTCCTTAATTAAAAAGAATACTTAAGAAGTTTTCACGTTTCAAAGTTAATAAGATTTCGTTATGAAAAGTCATAACTTTTCCGGTTGTTTAATTAGAGCAGCGCATTGATTGCGGCCGAGTGAATAATGCATGAACCCTCGCCTGAGTATCATATTTACATGCCTAATAGATGCTTCAGATGACTTATTGAGGTCTTTTAACAGGATTTTAGTCTTTTCTCACACAATGTCGAAGAGGATTGTGAATCTACATATTTCTTTAAAATACATTTAACTATCTTAATTTTAATTTAACGTCAATAATTTAAAATTTTGTAATTTAAAACGTCAATTACATGTTCAAATAATATTTAACATTACACATATTTGAAAACTTACCAAACTAAATACAGCAAGTAAACCACTAAAAAGTACTCCGTTTGATTCATTATTATATGCCGTATAACCAAAACTACTTACAGTTTTCAACAATGAACTGGAATTCTGCTCTGAAGTATAATCGTATTTATTTAAATATAATCGCTTAACTGCAATAACTTTGAATTAATCTTTACTTTTACGATAACTCTGGTCAAATAAACCTCAGCGAACACGATATTAATGATTTATTGATATTAAATGATATACGTCATACGCAGTCCCGTCCGACAGCCGGGGCAGCGCGGCGGTGTCCGCGTTTTTGTCGCTCCGTCCAAACGATGATCGATGTCCCTCGCGGCCAATCCCTTTGTCTTATCTGTGCCTTTATGTCTGATTGGTTGTGCGGTATCGGCTTCCGCTCTTGTTTTATGGCCCACATTGTGTACTGGTGCTGAATAAATCCTGTTCTTATCCCATGTCTGTATAAATCCTGCGGTGGAAAAACGGTCCGCTTACAGATTGTCGCATATTTTTGAAGATGCTATAAAACTTTATGGATTTCCGTTATCTTTACGTGAAATTGATTAGACCTTGTTTACTTTATATTTAAATATTTATATATAAATATATGATTTGCTTATAAGGACATAATATAGTAGACATCAATTGTTTAAAATTAGGAAAAAGTTGTGATCCCGTTTATTTATATTTATTCCTATTACTTTAGGTATAACAAAAAGTCTGCTTACAAAAAAAATATCTGTATGGTATTTTGACGTCTTCCTAAAAAGGACCTTACTTTAAGAATTTACTTTAAGATTACTTACTTTAAGATGTACACATTTCATTGTACATCTTTCTTTAAGTTTAGTATGTTAATTGTTTTCTATTTTTACGGTACGTGAATGTATAGTAAGTTATTATATTACCGTACATTTGTGCCGAAACTTAGCTCTCCCATTTTAGATAGCCATGGAAACTTATGCGGCATACCGCTTAAGTAAAATTAAATACTCTAAATGTTTAAATTGACATATTTTTTTACCCATATTAATAAAGATATGTTTAACAAAATTATCGTTTAAAGTGTTATCGTATTGATATATAAAACGATACAACATGAATAGAATATGAGAAGTCGGCAATGTAATGGCTTTATCAGAGAACTGTATTGCAGCTTAAGTATATGGCATCAAAAGAATACCTCAAAGAAAGTTAGTAATAAATATAGTTTTTAACTGCTTACTATTAGATAAATCGAACGTTAGTCAGTTATTTTGTAAAAAAAAATAGGTATTCTTTTAACAGCGGTTATGATACCAATGATGTGTTCAAGCACCATGAGAGAGGAATAATTGATTGTCATTGCAGTCGACTTGATACTTCCTTATATATAACAGTATTTTTTTGTTATTTCATAATTAGAGTCTAATATCATCACACATTTGACACGACCCGCAACTTTTAAGCTATCCGATTTTTACGTTTTTTAAATGTGTGGTTCGCTATCTTTCCTAAGATAGGAAAGTTTAAATTGTACTTCGACCAATAGACGACGAGTATGAATGTTGTTGTGTGGGTCAGGGTTTTACTTCTATAACTAAAATAAATACATAATGTAAATATATTACACCCGGCACAGGACATTAATAGGAATGCAGACAATGGAACATGAAGGCACACTATAGCAGTAAGATGCTTTTTGACACCCCGCGCATTAGATATGGACGATCAGCTCTATCACAGTTATTAGTCAGGGTTGCTAAACCCTAAGCCGAAAGGCCCTATAGACTAGTTTTATATAATGTTCTGTATTAAACTAGTCATCGGTGGCTGAAAGTGTAGGCAAGGACGGGCGGCTTCAGTCGCGAGTCGCGCTCCAGCCGGGCTGGTCGTTCCGCGCTGGGGTCACGTACGTACGTCACGATACTTGCGGAAAAGTTACGTGCTTAAAGTTCAAACGATTTAAATTAATATTCGGTATATTAATTTTAGAACTGAAGGTAAGTAGAAGAGCGTTTTCCTTTTTATGACGTTACACATATACGTATTCGAAAAGTAGTTTTTTTGTTAAGCAAAAAATATTAACTATCTTAAAATAAATATTAACTCAAAAAAAACTGTTACTCGAGTCTAGGATTTATAGCTAAAAGTTTTTATTTTTATAATATGGACACGAAACGTTTTAGGGATTTTTGGTAATATTCTACATTAACACACCTCTATAGTAGGAGGCTGGACTGTTGGCTACGGTTTGAATAGAGTCATTTTCAAAGTTTCCCACCGAACCGTGTGACCGACCAAGGGAAATTTGCATACATTTCTTCGTAGTTCGCATTTAATTATTTAACATATTATTTTAATTTTTGAGGTTTTTCAACCGATACTTACCATTTGTTAGTCACTGTGGCAGGCTCATTTATAAAAAAAGCACAAAAATCACTCTGTAAGTGTTTAAATGTTAAAATAAGAAATTACAGTTTGGCAACATTTCATTTGATTTTTTAGTTAGTTTCTTGTCTGTTTCGACTGCATGGGATCTATTTATTAGAACCATAGTCATAGCCCATAGGGCAAGTTTTCGGAACTGACTAGAGTAATTTACTCTTGTTTCAATTGAAGTAACTGCGAAAAATTTAGATTTTGAATATTAATTCGCAGTTACAGAGTTAATACTCAGATTTGTGGCGAACGTTAAAAATACACTTAAAGAAATCACAACATGACTTTGTAATGAGATTTTTATACATTTAAACACAAATTCATAATACAATAATTCGGTTACAAAAGTCCGCAGTCATAAAAACTCATTTGGGCGGTACAAATGAGTCAGAACCGCACAGAAAATGTTTGACGAAAAAACATTTGCCAAGTAAACCACGATCTTTAATTAATACCTCATGTGCCCAATATTGTAACGAAATGTAAAGAGTTAATAAATTTCTTCTACAATTTCAGTAAACTGTATAATTAGCTCGGTAATGGGTATGCAATGGGAGAGCCCTGTGTCCAGCCGTGGACTACAATATTGGCAGTGCTTGATGACGAATCATATTGAGGACTGTTTTTATTATTACTCGTAGATATTGTGGTCAATAAGAGGCCTTTAGTGATTGGAAACAATTACCGAGGGTAAGCAACGAAGCACGCTCAGTATCTATATGTGTACCCGTTTGTGGCATCTGTTATGAGCGTTTACGTGACTCGGAGGTCACGTTTGTCTAATTGTCGATAATAAATTAATTGATAAATTAATCCCGGGATATGTAATAAATAATCGACTGTAAGCAAGCACTACTTGCTACTACTTATTATTAACCACGTTCTGTCTAAAATAAAGCTGTAGAGAGAAAACGTAATAAAATAATAATAAACCAATTATAGTCTACCCAAAGCTTGGAATAGTTTATAACGGCCGTAAACCTTTAGACAGTTCGTAGAAAGAAACATTAACAGACCACATCCGGGACATGAACATCAGCTTAATATTTATTAAATAAATCAGAGCCATCAAAATTATTTTCAGCACACTTCCCATTCTGTCTTCCACATTTCCGTGTTACCGTAGGCTTAGACCACCACCATAAAACATATCATGGCCCGTGTTTTATTCACATAAATCTCGTACGCCTGACGGACGAATAAAAGACGGAATCTCGACAAAATTTCGGAGGTCGTCAGACAAAACCTTGTGTAAAGTTCCCAAGGGCTAAATTCGACTGTTCTGTTCGCTAAAATAATGGTCTAAAGGCAAAACTTAGTCTGTTATTGCGTAACTTTTCCCATTGTAACGTGTCACTGGCGAACACCCCTCTATTCGCCCCTAACTGGGCCGGCTGTTTCGCGCGGTATATCTCGGCCAACCTGTCGGCTGAGGTAATTAGTCGTTCAGAGGTAACACGGCTCACTGTTTTACTTTCAACTAAGTCATTTAAGAAAAAATGAGCTTTCAACTTTCAGCAACTTTGTCAAATTAAGTTTTGCAAGTTTGTTCTTTGAGAGTCACTTTCTCCCTTCCTGTAAAATTGTTATTATAAAAGATTCTAAACTATCTTGATCCTTGACAATATCACTTAGAACCTTGGTTTGATTTTAAAAATCTTTTAGAAGTTATATAAAAATTCTAAAAGATTTACGTGTATTGTTATATAATTTATGTAGTATTAAAGTCATCTTAGTAACTCCATTAACGTTTTTCACTGAAGTTTTTATTCTTATTTAAAAAGTAAAAAAAGATTAGTAAAGTGCAATAACGAACGTACAAAAATGTCCTATTATAAGGTGAAATATAAAGTCACATAATGCCAATGACCATCGGATTCCGCCGAAACTTAAATTCCTGCTTTTAAATATCTTCACATTGAAACGCGTAGGCGATTTTTGTAAGCAGTAGACAAATAATCGCAGTCGGATTGAACGCACTCCGTACTGCAAGCATTTTATTTCCGATAAACGCACCGTCATTATCCCAAGTGCTTTCATCCACTTCTGTATCAATCGTTATACTCTCAATAATTATGCAAATACTTTAGCTGAACGATGGTGAAGGAGCTATAAACAAATATTTGTTCAATCCTCAAATCAAAAAGATATCCTTACAACAAAATTGATTACTTTGAGTTGCTTTTTCAAAAAAATGTATTATTAGGGCTATCTTTTATAATAATTTATTGTAAATTTAATTTTGTGAAGCAATAAAGACTTGGTATCATCTGGAGACACAAGAAGAAAGATACCTGTAAAATAGTACCTGTTATAAATTATTAGTAAACGCTTATGGTACAAGTATTCCGTTAAAACAGTACTCGTGTTAATGGAACAGTAGTTCATATCTCGGAACCCTTATGGTTTCGTAATGATCGTCCGTCCTCGAACGAACGTCCAAACGGTTAAACTTTGCATGGCAAATAGTTTGTTGGTGTCAAATAGGTTTGATACTTACGTCTGATTTTGAGATACTTGAGATATACCTATGACTACCTTTTGGTCTAGAGGTTAGCGCATGCGGCTGCTGATCAAGAGATCTCGGGATCGATTCCAAGTTCAGACCAAAAGTTTGTATGATCTGCAAATATTTGTTTCAGAATTTGGGTGGATTCTATTTGTAATATGTATTCATTTACAAAAAAAAAACCAGTATGTTATGTTTTTGTATCAATATATTAGTACTTATAGCACAAGTTTTGCTTAGTTTGGGACTAAATGGTGTGTTTAGATGTCCAAAATTATGACGATAAACGTATAAACGGGTAATTTGTAGTTTCCTTAAAAATTACGGCAGAATTTAGATATCGAAGTTCAATAAAAATATCACGAACTCTACAATGTACAAATACACAAAATTAGAAGTTAAGTTTATTCAATAAAAAACTACTTATACATCATCATCAACAGCCCTTAACAGTCCACTGCTGGACATAGGCCTCGCCTTAAAAAGGAGGTTTTGGCCTACTATACCACGCTTTCCAGACGGGTTGGTATACTTATACGTAGCTATATATTTATCTATGCCTTCAGAAATTAACGCGTTAACGATGAGAAATTAACTCTGTCTTTCTGTCTGTCTGTTGTGCTCTCGCGCCAAAACTACTGAACCAATTTAATTGAAATTTGGTACACAAAATGAACATAGGTTACTTATTCCAACAAACACACGGGCGGAGCAGTGGACGATAGCTAGTAAAATATATTTAAAAAGTTAGGATATTGAAAATTAGGTAACGGTTTATTTGGAAGTAAGTAACAAGGAGTGCTGACTCTGCATTGCGGTATCTTTTTAAAAATAATAATTGAGTGTGAACAATTAGGTGGCAGCAGCAGTGTGGCTGGTAGGCAGCGGGTGGACTGCTCGTAAAAGTGTATCGGCATTTGCGGCTCAACAACCAACCGCTAATGGAGCCACACTAACACAGCCACATTAATAAGTTACAGGCGATGTGCGAAATACTGTTCTACAAAAAGTCGGTGAAAAATGTTTACTTAAAAATATTTGCTTCTTTCTGTAAATTAAAGATTGAGTTAATTAATGTCATAGTACAAAAATAGCGGAGTACAAGCGTTACCGTGATATTCATAAGGTCGTATAACAAGTATTCGAAATTTATCGGGTTTCGTAATACTTACAGACCTCTGTAAAAAAAATCTTTACTAATAATTACTAAATAATTATAAAGTCTAATCTGTCTGTGTGTCGCGTTTTCACGCCAAAACTACTGAATCGATTAAAATGAAATTTGGCACACAAATAGTCTACAGCCTGAGAAGGGACTGTTGTCCTACGTGGAATTTGAACCCACGACACTTGGCGTAGGAAGCGGCGTGGCGACCGCTTAAGCCACTAGACATACCGTGCAGTCAAATTAAAAGTAACTCTGAATGTTTGTTGTGATTTCACGGCTAAACTGCTGCATTGATTTAGATGGAAATTGCCGAAATAGAAACAATAATTAGCGGAACCGCGGACAAGTGCTAGTTCATTAAATGTCAAAGTTTAAATTACTACAACTTTAAATTGCGCTGACAAATGCTGCAAAACAATAATCATAACATTACATTTACTAAAAAGAATGAATCCTTATGTTTCTGGTTTCTGTGTACTTTTAAAATCACCCCGCCATAAAGTACAGTTATATTATATCTGTAAGTTACGAGCTGATGTCAATAAGAAGTCTCCGTCATCATAAAGAATGACATTGTAAAGGCCACCTCTCTTGGCTTACATCCGACGATAACTCAAGTCGGCGAAAGCTGTTAGTGTGTAGAGGCTGAAAGTAACTCCCAGACGCTCGTTCTCAACGTCCCCTCGCTCTGAGCACGGATTTTAAGGCCTAAATACATATTTTACTTAATGCGCACCCGAGTGACTATTGTACTATAGTTAATTGGAGTTTGCACTATTCCTTCCTAAGATAAAAAAATAAATCTTTTTTTAAAAGCAATTGTTTATAGAATACAGAAGCTAGTTTCTGACTTTCAAAATAGTGTAACAGATAGTTATTAATATAAATATAGGTTTTGGACATCTTAGACACGAAGCCATCTAGTCCCAAAGTAAGCAGTGTTTCTGTTATGGGTACTAGACAACTGATATAAATACATAAACATACTTTTCATAAATACATACATAGAAAACACGCAAACTCCGAAACAAATATTTGCGGATCACGCAAACATTTGGCCCAGCCCGTTAATCGAACCCGAGACCTCAAGCACAGCAGTCGCACACTACCACTGCGTCACCGAGCCAGACAAATAATAAATAAGGCAGTCAAAGGCTATTTATCTATCTGTATAGCAATATATAGTTATTGAGACGAGCATGTTAGTAACTGCGCTCTTTAGCGCAGTGTGCTGTTTGCAGATTATTGTCATACTCCCACCCCTTCAGTCCCGCCTTAAATGGGGTGGAGAGGCGGCTCACCCCTTTAGGCCTGTAAATCACAGAATTAACCTTCCCACCCGAAGTTTGAATGTTGAATATAAAGTTGAAGTCGTTATATTCATTTATTCGGCTGTTACACTAACAACTTGTTATAATATGAATTAAAAGCCTGAATTAAGCAAGATATTAAAGTCCAATTTTAGGTATGAACTAATAATAAATGTAAGAGCGACCGTAGGAGAGCCATGCTTTGGCACAATTACACGGCGTCAGTTCACAGACCGTGTTAGTGAGATTAGCGTTTTCCATAATTCTCTCCTGATTCAAGGAGAGGGGGACGAGCTCAAAGAAGTGGCAAGGTTTGGTAACTTTTAAGTGGACGGTGTCTGTTTGCGGTGCTGTTTTTTCTTTTTGATTTTATGGACATTGTAGCGGCCAAAAAAACTATACTTTGCATATTGGAAAGCCTGGGTAGAGTCCAAGAGTGGAGGTGACAATTCTCATCAAACGTGAACAATGCAGCATGGTGACCTACACTAATATACCGTAAACTCATAAATCCCTGAGAGTACACGATAGTTGGCACTGTTCCTTGGAGGACGATTGTTCGGTCAACCGGCCGGGATCGTTCACACATGTGCGCAGCGACGACGCACAAACGAACATGTGCACCATCGCTTAGTTGTGATGATTTATGGCACAAGCTGTGCCTTCACTTTAGGAGACAGTTATGGTAAAGTCATTTTGTTGATAAAACTTTTGTGATTTGGAATTATCTTTTTGTCATTTGTTGGAGCGTTCAGAGTGAGGTTATCTGTTCTTATAATAAAAGTGAGTCTCGATTAAAA
Organism: Phragmatobia fuliginosa; assembly: GCA_932526445.1. Classification (NCBI taxonomy): domain Eukaryota; kingdom Metazoa; phylum Arthropoda; class Insecta; order Lepidoptera; family Erebidae; genus Phragmatobia; species Phragmatobia fuliginosa. The sequence goes on from OW052065.1 coordinate 422,652, forward strand.
TGAAGGGCAAGATTAGTGTAAGTTTTAAATGTGTAGATTTTTTATGTATTTCATGTAAAATCTTCAATTTTCAAAAGTAAATTACTCGTTTAATTACCTGATATTAATCTGAGTTCATGAACGAGTATCATGAAAATCGTAGAAGGTGTATTTTATATAGTGTATAATTATTCATATTATTCGCAAAAGCGTTCAAGTATTGTTGAACTAAGGTATTTCTTAACAATGCAAAATACGTTGTTCAAAAGAAATTAAGAAAAGCATATCATAGAATTAATTAAACTAATAATTGATAAAAAATAAGCTTATCAAAGAATAGGTACAGCAAATCCAGATCGAATCAATAATGCATTCAATTTCAATAATTCCAGATGCCTCTCCAGTAGTGAAGCGTCTGTACTCTAAACAAGACCTCAGTGATTTAGCATTCCTAGCATAATATATTCTTAATAGAACATGAATTGCATAAACTGTTGTGAAAGTGTTTGAAATTTGGGAGTACTTTTTTGACAGAAAGAAAAATGATTTTAGTCATAATTGTATCGTTTATGTATTAATATTCTACATAATAATATCGTTTATACTCAGATTACAAAATTGAGCGTTTATGTATATTCGTATTTCATGTTAGAAACAAGTTAAACATGCTTAAAGCTAGAAATAATCGCGAACCGTGTAAGGGACACCAAATTTCAAATTACATTTTAATTACTTAACCTCTCTGTTCTGTAACGCTATATAGAATATATCGTCCCCCAGTTTATGTATAGGGGAAGAGCCACAAAAACAATAATTTTCGTTATTTTATTCAGACACTTTACCGGGGTTATAAATACACATATTCTTGCCAAGTTAAATATTTCTAGCGCTAACTGTTTGGAAGGTAAGTCGAGGACAGATGGATGGATAGACTGTTTTTTACCGTCAAGTCCGTCTGACTTAACGGTAAAAAACAGTCTTCAGAGAGGACTAGAGGCACTTCCATTAGCCTGTTAATGTATTTTTTTTATAAAAAATATACCTAACAGGACGTTTAAAGCAACAGTGTTTATACCAGAAAATACGTTTAATAAACAAAGTTGAAGAAAAAGGCTTCGAAGTACAACCTGAAAATTAGAAGTTATATTATCTTTTCGTTATAATACAATATAGGTATATAGCACCTACATTACTTTCCATGAACCTTTTGCCCTAAAATATTTGGCTTTATTAAATATTCTTCGAAGGCGGTTTATTCGCGGCACATCTGCGGCTCACCTATCTCGCTGATGACACAAACGAGCCATGCCATGGGTGACGGTAAAAGGTAGAAAGCCATGTACTCACTAGGCAAACGATTTGCAAATTAATAGTATTCGTTAGGTTTGTAAACAAACTTTTGCATTATATTGCGATTTATTAGAACTGTATTTTTTTACCATATACGGCAGGTTGTAGTAATTGACATCACTTATGAAAAAAATATTTCGAAGTATTTGTCACAAGCAGTACATATTTAGTTATAGTTGTTCGAAACCTTAACTCACTTTATTGCTTTTATTTCTGTACAGGTTCACTAATAACTTGAAATACTACACGAACGTCTATGTGGTTCCCATCTACACACAGCCTTTACTTCTAACCAGACTACTGAATAACGCATATATCTTTATATATATAATTCTTCTGTGAGTGTGTATGTCACTGAACTTCTCTCAAACGACTGGACCGATTTTGATGAAATTTTTCGTGTGTGTTCAAGGGGATCTGGGAATGGTTTAGATTCGCAATTGGACCCGGTAGGTGGCGCTGCGATCAAGTTCTGGAATTTTAAAGTTGGGCGGTACGAAGTTCGCTGGGTCAACTAGTATATAAAGCTTCAGTTTCAAGTAGGTATTTGGTTTTCTTTCATTACACATTTCAACACAATGTCGTAACACACTTATCGTAACATTTTTTCAAGTTTCCAAAACTTAAATAAAAAAAAATATAGCTTTTAATTTGCCAAGTGTGTACATTTTCCTTATTAGAGACAAAAGACAAAACCGCTGTTGAAATTTTATACACACTGAAGTTTTTAATCAGTGGCGTTGGTTGATATTCACTAGGAGCGGGCGTTGTAAAGCGCACCGTACACAGGCTGGGAGTAAAGTCGGTGGTCGGGGTGGAGGGCAGTTTGTATGCAAATGGTGAATGATTGGCGGTGGCGGCAATATTGAGCGAGGCCTTCTGTCAAGGTGCGGCACGTTTTACTGCTAGCTCATAAGACGCTGACGACAATTCGACATTCGCTTCCCTGAACACGTGGCCCCGATTGCCTTGATAATAACCTACACACAGAAATGCTCCCCGTGGTGTATTCTCGGGTTTGCCTTTCAAAAAAGCTTAACTTTTACAACGAATAATGAAAAGGTTGCGATCTGGGTTCACATGCATAAAATATAAATTGTATATGAAAATCGTTTTGAGATACTATTTTCAACTGTAAGTTAGGAAGAGAATATTGTACGACAAATTACTATGACTAAGTTCATTATTTACAGTCCTCAGAACACCTAAAAACTCTTTTAAATGCTTTGTCTACTTTTGCCTTTAAGAGATTGGTTGCCTGTAAGAGATTGCCTACGGGCGATAAGGCCGCCACTTGTACCAACACAATGTAGCTAGTTCTAAGATCTAACTGTAATTTTTTTCTGGTATACAATAAAGTCATTATTATTATTATTAATACATTATACACAGATAAAGAGTGGAAAGCTGACTCTGTTTGTACATGTAATTGATTTTCCATCTCGGAAATTGATACTAGAAAATCTTTGCCGTTTTTATATCGATGCCCGTGAACTGAAATTAATTATATTTTATATTATATACGTTTTGAAGAAATTACTTTTTATGTATTACAAAAATATTTTTTTATGTGACAAATGAAAATTATAGACAGAAAAAAAATATATTTTAAAAGAACTAAAGTTAAAAACAATCTCAGCATGAACCTATCTACGAGTATTTTATCTATTGCGGTATAATTATCAAAAACAATAAAACAGACTACTGCCTTAAATCCTAGTGAATACTAAATATTCGCTGTCCCTGCTGTCTAGACACAAATATAAGATTTACAATACTTTTCACTCTTGTATCAAATAATCGAGTTCAAAACTTTAAACAACAGTGCTTACTGAGTGCTATAGTGACTTCTATAACTGTTATTATAACAACACAAAAGCTGTAATTCCCATTAAAACTTTTACTTGAGCATACTAATGGCACTGGAGCGCTTCAAGCGTACCCAGAGCTCACCTTACGAGTGGAACAGCTCCCAGCATCTTTACTCAGGTGCGCATCGCTGCCAACTTTGTAATACTAACATTAGCAAAATATTTATAACTTTACTTAAATGCGTTACATTTATAAATTTATCCACTTAAAAAATAATGAAATATGATATTATCTTCTTCTTCTTTCTAGCCTTATTTCCAATAATATTTAGGGTCGGCTAGTAGTTCAAACCGTTGAACCTCAATATCATATATATATACTGGCATCGGACCTCCGCAACCCAGAGGGAGAACTGAAACTAGTTGTCAGTATATTCGAGGGCACTGACTTCCCAATAACGATTGTCATAAATGTTCATGACAAGCGGGACCGACGGCTTAACGTGCTCTCCGAGGCACGGACGTGAATCACCGCCAAACTTCCATTCCACTCTCCTCTTATTTCACACTCCGGGCTGTTATTAAGTATTTCCTGTACGAAAAACCCAACGACACTTTTGGCCCGACCCGGAATTGCTCTAGATCAGCAGTCGCAAGCACGCCACTTAGTTCGATACTCGTATCCATAAAACATATAAACGTCATACCATAGACACATTTTTAAATTGTCTTTCAAGTTTTTTAATGCAAAGCAAAGAATATGGTTCGATTTATTAGAATATATATTGGTTTCTTCTAAGATAGTCTTTATTTCTTGGAAATTTTGCTATTTACTATGTTTTCGCATACACACATAATAATTTACAAAAGAATTTGTAAATGAGATTTGCAAAGAGTAACGGTTAAATATTAGTTTCTTGGCGGTTCTTCTCCATTGAAATGACATATTGGGACCGAGAATTAGTAATGTTACGAAAGTTCCTACTTGAAATAAAAACTTTTTAATTTTGATTTAAAAGAGATGAGAATTCCTGAATTCATTTCATCCGTTCTTCACAGGGCTGGTCCATTTAGGAAAGGACAAAATTATCGCCATAAAAGAACTTTAACCTACTTGCAGAATATAAAAACTGTTTAACCAATAAAAAGCTCTAAACAGTTTATTGTCTTACGTTACGTTATAGTTACGTTACGTAATTACGTCTTTACATAAAATACACATACAGGGTGTATTGTGTGTTCGTGGGGTTTAATATCAATAAGTAAAGACACATTGCGTGGTAGGTACCGCGTGCCCTTTACTGCGGCGCGTAAGCTCGTCTTAATTAAAATGCCTAATGAGAGGCGCCGTCCCTCTCTGGACCCACACAATCACCATTACCAGCCTACACCCTCTTCCCTAAAATAAATGTTTTAAGTCAAACGTACTTTGAAATTCCACAGAAACTTGTAGGCTTCAGTGTGTAAAGCATTGTTTTAGGAAACAAACTGATTTAACACAACAATTTTATAACGGAAATGTAATTAATAAATGAAACTAGTGTAGTAGTTAACTCCTTAATTTTCCAACCCTTAGCGAAAAATTTTTTTTCAACTTTTATTGGAAGTCAATTCGATTCTCGTTCTCGACCATACTAAAAATAAAACATCCGAATTGGGACTTTTCTTGTTGTGGGTTTATAATATTGAGAATAAGTTTCATTTATGGAAAATTTCTTAAAACTAGTATTAAATTTTAAAATAAATAAATTAAAAAGATAAATGATATTTTAAACGACGGACTTTTTAATAAGGAGGTTTTGGCCAAATATATAACGCTGGCTAGATAGTTTGGTACAAGGTTTATAATTCTGTTGCAGTGCATTTGTCCTGCATAGTTTGCTCCCTTGCGATACGTATCTTACGTGCTTTACATGTATTCCAAAAATGTCTAGGATGTAAATTTCAGTAAATAAAGGTCAACATTATGTTTTGTTACAGGAGAACGGGCGTGCGGTCCCTGTGCTGGTAGTAGTAGCGCTATCGGGGGTCAAAGTATGCGACCCCGACGACCAGGTAAAATGTACCGCTAAACCTTAACATACCATTTTACTTTTTAAAGCCAGTGGTTCTAAACATTTTAAGGATACTGAATATGAATTTGTACTGTTTATATTTCTCTACATCGTCAAGACAAATGTTTTAGAACACTCTAAGTAACCAAATACTGATTTGCAATTCATTGGACTGTATGGATACGATAGTTGTTTAAATGGTCGTCGTAACGCCGTTATCTTCTTGTGCGTACCACCAAACCCCACATAGGACAACGATTTGTGTAATCCACAAATAGTTGTTCTAAGTCTTGTTGTTTAAGTTCCCCGCGACACAGGAATAATTACTTCCACGGGATTTGTCTTTAAAAAAAATCATATTAATCCGAGTGAAACTGCGATTAAAATCAGTCCAACTACCCAAGTTGCAAACGTTTTTCGTTTTTTATTCTATTTCTCTATTCTCTTTTTTCATTGTCTAAAGTCACGTGATCAAAATAAAATATTAGCCTATGGAACAAAAGACTAGAAACAAAGAACGTTTGTAACTTGTCTAAGGGGACTGATAAGCTAAAAATCTAACACTATTCGCTTGTGGGATATCAGTGAGGTCATGAAGCTGTGTGCTATTTAATTTACAAGTTGTATACTATGTGCAGAGTGTGCGTATGCACCACGCGTTGCGGCGCATCTCGTACGCGACGTGTGAGGCGGCGCGCGCGCTGTTCGCGCTGGTGGCGCGCGAGCCTCGCTCCGAACCCCCGCACCACTACTGTCACGCGTTCCACACCGACACGCCCGAACAGGTCAGTAACATGTTCAACTGCTAAACAGTCTGCTTGCAGTCTGCTGCTAAACCGAATCCTATTATACCGTTTTGTATAATATAACTTCTGTTAAAATATCGTCGGCGAAGTGTACATGCGTTGGAAAATGTAAAAGGAATCGTCGCGATAACATTCACTAATGTAATTGTGTAACGAACTTTGCAACGAGAAGTTCGGTATTAATTGTATGTGTTCTAATGTTTTAACTTTCAATGCTTTCAAAGATTCAAAACCGTGGAAGACAAGGGAATTTAAATTAACAATCGAATGACTGTTATGAAGAATTCCATACCCCGTATTTTGCAAGAACTCACCCAAAAAATATTTTAATTTTTTTACATTATATTTACTAGAATTTAAACACTATTTTACAGTTGTATGGAAAAAAATATGTCTCTAACAATGTAAGTTAATACGCTATTTATAACCCTTATTTATTGCACTTACTCGTAACTGTCTTGAAATAGTTTCTGAATATATTAAAAAAAACTTTTATATTTATCCAGTCTATGTAAATAAAACGTTACTATAAAATTAAGTAACAGACTACAATTTCTCAATCGATCGATCTTTTAATCTTACCATAATTCAAATTGATTTCTTGGAGATTTTTAAACATTTTTGGGTACCGTAAGATTCCGTTCTGTATTATATTTATTTGATGTTATTATATATTTGTGTTGTATATAAATATGCTGTATATATATAGTTTAGTTGTATATCATGTGTATGTCGTAGTATTTGTTATTTTAGTCCCACACTATTGAATTGGGTATCTGTGAGAATAGTGTGTGGTATGGATGTAGTAAATAAATAAATAAATTTTGACCTTGTTGAATACTTTACAAATCGAATTTCATTTAACATGAATTCAAATTTGGTTTCTAGAATGTATGTGAATTATATTTTGTATGCGTTTTTAATTACTGAACTTCCATGGTTAGTACTTTAATTAAATAATAGACCTGCAAGATAGATAACGCTTTAGTTCCTGTCCTACTAAAGTTAGTGCTGAATCTGAAAATACTCGTAATGTAGTTGAAAAATTGATTGATATGGCAAACTCACAGAGAAGTCACATAATGGTTAGTTGCTATTGTTGCTACCTAGCTATCGATAACGTTAAAAATGTTTTTGGTTAATATTAATGTTAAATTTTTGAGTAGGTGTCAAAGTATTGAAAGGTAAAGTCATAAAACTTTGGTTTATACCACTCGTATGTATGTATATTAGAGGCGTAGGAAATCAGTGTTTGTTTTATTTGCGTCTCAGTCGTGGAGTAAAGCACTTAGACTTGCGGTTGAACTTTATCGCACAGACAGGGTCCCGCTGTCGTAGAAACTTGCTCCACAGAAGCACTCTTGAAAGGGTTCAATTGAGAAGAGTATGCTATGTAGGATTGTGTTTCTAGTAATAGCTGGTTGAATTCTGGTAAAGCGGATCGCTGACTAAATTGTGCACGGTATATTCATGTCATCTGCTGACATGGACTAGAAATGTAACTGGTGTGACTTCTCTACCCTTCAAAGTTCTATGTTTGTTTTAAGTTCGATATGAAGTTACTTTTAAATTAACGAACATTTATCTACGAGATGAAAATAAATAAAATTAAAATGTATATATGTATTATCACAATTTTACTAAATTCCAATGAAAGTATATGTAGTCCTTACAACAAAATAAACATTTTTTTTTCTGTATCTACTGATTTTAGCGGGACTTTCACTGGTACATCATCATCAACAGCATTTAACAGTCTACTGCTGGACATAGGCCTCTCCTTTGAAAGGAGGTTTTGGCCTACTATACCACGCTGGCCAGACGGGTTGGTATAGGGTTTGTTTCAAGTTTGCCTCAGGCGGCCGCAGAGAACTCTGGCGGTCAGAGCCATACGGGGTTACCGCACCGTATCGACGGAGGCGGCGTGCGCCCTGGCCGGAACACCCCCGTGGGATTTGGAGGCGGAAGTGCTCGCCGACGTTTATCGGCGAGTGGCTAACTACCGGGCGGAGAGTGGTGGAGTTGGACCTCCGCCCGAGGACGTGCGCGAGTGGCGCGAAGCCGCTCACCGAGCCACGATGGATCGCTGGTCGGTCCGGCTGGAGACTCCACGTGCTGGCCTCGCCACCGTAGAGGCGCTTCAGCCGGTCATCGGCGAATGGGCAGTGCGGCAGCACGGGACCCTTACCTTCCGACTGACGCAGGTTCTTTCCGGGCATGGTTGCTTCGGAAAGTACCTGCACTCGGTTGCCAGGAGGGAATTGAGTCCCGCCTGCCACCACTGCGACTGCAGTGAGGATTCGGCTCATCACACGCTGGCGGTCTGCCCCGCATGGGAGACGCAGCGCCGGGTCCTCACTGCAGTCATCGGAGAGGATCTCTCGCTTCCGGCCGTCGTTCGTTCCATGGCCGGCAGCGAGAGCTCATTTACCGCGGTCGCAACCTTCTGCGAGGACGTAATCACGCAGAAGGAGGCGGCGGAGAAGGCCCGGGAGGACGACATCCAATCGGACCAGATTCGCCGCCGGCGACTCGGGCGGCGGAGGCGCGAACATCTGCGCCTCATGCCGCCTTGAGTGTGGCCGTGGGTGGACGGGATGGGTTTTCCCTCCACCCGCCCTATGTGGTCAGCCGCGAGGAGGCGGCGTCGGTGTGTGCCGGACGCCGCCTAAGAGAGGGTCGTCAAACCGAGACGGTGCCCGCACCAGGAGCGGGCAGGCGCTGGAGAAGTTCAGAAGGAGATCTCACCCTGGACTTCTCCTCCTCCTAAACGGAGAAGCGCGGAGAAGGCACACTGTGTGGTTTTTAGTCGGTTCAAGTCCGACACACCACCCCGCCGTAACCCCCGGTGGGGTGACGGTCCATGATGATTTTCCACACATAAAAAAAAAAAAAAAAAAAAAAAAAAAAAAGGGTTTGTTTCAAGTTTTCCTTCTCTTGGCAGTGATGTTAGCTGCTTATTTTGTTCCTTTAGTCGCCTCTTACGACACCCATGGAATGATTAGGGGTGGTGACACTTTGTATTCTTAATCCGTCACCACACGGACAATACATAGATTAGACTATTTTTTTTGGACTTTTGTATTGTTGTAGTGCTGCGGGGCTTAGCTGGGTTAATATAAAATAAAAAAGTCATGTTTTTTGTCTTGATTTAAGAAAATACATAGATGATATAAAAAATACTTCCCAAAACAAATCGATTCCAACATTCGTTTTTGTATTGAAGTTGAAAAGACACAGACAATGAGTTAACTAAGTTCGGCAAAATTCTAACTAACTAAGAACAAAGTCAGTAATGGCCGTGTCGTGAGACGAAGCTGATGCATTCGTCACGATTAGTGTAATAGCGTCGACTCATTCGACATCTATCGTACTCAGTTATCTATGAAGGTCGGAATAGATTGCATTGCGTAATCGACTACTGTGGTAAGTTTTATTTCCAAAATAGTTATGAATTATTTGCAAAAATACTTCACAGATTTAAGACATTGCACTGCAAAGTAACTGCTATATTTCCCACCGTCCGCGATTCCCCAGAAATGATGACCTTTCCTGGTCAGAACATTCTTCTTTGCGAATAGATCTTACAAAATCCATCATTGGAGAATTTCGCCGCATAATTTACGCATTAGTCTATTCAACAGAAAAGGAACCGAATAATACGTATGCATTTTATTTCGGCTGACTCAGCTCCAATAAAATCTTCGGGATTATGTTTAATTTCCCAAGTGAGTATTAGGAAGGCACTAAAGTAAACTATAACATTTTCAAGAGCCGACGAAAAGCGGCTGCCAATTCGCAATACACTTTTATTGACATTTATCTTGGATCTCAGCAACGCATTATTTATTTGTACTCGTATTTATGTAGTGATACGTCTCTCGTTTCATCGTAACTAACAATGTTGGTAACAAGTTAACAAGTTTTCAATCCATTTTCTTTAACTGAATTAATATTGGTTTTAGAAAGAATAGATTTTTATTCATAGAATACTTACTTCTCAGTCAGACATAATCGTGCAGATTCAGTATTACTTTCTTAAACAAAGTCTCATGCAGGAGTAATCTAATACACAGCATCTACGCGGGCGGTAGATGTGCTCAGTGCGTAACGTGCTCACGATCTTGCGCTTAGGGTCGTACGAGCATCACATTCCTCACGACTATCTACTAAACAGTAAGTAAACTGTGCAGTTCAATTTTACCGCCGCCACAGTGTTCTATCCATCTGTCACATTCCCTATTCATTTGTCGCAATTGAAATGGAAGGAAAAAAGCTCTCGATCAATTACCTACAATACAATAACTTTGTCCAGATTGAAATATGCGCACCGATGATTTCTCGCCAAATGAATAACTATTAACATTGAATGTGTATTGTTGAATTGTTCATCCCTCTTTGATCGATTGCCGCCGAGAGACCATGAATTATCATTAGAGGCTTCTGTTTCGCTAAGGTCATCAACCGTTCGTCCTGCATGCAGAAAAGTTCGATGTCTTATAAAATTAAAAAGAAAACGAGCAATATATACGACACAGGTGCGCAGACGCTCGCGTTTCCCATTGTGCCTGCGCCACTTACCGTGAAGGCTTTAGTGGAGCTGAGAACAAGTTTGTTAGCATCGTGCGGAGCCCGGCGACTCCGGCGCGGCCGGCTCCGGCCACTCACATATCAGTTGCGAGACAACCACGGGAATGTGCGCACGCCGCTCGGTGCTCCCAATATTTGAGGATCGCGTGTGATTCGGTGACGTCCTCGTGTGATTGATTGTTTGATCTCGACGTGTCTGTGGTGTTACGTGTCGTGTAGTGAGGTGTGATTGACCCGTATCTACTGCCTGTATATTGTTTGTAACAAATCGTGGGAGTTTTCTCTGGTATGCAACTGTGTGCTTTTGTATAAGTCTTAAGCAGTTTCAAGATAAATTGTTGTAAAGTGTTCTCATAGTCAGCTTTTATACTATTGACTTGTGGATGCTTAATCGAATGGATGTAATTTTTCAACGTTTAAAAGTCTGTTTAAGAAAAATATTAATGATGATCGTCAATGTTTTTATCTCTTTCCTGCAAAAAATACTACAAAAGGATAGCGGGTGGTCTGTGTTTAGCGGCATCGCTCCCAACAGCTCTACCTGATTTTACAATAACATTATCTTTTGTGTGTATTGTTTTGCATCTATAACCATGTTTATCTTCTTGTAGCCTTATTTTATTTCAAATTGATATAGGAATAATTGTAATGATTACTAGTTTAATGAATCGAAATTAATTAGTAACAAAACGATGGTTGTATTTAAGTAAAGTTTATTATCGGACCCATAAAATTTAATGACCTAACGAGCTTAGATAAATCGTTTTCCAAACTTCTGCTGTTTACATTCCAGTTATAATTTGCGGAAATGATGGGGGGCATTAACTGTCAAACACAACATCGGTGATATTTATTGTTCCGAAGGGCCGTGGGTTCGGAGCTCGTGGTCGTATATTTGTTGTTTTTACGAGGCGGTGCCAGCGCGCTGCTGCCCGGCGCGCGACGCCCGCTCCACGTTCAGTTCAACGTCGTGCTTCTTTCACAGTTTGCTTGTTCTATTTCTTTTTACGATCATTATGACACTTCTGTGAGTTACTGTTCTCAGTGGACACTATCCATAATTAAATATAGGAAGTTTAACCTACTGTTTCTTTGAATTTATTATACCAGAACTGAAGGGTGCGAGGCCAGGCTATTTTTTTTAAAGAAATAATTTTAGCTTTCAATCTCTTAGACTTCAAATAGAATAGATATATATCATTATTTTATAAAATTATTTAACGTTCTTCGTTGTTTTTTTTTATTCAAAAAGAAATTCATTAATATACAATTTCACTTCAACACTAACTTATGCCCGTATTCACCAACTATGTGTACTTAAACCGTTTCGTTAATAAGAGTTCCTTAACGTTCCTAAATTTTAAAGGCCATTTAAGTATTTAGGTGTCCCCTAGAGGTTGGTGACAATGAATATATCACTAAGGGTTACCTAACTCTCTCTAACTGGCCATATAAATCTAGGGATGTTTGTGAAATCAGTCATTACTTTCTCAAATTTAAGTGACAAAAGGGAAATAACATGTTAGAAATTTAATAGAAACAAACCAAAAGAATGTGTCTATTAACTCAATAATTTCTCATCTCTATCAAAGAACAAAGTGAAAAAAAACGCATAATAAACTATATATTCCAATTAAGAGCTACATAAGAGCAATGTCTAATTATTTCAAAATAATGGTAACATTCTTCCATGTATAGCGTTCACGTAGAAGTTTCGAAGTGGTTACATCCTGCCCGGTGCAGCGGTGGTGAGTGGTGACAGATTTACACACATCGACACTTGTCACTGCATTCTACTTTTATTTATCTGGTTTATTAACATCATACCAGTTTGGAGGACGCTAATCACACCACAACAAAATATAGTTCTTATTCTTAATAAACCTGTGAGAGAACTGACGGTCTGACTGACATAAAGTACAGTCAACCACAAAAAGTAGTAAGTACCTACCTATACGTAATTTTGCTTAAAACATTATTGTCAACTAACTATGCACTAAGTAAGTTTTTATATCAAATCAAGTTCAATCTAAGCAAGTTGTTAATTTTGTAAGTTTGTAGATATACATACATCAACCAACAGCAAGAAACTATGCATTTTGCAAAAAGTAATCATTATGACTCTCCATTGCTGGTACCTTAATTTCTTCGGGTATAAATAAAATATATATATGCCATACTCGTTTTAGCTTTCTGTTATTATTATTACTTAACATAATAACATAACAGAATAGATATTGTACGACGAAATTCGTAAATCAATCAAAATAAAAAACTTTTCAGACGGTGGCCGTAATTATTATGAAATGTAATATAATCTTCGAGTTCAGCGATTATTTAACCGGTAAATATCGTGTAATATGATACCTCCAAAATCTGCACAAATTCTCGGAACCTTCTTAATTTCACTGAAATTGTATTGCTTTCAATTTGTTGGTAGGAGGAAGGGGAAGTTTAATAGTCGCTAGTTCAAATTAAGTCACGGGTATATTGTGCTCTTAATTTTATAGTCGGTAAATACTTTTCATTTCATATGATAAGACAATAACACTGAAATTAATAAATTGCATCCTTGTGGCAACATGATAGACTATTTTTCATAAATAATTTCATAAAGTTTGTTTATAACGTGTACTTGTACTTAAAATATTATTCTTCAGTTATAAAATTATTCTAAGTATGTACTTCAAAGGCACCGACCACGTTAGGTCCGTTCTGCTTCGAACAATACGAATATTTTAGCTTGTGTCCCTAACCTATCCTTTCTCATTATCTATGGACCTTCAAGAAAAAGTAGTTTTTATACCATAGATTTGGTACAGACTGGAAAGTTTTATTATTGTTAATTTATTCATATTTTTTTTTAATCTTCCTTACCTAAAGGTTTTGGCGTTCAGACGGCTGTTTAAATCGTTATGTTACATTAAGTTACCTTTTTTATTTCACTTTCTCTTAAAATTACTGGAAATTTTATCAAGAGTGCTGCAAGAATAATAAAATATGTATAAAATAAATGTCATGTCATGTTATAAAATGAGAGTAAAATATTCTACAGTTCTAATTTCTTTTTATATCGAGGAAATGTACATATAACTGTACCATCTCTTTTTCTATTTAGGTAATTTAGAGTGATTTGTTTTTCCACTTGAATTTGATTCCCCTAACAATTTTAATTACAATACGATGACGAATCCAAATTAAAATTCATTACTAATAAATATTCTCAAATCTCGGACCGTTGGATTGTTTCCCAGGAATGTTATCTATCGTTTTAGTTCAGCCGACAGATCGACGTAGATACGGGGGCATTAATTAAAAATTCTACACGAGATGTTTGTTGCCGCGGGACTACTACAAATTGAATAATGGCCCCATACAGACTACCTACCATAGATAATCGCATTGATACGACTCTCAATACACATGTCCATACAGTCGTTAATGAACAGTTCTATATCAGCACGTACTTGGGCAACATGGTAGAAGTGTGTAACGAAATTTCAATTTCAGAAAAATTGGCTCGGTCTGTACAAATGGCGTAGTGGTATAAGGACTCACTTAGCCTTTCTCTACTGTGCTGAGTATTGTGGGTTCAAACCAAACATGGTAAAACACTTTGTGTTATCCACACATTGTTGTTCTGGATTTTTTGTGTCCATTACGTGTACATAATTGGTGATTCAAATAATTCAGAAAATCCGTCAACAATAAAATATATTGTAGGTAATGTAAAATTTTATAAATCTAAAAATCTTATGAACAATCTGATTGAATAAATCGAATATATATACACAATTTACCGACAATAGAAGAAAATATTTAGCAGATGTCTTCATACCCATGGCTCAGAATACGATTCTAAATGTTGTAGTTGTAATATGTATGAGGAGGTTGGTAAAGGAACAAACAATAGGTCATAAAGGGCACAAACTGTAGTTAGTGTAAACTGTGATGGCCTCCGCGTCAGGCCGGATGCACGTTACGAGCATGACCGTCAACACTCGTATAATTATATTTAGTAAACGAGAACCCGACTAAAACAGAAATTTTCAAGATGTCTAAAGTTTACAGAACTCTATTTTCTATTTGAAATTGAACTCTAAAACTTATTGAAAGAATTTCTTTAAGAAATTCTACTGAAAGAAGGTCTCCTAAATAGCGCCAACTATCTCAGTCTTGTAGCTTACTTGAGAATCATTATGTCAATGTATGTGATAACGTCGTTCTATTCAGATTAATTTATTTCATCATCATCAGTCTATCGATATCCACTGCTGGACATAAGGCCTCGCCAATTATTTAATTATTTGATTGCATACTATGTTGAAGTACAAGTTATTTACTAATGTATGACTACAAAACAGATGGTACTACTTACCTACTGGCGCTGTCAGAACACAGACGTCTAATATAAAATCTCTGTAAATATTTAAAGCTTCTAGAATTACACTTGATCAAGAAAAAAAAATGATTGACATATGGTTTCACCACAGCTGTTAAATATGAACTACAAAATAATTGGTAATTTCCTTCCCTTCAATTTGACGAGGGAAGCGAGGCGTGGAAGTAATGATCTACATTTGCGTCATTCTCCTAAACAGACGGTATCTGTGACTTGGGGGTTGATGACGGCTTATTAAATATAAATAAAAATATTTTCATTGCCAACTTTTTTTACATCAGAATTTTAATTATACATTTCTATGAGAGAGGCCTACGTCCAGCAGTGGACTGCGATAGGCTAATGATGATGTTTTCTGTTTCATCACATATACTTGACATTTAGCTAATCATTTCATTACATGACTAAAATGATTATTTTTGTTCTATCAATGCCTTTCTATACTATAACCTATCAACAAATATGTATCATGAAATATCTGTCATGATACAATTGTAATGTGAGCACGGTGAGCACATGTTGTGTGCAACGTTTTATAAGTTTATAAATTATGCAACACATTTTACAAACATATTGTTTAATGTCGTCTCGGTCCATAAATCGATGTGACCACCTTCATGTAACGTTTATGGCCAACAAGAGGGATCGTAAATATCATAAGAATGCAAGAACGACTAAATGGACAGTGACAAGGGAATGCAAATCTGCAATGTCCACCAATGAAATGTGGGGATTTTGCAGATTTGCATTCCACCAATGAAATGTGGCGGGACGGTTCTGCAAAACACCATATTTATAAAACTTATAACTCCTTATGCAAATTATACTTGCGTTAAAATTTATCGCGTCCTCATATTAAAAAAGTTTTCATTTATATTGCATCTTATTGAATACATTTAAGTGAATGTTTTATTTAAAGTTTTGGTAAAGAGAAACAGACATGGAGACATTTGTTTTTTGTAGTCTTTTTATATTTTTTTTTTTATATTTAGCCTAGCAAAGTGACTCTACCCTGCCTGATGAAAAGCATGAGCATTACATTTATATTACACAAAGAAAAAGCTAACTAATTAAGAAGGAAAAAAACCCTATTTACTTAACTCTAAAGATTTGTAAGACAATATAAGTTACTGTGTAGTCGTAGAATTTATAGTAACATAATGTCCTTCTTATAAATTAGTCTCAAACCGCATTGTTTACGTCAGAATACTAGGAGTTTGACAGGAAGTGTTCAATAAACTTGTTCAGAAGGAGCAGTATCACTCAAAGATCAAAGCACCCCAAAATACTTGTTCAGTGTACTGTAAATATCCGCTGTCAACGAAACAACGGAGCTTGTCGCGTTAAATTTGGTTTTATTGCATATGCTGTCCGAAACCCAGCGCATATTTAAAATATCTCGTTATAAATAAATATATAGAAGTTTGAACACAAATATCCTCATTCTGATTCTTCCTTCTGGCCAGCATGGTAGGTATAGTGAACTAAAACCTTCTTTCTAAGGAGAGACATATGTCTAGCATTAGACTATCAATTGCTGATGAGTTTATAAAAAAGACCCTTATGAAAGTATGTTAAAACTACTTTTTTTATAAAGAAACAACAGCAATGTTTTTTGCTAATCAATTCATGAATCAATGTTATCAACGACAATTTATTGAAAATAATAATTTATTCATTTCGTTATTTTATAACAAAGAAATGGTACTTTTCCTTCTTTTATTCGGTTTTAGTCTCGTCTGAATATCGGAGATGTTCAACTTCGATCACGGCGCTTCTCTCCTTGATAAAGTGTCCCGATGGGCTCCGAACTTATTGTACCTCGGAACAAAGAAAGAACAGAAAGAAAGAAAAGAACATGTGCTTTAATAAATACTCCAATATTTCGCACATTATCTTTACCAAGCCATTCTAATATTTGTTCAATGTCCGACACTCATATACATTTTAGATTTATGAATCTGCTCATAGTTTTTATAATTATCAATATTATATATGAGATTTTGACAAAATTTAACTAGTCGTTATTAACCCCAAACTTAACTTTCCATAACTGTATACAGATTAAATTTCTGATTCTGACTCAATGAACTACTACAACTTATTGACTTAAACCAAACCTTTGTAACAATAGTTCAAAAGTTTTAACGGTTGAGTATTAAGATATTATGTAATGAATAACTATGAAGATTGCACCAAGGCAACAATTGTTCAATACCGAATCTAAAATGTGTAATTACACGCTACTCACTGTAGGTACCTACTACTATCACAGCGAACTATGTGAGAACCAAGATTTATTACTTAGCAATTAGTTTTACGAACAGCCGTAACTTTGAGTATTGGAGAGTGCATTTCGTTGCATGTATTAATACAAGTGGATTACATTCATAGCACAGTAGTTTAAGCGTTTACCTTGCCGCTTTCTACTAGCCTAAGTATTGTGGGTTCAGGTTCCATGTAAAAAATACTTTGTGTTATCCACAAATTATTCTTTACAAATATAGGTATGTTTATAAAGTCACAATCGTAACACAGAAATGTTATTAGTGCGGGGGTTGTGCTATTAAAAAAAAAGTATCTACCCAACCTTAACAAACTCTATTTCATTTTCCTAAATCTGATAAATACGTCCACTTTTAAAGTAATTATGAATCTACTGGATTAGGGTGGTCAATAACGGATAAATTAATTAACAATCACGTATGTTTTTTATTAATAGCTTATAATTGTTAATATGTGTTTGACATTGACAGAAAGAATAATTTTATCTTTAATCAGAAACCAGACGATATTGACATATTCAAAGCTTAACCGAAATCCAAAAGGTATCCGATACAAATGCGCAGATTTGTTCGTAATCTTGTGTCTAGTTATCAAGTCCTATACAATGTGAAGGCGTCTTGTATGTGTAAGTTATTCTCGTATCAGTAGACCTGTACGTGTTTATACACCTGTCGAACATCGACAGGAAACAGACGCGTCCTGCGGGGACGCTTCCCTCGATAACGCGGGTTTACGATCTATATACTCGTAGCAAGCCCTGCATCTCGCACTGATTAAACATGAATTTCAACTCAAGGATGTTCCGTGTTCTTGTCCTGTCTTCTTCGAGTCTCAAAGATTTTCAGTTAACGGTTGCAATTCAGAACAACTAATTTTAATTCTATTGGTTTTGATAAATGGGGGCCAAACGTTTTAATATGCTTTGATTAGTACTCCAACTCTTTATAAAATCTTTAAAAAGAAATTAAAATTCCTTTGATTTCTTTAATATTCCTCACCATAGGTATATAAAACAGTTAACCATAACTGTCCTCGATACTTCATTTTTCAATTTTCCCTTAATTAATAGTAAGATTTGAGCACAACATTACAATTTCCTGTAATTTGATGCATCAATTACAAATTCCCTCGAAGTCCCATCTAAGTACAACGGGAAAAAGTTAACGTCTGCAACCCTAACCGCACTGCCGACTATCACAAGGCCAAAGATCAAGGATCGCCATAGAAAAGCCCATAAACTGCCAGATACACGCCACCCTAATGTCATGAGTTGCTTCCCTTTCAGACAAATTGACCGAACAGGGACGAAGCCCAACAGATATCAACCTTAATATACTATTCATCAAGTTGAGAGCCAGGCTTGCTTTTACAGTGATTGTTTCTTACGTTTTTCAATACTACACTATTAAATTATGGAGTTTACTATCATCTGATTAATTTTGTAATCCGCTGTGTTGAGGGATGGCTTGCTTTAAATAAACTTCTGTCGTAAAAAATGACACGAGACTGGTTTTTTGTTCGAAGCGGACTTTCAGAATAAAATATTGCTTGTTTTTAGCACTCGGTCACGTCTCCACGGTACAATGATTTTGTTAAATCTGTAAAAACAAGTAGGGACAACACTCTGTATGTACTTACTATTCTATTTTATTCATGATATCATTAGCAATAAAATCTCTATGGAAAACTTAGCCCCGCATTGAGCCAATCGAAAAAAAAATGTCTCTAGTAACTATCTACATGTCGGTATGATTTTTAAGTTTACCAATTTCAGTGTATTTCCTATTATACCGTGCCAAGATACGGAAGTGTTTTTATAAAACACCAACCCAAACGAAAAACTTAACTAAATTGTGTGGTTTCAATGACAGCGAGTTTTTATCGCACGAACTAAATCAAAGCTGCTTTTGGATCACACAAAAAATTTGAAACGACTTTTTGCTTGGGTTGGTTTACAAATATGGTCTACATGTACGACCTGTTCACACTTCATACTACGATAAACACGCCAGCATACCAATGATTAACATATTTAGTCACGGCACCAATATAGCTAATTAACAAAAATTTACATACTTGCCTAAAATAGTTACCGACAAACGAAGTTTAATGTTATTCTTTACAAATTACGTTTAGTAATATTTACGATTTATAGTTTTTAAATTATAATTACAAGATTATTGTTTTTAGACATACGCGACTTTTACACATACTCATGTTTTTACTGTTAACGGGACTTATTCGCGATAAAATTTAAAAGATTACGATACCATTTACTTTTCGACGCCGCGACGTTACGAACGGGTTATATCGCTCGTGGTCACGGGTAAACTTATCGCGAATAAGTCCCGTTTATGGTAAAAAACATAATTACAAGATCATTTAATATTGTGGAATAATTGCGCCATTATATTATATACACATAACGAAAAGCAATGTTAATCACTTTAACATCAGCAATTTTAAAGTGATTAACAAATCGTTTAATGCTATTCTGCAGAAATATACTGAGAACCCCAACTTTACGACCCATGACGTTTATAAATAGTCAGTACCCTTTTTCAGTAATACTAATAATTAAAATATTTAGAAGTGTCATATAAACGCAGATAACATGCGATTTATTATTACCGCCATGCTACATACCTTCACAGCTCCAAGTATTATTAGGGAAACTAGTGAAGGAAAATGTCACAATTACAACATTAATATTTTAACTTTTTAACATAAACCAAGATATTGAAATACGATTTAACTGTAAGCCTTTTGTTCGTCTTGTTTTGTTTGAATATTTTATCCAGTACCTATTTTCTCAAAATAAAAACAGATTTATCATATCATAACATAAAATGTCATTTTTTGGGATCTAATATGTATGCATAACTCGCATAGCAATATCACTGGACTGTAGTAGCCTGCCAAGATCATCACTTCACTTAGTCGGAAGTTCGTATGTGATTCTAATAATCATCAAAGCTCTTTCTGACTCTCCTTAAACTTTCTATATATCCCTGTAGCATTCTAACACCTCGTGTAGTCTTTACGAAATCTTACAAAAAATCATTAGTTATTTCAAAGTGTACAAGATATCTATAATGTCATTTAGTAATAGTCGCTGTCAATGTGGCCCCACATCGCCGGTCGCTATCAATTCGCACGCATTTCGTCCGCGCTCGATTGAATTACTGTAGTGTTTTGCGGTTCGAATAAAATGTAAATGAAATGATCGCAATCCTGTTACGCGCTATCGATTCGGACGGCCCGACGCGTGGGTTGACGGTACACGGCGACGACAAAATATACTTCCCAGTGTGTGTTTTTGGGTAAAACCGTGTTATATTGCATATTTTTTTTGGTTTAAAAAATATATTTCTTCTGTTCGGGAACGGTTCTTTGACTTGTTTGTTTCGATATGCCTGACTAGTTTTGAACCTAACAATGATCGTTTTTAAGGAGTGAAGTATACGTATAAAAACTTAATTTTATTTAACTATTTACACTCTTTTTATTAGGAGCCCCCTAACGTTGGTACTCCCTAAGTTTTAACGGACATTTAAGCACTTAGGTGTCTCCTAATGGTTGGTGAACCCTAGAATATCACTAAGGGTTACCTAACTCTCTCTAAGTGGTCTTTAAAATTTAGGAGATGATATTGAAAACGGCCCTAAGTCACATAAAACAGTATAAAAAATGACAATTAGCTTTTATCATCGTATAAAAGTAAATCATACTTCACACTTTGATTGAGTATGTTAGTCTAGTGATGTCAGTGATTTTAACTCAGCTATTTTATAATTATGTCACCGGCTCCAGCAAAAGCTATTTGCCTAAAAAAAACAATGATGTATGATTTTGTTACGAACTTCCATTAAAATATTTCCGTGATACAGTATAAATAAATTCATTCTAAAAGTGACTGGAGATGCGGCCTAAGGAATGCGAGCCTAACAGAACTCTTGTGTGTGTTTAATATCATTCTTTTTTGTTGTTGTTTCCAAATTTGGATTTTGTCGATTGGCCAGTTTCCGATCTTTTTTTTTCTCTTTTTCTCTTTGATTCAGCAGATTCAATTGCCGCCAATAAGTGCTTTTGACCGTCCTATCGGAAAATAGTAATCGACAAACTGGACTTGATCAGAGATAGATATTTGCAACTACCAATGCAAATAATAGCTGTATCTGTATCTATTCTATGTAATATTCCTGTTATAAAAGGAAAGAAGAATAAATATATATACATTCATAATTTCATGTTCCAACCCAATCCTGATTTGACTTAGTTTTTTTATTGTTTGTTAAGTGTAACTTCTTTTCTCTCGTTTCTTTGGTCTTAAAATGGGACAAAAGTATGTGACAAAAAGTAAAGTGATTATAATATATCTTTAGAATTGTTTGTGCATTGAAATTTTACACATTTGTGCAGGATCATCGTAAAAAATAGACCATACGGTAGGACTGCAGTTAAGACCCTAGATAGACTCATTTAGTGTCTCCCTTAGTCAATAAAAGTCGGCAAGAAAAAACAAAAAGTTGCAAAAAAAGCCCCTCGGAATATTTTTTGCCACTTTTTATTGATAACATTTGAAATTGTCTTAAAGTGAGTTTTAGATATTCAAAACTGGTTTGCAAGGCATTTGTATAGAATTAATGATCAGAAGGATTAAGATGTTATTTAAATTCAATCGACGTCGTGTACATTGACCTGGTCGTGTGACTCAGAGTATATTTTGAGTGTCGTGTTGTGTCTTATTAGTGACTATTGATAATAAATTGGCGATGGGTACCGTTACATTTATACATTTATTTTATGTGGAAAAAAGTTTAATCAATTTTATTACTTTTTAGGGTTCCGAAGTATATCACTCGGAACCCTTATAGATTCGTCATGTCCGTCTGTCCGTCCGTCCGTCCGTCCGTCCGTCCGTCCGTCCGTCCTCGACTTACCGTCCAAACGGTAAGTGGTAGAAAGATGAAGCTTTGCATGAATATGTATTGTTATTACGCCGACAAAGTGCTATAATAAAATTTTGAAAAATATTTTTATTTGGGGTACCTCCCCTACACGTAAAGTGGGGATGTAAATTTTTTCTCGCGGCTACCCCATCGTGTGGGGTATCGTTGGATAGGTATTTAAAAAACAATAAAGGGTTGCTAAGACGATTTTTTGATTCAGGTATCCGTTTGCAAGAAATTCCACGTTAAAGGGCACTTTTTTGTAAAAACAGGGCGTCCCCCCCCCTCTAAAAGCTAAAGGGCTGAATCAAAAAATCTGGAAAAATTCGTGATGGTGGTCCACATAATGAACTTTGAAGGAAAACTATAACGGATTAGATGACTTTATTAATTCAGGAGTTATGGATACTTAACTTGTAAAATGCGCTCACTTGGAAAACGTCATACAAAATTAACACATTAATACGTGAACATAATAAAGCAAGATCCCAGAGCCGCCAGACCTACGTCATTTGTGCAAAGCTGAAATTTTCAGGATTATTAGTACAATGTCTTGTTAAGATGTATGCGTACCCATTAGCTTGAAAGCGGGGCCGTTTGTGAGATAGCGCGAAGTACAGATGGTAAAAAACTTTACTTACCTACGTTAAAGGTGCAAAGCTAGTATTTACATATTTTTTTAAGAATATTATTTAAAATTAAAATTCATTACTGCCAGACACTTTCGGTGGGCCATTACTTCTGCCAGACGTCTTGAGAGTTGTGAAAAAATTAGAAACTACGTTATAGTAGCAAACCTAAATTTTATACATATTATCTAAGGTAGGTACTATTTTAAGACCCTTTGTATGCGGCAAGACCAGTCCGAAGGGCCAATCATCCCCCCAGATACCTTTAAAAATTTGTAGTAATTAGGAAGCTGAGGTATATCATCTTTGGTATTATTTCAAGAATAGAATTGTAAAATATTAAATGGTTTTTACACGCTCATTTATTAGCTTCACCTGTATGTTTGTTTGTTTGTAACCAACTCCTTTGGTTGCGATTTTGACCCCACTTTAAACGGCCATATTTCGTTGATGTTGTGAATAGCTACAAGTATATACAAGTATACGAAATCTGGCCGTTTAAAGTGGGTCAAAATCGCACCCATAGGAGTTGGTTACAAACAAACAAACATACAGGTGAAGCTAATAAAAAGCGTGTAAAAACCATTTAATAATTTACAATTCTATTCTTGAAATAATACCAAAGATGATATACCTCAGCTTCCTAATTACTACAAATATTTAAAGGTATCTGGGGGGATGATTGGCCCTTCGGACTGGTCTGGCCGTATACAAAGGGTCTTAAAATAATACCTACCTTAGATAATATGTATAAATTTTTTAGTTATAAAATATAGTAATATATATAAAATTCTCGAGTCACAATGTTCGTTCCCATACTCCTCCGGAACGGCTGGACCGATTTGTATGAAATTTTGTGTGCATATCGGGTAGGTCTGAGAATCGGCCAACATCTATTTCTCATACCCCTAGGACGCGAGCGGAGCCGCGGGCATCAGCTAGTAGTTATATAAAATATAGTTATATAATATAGTTATAAAATTTAGGTTTGCTACTATAACGTAGTTTACCTAATTTTTCCACAACTTTCAAGACGTCTGGCAGAAGTAATGGCCCATGGAAAGTGTCTGGCAGTAATGAATTTTAATTTAAAATAATATTCTTAAAAAATTTGTAAATACTAGCTTTGCACCTTTAACGTAGATAAGTAAGGTTTTTATCCATCTGTACTTCGCGCTACCTCAGAACCGGCCCCGCTTTCAAGCTAATGGGTACGCATACAACTTAACAAGACCTTGTACTAATAATCGTGAAAATTTTAGCTTTGCACAAATGACGTAGGTCCGGCGGCTCTGGGATCTTGGAGTATAATAATTATCTATTGGATACGATTTTAAATCCACGTGACTGAGGAACCCTTTACTGTGCGTGGCCTGACATGCACTTGGCAGATTTTTTTTTCACATCACTGCGATTCACTTTTTTAGAAACAACTCATTAATTTTTGGTCAATATTTAATGACTTGTTTTAAATTTGAATTGTGTTTTTTTGAAAGCACCTTTAACATTCATAGAATAATAGTCAGGAGCACATTTTGATAATTTACATTTTTATAAAAAAAAAAGTTCACCTTAAACACACACACCTTGTATACAATAATAATAATAAATCACTTTATTGTACACCAGATAACTTATCATGGAACTTAATGCTAGGTCAGTACAAGAGGCGGCCTTATCGCAATCTCTTACATATAATAATATAATTTAATATATAAAAGAAGATGTTCAAACTGCTAACCACGTATGGTGATGTGGCGGATGTATTAAGATATATTAAGCAGATATGGAGTCTGAAGCAATTATTTATCAGTTACCGTTATTTGCTTAACTAATTAGTCGGTCCAAGCACCGTCGGTATGGTAATTCTGGCGCGCCCTCCGCCGGCCACGTTAAGTGTTCTGTGCTAAGACGATTAGAACAACTAAATACTTGGGACGTGTTACGTCAAACACTTTGATTGACTGCGGCGCCATTGTGTTCATGAATTATTCATATTTATAATTATTATGAAGACTTACAGGGACTTAAGGCGTCGCTCGTCTCGTACGGGTGACAGTTTTCAAGGATGGTCGGAAGTTGGTGGATTAATTTTTTGAACGTTAATTAGTTCATTCGTAATTTATGTTAAATATGATCGGTGAATATCGTAAATCATCTTTGTAAGACAGAGTGAATTCAACAAGCTTCTCATCCATACTAATATTATAAATTCGTCTGTCTAAATGTCTGTTACAATGTCACGGGTACATTTTTTCACCGATTTTGGTGTCATTTGGAATGGAAATACTTTGATTCTTGAGGAAGGAATGTACAAGGACATACTCTATACTGCAATGACCAAGTCAAATCGTGACCAAAGTTAGAAAATCATGATCTTGGGAGTGAGAGCGATGGCCAACGGATCTGCCCCCCCCCCCCCCTTGCCAAGTTGCAAATGTTTATCGTTTTCTATTCACTCGTTTCATCTGCTAATGTCACTAAGTCAATGAAACGAAGCAAGCAAGCTTTAAAGCATGAACTTATTGAGATTTTTAGTATTTTTAGTATATATTTTGTTCTTATTTCGACTTGTCTGGCTGTTTGATTTCTAGTTATCGTTAATATAATTATGTTTAGTCGTTCAAAGATTACTTGCTTTAATAATTTGAATAGTGAATAGTAATTGCTAGCTAAGTTTTAAATATATTACAGAGAAATAAACTTTATATAATGAGGTAACTTTAACTCTCCTCTTCCGCCGCGAACTCCCAGATTTACCAACAATTGATTTAAAATACTTCAAGTCAATTGTTGGCAAACCGAGGCACTTCGAAAACAATTTAAAATTAATTAAACCTCGATGTACGTAAACAAAGATTTTTTTGGAAAATCAAGTTAATTCTATGAGTGTTAACATTTGAAAAACCTGTTTAGTATTATTATTTTGCAATAAATTTATTCAGAATTTCAAAGTAAAGCGTTCAAGTTGGTACAGTTATAGTACCCAACCATATCAATTAATTCGTAACATAAGTGGTACATTACGTAGGAGTCCAGTAAATGTTCCCGTTTTGATGGATGTGCGCGCGCGAGCCGCATGCCTAATTAAGTAATTAAGATAAATAGATAGGAGACCACGTAGGCGCCACGGACCGATGCGTACAGACAGAAACACAAATCTGATGGGGTTTTGGTACCTAATACATACATAGAGAATGGAACTACGCTAGAATTTATGCATAAACTATTATTAAATTTGGGTGGTAAAATACTGTTAGGAAAAACTGACCGGTGATTTTTGGACTGGACTAGTCTGTTGGTTTATTCGGCCTGTAATTTTAAATGCAACATTTACATTTAGAAATATAGTTTAAGGTAATTTTAGTCTTGTTACCTAATGAATTGTTGAAGATCGGCGTGTGAGGTGTATACTCGTAAATTTAAGCTTTGGATTAATTGATTATAAATTAATAAGGGGTGTAACTGCAAACTACAATTATAGCTTTTTGTACCAATTTAATTCATCTGTAATCTTCTACTACTTCTCTAATTCTATTTAACTCGTATTCAAAATAAGTCTCTCTAGTATTAGTTTTAATAATAAAATACACCATTGGAAATTTTCGTATATATGCTACACTAGCTTACCAGCTCCGCCCGCGTATATATCGATTAAATTATTGCGAGAAACAGTAGCCTAGGAGTATGTACTGCCTTGCCTGCCACCATGCCAAATTTCATTGCAAAAGTACTGTTGCTTAGCCGTAAAAACATAACAGACAGTCATACAGAGTGACTTTAGAATGTAAAAAGTATAACAATATAAATAAAAAGAATAAAGTATTACATCAATTCAATTTTCAACTTCTTCCGTCTCTTTCCATTCAGTCTATTTTCAGTTCAAGTTCATTCCTCTAAATAATAATCTACTAAGTTTATCGGCGGTTTATTGCTCCTTTATTTTATTGCCGCTCAGGTATAATTACAGTACGTAAGTATAAGTATATTACCACTCATAAAACGTTATAGACGTTAATTTATTATAATGTTCTGTACAACGGTGGAGCCGACGCTACCTAAACTAATGCTGATCGGTACAAAATAGCCGATACACACTGAATACGTAATAGATTTCGACGGTATTTTTTGGTAAGTTGGCGACTCTGGCTTTCTTTGATTATTGTTATTGATTACTACATATGTCTGTCTTGTGTGTTTTAAACGTGTACTTATGTCCAGTGTTTGAAAAGGACGGACATATATTTCCATAGTCTCAAAATAGAACTGATAAAAACCGTGTAATCAACAATGATGAAATGAAACTTTCGAGTTCTTAAGATTCCTTCGCTCGGCGTTACGTCAATTAAGTGCTGCTGGTAACCTCTATTATTTTTTTAATATTAAGACCTACCAAAATTACTCTACTCTGCCTGATGGAAAGCATGAGTCGATTCCAGGAGTAGCGTTCACCATACTCATTATAATGTAAATAATGTAGCATGGTAACCCTCACTAAGGCTGCCTAGTGAGATGCAAATGCATCATTGCGCCATTGGGTTGTTGTGTTGTTTGTATCAATAATGAGACATGACATGTTTTGAAGGCTAAAGCTGGTTAAAATTCTCGATAATAAATTAGTGACTAGTCTTAAAATACACAAATGAAACTTGTTTCTAAAACAAGTTGTACTGAAGTGAAGATTGTTAAAAGATAAGGCATGCAAGAATTTTTGACGGAAAATAAACTTTCTTAAATGGTTTATTTATTGATGACAAAGATCTGAGGTATACTCGAATGAATACCACATTCTTTTATGAAAAAAAATTATAATATGATAACTTAACTCTTGAAATAAATATGAAATAGGTAATAATAAAATAAATAGATACTTAGCTAACCAGTTCAGTAAAATTCAGTTCAAAAATTTGAAGACAAAGTCATTAGATAACGTTACTACCTATGTGCACGCTGCGACCGAATATTGTGAAATTGTCAATACTCTTTTTTTTTTTTTTTTTTTATAAAAGACAACTCCGGCATTAGGAATATAAATTCTTGTGTCGCGGGGGACTTTACAAACATACATGAAACGGACACAAAGAACACCCAGACTCAGAACAACAAATTGTGAATCACACAAAGTGTTGTCCTACGTGCGATTTGAACCCACGACACTTGGCGTAGTAGGAAGCGGCGTGGCGACCGCTTAAGCCACTAGGCCAACCGTGCAGTCGACTGTCGAAACTCATTATTAAAATCCTGTATTATATATT
This sequence comes from Phragmatobia fuliginosa, assembly GCA_932526445.1. Lineage (NCBI taxonomy): Eukaryota > Metazoa > Arthropoda > Insecta > Lepidoptera > Erebidae > Phragmatobia > Phragmatobia fuliginosa. Next base: position 450,766 of record OW052065.1, read on the forward strand.
ATCAAATCATACTTGTAATAAACCATTTAGTCTCTTAAACTTTAGTATGGTTTCAGCATATAGTATCATAAAAGTAAAAGTTTAACAAGTTTTACAGCTACTACAAACTTTGTACCAACCACATAGTAAATCTTGTATTAAATCTAACAAGATTTTGTCCTGTTTGAGAGAAGACAGTTGGAAATACAAAGCCAATAGTTTCGTTGGATTCTGAGTTAAAGCTGAGGTATGTCGAGGATAATATTTTAGGACTGACCGCTTTGAATAAAACATTTGTTGCGTAAACTTTCGGGTCGGGCACAATATCTCAGTAATAGGAAAGGCTTACGTTTTATTTTTCAAAAGTCGATCGAACTTCCTACCACTGATGGATTACGACTATTCAATTCCTTTTAAGCAGCTGGAATTCTGAGACGCAATCAAATTAGTTGAGAATAGGCGTATTTAGAATTTTATTTCTGTAATAGGTCTAGAATAATATTTGTATGTTTTATTTGTTTCTTGACGTGGAGACGAAATATATGGAAGATAGACCAGATAGACCGATGAACCGGAAACTAACTAAAATAATAAATATAATAAATTAATATTTCGGGCATCTCACACACGACGTCATCTAGTTTTAAACTAAACAGAGCTTGTATTAAGGGTATTAGACAATTGATAGAAAGACATAAATTTACTTTTTTTTTTGTAATTACATTCAAATTTTAAAGAAAGAAAATACCCAAACTCCGAAACAAATATTTGCGAATTACACAAACAATTGGTTCAACCCGATACCACAAGCAAGTAGTTGCATACACTCCCACTGAGCCACCAGGGCAGTCAATACTGTTATTGTGATGATGTATTAACATTTAATAGAAAAGGCGAAGACTTGAGCACTATAGCGTACTTCGAGAGGACTCTATGGTCAGCAGTTTACTTCAGAAAGCTGGTCCGACACATTGATAAGTAGCAAATATCTAAAAAAATAAAGAAAACTTATACAGTGAAAACGGCAAATCTTAACAAACAAACAAACAAAATTTGTGTCAATATCTTGATTTCATTTTTAAATCAGCCAACATAAAATCACATTTCTTATGTTAAACACCTGTTGTAGATTATACCATGAATAACTGAATTAAAATCGATATGATTAGATATCATTAGGCAACGAAACACATCATTTATCAAAATCTATAGTGTGCTTATACATTGAATAAAATCAAACTACCGTCATTCGATCATGACTATTACGTAAATTTTGAAAACTTGCATTAAAGTGGAAGTAGTACCAAGCTTCATAACTGTGTATCATGGTTTAGAACAAAGTAAAGGTATCGAATTAATAAGACTATTAAAAATTTACTGCATAGTATTTGCAATACTCTCATAATGTTTTGTGTAATCGCAGTTCTAATAATTGATCTGCCGTGTATTTTTCAATAGACATGAAATTATCCCGTCACTAGAGCGTACGTCCTGGCCTGTTTACTTATGTAATTATACTCGATAGAAAATTGCATCTCATTTAGAGTCACACACGAACGAAACTAAATCTTATGGCAACGATATAGAGTCTTATACACTGATTAGGTGGAATTGGTTGAATTGAAGCCTTTCCGGAGGCGATTGTCAGTGTGGTTAGTGGTACAATTATAAGTGGATTTGTTGAGTACCCTGTGGTTGGTCACGGCTACTGACTGTACGGCCGAGTACATCAATCTACAATTGTATTTGACCAAGTGTGGGAGAGCTTTCATTATTGTAGCGGTTTCTTGTAACGGACATAAGTAATAAAATCTATACTATTTATATATTAACCTACTTTATTTGTTCGCATGTTGTTGTGTATAAGCGTACCTGTAGCGATAAGAATCTAGAAACCTTGATGAATTAGATTTTCTCAGATAGTTCAATAACTTTATATAAACGCAACGGAAGTTCTAAATTACATTGCATAAGCTGTATTATTTAATAGAGTTATTTTATTAATTGTTGATTTCAAGAGGACGAAATACTAACAAAGAGAGATAGAGTAAATATAAGAAATGCTTTTTTATATTATCTTTTTATTGTTATATGATCGTTTTTAAATTAATAACATCTCAAAATATTCTGAAATAATAATAATTAAAATTTGGTAAAAATAACAAAATATAATAAGAAAGTTTAATGTAATATTATAATAATATGTAAATATAGCTTCATCTTCTATTGTGTCGGCAAATCAGTTTTTGTGTACTACACATTTATTTAGATAATTGTAATTGTCTTGACAAGGTTTATCTAATAAATATTAAAAGGTTGAAAGATAAATCAAATTATAGAACATTTTGCATGTAACTAATTTCAAAATTACAAAATATTCAATTGCTTCTTTTATTTTATTAATGCAAAAAAAAAGATTCCGACGAATTGAGAACCTCCTCCTTTTTTTTTAAGTCGGTTAATAATTTCAACAAACAGGAACCGACTTAAAAGAAAAACTATTCCGAGTACTTAAATTGTGACAATTGTGCCTATGATATTTGAGGAGTTCCCTCGATTTCCTTGGGATCCCATCATCAGATCCTGATATGGTGACGATGGGACCACCTGGAAGCTATGCCCATTCCAATGCTAATATAATTTTTGAAATCGGTTCATAAACGACGAAATTATCGCTGAACATACATAAAAAAAAATACAATGTATCTTTTTTATTAACTTTCTCATACATTAAACCATACTAGCTACTTTGTACTCATACTGAAACTAATTATAAACTATATTTTGCTTACACATTATAATTTTAAATAACATTTTGGATATTGAATAAGAAAATAAAATTATAGTGAGCAAACCACGTGGTTTCTCTAAGAGGAATTAATAAAACGTTTTCTATCAATATAGTAATGTTAAGCTAACATTAATGACCACAATGATTTGAGTATAAAACGAATGCTAAATATATCTCCGAGGTACTTACAACTTCGGTATACAAACAACGCGATTCAGCTAACCCTAACACTGCCATCTATGGATTGGCAACTTAAGAACTTAAATTACAACAAAAAGCGGCCAAGTGCGAGTCGGACTCGCCCATGAAGGGTTCCGTATCAGCAGGTAACATCATATAAAATTTCTTGTAGTTAGTTGTAACTTTGATCGATGTTTTAATAATAGTGTTTTGATCAATGATATTATAAAAAATCGGCCAAGTGTGTGATAATTGTTATGTTTACGTATTAATGCGTTGATTTTGTATGACTTTTCCAAGTAAGCGCATCGTAAAAGTTAAGCCTCTATAACTCCTGAACTAACAAAGTCATCTAATTCGTTATAGTTTTCATTTAAAGTTCATTATATGGACCACTATCACAAATGTTTCGGCGGGCGGGACGGCCTGTTTTTACAAAAAGTTTGCCTTTAAAGTAGAATTTCTCGCAAACGGATACCTAAATCAAAAAATCGTCTTAACAAACCTGTAATGTTTTTAAAAGACCTATATAATGATACCCTACATGATGGGGTAGCCGTGAGAAAAAAAAACATCCCCACTTTACGTGTAGGGGAGGTACCCTAAATAAAAATATATTTCATAATTTTATTGTAGCACTTTGTCGACGTAATTACAATACATATTTATGCAAAGTTTCATCTTTCTAGCACTTACTGTTTGGACGACAAGTCGAGGACGGACGGACGGACGGATGGACAGACGGACATGACATTCGAAGTCATAAACTTCGGAACCCTAAAAAGTTGTAGATCTTTTAATTACCTACAACTTTGCCATTTAACTATTTTCCTTGTAGTTTTGCTGGAAATCGAGATAAACCGTTTTTTACCCTTTGTTGTATATATTTAGCCATCCAATCTGACTCTACCCTGCCTGATGGAAAGCATGAGTAGAATCCAAGGGTCGGGGCTACCACACTTGCTGCGAATGCGGACAATAATGTATGGCGGCCCACACTATGACGGCTTAGTGAGATGCTTTTTCACGCCCCGGTTAAGGGTATCGTTTCCATAATTGCTCGAAAAAGCACTTACGGTTATGACAAGAGAAACAAATTAATTCATTATTTGACAGTAAAAAAAATATCTCAGTTTCTTAATAAATCAATCTATAGAGAAACCGAGTAAAGTTACTAATACGATTATTTATTTTCGAGAAAAAAATCATCAACAGTGACTAAAATCACCGAAATCGACCTTTTCTGTTTGGAATCAATCTAGTATTATGTTGCTTTATTTGAAATAAATATTTTATTAGTTGCAAGAAAAAAGTACAAAAAAGAGATTAAGCATTTAAGGTTTCTATTAATTCTCACCAGAAAGTCATAATTTAATCTTAAACATCATTAATTTTTAGCGGCAAAAGTTCCATACATTTTAGTATGGAGAAATAATTTGCAATAAAACAGAGTTCACGCGATACAAAAATTCAGTGTTCTCCGAATATTCAAGGCGAGCGCACGCTCGTTTTTAGCTCCACACGCACTGTCACGCACACAGAGATTTGATTGTTTACATACGACGACGTGACTGTGTGTAACTTTTGATAATATTTGGTAGGTCTGAGAATAGACACACCAATCTTTATATTTTAAATTATTATTAACCAACTTCAAAAAAGGAGTATTATTTATGTTTAACTAAATGATTTTTTTTATTGTACATTCATTGATTACTCTGTCAATTGTGGACCGATTTTTAAAATTCATTTTATATGACTGCCTCGGTGGCGCTGTGGTAGCATATGCGATTGAGGCCTCGGGTTCGATTCACGGGTCGGACCAAATGTTTATGAGATCCACAAAATTTTTTTTTTTAGGTGTTGGCTGTTTTCAGTGTTAGTTCATAGGGAAACCCTAAAATTTTATAAGCACGTTATAAATAGTTATTATATATTTTTTTATTTTGTAATGCTATTCCAGACGCAATATCTGAGCTGGTAGCCATCATTTCGTAATGATGAGGGCAGTAGTAGCGCATGCGACTACTTTGCTTGAGTAAGGATTCAGGTTCGATTCCCGTGTAGGACCAAATATTTGTGTGATCCGCAAATATTTATTTCGGGGTCTGGGTGTATTCTATAGGTAAGCAACAAAAAAAGTATGTTTATGTATTTATATCAGTTGTCGAATCAATAATATAAGCTCTGCTTAGTTTGGGACTGGATGATGTCGTGTGTAAGATGTTCGAAATAGTTGTTTATTTATTATTGTAATATATCATACTGCCTTGTTGGTCTTGTGGTCAGCGTATGCAACTGCTAACCAAGAGGTCTAGGGTTCGATTCCCGGGTCGGACCAAATTTTTGTATGATCTGCAAATATTTGTTTCGGAGTTTGGGTGTTTTCTATGTATAATATGTATGTATTTATAACAAAAAAGTATGTTTATGTATTATAAACTGCGAAATAAATATTTGCGGATCACACGAATATTTGGTAGATGATATTCTGTGTCATTCGTCTGAAATATTTATTTATTGTTATTTATTATAAACTAGCTTTCTGCCCGCGGCTTCGCCCGCGTGGAATTCGTTGATATCACACGACATGGTAAGGGTAGATTAAACAATCTTACCTGATTTTATGTTTGATAATAAGGAACTTCGACACAAACTTTCATCCCCTATTTCAAACCCTTCTACCTTTATTTTAGCGATAAAAAGTACCCTATGTCCTTTCCCAAGTTCAGTTCTATCTTCGTACCAAATTTCATCAAAATCAGTTCAGTGGTTTAGGCGTGAAAGCGTAACAGACAGACAGACAGAGTTACTTTCGTATATGTGTGTTACCTCTAGTCGTATCTTTCAAGATGTTCAGCTGATGATGGAAAGTAATACTACTCAATGGTTTGGTCTTGGATGATTAGTATTTCACTTTTATACGTATGTATAAACCGCTAGTCGTATTTATGTTTTACTAGCTTTAGCCCATGGCTCCGCCCGCGAGTGTGTCGATTTTCGTGGTAAAAAGTAGCCATGTCCTTTCTCGGGGTCCCATATATCTCTATACTGAAATTGATCAAAATCAGTTCAGCGTTTTACGCGTGAAAAGGTAACAGACAAACAGACAGACAGAGTTACTTTCACATTTATTTTAGTAACATTATTGCGTAAATAAGCCGTTTGCATTAAATATATTTAAAAAAAAACACAGTCCTCTGCCTCTTCAACCTGTCTATTTAACTCAAAACATAACGTAACTTAAAAACTACTGCACCAATTTTCATGATGTTTGCAGCAATGGATAGATTGGTTTTAAAGGAGGGTATAATTTGTCAAATTTTAAATGTTTTTTAAATGCCTATAAGACCATGTATCGTTAATCACACATTATTGACATAATAAAATCTTACACTGAGAGTCACTAGTGTAAGATTACGGCCAATTACGGGTGCGACCTGGATGAACGCTCTGACGTATTATAAAATATTTATTTAAATAATATTGTGTAATAAACAATTTTATTCTACATATTTCATGTAGAATAAAATTGTTTTAAATGTCTACAGTATTTATTATGATAAGGATTAATATTACATTGTTCCAAATTACTTTGAAATTATTATTCACAAATAAAATAATAAAGAAATATTAAAAAAGTATAATTAAAAAAGTATTACTGTAGGTTATTCCTAATTTATGTAACTCGTAAACTTTTGTCAATATTGGCTTTATTTATGTGTTCCTTTAAAATAATAAAATAACATTAATAAATCTTCTTTAAAAGGTAACCTTAATTATGATGAAAACCGTATTTAAATACCTTGCGTATTTAAAACGATCTGAGTTGACAGACAATGCACGCGAGCAAATTTATTTTATACTGTGTAAAATTATTTTATAATCTTTGACCATTCGATTGGTATACAGAAAGTATTATGACTTTCTGTACTGAATGAATCCTACGGGCTTTACGTTATGGCAAGATACATTGCGTGCGTTGTAAGACATTAAAATACGTTCTACAAAGGCGAACAGTTGATGGATATTTAACATAAGCAAAAAACCGAAAGTCGGTGATTGCTTGCTACGGTATGTATGCGACAGTGCGCGATGCGTCTGTGTGCATGTAAAATATGTATGTGGGTGTTCAATCACAAATTCTCACGCTTGGTGTCGCGGGCCTTAAAGGACCCGAAAACCTCCCTCCCTACCCCTTCCCGACCTCAGATCGCCCGTAAATTATTTTTCCTTTCATTTTTATAATATTCTCCACCTTTCCAATAGTTTTCATCCTACTATATTATTTTATTTGTTTTCAAAAATTATCTACTCTGGTCTACTGGTCTATATGTCATTTACAAACTATCATTATGGTTGCCATGCAAGTGTGTTATTCCTAGCAACCTGTGAAGTTTTGACAGGAGGTAAACAGTGATACATTTTGACATCTTCGATTTATGTATTTTTATAATCACCTAGCTTTGGTCTTTGTGTCTCGATTATTGCAGTAAAAAGTAGCCTATGTCCTTTCCCAAGTTCAGTTCTATCATCATACCGAATTTCATCAAAATCGATACAGTGGTTTAGGCGTGAAAGCGTAACAGACAGACAGACAGAGGTACTTTCGCATTTATAATATTAAGTAGGGATTAAAAAAAAAACTACTCACTAGATCTCGTTCAAACCAATTTTCGTTGGTAGTTTGCATGTTAATGTATAACATATATTTTTTTTAGTTTTATCACTCTCTTATTTTAGAAGTTAGAGGGGGGGGACACACATTTTTCCACTTTGGAAGTGTCTCTCGCCCAAACTATTCAGTTTAGAAAAAAATGATATTAGAAACCTCAACATCATTTCTGAACACCTATCCATAGATACCCCACACGTATAGGTTTGATGATAAAACAATTTTTGAGTTTCAGTTCCAAGTATGGAGACCCCCAAAATGTATTGTTTTATTTCTTTTTTTATGTAAAAATCTTAATGCGGTTCACAGAATACATCGACTGATCAAATTTCAACAGTATAGCTCTTATAGTTTCGGAAATAATTGGCTGTGACATACGGACGGACAGACAGACAGACAGACAGACAGACAGACAGACAGACAGACTTGACGAATCTATAAGGGTTCCGTTTTTTGCCATTTGGCTACGGAACCCTAAAAAGTAAATCTATAAGGAATTTATCAAATAATGAAGTAATAGGATAAATATATATCTAACATCACGCTTTCATTTCAAAAATAGTGTAGACAGAGTAATTTAATATATAAATAGACGTTTTAAATGATCGACCTGAACATTGTATTTTATTTAAGCTACAATCGTAGTACTGGGAAGGGTTTTCGAAATAAAACCGTCGGCAGTAGAATTGAATCAAGAATAATTGCCGCTGAAGACAAGATTCAAATGCTGAATGAGCCCTTGCTCCAAGGGCCTCCGAGTTAATTAACATCGATAGCTGTACACAATATCTTGTTCACAAATATAAGTAAGAAACGTTCTAATAAAGCAGATTGAACGAGCGTTGTTCGCGACCACGTACTCTCTTAATGTTCGTCGTCGAGTTAACTCCGCCACGCGCCGTTACTAGTGCGGAGTGCGGAGAATACGTCGCACAATCACTGCTGTATTTTTAATTAACTGTGGGTTGTATACACAATTGTCACCGAGGTATTAATTTTGGTTTAAGAATTATTTTCAACGTAGATAGCAAAATGCCTTTGATTAAAACGTAAACGTTACGACGTTTACCATTTCAGTTCCAACGTATTAATATAAGTGCCAAAGTTCTAAGAATTAAGAATAGTCTTAGGCGAAGTTACTTGTATTTTGTTTCTATCAAGCAATGTAGACATTTATCTATGCTTACATTGCATATTACATTAAAAAAACAATGAAGTGTAGAACAGAAAATTATTGAGCTTATGGGACACGAGGGTAGAACAGACTAAGGTAAAACACCGTGTTACCAAAATTTTAAAATTTTAAATTTTCTACTTACATTTAAAGGAATTTTAATTTATTTGCTTCTATATTAATACATACATAAGTCCTTCACGCCTCCATAATTTTAACCATCTAGGATTCTAATAGTCAATAAGGTGGAGAAAATTTAATCACTTTCAAACGTACTAATTCTATTGATACCAGCGGTAATTCTTATCAGTGGCGCCTTTACGTCTTACGAGTCATCCACCATATTGGTCATACTCATAGTAGATGTTTAAGCTATTTTCCGGAACTGGTTGCCTGCAGGTAGTTTGCCCGTCAAGTTGAGCAAATACACATAAAAACGCACAGTGGTATCGTTTTTCTCCCTCGACATAGTGCGTGGGTTTTTAACAGCTATCGTTCTCACATATTGTTATCTATTATGCCTCACATATCAAACACCCACTGCATTTTACTGTCTTGTAAGAACACATAGACAAACAAAGATATTGACACAATTTCTTTATTCTAAAGACAAGTTGTAAATAACGTTTCGATGCCACACAAGTTGTGAACTGTTTGTTACTAGTTGGAGAATAATTTATAGCACTTGAGTGTAACTTCGCAGGTATTAACTTTGTGTACAGCTGCTGGTGTCTTGTTACATTTTCATACAAAGTTATCAATTTTTTTCTATTGATGTTTCTAGACTCTTCTCATTATTTAATTACCTTATTAAATAGTAACTAGATAACACTGACTTCATTAATTCTCTTGAATCACACACTTTTAAGTAACTTTTATCACTTTTGGCATTTTAAATAATTGTTTTAACATTATTTTTCGTGTTAAATTGCGGAATTGGTGTTTATCGCAGCACAGTGGCGCCCTCCATCTCCTATCCTCCTATCTAGTTACAAGCAAGTTGTAAATAACTCGAGAGAAAAAAAAAGAAGAACTAACTGAGATACAATTACCAGTGCTGCGGTTTTGATGATCGTTTTCCGTTGCTTATAGGATTATAAACTCAACGTGAACTGTTCGGTGAACTTTCTATTTAAATGAGAATAAAAGAAACAAGTATAGTGAAGATAAATCCCGTATTTCTAAAAAAAAACACATCTACCCTCGATGAAATATAAATCACATGCAAATTTTCTTTTCCACAAAAAGTAATTCACAGAGCAATTGGTTAAATTATTAAGACCTATACTAACATTATTCAATGTGTTTTAACACAAACTAGCTGAACCACGCAGCCCCGTCTGCATTTTGAATAACTCGTAGCGTATTCCACGCCAAAGTGCTAACTACTTACACACATGCGCCGATAGAGGACACCACTTATATCATAACAAACCTTAATAATGGAAGAAGTTTTATATACGCTAAAAGCAATAAAAAAGGAACTAGACGAACAAAGAATTGAAATTAGGGAAACCGGAAAAAATGTTACGGAACAAGTTACACAAAATATTACTAGTATATTCGAAGAAAAATTTTTGGTATGGGAAGGAAAACTTGGAGAAATAAAAGAAAAAGTGGAAAATCAAGAAAAGAGAATTTATTACCTGGAAAAACAAGCAAGAGTAAGAAACTTAGTATTTTTTGGTATCGAGGAAAACGAAACATCATATATGAGTTTTGAAAAAAATATAATTAAATGGATTGAGCAATATTTCTCTACTAAACTGACTTACAGCGACATTCAGGAGATAAAAAGACTGGGAAAGAAAGGAGAGAGACCACGTCCAACTGTTGTAACTTTTACTACACTAGGAATAAAAATCGAAATATTTAAACAAAAAGGAGCGCTAAAAGATACACAATACTATATGAAAGAAGACTTTCCTAAATATGTACTTGAAAAAAGGAAGGAGTTACAGGAACAACTGAAATTAGAGAGAGAAAAGGGAAATACAGCTTTACTCAAATATGATAAATTGATTGTATCAAAATACCAAAGTAAAAGAAAATTTCGGTCATCCCCAGAAAATACCACACAAACTAAAATGGACAGGCACACCCAGGCTAGTAAAAAAAACAAGACACAACAGTTTGACAAGACAGCCACTAGGTCAAACAGCATTTCAGAAGGATACATAAATCCTAGCATGCTCAACTTCTTGGTCAAAAACAATGCGACCAAAACTTACAACAACCATGAAAGTAACAGCGAGAATATATAGCAACTACGCCCCTCCTACCATACAGATGCCACAATTGAACAAAATAATAAACAAAAACATAACAGAAAAAATCTTCCAACCCGGCTGGTCACCGTGGAAGAATACGACCAAAACCCTCCAATGAATACACCAACAGAAGAAAAAAATACCCTAGATAAATATAAACTAACAATTGCAACATACAACGTCCGGACTCTTTCATCATATGATCGCTTGCTTGAATTTGAAGAGGCTATAAGAAATATAAAATACGATATCATTGGTATATCTGAAATGAGAAGACATGGGAACAAAATAGAAGAGTATGAAAATTTTATAATGTGCTACATAGGACAAACTCCTGGCAAATATGGGGTCGGTTTTATAATAAATAAGTCCCTCAAAAATCACATAATAAGCTTCAATGGAATAACAGAGCGAGTCGCAACACTAAATATAAATATACAAGGTCATAAGATATCCATCATACAAGCTTATGCACCAACAGAAGCATCAAGCAAATATGATATTGAAGAATTCTACACTACAATAGAGAAAGCTTTGGACACAGCATACAAAACCACAATACTAATGGGAGACTTTAACGCCAAGGTTGGAATTCCCAAAGTCGATGAATATTTGGTTACTAAAAAGCACGGATACGGCGTAAGAAATGAAAGAGGACAGAGACTGGTAGATTTTGCGCTTCAACATAAACTAATGATAATAAACACATGCTTTAAAAAAAAACAAAGTAGAAGATGGACATGGCGATCCCCCAACGGACAATATAAAAATGAAATTGATTTTATTCTGTCAAACCAACCAGGAATATTCCAAAATATCGAGACGTTGAACCTGAACTATCATTCGGACCATAGAATAGTCAGATCAACAATATCACTAACCAAGCGAAAAATATCTAGAACCAAATTTACAAATGGCCAAATCAGCCAACTTAAGAGCGAAGAAGAAATAAGCAAGTACAATAAAAGCCTAATTTCACAGTTATCGACAGCTCCAACTATAAACGAAAACACCTCGGTACAATATTGCTACGACAGGATAGAAAAGGCTATTACTTTTAGTTTAAAACAAGCCCGTCTAAAGAGAGTTGAATATAAACAACACAAAATACTATCGACAAGTACAATAAGGCTATTAAAGAGAAGAAAAGAATTACAGAGAACTAAAAACAAATCACGAAGTGAAAAAAATGAACTGACAGCATTATATAAAGTCGTCAATAAATACATAAAATCAGATTACGCAAAATATAAACAAGACACGATAAAAGAACATCTACAAAGCACCGGCAGTACAAAGAAAGCCTATAAGAAACTCAGGATTAACACAACGTGGATAGAAAGATTGAGAAAAAAAGATACAGAACTATACACTAGAGGCGATATCATTGCTACCGCAACAGAATTTTATAGAAATCTATACAGTGACCGAGACAAAACAACCATAAATTTTGACACAGAAACATATGACACACAAGAAAGAAACATTAAAACAATAGACGCAACAGAAATAATTGAAGCAATAAAGAAACTGAAGCTTGACAAAAGCCCTGGTTCAGATAATATTTCAAACGAAGCACTGAAAACAGGGCACATAACTTTGGCTGTACCATTAGCTAAACTATTTAACATGATTCTGCAAAAGTCTGAAACACCGTCCCAATGGTCGGAATCAAACATCATATTAATATATAAAAAAGGCGACCCGAAGGAAATCGGAAACTACCGACCAATTAGCTTGCTACCGAGTCTATACAAATTATTCTCCACAATTATAACTATAAGGATTACGGACACTTTGGAAAAAAAGCAACCGGTGGAGCAAGCAGGCTTCAGAAAAGGTTTTTCGACGGTTGACCACATCCATACGCTTGAAATGATAATGGAAAAGTATCAGGAAAGCCAAAGAACACTTTATATAATGTTCATCGACTACCAGAAAGCCTTTGATACGGTAAGACATGCAAGTATCTGGGAAAGCCTGAAGGAACAAGGAGTGGAGGAAAAATATGTGAATGTCATCAAATCCATATATAAAAACAATAAAGGTAAAATTAAGCTTGAAACCTTAGGCCCGAGCTTCCCAATAGAAAGGGGAGTTAGACAAGGCGATCCGCTGTCTCCACTATTGTTTATAGCTGTCCTCGAGGCGATCATTGGCAAGCTAGACTGGAGCGAACGAGGATTATACATAAATGGCACTTACTTAAGCCACCTAAGATTCGCGGATGACCTAGCACTGCTATCCGAGTCATCCTCCCAACTACAGAACATGGTAGAAACCCTACACCAAGCTAGTGTAAAGGTGGGTCTAGAAATGAACATTACAAAGACTAAGACCATGACAAATGGCTTGAAAATACCTATAATGGCTAATAGCAAACCATTAGAATACGTAGAAAATTATGTATATCTGGGAAAAACTATAAGCTTCGACAGGAAAAATAGAAACATAGAAATAGAGAAACGAATAAAATTAACATGGAACAAATACTGGGGTCTAAAGGACATTTTTAAAAGTAATTTACCACAAGCCATAAAAACAAAAGTCATGAACTCGAGCCTGTTGCCATGTTTGACATATGGTTGCCAAACGTGGAAATTCACTGCTGAAACAAAACATAAGTTAAGCGTCTGTCAGAGAGGACTCGAACGAAGTATGTTAAATATAAGGAAGCTGGATAAAATAAGACACACTAAAATAAGAAAGATAACTAAAGCAACAAACTTTCTGAGTTACGCACAAAAATTGAAATGGAAGTGGGCAGGACACGTTGCACGGCTAACAGATCATAGATGGACCAAAAAAGTAACATTCTGGAAGGGCCCACTAGGCAAAAGGACAAGAGGTAGACCCATTACAAGATGGGAAGATGATATTAAAGCAATAGCCGGTACAAACTGGAGAAAAGTAGCTGAAGACAGAGTCAAATGGGCATCATTGGAGGAGGCCTTCACCCATTCTGGGGTTCCGGTAGATTAAACTTGATAACTTTAAAAGTAACTATAAGTATCATAAAATTAAGAAAATAAAGTTAATTAAGTAAAAACAAATAAATAACATAGAATAAACTAAACAAAACTAACACATACATAGATAGATTTTAAGTGATGTAAATTTAAATAAACTAAACAAAACTAACACATACATAGATTTTAAGTGATGTAAATTTACTGGAAATAAAAGGCTTTTTTATTTTTTTATTTTTATTTTATTTTATTTTATTAAATAGTAATCTTTCCAATTTCTCTTAATAATTATGTTTGATTTGTGAACTCATGAAAAACAGTTTTTAATTATAGCAAACAACTTGTGTTGAAGTCACTTCTACTGTAATACTCGTATAATCCCATCCGACGGTAGACCGGAATTAAGTGGAGCACATTGAGGCAGATAAATTGCGCAGTAACCCGACGCCTCCGAGGCTGAGAGAACAGGGAGCATAGAACCCGCTCGATGGCTCAATATTGCAGCGCCGTTGCACTGCGGCCTAGAAGCTATTGTATTTGAGAGCTTGTCAACTACACGACGAATGTTGGTAGGTTAGACTGGAATTGTTCTCCCTTTAATAACAGTTCTATCAATACCCAGTAAAAAACTAAAAATGTTGTATGGAAGCTTTTAAACATTTTTTATACTATTATTTATTTTGGTTGTGTTATCAGATATAGATACATCATGAGTGAAAATTTCAACTGTCTAGTTTTAATCCAGTCCGGTTTTAATAACAGGGTCTTGTATTTTCCATTTGAGTACGGAACCCAAAAAAGTAATATTTTTTATAGCTTATCGAATGTCTCAAAATCAAGCTTTTATGCTTACCTATATACCCGGTGTATATAATTTGAAAAAAACTTATGATTGCCGTTCCCTTATTTTGATATAGATTGACTTGGTGGCGGAAATAATTGAGTATGAAAAGCCTCTTTACTAGAAGGCCCAATGATGCAAAGTATCTTAAAAGACCGATGTAGAGTGCTTCAGCACCACACATTGTCCCCACTCACAATGAAAATGGTGACACACTCTTGGATTTTACTCATGTTTTCCACCAGAAAGAGTAGAGTCACTTTGGTTGGCTCATTAAAAATACTTTGAAATATTGTGTTTCCAATTGCCTTCTGGTTTTAATAAGAACTATCAAACGTACAGTCCTAATAATGATATAAATTCCTGCCACAAATACATCTGCGAATCTCCAAACAGCCTTGTATTCTTTTTCACCTTCTGCATCTCTCCTGGAGAGTGTCGTACTGAATAGCTATGGTGTGTTAGTGGCTTTAGCACTAAAGACTCCATTAAAACTTGCTTCTTATCCTTTGGAGAAAACTGAAATGTTTATAGGAACGTGTTTTACTAGTATTTTATATTAAAATACTTCTGCTTCTTAAAGTTTTCTAAAATTTTACTCTATTGATGTTAACTTGATTTAAAAAAGATGAACTAAAACAATTATATATTCACGTTGTTTCCAAAATTTACTTTGTTTCATCCTGCCAAATGGTCTCTACTCTGTTGTAAAGGATGAGCAGAATCCAAGAGTAGTGATTACAAAACTCATTGTGAATATAGATAGTGCAATAATGCAGTATGTGACCTACGATATGGTTACTAACAAAATGATATTAGTGATATATCTATTGCATACTTCCACGGAATGTACGACAGTATATCTAAGTTCATAATATATGTAGTATATATTTTCATTGGTTGTGTAACCTGTGTGCATCTCTTTTGAAGTGTTTCTTCACTGGTTGACGGGAAGAGAACGCGTGGGACAAATTAAATCCACCGTTTTACTTTATAAGGCTTGAAATAAATAAAAATAATAAAATCACATGTAACAACAAAGTACTACCTAGCTGTGTTACAACTTCGCCTAGTTGAGAAAAAAGCTTATAATATATTTCATCTGTTTAATCTAAATCTTAGATACTTAATGCCGTAGATTTTTATCTTAATTTAGTAGATGTTTATTTGATTTCAAAAGTTCTTTTTTTACTGAGATATAAAAACTATATAAAAGGTCACGTATAATATACATTTTTGTAAACCTCTTCAGACAAGCTAAATACTTCTGTTTAGATATGTACATTAATCTTTTGTTTCAGTCTCTTCTGATTTTGATCATTCTGTTTTTTTCTGAAAGCTGGTCAAATAATAAGGAAACCAGGATCTGATGATAGGCGAAATATAATATCAATGGCGAAATAAATATTACAACCGAGCAAAGCTCAATGGCGAAATCTTAATATATATAAATCTCGTGTCACAATGTTTGTCCTCAATGGACTTCTAAACCACTTAACCGATTATAATAAAATTCGCACACCATGTGCAGTTCGATCTAACTTGAGAGATAGGATAGTTTAAATCTCAAATTATAGTCGCAATTTTAATTTATTGCTAATTATTGTCTGTTATTATTTGACAGTCACAATTATCTGTTAAATTCAAATGATTCTAACAGATGTCGATACCTTTCGACTGGGTTGAGTAAGTAATCAATAGATGGCGCTGCCATAATATGAATTAATTCTAAGGCGGTACGAAGTTCGCCGGGTCAGCTAGTATAATATAATATCATAATCACACCCGTCGCGATTTGGGTACTCGGAGATATTTTTTTTGAAGTCGGTTTTATATTTCGTACAAAAATATATTACTTTAACACCACCTTCACGGGCGTTTAAAATGCTTCTTCGGGGAGACAGGCGTTATTTTATGTATGTATGTATGTAAATACTTAAAGTATATTTTTGTTGCGCAGGCGGAGGAACTGAACTCGCTGGTGGGAGATGCTTTCCGAATGGCGTTCGCGTCGCAGCTGCAGCCCTCTGCACCGCTCTGGGTAAGTGACGTCATAGGCTTAACTTTAACTTGTCTTAGTAATGTATGTGTGTAATCTTCAGTTGAATGATCTCCACTGCTAGACACTGCCACAACAATCGATTTCATACTGTTCACATAAAACGGCTTCCTGCGGTCTTTACCGGGTCATCAGAATACCTTGTAGGAGACCTACCCACTCTTGACATAACTATAAGTATCTGATGGTAGAAAGAAAGTTATTAGATTATGTGGTTATGATTATTATTATAATCAAGAGTCTGTATCAATTCACTGCTTGATTCATTTATTTAGCTTTCATGCGTACGAGCCAAATTTGCATATAATAATAATAATAATAATAATGTGGGAACCTAAGGAAAACACACTTGCACAGTGAATGTTACCGACGTTGGACCATAATTCAAAGTTGGTTTACTTTAACACATACGTTATTCACTTCATTTAATAAGTTGAGTTAGATCTTGTAATAGAGCACCCCTTGTTTATTTAATAATGATGATTATCAAAGTATTTAAGCACAAAACAAGATACAAAATAAAACTGCAAGAAATCATCAAGTATACGACTCTTCTACTGACCATAAACTTATCACGTTAGTGGTGAGTAAATCTCAGTTTAGTTCCTAGTTCATAACAAAACTAGTTAAATGTTTAACATGTTCTGTTTCACTCGATACACAAATACTGAGCATGCACTGTTTATGAATGCGGTATTGCAATAGACGGTGTTGGTGTAAGGCAGCTGCACATTAGTTGTGATTTAGTACGGTGTAAATTCTGCCCTAATATTTGTTCTTTATTGCTTTGGTTAGGCTAAGAGATAGATTGCTAAATTGAAACTGATTAGGCAACTACTGATGCGAACCTAGTACCAGTAATAGATATTAGTGTAACATAACACAAATTCTTTATTACAGTACTTGTAAATTATACAAGCTGTGATGAATTGAAAGTACCTCATTTTATTTTAAAATTATAGAATTCTTACAGCAAATTTAATATATTAGTCAATCTTAGTATGATATAGGAGGACCTATTAACAGTTTTCGTATAACATCTACGTTACACAGATACAAGCAAAGTAGATACAAACAAAAAATAGACATAATTACTTTTGGTTTCCATACACAAAGAAGGAGCTGTTGGCTTGGAACTGTTGGCTATGCGAAAAACTTATGGAATATTTTTTTTAACTTTAGTTAACGCAATACTTAATTTAAAATAACTCATACTTTGTTATGTTTATACAAACACATAGGTGTAAAGAACCTCTACTTACTTACAATTGAATGAAATATTTATGTATTTACTGTACTTTAGTTAATTTCTATGTTAACTTAGTTATCAAGTAAATTCAGAACTGTAACTTTATCTCCATTCAATAAATTTATTTAATTAAAACTTTTTTAAATTGTAAACAATGATTTTTCGTACAAGTAACGGTTGATTATATCTCGGGTTGATTTAGTCGCAAGTAATTTGCAGTATGTAATTAATTTAATTTTGCTTTAAAATTGTAATAAGCATATGGAGAAAGGAAATGCGGCACCAATATGCCATTTATAACCAACTTTATAAAAAGGAATAATAACTATAAATATAACTTAAATCTATTGTAATTTTTTTACAATTTAATCTCAAAACTCTGCAATTTATGAACCGATTAGAAAAAATATTTTTTTTCGGGATTGTATTTTCTTTTTTTGGAATGTATTCAAATTGAAGAGAAAATATTCTGTAACGTTAAAAAAATTAAGAATGAATATTTCTATTTAATAGAATTTTACATTAAGATATAGACGCATTATGGTTATTATTGAATGTCATAATGACCTTAAAGAGTTTCATCATATTTTATTACGAGTACTTTTAGGAAAAAAAACCATATCTATATGTAAGCAGAACCGTTACTTTTACTCAAACAAAAACCATTCAGAGTAATAAATATAACAGTATTCAAAATAACCATACAAAAAGCTTCCATTAGAGGAACGTAAATACCGTTTTTATCGCACCACTTAAAATCCCTTTACAGTTTTTTATTGAATCTAAATCCATCATCACGTGGGCTATCAATCAAATATAATCTGTTTTGTAAACAGAGTCGATGTGTTTAAAACTAAGAACTATCAATATTGTGCGGGTATACTATTAGCAGTTAAATGCTCCCAGCTCCCGAACTAACCACACCCGCCGTCCGCCGCCTTTAACACCGTAATGATATGTTTGGAACAAGTTAGCTATAAAACACCGAGGTTGTATGAATGGGCAGCTTTTTGTGAATATTAATAGTGTATATTTTACAGGACAGTCACCTCGTATATCTATGTTGTGACTTTCAAGTATCATCAAGACGTTTCAGTATCGTTTTGTCTGTTAAAACGCTTTAATCTCTATAATATTCGTTTAATTTTTTTAACTGGAGCAGTGATCGATTCGCTAACGCTAGTTCTTGACATTTCACGAAAATGAAATGGGTGTCGTAAGAGGCGACTAAAGGAACAAAATAAGCAGCTAACATCACTGCCAAGAGAAGGAAAACTTGAAGCAAACCCTTTACCAACCCGTCTGCCCAGCGCGTATAGTAGGCCAAAACCTCCTTTCTAACTAGAGGCCTATGTCCAGCGATGGACTGTTAAAGGCTGTTGATGATGATGATGTTGTAATGGAAACACTATAAAACAAGTGCCTCTAGGATGCAGTGGTAGTGTATATAACTGCTGTGCTTGAGGTGTCAGCTTCAAATACTGGGTCGCATCAAATGTTTGTATCATTTACAGATATTTGTTCTGGAGTTAGGGTATTTTCTATGTATAAAATGTATGTATTTACAAAAATAAAGATAATCTATCAATATCACTTTCATAGTACAAGCACAGAATACATAATAGTACCAGTACAGAAGCTTCACTCCGAAAAGTAAATTAAAGAAATAGGGACCTTTGGTGTCATTACATTAAGTTCAATTCAGATTGCACAGCGCCGAAGCACCTACGATTATATTTACCTACAATTGCTATCTCTTTCTATCTTGTAACTCTTATCTGTTCTAACGATAATAGGGTCGTCTTCTTTTAAAAATAATTTAAACATAATTATTTCTTTTTTCTATTACTTTAGTGAACAAATTACTTTTCAAATAAAACTAACGTTGTTAGTAGCATTTATAATTTATTCGCGAATACCTCCATACGTTTTCGATACTGTTGCGAGATGTGAGACAGCCTGATATTACTGAAAGATGTTGACTAACGTCGTACTATAACTACTCTAGGTACTTTTTTCAATAAATTACGGTTTAAATAATCGGAACAACATACGTAGGACGCAAAAATAGTAGTTCAGGAGGCAATACCTAAAGACTTAATATTGGTTCAAACTATATTTTTAATATTGTTATTTTATATTTTGGTAGCAGGTCATAAAATTATAAAAATGTCCCTTCCACCTGGCACGCGCACACCACTTCTTGATCTTTTAAAACAATACATGTTCATTGCTCCTATACTATAAACATACAAAAAAATACTTCTTAAATATGCGTTAATAATAATAGAATATAAATATAAGCGGATTCGTTTTCATTATCGGTACTTTTAATATATTTATAGACTAGCTGAGCCCCGCGGTGTTACCCGCGGTTATTGTTTTAACCACGGGCAACGACGCGGGGCGAAGCTAGCTTAAAAAAAGTACCCTTAGTTACTCCTTATATCATCAGCTACCTGCTACTGAAAGTCCCGTCGAAATGGTGTAGCTACCCGGAACAAACAGACGTACACAAAAATTGTAAAAAAAAATATTTTGGCATATGTACCTTGTATACATACTTGCATTCAGTGAAAAGCGGTTATTTTAGTATTACAAATAGACACTCCAATTTTATTTATTTCTATAGATAATCTCTTGGTATGTCCATTTTAAGAAATGTCACTATAGCTCTCAGACTAAAAATATCAATCGTTAACCTACTTGACCACGTTATCATAGGTACTTTTTTGTTTTGTTTTTGTTTTATTATAAATATAAATGGTGTATGTTACACGAGAGGGAGTGAGTGCCAATTCCTTCAAAAGTGTAGTCTTTCTCCACAGTACAAAATAAAATATTAAAATACAAATTACCGTCATTACACTTGTTATGGTTTTTAGGGTTCCGTAGCCAAATGGCAAAAAACGGAACCCTTATAGATTCGTCAAGTCTGTCTGTCTGTCCGTCCGTATGTCACAGCCAATTATTTCCGAAACTATGAGAGCTATACTGTTGAAATTTGGTCAGTCGATGTATTCTGTAAACCGCATTAAGATTGTTACATAAAAATAGAAAAAAAACAATACATTTTGGGGGTCCCCATACTTGGAACTGAAACTCAAAAATGTTTTTTTCATCAAACCTATACGTGTGGGGTATCTATGGATAGGTGTTCAAAAATGATATTGAGGTTTCTTATATCATTTTTTTCTAAACTGAATAGTTTGCGCGAGAGACACTTCCAAAGTAGAAAAATGTGTGTCCCCCCCCCTCTAACTTCTAAAATAAGGGAGTGATAAAACTAAAAAAAAATATATGTTGTACATTACCTTGCAAACTACCAACGAGAATTGGTTTGAACGAGATCTAGTGAGTAGTTTTTTTTAAATACGTCATAAATCGTAACACGCAATTTACCTTTCATCCAATCAATACACTAGTATAAAAACATCGATGAAAGTTACAACGAACTACAAGAACTTTAATATGATGCTACTTGCTGATACGGAACCCTTCATGGGCGAGTCCGACTCGCACTTGGCCGCTTTTAATACAACAAAATCACTTACCATTCAATATCGTCAGGAATATTAAAAAATGATAATTCTGATTCCTTGTTTTTTTCAAACATCCGTAAACAGAGCAATATCTTTTATATGGATTAGAATATCGAGGTTTGTGATTAGTTGCCATTGTGGGTATCGAAAGTATAAACAAAAATTTATATAATGCGCGAGAACGACGACGCGGCGACGCGTATCGCGCGTAAGTGACAACCCTGGCCTGCGCGGCAGGCAGGCGGCCGAGTATACCTAAAGTGCGGAGTGACACCCCCCTGGTACAAGCTCTGGTTAGTTTGAAACTGGTCGGGGTTGTGTGTTAGTGTTATTATAGCGAGGCGTGTTTCCCAACGAACTCATTTACAAATAGAATGTTGATAACAGTAGACAAGTAATTAGATTTCAAGAACAAACGTTTGGTGAAGTTGCTCAATCGAGTCCTGTCATAATCCTAATTTATTGAGAAGTAGCGCCGCCGCGCCTGTTTAATTTGTTCAAAAGTAAAATTGACGTTCAGAATTCATTTACCAAAATCGTTTTAAATTGCATGTATTAAATATTTTCTTATGTAACTATATTCCACATTTTTTACAGAGCTGTGCACATTTCTACATTTATCGGGTTGTTATTTTAAATTTTGTTAATTATTAGAGACCTTCAACTTTAGAGAACACCATTTTCAAAGCATTTTCTAAATTAATCATAGTAATAAATAATAATATAATAATAAATATTTCGGACATCTTACACACAACGTCATCTAGTCCCAAACTAAGTAGAGCTTGTATTATGGGTACTATATAACTGATATAAATGCATTAACATATTTTTTTTGTGTAAATACATACATATTATACATAGAATACACCTAGATTCCAAAACAAATATTTATGGATTACACAAATATTTAGTCGAACTCGAGACCTCTTGATCAGCAGCCGCATACGCTAACCACTAGACCAACAAAACAATCATGGGGGAATCATAATTATTCACATATGTTTTTGGCACTTCAATTTATTATAAAATCCTCCCCGCAAGAATCTAATTAGAAGCCATACACTAAGTTAGTGAGGGTCTTGAAGGAATGGAGGAAGAGTGGCAGAACGAAATAATCAAAACAATTTGTTATTAGTGATTTACATAACGAATTTAACTGCTTAACACCCATTTCTCAGTATTTTAAAGTATTTAAGTTAAATGTAATTACTTAAGTATTTTAAAAACTTAATTTAATCAATCCAGAATATTTAACTAGTAACTTATTTTATCTCGTCCTCTAAAGGTTGGTTTTGTTAGCTGAAGACTAGCTTATAATTTTGTTTCAAAACTACAGCAGTTCAACAACATTGGAACCTTAGTACTGACAGCACAATCCCTCGGGGAGCTCGGCTTACAACCGCAGACATGGAGAATTAAAATGGTAGGTTTCTAACACCTGAAAACATGTATCTGCTTCAAAAAAAGTGATTTTGTTGTGTGTGTATCAATTACTATATCTTTAAAACATGAATACTTGTATCCTCACGTTTAACGATTTGATGAATGTTCATGACAACCGGGACCGTCCATACCAAAGTAATCATAATATTGTGATGACAGTATTAGGGATCTTTTGTCATATTTTAAGGAACTTTATTATCTTTCGTATTCCGGGCTGTTAATAAGAATTTCTTGCGAAAAAAACCTAACAAAAATTTTGGCCAGACCCGGGATTTAAACCCGAGACCGATAGGCAGTCGTATATTCTAACCTCTAGGCTAACGAGTCAGTCGAGTTGTCTAAGTTTGCCGGTGTTACACATCCGTGCCTCAGAGAGCACATTAGGCCGTCGGTCCCGGTTGTCATGAACATCTATGCTATTCGTTATTGAGAAATCAGTGGCCTCAAATGTATTGAAAACTAGTTAAATCTTCGAATTCGCCCTCAGGGTTGCGGAAGTCCGATGCCAGACTCTTCATGTAAAAACTGACAAGCGGTTGAACTGGTTGCCAACCACAATTAGTCTTGGGAATAATAAGGGCTAGGAAGATGATGATTATCTTATGATTTTGCTATAATAGTCCCATGATCGGTCTATTAGTACTATTTAAAAGCCGTATTTTTATGCATACAACTTGCTTACAACCTTGAACTCATCATATGAATAAAATAGCTTATGTATTTAATAATGAACAAGCTTTTTCATTGGTATATAAACAAAGTTTAATTTAAGAAAAATCTGTGTAAGCTTTTTATTCACTACTTAAAATAAACTTTAACGCCTACCTAGCAACATTACTAGAATATCCGACCGAAGTGAGGGTCAGATTACAACCGCAAAACATATAATATGTTTCTGTAGCTGAATTTAATTGTTGGGTTTCATGATAATCTGAAGTCGGTTTTTGTACAGGACGAATTATTTTGCTTTTTTACTTTGCTTGTATTTTGATTGTTACCACACAAAGCTACGATGTACCTAATATCAGGTTTTCTTTCGAGAAGGCATACGTGTATATTTTAATAGCGTACCTATAATATTTTTTCTACTCTAAATTAAGTTATTTTGCAATGGAAAGGTTGTTCTGAAAAAAAAGTAAAAATTATTTTGAAAAATATTGTCGTTTACATTTTAAAGGTTGTTTGCTTTAAAAAAAGAAAGAGACAACTTCCGCTTTAGAAATATACATCCTGTGTCACGAGGGAATTTACAAACATACATAAAGACACATAGTCACCCAGACTCAGAACAACGATTTGGGGATCACACAAAGTGTTGTCCCATGTGGGATTCGAACTTACACCACTTGTCGCAGTAGAATGCGGTGTGACAACTTAAATCAATAGGTAAACAGTGCAGTCAATATTCGGTTAAAAAACTATCATGCAACATATCATGGGGTTATATTAACCCGACACGAACGGAAATATTTATCAGTTTCCACGTTTTCAGTTTTAATTTATAATTGTTTAGAACCCTAACTTAATGAGCAATAAAGATATAAATCGCCAGTAGCTTTTTTCACCTATTAATTACAATAGCAATTAAAGTATTTAGGAGCGTATCGTAAGCGCAGATAACACGCGATTTATTGTGACCCCCGCCCCCACTGCCCCGCCTCACACCCCCTGCAGCTCCAGGTGTATTGCTTAGACAAAACACTACAGTAAAAGTTTACGACACTATTATTTGTACTTTTTGAACGTGAACCAAGACCTTGCATCACGATTTGAATGTTTTATAGCCTTAAAGAGCCAGTATTGTACTTTCGTTTGTTTGGTACATTCCTGCTATGTTAATGGCAGTAATAATTCTTAAGGAATGATGTTCGATGAAATTATTGTTTTGGCTTTCGGGTGTTTAATTAAATTTTTCTTTTTTGATTAAATCTAAACTAATATTTATTCATTCGCGTGTTTTCTTTGTTCACTTTCATTGTTTATACTTGTTAGAAATTATGCTAAAAATATCCATAATTATATAAATTAATGATCAGTATTAATAAATAAAAGACAGAAAAAAAGAGAACTGCAACAATTTTCTATGAAAATGTTTCTTAATTATATAGTAAATGTATAAAGTTTGCTAATATTAAGTGCAACGTAAAGAATTAAAACACAGGCATATAAAAATATTTGAGAGAACCGTTTTCAAAAACGATAACTCACAAACTCATAAAGAAACAATTTTACGATCTGCTCTCTCGACCCAGGTCTACAATGTACTGCAGTAGTTTCAGTTTTGTACACTTTGTAGCGATCTTTTATTTCACAATACTTAAAATCTTACACACACAAGACTTGTCGATTGACAATATGGTTTTATTGTCTTTTATAAGTAGTTATTAAGTATATTGCAAAAGCTTTTGTAAGTCCTAAGTACGACCGCGGCATCTAAATAGAAGCAAAATAATTTAGTTTCAAAAAAATGATTGCAAATAGAATATTTTTTTATTAAATAGAGACATTTATTGTGGTGCAATAAGCTCTGATGCATGGTTAGGCTAAAGTTAAGTTAATGACCATAGTAAGATAATTAAAAAAAATGAGATTAAATTAAAGAGCCTTCGGATACCTAACTGTTATTTATGTTTCATTATCATTATACTCTGTATTACGAAGTTATTTGACTATGCAAGACTACATAAATAAATCACATAGGATGTGACCTTAGGGACTGAGCTTGAACCAACTTACACTTCGGTCTGCCACGTGCAAAACCAGATCTCATTTTAAGAACTACAGTTACTCAAATTCTTACATCCCTACTAATATTATAAATGCGATAGTAACTCTGTCTGTCTGTCTGTCTGTAACGCTTTCACGCTTAAACCACTGAACCGATTTTGATAAAATTTGGTATGAAGATAGAACTGAACTTGGGAAAGGACATAGGCTATTATTTACCGCGGTAACCGAAATACACGCGGGCGGAGCTGCGGGCGAAAGCTAGTATGTTATAAATTCTAAAGTTACTCTGTCTGTTACACTTTCACAGCTACACCGCCGCACAGATTTCAATGAAATTTAGCATGTAAATACTTTGATTCTTGAGGAAGGACAATACTTTGTACCGTGAAAACCGAAATACACGCGGACAGAATCGCGGGCAAAAGTTATAAATGTTTTGTGTCTGTCAAATTAACAGATTTACCTAATATTTTTTTGTTGAGTACTTATTGAAACTAATTTCGAATATATCAGAACAAGTTTCAATTTGATTAAAGTAAAACTAGCATTTTCTTGTAGTGAAGGATTAAGAATACAGTGTCCTACAATACAATACCAATTGCCACTAATGTACTCGCAAGTTCATCCCATGGGTGTCACAAGAGGTGACTAAGTAAGCAAACTACTCAATACAACAAAACTTCACAGAGGAAGAAAGCTTGAAACAAACTCAAACCAACACGTCTGGTCAGCGCGATATGGTAAGCCATAACCTCCTTTTAGAATATCTCTACGTCTTACAATATGCCCTAAATCAGAAGTGGCAGTGGGCAGGATATGTAGCAAGATACACAGACAAAAGGTGGACTTTAGAGGCAACTACATGGAAAGGACTAAGTAGAAAAAGGAAAAGGGGCGCCCTAGAAAAAGGTGGATAGAAGATTTAAAAGTAGGAAATGAATGGAGAAAGAAAGCTATGGATAGAGAGGTTTTGAAAAAGCTGGAGGAGGCCATTACCCGAGAAGGGGTTCCGATCAATGGTATTTAAGAAAGCTTAGGTTAAAAATAAGGAAAATACAATAAATGCTCATGCTTTCCATCAGGCAGAGTAGAGTCACTTTGGCAGGCTTAAATATATAAATATATATATATATATATTTTATTTATAAGTCACGTTAAAAATGATAAATCGTTATTTAAATATATGTAAATAATAACGCATGTAATCACATTTGTAGATTGGAAATCTACGGGTTTTATTATTATTATTATTATAACCTATTTTAAAAGGAAGGTCTATGTCCACCGATGAACTGCATATCATCTCAGTGGATCTCAAAGCCTACATATTTTCCACTTAATACGTAAATGAGAAAGCTCACCGACTGACCTCCATCGATATAGTAAGTTCACAATAAAGTAGCAGATACACTTTCTGAAAGTAGAACCCTGTCCCGCCGTCCCGGTAATTAAATCTGAGTCGACCGGCCCAATACTGCCGCCTCGCACGCCAATCCGTCCGACCCTCGCTCGCGTCCTACTCGCACCTGTACCGGTCTGTATATCAGCGTCTTCTTTCATCGAACGAAAGTGACTTTCAGATGGCATTCTCATTATTACGATTGTTTAAACTGCAATGGAACACGCTCCTATTTGTTTTTAGAATGTTTATACAAAATATTTGTTGAATTTATACTTTTTCCTAAAACATAAAAAACATGTTTGGTGTTTGTACTTTCATTTTTAACCGACTTCAAAAAAAGGAGGTGGTTCTCAATTCATCGGTTTCTTTTTTTTAATGTATGTTCAGCGATAATTTCGTCGTTTATGAACCGATTTCAAAAAATATTTTTGCATATGAATAGGCATAGTTTACAGGTGGTCCCATTGTCACCATATCGGGATCTGATGATGGGATCCCAAGGAAATCGAGGGAACTCTTCAAATATCATAGGCACAATTGTCGCGATTTGGGTTCCCGGAATAGTTTTTCGTTGAAGTCGGTTTCTTTTTGTTAAAATTATGTATGTACGTCTACCTTAAGCAATGTAGTTCAAATATTTTACATTACAACGTTTTTGTGTGTTTGCTTAAATTTAATGTTTCAAGTGTATAAATGTGCCCTTTGAACATGGCAGATCTCAGGAGAGGTCATTGTCCTTATGTCATCAGCTAACTGTCACTGAAAGTCCGGTCAAAATCGAGCCTGCCATTCCAACGATTAACCGGAACAAACGAACAGACAGAAATTTAAAAAAAAAGTTTTATTCATTTAATTACCGTGCATATTATATATTCCATCATGTGCATTTAGTAAGTAAATGTTCATTTGTAATTAAAAATCGACACTTGAATTTTGTTAGTTTGTATCGATAAAGTTTTGTATACATATCTACATATGTCTATCTATTTGATAATAATGTAAAGCAGGCACCACACTTCGTTATTCGCTATTCGTTATGTGTCTACGCCGTATTCGCCCGAATATTTGTTATGCACGCAAACAACAAACACGCCACCACACTTCGAACTGGTATGTCAAATATGTGTGTTGTAGAGATGTGTCATTGTCATGTTTATGCTGAACGAAACGAATCCATACGAACGAGCGAAACATAATATTTTAATTTCCTTTTTATATTATTAAATTTACAGAAACAATACTTAAATGAAGTCTAATTAATTTGATCATATGATAGATTATTTTAATCGTTTAATCGATTTATTCTATTTCAAAAACTGTTTTATAGTCTATGGTTGTTAGATGAGCACAGGACATTGTCATTTTTATTGGTCAACGAACGAACGAAACATATTATTTTATTTCCCTTTTTATTTTATTAAATTGAGAGAAACAATACTTAAATGAAGTCTAATTATTTTGATCATATGATAGCTTATTTTAATCGTTTAATTGATTTATCTATTTCGAAAACTGTTTTATAGTCTATGGTTGTTAGTTATGCACACTATGCACAGGGCACTTCACTAGCCGTCCGAAGTGTGGACAGTCGATGCGCGTATTCGCCTTATTCGTGTCCTTTGAAGTGTGTCAAAAAACCGACAAGTCGACGGATATGCGTATTCGCTATTCGGCTTAACGAATAAAGCGAATATTGGCGAATATACTCTCCACACTTCGCCGTCTGCGCGCGAATAACCCGCATAACGAATAGCGAATAGCGAAGTGTGGTGCCTGCTTAACAATGTGTATCGAAAACTGGTTACCATGGTACAAGTGCTGCCTACTTTGCATGGCATGTAAGATTATTATTATTTTGAAGGCATAAATAAGAATTAAGCTAGATTAAATACTATTTTAAAGTCCAAAGCATGCTTTTTATTTCATGTACAAGTTTCATAAACAATTAATCTTAAAAACGAAACAGTAATATTTAGCTAATTGTCAAATTAGTTAACCTTCAAACAATTTATTTCTACATTGAGTTGGTTTTAATTAAACCTGGTAGGTATTGCCCGTTTGAAAGGTCAACAGTACGAAACGACACAGATAAAGGCTGTTACAGTAGGCTGTACTAATTTAATGAACCGTACAATTGCGTGCTTGTGTCCAATAATATAATTAGTAAAAAAAATTCAAGGTACCGATATTTCGGTAAGACATAGTCGGTGACAAAGTTAGGGTTGCCAAGTCGATAGTTTGTTGGGATAGTTCTCGCTTTCATTAGGTATAAAGAAATGTCAGAATTTAAGATCATGAACATCTACTCATATAGGTATCTATGAATATACGTGAGTATATTAGTCATAAAAAAATATTTCAGTGAATTAATTTAAAATTTAAATGCATAACTAATGCCTATACGAGTGTAGCGTCGTGATCTTAGTTTGTGGTATTATTTTATACCTATTAAAAGCGAGAAATTTCCCTAAAAATACAAAACACAATTGTAAAAAAAAAATCGTAAGCACCGTCAACTAACCCTAAATTAAGCATAGCTGACACTGGGGGCTAGTTTGGAGAGAAAAAATAAATTTGAACCCAAAACCCACATGATTACTACACCACTAGGCTAAACGTGCACTCAAGTTAAGTAGTGTTTGAGTAATCCTTATTTAGTTACAACAATTATATGTCTCTCCGTCCGGCTTTCGCGCAAAAACTACAGAACTGAAAAAACAGAATGTGTACTTCAAATATTGTTAGAAGCCATAACAAAATAATATCAAGAAAAAAAATCAAATCGAGCACAAACTTACATCCTTATTAATTACTATTACATAATATTATAAATGCGAAAGTAACTTTGTCTGTCTGTCTGTCCGGCTTTCAAGACAAAACTACTGAACCTATTTATATGAAATTTGGTTCACAGATAGTTTAGTGCCCGAGAAAGGACTCAGGCTACTTTTCACCTTGATAACCAACATACATGCTAAATAATCCGCGGGGGAAAGCAAATTAACTAAAATCATTATTTATTACACAGACATTCAAAAATATATTTTGACCTTTTTACGGGGTGAAAGGTTTTGTACGCACCGTGGTTACCCTACGCAAGTTAGGGTGCGTATCGCGCTGTGCTATGGTTGCGTCCAAACTGCGGGCGAACACGCGACTAATAAATATCATACTGTATCGCCACATCGCTCTAGTAATAGAATTAAATGTGCGCCAAAAATGTGTTATAGTAATGTGTGTTTGACACAAAAACTATAATGTACTAACAATAAATGTGCAAGGATAAAGATTAATAAGATTTAATAACCTTATGACAAAATAGAGAGACAGCATAACTAATAAAGAAAATTCAACAAAATAGTTATATTTAAGAAAGTAATATTTTCTATTTTTAAAACTTTACTTGAGACGAAAATTAATGAAAAATTTCTTGAAACTACAACTAACGTAATACTATAATCAAATTACATTTAGTAACTACTACTAAATATTATTATAATAAAAATATTTATGTTTCCTAATCTATTAAAATAGAAATTTGAGGGATTGCTACCATGTACTTTTTTGTTAGTGAGTATCCAATATCGGATTGAAAATGAAAGTTCAATCATGAAAGTTTCCTAATCTAAGTTTTAAATAATTTCTAAGATTATAATCATCATTCTGCAATGAGTCCATCTATCAAAGCACTATTTTATAAATTAGCTTACCTAAAATGTAGGTACTGGTAAACCAGAAAAGCAGTCCCCGCCCGCATTGCAATGACCTGAAATATAAATTGTTCACAAACAATAAACCATTAGAAACAATTTAATAATAAAAATAAATCCGCGGCATGTTACCGTACAATGCGGTATTATAAAGATAAAGAAAATATTTGCTCCAGCGTCGACTTAATTGTGCTGATCGTAAAAATGTCGAAAGTACGCAGTACGCACAAGCCCCACAAGCACGCCGCCGCCCGCCGCTGTTTGAAACTCGTTCACCGTACGCATTACGAATTCTATAATTGTCCATTATCTTGTTGAATTAAATGATTATGAGTGCGGCAGATTTTTACTTGATGGTCAGGTAATATTGTAACTTCTTGATAAGATTTTAAACATCTGTTTCTATTAAAAATCATGTATTAAAAAGTCTAACTTTATGAAGGCTATTTCTGCGGCCAACTTTTTGGTTTTTTGCCAACTTGAAAAACCAAAAAATTTACTGCAGTTTGATCGAACCTCTATACCTTGTCCATTCCTTTAATATCTTTTTGACACATCACGCCTATAAATTACCGTTTTCTTTTTTCAAAATAATGTATTACAGTAATATCGTACTTTATAGACGCGTAGTGAAGTGCCCTGTGCATAGCTTACAATCACAGACTATAAAACAGTTCTTAAAATCGATAAGTCGATTAAATGATTAAAATAATCGATCATTTTATAAAATAATTTAACTTGTGTAAGTATTGTTACTGTTAATTTAATAAAATAAAAGTCGTGTGGCACTCGGTGACTGCCTCGGTAAAGCTATTGCATAGAATTTTTTATCAACTTATGCAATTATAATTATTTATTTTTTATTTATAATGCATTTTTTTTTATATAAATTGAAGTTTACAAAACTATATACACTGTCTTTTTACCAACATACATTCTAACAAACTAAATCTTTCTTTCACTTTGGAAGTTAGGCCTTATTATGCCAGTCCACAAGGCCGGCGATATAAGCGATGTCAAAAATTACAGGCCGATCACTATACTATCTGTGTTCGCCAAGTTGCTAGAATCCTTGTTATGTCCTTACGTATCATGGTATATTAAGAGTGTTCTCAACATGGATTTGTATCTGCTCGCTCGACTTGCACCAATCTTGTGTATTTTATTGATGACATATCCCGTTGTTTAGACGATCGCACTCCCGTTGATTTTATTTGTAATGACCTCTCGAAAGCTTTCGATAAGGTTCCTTACAGTATATTATTACAGAAGTTATCGCTACTTGGTTTCGCTGGTACTTTTCACAAATGGTGCTCCTCATACTTGCGCGAGCGGACATCAAAGGTAGTAGTCAGTGGATATGAATCGGATCTTTTTTAATATATCTGGGGTTCCTCAAGGTTCTCATTTAGGACCTATATTCTTTAATATTTTCATGAACGACATCACCTCTTGCCTCAAAAATAGCAAACCATATCTTTATGCGGATGATCTCAAGTTAATGAGACCAATCAGGAATGTTCAAGACAAAATGCTATTGCAAGAAGATCTTGATGGATTGGTTAGTTGGTGCAAAGATAACAAAATGGCACTGAATGTTGACAAATACTGTTATATTCGCTTCACTCGAAACCGTAATGCTGAATGGCCTGGAGTTTATACAGTATCTGACCAACGTATTCAAGAAGTCGCAAGTGTTAGGGACCTTGGCGTTATTATTGATAAAAAACTTGATTTTAGGAAACATTATGATCGTATAGTCTCTACACTTAAAACCCTCGGTTTTATAATGAAAAACACCAAAAAATTTAAAAATTAAGTGTCAGATTAATACGAGAGTTTCGTCAGTTCTGTCCTGGATTATTGTTGTGTAGTTTGGCATCCACTATCCATCCACCATCCATTCACTATGAAGTTCATTCCAATAGAATTGAACGCGTTTAGAAAAAAAATGTGTACCACTTAGCATATAAATTTAACCTTTCAAGAAAACTAACCAGCTACACAAACAGACTTATCCATTTCAAAATACAATCACTAAAAAAGCGTCGTTAAATTT
The DNA here is from genome assembly GCA_932526445.1 of Phragmatobia fuliginosa. Classification (NCBI taxonomy): domain Eukaryota; kingdom Metazoa; phylum Arthropoda; class Insecta; order Lepidoptera; family Erebidae; genus Phragmatobia; species Phragmatobia fuliginosa. The sequence goes on from OW052065.1 coordinate 483,842, forward strand.
TTGATTTATCATTATTACACATATTAGTTAATGGTAAAATAAATTGTCCTCATCTACTACAAAAACTTAATAATACGGTCTCCAATAAACTTCCACGACTGACTAGATACTCCCTTTTACACCTAAGAGATCTAAAAGCTACCTCCGTTGTATTGTTTAAATGTATAAATATTTCTTATTTAGTGATCTATCATTTATACTTTTAATTATTTCATATATAATTTAAAAAACTAATTAACGAATAATAAATATTAAAACTAAAAATATTTAATTAAATCAATTGAAAGTTCTTCCTCAATAAAATTGATTTTAATTTCAAATCGAATCGGTGACGTGCGAGAGCGTCACTATTTTCGAAATTTCTTGAACTGTCAAAAAGATATTAAACGAATGGACAGAGTATAGTTGTTATTTTAATATGTAGCCTGGTTTAGTTAAAAGTAAAAAACATCACCATATGCAGCTTTACATTTATTGACATTTCGCTGTCTATCCATAATTTGACCGTTAATAACTGATTTGCATAATTTTCTTTTGTCTTATCTACATCACATGCCAATTTTTGATCATAATCTATAAGTAATTAGAGCTGTATCCATTAGTGTAATTACATGCCATTTTATTCTAGTAGAATTTCATTAAATAAACTCCTATTAAGTTAGCTGGCTTTCAACAAAACTGTTATTAATCCTAACAGCAATCAACATCCATTATAATACTACTGTGACTAAAACCGCGACGAATAAAATTGTCACGACAATTTGTCAACACCCTTACTAAACCCTCAGTAGACGAGTCACAGTGGCGTCTGGTTGTTGGGCTGTAAACGGTTGCGTGATCACGCGTGACGCGTATCCTCTATCGCACTACTTACAGCCTTCGTCAGTTTTGTTTACGATTCCAAAAGCAAGGGTTTTCATAAAGAGAGAACGACATTCAGTTCTGTCTTTTGTATGAATATCTGTGTTTTATGATTTTCGTAAGAAAGTTCTTTGGTCAGTTCTCTCTGTCGTCGTTTACTAAATATCAGAATAACGCCTATATTGGTCGATGAACAGACTATTTAGATAACCAAAAATTATTATATTTATAAAAAATATTAAAAGTAATTAGTATGTAGTTATTATTGTAAGCTTTAGCTTTTAGAAATAAAAACTGATAAAGTTCCTGCCATCTTTTTGTACTTCACAGTATTGCCGGTTTCCTCTTTATCATTTAATAATTGACGTGTCCACAATCGCAGCTCATATTTCATTACATGCGCTTAAGGACTAAAGGATTACCTACATTCAGTATTTATCGTAATTTTTAAAGAGGCCGTCAATCAAATATTATTTTGAATAACCGCCTGTGGCGCAAAAGAAGTTTCACAATGATTTACATTTCCTGGACTTAATAAGTTCATATGGTAAGTGATTTTATGAAGTCAGGTTAAAGGTCTTTTTGGAGCTTAAAAAAAGAAAAACAATATGAAAAATGAATTCGCCTTAATTCTGTATCGTTTTCCTTTATCCTTATGAGTACAGTAGTGGGTATTGTCATTTGGATTCTCTCAAGTCGGTATTACTAAAAAAATCGATCAGGCGTGGTAAATGCCTAAGACTTTCGTTTTGTCTACCCCTATTAAAGACATAGCCCTATTAAAGACATGTAGACACTACAATATAAAGAAAGGAAAGGAAAACGAAAAGGAAAAACAATAGTAACACATACTTGTATTTTTAATAACGATAGTTTAGGGATTTTAAATTTAATCTTAATGGCTCGATCCTTTGAATGATCGATTCCTCCGATCTATGGTTGTAACGAGGGATGGACTTAATGATAGAAAATAAAATATCAATAAAGTACGGCACACAGTATTAAATTAAATAATGCGTTGCCGAGGGGCGATGATTAAGCATCATAGAGGTTTCACCACAAAGTTATGATTAGTAGAGAGGGGAGCGTGAGGGTCCGGAGGAACAACAGATAGTGCGAGTAAACAAGGCGGTTAATTTCATTGATGTTATAGCTAATGACGGGGGTGGTGTAAGTATCGTGTGTGGTTGTAATTATCTCGCACGTTTTGTTCGATTCACTTTTGTACTATTCGCGTGTCTGTTGCAGTTAAGAATAACAATTTTGTGTTACGTTAGTGAGAGTGAAAATATTATAAATTCTATTTTTGGTAGTTATCAAATTTGTGTGATGATGGTCTTCGTACAATAGTTGAATGTTGAATTGATTACTTAATTTAAAATAAATTCTCTAGTTCTTGAGTGAATTTTACATTACATTAATTAGTTGAACATAATTTAGTATCATTGATGTTAATGTACCTATATTTAGTAATAACTGAAGTTCCATTAAATAAAACATGCAATATTTTTCGTCACGTCAATGTTTTTTTCTAAATTTCTCTGTTGCAATACGAAAAAACTTGAAATTTTTATTCAAAGACCCTAACAATACACATATAGATGGAGCTGACCGATAAAACTTTACTACTTTTCACATCTTCTATTATTCCGATCGCCTTCAATTCCCTTTCATACCTATTTCATTCGCTATAAAAGCAGTTCTAGCGCACATGTGCAGGCGGCACATAGCTACTAAACTTTTTACACGTTAACCCGTCTCGTGGCCGTACGCTGAATGTTTCAGGCCATGTAAAGCTGCCTGCATACCAAATGACGTACGGAATCGAATGCCTCAGGAGAGGGTTAACCGGTGTCCCACTTTAGAGGCGGCGGTAGTATGTATTACATTATAAATTTAAATATTTAATAAAATATGCATGTTTTTATACCGAGAAGGTTCTGAATTCAAATTTGATATAATAATGCTTCCATAGGCAGTGATAAAGTTCGTGTTTATTTGTTCACAAAAATGGAACCTATACAAAGCGTTTTCTGTATCAGTGATCAATACCTACTAATATTATAAAGTCAAGCTTGTCATATACACACATACATACACACCTCTTAACTCCCTTTGAGGATTGAGATTAAGTTTACTCATAAAAAGCAGCAAATGACAGAGATAGTTTGGAAGTGAGTTCATTTTTCATAATAATCATTGTCGACGTGGCTGGCAGTCGACTACACAAGTTTGCTTATTAACTTTATTGTGCGATTTAAACGTTTCCAACTTGAGCTTATAGGTACAGTGCTGGGCTATGTGCCTTATAGTAATAAGTAAGTAAGTACTTATTTTCTCTTTAAAACTTTAGGCATATGCTAGCAATTTAGTTATGTATATGATTAAGACTACGAGTTGTGCGCTCAAATATAACTTGCCCTATTTATTGATACCTAAAAAAATGATAAATTACTTTATTTTTAATTTTTAAAATGTAATTTATTGTTTAAATTGAAAAGTAACCTTATTATCGACAATCAAAAACCTAAATTATAATATTTACACGGACACTGTTTAATTACAATGCATTATCGTCAGAACGGATATTTACGTCAAACAACGTTTATAGACGTTCACGAGAGCAGCGCGGCGGTGTCACGCAAACACGGGCGACTTATAACGTTTCCCGCATATTACATATACATATTAGTATTGCCGACTGTTCGAATAGCGGATATGAATGTATTTTTAAGCGGCTCACGGAGATTTCGGAGAATCTGGGTGGTAGTACTTGTGTAGAAACGTTATGCTTCATCTTGGTTCATTTGGAAAGTAAGTTCCCTTTATTATAAAATTAATAATCGTTTTTGTGTTTGATAAAACAATGTAACATATTCTAGAACATTAATAATTTTAGTACCACTTGAATTAATATCATAATATTAAAATAATAACAATGTATTGAATAGTGAAATCAATTCCGAATAGACACCCTTACTAGGTACAAGTAATTTGAGGGCACGAAAATACTATACATTTGTTCTCTCAATACAACAGAAAAGGGGATAAAATTACGCCACTATTGCAAGCAGATAATTTATGCATTTGATACGGCTCTCCGAAGCTCTGAAAGTAACACCGCGGAATTCCGGACCCGGAACTGTTAGTGAGAATTTCTTTGACAATAGAAACCAATAACACTCTTTACGTAAACTGAGTATTGAAAATAAGATCTACCACTAGACGAAAAATAATATACTTAAATGTTTATAGCGTTTCCAGCCACTGCATTATTTTCATATAAACATAAAAGTCAGGCCTACGAGTATTTTGTCACTTCTTTACGGGCACGCTAACTCTCGACAGTTGTAAGGCCAATTTTTTTTATACTTTCTGTACCCCTCCTTTGTACAAAACTTAGAAATATTCACCATGTACGAAAAAATTACTCTATTTATTATTATAAAAAAAAATGAAAACTCCTTTGGGGGCACTGCGTGCTCCCTCAAAAAAAGCCCTGCGTAAAGTTACGTAGGCAATTATACGCCTTAATAATGATATTTGCATAAAAATGGAATAAAAATGTTTTTTTCAAAACCATAAACATAGGATACATTTCGCAATTAAAAAACATGCATATATTTTGCAGCATTGAATGAAAACAAACAAAGTGCCATAATTTGAGTAAATTTTTTATATTTTGGTCAACCAAAGTGACTCTCTACCTGATAGAATGCATTAGTAGAATCCAAGAGTACCATCCTCATTGTGAATACAAACAGTGCAGCATGGTGACCGACACTATGGCGGCCTGGTGAGATGTTAGTGCATCATTAGGCATCCGGTCTCACACTCACCAACTAAATACGACAGCAAGAATGCTGTCATTTTTAGGTTGGTGTTTTTAAGTATGTTAAAGTTATGAAGACTGGGATTTGTTGCTATTGATGTTAAGCCACCTTTAAATACAAAAAAACTTGACCAAACCTGAATGATATTTAAATACAGAGAGTTATTTTCTTGTGTTCAAAATACAATGAAAATAAAAGAGTAAGATTAATCGCATAGCCCTTCCTCGTGTCAATTGTATAGTTTTAATTGCAGCCGGTCCCAAACCGGTATGCTGTTGTTTCGTTAAGGACGAGTTGTCAATACTATCTAAGGTTGGTATGGTACAATGGTATGAACAATTGTGTTTTACCGTCTTTACTCATAGTCTTAATACGTTCATTTTAAAAGCATTACTTTATTTATGTTAAACCAAAGATAAATGGTGAAATGTTTCAACTTTTAAGAATAAACAATAAACTTTACCCTGAGCCAACGATTTCCAGTCAACATTACTGTCCTGTTACAACTTATATATGCCTGCTGCGGTGATAAACATTAATGTAATCGACTTAATAATATGGTTGTTACTTGACTGCGTCAGAAGAACGGTAATGTTTTCGAGCGAATTTATGCCCATTTCTTTGGCACGCCCTACAGCCGAAACAGCTTTACAGATTTTGACATGTATGATGTCGTTGAAATCGTTAGACTTTAGGTAGTGAGTAGTAGGCTGTATAAATTTTCAAAATGAAGTCCGCAAATGAAAAGAAGTGAGGTGTGATTTGGTTTTTCTTTTACCTTATCAAGGCAATGCATATGTATGTTCAAAATATGTTGGCCTATTTATAATATCTGTTAGGTAACCACGCTTGATTCTTCGGTAATCTCCAGTTATACTTGTTACTTAAAAATAAAATGGAAAGCGATTAAATAGTGAACAACATCCGATTCAAAAGTAGCAAAAACTGGGGAAAATATCGCCTTGTAATAATATATATTATAATGTATTTAATTTCCACTATATTGAAGCCTGTGGTAACAACCACTAACACAAAACACGCAACTATATTATGAAGTATAAATCATCGTAGTACACCTTACATTGTCTGCCTGTGCCACATTTCGTTCGTGGCTTACACTGCAATAAGCTGTAATGTGCAGTAACGCGCGGTAATGTTCGCGTACCGATCCCATCTGTGGCAACGAGATAAAGCCCGCATTCCACACTAAGAATGCGGTTGATTTATGCGTTGCGTGATCTCGTCGAAATATTGGAACAGTTCTATTGTGTGCCTATCTAACGGCGTATTTACGTCCTTTTCAACGACCTTTGCTTCGAGGTTGTCAACAACCATACACCACTTTCTATAATAAGGTATTTATAGAATCGTGAGCTCATATCAATATCTTAAGTGCGTGTATGCCACAGTGGTTTATTCAAATAATGGGTAATAAAGGTCTTATGCGTTCATAAACATTATTCCGGGCCAATTCAATCTACAATCATCACTTGAATTAGTTTGGATTAGCACTTTACTTTTCAGTTGTACATGTATATAGTGCAATATTAAAATATATTTTTTTTTATAATAAAAAGGGTCTGTATATCCAAGAACACTTTTTTTTAAAATATGTACCTAACAAAGTGACTCTGCCTGATGGAAAGCAAGAGTAGAATCAAAGAGTAGAGGTCACCATTGTAAGTTCAAACAATGCAGCATTATGACAAACAATATGGCGGCTTAGTGAGATTAGGCCTCCGGTCTCACATTTACCAAAGATAAACTATATAACGTCAATGCTATCACTTTTAGGTTGGACTTCTGTGTAAGAGTAGTACTGCCCCGGTTAAATCAGCCGTGTTGAAATAAGCGGCAGCGTGACTTTACTACCTACTAAGTTACTTAGTTTGAGAAATAATTCACTATCTCGTTACTCCCTACAACAGGCGTAGAGAATGATAAAAAGCCGTGCAATATATAATTGTTGTTGTTTGTTTTAGAGCAAGGAGCTAAGTGGAAGCGACTGCGGTATGGGTGTGCGCGCGCCCGACACTCTGCCCGGCCTGACGCACCATTACCCACATTGTGGTGACAGGTACGAACCCTCACCTTCAATATTACTGAAAACCACATGTAGAAATTGTATGTAAGTTAATGAAACCGAGCTGAGCAAGCCTGTTGTCTGTGACTAGTGTCACAGAGGGTTTTGAGTAGAATAGTAATAGTATAGTAGTAAACTGATTAGAAATATAGAAAATAGGAAGTGGATGGCACGATGTATCATGCCATGTGTTGAGGGTTTGACCCACACATGGGACAATACTGATTAATTGACTCTCGGGGCTCTTTTTGTACCTAGTATATACGTCATGTCTTTTGAAAGAGCGATAGTTGTAATTTAATAATAAATTGTATATATTATTTCAGAAAAAATATTTAATAAAAACTCTAATATACAATAATTAAATCGAAACTATTTTTTCTTACAAAGGGTACAAAAAGAAAACCTTCTATAGACTCTGTTTTATGTATTTCTGTAGAGAAAAAATCATACTTTTCAGATCCCCAGTGAAATGTGACAGAATGGGTGTTTCAAAACTAGTAAACGAGCCCAGCCCAAGCAGTTCGGAGGAGTCGAACTCACCCACAGAGCTCAACTGCTACCGGCGCCTCGGCGACCGACCCCCGCTCATGAAGCGGCTGGCCATGGGCCTCAGCGGTGCCTTACTGCAGCCTTCCGATGACGACTCCACGCCACTCGTCGCTGATACACCCACCACGTAAGTATCTACAGAACTTACTGTCATATGTACCGAATAAAAATAAAATATTAGAATACCTTTTCATCCTCGACATTTAGGCAACTTACACCTTGTACGATGCTTAAGATTATCCCTTAATCTGAAAGCCAGCCCTACTGCGAACTAAGCTTATTATGCTTAATATATTTATGAGCTTGTCATAGTGACTCTACTCTGCTTGATGGAAAGCATGAGCCTAATCCAAGAGTAGTGGTCCCCACACTCATGGTATGGTGACCTACACTATGGCGCCCTGTTGAGATACTTCTCCCTCATTGGGCCTCCGGTCTCGCACTCACCAATAAATAAATGCTGTCATTAGATACCACCAAATTTTGTAGGAAATAATTTAGAACAAAATAATGATAACCAAATAAAATTCCGTCTACCAACATAAATATTTCTTTATGCACAGCCCAACAAACATACCGTTGTGCCTCAATGGAGGCTACATCAACGAGGCATCCGAAGCTGAGCAACGCACTCGAGAGAGTAACCGGGAGCCCCCCACAATACCGACCATGCCCACGATGCCAGTCGTGCCCGCCGCACCCCGACGCAATGAACACTCAATACACGGAGACTTAGATGTTGATTTCAGAAGATGTAATAACATGAAAAATAGGTAAATACAGCCAAAACAATTTGTACATTTGCACAACTTCAAAGTTTAACAAAATTTTTGTAGTGAAAGCGGTGGAGGAAATAGTTGCAGCGTTTTTAGGATTACGTAGTTAAGATTTTTTTAACTACCACTAAACTAACATAGACTCGCCTCGTTTCTCTGGTATTAAGCGTTAATATTTCGTTTTGACCACGTAATTTAGCGTCGAGATAACGTCAATTTTCATTTAAAATTTACGTCTATAGAACGTCTATCCTGCTGGGTGTTTCGGTGTCAATTAAAAAAACCAAATATTTAAAAACCGTTATATGAGGGTCACGCATTTGTGACCTTTTTGATGTCTATAATCGGCAGTCCGTGTGGTGACGGATTAAGAATACAGAGTGTCATCACCCTTACCAACCCATCTGGCCAGCGTGGTATAGTAGGCCAAAAACCTCCTTTCTAAGGAGAGGCCTATGTCCAGCAGTGGACTGTTAAAGGCTGTTGATGATGAATCGGCAGTAGTCACGATGGTGCGTAACAATGTGTTCTGTTCATTTTGCATACGAGGTATAAAAGGCAAATCGAAGTATACAAAATTTATTTTCTACGTTACAAAAAAGCCAATAATATATTAAAATGTAAAGTACCTATTATATTTGTCTGCAGTGAATCAGGTGCGTGTAGTCGCACAACGTCATCGTCATCTGGCGCGTCCTCGTGCGGCGGCACTCCCGCTAACAACAATATACCCCGAGCCGAGCCTGAACTGCGACAAGCTCCTTGGTTCCAACATGGAATCCCGAGAGAGGTGTGTCATTTAAAAAATAAAAACCTTTATTTTAAGCAGGCCTTTCCAGGAACTTTCGAAACGTTACATTTATGACTCTAGTTACTCGGTTTCAAAATGTTATTCCTAAGGAGAAGAGTAGAAGTAAGAACCTCCATAAGTTACAAGTTACTCTTTTCATAAAAGCAGGTTTTAAATTTTAGTGTATATCACTATTTATGTATGCAACTACAATGTTAAATAGCATATCTGTACCTAATTTTTTCAATAAAAAAATATCTTTGAGTAAAGGGAAAAATAGAAGCGCTCATAGCCGAGTGGCCTTAGGCGATTGGAAACAATCACCGAGGGTAAGCAACTACGGCGCGGTCGGACCTAGATGGGTGACCGTATGTGGCATGATATGTTATGAGCGTTTCCGTGATTCGGAGGTCACGTTAAGCAGTCGGTCCCGGTTGTTGTCATAAGGTTACAGTCGTGAAGCTTAGTTGGAGGCCTTCGGGCGGCTTAAAACATCCAACGGTAAGATTACGTAGCCACAACGTGTCTTGCCAGTCCCCAACCCGCACTCGGCCAGCGTGGGGACGTATGGCCTTAACCTCTCTTGAGAGGAGACCCGAGCCCAGCAGTGGGACGTTATGGGTTGTTGATGATGATGATGATGATGAAAGGGAAAAATTAAAGATATCTGTAGATTTACGCTGATATACTATTTCGAACATCTAAATCTAACCCTATACACCATCTAGTCCCAAACTAAGCATAGCTTATACATGGGTATTGCAGATAGCGCTGGAGGTGTTGAGCGCGCAGCCGGTGGGCGCGTTCCTGGTGCGCGGCAGCACGACGCAGGCCGGCTGCTACGCGCTGTCCGTGCGCGTGCCCCGGGACTTCACCCCCGCCGGCATCGCGCACTACCTCATACTCAGGACTCCCAAGGGATACAAGATCAAGGTAATACCACAGAATACATAATAGTACTCATACAGAAGCCTCACGCCGAAAAGTAAATTAAAGAAATCGGGGCCCTAGGCGTCAAAACATTAAGTTCAATTCAGATCGCACAGCGCCGAATCAACTACAATTATATTTACCTACCGTTGCGTCTTTTTCTATCGTGTAACTCTTACCTGTTCTGACGACGTCTATTCGACCGGCATGCTCGTCCCGGCAGGCAGGCGGCCGACTATACTTAAACTGCGGAGTTACACCCCCCTGGTAATACTTCAATTTGTTACACATTCGCGTGTGAAAAATTCGAATCATGCAAAGATAACTGACAATCCTGAAAATTTAGCTATACTGAGCTAATTTTGTACACACAGTAAAATTTGTTTAACAAAAAAGTACGTACAGTAAAGTTGGGCTAATTAGAACATATATTTCTTGAAACAGATGTTTATAAAAATGAAAGTTACTGTATCAACATTTAGAATATTAGTTTTGGTAGTTTTCATATTTGTCTTTAAGTAGCTACTAAACCTTAAGGCGATACTTGAAAAACCTAAATTGAAAGACAGTCTTGAGTTTTCTTCAACATCACTTTTTCAATACCTAATAATAATGTGAAAATATACCATCGCAAAGTTATGGTAATGAAAGTCTATCGCTTCTTTGGGGTTATTTGGAATCTGATGTTAAATAATAAATGCGTTCCTACTAAAGATGAAGCGATATTTGGAATAATTTAAGGCGAAGTTAACAGTAAGTTGATTAATAAAAAAAAAGTTGCGATATGATAGGTTGGTTTACCGGCTATAAGACATTAGAGAAAATTACATTAAGATTATATTCTTTTTGGTCTAGTGGTTAGCGCATGCGGCTGCTGATCAAGAGGTCTCGGGTTCGATTCCCGTGTCAGACCAAATATTTGTGTTATCCACAAATATTTGTTTCCGAGTCTGGTTGATTTTCTATGTACATGTATGTTTTTACAAAAAAAAGTATGTTTATGTATTTATATAACTTGTTTAGCACCCATAATACAAACTCTGCTTAGTTTGGGACTAGATGACGTTGTGTGTGTGTAAGATGTCCGAAAATATTTATATTTATTTATTTTATTTTTCAATGTGTCTGATCATATCAGAATCGATGCTACAATTTGTTTCTTTGAGATAAAAATAAGTTGTTTTTTTTTACATTTTCTTTTGTTTGGCCGAGAATTCACAGTACTTTTTCGTAGTACTTTACGTTTCAGTTGTTCAAGGGTCGTGTGGGGGGATTTCTTATTTCTTGCAAAATTTCTTTAATTGCTGTAAACGCTGCGTTTTGCATCGACTTAGGTCGCTCTGAATTAACGGGATATAATCCAGATTTACTGAACCCAGTAATGATGTTGCTGGAGCTCGAACCCTTTTCTGTTAACTTGTTATGTAATTTGCATAACAATGTTGGAAATGAACTTTTTTTCTGTGCTAGCACGTCACGCCAATTTTTTTTTAAACGTGCGTAAAATGCAACGTCTATCGGCTTAAAAGACTTGGAATCAAACCAGCCACTTATTGACCTGTTGTACTTTGTACATAATTTAATAAAAATATTAGAAACAACTTCCCCTTAATTCAGATAAAATCATCAATTGGGGCTATTTGAAACGATGAATAAAAACCATAGCAATGTTTGACAAGCTTTAAAGGGGCTATTTAAAACTAAGTTTCAATTAGCCCCAAAACCGAAATCAAATAGCCCCATTTAAAAAAAATCGAAGAACACTGCAGACAGAAAAGACATAGAAAAAAGCAAGTTGAATCCCTGTAATGTCAATGAAACGCAATATATTTCACTCTATACATACCTTTCTAGATTTAGAGTTTCAGACGAAAGTTTTTGAACCATGAAATACACCAAAATTTTAGCTATTTTCAAATAACGCACTACTCAACGGACATCGATGCTGTCTGTGAAAATTCTAGTTTAACAATAATATTACATGTCGTTCTTATGCCAGGTGGTATAATAAATTTCCTACTATTAGCAGATAATAAAATACATGTAATCAAAACTTTTATTTCTGAAATTCCAAATAACCCCGTGATATCCAAATAACCCCAGTTTACGGTACGTTGAATCGTGAATTAATAAAATATATTTCTCATACATTCATAAAGATATATAAAGAAAAACAAGCAGGTCAGGGATATGTTCATGCGTTGTAGCATGCTTAAAAGGCTATTTGCTCTGTCGCGGTTTATTTTATCTATTCCTCTATGAGACTCATTTCATTAGAATTGTTTTCAAAGCGTGATTCGTGGAGGCTCTTATTGTCTCACGTTTCGTGATGTGATAATCGTACTTGAGCTGTTTGTGCGTCGTGAGGACTGTAACCAATTTCCTTCTGCAGGGTTTTACGAAGGAGTTCACGTCGCTGTGCGCGCTAGTGACGCACCACAGCGTGATGCCGGAGCTGCTGCCCGTCCCGCTGCGCCTGGCGCGCGCCGCCCGCCCGCCGCCGCCGCGCCGCGACCACGCCGACATCGACGCGCTGCACCACCCCACGCACCACTCCCACCATCACACGCCGCACCACACACCGCACCACACCGCGCACAACACCTTGCACCCACATCACTTCCTAGCGCAGCCACACGTCTAACTGCACAGCTAACGATTATTTTCGAGCGCCTCTGTGACACTTTTTATACAGCATGTTTGAAATTCTCTAGCTATCGAAACATAAAACGCTGCTTGACGTAATGAAATATATGTATGAGGTTTTAGTTCATAAACACTCTTGTGCGTTTTGTTGTATATGTAGATCTAGCCAGCGTGTAGTGGTTCGATTGTGGTCAGTTGGAGAAATAACTTTATGTGATTTAAAATATGTTTTCGTTTTCTCGTAAAACATTAAACAGATAATACGAGTTGATATATTTATTTTGATGTCGTAGCGGAACACACATTGAAAGTGATAGTGGGATTGAATAAAAATATATAATTTATTTTTAAATTCAAAATTGTAATCTTTTATATGAGATAATAAACATAAATTACTGTGATAAACACAGCTTATACAATATGAAATAAAAATCCATTTGACAAAGTTTTTTTTTTTGTGGTGATTCATTTTACAATAATAATAATGGTCGTCTGCTTAGCCATAAAGTCAATAAGGGGTACCGCGAGTGAATTCGTCGTCAGAGGCGCTAGTGTAGAATAAGGTCTGAAAAGTTATTGTTTTTGTAGGCGAGAGTTTATTTTCGAATGAAAATAACCTCTTTATAACATTGTGTAGCAAATATTTTGCCATACGTGACATTTATTTTGAAATTTACAAATTACATTTACAAATTCTACAGTGGCTCCCACTGACGACGACAAAAACAGTGGTCCTCATTCGCTCCAAATTTAACTTATAGACCCTTAAAAAATATATCGCAGCTTTGAACATAATTAAAACACTGTTACATACAACATAATTATAAAAAATCTATATCATAAAGTATGGAGTTTATCTAAAATAGTCATCACGTAAGGAGTCATTAAATTATTGTATGTTGTTTAGTCCTGTTGGTAAGTTCTCTTTTGTAAGAATAATGTGATAAATATCATACTTAGGATGTGTACGCAAATGTAAAAAATATATTTGTAAAAATAAAGAAATGTGTATATGAATTGTAATTATAGAAAAATTGTGTCATAATCATAGCTTATATTTAGGTACCGTTATATTAAGTGAGCGAGCATACATCACAAGCGAACTAAATACATTTTTATTAATAATTGTGCTAAGGACGCATGCACACTTAATATAGAATGCCCTAACCACATAGTTTAGAGAAAATAATTGCGCATTTATAAATTATTTAAATCAATCTGCGCATAAAAGTATAATTCGAATGTTGTGTAGGTATTTTCTAGTCTTATGATGTACAGTCATAGTGTGAGACACATTTGTTTGACGATGATACCCGCACATTATATTAAATAATAATTATTAATTAGATTGTGTACTGCGTTACATATATACCTAACGTTGTTGGCACTCTGGTAATAATTATTTAACGGAATGTCTATTTGTTCGACTTTGAAGTGAAACATGCGTGCATTATGTCAATCATGCAGATACAGTTCATAAGAATTTTATTATTTACTCAATAACAAAAATATTTAAACTACATAATTATATATTATAGGTTGCTTCAATAGGCTTTATAATCTTCTACAAAATATTATATTCTACTCTTAATTTTAATTTCTAAATCTTTTAATTTTCTAAAAGAAAAGAGATAAGGTTTCCTTTGTCACATTAAAAGACTACCTATGTCATATGTACCACAGTGCCATGAATGTTTAGAGTGGAGCAATAATTTAAGGGTATAAAATAAAATCAATGAATACTTAGGGGGTCGCATCACGGTGTTTAATATTGTATTTGTAAACAAGTTGCCTTTTAGTGAGTACCTACACTGCGGCTTCGCGTTCTAAACATACACAGACACACTATCAATGTCTTAGAGCTCAATGTGGAAAACTGAAAAGTCATCTTAAAAATTCGGCATTTTTTGAAACTATTAAATAAGAACTTTATGTTAAAATGAAGATTTCATATAATTATAGAGCAGTTATTTTAAAAATATGTTACATTCGAATTTAAATTAAATTGTTTGAATGTGTGTCTGTGTTTCACGAGATATTTATGTTAATTGTTATACACTGCCTTAGAACGCGACGTGTTTGTATGAAAACTATATTTTAATGTCAGTAGCTTAGTCTGTTGATGTTTTACTGTCACTTGCCATGTATCATTGACATTTTACATACTGTGCTACAATTGTAGGAAGACGACGGGGAACTACTTTTTACCTAATAGTAGGTACTTGTACCACTTACTAAGTTGTAGCGCAGTAGTAGATCGTTTGTCTTTTCTCAACACTATAGCAAAACAATGACGTTATAATAGTGTTCATAGTTTATTTTGTTTTTTAACATTCATAATTTTTACAAATCTTTAAAATTAGTGCTATACAAACCGACTTTTGGTCTCAAAATATTATTTTTTTCTTTTATGATCTTACTCGTACAATTCTACATTCTACAATACTAAAAGTTCTAAATTCTGTATCTAGATGTCGCCATTCGAATTGTCTGTTTTGTAAGCGATTTCTGATCCACCTTGACAGTGTAGTAGTTAACTACATCAGTCAAAATAATAAATTATTTACTTATAAATAAAATAAATATCAAGAATATAAAAGTGTTTCATTGTTTTACCCATTTCCGAAATTCTTTACACTTATCTTTGTTGGCATGCATAAAAGTAAATTAATCAATTTCCAACATGCTGTGTAGTGATTTATTTTATATAGGACCCGACGACATACCAAAGAGACTTCGAGCTTAAATTAGTATGTATATCAATATACACACTAATTTAAGCTCGAAGTCTCACAATGACATATGGAAACTATTATTAGCATTATTGAAAAACCTTTGCCTTTATTTATTGCCTGATTTTGTATTGGGTAATCCAATTTTTACACACCAGCGGCATGTTGCTTGTTATTATGTCTAGAAGCTTTGTGGAAACCGATCGAACTGAAACGGTAGAATTCGACGAAGATTCGCATTACTTATGTCTCTCTCTCATTGTATCCTATAATAGCTATTTACGTTTTTAGGCAGTAATTTTTTTTTATACCTTTGTGAATAAATGTGTAAATTTTGATTGCGTCCTCGCTGCACGGCTTGGAAAAGAATAGATGGAATGAAAAGTACCTAATTTTAAGATATTAATTTTCAGGTTGTTCCTTTTAATCTCATGACTTCTATTTTTCTCTATTTTCGGCCTCCCTGTCACCATATTAGATGGTGGTACTCGTATTTAATAAATAAATACATACACAAATACACTGCGTAGTTGATTTGACTTTTTGACTTGAACAGAGAGAGAAAGAATATTAGTGTTGCTATATTTAATATATTAACAGGAGGAAATAAAAAAGTACTCGTGGCCTCTGAAAGTATTTTTCCACTCACTTCCAAAATGGCGCATTTTCATAATGCAACTATGTAGAGCATTAAACAGTACCTATCATGCGAAAATCTGTTGAAAGGCCTATGTGGCTGTTATAGGCTGATTTTGTTGATGATGATGAATATGCTGTATTGCTATCTTATAGTATTGTTGATTAATACCCATTAAAACCTACAAAATATTTCTAAATATTTTACTGCCACGGTGGCGCAGTGGTAGCGTATGGATGCGTATGGTTTTGGGTTCGATTCCCGGGTCAGGCCAAGTGTTTGTTTGGGAGTCAAATCGAATCGTTTGATGGTGTTTTCTATGTGTAATAAGTATGTTTTTATGTACAAAAGTGTATGTTTATGTATTTATATAACTTGTCTAGTACCCGTAATACAAGCTCAGTTTAGTTTGGGATTGGATGACATTTTGTGTAAGATGTCCGATAAATATTTTTAACTAGGTATACAAAGATAGTTTTGAAGCCAACAAACATTAGTATTAAAATTTTAAAATCTATTTCTTTGTCTATGTACTGAACTGTTTCTATATTAATTTATAGACAATGAAAATATCTAACAAAAATTCCACGAATAAAATATGTGGCTCAAACTGCCTCCCGGATCATACAGGTAATATACATATAACTGTTTATAACTCAAAAAAATACTTATCTTACAGATAGAAATTATAATTCTAGTAAGTAGCTTTCACTGCCATCTAGTGTGGCGTACATAAAACTCGTGTAAAAGTTTTAAATGTCTGTTGAGAACGACATCTAGGATGAATATTGAGAACCTTGTAGTCTTTTCTAACCAACCCTTTAGGCTTAAAGTTTTTGACTTTACAGGTTACAGCTTTTGTGATTCTAGAAGATACCGATAGATGATGCGTAATATCACTTTATGTAACATGTGGCGGCGTGGCTTGTATAGGTTATCTGTGATTGTGGTAGAGGAGTTTAAATGAAACGGCCACCGTGGTGTCTCGAACAGAAAAAAGCGGCCAAGTGCGAGTCGGACTCGCTCATGAAGGGTTCCGTATTAGCAAGTAACATCATATAAAAGTTCTTGTAGTTCGTTGTAACTTTCATCGATGTTTTTAGGGTTCCGTAGCCAAATGGCAAAAAACGGAACCCTTATAGATTCGTCAAGTCTGTCTGTCTGTCTGTCTGTCTGTCTGTCTGTCTGTCTGTCCGTCCGTATGTCACAGCCAATTATTTCCGAAACTATAAGAGCTATACTGTTGAAATTTGGTCAGTCGATGTATTCTGTGAACCGCATTAAGATTTTTACATAAAAAAAGAAAAAAAGCAATACATTTGGGGGTCTCCATACTTGGAACTGAAACTCAAAAATTTTTTTTTCATCAAACCTATACGTGTGGGGTATCTATGGATAGGTGTTCAAAAATGATGTTGAGGTTTCTAATATATTTTTTTTCTACACTGAATAGTTTGCGCGAAAGACACTTCCAAAGTGGAAAAATGTGTGTCCCCCCCCCTCTAACTTCTAAAATAAGAGAGTGATAAAACTAAAAAAAATATATGTTGTACATTAACATGCAAACTACCAACGAAAATTGGTTTGAACGAGATCTAGTGAGTAGTTTTTTTTTTAATCCCTACTTAATATTATAAATGCGAAAGTACCTCTGTCTGTCTGTCTGTTACGCTTTCACGCCTAAACCACTGAACCGATTTTGATGAAATTCGGTATGATGATAGAACTGAAGTTGGGAAAGGACATAGGCTACTTTTTACTGCAATAATTGAGATACAAAGACCAAAGCTAGGTGATTATAAAAATACATAAATCGAAGATGTCAAAATGTATCACTGTTTACCTCCTGTCAAAACTTCACAGGTTGCTAGGAATAACACTTGCATGGCAACCATAATGATAGTTTGTAAATGACATATAGACCAGAGTAGATAATTTTTGAAAACAAATAAAATTATAGTAGGATGAAACCTATTGGAAAAGGAGGAGAATACTATAAAAATGAAAGGAAAAATAATTTATGGGCGATCTGAGCTCGGGAAGGGGTAGGGGGGGGGAGGTTTTCGGGTCCTTTAACCGGGGCGTGAAAAAGCATCTCACTAAGCCGCCATAGTGTGGGCCGCCATACATTATTGTCCGCATTCGCAGCAAGTGTGGTAGCCCCGACTCTTGGATTCTGCTCATGCTTTCCATCAGGCAGGGTAGAGTCAGATTGGATGGCTAAATATATACAACAAAGGGTAAAAAACGGTTTATCTCGATTTCCGGCAAAACTACAAGGAAAAAAGCGGCCAAGTGCGAGTCGGACTCGCCCATGAAGGGTTCCGTACCAGCAAGTAACATCATATAAAAGTTCTTGTAGTTCGTTATAACTTTCATCGATGTTTTTATACTAGTTTATTAATTGGATGAAAGGTATATTGCGTGTTACGATTTATGACGTATAAAAAAAAAACTACTCACTAGATCTCGTTCAAACCAATTTTCGTTGGTAGTTTACATGGTAATGTACAACATATATTTTTTTTAGTTTTATGACTCTCTTACTTTAGAAGTTAGAGGGGGGGGGACACACATTTTTCCACTTTGGAAGTGTCTCTCGCGCAAACTATTCAGTTTAGAAAAAAATTATATTAGAAACCTCAACATCATTTTTGAAGACCTATCCATAGATACCCCGTATAGGTTTGATAAAAAAAAAAATTTTGAGTTTCAGTTCCAAGTATGGGGACCCCCAAAATGTATTGTTTTTTTTCTATATTTTTATAAAAATCTTAATGCGGTTCACAGAATACATCGACTGACCAAATTTCAACAGTATAGCTCTTATAGTTTCGGAAATAATTGGCTGTGACATACGGACGGACAGACAGACAGACAGACAGATAGACTTGACGAATCTATAACGGTTCCGTTTTTTGCCATTTGGCTACGGAACCCTAAAAAGTTAAATGGCAAAGTTGTAGGTAATTAGAAGATCTACAACTTTTTAGGGTTCCGAAGTTTATGACTTCGAACCCTTATAGATATGTCATGTCCGTCTGTCCTTCCGTCCGTCCGTCCGTCCTCGACTTATCGTCCAAACAGTAAGTGCTAGAAAGATGAAACTTTGCATGAATATATATTGTAATTACGTCGACAAAGTGCTACTATAAAATTATGAAATATATTTTTATTTAGGGTACCTCCCCTACACGTAAAGTGCGGATATTTTTTTTTCTCACGGCTACCCCATCATGTAGGATATCATTATATAGGTCTTTTAAAAACATTAAGGGGTTGTTAAGACGATTTTTTGATTTAGGTATCCGTTTGAGAGAAATTCCACTTTAAAGGCCACTTTTTTGTAAAAACAGGCCGTCCCGCCCGCCGAAAAATTTGTGATAGTGGTCCATATAATGAACTTTAAATGAAAACTATAACGAATTAGATGACTTTGTCAGTTCAGGAGTAAAAGAGGCTTAACTTTTACAATGCGCTTACTTGGAAAAGTCATACAAAATCAACGCATTATTACGTAAACATAACAATTATCCATTGGATACGATTTCTAATCCACGTACCATTATGGGTGACTGAGGAACCCTTTCCTGTGCGTGGCCTGACACGCACTTGGCCGATTTTTTATACTAGTGTATTGATTGGATGAAAGGTAAATTGCGTGTTACGATTTATGACGTATTAAAAAAAAACTACTCACTAGATCTCGTTCAAACCAATTTTCGTTGGTAGTTTGCATGGTAATGTACAACATATATTTTTTTTAGTTTTATCACTCTTTTATTTTAGGAGTTAGAGGGGGGGGGGACACACATTTTTCCACTTTGGAAGTGTCTCTCGCGCAAACTATTCAGTTTAGAAAAAAATGATATTAGAAACCTCAACATCATTTTTGAACACCTATCCATAGATACCCCACACGTATAGGTTTGATAAAAAAAATTTTTTTGAGTTTCAGTTCCAAGTATGGGGACCCCCAAAATGTATTGTTTTTTTTCTATTTTTATGTAAAAATCTTAATGCGGTTCACAGAATACATCGACTGACCAAATTTCAATAGTATAGCTCTTATAGTATTATTGCTACATTATAACTACATTAACTACTAACTGGTGTTGCCACCTTACAAAAAATATTCCAAATCGTGCAAAATTATAGTAGAAATTATAGTAGAAATACATAGGTGCCGATGCCAGCCTTAACATAAAGTTCATTCCACACCAGCTTAATCCCGCGGTGCTACCCGCGGTTGTCGTTATTAATTGAGAGTACCGCCGCGGAGCGAAACTAGTATTATAAACTCGGTTCAGTCATTCTAAAGATCTTTAGAATGACTGAACCGAGTTTGATGGGATTTTCACGGGCAGAAAGCTGATGACTTACTATTGACGATTCTTAGACTAGATTCATGAAAATGAAAAATAGATTGACTATAACTTAGTTGACTTACATTATTAGTACTGTTAATGAATCTTGTCTATACGCAAATATCTACCGATTTAAATAAAATGAATGAAATAATTTAAATATGTAAGCACTATGAAAGAATGTTGCAATCAATTTAACTCCTCTGTCAACTTTAAAGACTTATAAGCTTCGTCTGAAGCTGTAAAGTAGAACCATTGACACAGGCGAGATAGAGCCTCATATCCAATTTACTAGAGCCCACATAATCTGAGAGATCTAGCAAAATGGATTCCAGGCACCTACAGAATAGTGTTGGCATAAAATAAACCACATTGCTATAGTTACACCGTGCAGTGGTTACTGTTACACTAGTAATATATTAACCTTCAAAACTTTCTTCATAATTTCCACAATCACAATATCTTCTCGTAGATTATTGATGTGTTTAGCTATACTGTCACGACTAAATTAAAAAAAAAAACTTTATAGATGTATTCCACTGAGGTACTTCTGTCTGTCCGTCGACTTTAAAAAGAAATAAGTTCTTTGTCCAAACTAATTAAACTATCCAACTCACTTAGCAATGAAAAATAAACACGATTCTTAGTGTGTTTTAAGAACCACTATGTCTTATGAGTTATCTACGGAATTTTAGGAGTCAACAAAAGACGGCGTGTCTGAGTGTGTTGGCGACTATCTACCTAAATATTCCATTTGGCAGTCCCAGCTTTTCTGGTTCATGTCACCTGGCGTTGTAGGCCATAAAGAACGCGAATGAGATTAAACAAAAGCACGATGTTCACTTTATTTATTGCTTTGTAACACCCTTCTTTAGTCTATTGCCGTCTACTGATATATTTAGAGGTCTTTCTCTAAGAGCGCTAACCAACCCAAATATTAGAATGAACGAACATTTTGTCATTAAAGCTAACCGATACCATAAAAATATGAAAAAGATACTTAGCGGCTTTGAATGAGTTCTAAAATGATTATTATAAAGACTACAAAGTCCTAAGCATAAAAAGATATTTTGAATTTGTTTGGCACCAACCAAACGAGGCATGTCGAACTAGTCCACTTAATTAAGATTAGACCACTAGATCGTAGGATGTTATATAATTGAGATATCTCTCACATTCTATACGATTCTACACGAGGGTGCTGGGTTCATGAAGCAGCCGTCCGGGGATTTACTCCCAAAGACAATCAATCAAATTTCCTTGACGGGTATTAGATTCGCGGTCATACGAGTATTTTCCAGAAAATCAGGGGTTCGTTTTTATTATCAAATACATAGAGAATTCACGCTATGTAAATTTCCTTCGTCGACAAATCTTTAAGCAAACAACGATATTCTTTCATTTTTATTTACACAAAATCTATCAATAGTTCGAAGTATTATGTTATAATATTGATAAGACAATAGAGACTGCCTCTTGCACTATTAATTTGAACACTAGTGGAAAGTTCAATCATTGTAAATTAATTAAAAATAATAAGATAAATACTAAATGTAATATAATAGAGGCAACCTCTAGCTTATATATACCATATAGAATGGTATCAGAAACACCTAAAAGGAACACTTTTACTCTGGTGCATCAAAATATTCAAGGAATGTCTAGTAAGCACCTAGAGATTGAATTGTTCATGAGCTGTGACAAAATTGATATTTTTTGTGTTACAGAACACTGGCTAAAAAGTCATCAGCTCATGTTCAATTTCAGTAATCACATATTAGGTAGTTCGTTCTGCAGGGAGCATGCTGTACATGGCGGTTCATTGATTTTGCTCAGAAAGGATTTTAGTTTTAAGAACCGTACTGATATTGTGGGCTTCTCTGTTGAACGGACAATAGAGATAGCATGTGTGGAGTTAGAGCAACTTATTGTATTGAGTGTATACAGGCCTCCATCCTCATCGTATGTTAGTTTTGAAAAAACTTTGAATGAAGTCTTGCAGAAAGTATGTAAATCAAACAAAAATGTAGTTGTGTGTGGTGATTTTAATGTAAACATATTAGAAGATACATCCTTGAGTTCAAGGTTTAAAAACCTATTTAGATCATACAACCTTGATAACATCTTTCTGGAGCCTACCAGGATCACTGCCACCACAGCCAGGTGTTTAGATAATATATTTACTGACCTATTGCCACACACTTAAGGAATAATAAATAAACTACATTCTGATCACTGTGGACAGATGTGTGCGTTTGATATAAAAAATAAAATAGTGGTAACACGAGATATTACTGTGGTACCTAAAACTGTAACTCGTATGGAAATTTTTAAAAATAAACTGCTTAGTAAACTGCCGAGCTTGGGTTATAATGATGATCCTAATCAATTATATAATGCTTTTTTTAACATGTATTGTTCAGAATTTGAGTCAACTTTTACTCCTAAGAAGTTATCAGTTAGGGGTACTACAACCTTCAGTGAATGGGCCACGGTTGGAATATTTAAAAGTAGAACACGGCTTTATGAGCTTTATGAAGAACGAAATTATAACACTAGTGTAGAATTTCGAGAATATGTTAAACAATATTCCAATTTATTTAAAAAAATATGTCATCTCGCAAAGGTTAATTACTTAAAATCTAAAATTAGTAATAGTTCAAATAAAATTAGAATGACATGGGAAATAATTAATGCCGAAACTGGAAAAGTAAAGAACAAAGGTAATAATTACAGTCTTTTAATTGATAATAAAGAAATAAATTCCGATTTAGACGTTGCCACAGCTTTTGAAAAAAATTTCACAGACATTCCAGTTTCGACCACAGAGTCATTGAATTCGTCCCCCACTATTGCAGAATCATTATTGAAAGAAAATATTAACATTTGTAATACTGAGTTTAGATTTAGTTGTATCACCGATAGAGATATTGTTAAAACGTTCAGTGCTCTTAGTGTAAAGAGAACCTCTGACCTTTGGGGTAATTCTGTACAAATAACCAAATCAATTATTAACGTAGTTGCATCAGATTTGGCCTTAATTTTCAGTAAGTGCATTGAGTGTGGTGTATTTCCTGACTTAATGAAACACAGTAAGATCATTCCTTTGTTCAAGGCGGGTAGCACGTCCGATCCTACAAATTATAGACCCATTTCGGTGTTACCTACTTTCAGTAAAATTTTTGAAAAAATTATACTGGATCAGTTACAAACTCACTTTAGCGCAAACAAAATTCTACACAAGAAACAGTTTGGCTTCAGAAGAGGACGCTCGAAAAGTGACGCTGGTGTTGAACTATTGGAAAATATATTTAGTGCCTGGGAGGATAAACAGGATGCGCTGGGTGTTTTTTGTGACTTATCCAAGGCATTCGATTGCGTTTCTCACCTCACTTTTATTTAGACTAAAACGACAGCAATTAGTTACTGACGATGTGAATAACACTCTCTCCAAGGTCGTGAACTGGTTCAACGTTAATAACTTGCTCTTAAACGAGAAAAAAACTAAATGTATTCGATTTTTACACCTAATGTTAAGCAGGTAAAAACTAATGTTCTGATAAATGGAAAGGAGTTGGATCTTGTGGACACCACTAAGTTTTTGGGTATAACTCTAGATTCTAAATTGCAGTGGGGCCCACACATTGATGGCTTGTCGAATAGACTCAGTTCTGCAGCATACGCGGCTTATAAAATTCGCCAATTAACTGATGTAGACACCGCAAGACTGGTGTATTTTAGCTATTTTCATAGTGTAATGTCATACGGTATTTTGTTGTGGGGAAATGCTGCTGACATTCAAAGTATCTTTGTGTTGCAAAAGAGAGCTATTCGCGCAATTTATAATCTCAGTTATAGGCAGTCACTGAGGGATAAGTTTAAAGAAATTGGTATTATGACAGTCGCATCTCAATATGTATATGAAAATCTAGTGTATGTTAAGAAAAATATACATTCATTCACAAAGTTTAGCGACATTCATAATATAAACACTAGAAATAAAGATAAACTCGTGTTGCCAACGACTAGACTACAAAAAGTAAGCAAGTCTTTTCGATGTCAGGGTGTGAGATTCTACAATAAGATTCCAAGCAAATTTCATGAATTAAGTATTAACAAATTTAAGTCCTTGGTTAAACAGAAACTGTGTGATAAAGCTTACTACACAGTTACTGATTTTTTAAATGATAAATTTGCTTGGGAGTGATGCTGCTCGCTCCCACAAGTGATGAACATTTAAATTTTGTTCTAATTTGTATTTCATTTATTCTAATTTGTTTAGTTTTTCGTTGAAATTGAATTGTATAGTATTTTTTTTTTTTTGTGTTTTTTTTTTTGTGTAAGTTTGTAAATGTGAGTATAGTGTAGGCTTGTAATGTTAGTTTATATTTTAGTAATTTTCTGGTGGTTTTGAGTGTTTCCACGGCCTACTCAAGTGTCCTGCTGGCGGCAGTGTCGTGTTCCGGGTTGTGGATCCTGACTACATCGGTTAACCTACACGATGGCTGGGGCCCGTGTGCCGTCTGTATGGACAGGTCGACTCAAAACTATGGTTCTTTCTTCAAAAGGCCAACCCAGACCCTATACTGCACTCACATAGTTCTCTTTAATATTGTATACGGACTTAAAAAAAAAAAAAGAAAAAAAGACACCTCTGTGGTTTGTTTCGGCGTTTCTTCCCAGAGTGAGTCGTAGGAAATGCCGGCGCCTTCTAGCTATAAGTCCGACTTGTAAAAATGTCTGAAAAGATTTACTTACAGAAATAAATATCATTTATCATTTATCATTTATCATTTATAAAGTCAGTGTTTTATAATATATTTAACATAATTGAAGTTTATTTTAATAGAAAGTATCGAAGAGGTCAATCAGATGTCGGTTCAGACATCTATGACAATCTTAATTAGCAAGTCATTGCTCTTAAATTTACTGAAAAGTAACGCTTCAAATTCAGTTCACCCGATGGCAATCTCTCCGATGAAAATCATATTCAGGTAAAATCAGTTGAACTAGTATCTAAAAAATCTTGGGAATAATAAGGCTAGGTAAAAACAGATTTATCTACCAATTATCCGTAGTGACTGCTAAAATATGTTTCTTATTATGATTACTAATGACACACTAAAAATGTTACACACAAACTAAATTTTAAATCGCTGTTTTAATGGCTGAACAAAAAGCTGTTTAAGTCTGAACGCTTGAAAATGTAAAACGAATGGACGTTACGAGTTCTTTGGTTTATTCGGTGCGAACATCTGAACCGTCGTCTAATAGCTTCATTGTTCTCCAGGGAGCTGTGAGCTGCAGCTGAACCTATGAGAGCACGTAGCTAGCCGTAAGTACTCATTGCAATATATTGTTATCGAACATATTGTCATCGTACGAGGAGATATCAGCTATCTGTATTTCTTCATCCTACTAATATTATAAACGTGAAAGTTTGTGAGTATGTATGCATATATGTGTGTATGTATGTTTGTTGCTATTTCACGCAAAAACTACTGAACGGATTTAGATTAAACTTAACAGTAATATAGCTTAAATTTCAGAATAACACATAGGCTACTTTTTAGTGCAATTATTGAGATACACGGGCGACAGCTAGGTGATTTAAAAAATACATAAATCGTAGATGTCATAATGTATCTCTGTATATCTCCTGTCAAAACTTCAGAGGTTGCTATGCATAACACACTTGCATAGTATAGCGAACATATTTCTTCTTGCTTGTTACGTCGTAAGGGTCCACAATTATGGCGGCTTATAGGTGGATATCGAATAACAATGATCGTGTATTCTTTTGGAGCCATGTTTATTAAGTGCTATTGTTCTAACCTTACGTACTCAGGTATGTACATGGAATCTCTTTTTTATGCTCTTATAGCTACGTTATATATACTAAATCTATCGTTACACTGCACAATAAACACGTCTTAATATTAACAAGGAAATGACAGCCGGAATCCTACGTGCTCGATAATCGGTACATACCTGAAATGTGCTGGTCAAGCATGTCTCTGTATAATTTCCGTATTTTACTGTAATCAATATATGACGCAGGAATACATAGCAACCATAATGATAGTTTGTAAATGGCTAATTTAAAAATGAGTTCTGGAAAATCATACATGTAGGCTACTTTTTATCCCGAAAATAGGCGGATAACACCGCGGGGCGCAGCTAGTACTTTTATAATTTTTTATTGGGACCGAAATGTTTATGATCTTTAAATGAATATTATAAATGAGTAATATGTGTTCTTGTCGTTAAAAATACTTTGATATTTTCAGCGGTGACTGATATCAAATAAAAATATACAAGCCTGCCCAAGTAATTCTAAGTATTCAAGATTGGTGGTCACAATGCAGCATACTTATAGCCTACTTCATAGGTGTTCAATTAGACTACATGTTCCTTTATATATGAAATCTTAACGCGACACAAGCAAGAACTGCGGGTCACGGAAATGAATATGCTGCGGTGGATGTGTGGTATCACGCGAAAGGACCGCGTGAGAAACTCTCGCATTTGCGGCAGCCTTCATGTTCGTGACATCGCAGTTTGTCTGCAGGATAGTCGACTGCGTTGGTACGGTCACGTTCTTCGGCAACCGCCCGGTTATGTTGGTAACAAATGTCTGTCCATGCCGCCCCCTCCGGGCCCCGGTAGAAGGGGTAGACCCAAAAAGTGCTGGCTTGACGTCGTAAAGGGTGACATGCGTGTAAATGGTCTTGCTACCAGGGATGCCGAAGACCGGGCAAAGTGGAGGAGAAAGAGCCGGAAAGCGGACCCCGGGCTCCAAAGTGCAAAAATTCGAAGCAACCGCGAAGACCGTTAGGATGATGATGATGACATGAAATCTATTACTAATGATTACTATTTTTGAACCACGACTTAATTCAAAAAATGTTACAAATGTAAGGTTTGAAGGCCATGCTTATCTAATATTATTTATATCAATTAACAGTTTATTAACATGTGATCAATACTTGGTTTGAAGTGAATGGCTATCTTAGTTTATGCTTTTATAAGAGGTTTTTTTTGCAATTAAAAGTGTTTTCTGCAATTAAATAATGCTAGCATGATAAGCACAGAAGCACGTTAAAAATACTGAATATAATTTGTGTTTACGTATTACTGTACATAACATTATTTCGGGAGCAATTTTTCAAAGCTGTCACAAATTACAGAGCTTTACTTTTCTACGTTGTAATGCAAATGAAGGTAAAACCTGTGGGAAATTGTATATTCAGATGAGCAATTACGAAGGTTCGCCAGCGGGCGCTACGACAATTATATCCAACCGTCATCAACATCAAAGATATGTCTAATAACTAAAGGGTCTATTATCTACATACTGTAAAGGTCGCCACAGTTCCCGAGGGAGCTGAACCTCTGACTAATTTTGTAATTGAGTTCGACCGGTGAACGGATTTGTAATTTAATGAGCCATTGCCATTCAGTCAGAGAACTTATAACTGCGAGGGCGTTAAGAGATGCAAATAATGGATTCCATTACTGTTTTATTGTCTTATCAGACCTTTCTTGACCTGGGTATGCAAGTCAATTAGGCGGAGCTGTGTTTCATGGTGTGGTCAAGCGAGATGGTTCTCGTGTCTGTATTTCTACATTGAAACTAAATGACTGCCTAGAGTCAAACAGATCGACTTTACGTTATTCATGAGCCTCTTCCACGATATTTTTTTTTTTCTTAAGCTTATACATTAGCATTAAGAAGTAATTTCGTTTTTTTATGATAAAAGGAGAGGGAGTCTCATAAGGTAAGAAACTACTATTAAATGAAAAATGCCCCGAACCTTAGTTGTACGTAGTTTTAAAAAAATAAATGTAATCATATTCATGTAGAAAAAAATAGCCTAAGTTAGTCCTTTAGTCATCGGCTATTTACCACTGAAAGTTCTTTCACTGAAATTCGAAATCAATTAAACCGTTCCAGAAATAAGCCGAAACAAACAAACAGACACAGACTGTTTTTAAACTTTCGCGACTTTTACACATACTCATGTTTTTACTGTAAACGGGACTTATTCGCGATAATATTAAAGGTTACGATGATTAAAGGTTACAGTGACCACGAGCGGTATAACCCGTTCGAAACGTCGGAAAATAGAAGGTATCGTTACCTTTAATATTATCGCGAATAAGTCCCGTTTACAGTAAAAACATGAAGCAGACACAGATATTACATACAGACACTTCAACTACATTTGTATTAAAGATGTACAAAGTAAACACCAAGCAATAATAAAGATTACTCGGAACCAACTCAAAGTTAATATACCTAATAAAATGTCATCTAAGCCAATACAAATATAATAACATATTTGTGATATGTTCAGGAGCAAACTTTGCTGTCCTGAACAAACATTGAATGTGCAATGAAAACTGCGGTATTTGTTCAGCTGTGTCGTCTTTTTAATGGCTGTTATACTGACCTCACACAAATATTGTGACGACACGGATTGACAAGATAAGATTTTGGTGAATAGACATATCATTTAATTTCATTGCTTTGATAACTAGGTTAAGTTTTAATATACTTACATTATAAATTATATACTTTGTGAGTGTTATAGTTACATTATAAATTATATACTTTGTGAGTGTTATAGTTGTAAATTGTTATTTTTAGGATTCTGGACTTATAAGAACGGACGGACGGACATGACGAGTCTATAATCCCTTATAGGTGCTCCCGGTTCTACCCCATCATGTGGAATATCATTAGATAGGTAATTTAAAATATTGAGAGGTTAACAATTTTATGATTGGGGTATCCGTTTGCGAGTTATTCAACGTTAAAGGGCATTTTTTTTAAAAGTTAAACGGCTGGATGGAAAAATGTGAAAAAGAACATGATGGTAGTCCATATAATGGATTTTAAAGGGGAACTATAACGGTTTACGTAATTTTCTTAGTTAAGGAGTTATAGAGGCCTAACTTGTAAAATACGCTTGCTTGGAAATCTTCACGCAAAAAGAACGAAATAATAAGTAAACATAACCATCAACTATGGGACACGACGCAAGTCATTATGGGTAACTACGGAATCCTATTCTATGCGTGGCCTGACACGCACTTGACCGATTTTGTACCTAAGTTTTGTGATTGATTTTGGTTAACCGTTACTTACATGTAATAGTGTTTACAATCTAATAACTTAGGTTTGGATTTGACTTGGGTACACTCTTTTTTCTCTCTTGAATATCCGCGAATACTTAAAAACTATTGCCAGGGACAATACTAACTGAGATTATTATTTTCATTTATAATACTTAGATATCCATAAACATATTTTGAAAGAAATAAATAAATAAATAATATATTAATATTTTCGGACACACAACGTCATCTTATCCCAAACTAAGTAGAGATTGTATTATGGGTACTAGACAACTGATATAAATACATAGACATACTTTTTTTTGTAAATACATACATATTATACATAGAATACACCCAGACTTCGTAACAAATACTTATAGACCACACAAACATTTGGTCCGACCCGGGAATCGAACCCGAGACCTCTTGATCGGCAGCTGCATACGCTAATCACTCGACCAACAAGGCAGTCAATTTAAAATATGATTTAGGTCATTTATATATGTGTAAGTATAATTTAATGAATAAATATGTTGTGTATGTGTTATTCAGGAACCGTACCGAACCATTCCTTCACAATACGCAAGTACAAATGATTGATCGTCGCTCAGGTGTTACTTCATATAATTAACCAGCGCACTGTTAGGGACGCTAATGGATTACCTTTAATGTATTTATTTGATGTTACTTCAATGTTTCCATGTGATAGATCTCTTGCTTTAACAAAGGCGGATATTGTTATTTTGTTAATATAAATATAAATGTATGTGATGATTTCAGTACGAATGGGCCGGCTTGACCGGGGCAGTACTACCCTCACACAGAAGACCATCCTAATAATGACAGCATTCTTGCTGTCGTATTGCGTTGGTGAGTGTGAGACCGGAGACTCCTGGATTCTACTCATGCTTTCCATCAGGCAGAGTAGTCACTTTGGTAGACTTATATAATATATAAGAAAAAAATAAAAAAAAGGATATGTTCTAGTCATTTCTAGTCGATTTTATCCCTACTATTTAATATTATAAATGTAAAATTACCTCTGTCTGTCGGTCTGTTACGTTTTCACGCCTAAACCGCTCCGATTTTGATGGATTTTGGTACAGAGACAGATTGTACAGACATACACGAGGGCGGAGAAACGGACAAAAGCTAGTCGAGATACATGTTTTTTAGGGTTCCAAAGTTTATGACTCGAAACCTTATAGATAGTCTTATAGTCTTATAGATTCGTCATACGTACTAGAAAGATGAAACTTTGCATGATGTGTTGTAATTACGTCGAGAAAGTGCTACAATAAAATTATGAAAAATATTTTTATTTTGGGTACCTTTAATAGCTTAAAAGTGAACCTTATTGTGAACTTTTCAATATCATTTAGATATGAGGTTTATATGCTGCCATATCATATTCCATAAGATATTGTAAACACTTGATATTATATTCTGTTCTTCCTATGATTGAATACTAAACTATTAATAGATACAAATATGTACTGTAAATTTATTCATCTGTACTAAATAATACGATATCCAGAAAATTGAATATCAGTGAAACCGCTAGTACGACGAAATGCCACTATTAATCCAGATAGTGGATTTCAAATATTAAATTACAAACTATTTGAAGTCTTGTACAATATTGTTCATTATTTCAACCGTCTGAACAAGTTTCAGAACACTTCGAATCTCTTTGATTTGTAACAAGAATGTCAATGTACTACGTACGTATTGTGTAGGTTACTTTGAGTGATTGCCAAATGATGCCTTCATTTCAAATGAGAATTAGAAGGTCAAGTCTCGTCTCAGTTTAGATCTGCTGTCGATCTCTCGATAGTGAAATATTAGTCTCTAAAGTAATATAGTATAGTATTACCGAGATCAGCAGAATAATGATTTAACTTTTGGTCACAATACGATTTAAATTATAACATTAAAGTCAAAGGTACAAGTTTAATACTTTACCAAGAGAATATGATATTTTTAGGATGGAAATATTTAAAAAGAATACCGTTTGAGTCCAGTTATTCATGGCGAACTAAATTATTAGACATGGGGAAAATTTGACAATCGTGATCTCGATAAATCTCGTATTCAAGATTGACATAAAGCCAACACCATGTTATCATCATCATCATCTCAGTTAAAATACCTTTAAAACTGGACACAGGCTTCCTCCAAGTTTCTCCACAGCAACCGGTCTTGTGCTGTCCGCGTCTAATGACTTCCTTTTGCATTTAATTTTGCATGTTATTCAACACCGAGTGATAGAACAAATATTTGGACGTCTGACGCACACACAACATCATCTAGTCCCAAAGTAAGCAGAGCTTGTATTATGGGTACTAAACAATTGATATAAATACATAAACATACTTTTTTTATAAATACATCCATATTATACATAGAACACACCTAAAGTCCGATACAAACATCCGCTGATCATACAAACATTTGGTCCGTAACATAGAATACACCCGGTGCGGACCAAATACTTGTGGACCACCCGAACATTTGGTCCAAACCGGGAATCGAACCCGAGATCACTTTATCAGCAGCCGCATACGCTAATCACTAGACCAATAAGGCTGAAACAATCAATTTACGGCTAGCATCACTCTCACTAACTTGTAGTTAATAATATCTTTAATTTCTCATCGTAATGTGAAACAATTAACTAAAAATCATGCAAAATTCCATCTAAAACTCTGTGCTCTCTAAAGCTTAAAAATATAAAAGAATACTTAAAATGATTGTTACACACTGTTCCCTCAGCGCCGTGCGAACACTTAACGTAATTAAACTTAGTCTAGACACCTCAGCGAACAACACAAAGTTCACGATCTAGTACTGATAGACTGACAACTGAAGGTGATCGCGGTAAATTAATCTAATTGCTAAAGTTTAAGCTCCTAACAAACTAATTTGTATTATTCTCGTTTTATTAGGTAGTGTTAGCGTTTAGAAAATAGTGACGTATCGCATCTTTCACACTAACAAACCAATTTCTAAACTTTCTTAAGAAATTCACATGTTACTGAAACAAAATCGCTCCTGATGGCTAACTTCAGTACTGATCGCGCTTAGCACTCCAATAAAATAGTGCACTTTATTGGTTTTCTATTACATACACACTTCCGTCTCTTTTCACAATACATTGAAAGAATGGTGACCCCTACTCTTCAATTCTACTTACGTTTTCCATCAGGCAGAGTAGAGTCACTATGAAAAACTTTGAATTTACAAATATAAAAAATAAGTATACAAATATAAAAACCGCTCCTTTATTAGGATGAATTGAATGGAACCCTTTCTTGATTCCTTACTTTTGCTGAGTCGTTCCAAATAATGATTTTTGGAATGATTCCTAAATGAAGAGAAACAAACCTATTTCTTTAAAATTGGGTTAAAAGCCATCTGTGAAAGAAACAGTAACAAATTTGGCAAAGTGTACTTTCCCTTTCATTTTTCAAAGAGTAGCATAGAAAAATAGTTCAGTCAAAATTTATGATAATTTTTTCCTCAGTTAATCTAGATGTTTACAAACAGAAAGTTCTGAAGATATTATTAATTGCCACAGAGTTTTATCATTTCACCTAGATTTGGTTTTTTACGACGGCGTTTTCTTTTTACTTGTACAAAAATACTTAGGTACTCGTAAAAACATACTTCAAAGATAATGAAATTCCTATAACATTAATGCTTCAAACAATTTTACTTAGACCTAGCATCATGTAGAAGAAGATTACTCATGCGATATTAATGTTTATTTGGTATATTTATTTATCTTCAAAGCATTTTCTATTATGCGCAATTTCAAGTTTTATTGGTAAACAGAACTCAGAATACCTGTGACTAAAAATCGTATTCGCAACCTTTCGCCATCCACTCATAAACAAAAGTCTCCCCTAAGGACCGTGAACTTCCCATCCCGGTCTTGGCCAGTCTACATCGATCTGCCGCCAGCCACTTTCTTCACGTCGACGGTCTATTTACTAATCATGTTTTCCACTCTGCCATATTTCAGTACAAACGACTATGAGTTTCTCTGGATACATGACTTGCCCGCTTTAACTTCGGCGCACTGAAAATTATCAAACATAATTAAAACGTTATCAGGTGATGAATTCAAAATAAAAAGAGTTTATTGTATCTTTAATCAGAAAATGGTTTATTGGTTTCACCCAAAACAGTTCAACAACAACAATGTCAGTAGAAATTTTATAAGACTTCGATACATTATCGATACTCATTATATCTTCTGCTCTGATGAAAAAATAAATGAATGATTCAAAAGTTATCTCATTTGAACGGCACAGAAGCCATAAGTTTTATCGCTCTCACCGGTTGCTATTAATCCGAAGTTGTCCAATCATACAGAATATCGCACGTGACCGCATATCGCGTGATCGTGACCAGCATCACACCATCACGTCCCCTCTAGTTTAATGCTCTCTCTAATAAGTACAAACGCCAGAAGATAATAAAGTGTCCTATTGAACAATTACAGACGAAGTGTTACAGAAATAATAAGCTCGTATGAACCTTAAGAAAGAAAAACTATGACTGATTGTTGTATGATTCGTCGCAGCTTAAACAAGAACACAAACATGTGGTAGATATGTGTTCCAGAAAGTGTCAATTTTAATTGTGTATAACTTATATTATTTTGATCAAAACTGCAAGTGACTGTATGTCAAAAAGAGAATATAAGATACGAGCACGTCACATTAATTTCATGAATTCAATTTACTAAATGCAATTATGTCTATTGTTTGTTTATATATTTAGCCTACCAAAGTGTCTCTACCCTGCCTGATAGAAAACACGAGCACAATCCAAGAGTGGGGGAAACTCACACTATGGCGGCCTAGTGAGATGCTATTTCACGCTCCGCTTAAAGGACCCGGGATCATAGTTGGAAGGAAATACGTGAGCTGGTAGTGAGTTCCAGCTTTTGACTGCTCGGCATAAGAAGGAAGAGCCGAACCCTTTCGTTCCAATGCGTATTTCCTTTTCTTTCTACACTAACATTATAAAGTAGAAAAACTTCAATAATTTTAACGATGATATATGTTTTATTACTTTGTTTAATAGAGGCGAAAACGTGCCCTTCGTTTCGTTTCGTTTTATTCAATCGTAAATCGTAATCGTAAATAATTTTCTAAAAAACTAAACGATCAAACGATCTAAAAGAATAAAAGTTTATAATGAACGATGCTAAACTTGAATGAAACTTCAAAACTAAACTTTTAAGTATAATTTGTACTTAAATAAGAATTCCTTTGATATTAATAATGTTATGTACTTGTTACCAAAATTATTTACAAACTAAATAGGTTTACTTTCTTTAGTATCGCTATGCCTAATTCATCGAAATCGGTCCAGCGGCGTGGCCGAAAAAACGTAACACACAGACAAAGATATTTTCTAATTCATAATATTAATATTTGTTCTAAATTTTGAGCAGAATATCCTTGTAACAGAAGCGTTCATAGCCGAGTGGCGTTAGGTGATAGGAAACAATCACTGAGGGTAAGCAATGACGCTGCGGTCAGACCTAGATTCAACCCGCACTCGGCCAGGGTGGCGACGTATGGCCTTAACCCTCTCCTGAGAGGAGACCCTAGCTTAGTAGTGGGACATTGTTTGAAATTATGGGTTGCTGAATATCTATATTAATATGTGGATCATGTTAGTATGGAACAGATCTCAATGTGATCGTTCACATCATTTTGACTTCCTCCTTAAAACCATATCTTTTTAAATTCAAAACATGCCCGTTATGAAATTTTAACAATCTATTATTACATTATACACTCATACACTATTCTCCCATGCCCAGTGTGCCCAGTTTTTAATTAAAGTTATACGGAATTCATTTCAAAATTTACGAATGTAATATTAAATGAAATATTATGTGTTAAACTTTGTTGTTGTTATGCGTCTATGTTGGTTCTTATTATTATACAACCTCTTTATTTTCATTATGAATAAGTTACAAAACAAATTTCTTAAAGAAATTTAAACATGTTAAGAGTATGCATGAATTAATTTAATAAATAATAAAGTTATTCTAATCGCCTGATAATTATGATTAGTTACACGATTCAAGATAAGTTTGAATAAAAAATAATGAAATTTAAAAAAAGTATCCAAACAAATACATTGAAATTTTAGTTCATATGTATCTATGTCGGTTATCTCTACAAAAAGTAGTCTATATCATTTTCAAAGGTCCGTACGTACACCCAACACATAGTACCATCTAGCTTCAAACTAAGCAGAGTTTAAGTACTATGAGAGCTAGATTGACTGATATAATACTTTTATTTAAATTTTTGTAAATACAGACATACATTTTATACATGGAAAACATCTAAACTCCGAAATTAATAAATAATAAATAAATATTTCGCACATTTTTCACACAACGCCATCTAGTCCCCAAATAAGCAGAGCTTGAATTATGGGTAACTAGATAACTGATATTAATACATAAACATACTTTTTTTGTAAATACATACATGTTATACGTAGAAAACACCCAAACTCCGAAACAAATATTTGCGAATTGCACAAACATTTAGTCCGACCCGGGAATCGAACCCGAGACCTCTTGATCAGCAGTCACATACGCTAACCACTAGACTAACAAGGCAGTTAAAATATCTGTAGATCATACAAATATTTACCCACGATTTGAATCCGAGACTTTAAACACAGCAGTCGCATGTGCTTCCACTGAATCACCGAAGCAGTCAGACAATCAAGAATATAGATAAAGTTACTTTTGAATTTGTAATACTAATAGATATGAGTAACGTAAATACCTAGTGTAGAAACAATATTAAATTTACATATACATGTGTTAAATAACATTTATTTCAAATTGACACACACACGTAAACGTATAACGATGTATCCAAATACCACGTAGATAACATTCATCTTAAATAGGGATTACGTTTGACGTGTGTACATAAAAGTATGAGATTTCGAAAGATTACACAAAATGGTGGCATTATCTGTACTACAATAAATTAGAGATATTTTTTTTATATGTAGAAGAGAAGCCGAGAGAAGCGTTCATAACCGAGTGCCCATAACAAATCAAATCAAATTTATTCTGCAATTAGGTTACATGAACACTTTTGCAAGTTACACTTTTTTTTTTGAGCAGATGAGTTAGGTGATAGGAAACAATCACCGAATGTAAGGTGCAACGGCGCGGTCAGACCTAGATGGGTGACCGTTTGTGGCATGTTAAGCAGTCGGTCCCAGTTGTTATCAAAAGATAGCAGTTATGAAGCTTAGTTGGAGACCTTCGGGTGGGTGGCCCCAAAATATCTATTGGCTAGATTTAGCCACATCATGTCTTGCCAGTCCCCAAGCCGCACTCGGCCAGCGTGGTTCGTATGGCCTTAACCATCTCTTGAGAGGTGACCCGAACCCAGCAGTGAGACTTTATGGGTTGTTGATTGATTGAATGACGTAGATAAGCAATATCCACAACTTTTCACAGTTTATTGTCATGTCATTGATCCATCTGACTGATGACTGCCTCGTTGGTCTAGTGGTTAGCGTATGCGTATGATCAAGAGGTCTTGGGTTCGATTCCCGGGTCGGACCAAATGTTTGTGTGATCCACGAATATTTGTTTCGGAGTTTGGGTGTTTTCTATGTATAATATGTATGTATTTACAAAAAAAAAGTATGTTTATGTATTTATATCAGTTGTCTAGTTACCCATAATACAAGCTCTGCTTAGTTTGGGGACTAGATGGCGTTGTGTGTAAAAATTTCCGATATATTTATTTTATTTATTATTTATTTATTTATCTATTCGAGGCGCAGGCTGAAGTGAGTTGGTTGCAGTAAATAACTTAAGAAAGCGGCCTTATAAAACCCTATATCCGTTAGAACACTATAATGTATCCACCACAGTAATTGTAAATACGTTAAATAAATAAAAATACCTGTTACGAACAAAGATTTTGTTTGTGGCAACGGAAACGTTGACACATTCATTCCGATGTGCCTCAAACCGGAACCTACCGGAACAAGCGCGAGATTTATTAATTTTGCTGCAGACTGCTAATTGTGTACTATTTCATATTTTTACCTCGCACTATAGCAAACCTGTCTACCTGATCTAGTTAATCCATATTTTGTCAAAAAGAATCGCATTGATAATATTACTAGCGTTTTTATTATAGTAGAATATATGTTTGTACAATATGTGTGGTTTGTACAATATCTGTTTATCTACACAAGGAAATAAAATCGAAATATCGGTTTGTAATTTTAAATTAGGAGTTTTTCATGCAAATGATACATAAAAATAAATTTTTAAAACTCTTTTCTGCCTGTTTGTTCCGGCTAATTACTTGAACAGCCGGATTAATTTTCAATTCAAATTCTTCAATAAAACTTGTTTTTTAGTATTTTCAATAGAACTCGTCAACAGATCCATACAGATAGTTGAGAATCGAATTGTGTGTAGGCGCAAGTATTTTAGAGGTGTCAGCATTGCTGCGGGCGAGCACGACCTCACACGTGACCGTTTAGCGAACTGCCGTGCTCTGCATATAGTAATAGACAGAACAGGCGAACGACAGAAGGTCAAATTCGATTTACCTTTCAAAACAAAAAATCAAAAAAACGAATATCAAAAAATAACTGTGTTTCGACTTTCTCAATTTGACTCATGTTTTTTGGTGTAAACGAGACTTCTTCGCAATTAAATTATTTAAAACTGGTTACGATACCTTAAAATTATAGTAAAAAACAACAAATAACAACAAAGCTTTATTAAAGTAAACAAATATTTGTAATACGTATATCTATTACTTTCAATTTTATCTATGCCTTATAATATTATGTTATTATGAATATATTATCATAATATTAAAAATATTTATACAGGTCAAAAGTTTGCTTGTTTATTTGATTAAATTCGTTAATTTAAGGAATTGAAACACCAGGCTCTTTGGGGCTGTACCTTCTGAGGGGCCAGCAGTGGACTGTATCGGGCTAATAGTGTTGATAAAAACATATTTTGATATTATGTAGCTCATTTATTTGAGAAATTCTATAGGTTATAGTTAAAACATCACGTTACGACAATTTAAAACCGAGCATCAATGAAAAAAATTCCAAAAATAGTAAAAACTTATGTGTATTGACAGAGAGACACTAAGGTCAACGGGTCAACTATTTTTATTTATTATGCTGTCTGTTTAACTTACTCATTTTTTTTTATTTCAAACAGTCGCAGGATTGAGAAGTTTAAAGTATTCCTCTAAATTGAGTATTGCTGATTAGACAATTAATAGACAGCTCCTTGAGTACCACGCTCCACATAAACAATGCATCGAAATAAATTGTAGTGACCTTCTCGCCGGCGTGTTAACAAAGACGAAATAACTTGAGAAAAGGGTAAATTAAATAACAAAAGTAGGTGCGTGGGATCGTCAGTCAAGCGCTTTGAATAATTTCCCAAGAGTACTTGGACTATTGGTTTAAATGCCAACTTTATTGTGCCTCTTAGCGTTGTACATTATTTATTATTGTTTATATACAATGAATATTATTAGTTGGATAATTGACAATTAACGCAGAAATAAGACATCTGCTCTTAGAAGTTGCAGGCGTTAAATTTGTTTTGAAATAATTTTGAATGGGCTATAGAATTTGTGATTATAGAATAAAATTATAGATCAGAGAGCCTCCCGTTAATTTGTCGGTAGAGTAATTATATAAAAGCTAATTCGATGAAGCTGTGTTTACTGATAATTGAGTTTAAAATATGTTGCAGAGGCTGTAGTACTAGTATGGTTGCGCTTCGTGTAACATGTAAGATAATAAAAAGAGGTTTCACTGTTATTTAATTAGTTCAAAACATAATTAATCATCTTTCTAGGCTTCATTCAGTATCGAAAAGTAAGTTTAATTATTTAATTAAGTTGTAAATAAATGTAAGTTTAATTAGTTAGGACACAAAACTCGTCTCCTTCACCTAAAGTGTTGACTCCTTTAAAATATACAAAAGTGACGAATGTCTAATACGGATTCATTTAAAAGTGTATCATAGAATTAAGGGGAAAAAAATAAAGAGTACAACACAGTTTTTAAATGTATATTTCGGTTATCGTGACATTAAGTAGCATTCACTTGTATCCTTCTTCAAAGTCCAATCTATCTGTATTCTGAAATCTATTTAAATTGGTTTAGTGGTTTAGCCATGTTAGTGTAACAGACATGAAGAGACGTATTCATAATATTAATGTTAATCAATATTGTTTTATTTAAACTTGTTATCAATATACAGTATGCGACTTGGTAATAATGAGCAAATATCAAATTATACATTTTTTGATTATTTTACTGCTAGTGTTGCATTGTGGCATGTGCGAATAAAAACTGTCTGCAATGGCGTACTTTCTGATCTTATTTTGTAAATTTATAATAGAAGAGTTCAGTCACACTATTTAATTTGTATTTCTGCTCATGCTTTCCATCAGGCAGGGTAGAGTCACTTTGGATGGCTAAATATAAAAATGAAATAAAGATAGGCACTGAAGTCATCGCAGATTTTTTATTTGAAGGTACTATTAATCAATATTTATGACTGTTATAAAATATCTACAGTATGACGAAAGTTAATTGCATCATTTTATCTGTAATTATTATCTAGGTTGCTAATCCAAAATTAAAAGTAATTCGTTTGCTACCAAATAATGATCTTCGAGTAGTAACATATAGATTTGTGAAGAAGTCGAGCTCTACTTATGTGATAAAACCGATACTAACAACGAGCATATATTTATATTGTGTTAAGAAAATGGGATAGGGAGGTATTCGAGGTTAGAGGTAACGAAAGGGATCAGTGAACAGTGACCTATTTCATATGTTAAGTGTTACAAATTGCCGCTAATTACAATGGTTTTAAGGATTCGTATCTGCAGTGGAAATCTACACAACTTTTATTAGTGACAATAAAAAGGCTTTCGAGTGCGTATTGCGGGTATAATATATTTGGTTTATGGACTGTTTACTATTTTATGACATCCGCAGTAGCAAATGAACAGATTTTTATTGGAAAAATATACATATCATTATGTTTATTGGTTATGAGGGACGATAACTTGTGGGTTTGTTTGTGTTTTTAAAGGAATATTTGAAGGACATTCTGTTATTGTAAGACTGATTAAAATATTGATAAAAGACATGAAAACCAGCAGCAAAAAAAACACCAAGATTATTCGAATATTTGAAGTCTTTCTGCAGAATAGTTATCAGGCATAAATATTCATAATCAATTTTATCCATGACACAGGTTAGCGAATATGAAACTTTTGTAAATATCACTTAAGAAAATATTCTTTACAGGACAACACGTGCTAGCCTTGAAACTCAGTTTTTTTAAGTACTAAACATACGGTCTTTAACCTGCATAGGAACAATCAAAACCAAAAGAAGTTCTCGACTGTATGTTTCACTCCCATTTTTATCCCTGGTCCTTTAAGAGGAGCATGAAACTGCATCTATGAATGAAACTGCAACATGATTTCCACCGGGCGCAGTAGAGACACCAGACTTTTGCAGGCCCTATTTTATTAGCACCTTGAATGTAATAATAATAAACCTGCATACGTTACTTGCCACAAAAAAGTATATTTGAAAAAGGAACAAGTCGAAGAAGCAGCTATTTTTCTTAACTAAGTGATAAAATTTATGAATCAATAAACACAAAATGGCCTTTGGATTCAGTATACGCGTGTCGCCCACTATGCTTCATACTTTTACGAGGTCGTCAAAAACATTTCAACTCTAACATAACCCTTATGATGTTTTGATAAACTTTATTCTCTAAAGGTTAAAGGTAGTTTTAGCATAGCAGCACGTCATTACTAAGTTTGTTAAAGGAGTATCCCAGAATTCAGGGCAGAGGCAAATGTGCTAAGTTTACCATAAAAAGTCTGTAAATGTGTTATATTTTGCATATTGATTTTAGTCGACGAAGCTGTAAATATAGGTTTTTGTACGTACAGTATTAAATTATAAAGCACGAAGCCTTAGTCCTACGTATATGAAAAATTGATTTGTTATTAGATTTTATATAAAAGTATAACTCAAAAACAAGTTTCTTAAGACGCAACGAAATAGAATTTCGTTGATAAACAAATCTAGTTAGATGAGAAATTGATGACTGATGGTATAGTTTTATTGAAAGTTAATGCCACACCCTCAAAATTGCATTTTTAAGACACAATTGCACTAAACACATATCTATAGAAAACCACTGTTTACTTGATATAGATAAATGTCTGTACACAAAGCATATAATCATAAATTAAAAATAAGTCAAACTAAAACTGTATGCTGTTTTTTTTATTTTACACTATCGAATTTTCTTAAGATCAGACTAAAGTGTTTCTGAGTAGTCTTCAGGATTTCAAATTAAATTTTATTACTATTAAATTAAATATAGAGGAAGCATGTATTAGACACAAAGTAAAATCTGAAAATAGCCGATTAATTAAAATGGTTTCTTGATATTTGACAAGAAAATTGTACTTCGATCGGCGGTTGGCACAACAACGAGAAAGACTAACTTCATACACCGGCAGTGTTCCCAACATTAATTCTAATTATAAACGCCGCCCGAATCAAGTCCAAACTCGAGGAATAACTCTCGGGAACTATATATTAATTAAAATCTATCGGCGACTGTCGGCGCGCCTTGTGGTCGCAGGGCTGTGCTCACAAAATTAGTTACTTAGTTTCATCAATTATGGAAGATTTTCAATTAATAATTTTCAAGTAAATAAAGACAACAAACATAATCAATGGATACGTAATCAATTTTATTCCTTGTTAGAAAATCAGGAGATATATATTGTCACGCGATACTAGAATTTACATACCAAAACTCTAAAACTGATTGGTCATGAACTGACCTTTACCGATGCGTCGCTATTATCTTAACGCGAATAGACTACAACCGATTCCATCTGATCACTACTACTCTGTACTTAACGTAAATGATTAATATCTGAATGGTGATGGA
This sequence comes from Phragmatobia fuliginosa, assembly GCA_932526445.1. Lineage (NCBI taxonomy): Eukaryota > Metazoa > Arthropoda > Insecta > Lepidoptera > Erebidae > Phragmatobia > Phragmatobia fuliginosa. The sequence continues at coordinate 526,250 of OW052065.1, forward strand.
TTAATAATACGAAGTGAAGCCACCCCTATTCATCCCGTAGGTTCATAAAAGCCGAGTAGGAGAGCAAACTACGAAGAACAACCTACGGAACTGTAAAGGGAAAAAACTTACCACCAACATTATACCTATCCGTCAGGCTAACGTGGTTAGCAGGCTTCTATCTCCTCTCTGAGGAGAGCCCTATGTCCAACATGCGCATATGCCTATAATAACAATAGTAACGGACGATGTTGTCTCGTAAGCAATTCGATTAATAGAGTCTTGACATTAAATTAGGAAAGTTACAGGATTATATCCAAACAACATTTATCGAAACTCAAGAATAAAACAGGTCCCCGCTCTTCGCAGAACTTTCCCCTATCCCGTATAAATTATGCGAATAAAAACGGCGGGAAAAGCAAACTGTTTGCATAATGAAATATTCCTCGGCATTCAACAAATCATTTCCCGTCCCGGCCGAACTAGTGATGTGCCTTGATGCGAGTAAAACGATTCAAATCGTCATTTTGTCGAATGTGGTTTACCTCATGTTTACTGAATGCAATGCTTGCGTTGAAACGTGCTCTCTCAACGATGGGTCTGTATGTTGAGGTATTTTTGAAAGCTTTAGTCAGTGATAGATTCATAGGGTTGGGTTTTAATATTGATTCCTTTTGTTAATCCATTTATCAATGGACTGCGATACAATCACCATCAGGTAGTAGTGTTGTAATTAAATTTTAAATAAATATGTAAAATGATGTTATTGATGACCCAATTATTGAATTTTCTTTTCAGATGATTCCAAAAAAGGAGGAGGTTCTCAATTCGTCGCATTCTTTTTTTATACTAAGCGACTTCTAACAAAAAAGATATAGATTTGCCGCTTGTATTATGTTTGTGTTATCATAGCTATTCGGTTAAGCGTTTAGATATTTATTTTCTTCATAGGCTCACCAACAATTGTATACACTGTTTAACAGTTAAGATACATTTTGCAAAGAGTATGAAGTGACATAGTGTCACAAATTACATAATTATAGGTAAGCACGACGTGCACCACAAACAACAATGTTGTAAAATGCTTATGCTGAATACTGAAACTACATTCAAACCATCATCATCATTTTTTGTGACTGATTTTTGTTATTACCAATTTTTCCTGAAAGTGTTATCGTTTTTAGATGATTCAAAGAAAAAAATGGGGTATAGAAAATTACCGACTGAAGTGCTCAATGTTGGAAAAGGCCGCCCAGGGTCCCATTTGTTCGTCCTGTGATTGGAAATGTCACTAGAGAAATGATACACTTGTCTTTCTGAACTTTATTGAAATATGATTTGTAAAAATAAATCGATAAGAAACATGGATTTCCAATTTGTCTAATAAATCGTGTAAATGGCATGTTTTAAATAAAGAGAGCTGTTTTTGTCACACAATGTAACAACAGTCAATGTAACTTATGAAGTGAAATGCAGTAAAAGTGATTATCACGAAGTAACCTGCAGATATAAATTGTGGTTAGGTATAGTTGTTATTCAATTATAATACTGCTAGTTGGTAGTAACTGTTTGCACACAAATGAAATCAACAGATAAAAGTTATTACAACATTTTGTTTTTTAAGCTGACCTCCAAAACTGTTTATTAACAAAATATATGTTATGTACGATGTATGTATAAAATTACCGTCACTACACACACTAGCTTGCGTAGCCAGTACCGGCCCCTATCCGTCGACTTAACCAAAGCAGCTAAGCGGAAAGTAATAGCCGCTGTACGTCGTGTGCGATAAAAAATACGTTAGCGACTTCTTTCTAAAGTTTATTTAATATCTCGTATATCGGTTTTGCGATACTCAGTACCCGTTACATTATGTTGTCATCTATATTTAGGTGGATTGCAATTTAAAAATGTTGTAAGATTCCACCTATTCTAGGCAGAATTGTTTTGGGACTACGATATATATAAAAATCCTATAAAGGGTGGCAAAAATAAAATCTGTGGCTTATCGGTGGTTTCTTACACTCTGAATATTAGTTTAGCGTGTCTCCAAACAGAGTACTGATATAATTATGCATACGGTCACGTTTGCTTTTGGAAGGGCTAGGTAGAGGTGGTGAAACGCTATGTATATATCTACATACATCTATCTTGGTAATGAATAAAGAGAAAAAAATGATTATTTTAAAGATAAAAGTACTTACAAAGGAAAGGATCATATGCAAGAAAATCGTAATTAGTATAGAAGCTTTCTTAAATTATTAGTGTAATGATTGGGACTAAGTTTTTAAATCTTTTTAGCAAATTCTCAGGCGAGTTTTACCAGTTACGGATAAAGCTTCAGATAGTTATCTGCTACATAATACAATTTAACAGATAAAATTTTGCTGATATTTATATGATTTTCCGAAATATTTATCTCTATCTAAGACTTGGACAGATTGATGTCATTAATAGGTATGTTACCCTTTGTATACTGTATCACTAACGTTGTATCGTGTTTGGTGATTTATTTAATTTATTACGTACAAATTACGAAGGCTGCGGCCGGAAGACTTAAAAAAAACCAATTAAATTTTTAAACTGATTTATTTTTAAGTGAAATTATTACAATTAAAAATTAATAACTAGCTAAACCTAGTGTCCTGATCGATGTTGTACCAGAAAGTGGACGCCTGCATGGCGCGGTGCAAGGTGCTCGACGAATTTTGCCCATTCAGCTAAACGTGCCTCGTGTTGCAAATGACGCAATTAACTTATTTACTGGAAATTACTGGGGCGATCTTTGTCAGCGAATTGCATGTACGACGATGGCGTAACACCTCCCCCCGTAGAACAGCAACTATTTTAAAACGCTAAGTGAAAATGTTGCTGGGAGCTTTTCTTGCTGGTTATGCGTTTTTGAAGTTTCAGGAACGGCGTACTCATGATTTTCAGCTCCTCTGGATACAGCATCCTTCTTTGTTCCTGAAGTTCTGGGAACATATCTCCAAATTGTAAACACAGCCGCTATAATGATCGCGATAATTAATATAGTGTAAAACGGTATAGTAGTATGGTACACCGTTTCAGCTAATCTGTTCTGTAGTACTGGCGCCTGAAGAGTTATTTTGTCCTGAAGACTATGCAGCTTACTTAAATTTACTGAGGCCAAATTCGCATGTAAAGGGCTTGTTTCTTGTGTTTCGGCGTTATAGGGGACCTTTAGTATTTTTACGGGTTGACCTTTAACCTCGTCCTTAGTATTTAATAGGGTAAGTTCCGGTGTACGTAGTGAACAGTGCAGCGGAATTATAGCAAGATAACTGCCTTTCAGCGTGTCATAGTCGTCGTTTTCGCAGCTCATCTGTACCCGTGTTGGCTTTGGGAATGAGATGACATAGTGTCGACTGTCAAGTTCCTCTACAGCTTCTTTAGCTAATTGTACAATTGTTAGTTTGCAAGATTCATCTAGGGTTTTGCTTGAAATGAAGGTTTGTATGCAGTCTTCTCTGGTTTGAATATAGTGGTTAGTTTTTTGTTCACAGAGATACCGATTATTATTTAACTTCGGGCATTCAGCCTCCATGTACATGAATGCTTTCCCGTTAGTTGCTATGAGAGGATAGGGGGGAATAAGGACCTGATTATATCTGTTAGGAACAATACAGAGCTTATAGAGTGTGTAACTGTCTACTGAAACTACGGGAAATTTAAAAACTATAACTATTTTCCTATTATCATAGTAATAGCCTGATCTTATTATATCGTAATATTCTCGTAACTCTAGGTTTAATATATGATTATTATCATAGATCCCTTTTAACTTATTTATCATACTACCTAAGATATCTATTCCTAACATGCTATGATGAGTTGTCATATCTCGAGTAAATGCTAGAGTGTCTTCTATTCTATATAATTCGGATAATAAATCTTCTATGTTTTCGCTAATTATAGTTAGTATTTGTGCAAACTTCGCAAAATGAATAAGGTTTTGATCGTTCTGCATGTATCCTGTTAACAATAAATCTAACGTGGTATTAATTTTGCTTTGATTTTCGATAATTTTATTTAATATATTAGTATGGGATGACATCCACTCTTTACTGATACTAATGTGCTCATTAAACTCATTGATAGTTTTACGTTGGTTATTTTCTAAATTTTCTAAAGCATTATTGAACCGAACAGCATCCGAATAATCGAGGTTTCCTGTAATACTTTTAATAACAGACCCTAGGCCATCTAACAGACCTCTTCTAAAACGGCTAGGTTCTAATGAACGTAACTGCTTGTCAACTTTAATCAATTTACTCGCTAAGTATTCTATTTGATATTCGTATAGGGAATAGGTATCGTTAATCATATGTGTTTTCAGGTCATGTAACTGAGTTTTCAAACCTGAAACGTTATTTTCAATGTCGTCTAGTTTTACATATTGTAGGAACGTGTGGTAGTGGGTTGTTATTCTAGTCGGTCCAAGTCTGAACGGTAAGAGTCCAGTTCCCGAGTCTAAAGTCTCAAGTCTTATCTCCTGGCTTCGTGCAAGATGTAAGGTCAGTGTCAGCAGCATCCTGAAACAATTTTGCGGTCTTAGGTACTCGTTTCAGTCGTGATTTTGCTATGGGGCCACGTTTCTTCGAGGTGTAGATATGAATGGGTAAGTCAGCTAAAACTACGTCATGTGTATATCTAGGGGCTAGCTTCTGTCGAGAGGCGACTGGGTTTTTTACAAAAATTTGCTGTTGTGGTTGGTACTCCTCCTCGGGCTCTCGAGATTTATTCCTATTTTCAATAATCGCGGTTCGGTTACTAAGAGAGGTTTCGTTGATGATTTCGTATACCGTTTTCATCTGTTCTTTGTGGTTTAAGATATATTGTTGTAATATTTGACTACCTAAATCGATGTCCCATGGATCTCGGGCATCAAAGTGACCAGTTATTACATCGAAGGGCCGACACTTAGTGAAACTGTGAATCGAACTGTTGTAAGCAACTAAAGCGTAGGGCATAAGATTAATAGCGGGTTCATCCTTATGTTTTAAACGTAAAATTCGGAGGTGTTCAAGTAGTGTTGAATGAAACCTTTCTATATTGCCGTTATCGTTAGGGCTATGTGCTAAGGTTTTATGGTGATTAATTTTATGGAGTTTAGTGAATTCAGAAAACAGTTGATTTGTATACTCGGTACCATTATCTGTAATTATTGTTTGTGGTAACCCATGGTGAGTACAAAATTGTAGTAAACCCTGTAATATACTAAGTGCTGTACCATCTCTCATAAGGTATGCTTGTCCATACTTAGAGAAGACGTCTATGAATGTCAAATATTTCTCGTTTTGAACAGTGAAAAGGTCCATATGAATAATTTCGAATGGCTTTGTGGCTGGAGGTACTATATTAAATTTCTGTTTGATGGGGTTTCTATCATATTTAGCCTGACCACATATTGTGCACTCATTGATATATTTAGTGATATGTTCTCTCATCTTAGGCCAAAAATACTTGCTTGAGAGAGCTAAATAACATTCATTTATCCCACGATGATTCGTTTTACCGTCGTGGTAATGCCGGATTATATCTTGTTGTCTAAGGAATTCTTTAACATTTTCTAATTCGGTTTTGCAGAGTTCTAGGTTCATTGCTGAGCTCTTAAAAGTGTCCTGAATTATAGGAATTATATCATACATACTAAGAGGAGGGTCTAGGAGAATACCGGTCTTAACCTTCGGATTAACGTACTCTTTTATAGCGTTAATAACGTCGTCTCTTAAATTGGATTGCGAAACTTGAATAGAAGTGCGTGTGTGCGTGTCGAACGTCTTAGTCACCGTCGGTCTTTTCTTGATGTCTCCTACTACTGTCATAACAATTTGTCGGTGGAATACGTTCAAAGGTTTGTCAGTTATGGGAACTTCGAGTATGGGGTTTTCGTTACTTGTGTGAGCTGTTTCAGTATTCGAGTCAGTCACTGAAGGTGGTTTTTCGGAGGGGTTTGCTATGATTGAACTAATTTCGTCATTGTGAATTTCAACTCGAGACAAGGCATCAGCATTAGTGTTGTTTTTACCCTTTTTGTATACTACGCTAAAGTCATATTCGCTAAGTTTTAGTCTCCACCTAGTAAGTCGTGAGTTTGGCTCCTTCAAACTCATCATCCACTGCAATGGTTTATGGTCGGTTACTATCTTGAACTTGCGACCAAAAAGATAAGGTCGAAAATATTTGGTAGCCCACACAATAGCTAAGAGCTCTTTTTCTATTGTGCTATAATTTAGCTCGCTTTCGTTTAAGGTACGCGACGCATATGATATTGGCCGGTCAGACCCTATTGTCCCTTGCGATAGTATGGCTCCTAAAGCTACGTTAGAAGCGTCCGTAGTCAAGATAAACTCTTTAGTGAAGTCTGGGTATTGTAGGATCGGGTCATTAGTCAAAAGTCTTTTACATCGTTCGTAACAGTCAATATAGTCTTTGTTAAGTGTAATAGTCTTGCCTTTCTTCAAACATTGAGTAAAGGGTTTTGTAATCCTGGCAAAGTCTGGTATGAACTTACGATAATAACCGATAAGTCCAAGAAACTGTTTTATTTGTTTTGCTGTTTTGGGTATAGGATATTTTTTTATGGCCTCAATTTTGTCTGGGTTAGGCTTTATGCCTTCACCGCTTATGATGTGGCCTAGAAAAGCAGTCTCTAACTTTAAAAATTCCGACTTATCCATCTGAATTTTAAAGTTAGATTCTCGGAGTCTTTGAAATACCTTTTCCAGGTTATCCAGGTGTTCCTGGAGGGACGTACTGAACACTATAATGTCATCCATGTAGACCAGACAGATAACGTTTTGAAGACCTTTCAACACATTATCCATAACGCGCTGAAAAGTTGAAGGGGAATTTTTAAGTCCCATGGGCATCCTTAAAAATTCAAAATGCCCATGTTCTACATTGAATGCTGTCTTTTGAATGTCGTCTGGGTGCATTTCTACCTGGTAGAATCCACTGGCTAAGTCTAGGGTAGTAAAGTACTGACATTTGCCTAGCTTGTCAAGGACATCTGTTATGTTCGGGATAGGATATTTGTCGTCAATAGTCTTTTCGTTTAACTTCCGAAAGTCTACTACTAGCCTCCATTTCTGTTCCCCTGAGGCGTCAGCCTTCTTTGGGACGACCCAAATAGGAGAGCTCCAAGCTGAATCAGAGGGTCTTATAATGTTCTGTTCCAGCATCTTTGAAATTTGATCCCTAACCTCTTGGCGGTGCACAAAAGGATATCTATAGCTTTTCGTATAAATAGGTACTTCATCTACAGTTCGTATATGGTGTTTAACTTTATTGGTGAAGGACAGAGGTTCACCTTCAATATAAAAGACATCCGCATAACGTGAGCAAATATTTCGTAAGTTAACTTTTTCCTCTTCGTTAAGATGATCTGTTCGTAACTGTGATAAAACTTGATTGATACGAGAGGCATCCAATGTTTGTTCTATGTTCATACACTCGATGTTAGAATTTACGGCTTCTACAGGATGATCTAATGATAGAATTATATCGTTATGCGTTTTATTTTCTACTTCGACTAATCCTCGATTGTTAGAGACAGTTGTAATGCATTCATTTATATTACAGTGATGGAATTCTTGTTGAGGGATATGCACATCTCCGTCCAGGGCATTTATGGGCAAACGAATAAGCTTAGTAGTATTAGCCGGTATAATATCCTCATATAAGTTGACATTTCGAGAGTTAAACATTGTTATAGGGTTTGTAGCATTATCTGTAATTAATAAGTTATCTTTTAAGTCAATCTTAGTATTCCATTTACTTAGTAAGTCAAGTCCTATAAGTCCGTCGAAAAATTTGTGAAAGTCAAAGATAAATAATTTAATGTCACTAGGGTCATTAAATTCCTGAAATGCAGGTATAGTAATGGAATAGTCGCTTCTACTTGTAGCATGCGCGTTAGTTACCTCGAAGGGGTCATAGTTAAGGGGTACGTTAGGGTAGTATTTTTCTACAGCTGAGGGACTAATAAATGACTGATTGGCTCCGGTATCTATTAAAAAGTTCAATGGGGGATTTGAAAGTTTTATGTAAGGTAACTGACGTTGCGTTTGTAAGTTAACCTCTATCTTAAGGGTTTTGAGGGGTGATCCGAATGAAAATCCTGATCCGTGTTACTAGTAGAAGGCTGAGGATTATCATAATTGTCAGGTAACTCGCTAACCTGGCAATAAGGCATAGGTGTCTCGTATTCATGGCCGTCGTGTAAATTATAGTTTGTGTAGTCAGTATAGTCGGTTTGGTCGTAATTATGGTCATAGGAATAATAGTCGCTATCCGGATAATAGCTATAGTCATACTCGTTAAATTGATTAAAATTCATTTCGCGGGTTTTAAAGTAATTAGTTGGCGGTGGGTTGCCAGACTTATTCCAATCATGACCCCTAAATGGTATAGGTCTACTTACAAAGTGGCTCACTCCACTCATTGGCTGAGGGCCTGAGGTTTGATGACGTGGTTGCAATCTAAATGAATTACTATTAGCGTTATAGTTAGGCGGCGGCGAGCGGAACATCTGCTGAGTACGCGTAATGTTAGGTGCATTAGGTGCGCGTTGAAAACTATGAGTTGGAATGTTAGGCCTCCAATTATTATTCTGAGGTGGTAACGGGCGTTGCCAGTTAGAATTAGGCTGATGATTAAATGGTTTTGGAATAGGCATAGCTGAAAAACCTGTAGGATAAAACGGTAATTTATGCGTCTGAACATTGGGATGAGCGGTTGGATGTGGCCTCTTTACGTGTGAATTATCGCTACGATTTTGTAAATACATTACGTTTAATTCCTCCTGAACAAATTCTAACGCTTTCTCAATACTATCCGGGCGCATGCATCGTATACGCGAACCTAGCGGTTCTTTAAGGCCACGTACAAACGCTTGCATCGTCAGTTTTCTATATAATGTGCGCTTCGCTTCTATGGTAGTAGGCAGAGTTTCATGCAAAGAAATATAAGTCATTATGGTGCTAAATAACGACTGACAATGGTCATAATACTCCTGCGGTGTACTATTACCCTGAACTGAAACTAAGAGGTCATTGTATAGGGCCGTTTCGTCCCTTTGGTCAGCAAAACTATTTATTAGAGTATTTCTTATTCCTGCCCAACTATCCGGAATGCCATTTGAATTAATTCGACTTGCCGCGGGGCCTGTAATTTTATTTAATATTCCGTTTATTAAGCACAAGTTCCCTAATTCACTACCAGGAACATTACTGAGGTAAGTAGCAGCTATCTGGTCACATAACTTAATAAATCTAGTGAGGACGTTGGGGTTCCCGTCGAACTCGGGGACCGGGCGCAAAGCCTTATGGATTGTATCAGGGTCGTGCGTCATAGTAGATTCCTCAAATAAAATATCTAAACCTAAACTAATATCTCTATTTATATCTAATTCTAACTGCCTACGATTTGGTCTACGCGGTGTAGACGCTCGAGGTCCTAAATTCCTTGGGTGGAAAATTTTGAAGGTTAAAGTAACAGGAATACACAGGAAGCAACACAGGGAATAATTCAAGTGTACTCACATAAACTTCATATCGGTCTCTGGGGTCGATATCTGGATCCCGTTCTCTCCCGGCAGCAATCCTTAGGTTCAGGATACTCGATGAGGCTCGATAGCTTGATTAGCCGCGATCGCTCACGCACGATAGCGATGGAATATCGATGTAAGATAACCCTAGCTAATCTCGAGTATCCTACCGACTGCGCCAATTACGAAGGCTGCGGCCGGAAGACTTAAAAAAAACCAATTAAATTTTTAAACTGATTTATTTTTAAGTGAAATTATTACAATTAAAAATTAATAACTAGCTAAACCTAGTGTCCTGATCGATGTTGTACCAGAAAGTGGACGCCTGCATGGCGCGGTGCAAGGTGCTCGACGAATTTTGCCCATTCAGCTAAACGTGCCTCGTGTTGCAAATGACGCAATTAACTTATTTACTGGAAATTACTGGGGCGATCTTTGTCAGCGAATTGCATGTACGACGATGGCGTAACATACATATAAGCAGACCTTAAAATAGATAAAAATAATAACATAAATATGCTTTATCTACAGATCACAAGCTTTCTCGTCTTTTCTTTTTATTGTTCGGTTTTAGTATTCGGGTCGTACTAGAGTTCTCTGTGCTGCTTTAGGATAAGGTTTGTGATCATAATCATCAGCCTATTGCAGTCCACTGCTGGACTTAATAATATGCCTCTTCAATTGGTTTAATATAAAATGTTAATATTACTTTGAAACTAAATCTCATCCAGAACTTAAAATAATTTATTCATTTCATTTAACTTAGGTTAAATTTAATTAAGGACTTAGAATAATAATAATGTAACTTAAAAGTAATTTACATTAGGGTCGAATAAACTTAAGTTGTAATGTGTCAAGCCTCTTATCCAAAACAAAGAAAAAACGGTCAAGTTGCGCCAAGTTTAATTACCTTAATAAATCTACAAGTGAGAAGTTTACGGCTTCTAAGTTCGCGATACACCTCAGGAACTGAACTCGTTAATGTAATATTGGAAGTAGTTGGGCGGGGACCTTTCTCACTATATGTGGGACCAACGACGTGGTATCTTCAATTCCCTTGAGCATGATCACGGGACAGTAGTTTGTTTGTGTATTTTTCTTATAAGCGATGTATGTAGATATTGATGGGAATAGGAAAAATGCTGTTATTAATATATATTTATATCTTAACACGTTCACAGTCCTATGAGCCCACTGTGGGCTCACGTCATGTGTATGGCTCCAAGTCCATGAGCCCACATTGGGCTCACACATATTGAGTAACTTGTTGTGCCTTTTAAGTTTTAGGACTTGTGACCTAGGTATTTGTTGGGTGAAAACCATCAAAACAATACATAGTCACTAACTGTTTGGACTTATCTAATACCTTTGTAATATTGTACGGGGACTGTGAAGGTGTTAAAGCCTACCAAATTGACACTGCAGCATGGTGACCCACACTATAGCAGCCTACCAAGATGCTCCTTCATCACTGGTCCCACGGTCCAACCCAGAAGAACACCAACAAAAGAAGACAGCACGACTGCTGTTATTTTAAGTTGGGTTCTGTGAGAGGGTTGTACCTCCCCGGTTGGACCGGCCTATTCATGGATAAATCATTGTGACTCTACTACCTTTTCACTCCTATAAAAAATAATTTTGAATTAAAGATTTGTGTTACAGCATAGTTAAACAAAATACAAACTCAGAAGATTGAAACAATTATTCTATCTCATTAAATATACAATATAACTAAACAGATTGATTGTATTAATATAACCAGAACCAATTATTGGAAATTCTCGACTTAAAATTACTTTATATTTACACAATGAAAGCCTCTTCGAACGAAATCCTAAAAGTTAACCCTCTTTTATTACGCACGATAGTCAAAAATAAAAATCCAGTTCGATGTGGAGAAGGTTGAATTACATTATAAATAACGAAGGATAGTCTGACGTCTCGTGGCCCGACAATTGTACTTGGACGCAAATGAAACTCTTTGTACCGAATCTTAAGGGATTTACTCATGAAATTTCGACCTCAAAAGGACAAAAGTGAATAAATTGGGACATTCAAGTAAGTAGATACATGTTAATGATATTTTATATTGTATGTAACAAACTCAATATGGTTTTTATTGAGAATAAAGAGTAAAGGCAGAATTCATGCTAAGTGAGATTACTATTTCTTCTGATCTGTTTGGACGGTCAGATGGGCGTTATCGATTGTTTTCTTCTCACAGTTTCGAAAAAGCTCTATCAGCTATTTCTACTTATGAGTGACACGCGTTAGACCGTTCGTTTTTCTTGCAGTAAATCACCGGTGTAGAATGTAATTTTGTAGTTTAGATAAAAAAAAATATTTTGGTATTTCATAGATCAATTAAGAATTAATTTCTAGAAGATAGCAAAGAATTTAATGGTGGCTTAGCTGCTTAGATTTTATTATCCAAATTAGTTTTTATTAAACATGTAAATAAACCGCACGTAATTCGTAGATAATCAATTTAAAAGTAACAAACAAATTTGTAAATTAGAACCCCTAAATATAATTGTATAGAACGCGAACGCCGGAGATTTTTTTTTCTTTTTCTTAAGTACGAGTATTTGCAGAGTTTGGGGATCGTTCCGCTAATACTTTGGCTCAAATTAAAACTTGTGGCAGGCCCTCTCTCTTTTGAATGATAGATTGAATTTCTGATATAATTTATTTTCAACAATTTATTTCCAACATTTTTTATCCACCAAATTAGTTCGCAAATATTTTTTTCGGGGTTGTAATTATTTCTCGTTGCTACAGTTTACAGCTACAGTTTATTACTTTTTAAAATTTTAAATAAAATATTTAGAATTTACGTTTATGTTGTACGCAGATAATATAGTTCTAATTGAATAGATCCAGAAGTACTCCAAAATACACTGGAAAAGTGGCGACTCGCACTGGAAAATAGCGGCCTCAAATCAGTAGAAATAAAACGGAAAACATGGAGTAATAAATAATGGGAAAGGGCTAGGACAAAAAAGAAGATGTCACTAAGCTAATATAAGTATTGGTCTTAGATGATTACATATTATTATGTCAATGACGAAATTATTGCCTTGACTCTGTTGTATTACCTCCAGTACTAGCATTATTTGAAGCGGGTTACGATTGTACAGTACATACCACAACCAAAATAATCACATTTAAAAGTAAACTATTCTTTTCGTTTAGAAACTAGAATGTTATCATGGCCACTAATTTAATAAATTTTCCAAGTATTTTCTGGCAATTCTCGCTCTGTCAAATAAACAGTAAATGAAAAATTTTTACAACTCCATTTTTGTACTTAAAAACTTCATAATTTTTGTGAATAGAACTTGAAGTATTGTAACCAATTAGCATACGAAATGTTATGTAATGTAATGGAAGTTGGGGTCTGCACCCTCGTACCTCGGAGAGCACGTAAAGTCATCGGTCCCTTGCCTTGCCTTGATCTCTCCGTGGTCGCAGTATACAGTGAACGTGTGTTTAAATGCACGCTTGTTGACTACAATATCTCTAATTATTATCTGTTGAGATTGGCTGCCGTGGCCAAACTCGGTTCGGAAAATATAGTTAAAGTAGAAAGAACCAAGCTGAGAAGAGAGAGGTAGTTTATTTTAGTAAGTTTATTTTACAAAGTGATGCATATTAATACATTTCAAAATAAATAAATCAGTGAAATGATAGTAAAAACGAAATAACAAAAAGATAAGCGAATTTAATTTGAATATCAGCTGTATTCATCGTTCAAGTAAACAATAAAAGCATTCACTAGGAACTCTGTAGTTCAGTACACATTGTTCCTCTCGTACGTGTATATGTCCCTAGCTCCTATTATTGCTTACTCGTGTCCGTTGCTTACCCCGTAACCATCTGACACGTGTAAGCAATACCTAGAACAACCACAAACACCTACAATAGTGGACTTATGTTCAACTCCATCATTCAAATATAAACAGTGGGTTTGGTGCGAGCCGTAATCCTAGTCACGTAGAGCAAACGACACTTGTTCACAAACCGGCAAAAGTTTTGAATTGGAACTCATACATTGTTAGTTTGTAAATATTTACAGTCTAGTACAAAAACGTTTCAACTGTCCGCTGTTGTTTAAATCTACAACTATTTATTACAAATTTCTGGAATGAAAATTGGCTATAAAACTTCTTGAAATTTAACTCACTTGGACTTTTCTTCGGTTATTTAATGAACTTAAAAAAACTACCTGGCCGGTTCGCCGCTAGGCATTATCAAAGGTAATTAGTAAAAATAACAGTAATTCAATAAAAATAACTTTTGATGACGTAAGTCAAAACCAGTTAGGTATTTTTTTCTAAAATTCACTCCCCAGTCCATACCTAACAATTCACAGTTGCGCACTAGAAGAACCTTTACATTTTCAATTCTGTTGGATACCCAACAGAATATACTTCTTCTCCCTAGTGTACCATTTTCTATAACAAGTGAGGGAAATTGATAAAATACATTTAAAAACAAAAATAATAAACATTTAATATCATCTATGGCAACCTATTTGCCATGTGCCGTAGTGAATAATTATTACTTATCTCATTTTAACTTAAATGATTAATATAGTTGTCTATTACCCATAATACAGTCTCTGCATAATTTGGGACTAGATGGCGTTGCATGTAAGATGTCCGAAATATTTATTATTTATTTATTTAATTCTTATCATTAATAAGCAACAGACGAGGGTGTAAATTTCTTATACAGAATCTTAGACTATTATAGGCGTACTGAAAGTAATATTTGCAAAGCATACAAATATTCGGTCAATCCATGGAATCGAACTTGAGACCTCAGCACAGTATTCACATACGACACATACTGCACCACCGAGGCAGTCAATATGTGTTAGTATTCAACAGTTTACAACACACTTCTATAAAATTTGTTTATGAGCGAGAGACTGTGTACACATGAATTGCTAACATGCGATCAACTTGCACATAGTACTAGGATTTTATTTAACTCAAGTACTAGTACAAGAGAGTACGAGGTACTGTGTTATTTCTATGATGCATTTTACAGCCTCTAGGATTTGCCTTAGAGAAATAAAAAGAAAATTAAGTTATTGTGTAGTATATATTTTGAGTGGTAGTAGCATGTATGAAGAAGTCCAAGCTTTGCACTTAGTTCTAGTGTTTCGATGTGTCTAGTGTATGGTTCGGTTCGCGATCGACGTAGAGTCACACAAACACGATGATTAACAAAAATACTTGGATATATGTTGTTTGTCCTATTGTTTGTTGAGTCAAGCATCGAAAGTTGTAAATAGAATGCCTAAATTGGACATGTTCAATAATATTTAAAGGCGTTTACAGCATGAACGGGCCGGCTCAACCCGGGCGGTGCTACTCTCATATAGAAGACCAACTCTAAAAGCAACATTTGTACAGTTTTCGTTGGCGAGTACGAGCCCCGAGGCCCAATGAAGCAGAAGAACTAGGCCGTCGCGGTGTGGGTCATCATGTTGCATTGTGTGCACTCACAATGTGGATGATGACCAACACTCTTGGATTCTGCTCATTCTTTCTATCAGGCAGAGTAGAGGTATTTTGGCAGGCTTATATAAATAAATACTAGATTAGAAGAGAGTGAGGGTTAAAATTATTTACCCCTTCGTATAGCTGCTCTTAATTGACTGATGAGGTATATGATAACTGGTAGGTATTCACCAGTTATATCAAATGACACGTGTTTAGTGGAATTGTGTTGGAAGTAGGTTTTTTCAATAAACTGTCAGAAAATTGAATATTTTGTTAGTCGCTATGATATAAATTGAGCTAAATGGATTCTAAATATTTGCCGTTTTATGTATTCACCTACGTAAAACTATTGACACAAAATAGGGAAATAATGTTCACTTCTTTCTGTTTCAGAACTATGTTTCTTTCTTCGTTCGATCTGATAGATAGAGATTACTTCACTCACTACTTTTCTATGCCATATTTTGTTTAAAGAGCTAACTTTTCACACGAGAGAAGAAAAGAAACACAAATAAACTATCACAGGCATTTTTTTTGTTCAAGGGGTGGAAAAACCCCTTCGGATCTCCGGCTTCTCGGGCAAACAGGATCCAGGAGTATGTATGTGGTGTTTCCACAAAACCACACCCCGACGACCTTTGACGCCCTGCTCCGGGAGGACCCGGACCATGTTATTTCAGGTCCTTCCCGAATCGGCGCCAGGCCACTTATCAGGCCCTATGCCGGTGGAAACCATTTTAACTTTCCGTCCCGAAAACTATCTTAGGCCTAAGTTAATTATTTGTGATTCAACTGTATATTACCGAAAATGGTTGAGAACGATTTTCATATTGTTTTCATGGGTCATATTTTAATCGTCACCAGGCATTCTTCTTGGGGTAGGTGGCACCCAGTTACATGTGTTATTTTCCATCAGATGAAAATATAACAAGTTTTGACTGCTTTGTCGGTCTAGCGGTTAGAGTGTCTGCTGATAACGAGGTATTGGGTTCGATTCCCGAGTCTGACCAAATATTTGTACGATTTGTTTCGTAGTTTGAGTGTTTTTGTTTAGTATAATATATGTATTTACAAAATAAAAGTACATATGTATTTATATCAGTTGCTTAGTACCCATAATACTAGCTCTGCTTAGTTTGGGACTAGATGATGTTGTGTGTCAGATTTCCGAAATCTTTATTCATTGAAATATATTTGTTTAAAAATATTTCGTATTAAAAACCGTTCTATTCTTAATGTCCCATTACGATTAAATTAACCTAAATCATTTCAATTTACGTTCGTTTTTTCCCCGCAGTTAGTATGCGCGTATGCTGTCAGAATCACAACACGTATATTTCTTCGGTGGGCTCGTAAATACTCACTGGCTGTTATGAGTACTTGTGGCGAATATAATTCATCTCACCCTGGGTGAATGCAGGGTTAGCATAAGTGACTGTGAATGAATATTTTTGGCGTATAATCTAGGAGCTATTACACATATACCAGTACTATTGGTGAAGTGGTCGTTTTCTCCCCGACAATAAATAAGGAGCAGATAGTGATTACTGGTTGAACATAATTTGAGTTTGTTTATTAGTTATTTATATTTGGTGCAGTGATGTATTAAAAGTAAATACATAGATTATTTAGAACTGCCTTAGTGGCCCAGTGGTAGTGCATGCAACTGCTGTGTTTGAGGGTTCAAATCCTGGATCGGCCCAAATGTTTGTTTGATCTACATATATTTGTTTCGGAATTTATGTGTTTTCTGTATATAAGTAAAATGTTGGTGTCATATATCCGAAATGTCCAAAACATTTAATAGCATAGCGTTAGAGAAAATCCCCGCAAAAGCCCTGACACTTGAATGAAGACTGCCACGCAATTTAGAGCCCCGTCCCTTTTTTATTATCTGCTTATTACATAATAATTATTCATCATATTAAATGGTATGATAAATAATTTCATATTTCATTTTCTGGAAAAATAACGAATGAACTCAATAATCAGTAGTAGCAAAAAAGAAACGTTGGGTAACCCTATACGATACAAGGTTTCATTCTCATTTCCTGCGAGGGAGCACTTAATCAAGTCACGGGTATTTATGGACTTCTTACGTATACAGAAAATTATTTTCATTAAGTTGACAGTACACGCATATATTCGCGCAGTGAGAATTCAACAAATTACAAAGATTTGCATTGTAAAGATATCTCTTACTAATAGTATTTATGTAGATACTAGGTCGCAGTTGGTGCTTCGTTAGTCTAGTATGCGACTGCCGACAGAGACCCTGGGTTTGAATACCGGGTACAATGACGTCATAGAAATACTTGGTAACAGCTCGTAGTTTGGGTTCTTCACTACTGTGCCTTGAAGACTACGATAAGCAGTCGGTCCTGTACCTAAACTCTCACCGGTCGTGTCGGATAGCCATCCCATCTGATAATGTAGTTGGCTGGTCTCAGTTGTAGATGATGATGATCGTCGTGATAAAGTCACCTAGGAGAACATCATATAAATACTATACGAATGAATAAAAAGAAGTCCACCACCTCTGTTCATGCGTTCACCGTGCGTGTTGCAACTACGCAAGACAACTGCACTGCAAACACCAACCCGTTCTGTCTGCTGGTACGTCAAAATTTCTTTCTCTGTGTGCAGATTATTAAGTAAAGGTTAATGATCAAAATATATAGTGTACAGTACAATATCGACTACTGATTAAAGAACAAATTTTAATAAATAAGAAGTAATAAGAAGTTTAAATTAGACCGTCAACTTATTTAATACGCAGTTCGTATCACCGATCCATGTCATTGGTCAAATTCTATGTAATCAAGTGAAACGCCTATTACTAATCTAGTCATGTATTTATTTAGGTACGACAGAAATTATTTAATGGTTCACTGAGTTTTAATCAAATCACAGATAACTTTGTTAACATTGACCGTGAAATCTGAGATCCGTTCTAATAGACTGTGTAAACGCCGATCAGATTACTTACATTTAATGAGTGATATTTTTGCTCTCGGTTTTCTGCAATCTGTAGAAGTAAGTTACCGATTATAGATTAAGTTTCAGATGATTTCGTTAAATGTGACTACTTAAAGAACTAGTGTCTTGACCCTCTAGGACGAAAAGAGGATTCTCAAACTAGGCAAAGTGATCACGCCTGGCGGGCCAATCGATATGTACAAATTAAATATATTCAAATAATAATATTCATAACATATCTCTAAAAGAGAGACTTCGTGATTCTCGCTGAAAACGAAAGATTTTATGAGGACTTATATAAGTCACGAACCCGCCCACCAGCGTACTAGACTGACACGCGACAATTCAGTCTATAAATACTTTTGAAGCATATCTGTTATTTTTCCAGCATTTTCTTATTTGAAAATACTACGTTGTATGAAACGGGATTACGATTTAACGCCTTTAGAAGCAAAATGTAGTGGGGAAATACGTTCAGTGTGAGTTTATATTTAATACAATGGGAAGTCGACGGCCGGCCTACTCGTGGGCCGGGGTTGACAGGGATTCAGTCTATTCTTTGTTGTTATACATATGTTGTAGTTTAAGCTGGGTAAATGGAGTGTCAACTATGTCAAAAAATGTTTAGTCGGTTTTGTTGATGAATATGATTTAGGTATATACTAAAACTTCGTTCACATATTGAGCAAAGGTGGACTCAATACCTAAGGTTTTCTATCAGTATACCGTTTTGTAATATTTTAATAAAAATACTCAAGCACCCATTTAGCGTTTCAAGTATATTAAATGTTAAAAAAAATATGGTATTCTTGAAATAAACCATTATTATTATTATTTCTTTTTTTTTCAAGTTTTTTCACAAATTACGCTGGTGTGAACTTTAAGTGTAATGCGATCATTTATTTCATATTTTAAAAAGATACAAATAAATGGAGTTTGACATAATCTTACACAAACTTTAGCGAAGTAAATCTACATTTATTTTCATTTACAACTTACATAACCTCTCCTGCTCGACCATTTGATGTTTACTGTACATTATGGTCCTTCGAGCTAAGCCTTAATTCTATACCAAACTAAGAACAATAACCTAAAAACAATTTCATTGTATTTATTATGTTCTTTGAAATAGCTTTGGGTTGACGTTAATTTAACTACAACTTTGATTAAAAATAGAACAACTGTAACATTGAACATACTTAATTAGTAGTACGTAGGAGTTAACAATGTATGCCTCTGAGCTATTACCTATTATGTTTCGGGAATCTAAACAGACAAATTGAGTTTTACAAAGAGGGTACCTACCTTAGAGCAATGAACTTATATTAAGTTCATAATAAGGTATTAAGTTTACCTTTTGTAACATACATACCTATGAATGAAAATGTCTGGGTTGAATGGAAAAGATATGACCTTTGAATAACTTGTAGTCCTAATCGCCGTATAGAGGTGAAACAAAGCCACAAAGTTAATTTTGTACACGAATGTGTACTTTATTTTATTTAAGTAATAATTATAATTTATCTTATATTTCTCAGAAATTACATAGATATAATGTATGGTATGAACGTGACATAAATAACTTTAGTCTTTATTAAACACTAGCTAAGTCACGCGATGTTACCCGCTGTTATTGTTGTAAGTCGCGAGTAACACCGCGGAGCGAAGTTAATGTAAAAAAAAACCAAAGATACTACTTTTGTCATCTTGGCCAGTGGAAGTACAGACAGACAAAAATTGCCTATTTTTTTATGTAAGTACCATATATACTTTTTTATGCATTTAGTAAGAAACTTTTCGTCTGATATATTACATACATACACTCCAATTTTATTTATTGATATAGATATCAGTAGATCTATTTTTTGCCTATAGGAATTCAATGTGCGAGTGTGAGTCTTTGCGATTTTTTTTATTGTAAAGTACTTTCTTACACAAATATTGGCACCGAAGGAAGCTGAACCTATGACGTCTAACTTTGGATATAGGATTATTAATCACTAGGCTTATAAGTGAGTCATCATGATTGAGTAAGAAATGCGAATCAACAAGCATATTTTTAGGATAAACCTAATTTAATTTGATTTCAATTATTTAAACCAATAGATATCAGTATACCGCCTTGTTAGTCTAGCGGTTAGAATATAATGACAATAACTGATCAAATTGGATTCGGGTTCGATTTCTTACAAGAAATTCTTAATAACAAACCGGAGTCTGGAATCGGAATCGGCGGATGGCATGAAACACCACCAAACGTTGTAATACACGCCGTCGCTTTTGATTCTCATGAAAATCTATGGCATCCGGTATTGGGAAATTAGTGCAACCAAATATACTGACAACTAGTTCAATCTTCAAATTTAGTTCAGCCTCAGGATTGGGGAGGCTCGATGTCAGACGCTCCATGAAAAAAACAATTTTTAGGTAAATCTGGTTGAATTAGTAGCGGTCGCAAAAGATCTTGGAAATAATAAAGGCTAGAAAGACACATATATCAATATAAATTGATCACAAATTAGGCAGATAGAAATTATTAATTGCTCGAGTTCACTCGTATTAGTTAACTTAGTACGTTCTCATTTAAAATTGACAAACTTACAGACATAAGTCGATAGTCGTCCTTCTTTGTTAAACCTAAAATGTAATGATATATACTGAAACATTGAATGAATCTCCCTCTTCCAATAGTAACTTAACCGGTTCTTTGAGTGCTTGTTAACTTGGAATATTAGATTTCGCAAGATTACCGCAGACAATTTCTTATTCCTAAGGGAGAAAATTAAATAAGGTTTGTCGTCGTACATTTATCGTTGACGATGTGAAATGAGAAAATTCTTGCTCTTTTTTTCGTTACGTATATTATAATTTGGGTAATCAAGCAAGAAATGTTACACGTAAGTTCATTATCGGGCAACAGGGACCCTTTGTACTCAACAAGTACGTAGACTACATGAGGAGAAAATGGCGAGAGTAATATATAACATATAAGTTTAATCTCATTCATCATAATAGTATTTAATAGTCCGTCTTAAGACGTAGCTTAGAGAGAAGGTTTTGATCTAAACCATACCCCGCTTTATCTAATTATACGTAACAAATCAGTCAAACACATAAAATATGCTTAAAATATAGAGGCTTAACAGGAACCCTTTCCTGTGCGTGGGCTGACATGCACTTGGCCGATTTTTACCCATAGAGATAGTACTCTCAAACAAAGTTAATCTGTAACTAAAATTTTTGTCGAGGTGAATAGATCAAGACTTGCTTTTACTTATAACCGTCATTATGTATGTATAATATACCTGTGACGCATCTGGAACTTTAATCATTATTATTCCAAGACTAACAATATTATTGTATAGATTAATTAATATCAGCTTTGATGTTTGATATTGTTTGTGTTTCAGAACATTGAGGAATAATGGCAGAAACACAACAACTGAATAATAAAGTATCATAAAAAACATTACAACCTTTTGTAATGGATTTTTCTAGTAATGATGTGGTTAATGTTGTAAAGTTTTATGAACTGTGGACGTAAAGGACATTCACGCACTAAGATAATAGGAGTCAGCTATAAGGGCCACCGCAGACTAGCTACTTTTAGTATCGGCGATCGGCGATTTGGCGACTGCATTGATGCTGCATCGCGTTTTAGCGACTTCCTGTGCTCGATCGCGGTATCGGAAACGCGCGTTTTAGCGACTGCTCAGATGCCAAATCGATGCTACCGGCATCCAAAAGTGTGCGGAGAGTAGCGTTCAGCTGCTGTGTCGCGCTTCTAAAAAGCGACTTAATCTCCGCGTTTGGCGTTTTTAAGTGTGCAGTGTAGAGCGTTCGGTCGCCGTATTTAGCTTCTAAAAAGCGACTAGTTTAAGATCGCCGATGCTAAAAGTAGCTAGTCTGCGGTGGCCCTAATACATTTGAACTACTTAACATTACCATAATCTTAAGAACTTCTAATATTGCATATGACTCGCATCCTCAAGTTCAAACATAATGTAACTATCGAATAATACATTTCGTAAGGAGGAACTTAAACAAAGTTTCAAATTATTTACCTTCTACAAAATATAATTAGAAATTTTCACTAGGTTTCATGAAAATTAAATTTTAATTACACTTCTACAGTTTCTATATATATTCATTATGTTTTATTAGTAAGTATAAATAAAAGTTGCTGTAGTTACTTTTTTGTATATATAATAATTAAAAATTCTGTTAAATAATTATATTTTTTTGGTCAGCCAATTCCAAATGTTACATAGTCACATTGTAGTAATCAACTGAATAATTGGATACGCGCGTATTGCTATTAAATATTAACATGAATTAATGCAGCTGTAGTTGCTGGACATATACTGTCTCACTCCATAATATTACCTGGTTAGGTAATACTAAATATTGTTTAACTACGTCACTCAACTCAAGTAGCTGTAGAGTTTGCTGTGTTGGAGTACATACCACCAAGTGTTACTGAGAATTTTTTTTCTTTATATTTAAGTCTACCAATGTGACTACTCTGCCTGATGGAAAGCATCTACAGAATCCAGGAGTAGTGGTCACCATCTTCATTGTGAGGGTAGGCAATGCAGCATGGTGACCCACACCATGATGGCGTCCGGTCTCACACTCACCAGTTCGCGAAAACTGCCATTATTAGAATGGTCTTTTGTGTGAGGATAATACTTCCCCGGCCGAAACGTCCCATTCGTGCTGAAATCACCGTGTCTCTACTACGTATTAGTTTTATACCACTTTATAGCCAGTTTTATAGATATCGTTATTTATAGATGATTAATACTCCTTACGTGAAACTGTATTAGAAGAATGATGTTTTTTTTTATGGGAAGAGTATTATGTAAATCTTAATCTAGGCTAGAATCCATACTTCTATACTGTAATATTATAAATTCTAAAGCAACTGTCTGTCTGTGTTATTGTTAATAAATGAGAATAAAATTGTAGAAAGCAAATAATGAACTTTTGACTATTAAAGCATATGGCTTTAACTACAAACCACAACATTGGTATGCTACATTCACTATTACTAATAAAAACTTTATTTACTTTCAGAACTGTATTTTACTACGACATATGAAAACATTCACTATTCCGTGTAGGAAATATTTTTGGATTTCGCAATAAAATTTTATCATATCGCGAGTACAGTCGTTTGGCACTAAAATGTAGTAAATTCTGTTGCTATGACTACGTGCGTTTCCGCTGCGACTGTTTCGAGCAAAAAAATGGAGAACAAAGTTTTTATACACACCCCATAACAATTATCTGAGCTGTGTGTGGGTGCGGCCGCTTTTTACATGTTATCATATTTTATGAAGTACCCGAACATTCTGCCAGTTTTTGTGAGTGGCGTGATTTAGAAGCGAATGGTGTTAGGTGAGAGAGTGCTGAGTAAGTGATTGCTGAATTTACAGGCTATGATTTTATCCCTGTAAATTCATAGAACGGTACTTATAAGCTTAGAGAAAGGTTCATAAATAAAATAATGTTGGTGGAGTCAGGTCAAATTTATACACAGATAACCATTTTCCTGATATTATACTTTAATCAATTCCATGATTTTACAATAATCAATTTAAATGCCGTCTTTCGATGTGTTGCCAACCATATCGTAAAAATCAGCAACTTGATAAATTATTATAAATCGATATTGTTTGTGAGATAATTATAAAATAAGATAGTTCACCTTCAAATTCACTTCATTTGATTCTTTTAATTCTTTTTTAATTAGCAGTAGTGAACGCCAATAAAAACAGTATAGTTTAACTCACATCTTACTTAGCAGGGGACATCAACTAGTTTCAAACTGGATGGAGATTTATATATGACAGAAGTGGGACATTTACATGCGATATTTAAGGAATTTGAATAATTAATGAGGTTTATTAATTTGAATAAAAGTTACTTAGAGTATATACATGTAAATATGTATGTATTAAATCTACGAAGAGATTGAGGTATGAACATAGAATATGTTACCAACTCCAATTTTGGACCCACTTATCTACTAGCGGGTAGACTTGTTGCTGTTAAATGAAATAGAAAAAAATATGTAATTTTACATGTCATACTTTACAAAGCGAATATGTGTGTAAGTATCGAAAGAATTCATCCACGGCGAACATTTAATGACAACATTGGTGATGTTTTGAAACAGAACTATGAGAAGAGCACCAGAAACCGACGAACATTCATGTAGCATTTGATGAATATTGACGAAGCAAAAGACTTATGTTAGAACCATATTAACTGGAGATCGATTGTCTCTCTCTACTTCTCTGGGAAATAGACCTGACTTAACATACATAGGGTATGTACGTACATGTCGATAATTATTGCCCTGAAAATTGTTTGAAAATTATAAGTAAGTAATTATAGTTCATGCTTTACTCAAGTATTAAATTGGTACCCAATTTTATATAGTAGTTTATTATGTATTTTATGACCAATCACCTATACCTTGGCCAGTACAACAAAAAGCTTCCTGGTTTCGCATTGTCGCCGCCGCCTGCCAACTGCTCCGATTTATTATTGCTCTCTTTCGAATCACAATCTATCCTACGTTAGCTCATCCGTCTAGCTTTGCATTTTAAAGTACGGAGTATCTGTCATGAAGTGCATTACCTGCCATTGTGCTTCAAAACAATAGAAACGGAAATTCAAATAATAAGCAATTTCATTAGTTTAACAAATCATTGAAAGAGAATTTTAATATGAAAATGAAAAAATAAATGAAAATGTTTTATTTCTTGACCCACAATAAATAATAGAGCTGATCAATAATATCATTTACAATACGTATAATAAAGTATTTGCCAGAACGTGTCAGATCTCAGCAAAATGTTACACGGTCTCCGTGCGGCGCTGCTTTTCAGATGGTACCCTCGATATGGTAACATATTCATGCACAAGCAACGACTACAAAACCATATTAACTATAATATGCCATATTAAACAAAGAATACACAAAAATAAAAAATAAAATTATATAAAAGGACATAAAATTACATACGGTGTTTATATCAAAGCGACAATTTAAAAAAAATGTCTGTTTGTCGGTTTGTTCCGGGTAATCTCTAGAACAGCTGGACATTTTAAACGGAAATTTCACTGGCAGAAAGCTGATGACATAAGGAGTAACTTAGTCTAACTTTTTAGAGACTAGCTTTTTCTGCGGCATCATCCGCAATAACAGCGGGTAACACTCAGGTGGTTATGTAACTATATAACCTTACTTATTTGCAAAGAAGTTCACGATTCTAATTTTAAAACTTGAAGAAAATCAATTTCTTATTTTTTTTTATAAGTATAGCAATGAAAATTAATGGTAAGTTGGCAGTAGATAAAAGCTATAAACACCAAACTGTTATATCTTTCCCTTTAAAGCAATTAAAATAAACAAGGGCTAGAGTATTTCATTCATCTCCTCCGTAAATACAATTTAATGAGACATAACCATCAAAGTACACACTCAGTTAAATTGTAGTCTGGTTCTAACAAAGCTTACTACTTACTAATGCATATACAATGACAAGAACAAGTAATCGTCAAAGTTCTAAAGCTTATTCTGCTAATAGAGGAGCGAGCACCACAAAACCGGTGATGGCTTAGCTGTTTGCAACTCAAAGATAAATTATTTAGTTCAATTTCTAGGTTCACAGTTGGCATCAGACGTAAGGTGCATAAAGTTAGTATATAGTCTAGTCGACAAGTTGAAAATGGTACAAAATAGAGATACTGATCTTAAGATTATGTGCGAAAGCTCATTGGATCCGAAACGACGCCTAGATAATTGTGCCATAAAAAATTGCAAACGTTATAAACAGTTAAAGATGAAAAAAAAATGGCATTTCGTTTTTTGCCAATATTTCATAAACTATTAATATTTTAGAAATTTCAAAAAAAGATTCTGAAAGAAGAGGAAATTTCCAATAAAAAACTTGGAGTATAAAGTTGGAATGTTTTTTTCTCATATGCAAATGGTAGGGCTAATTTAATAGCATTTAGTGTGGGGATAGCCGACTTTTAGGTACTTCTTATTCTCAAAAAATCTGATATTCTCGTGCAATGTGAGTATAATTTTTGCAAAAAACTGTACGAATCCATATGGCCAGCGTGGCATTGTAGGCTGAATTCTCTTTTCTAAACAGTGGGCCCATCCAAGTAGCAAACATTTTTCGTGATTTTTATTATATTCTCTTGTTTGATTGGCTAACACTTCGTTTTTATCGAATCGAATCGAATTATTCGTGACTGAGTGACATTATTCCATCAAACAAGGGAATAGAGGCGTCAGCGATTGCAGAACGAAAAACGTTTGCAACTTAGCTAGAGGGGCAGAAATCTATGTCCAGCTATGATGATAGATCTACTGTTTTTATTAAAATAAAACCTACTTGTGAAAACATCGATCAATCTTGTAGCTGTCACTCAGATTGATGAAAATATAGAAATAAAAAATGTATCTGTAATAAAAAAAAACTTTTAATGTTGAAAATATCACAAGAACTCAAGCAATAATCCTAATGGACAATACCGTACAAGTTGTATGTAAATGTTACTAAACATCGTGTCACTTTTATGTTCATAATTAGCCACAGCTGACACCATTTAGTGACATTGTCCGGGCGAGTAATCAACAAAAATGAAAATATTATGCTAAACTGACAATTTTTTTCAGGTATTTTGTGTTTTGAAGCATATAAAAATAATGATTTTAATTTGAGTTCTCTCAAATATTACCAGATTATTATTAATGTCTTAAAATAGAAAATTTATGTGCTTTTCATCATGCGAAGAGTATATATCTGTATTTTTATTTTAAACTTAATATAAATTTGAACCTGAAACCTTATTCGAATGAAAATAATCAGAAAATCGAATACAACAAAAGTGAATAGGTCTCCTATTTTTTTTGTTTTATTCTTGAGTGACCTAGAAATATTGAATGAATAGGTAATTTTATATGTAAATGTAGTTTCAAATAAAATATAATACTTACAGCTTTGCACTTGCTCACTTTGCACAGTAACTTTTCCAACCCATACTTACAACACATTTTCCTAAATGAAATCAATCTTTCAATTCATAATCCTACCAACATGTATGTTGACATACATAATCATATAAACGTTACAATAATGGATAAAATATAAACAACCATAAATTTAATCTTAAATCAAAAAAATAAAGTACACTATTCAACGTTTACAGGATATAGAGAGCTCTCGACAATGTCGAACACACAGTTTAAGAAAGGTTCCTGAACCTTAGAAACACATAATTCAGGGTACGTGTTAGCTTGTCATATAAATAAAAAAGGGATTCCTCGGCATTTGTTGAAGATTGACCGGGATAAGTCCACATTGTCCCTAGCAATATAAATTTGTACACTTACGAGTTCAGATAACTAAGCAAAGTCAATATGTAAAATATAATGGTATCAATTGTTTAGAAAACACAAAATTACTTGGCAATGAGAATGATACCTATTTTCTGCCACTATGATCCCGGGTCCTTTAAACAGGGAATGAAAAAGCCCCTCATTAGGTCGCCATACTATATCGGCATTTGCAGCAGTGTGGTGTTCCCCACTGTTGGATTCTACTCATGCTTTCTATTAGTCAGGATAGAGTGACTTTGGTAGGCTATATATATATAAAAAATATATATAACATCTCGGGACGACCTCTGCTGGGATCTTTTTTTAATAAGGCTGATAACTCCCACACGCCTATTACTGTCATTCTTAAATACTACGCTTAACAACATTTATTTACGTACGCGCTGATAGGTGACCCGAAAGGAAGTCTTAGGAAAATTTATTAAAAATATCAAAAACTAGTATATTTGAATTTTTTTTATTTAAAATGTTTCGTGTTACTACTAGCAAAAACAAAAATATGTAATACTGTGTCTATGAATCTTTTTTTATTTTTCATATTTTACTACCAAGTTTATGACATGTAAATCAATCTTTTTATTACTTGTCTTTAAAACAGTTGACATCAATTACAAATTAGATTACGAAAACATAATTGTTCCTCTCACAAATCTACAATTCCAAATAGTACTAATTTCTATTGAAATTGCCTTTTCTTAAAACTCTGCCTAGCTGTAAGTAGGCTGGCGTGTTTGTGTAGTAAACAAAAACAATTCACATTCAAGAAAGAGGTACTCTGTGCATTGGGACACGTAACAAATACATTGTATTAAAACTTCTTCGATATTCTTGGCTGCATTGTGCTCGGACTCGAAAATTCTTTACATCGACTATATATCGTAAAATCTTCGAGAGTGTTTCTACTAGTGTTAAAGCAACCTTAGAGTTATATTATGGTAACATTATTATTTCACAGTAGAAAAGTATTACTTCTATAGTTCGCTTTAAGAAAAACATTAAAAAGTGTTGTTGGATCCTTACCATGGTTTAATAGTTGTTAGTTACAAACGAAATAAACTACACTAGTTCTTAGTAATTATAAATTTTATTCTAGTTGTGTTCTAACCCTTGGTTACACATTATTATTAATTAAAATGACTTTACTTGAAATAAAAAATAATAATTGTGTTTAGCGTAAGAACTTACTAGCCTTATTCCCAAGTTTATTTGGGGTCGGCTACTAGTTCAACCAGTTTTACCTGAATTTCAATTTTTCCACGGAGCGACTGGTATCGGACCTCTGCAACCTTAAGGGAGAACTGAAATTGGACTATTGAACTAGTTGTTAGTACATTTGAGGGCACTGACTTCCCAATAACGATTGCCATAGATGTTCATGACAACCGGAACCGACGGCTTTACGTGCTCTCCGAGGCACGGGCGTAATTCACCGCCAAACTTCCAAACTCCGGACAGCTATTAGGAATTTCCTAAGGAAATCCCAAAAACACTTTTTGGCCCGACCCGGGATTGGAACCCGAGACCTCTTGATTAGCAGTCGCATACGCTAATCACTAGACCAACGAGGCAGTTTAGTTTAGTAAGAAACACAGAACATTACCATAAAAACAATATATTACTATTAAAAAGTAATAAAACAGCATTTGTTCCTAAACTAAAAGGAAAACTGACAAAATAATTAATATATAGTATACAAAGTGTATACTCGTAGTAGCGTTAAGGGTGTCAGAAGCGAACACGGACTAATTAACTGCCCAGCGGTGACTCAACACAACACTATTTAAAACTTTCTCCGTCCGAGGGGTACGGCGATGAAGTAAGCGATTCATTCTCATTATTATCATACAGGTTTTATTAGTCAACTGATTTTGTTTTTGCTACTTTTGAGACACATATTAGTGTTTGAAAAAACAGTAGGATTCAGGTCGTTTTGGTAATATTTTGCCATTACATGACTCTTTAGTAGTAGCGTAGCAATATTTAAATGAGTCTCAGCATGTACATAGGTAATAGCACCCTTATCACTAAGAGTGAACTGCGAGACAACCATGCTTGATGCTTTTCAAGATACTTATGACTGTTGAGTTTACAAGTGTCGACGGGCAACGTGGTCATATTCTATCAAGTGACCCATTTGCTCGTTTTGCCTCCCAATGCCGTTAGAATAAAAAACTTCAGACTGGACAGAAGTAGCAGACTAGAAATAATGTTAGAAGTAATTGATACAATCATTTTTCTTGTCAATCATATAAAAACTGCCGTAAACGTTTATTCATCAAGTAAAAATTCCCTATAAGTCACATTAAAGCTAAAATTATTTGAGAATAACTCGTAGAAAGTACCAGTAATTTTATACAAACTATTTATTTTATTGAAACTTGTCTCGCGTTTTCTATCTGTTCCGTCTTTGGTACTTATCGATGAAAATCGGCAAGCCCGAGACTTTACACGACTACAACAAAATTTTGTCAGATAAATATTTGCGAAACGTATCCAATACTAAACGAAAAAAAAGGGGCAAAAGTATAAAAATACCAGTGAATATTTTCAGTCAGTGTTTTACTTTTCTTTCTTAACCATTTGGTCGACTCAACCTAGGTACTCGTTTGTAGACTCAAACGATCAAAGACGAAAATAAGATTGAACAATTTGTTATCACTACACATAGTACGTATTAGCTACCATTCGCAGAGTTGTTCTCAAATGTATTGTAGAATATGTGTACTTGTAGTAGTTCTGTCAATTCGCAAGGAAAGCGCAAGTTTGTTCCGTACATTTATAAGAAATATTTTCAACTAGCTGACGAACGGCGAACTTCATACCGCCTTAGAGTATTACTTCATAATAAAGCATTGTGTTTAGGTATTAACTGATAGTGACAAATCGACAGCAGCGTCAACTAACGGGCCCCGGCCGGTACCACCACAATTGCTTTATTCCTGCATTTTAATATCTATATCTTCAAAATTATTTTTTTGGAATATCTTCAAAAGTATTTAATTTCAATTAAATACTGTACAGGGCCATATTAATCTATATTAAATACACAATGTATTTAAGGTACTTAATTGGATAAGGATTAATACTGTATTGCTTAAAATCGCTTCGTAAATAAGCCATTATTTCTCGTAAAAAGAAAAAATAAAAAAATGTTTATTGTGGGTTATACCTAAGAGATAGACATATTATTATACCATCGCGGACTTTTTTGTATACCTTTTAAAGATGTACAATACTGTAGTACATTATTTTGATCTATCTCGTAGGGTACAGGTACCAGCATTTGCAATGTAAGCGTAAAAAATGGGTTTATTTACATCACAGGGAGAGGTTTCTAACCTCTAAAATTAATATCTACTATATTATGCATCTATTAAACATAAAAACCTTCCTCTTGAATCACTTTCTCTACTAAAAAAAATGGAATCAAAATCCTTTGCGTAGTCTTAAAGATATAAGCATACATAGGGACGCAGAAAGCGACTTTGTTTTATACTATGTAGTGATAAAACTCCTGTTCTTTGGGTTAATTTATGGTGGTTGGTTAGTACCAGACACCAAAAGTTGACAATAGCAAAATACAATAGGAATATATTTTCTGGTATCATTAATATTTATATAGGAAAACTAAACGAATGCAAATGAAAACAAAGCTCTGTAACTTTAGGCATACGCCTACGTACCCAATGGCCACAGCTGGTACGAAACAAGCGGTCAGTCAGCATCCTCTTATTGATTTTTGTCCACCTTGTTGGTCTAGTGGTTAGCGTTTGCGGCTGATCAAGAGGTCTCGGGTTCGATTCCCGGGTGGGACCAAATATTTGTGTGATCCACAAATATTTGTTTCGGATTCTGGGTGTTTTCTATGTATAATATGTGTGTATTTACAAAAAACAAAGTATGTTTATGTATTTATATCAGTTGTTTAGTACCCATAATACAAGCTCTGCTTAGTTTGGAACTAGATGATGTTATGTGTAAGATGTACGAAATATTTATTTGATTTATTTATATTATTTCTATTAGTCAGAGAAGAAATCAGTAATTTTAAAGCGCAATTGTTATCTTTATAACTTAATATCGCAGTTTCACGTAGATCGCGCGATGTAGATTAAATCTAAAATAAATTTACATATTAGACGGTATTTTGATAACGCGCTTAGTGAAGTAACGATGTAGGGAAAATTATATTATATAATTATTAGAATTATATGGTACATAGATTTCCTGTAGCTTTGTATCATCACGGAATTACTTATGTTTGAATAAAATTATAGTTTGTGAGATGATGGCGTATACCTCAGTGGAGCATTTTTTATAAATGGATCCTTTCAAATGTTTTTATTTTATTCTAATTTTAATAAATGCCGAAAATTGAAAATTTTAAGATTTTTTTTATACTATAAACATATTCTGGAAATAAATATACATGTAAAGAACACAAAGAACATTCAGACTTAACACAACAATTTGTTGATCACACAAAGTCTTGTACAATAAGGGGATTGACTCACAACGCTCAGGATTGCGAGTTCAACCGCCCTTTCAGTCTTAAAATTTTTAAAGTATTAGTTTAAAGGCGTTTAAGGCGAAAAGGTCGACTCGATATGGGCGGTACTATCTTCTTACAAAAGTCCTACCTAGAATGACAGCATTCATGTTTTCGGGTTTCTTTGGAGATTGAAAGCCCAATAATGCAGAAATGTCTGCAATAGTATTGTCTGAACTTGTATGTTGACCACGTCTCTTTAATTCTGCTCATACTTTCCACCAGCCAGAGTAAAATCACTTTGATAGTCTCCTATAAATATTTGCAAATATTTTTCGCGTCTGTTATATCTTAATTGTAGAATAATGTGTCACCCTGAAGCTTGACAGAGGACGGCTAATTTAATATAAAAATAAGCGATATTATGAGCGTATCTCATGAAACATTGCAGTGTACAGACAAGCCAGGCGATGTAATGGGGTTCCCGATGCCTCGCTCAGAATACTGATATCGGTGTTCTAAGGCGATTTATATCCAGAAAGCACGTCGGCCCATGTATCTTGTTCGACGACAACGTTCGCTTCCCAACGCTAACATAATAGAGTAAAGCGGTAAATCAAATAAATTATTCTCTTCTGAGATGCAATGACACTTCCAAGAAAGACGTGAAGCAGATGGGTAATAATTTCAATGTAAAGTAACTCTATCTTTCTTTGTTCATAATTAAAACAGAGCTAATGAATGACGTTCTTAAATTCGCTTGTGCGTCCAGACACCGCTGTATCGTGTAATGTCAAACGTACATTTGTGACAAGTTCAAATATAATTTTAACAAAAAGGAACCGACTTCAATGAATAAATATTCCGAGTACCCAAATCGCTACAATTGTGCCTAGGATATTTGAGGAGTTCCGTCGATTTCCTTGGGACCCCATAATCATATCTCGATATGCTGACGATGGGACCACCTGTAAGCTACGCCCATTCCAATGCAAAAATAATTTTTGAAATCGGTTCATAAACGACGAAATTATCGCTGAATATACATAAAAAAAAAAAAGATTCCGACGAATTGAGAACCTCCTCCTTTTTTTTGAAGTCGGTTAAAAATTTACCTTTAAGTAGATACATAGAGACCGTTGGTTCTTCGGTTATCTCATTGACTCTGTCAAATACAATGTAAGAATTATTTTGCTTTGTAGAAAATACAGACTTTCGGCAAGGCCAAGATTTTCACTCCATAAGCCAGCTTACAAATGGTAAAGCGTCACCTTTCCACATTTGGTTGAATATTATCGTTAAGTGTAATTAGAATAAATAAACTTATTCTATTCACTGCAAATGAGAAGTCGTGTGGCAGACATTTTCCTAGTACTTAGACAGAAAACATTTCAGTTATGTAAGATTCAATTTAAATTGAATTCATTTATTCACAAGCTGCGCCCCAGACTTGTCGTTCTTAAAGGTTAATATTTTATAACATGGGAACGCGGTAGACGCATAAAAGTCGTAGTAAAATTAAATTTAGTTACGTCACTGGTATTTAATACTTCATAATATTAGTACCTAAAACCGTCAAATTACCGTATGGTGAAAAATTAGGAATCCACACCACCTCTATTTATTGTATGGGTATATTCACTTTGGTTCGCCTACTTATATAAAAAAATATACCATTTTGGTCGTTGACTGTACATTCTTGACTTTTTGACATGTATTAACTAAAGTAAGTGCTTTCACAATTATCTTCTCATTTGAATCGCATAGTTCATTAACATATTTTACTCGTAATTAATGCTTATAAAATTTAAAATGTTGCTTTTACGTTAGAACAATTTGTGGCTGTGTTCTCGTTTACAAATTATACCAGTTAGTTACAAATTCAAATTTAAAATTCTTTATTCACTTAGGATGCAATACATCTCTTGTGACAGGTCAAGATTCTACATGTACATTTATGCCATGTTCGCAAACAATAGGTAGAGCCGGAGAAAAGAACATGGCAATAAAAACTCGCGGCCACTCCTTTCAAATCGCCAATGTTTACATAGTTTTAATGTTTATAAACCTGATAGGGGGGTAAGGTGCTGCCACTAATATACTATACACCATGTTAGAGGACTGATGCAAATTATAGTGATTAAAAATTAGAACTTAAGCTAACTTAAAAAAAAAAAAAAAAACAACAGCCTCAGTGGGTACAACACAGTAGGAACATCTACTTACAACAAAGGTAAAAACTATATGTGCTCAAATATTGGCCAAATTACTGGTAACGAAAGATTAAATATAAAATATTAATTTTAAGATCAAAAGAAAGATAAGAATGGCCTTTATTCGTCACGTAGAATCTTTACTTACAAAAGTAAAATCATGCTCTTAAACAATGTGATAACAACATTCACATGAGTAGAATAAAATGACAAGGAGCAAGTAGTCAAATCCATTTTTCTTTATCATTTAAAAAATCGTCAACTGTATTTACTTTATCATTTACTTTATCATTTAAAAATTCGTCAACCTCTACGTATAAGATACAAAACCATTTTATCAAGATCACCAAAAATAAATTGTAAAAACATAAGTACGTTTTTTGGTGTTTAAGTGTGCATTTTATTTCAGACATTTTTAATTTTAGAAACAGACAAGTTTCATAAAGAACAATTTGTCGTTACTGATAAATAAAAGATGTGCGTTCAATCGAATGTTATAATTGACTGATTATTATATACACTCATGTAGTTACCGTAGGAAACTACCCACTAATATTTACAATATATAACAGTTACATCTCCTTATTATAATTCTAATATGTCAATAAATATGTGTATTATTTAATTTTAATATAGTAACTAAATACAGGGAATGTCATTTCTGAATTGAATACATTCTTGACAGAAAATCATATTCGAGTGTCGTGATATAATATTTAAATACGCTTTTCGTAAATTTATACTAAAAAAATATTATAAATGTGATTTGTTTTTTTTTAAGGGTCTTTTTACGATCTTTCATTTGATGATTTGATATATAGAGGTAAGAAAAAAACTCCGACCCCTTTTTTCAATCGGGCGCCATTTTGAAATTCCGCTAGAACAATTCTAAGGAACTCAACGTTATGTCAAAAACCATACAGCCGTTTGCGCTGTAGGACGTGCCAAAGAAATGGATATATGTACATAAATTCATCCATACTGAGCCTATGTAGGGATTTTCATTAGAAGGGTCAATTTTCAAATAGCTGTCATATTCAGTGCTAACGGCATATGCTAAAAATTGTTATGGCTTTTTCCCGGGGGGGGGGGGGGGCAACGAGTTATGTATTTGGGGACTCCCCTTGCCCCTACCAATCTACGTCCATCGACATCAAAGCTGTGATAATTGAGAGTTCCGTAGCATTATGTCTCAACAGTACGCATTTGTTTATAACACAATTTCTATGTAACATTTGTTTCTGTGAAGTTGAATTTCCTTCCTTCCTTTTTATGTTTTAATGAAACTCGAACGAAGCTTTTGTCTCGTGAGTCCATAATAGCTGCTAAGGGTGGAAGTATGTTGATAGGGAAAGCGTGCGAGAGGTTTTAAGAAATAACTTTATCGTTTGACGTTTAAGTAACCGTTGACTCCTATCGAACCTAACCTAGTTACTTAACAAAAAAAAAACTTAGAACCCCGACAAAAAATAACTGTACTGATACAAAACCTAAAACACGTACATTGCTTCGTTATCACTTTCACGTTACATATCTTTAAAATTACTCAATCGATTTTAATTAAACTTGCACTGTATGATGCGCCACATAGACCTTTTCGTTTAATATCGCATTTGAAGATATTTATGAACATTCGTTTTTTAATATACGTTTCTACTTGCCATATCTTTTATGACAAAGCGTTTTCATAAAATATAGCTAAAAACGTGAAACTTATAACATCTCGCCGTTTTTGCATCGGGGGCTCAGAGTTACTCCTTCGTAAGTAGTTTAAGTTACACCTCATATCATAAGCTATCTGCGAATGAATGTCCGTCTAAATCGGTGAAGACGTCCCATCAATTAACCGATACAAACAGACATTTAATTTAATTTATTTGTTTAGATGTATATTATCGCTTCCGCTTACTTCGTGCCCTGCCAACGCTGTTGCTACCAACTGGACGTACGCAGTACGCGTACAGTTATGTTCGTTGTTGTAAAACGGTTGGTGTTTCCTCTTTATGTAAAATTGAATGTAGCGGAGCCTGCCGCTTTGCCTTAACAAAAGGCAAACCTCTTAGTTTCATAAACGCTACATTCGTGCATTATGCTATAGTTTCACATCTCGAATAATATAAAATTAAAACAATAATTGTCGCTGCAAAATTTGTCTGGCTTGCTGATCTAGTGGTTCCATACTCATTATATAGATGCAATTGTATGCATTGCGTAGACTGCACGGTTGGCATAGTGGTTTAAGCGGTCGTCACGCCAAATTCTACTGCGCAAAATGTGTTATGGATTAAAATCCCAGATGGGACAATACTTTGTGTGGTTCGCAAATTATTGTTTTAACTCTGAGTATCCGTTTCATTTATGTTTTTAAAGTCCACCGCGATACAGGATGTATGTTACAATACTCTGTCCATACCTTTAATATCTTTTTGACAGTTCAACAAATTTCGAAATTAGTGACGCCCTCACACTTCACCGATTCGATTTGAAATCAAAATCAATCGATATAATATTTTTTAAGTCAGTATTGTAAATAAATAAAATGTGCACTATTATGATTTATATAATTGGCCCAGAACAAAGAAAACTTCCTAACACAGTCACTTGAAGGTCGGTTTAGTAATTTTTATGTGATTTTTCAAATGTATTTTCTCATTACTCTGGATTTGAACGTTAAAAACCACGCGTTTCAAAGTTAAATTTTACTAACACGTGCATAGTACATTTTAAGTCAGTGGTCCAAAAATAAATTATTTAATGCACAGAGTTATTGTTCTTTATTCTAAGTTTGAACTTAAATTCCAAAATTTCGACTTACTTCCTTGCAAATAATCAATCTTGGAGTCATACTATTTTAATTTCCTTTTTATTTTATTAAATTTACAGAAACAATACTTACACGAAGTCAAATTATTTTGATCATAATAATATGATTGATTATTTTAATCGTTTAATCGATGTATCGTAATTCAAGAACTGTTTTATATGTTGCTTTTAGCTATGCACACTGCCCACTTCCCTACCCGTCTATAAAGTACAAAATTACTGTAACTGTGTACTGAAAAAAAATACCGGTAATTTATAGGCGTGACCTGTCAAAAAGACAATAAACGAATGGACAAAGTATAATTAATGTATAAAATATCAGTATGTAATATGAAATATCATATATATATATATCTTAATATAGTCAATTGGTTGATATAATATATGAACTAAATTTAAATGATAGTACAAAGTTTGTCTACTTTTAGAGACTAAAATTGAGTTTTTAGATAACATTTCTTGTCAGTCGAGTGCAAAAAGAGCTGAGAAATATTTGGTTAATTTGTATTTTAAACTACTACTTCATCATCATCATCATCATTGATGATGATGATCAGCCCATCACGGTCCACTGCTGGACATAGGCCTCTCCCATTTCACACCACTTTGTTCGATTTTGTGCTTCTCGCATCCAGCTCCTGCCAGCTATCTTGCGCAAATTGTCATTCCACCTGGCCTGTGCGCGTCCTACACTACGTTTGCCGAGTCGCGGTCTCCACTCTAGAACTCTTCTACCCCAACGGTCATCAGTTCTGCGGCTAATATGGCCATCCCACTATCACTTCAGCTTGCTAATCCGGTGGGCTATGTCGATGACTTTAGTTCTCTGACGGATTACCTCATTCCTGATACGATCCCTCAGAGAAACGCCGAGCATAGGCCTCTCCATAGCACGCTGAGCAACTTTGAGGTACTAACTACTACATCCCTTAAAACTTTTTTAACCAAATTATTCAGTGTCTCACAATAATAAAAATACTTTTGTATATCATCAATGCACATTTAACAAAAGAAAATCTGCAAAGAAAGCCGCTGAGGTAATGAGATATTACCATTAAAGCCTTTAACGGACAGAAACTTCTAATTTATTTAGTACTTCTGTGCAATATTTTTTATGGAAATAAAAGGGTTTGAAGCATCCCCCATAATATGCAGGCCCGCCCCTGTCTGGTAATTAATTACCTTAGTAAATAAAAAGGGAATAAGTTAGGTAACGGTGGGGTTCACCATTGTTTACTTCACTTCTTGTGGTATTTAAAATTTTTCTTGTTTATGTCAACAGAGTCTCTGCTAAAATATTAAGATATTCAAAGGTTTACAAGGAGAAGATTCGTTCAGGAAAACGATGTATTGTGTCTAAGTATGAATAAATAACATGCGGTAATAAGTCAAAACCATTTTTTTTCGATAAGCTTTCAGTAAGCAAGACTAAAATACTCGTACGAACATTTTCAAATAATTGAAAAAAATCTTGTGTTATTACATGCATTACAATAATTAATTATTTGATATTTATTTAGGCAATACAAATGTTTGTATGATCCTCAAGTTTGGGTGTTTTCTATGTTTAATATGTGTGTATATCCAATAAAAGAATGTTTATGTATTTGTATCAGTTGTCTAGTACCCATAATACAAGCTATGCTTAGTTTGGGACTAGATGGCGTTGTGTATTAGATGTTAGCAATATTTATTAATCATTATTATCACATCATCATCACATATCATCTTATACAACAGATATCAAACTCTCCGTATTCCACTATAAACCATTTACACGTACAGCGCATATTAACTTCAGCACTTTTCCACATACGCCAGTTTGTGACGTCATAGCCACCATTATGACGCCATAAGTCACGTAGTAGCTATTTTAATTTGCTCATAAAGTGAGCATCCATCATGGGCGACGGTGCAGTCGACGCTCAAATCGAATTCCTACCGTTTGGCGTCCGCCACAGCCCGGTGTGCAGTTAAGTAAATTCAGTCGAAAATAATATCTTCTAAGCTTTTAAAAACTTAATAACACTAGTGCTAGAAACTTGTTGGTTTTAGAAAAATAACTTTTGATATAAAATGAAAGTAGAAAACCACAATAATTATGAATTTAATCAAGTGTGTACCTACGCGCTTTTAAGCTTACTATTAGCTGTTTAAAACAGCTAAACTATTTAAAACGCAAGCAGATCATTCGATTAAAAAATACTTATTCACGAAAATCAATAAATTTTTATATAAATAAGTAGTAAGATATTCTTTTTGCTAAATGGTTTTATTATATTAATTTTGTGAAAAAGATTATATGTTTATGTAAAATAAGAGATATTAGTAGTAGTATGTACGTTAAGCCTTGAACATGTAATGATGGATGGACAAACAGACGAGTATTGCGGACGTAATTCTAAAATGCATATCATATCATCATAGCAGCAGCTTTCAACAGTCCAATGCAAGTCGTAGGTCTCCCCCATGGAAACAAGGTTCTGGCCAACACCATGGTATAGGCTTACTTTAAAGTTTTTATTGCTCTTCACACTGATGTGATCCTGTGTAGTAATATAATATACGGTAAATATTTAAATAACAATAATTTTATTCTTATCTTGCCATACTGATAATAAATACTCTGTATAGAGATAATAACAGAAAATTCTCTCAGATGTCTGTAATAAGGCGTGTCAGGAAGTCAGGAGTCAGTCACATACATAAATTAGAATATATTTAAGCAAAATTTTGGTCCCTCTTTCGAATTTCAAAGACAGTGCAAATTAAACGTGAGCTTTGAATTGATTCGCTTTTCCTGAGATTTAGAAGGTCGATAGCGATTTTGATTCGTTTGTTTAAGAACTCAGAACCGTCGTTTATTGGTTTAATTATGTAATTTTTTATAATAGTAATAATAAACTAGCAACACAAATTTACAACAACAACTTTAGCAACTGCACGGTTGACCTAGTGGATTAAGCGGTCGCCACACCGCTTCCTACTGCGCCAAGTGTCGTGGGTTCAAGTCCCACGTAGGATATCACTTTGTCAAATCAATCAAATCAAATCATTTATTCTGCAATTAGGTTACATGAACACTTTTGCAAGTAAAACTTTTTTAGAGCAGATGAGTTCGGCCTTTCCTAACTGGACTAGCCCTGAGAAGAAAGGACGAAACAAACTCAGGGATCACAGTCTCTTTTAAAGTCCAGACAATATTCTTAGATGCAAAAGACATATATAAAAGCGATAATTACAATTATGTCACAACTATAATAATTTAAAAATGTCAACAATAGCAACAAATTAAAAATTTTTTTTTTTTTAAATATATAATGTAAATTTAACTATAAATTATCGTCACATCAACATAAATATAAACATTCAAAATAAACAGCATGTGGAGAATGGGCAGCTCAATCCCAGGCGGTTTGATCATCAATATATTCTGCTATGGTATAATACCCCTTTGCGGATAATTTAGCTTTAATGGTATTCTTAAATTTCCGTAATGGCAAATTCCTAATAGCAATAGGGAGTTTGTTGTAAAAGCGTATACATTGTCCCATGAACGAGTTGCCTACTCTGTGGAGACGAGTGACGTGAACACAAAGATTATGTTTGTTTCTGGTATTTACCGAATGAACATCACTGAGTTTAGGAAACTTTGCTAAATTTCTTTGAACATAAATTAAATTTTCGTATATATATTGTGAAGATACAGTCAGAATATTTATCTCTTTAAATTTGGAGCGGAGAGAAACTCGAGGGCCTAATTTATAAATGGCTCGTACGGCACGTTTTTGTAAGACAAATATGGCATTAATATCTGCACAGTTACCCCAGAGTAGGATACCATAGGTCATTATGCTATGAAAGTAACTGAAGTAAACTATTCTAGCTGTATCAACATCAGTTAAATATCGAATCTTTTTTACAGCAAAAGCCGCTGAGCTTAGCCTACCGGATAGTTTTTCTATTTGGGGACCCCATTGTAACTTAGCGTCAATAGTTATACCTAAAAATACAGTAGATTCCACAGGATCCAACTCCAGTCCATTCAATCGAACATTGGTTGGGACATGTCGAACGTTTGGTGTAGAGAATTTAATGAATTTAGTCTTCTTCTCATTAAGGAGAAGGTTATTTGTATTAAACCAATGTACCACTTTCGAGAGTGCACTGTTGACTTCATTAAAACTGTCAAGTTGGCGCCTAACTTTAAAAATTAAGGATGTGTCATCCGCGAACAGTACAATCTCATGATTGTCACTAACATAATATGCTAGATCGTTTATGTATATGAGAAACAGAAATGGACCTAGAATAGAACCCTGTGGGACGCCCATTGTTACCGGGGATCCTGAAGATGTTTTGCCATTAATATCAACTTTTTGAACTCTTTTATTCAAATACGACGTTAGAATATTTAGAGCATTATTTCTTATTCCGTAGTGTTGTAGCTTCCTGATGAGTGTAGGATG
Organism: Phragmatobia fuliginosa; assembly: GCA_932526445.1. Lineage (NCBI taxonomy): Eukaryota > Metazoa > Arthropoda > Insecta > Lepidoptera > Erebidae > Phragmatobia > Phragmatobia fuliginosa. The sequence goes on from OW052065.1 coordinate 567,722, forward strand.
ATGGACACAATCGAAAGCCTTAGACAAGTCACAGAAAATACCAAACGCATCCTGTGAATCCTCCCAGGCGCCATATATATGTTTAAGCAATTCCACGCCCGCGTCCGTAGTTGAACGACCTTTAGTAAAACCAAATTGCTTCTGATGAAGCAAGTTGTGCTTAATAAAATGTTGTAACATTTGGTTTAAAAGCAATTTTTCAAAAATTTTACTCAATGTAGGAAGTATTGAAATAGGTCGGAAGTTAGATGGATCTGAACTGCTACCAGATTTGAACAATGGAATCACTTTACTTTGTTTCATCAGATCAGGAAACACACCAGATGCGATACAAGAATTGAAAACAGTTGCTAAATATGGGGATATCATATCAATTATTGCAGATATAGTATGTACTGAATGTCCCCATAAATCAGTTGTCTTCTTTACATTTATGCTTTTAAAAGCCTTGATGACATCATTTACACTAACAACTGAAAATTCCAATCCTGCATCACACCGGTTTACACTATTTTCTAATAAACAACAAGCAGAGACAGAGGATGACGAGAGAGTCTTGGTTGTTCTAATCGGAATGTTGGTAAAAAAATGTTCAAACTCGGTCGCAACCTCCACATCCGCTTTTATATCTACATTATTAATTTTTAAATGGAAGTCACGATTTCGTACAATGGAACTTCCGGTTTCAGCGTTTATAATATCCCATGTGGTTTTTATTTTATTTCCAGATGATTTTATTTTGTTTTTTAAATATAGATATTTGGCAACATAACAGGCGCGTTTAAACGTCTTTGAATAATTTTTGACATATTGTATAAAATCTAAGTTATGATTATATGTTTTTTCATAATACAGCTCATATAGCCGTTGTCGACTTTTATATATACCCACAGTAGCCCAGTCACTGAATACTACACGATCACTAATCGTTAATGTTTTTGATGTAAAAATTAATTTAAATTCATTATTAATCATATTAAATAACAAAGCGAAAGCATGATTTGGGTCACTATCATAGGGCAATCTCAACAACTTATCAGCCATATTATTCCTGAACAGGCTAATGCGGCACTCCGTAATCGGAACGTAACTAATGCGCTTCCTTTGAACAATCTGGTTTTGTTCGCTTAAAGGTAACGAACTGCCCGCAATGATCTGAATCTAGCTCACTTACAATACACATATTAATTGGTTTCACATTTGTAAAAATATTATCAATACAAGTGGCACTACTGGCTGTAATACGTGTGGGTTCAAAGAAAACGTTACATAGATTATATGACTTCAATAAATTTAAAACTTTACAGTTATATTCGACTTTTCGAGAATATTTATATTGAAGTCTCCACAGACAACAACCGTTTTATTACCTTGTGTAGCCCTAAATAATGCATCTTCAAGGATTTTGTCAAATATATCATATAAACTACATGGGGGCCTGTACATGTGTGATTCACAATTTGTTGTTCTGAGTCTGGATATTCTTTGTGTCCGTTTCATGTAAGTTTGAAAGTCCCCCGGGACACAGGAATTTATATTCCTAATGCAGGAGTTGTCTTTTAAAAAAAGAAAAAACGAAAAAAGTTATAGTAGACCTTTATAGCATTTAGGGCCAACGCACACTAGCTACTTTTAGCATTTGGCGACTGCTCAGATGCCAAATCGCCGTATTTAGCTTCTTAAAAGCGACTAGTTGCCGATCGCCGATGGCCCTTACTTATGAGTTCCTCTTATACATTTGGAGCCTACAATGAGAAAAATTTAACTTAAAAGTCTATCTCTAGATGCTACATTTCGTTTGGACACATCTTCGTGCTTGGAAAAATATTCCTTTAGAACAGTAATACTTTGAAAGTGAATATGGTTTCTATATCTCTCTAGCTTAGATATTATTAAAATAACAACTGCAATAATACATTGCATAGTAACTAGCGAGAGAGACATCCGAACTGAGCAACTTAGAGAACTGAACAACAATAATTTATATTCTTGCTTTTTGTTGAGTGGGATTCGATAAGGACTAACGTCTCTTTAGTTACTGGTGTCTATCTATGTCTTTGGGTACTATTAGGTATACTAGCGAGAGCCTGTCATCATCATCATCATCAACGTAGGTTATCCCTTAGTCGTCTTATACGACACTCGCGGAATGAATAGGGGTGGTGACACTCTGTATTCTTAATCCGTCACCACACGGACAGCGAGAGCCTTTGGAACTCCACTATCTCTTTCTGTGAGCAAGTTCTGCTTGCAAAAGAGATGGCGGAGATCGGGAGAGGTTTTGAACACTCCCGGTCTGCCGTGCCTCAGGCGACTCAGGTGCCGGAGATCGCAAAATTATCTCCGTCCTACCAAAGCGCAGGCCTAGGACGTGACGTGAGGTTATGTGTCCCCCTAGCAGAAGCAGACCGGGTGGCGACGCGAGATCGAGTCGACGAGAGAGAACAAAACGCGCATGCCCTATTGTTTGGCAGAGGGAGAGTAACTAACTTCTAACCGTAGGTGGCCTGAGGGTACACCTGGTTTACCGACTTCTAGTGAATGAGAAAATGTGTGAGTCCGACATGGCTACAAGAAAAGAGTATGCATTGTTACGTGTACATATTTTTTCCGAATCTGGGTGAAATATAAAAAGAAAAATACATCATGACCATCTGTCAATAAAGTTGTAAATACGTTGGCAGTTTAAATTAAAACTGTAATTGCTTCAGATAACTCGGCTCCATTTCAATTTTTCACATTGTATCTATGGAGTGAATCAACGCATGTCAAATTGAGCAGTGAACTATAAACCGTAAATCAATCTGCTTGTTCCGGTACACACTGTCGTGTATATCTACGCTAAAGGATATTGCACATCATAAAGATGAACTGTACATATTTGCATGCATCTTTTTCAAATAAAATGATGTTAGAATATATTTTTTCGGCCTGGCCAAAAACCAAGTATATCTATTTATTTAGCTCGTAATAGATTTTTGATGTTAATATGGTCACTTTAAGATATTGTGTGGTTAGCTGATTACTAGTTAGTTAGCTAGTACTGATGAATGAACCGATTTGGTACTAAATGGATCTCACAACATTTGAAGGTACAAGTTATGTTTTTGATGGTATTTAAGTTACATTTATATGTAACTTGTCTTGAAAGATTTAAACGTTATTGTTACTTCTTTACTTAATAAACATAAAGAAACTGTAGAACGTTGTAAGCTACATTCAGTACAAGGCGTAGCCACGTTACTCTTGTGCACAGAAACTTCAATTTTCATATTTATATTTCAACTTTAATCGACTATAACAAACCATAAAGGTCCAGATTATAGGTAACATATAAAACCTTCCGCAAACTACTTTATAAACAATCATTTACAAGAGTATCAATCTCCCAGTTCCAGAATTATTCAGACACTTAAAGGATCTTTACTCAAACTTTTTCCACACTCTGGATGCTTACCATCAACTTTGTAATTATCAATAAACAAATTAAAAACAAAAAAAATGACATCTAACACACAATCAAATATCATCTAGTTCCAAATTAAGCAGAGCTTACGCTATGGGTACTCGATAACTGATATAAATACAGAAACATATTTTTTTGTAAAATCATACATATTAAACATAGAAAATACCCAAACTCCAAAATAAATATTTGAAGATCATGCAAACTTTTGATCCTACCCGGGTATTGAACCTAAGACCTCTTGAACAGCAGCCACGTACGCTAACCACTAGACCAACAAGGCAGTTAACTGCATGCTCTATGAGGGTACAATATGCATACTTAGCATTTTAATGGTAATGGTTCTCAAAATTAATTCAGTTAAGTAAAAAAACTAGTAGGTTCATAATTTTTGTTAAATTTAAAATTAAATGTAAAAGAGAAAATTGCTTCTAATAATAATCTTAGTTAATTATGTTTGCCAAGTTAATAACAATTTGGTGCAAGGAGCTATTTCTCGTTAACGTAAGTATCTCTTAAGCCTGAAACCTGTCGACTCGTGTACTTAGTGGAATTTCGAAGCTTAAAATCAAATGTTTACTTTGCCGTACATGTGCTATGTAGGAAAACATCGGATAATGTTTACAATAACTATAGAAGCTGATAGTTGCTTTAATGTTTAAGCCTTTGTTTTTGCACAAACTTGTACGTCATTTTCTTAGCGCATTTTCTGTTAGGTATTACGTATTGTTTTCTTTAAGGTAAAGAGTCCACATGGCACATCTTTTGTGCTAGTCTTTCATTGCTTTCCATCACCTTTTCTCACAAATGTCTCCGGTAATTTCAAGTACTAAGATTTGTCAATAAGAGTTTTCTTTGAGACCGTAATACCACAGAATACATAATAGTACCAGCACAGAAGACTCACTCCGAAAAGTAAATTAAAGTTATAGATACCCTCGGTGTCAAAAGATTAAGTTCAATTCAGATCGCACAGCGCCGAATCACTACGATTATATTTACCTACAATTGCGTCTCTTTCTATCGTATAACTCTGAACTGTTCTGACGATGTCTGTTCGACCGGCGTGTCTGACCCGGCAGGCAGCCGGCCGACTATACCTAAACTGCGGAGTGACACCCCCCTGGTAATACCACTGCTATCCAATGTATTCTATGTGCCAAAACATGGTTATTTTAATAAATTAAAAAGAAAGCGATTTGTTTCAATATTTTATTTCATACACGACTTTAAGCATGTTGAATTCATGTTCCTCTTATGACAATAAATTTTTCTTAAAAATTGATAAGAAAATACGACTTCAATAGCTCTGGCCTTATTATTTTAAATTATAAGGCCTTAGGGGTATCGGGTACACTATAAAGTAAAACTTCGGACTACTTTTACAAATGCAAATTATTTTTTTTCTTGCACAATATTTAAACGTTCAGCGAAGTCATTAGCTCCTTGAAACTCTTGAAGGCGCGAATCCTTTATACTTTAAAAAAATATAAGCGTGCAATAATTTGAAACTAAAACATGTATAAAACAATTGAACATAAATGGCATTGAGCAACACATGCAGTCGTACCGCGTTGTTTTTTGGTCCGAAGAGGTCACAGTGTGAACATTAATCATGAACATACATATCAAACTAGAAACAATGTTAACTAACCATATTAATGTATTCCAGAATAAAACCAGACACTCCAGATAGAAAAGGAAAATTGAAAAGAGGACAGAAAAATGATGTTGATGATGTATTAGGCCCATGACAAATGAGGTGAGCAATCTCTAAACTGCGCGTAAAATTATAATTTATACCACTTAAAATAAATTAGCACATGCGAAAGCGCGAAGAGCTCCTTTATTACAAAAGGGGCGTCCCCTTGTAATAAATTATATAGGACGTGCATTCAAAGTATAATTTGCCTTAAAACACCAAACAACATTCTGGGGGTAACGAGGCTAATATTTTAATTTTAAGTCTGATTTATAATTGTGATTTGTGATTTTCATTTGCATGTAAGAAACGAATGGTATCGTAAAGCGCTGTGGCGGTTCATTTAATGGTACTTGCTAAGTATGTATATTTTACACTCAAGGAGCTTGCAGTTTAATTACGTCAAAAACTGCGGACTAGTTGTGATCTGTTTTTGAGATACATTGAAATAAATCAGTAAATCAATTTAAATTATAGAGTTTCTTTCCGGTTTTTCTCCATAGGAATAGCATTTTGGAACCGAGCACCTAGAGTCTTTAAAGTAAGTTTAGTGTGTAATGAAAGTGCCTAGAAAGTCCTACTGGAAATAATAACATTTTGATTATGGTTTTGATTTTAAACGTATAAAGTTTGTTCTAGGAAACGCTACAATCCCATCTTCTCAGCTCTGAATTTAGTTTTTTTCAGAGAATTAGGAGAAAACGCTACAGTAAAAATATAAATAAATAATAACAATAAATAAAATAAATATTGCGGACATAGAACCAAACCAAGCAGAGTTTGTGCTAGGGATACTATACTGATATAAATACATGCATTTTGTTTTTAATTAATGTTTTTATAGATTTCATTTTTTTCAAGTTTTTTTTCCAATACATGAAAAAATCCCCAAACTCCGAAACAAATAGCTATTTGCAGATCACACAAATATTTGGTGCGACTCGAAAATTGAATCCGAGACTTCTTCTTCGGCAGTCGCAAACGCCAACCACTAGACCAACAAGTCATATATTATAAATGCGGCAAGAAATTACAAAACTATTAATTTCTGAAAATCCAATGATAGGCATTTATAACATTAGTAAAGTAATATCAAAGCTTGACAGCTTTGTTGTTCAAAACAAAAAAAAAACTGCCCATTCTCGGTCCTATTGGTAGTGATGTTACAAGAATTGTCTGGAATTCCACTAGAATTGCACACATCAGCCAACAATTCACTTGAAAAGTCAACAATGAACTTGGATCTCTTGTCTAACGTCTATGGATAATAACTTAATTTACGGTGATTTCTTTACTCGTTGCTTCATACACTTAGTCTTAGAAAAATATTTTTCTCAAAAGTTATAGAAAATAAAATATGGCGAAGCCATAGTATTATAATAGTTTAGATCTGTACGCGGCCACGTGCTACATTAATTGTTTTACTCAGTTAACCTACGTGCCGTCAAACAACAGTTAATATTGTAAATTATTAAATAAGGAAGCATAAATAATATATTGTCAATTTAGCAATTTAAGTAAACAGTAGTTCCTAGTTACCCCCACCTAAACCTGTCCATATTACATACGTAAATATTATTGTATATAAACTTTAGTTTAAGTTAAATTGTTCAGAGTCATTATTAAATATTACAATCAACATGTCGTCTAATTGTCTCCCTGTGTACGGTGCAACCGTACTCTACAATTACTGCGCTCTCATCATATTTGTATCATTACATTACTACCATTTTTATTGTAAATCAGTGCACAACTCGCGTTCATACGACGTACATGTCACTCACATAATTAAGCATACTATCAATAAATATCAGTGAAATATATCAGTGTCTATCAATTATCAATTTAGCAATCATTCCCAAGCTGTACAGTTAGCAGACTGTACATCTTTTATGGTCCTTCGAGTGTAACCGTAACACGGGACTACAGCGCGAGTGTTCTATCAAGATACATCGAGCTCCCGATTGCGGAATATCAGCACACCTGTGGACACTAGCAGCGTCACATCTCGCTAGGAGCAGCCCCAGGAGTAAGCACAGCAGCATACATACAGTGTGTTTGCAGTTCAGCATTTTCAAGTAAGATCATTCCATTTAATCTTTAAGTCTTAATTCATCATGGAAGACATTCACATAAATCAGGCCGAACTTTTCGGCGCTATGACAAAGCTATTCACAAACATCAAGAAGGATAGTGCTAGTCGTAAGACTGGTGATTATATTAAAAGGCGTTTAGATCTATTAGCCACATACTGGGCCGATTATCAGCACAACCATGATCGGCTTTGTACGGAAGAAAGCAGGTCTCACCCGTATTTTTTAGAGAACCAGTATGAACAGGCAGAACGATTGTACAGGTCTATTAAATCATTACTTAGACAGCAGCAAGCATCACTGGAGGGGAAGCCTTCTGATATCTCAGATCACGAGGAATTCTCTCAGCAGAGAGAGATATACGGCGTTTCAGCAGACAGAGAGGATGATCAATCATCAATACAAGCATCTCCAGTTCGCTCCTCTAGAAGAACGTCTAGCAAGTCGGACGATATGTATAGAAAACAAAGCAGCAATATCAAAGCATTTAAAAGAACCGTAGCTAATTTGAAATTGGACGAAATTGAGGAGAAATGGGATTTGGAAGACGCCCTAAAAGAATTACAATTAAGATGGTCTGTAATCGACAAACTTCACTGGGAATTGGACGGAGAGTTAGGAGTATTAGACGAACAGTATGAGCAAACATACTCTAATCAGGAAAATGTATACAACAAGCTGAGAAAGGCTATCAATAGCAAGTTAGGGTCTGTTGTTCACAAGATAAAATCAACCCCGAAAATGGAGATACCTCTGTTCAGCGGATCTTATCAGCAGTGGACTACATTTAAGGATTTATTCCTTGAAACAATCCACAACAATAATTCTCTATCAAAAGCACAGAAAATGCAACACCTCAAAAATAAATTGAAGGGAGAACCCGAGAGACTTATACAACACCTCAAAATATCATCAGACAACTATATTCCTAGTTGGGATATCCTGAATCACCGCTACAATAATGTTAAATTGATTTGTAGGGCTCATTTGGACTCATTATTCAGCATTCCGGCAGCACAACATGCTAATGTCAATCATATCAAACGTCTGCATGACACAACGATTGAGACATTAGAAGCTATCAAGAACATGGGGGTGGACGTAAGCTCTTGGGACCTTATACTTGAATATCTTCTGACTCCAAAATTAGATGTAGTCACTTATGATGACTACAGTTCATCATTAAAGGATTCCAGAAGTATACCAAAAATTCAGCACTTTTTAACATTTTTAGAAGATAAATTCACGAATATGGAGTCGTCACGCAGAAAGCTAGACAATCATTTCCATAGATCAATCAATTCCAGCAGCTACAAGCAATCATCAAATCAATCTAAGCATTTACATCAATCATTTTCAACATGTGGAGAGGTTATTTTACAACCGACAGGCAACAAAATTGCCGATTTAAGCAGAAATTATAAGTGTCCAATTTGCAAGACAAATGACCACGGCTTGTTTCAGTGTAAACAATTTCTGGAAATGACGCCGCAAATAAAACATAAAACCATATCAAAATACAATGTGTGTCAAAACTGTCTTTATTCGCATAACGGCAACGCTTGTATTTCAAACAAACGATGCCGCGAATGTAACAGAAATCATAATACATTACTTCATGCAGCATTTACACAATCGAGTTATAACTATTCCACTGCAAACTCATCAAAGGCAACGGATAACTCGATACGCGCTTTGAAATCCGAAGCACCGCAGCTATCGCGCGGCAATTCACACGTATCACTGAAAAATAATATGCCAGATGTACTTTTACCGACGGCAATAATCAAAGTACAAGCAAACGATGGGTCTTTTCATACTTTACGTGCACTTTTAGATCAGGGATCCCAAACTTCCCTTATAAGTGAAAGGGCAGCTCAACTTCTGGGTTTATCTCGCAAAAGATGCCCAGGGGTTATTTGGGGGGTTGGTGAAAAGGAAACCAACTGCAAAGGACTTATGACAATCAACTGTGCGTCTACATCCGGTAACTTTGAGTTTGAGGTTGACGTTTATATCATGAACAAATTAGTAAAGAATCTACCCAATCATACATTCCGAAAACCTACGTGGTCATACTTAGATAATATCACACTAGCAGATCCTGATTTTAACGTCAGTCGTTCAATCGATTTACTTCTTGGTAGCAGCATATACTCGAAATTATTATTAGAAGGAATCTGTAGAGATTCTGAGTACAGTGCATCAGCACAGAATACCCGCTTAGGCTGGATATTGAGTGGAGATATCATACAATCATTGCATTGTAACGTCGTTATACATAACCTGGATGAAATCCAGAAATTCTGGGAAATAGAGGACATCACTGACGAAACGTCTCTATCATCAGGAGATCAACAGACTGTAGATTTTTATCAGAAAACTACAACTCGGCGAGAGGATGGTCGTTATCAAGTCAGATTACCTCTTAAGCCAAACTTTACAAATATGTTAGGGTCTTCTAAACCCAAAGCAATAGCATTATTTAAATCATTAGAACGAAGATTTAAGCAGAACCCCAGCATTCAACATGAGTATCAGAAATTCATGACTGAATATTCAGAACTGGGTCACATGAAACTAGCAAGTAACAGCTTAAAACCTGAGTGTTTTCTTACCCATCATTGCGTACAGCGCCCCGACGCAACCACGACTAAATTTAGAGTAGTGTTTAATGCGTCCGCTACAACATCAACAGGCAACAGCCTAAATGACATTATGGAAGCTGGACCTAATCTGCAGCAGGACCTCAAGTCCTTAATTCTCAAATGGAGGCAGTACAAGTATGCTTATACTGCTGACATTGAAAAAATGTTCCGACAAATTTGGATACATGAAGACGATCAGCGTTATCAGAAAATCATATGGCGCAGCTCATCATCAAATCCTATTCAGGAGTACCAGTTAACCACTGTTACATACGGCACCAGAGCCGCACCCTTCCTGTCTATGATGACATTGAAACAGCTGGCACGAGATGAAAGAGACAACTACGCGAACAGCTCAGCAACAAAGGTCCTCGAAAACTCGTTCTACGTCGACGACTTATTACACGGATCTCATTCACTCGAATCAGCAAAGTTACTCACCTCAGATCTTATCAAACTATTAAAATCGGGAGGTTTCAATCTCAGAAAATGGAAATCAAATGTCCCTGAGTTATTGGACCACACTCAAACCGATGACAACATTCAAGATAATTTTAATTTTAAGCAATCAGAACAAACAAAAACATTAGGCCTTATCTGGAATCCGAAAAATGATACATTCCGGTACCAATTGAAATTCGAGTCAACGCCTAATCCTATCACAAAGAGAACGTTATTATCAGACATCTCGAGATTATTTGACCCCTTGGGATGGCTCTCACCACTGTCAACTAAACTAAAAATCATTTTTCAAAAAGTATGGTTGTGTAATATCAAATGGGACGAGCCTCTACCGGAAGATATTTTATCAGATTGGCTAAATATCAAAAATAATTTAATCCGCGTGAATCATTTACAAGTACCACGTTGGATAGGCACAACAATTAAGCGTAACAGTATAGAATTACACGGGTTCTGTGATGCATCGCAGAAAGCATACGCATGTGTAATATACTGCCGGATCACAGGAGATGAACAATCACCACCCGCGCTATTAGTCGCGAAAACAAGACTTGTACCCATCAGCAAATCAGTTTCATTACCGAGACTAGAACTATCAGGTGCACTTTTACTGTCAAAACTCATGTCTAAAGTTCAACAATGTTTGTCAAACTACAATTTGAACATATACGGTTGGGTTGACTCAATGATAGTATTGGGTTGGCTAAACGGGGATCCAGCACGATGGAAGTCGTTTGTAGCTAACCGTGTAAATCAGTTAACTAAAATCATGCCCAATAATTGCTGGCGTTACGTTAAATCATCTGAAAACCCAGCTGACTGTGCTAGCCGAGGCTTGGATGCAGGTCAGCTTGAGGCTCACACTCTGTGGTGGAAGGGTCCTCTGTGGCTTTCAAAATATGACCCCTTAGAGGAGCAGAAATCAATTATTTTTACAACAAACGAAGAACTGAAAAATAATTTACAAGTAAACGTAACCCAACAACAATACAATAGCAGTGTATTAGATTACATAATATCAAAGTACAGTTCATTCTCTAAGCTTGTAAATGTTTATGCAATGCTTTTGAGATACATTACACGATTACGACTAAAACAAAGGGTACAGAGCAGACATCTTACTCTACAAGAAATACAAAATGCAACCTTGAAGTTAATTAAATATGTACAACAATCTGATTTTTCAGACGAAATAAATAACTTACAGCAAGGCAAGCCTGTTTCTAATAAGAGCAAAATATTGAATTTGAATCCGTTTTGTGACAAAAACGGCATCCTTCGCGTCGGTGGGAGGCTCAAGCACGCCAACATCGACCCCCGAATGAAACATCCAATCATTTTATCAAAAAATAGTCGTTTAACCGATCTTATAATAAATCAATCACATATTTATACGTTTCATGGTGGTCCTCAGCTAACTTCGGCATTTATACGCCAAACGTATTGGATTGTTGGCGGAATCAGAGCCGTTAAATTCCAGTTGCGTCGTTGCGTCAAGTGTCGTCGTCACAATCCTATCAATCAGCACCAAATAATGGGAGATTTACCACCAGAACGAATAAACCCCTCACGCCCGTTCCAAAACGTTGGTGTAGACTATACAGGTCATATTTATATCAAGGCCAACAAAGGTCGCGGAATAAAAACTCTTAAAGGTTATGTGGTTGTATTCATTTGCATGGCAACTAAAGCAGTTCACTTGGAGCTAGTGTCAGATTTAACAGCATCAGCATTTCTGGCAGCTCTCCGTAGAATGATAGCCCGCCGAGGTTTACCAAGCAATTTGTATAGTGACCAAGGAACTAATTTCATTGGAGCAAACAAGATCATACAACAAGAGTATAAGGATATCCTTAGCACATTTAATCAAGATTTTCAGGCAGAGATAACAAAGCTGGGGATTGAATGGCACTTTAACGCACCTTCATGGCCGTCAGCAGGAGGGCTATGGGAAGCAGCTGTTAAAAGCCTCAAATATCACCTAAAACGGGTAGTCGGTGAGCAGCGGTTAACATTCGAAGAATTTAGCACAATTCTTTATCAGCTGGAGGCTTGTCTAAATTCCAGACCTCTATGTCCACTAACCGAGGATTCAGCAGATTTAAATTACCTTACACCCGCTCACTTTTTATCATGTGGGCCAACTTTGACACTCTTTGAGACGGAAAGGGACTTACGTACCCGCTGGAATTTATCACAAAGAATTTATCAGGATATATGGAAGCGCTGGCGTAGTGAATACTTGACCCAATTAAACACAAGAAGTAAATGGAGACGCCCCCAGCAAAACATCAGGATTGGAGACTTGGTGTTGATACACGATGCCAATTTACCTCCTGGAAGATGGGCAATGGGAAGGGTGATACAAACACATCCCGGAAGTGACGGATATATCAGAGTAGTCACGCTTCAAACAAAAAACGGAGTAATGCAACGACCAATCGTCAAGCTTACACCATTATTAGATTGTTCAGAACAGAACTAAGAACAACCACCATCACCAGATCTACCAGATCACATCATCTACCAGATCGCATCAACACAACTCTCACATACCAGAACTCGGAACAAGACGAGTTATACGTTTACATCTATAATAACACTACTTTTTATTGCATTGTCTTTAATATGCAACGTACAAGCCACTTACAACATAACTCAAATAAAAGGCAATCAGGCAATTTATTTTGATAAGATATCGGAGATGAGCTTAGTACAAGATCAGTGGAAAATAATCGTTTATTACGATATGAAACCATATTGGCATGGGTCTGACATATTTAGCATTTACATGAATCACCTTGAACAACTATGTACACAAACAGAGAGGAGATCCTATTGTGACGTAATCATGTTGCAGTTACGTCACGGATTCACAGAACTAGAATACTATGACCGCATGTTACTTAGTCAGCAATTTAAGGCGCGTACGCGCACGAGACGAGGTCTTATCAACGGTGTAGGATACATTGCAAATGCGGTCACTGCACTCTACGAATCATATGTGGAGATCATGTTACAACTGAACATATGACGGGCGTCAATACAATAGCAATAGGGAACAACTGCGTCATCAAGGCTGAGACCTTTACAATTATGTCACATAAGCATCAAACAAATCACATGCAAGTGACACCCGATATTGTAGCCGTAGACGTTGCGCCCATAAACCACCTTATCAACTTATCAGTACCCGTAAATGACATTGAAAACAGTGAAGAGAATTATCAGACGTCATTGCAAAATATCTCGGAACAGATAATTCAGCTGAAAGCAGCCTCCAACAAGGAACTCGATATCGACCAGGATGTATCATACCACGATGTCCATCACTACTTTGCCATCTACTGTGTGGGGGCGGCAGGGTTAGCCCTCGCTGCCTATGTGTACGTGCGTTCGCGCCGGCACCGCACCATTCAGCTAGAGCGTACACCTGCAGAACCTAACGTACACTACCGTGCCAGCATTAGTGAGCTAAGTGCAAGTGCTATTCCAAATCAAAGTGTTCAGTGCGCGAGTGACGTAATTCGTAGTGATCAGTGTGTGAAAGAAACAAAAAATTTAAGTGTTTCCGTAACCAATAGAGCTACTTCACCTATCATTAGAAAATGTAGTTTTAAGCCATCATCTAACAACTTAGAGATTTAAGTAAAATTGTATTATCACCTTGTACCATCAGGTCATACTAACACCATCATTTCACAGCATCAATCATCTCGTAATTCGCGCCCGGGAGCATGTACGGTGCAACCGTACTCTACAATTACTGCGCTCTCATCATATTTGTATCATTACATTACTACCATTTTTATTGTAAATCAGTGCACAACTCGCGTTCATACGACGTACATGTCACTCACATAATTAAGCATACTATCAATAAATATCAGTGAAATATATCAGTGTCTATCAATTATCAATTTAGCAATCATTCCCAAGCTGTACAGTTAGCAGACTGTACACCCTGGGTAAACACGCAATATAAAACAAACAATATTTTTTCAGTCTTGGTTAACTTGGAGTGATTAATTAACTCGTTAACCTATAAACGATTGATTACAAACCCCTAGAGGTTTTTGTTTGTTTACAATAAATTGAAGAGCTATTCATATTGCTATAATTAGATGGATAGACGTAATCAGTCTTCTAAATTAGACTTGCTAATTTAAATTAGAAAGATTTATTATAGAAACTATTAATCTCTGAGGTTGTTGGATTATGCAATTTCAGATTGGAAATTCTCATGAACAAAGGTACGATAAAGATCAATCATCTTGCATTTACTATCAGACAGAAATTGTGTTAACTTTAATATAAATAATATGCTATTTCTGCATCGCGCTATATAAGTTCTTGTGCTAATAAGTAATAATAATTATTCTTTAACATGATCTTAATTCCAAAAATAAGACTATCTTCTTAGCTTTTATGAGACTAGACATATGGTCCTATTTTTACCTAACTGCGTCAAAAGGAAGGTTATGTTTTTCGAGCGTATGTATGTTTGTCCATTTCTTTGGCACGCCCTACAGCCCAAACGGCTGGACGGATTTTGACATATGAGGTGTCGTTGAATTCGTTAAGATTGTAGTAATGACATAGGCTATAATATAATTTTTCAAAATGGTGCCCTCATATAGCAAAAGAGGGGGTTTGATTATTTTTTTCATACTCATATTGTGATTTTTTTTTTCTCTTTTCAGTTATTACTTGCAGTCGAGTTTTTTGTTTCTATTATAGAACCATATATCCACATGCAATAATTTATTTATATAAAACCAAGCTAAAATGAATGTTAATTTCTGAACCATTAAGAGTTTCACAGCTCAAGACACACAGATAGACCGGTCCACGTGTTTGTCCGTACTTACGGTACTGAAGACATATTTATTCTCTAAGATAAACGCTACAATATGCAAATTCAGTTAAACCTCCACTTGTCTTGAGTTGGATCCTAAGATTATATTTAGGAATACAAGACAGGGTACTGTAAGATTTACTTAAATTATTTTGTGCAAAACTTATTCAATGAAGTGTCTTAGTTTCATTACTAAGTAAGTAAAATTACCTAAGATTTTTTTGGATTTTTATTATCATTACTAATAAACTTGTGTGGTATGCTCTAGAATCTAAAGTGCCATCCCGTCCTTAATATATTCAATATATCAGGTTTGCTCTCGATTTCCTTGGTATCCCATCATCAGATCCCAACATAGCAATGTGAACTACTGAGAGTTAAACCGAATGGCAATACAGAGTTTTTAAATTAGTCTTATCCATAAAATATCGCTTTACCTTTGGTGAATTGATACCCTGCTCTTTTTTGAAATCGGTTCAACATAAACAATTCCATTTGCATTAGATGTTATTTCAGAGTCTAATCGTCAACCTAAAGTAATAAGACTCAATAGTTACTTAGTAAAGATCTGTGGACGGTATTACCAACCTTCAGAAAATCCCTTAAGCCGAACTTAATTAAGGCCCTTCACGCATAACGTACAACTTTGATAATACCAGAATTTTCGTACAGTGAATAAACTACTGGCAAATATATACAACTGACAATAATAGTGATGTATATTATTTATTCTGATGATGTATAATGCGTAATTAATATTATAAGTGCCAATCGGCTGGACATTGTTGTTGTTTTGACGTCGGTAGTAGTGGTTGCGTACTCAATTCATAATTCATTTTAAAAATAATATACTCTTTTTGTTCCATTAATTTATTTGATTAAAAAGTGTGGTGTGATCTATAAACAATTATACATTGTTTTCATGACATTTAATAGTGCATAATCCTAAATATATTTAATAATAATATAAACATACAAGAACAGTAAAAAATTCTACCCTCTTATATAAATATAAAAAAGTAAATAAACTTATATATAAATTGTGTTGTTGTGAGAACCTTAATTGCATGGACCTGAGTGTGTAGTCCATGTGTTACTCAAGTGCCAAGTGAGAACTCATCGCCGTGAGCCGAAATAGAGCTTTAGACACATATTGACAGCTGCGCCATCTATTGTCGAATAGATCGACCACCTTATTAGTGAGCAGATTCATACAATGGCAAACTGTGCGGCTTGTGGTAAATTCGTGTCTTCCAAGGGAGTCGCTGTATGCCGTAAGTGTTCAAAAAATTATCACCTGTCCTGTGTTAATATGACCAAGGCGACTAAGGAATGGCAATGCCAGGACTGCAGGGGCAACCCTGCCAAAGACAGCGACCAAGTTCGTGAAAACGAGAATAAGAGTTCCCTCGTCAGCTCACATGACTCTTCACAGTCTGTCACTGGCTCAACGGAAAGGGACCAGGAGCGAACTCTTGATATTGTCCGTGAGTTAAAGTTGATGAGAGCGGAGATGAGGGAAATGAGGGAGGACATGAAAGCGGAGCTGCGGGAGATTCGTCTCGAAGTGAATGACCTCCGTCAAGCAGTAGCTGCATCTAGAAAAAAGGTAGACAACCTGGAGAGTCGTCTAGAAGACCTAGAGAGAAAGCAAGCTGCCTCACACGGAGGTGTAGTGGATCAACTGGAAGATGCGGTAAAGCAGTTGCAAACAGAGCTCAACGCGCGAGAGCAGGAACTACTGCTTTCTGATATCGAGATCTCAAACCTCCCTGAGAGTCCCGGCGAGAACGTATTTCACTGCGTGGAACTGGTAGCTAGGAAACTGGGAGTCGCGCTGGAGACGCGAGACATAGTGTTTGCAGAACGTGTGGGCCCCCGTGTGGAGCGATCAAGTGGGTCGGGAGCGGCGCGGTGCCGCCACGTCGTGGTGCGGCTGGCGCGGCGTGGGCTGCGAGACGAGCTGCTGCAGAACGCGCGCGTGAGGCGTGGCGCCACTTCAGCCGATCTCGGTATCGATGCGCCGCCGCGTCGTTTCTATCTCAATGAGAGACTCACCAGAACCAACAAGGCTCTATTCTACCGCACCCGACAGGCGGCTGCTGGGCTGGGCTGGAAGTTCACGTGGACGAATCGCGGTAAAATTTTAACAAGGGAAGCTGAAGGAAAGCCTACCCACGTGATACGCTCGGAGTCAGATCTTGAACGGGTTTTTTGTAAGCAAACTGTCACAAGCGATAAAAATTAGCACATTTGAGTATCTTATCACAAATTTACAAGCAATTATTTATATTAAATTACACACAACTATTTACAAAATATATTTATATGCAATTACTTATAAATGTTCTTACTACATAAAAACGATAATAGAAAAAAAGTATAAAAGTCTATATATGGACAATGTAAGATTAATTATGTTCTTCCTACACCTTGAGAAACCAACAGAGAGTAACAAGTTTCCCATATACGGCTTCCTAAAGTTTAATATTATGATTCTCCTGATGGTTGTGCTTCCAATGGTGATCACAATTATATTAATTAATATAAAATTACTTTTAGATACAATGGATGCCAATTTTCATCTTAGGTCTTATGCAATGACTATTTGTGTGGTGACTGCCTGCAAACAAATATATAACATTAAATTTATTAAATATAAGTATTACACACATAGTACTTTATTCAGGAATATTAAATTACAATGAATGGTAGAAAATTTTTAAAGTTTGGTCTTTTTAATGCGGGTTCACTGGGAACTAAGCATGATGAGTTTCTGTTGGCTATGAGTCTACACTCGGTAGACATCATGGCCATAAATGAGACATGGTTAAGGCCAGGTGAGGAAGGGAGGGCACCAACTGTGCCAGGCTATAGGCTGAGGCATGTTCCAAGACCTAAATCCATCAGGGATGGTCGCGGTGGGGGTGTCGGATATTACATAAAAAATGGTATCAAAGTGCAAACTAGAAGTCACCCTGCTAATAAGGATATAGAGCAATACTGGCTTTCAGTAACGTTAGCAGGGAAAAAACTGTTAGTAGGTACAGCCTACAGACCCCCCTGGCTATGTGTTGACAAGTTCTTGGATAGTCTGACTGACAGCATTGGTGCACTGGCCCCTTTTGACTATACTATTCTTATGGGTGACTTTAATATCAATATGCTAGATGTGTCTGCCACAAACACTAGAAAACTCCAACATTTCTTACACTATACCAACATGCAGCAAATAGTAAATACTCCCACACATTTTAAAGGTAATAGTAGCACACTTATAGATGTCATTTGTACAGATGTAACAGTGAGAAGTGTAGCAGTTAGTCATGATCCCGAATTAGGTCAACATTCCATAGTGACTTGTGAGTCAGTGTTTAGGAAAGAGAAGGTCAAACCTAGATGGGTTACTTACAGACCACTCAAAGACATTTTACCCGATCCATTTAATATAGATCTGGAACATATTCCATGGCAGACTTTAACTTTGCAGGATGGGGTTGACAACATGGTGGAAGAATTATCAAGACAACTAGTACAGTTGTTCGACCGCCATGCTCCTGTAAAGCACTCATTATTTAAAGGCGAGTGCACACCGTGGATTACCGATAATATTAAATTAATTTTTAGGTTAAGAGACAGGGCTAGGAGTGTGTATCAGCAAACAAAATTACCATCTAAAAAGAAATATTATGTAGACCTTAAACATCAAGCTAAATTAGCATTACATAATGAAAAATCTGGTTACTTTACAATGAACATAAACAATAATATAAACAATCCAAGGTCTCTGTGGAAGAATCTAAAGAACAAAGTCTTTACATCACAAAAACCTAAATTTTTGCCGGATCATTTTAATAATCCAAATGATATTAACAAAGATTTTTTAAATATACCAGGTGAATGTAAAGTAACCATTTCCAGGCTAACATACTACGAATTTCATAGGTTCAAGCCAGACTTGTCTTTTAGGCTAAAACCTGTAGACCAGAGTACCATAATTGGTATTCTAAAGAATATAAAGACAAGTGCAATGGGTATAGACAAAATTAACATTGACATGTTAACACTCTCCTTACCAAATTCATTGGACACTATTACAAAAATTGTTAACACCTCAATTATGACACATACATTTCCAAGTGAGTGGAAGCGCTCTATTATCAGGCCTATACCCAAAACAGATCTCCCGAACACTACAAAAGATCTGAGACCGATCAGTATGCTACCCTGCTTATCAAAGGTGTTGGAAAGAGTGGTTTATATACAGGTAATACAATACCTAGAGGACAATGGTATCCTCCCAGATAAGCAGTCTGGTTTTAGGAAAGGACGTGGAACTGCAACGGCCCTGTGTGATGTGATAGGTAGTATACTAGAAGCTAGGGATCGTGGAGAGGGAACAATACTCGTCCTATTAGATTACTCCCGTGCTTTTGATGCCATTGATACATCCCTGCTCCTCTCCAAGTTGTCTTATTACGGATTTGCTCCTGAGACCATACAGTGGTTTCACAGCTACCTCTCAAATAGATCACAAAAGGTAGAAATAACCACAGAGAACGGATCGGTTATGTCTTCCTGCCCCTTGGCTGTAACCAGGGGAGTTCCACAGGGCTCCGTACTGGGGCCTCTTTTATTTATCCTATACACAGCTGACATAACCAACTGCTTTGTCAATTGTGGATACCACATGTATGCAGATGATACACAACTGTTTTTATCATTTAAACCAAATGAAACCAGATCTGCAGTGGACAGGATGAATGAAGACTTGGAGAGGGTGGTTAAATGGTCTGAGGAGCACTCCTTGGTTTTAAATCCTATAAAGTCCAAATTTATAGTATTGGGTAGTAAAGGGCAGATCCAATCTGTTTTACAGAATAACCCTGTCATTACTGTAAATGGACAAAGGATTGCTAGAGTAAATGAGGCAAATAATCTAGGACTGTTGATGGACCCTGAGTTGAGATTTGAATCGCATATAAATAATATAGTTAGGAATTGTTTCTATAGACTCAAAATTTTGTACAACATCCGCGACTACATCAGTATACCTTTAAGGAAACAATTAGTAGACAGTCTAGTTTTGTCCAAATTTAACTACTGTGATGTGGTGTATGGTCCATGCTTACTGACAAGAACAAAGAATTTAATACAAAGGGTTCAAAATGCTTGTGCCCGGTACTGTTTCAATATTCCCAGACGTCACCATGTAACACCATATATAAATGACCATGGAATCATAAAGATGGAAGCCAGAAGGAAGCTGCATTTGGCTAGCTTACTCTTTGGTGTGGTCAAAAAAGGGACTCCTACCTATTTACATGAGAGAATAGACTGGAGGCATAACCACTTTGCTTACTCCATCAGACCAACAGCTAGAGCTCTCAGCATGCCGGGACATAGAACTGCTGCATTTCGTGGTAGTTTTAAATTTGCGGCGACACGATGCTGGAACTCCATACCACCCCCCATCAGGGATCTGAAATCAATTATTTCTTTTAAAACAAAATTTAAAAAATATCTCTTTGAACTGCAAAAGCAACAAGCTATGACCATAGTTTCTTACCTTTAGGTTTTTGATCCCTAAACAATATTATATTGGTGCAGGTGGCATCTCCATCTCCATTTCCGTTAGATTCCGCATGCATTAGCGTCACAACCTGGTATGTCCCGGTATGGCGGCAGTTTTAATTTTATTTACATTTATAATTTTATTTTTGGTTTCAATTTATTTTTATTTTATTTTAAATTCCTTTTTGTATGTTTTAATTTGAGTCCTACATACTTTCTATGATTACTAGTATAAATTTCCCCTGAAAAGAATTAAGGATTAGTTTGTAAGTTTTATTGTTCTAAACTGTATGGGTGTGAAAAAAAAAATAAAATAAAAAAAGATTTAAGGTATCACAAAGCACTTACCCGCTTAGATATTCTTTAATATTGATAGCGGAATATAGTTACCAGAGGCTATCGGCGTCAGATCAACAGTTAGGGTGGACGCTGAAAATCAGCTCTGTGATGGTTCACGCCCATTGCAGTGTGCGCTGAGAGTCCACCTATTTTGTTAGACACGGCGTACAGCCCCCATTACCATTAGTAACTGCTCAGTGCTCTATTTCAGAGGCTTATTTATGTTTGTATTACTTTATCTTAGTTAATGTAAACTTTATTAATTGTAATTTTAACGTTTTCACAAAGTATACTTAATGCAATTGCTATTACACGTCACCAACTTAAAATATCAACTGCCACGTCAGTTTGTATTGACATTAGCAAATGTCACATGCACAAGCCTCATAATAATTATTGTCATCTGTGTTTTATACTGTGTTTGGAAAACTGTTTTTTTATCTATCTGCTGTATATTGTGTCTATCAAAATAAAGTTCTTTATTATTATATTATTATTACTATCTAGTTATTCGTAATTAAAAGACCGACGTTACTTTTGTGGAATCGCGTGTCAGATGTGACAATTTTTTTTTCGTTTCGCAAATATATATTTAAATATAAAAAAGAAAGCTTCTTTTTAATTTGAATTATAATTATTAAGTATGAGTATGTTGCTCGACACACTTGGTTTCATACTCTTTTTTAAACAAACTAGTTAATGAAAAAACATGAAACTAATAATACACAAATGTATAATGATGCAGAAAAGAAATGAAATATTGTGATTATCAAATACTTATTTCTCCTAAAAGCTCATGTTATGTGAACAATAATTCCTAGATTCGTAATCAGAATTACTGACTGCTACTAACTGTCAAAGGAAGTTCCATCTGATGTATTAATAAAGTTTGAGACGAAAGGTACTAACGTACGAAATGATCACATTCTTCAAATAATATATTCTTCAAATAAAAATAATAATTTACAAGTAAAAATTACGCACCTTTAGAACTCAGTGAAAGAAATACACTCATTCAAACGTGCCATTTTTCTTATCTCCGGTATTAGAATTCGAGTTAATCCAACGAATAAATAAAAGGTACGACTGATTGGGCTTTACAATAGCGAGGTACAAAGCGAAGAGGGTAACGCAAACAGAAATCAGTTCGCTTCATCTTGTTCCTGTATATTTTCAGGTGGATATTTTCTCGATAAACAAACCACAATAGCTTGGTCCGCCGACCCGCATACTAATGTACGAGGGACCGACTAAGCTGCACAAGATTTAATGTACAAATGATGTATGAACAAACTCTGGGTGTGTTTAGCTATGACACGTGTACTGTGTAAGGAGAAATTTAAAATAAACATGGATGCTACCATACAATTTACAAACCATAGGCCTCTCCAATTGCACGCCACTTAGGTCGATCCTGGGCTACTCGCATCCAGCTCCTGCCAGCCGTCTTGCGCAAATCATGAGTCCACCTGGCATCCCAAGATAGGATGGTTATAAGTTAGTCTATGTCATGAAGTTTAAAGGAAAACTATAACGGCTAGATACCTTTGTTAGTTTGTTTAGTTGAATCCACATACTATAGAATATAGAACCCTATTCTATGCGTGGTCAGACACGCACTTGGCCAAATTTATTTAAAACATAATATAATTATTAAAGAAACTGATACACGTCTGTGATAGTGCACAGTTGTATACACACATTTGGTTAGTACTCGTACAGTGATACGAGTGATTGATGACGTTCATAGTGCTCAGTGAGCTCAGAGTGTTTCAACCGACGCGCGACGTCGCAGCACGATTCAATATGAGTTATGTGATTTATGGTAATGATACTAAAGTGAGCTTTGAACTTTATTCTGTCTATTCTATCGTTGATAATGGTTAATATCGTTTAGATAAATGTAAATTTTATGATTTAATTTGTTATTAAATAATTATTTCAATTAGAATAATAAATCTAATGTTTTGACCTATCTTAAACACTTCAATCTGAATCTAAGTCTGTTTTGTGAATTCTACACTAGACTTTACCAGGCTTAAAGAAGTACGGCTCGACCGGGGCAGTACTGCCCTCACACTGTAGACCACCCTAATAACGACAGCATTCTTGATGTCATATTTTGTTGGTGAGTGTGAGACCGGAGGCCCAACCATTCTGCATCATTCTCGCGGCCACCAGAGGTCGGAAGAATGATGCAGAAATATCTTACCAGACCTCCATGGTATGAGTCACCATGCTGCATTGTCTACCCTCACAATGAGGATAGTGACCCTTACTTCTGGATTCTACTCATACTTTCCATCAGGCAGAGTAGAGTCACTTTGGTAGGCTTAAATATAAAAGACTATAGTGAAAGTATATGTTTAGGTGTAAACGCTAGCAAAACTTTAGTATTTGATTAAAGGAAGTGGTTTTACTGTACCATGTATCCAAAACTATCGAAAGACAACAGAACTAGTAAAACGCAGAACTTTATATGAAAGGAACAATTGCAACACGCATGCGTCATAAGTCCTAAACTGCCTCCAGCAGACTTGCGGCTCGGATCAGTTGGTCGGTACGCGCTAAACCGACGGAGTAACATTAATTGTCAAAACTTCAACAATCCATTTCCGTAAACAGTAGCACGTTGGCGCCACGATTTGAAATTCGATTTGCAATCTGTCATAACTGTCAGTGATATGTTTATGAATTGTTTTAAACGCTATTTATTATGATGAAGTGGACACAGTTGTCTATGCTCTGTGTTCTAGTGATATGTAGGTGCACTTACTCTGTTGGTAAGTATGTTTCATCTATTAAGTGATCTATAATTCTCTCCTTGGTACTTTATTAAACTTGCTGTTCCATACAGTATGATCAAGTGATTCATGTTTGTTTACAATGCAAGTGAAGCGTGCAGTATTATAAAATGCATACCAAACAGAAATATAATCTAATCTAAATATGTATTAAGTCAACAGACAACACCTGATTAAAATAATCAACTTAATGTACAAAAGAAATTTAGTTATTTTTACAAATTTTGTCATTTGATTAAGACCACGGCACTCAGCTTATTTACATAAAAGTAAGCAAGGGAATCCCAAGTTGCCCAGACCATCTGACACTTGTAGATGGCGCCTCGTGTTTGGGCGTCGTTCTCATGCTACCTCTAAACACACACATGCGTGGCTTGTAGTGAGTTGCACTGACAGTTCGGTCTTCGTATACTAGGGTGTCTAGGTCGGGGTCCTGAGTAGTTTGTCTTACCTAGACCATATCCAAGTCTGGTGGATATGGAGACTACATTACTTTTCGGTGGCGCAGTGCGAACGTATGCGAATACTGTGTCTAAGTTCTCGGGTTCGATTTCCGGGTCGGACCGATTTTTGGTCCGCAAATATTTATTTGGGAGTTTATGTGAATTCGTATTCAATGTATTATATGTATATTGTATTTACGAAAAAAAAGTATGTTTATGTATGTATATGTATCAGTTATCTAGTAATACAAAGTGGCCTTAATACAAGCTCTGCTTAGTTTGGGACTAGATAGCGTTCTATGTAAGATTCCGAGAGCACAACTCACTGAGACAACATCAGTGATCATACGATCTCGAAGGAGTATAACTTTACCTACAGTATAGAACATTGAGAGTTCATGAACACCCACGTATCAAATATGGGTTTGGCCCTTTACAACCCCTTACAAACCTTTGTCGCATTAAAAAGTGGTCTATGTCCTTTCTCGGGCTATACATTTAAATGTGCATCAAATTTCATTTAAATTGGTTCAGTAGTTTTGCCGTGAAAGTCAGACAGAGAGACACAGTTACTCTTGCATTTAAAATATTAAACGAGTATTAATAGGAAGTAAGGATGTATTTATTTTTATAGTTAAGCCTACCAAAGTAACTCTACTCTGCCTGATGGAAAGCATGAGTTGAATCCAGCAGTAGGGGTTCCAAGGATTTCCTTTCGAGGGTATACCTGGTTCTTCGGCTCATAGTACCCGAGACGAATGTTTCGATTCTCGGGTCGGACCAAATGCTTGAGTGATCCGCAACTATTTATTTCGGCGTCTGGATGTTTTCTATGTATAATATGTAGGTATTTACAAAAAAAGTATGTTTATGTATTTATATCAGTTGTCTAGTACTCATAATGCAAGCTCTGCTTAGTTTATTTTTATTATCTTTATTTGATAATATTTACATATAAATTACATTTTTAAATATAAATGTAAAAAATACATTTAAAAATATAAAAATAGTAGACCACCGACTTCGGGTAGGTACAGGGACCAAGAATCCGGTGGTTAGGGCTCCAAAGAAAGGAACCTCCTCACAATACGTGCCGTGCTAAGGAGGACTGCCTTCTGCATCAGACTCTTGATCCAGCCATCTAACGTGAACCATTTAAGGTGTTGGTCGAGGGTCCTGGCTATCAAACCATGAGCAGAAACAACTATCGGAACAATGATCGCCGAATCCACATTTCACATATCGTCAATCTCGTGAGATAAATCCAATTAAATTAAAATATTATTATTACTATGCATAATGATATACACTGCAAATAACTAGTCCTATGATTAGCCCTATAATAAATTGCATTACAAGCTTATTGTATAAAATTTAAATAAAATGACAACAATATTCGAAGCCATTTTACACTCTTTTGACCCTAACAAAAGCAACACTTATCCCGCAATGGATTTAGCCCTCGTCGCTTTCACACAAGTACGTTTGTAACCCCTAGCCCCGGTAAAGGGGGGTTAGTAGGCCCTAGCCCAATCCAGGGGGAGTCACTCACCGACGACACAGTCAGTAGAGCAAGAGATGCTCAGGGCGCCGTTCAAAAGTAGAATTTAAATTCGAAGCAAAACTAAGAGATAAGAAAAGATGTGAGTGTGCAAGTGTGCAGATGGGCGGTCAGGTTACTCTTCAAGGAAAAGACATTTCAGGTTCACACACATATCTATAATTCAGTAAAAAAAACAATACAGTAACAAGTATCTTAAATATATTCTTATAGCTAATTTAGAGGGTTGACGATAAAAAAGTTTATCACTTAAGCCTCCCTGGATTTAAGGGGGCTCGACCGGGACGTGCAGGCGTCAGTCGATTAAACACGGCCACCCCGCTGTGGTCCCTGGGGTCCCTCATTGTATGTCCTCGGAGTAAGCGTACCGGTGAACAAAAATAGGATATTAACCAGAGATATGATTATTAGATTATAAAAACCATACGTGATCCTATGGCAAGTCTAGGAAGAGCGTGGTACGTGCGGATGGTCTTCCCTCAGGCCGTAGGCCTCTGCGAGCTAGTTCTCCCACACAGAGCCCAAGAAAAACCTCTTTGGCAGGAGATGTGCTACCGCGGAACAGGCGGCTCTCGAGACTGCCACACTGTAGGCCCAGCAAGTAAACCGATGTACAAATCCTTAGACGGATATCTGGACAAGTCCTTGGACAAAACCTTGGACCCTAGAAAAAAGATTACCATCCTAAGCAAATATTCACACAAACAAATAAACCGAAGAAATACAGTTAAAAAAAGGAATTCAATTTCTCACCACTTCAACAGCGGGACAGATCAGCAGAGATTTCTTCACAACTTTTTATTACGACGGGCAGAATCACAGTATGTTCACAGAGAGACAGAGAATGGTCTCTTCGAGGAACTAATACTGGCTTTTATATTGTATTTCAAGGACTTTTCTGGAATAAAAATCCCACCCTCTTATAAAATAAAACAACATCATACGATTTTCAAAGACAAACCAGAACACAGATTAAATATCTACCATAGACCTGAAGATCTTTTTGGTCAAACTTTATTTAACAAATGACATGAACGCCACCTCTCGCTTCGTTAGTGAAAACAAATCAAAAATGCAGTTGGCAGACGGCGGAGAAATAGTTACAGTTTACCAAAGATGGCGCTACAGATACATAAAATCCATTCTGAATACTGGGTTATTATCTCGTAAAATTAAGGTTAAAAAAAAAGGTGTTACACGTTATTACATTTTCCTGGCAGCCCTGCTATGATGACCACAGCTGGCTATTAACAAACTCTATAGGCCTTTATTAATTGCTAACCCCCACGTTCAATCAAAAATAAATTGGAAAGGAAATCCAATAACCGGCTTGTCAATCACGTCGGCATTGCACTAAAATTAATTGGTACGTATTAAACTTGAATTAAGAATCAATTGAATTGGTTGAATAAGATCGGGAGAAGATTAGCCATTCGTAAGTAAACGGTCACCCAGGATGTCTATTTGCAGCTACTGTTATGATTACGAGATGTTTTTTACTACCCTACTAAAGTGGCTCTACTCTGCCTGATGGAAAGCATGAGTAAAATCCAAGAGTAGGTGTCACCATCCTCATTTTGAGGTTAAGCAATGCAGCATGGTGACGCATACTATTTTAGATGTTTTAGCATTATCCTTCCGGCCTCCGGAGGGCGAGGGAATGTTGCAGAATGATTGGGCGTCCGGTCTCACACTCACCAACAAAATCTTTCTTAGGATAGATGTTACGATAAATTCGGGATGCTGACATTGACATAACAACTTTCCGTAATTCTGTACTGTATATGATTTTGTACTGCTGCAATGACAATGTTATCATCAAACTTCAGTGGTTGGCAAACATGTGGGTATTTTAGCATTGCGTCTTTTATACTTGAGTTGAATAAATTGACCTGTTGATATCGCTACTGCATTGCCGTAAAATACTTAATTAGTAGCTAGATGGGTGACCGTTTCTGGCATGATATGTTTTTCGGTTAGTTCCGGTCAGTCCCGGTTGTTATCTAAAATAACAGACGTGAAACTTAGTTTGAGGTTTTTGGGCGGCTTAAAAACATCCAAATGGCAAGATTTACGTAGCCACAACGTGTCTTGCCAGTCCCCAACCCGCTCTCGGCCAGCGTGGGGACGTATGGCCTTAACCCTCTGATGAGAGGAGACCAAGTCCAGCAGTGGGATGTTATGGGTTGTTGATGATGATCAAATCGATCGCATTCGGCACGGTCAGTGGCAGTACTTTTCCAACAAATGATCTGCTCGTTTCCTATTCCCTATGTCATATTTGCTTAATTTAATATCTTTATATCATTGATTATTATCTATAGTAAGTCATAATCAATTCACCATTTTTCCTAGTTAACTTTTACTTATATTTTTATAATAAAATATCATGTATCTACAATGTCAATCTCAAATAAATTTTAACCAAATAAAACCGTCATTTACGAAATTATTTTACAAAATATCTTCTACGAAGCTGCTGAAACCGATATGAAAAGACACAGTTTTTATTTTTTCAAGCTGTAAGGTGGGGTACTTATTTTATAGATATGTACTAAAAGACAATAAATGCATACCTTTACTCACAGTGTTCATGCTACCTGTAGTCGAAAAATAGTTTTATTATTCTCTCTCAATTCTACATCATTTTCTTATTTAAAGCTTTCTTAATTTTAAAGTTGGTTAAAATTCGAATGAAATAGGATAATAAAACCTGTGCAATCTAGAAGTTTCCCTATACCAAAACTGACGGACGGCAGTGATTAATAGATAAGGCGATCTTTCCCGAAGGAAAGCGAACAACTTTAATATTACCGGCACTCGACCAAGTTTCGGGAGGAGTTGCGATGAAAATTAATTTACTATTTGCTAACCGACAGTAAAAAATTGAACCTGAAACTTATTTAAAGTGTATGTGTCTTAGGTTAGCCAACGCGCTGAAAATTGTTAGACTTTTATACACTCGATAGATACTATAAAAATAATTTCAAATTAATAAAAATTAATATTTCGGAAATCTTACACATAACATCGTCTAGTCCCAAACTAAGCAGAGCTTGTATTATGGGTACCAAACATGATATAAATACATAAATATACTTGAAGTGTTTTTCTTTTGTAAATAAATACATGTTAAACATAGAAAACACTTAAACTCTGAATCAAATATTTGTGAATCACACAAATATTCGGTTCGACCCGGGAATCGAACCCAAGACTTCTTGATCAGCAGCCGCATACACTGGTTACTGGTGTACTTGACCAACAAGGCAGTAAAAAAAATCAATTGGTTAGATTCATATGTTGAAGGCAAATTATTTTTTTCGAACCGTTAACCGTATATCTGTAGCTACAGTAAAAATAATTGTCCTCCAATATTTTGTCAAATCAGTCTCTGATTTAACTTGACTAGAATTATCTGATGGTTTAAATTTATAAAGATGTTAGATATTTTTTTTCAATTATTAATTGCATTTCTATAATGACACTAATTAAACACACCTCAGACATAACCGTCTGATTCCATACGAGAATAATATTATACTAAATGGTGCATGGTGCTTTTCCCTTGTATGTACTTAAAGCTAATTATATTATCAATTCAAAACCAACTTCAAGGAAAAGGAAGACTTTCTTAATTCGTCGGAATCTTTATTAAATGTAAGAAATGTGCGAGTTGGCAAACGATATCAATATTTGCAAAGGTCTGGTCATAGTACAGTTAAGTGGGCTAGTATATGGCCCAAATTGGATATACCAGTTTGATTAATGGAAGGGATTCGGGTTTGGATGTATGCGGCTCGTTGTGGGTGGAACTGACGCGTTGTGGAAATGGTTCTATTGAGGTTATTGAAATTATGTAAATATATGCTTGTTTCATAATATTTTTGGTTTAAAGTTTATAGTGTATGTGTGTATGTCCGAAGGCCTCCAACTAAGCTTCACCTTCGGGTTAACGTGACATTCAAACCACGGAAACGATTATAACATATCATGCCACTAACGCTCACCCATCTAGGTATTGACCGCGCTTAGAGATCGCTTACCCTCGGTGGTTATTTTCAATCACCTAAGGCCACTTAGCGAGCGCCTCACTACATAGCTACAATACTGTACATAATAGATATCATAAACTGCATTTTAATTTATCAAAAATCTTTGAACGTATACAAAGGTAAAATTGTTAAAAATATCATGTTTGTGACACTATAATGTAGTTATAAGGTCAATTTATTAAATCAAAATAATAATTTTAAACCAATTCAGTATAAACTTCGGCAACGCGTACGTGATGTACTATGTATTACCTATTTTACCACAGTGGGCACGTGGTTCAATTGGGCTATATTAACACGTTGATGTTAATATCAAAATTTAACTTTATATTACTTTAACTGATCATATAATATATTGACCTATAATTTATTTAACATAGTTGTACCCACAATTACTATTGAACGTGATTACCTCTGGGAAATTCGTTCAAAATTTGCGTTGACCGGGCAAAATCTACTTGGGAAATAACAGCAATATGAATTTAGCCAAACCGTAATTTTCAATTTGTTGTGTAATTTAAATAGTTTCTAACTCAAATAGCATAACAAACACATGACGTGCAAATGCAGGTTTACATTAAAAAATAAACTGTGAATGAATATAGGATCTAGTTAAATAAGATGACAAGTAACAAAATAATATGGAGGAAGGAAATTGATAATATCGATTCAAAATTTTAAAGGTAGTAGAGGAACTCTAATTTCAGTACGAAAGGGCTGGCTCTTTCAGGGTGGTACCCTCAAATAAAAATCAACCAAAAATGACAGCGTTCGTAGTGTCCGGTTTCGGTGAGGGCGAGACCGGAGGCTTATTAATACAGAAGCATCTGAAAAGCCGCTACAATGGACAACACGATGCATTACCTGCACTTGCAATAAGTATGGTGATCACTATTCCTGAATACTGTTCGTGCTTTCCATCAGTCAGGATTAAGTTACCTTTGGAGGCTCAAAAATGAAAAAATGGAAAAGGCTAAAAAGATGATAGCAAAGATAATTTAATAATAACATACAGTGTTGTGATATCTCGTTTGTGAACTTATATAATTGTCATAAAACAAGGGAAAAATGAAGATATCACAACGTGGATTTTGAAACGAAATATTATGTTAACTCGATTTAATATTACCCTGCGGATCCACAAGCTAACATGCCAGTTATGGCCAAGAATATAGCCTCCGTCAATGTTCGTGTTCCAATTAAACCCGCACTGGAGGGAGATCTGTTTGTAAGGTAAGAATTGAAGTAGGCTTTCATGGGAGATTCTATTCATACTGGTTTTACTTGAGTTTTAAAAAGAGTAAATATTGAATGGCGAATAATAGATGGGATGGTTTAATATATTGTGGTTGACAGACAAATTCTATAGCAAAGCGGATAATGCTTTTTAAATAAGATTGATTTAGGTTTTATTTCATTATATCCAACGGCCTTGCAAAGACATCCTCATTAAGATGCATTATGATACTAATAATCAATATTTCGTACATCTCACATACAACTCTCGATTGTCGGTACTTAATGGAACTTGTTAACATGCATTTTAGGAATTAGACTCGCTTGTGCTTCTGTTTCACTATTTAAGTAATGGAGCGGAGGTACAGTTGGCGTTGCTTTTGGCAATGTAATTTTTCTGTCTATGTAACTATGTTATATCAAAGAACATGGAACAAAACGTACCCACCCATGTAGCAAATTGAAATTGGCACCATTAGAAAGGTCTTTGAAAATATATATATTTGTTGTATGGGGGCAACTTTGTAGCTTGCGGGGGAAAAAAGATATTCGACGTTGAAAATGTCGAAAATCCTTAGTAAAATCGACCCACGCACGCTTGACGTTTTTGCCATTTTATACGTTAGGTACTTTGAACTATTATGCGCCAGCGTCGGTGTGTCGTAACTGGTATTCAGTATGCAACCATATAGCTACCATCCGTGAGTGAGTAGTTTGTAATTGACAGAAGAAGACGTCATTCAATTCAGTTTGGGAACATACCACTTAAAGCTCGCTAGATCATATGTTGCCGAGCATTTGCGAGGTGGAGATGGTATATATAATATTGAGGTATCTTCTAGCCGTAGCCCTAATATGTCGCAGCATGGGCTAGTGACCGAAAACTGCTCGTTAGTTAGAGGCCGCATATTATCGAGGCACGTATCGAATAAAATATATTACACATATATTTTGATCAAAGTGAATGTCCAGGGCAGAGAAGCCATCGAGCCTATTATTGCTCCTGCATGACGGGTATGAGAACTCTAGGTGCCTGTGCCCACACTGTTAGCATAATATGGTACTTAGGTGTTGGCAGGCACCTAGATAACTTCGTAGGTCCGGCAAGTGCCTGGGATGATATAATCATTGAGAGTAACAACACGATTTAAAAATGATGTTTTTGCTGACTTTTGTAATAAAACTGTGCTTTTTAAGATTGATGGTTTTTATTAAATATTTTTCTTTTTAAAAACGAACGGTAGGAAGCTAAGTTGGTCTCTCTTTCGACAGAAAAAACGACTGGTTATTTATTTGGTCTACAGAACATAAAAAGGTGCGATTGTTATAACACTAGGCAATTAAAATGTAATAAAGAAGCTATCATAACTTCGATCTCCCATTCATTCATTCATTCGTTCATTTATTTTTGAGTTAGTCAATTAAGCCTCTTCGAAATGACACCTAGTCTAAAATGCTACAAAGGTGGGTACAGGTTCCATACAAAATTACCCATTGTTCTTTCATATGTTTGGGATGGGGCCTGGAGATCTGTCACAACGGGGGCAGCCTAGTAAAGACTCCAGTCTCTCAAGAAGAAACCCTTAAATATGTAAGAATTTTCGGTGAAATGGTATTGTATAGTATTTTTTTGTTTGTAAAACGCCATCTAGACCCAAAATAAGCATAGCTTGTTGTATGGGTTCTAGACAACTGATATAAATACATATTTTTTACTTATGTTTTTGTAAATACATGTTGCACATAGAAAATACCCAAACTCTAAAACAAATATTTGCAGATCATACAACATTGGGTCCGACCCGGGAATCGAACCTAAGACCTCAAGCACAGCATTTTCATATACTACTACAGCGCCACCGAGTTATAAGGACGTACCTCTGTGCCTTAAAGAATACGCAGTATTAATGAAAGTATGCAGTATTAATATATATATGTGAACATAATTAGCAGTGAACCATCACTGTTGAATATGTACCCTAAAAATAGTTTTTCATGCATGTAATTTGTTACAATTTAACAAATTTTACATACAATTTAATCACTGAAGGATGTGATGCAATTTATTGGATACCTCACCATCCTCAAAATCAGGGCTAGCATTACACTTACTTCTAAAAAGTTGTATCAAAGTTACTTTTGATTTTAAGGTTGCAAGTAAACACGCTGTGTACTCTCATGCATATTTCAAGATTAGCTCCTCAATACCATGTTTCGTATAAAGTGGTAGGTATACAACTTACAATTTATTAATCATATATGCCGACCTCGCAAGCATACTTGGGAATAAAGGGTAGAATACTTTATATTATTATTCACTTCTGTGTATACCGTCGTGTGTGTAAGCGAGCTGGCATTGTGTGGCGGTCTATTATCACGGCATTTTGTAGTAAGTTCGCAAACAGAATATACCATGATTATAGCTAAAAATGTTATTTACCAACAAAATTGGGTTTCATAATTATTTTATGTATAAATGTAAAGTACATTACAATAATAATATGTAGGACATCTTAGACACAACGCCATCTAGTCCCAAACTAAGCAGAGCTTGTATTACGAGTACTAGACAACTGATATAAACACATAAACATATTTTTTTTGTAAAAACATACATACAACTGAATTCTCTTTTGTCTTGGTGACTTAATGTCTAGATTCCGGGCAGGGATTCTCATTCCATTATTATTGGCAATTCACGAAAGTTCTTAAAGGAAAGTCAACTAAAATACCTATTGAAATAACAAAGTACGTCAATTTTATCACCTTATACAACAAAATACAAGAAAAATATACTACAATACCTGTCAACTATGAAACATTCTTTTGATGTTCAAATATAAAGAAAAAAATATCATATCAGTGTGTAGACAGGAATAAGAATTGTCTAATAATATAAGGCTGTGAATTATTCGGGTATAAAGACTAAGAAGTGTGAAATATAAGGAATATTGTCGTCATATGTTACGAAATGATTCCAATAACTTTAGTTTGATTCAGAATATTTGATGCGTCTGACCAACTTTGATGTTCACTTGTTTCTATAGTCATTAAATATTAATACTGTATATACTTCATCAGTATAATATACTGCCTCGTTGGTCTAGTGGATAGCGTATGCGACTGATAGTCAAAAGGTCTCGGTTTCAAATCCCGGGTCGGGCCAAAGTGTTTTGGGTTTTTCTTAGAAAATTCCTAATAGCAGCCCGGAGTTTGGAAGTTTGGTGGTGATTCACGCCTGTTCATCGGAGAGCACGTAAAGCCGTCGGTCCCGGTTGTCATGAACATCTATGGCAATCGTTGCCCTCAAATTTGCTGACAACTAGTTCAACCTTCGAATTTCAGTTCTCCCTTATGGTTGCGGAGGTCCGATGCCAGTCGCTCCGTGGAAAATTTGATATTCAGGTAAAACCGGTCGAACTTGTAGGCTAGGAAGGCTAGGAAGAAGATGTATATAGTTATCAATATGTATTAAATGCATACCTTACTACATAATTACTACCCATTACAAATAAGACGATGAAAGTTCTTGCGCCAATTAGTATAGCTACATTAGTCGGCCAATCAACAGCCTCATCAATTAGTATCACTACTCAGACTAAAATTTGACGTTTTGGTTAGGTTTGTATTTTTATGAGTATATGAATAGACGCCTCAGAAGAGGATAGAATAAACTATTAGGCGGCGACATATACACATATCGTAGCCAACTAGCTAAATAAGCCGTTCAATCAACAGCTTCTAACCTCTTATTAGATAAAGAAGTTAGTTCTTATGTAAATAATAGTTCATTCTTTTCTGGTTTTCAGTTTCTTTCAGCTGTTGAATTTTTTGTGGGAAGTTTTATTAGTATACGGATAGACGATGTGTAAACTTCTAATGCTACTCAGATTAAAATGTAACTTCTAGATTAGGTTAAGTTAGTATTATTTTATATGGATAAAACCTTCAATAGATTCGAGGCTGTTTAATGAATTTAGGTATTCAAAAATGACAATTAAACTAGTTGACTACGATTTATAGATGTAATATACTCATATTTAAAAAAAAAAATGTAAAGACTTTACCACACGTAAGTTAAAAATCTAGACCACAGTGAATACCTCTCTTTAGAGGGAGCAAATGAACTAGTTCTTCAATATCTACAGTGTCTATTGTTTTGTAATAAATCATTTACTACAGTGAATCCTAGTTTCCGAAACTCATTATTCAAACGGGAGTGACAAACATTGCTTATAAATGTAGCAGATTTACATAATTGGGCGCCACGTGTGGGGTATTGGCCTGTCCTACTGCCTAATGAAAATTACATTTCGACTGGAATTAATCACAACTGCATAATGCCTCTTGGCAATGTTGTAAACTAGCCACTAGCTTGTTTGTTTTTCAATCTTTTACTCGATATTGGTTCTTGAAGTATGTTGCTGATTTCATTGTTTAATTGGAATACAAAATTGGTCTAAATTATAAATCCATACTAATATTATAAATGCGAAAGTAACTCTGTCTGTCTGTCTGTCTGTTACGCTTTCACGCCTAAACCACAGAACCGATTTTGATGAAATTTGGTATGAGGATAGAACTGAACTTGGGAAAGGACATAGGCTACTTTTTACTGCAATAATCGAGATACAAAGGCCAAAGCTAGGTGATTATAAAAATACATAAATCGTAGGTATCAAAATCTATCACTGTTTATCTCCTGTCAAAACTTCACAGGTTGCTAGGCATAACACAATTGCATGGCAACCATAATGATAGTTTGACAATGACATATAGACCAGTAGTTCAGGGTAGATTTTTGAAAACAAATAAAATTATAGTAGGATGAAACCTATTGGAAAAGGAGGAGAATATTATAAAAATGATAGGAAAAATAATTTACGGGCGATCTGAGGTCGGGAAGGGGCAGGGGGTGAGGTTTTCGGGTCCTTTAAGCGGGGCGTGAAAAAGCATCTCACTAAGCCGCCATAGTGTGGGCTGCCATACATTATTGTCTGCATTCGCAGCAAGTGTAGTAGACTCTTGGATTCTGCTAATGCTTTCCATCAGGCAGGGTAAAGTCACTTTGGGTGGCTAAATATATAAAACAAAGGGTAAAGAACGGTTTATCTCTATTTCCGGCAAAAGTACAAGTCCTATGGAAAAAAGTTAAATGGCAAAGTTGTAGGTAATCAAAAGATCTACAAGTTTTAGGGTTCCAAAGTTTATGACTTCGAACCCTTATCGATTCGTCATGTCCGTCTGTCCGTCCGTCCGTGTTCCTTACCGTCCAATCGGTAAGTGCTAGAAAGATGAAACTTTGCATGAATATGTATTGTAATTACGTCGACAAAGCGTTACAATAAAATTATGAAAAATATTTTTATTTAGGGTACCTCCCCTACACGTAAAGTGGGGATGTTTTTTTTCTCGCAGCTACCCCATCATCTGGGGCATCATTACATAGGTCTTTTAAAAACATTAAAAGGTTGTTAAGACGATCTTTAAACCCATTTTTTGAATTAGGTATCCGTTTGCGAGAAATTCCACTTTAACTTTAAAGGCCACTTTTTTTGTAAAAACAGGGCGTCCCCCCCCCCCCCTCTAAAAGCTAAACGTCCGGCTCAAAAAATCTGGAAAAATTCGTTATAGTGGTCCATATAATAACTTTAAATGAAAACTATAACGAATTAGATGACTTTCTTAGTTCAGGAGTTATAGAGGCTTAACTTCTACAATGTGCTTACTTGGAAAAGTCATACAAAATTAACGCATTAATACGTAAACATAACAATTATCCATTGGATACAATTTCTAATCCACGTACCATTATGGGTGACTGAGGAACCCTTTCCTGTGCGTGGCCTGACACGCACTTGGCCGATTTTTTATTTACACTTTTTTCACATAACCTCAAATTATATGTGTAAATTCAAGAAACTAAGTTTTTGGTTTTTACAAATAAAATTATTTTTAAACGAAATTTAGTGAAAACTTACATTTTATGTCCCGAATACACTGTAATTTATTTGATTTGAAATATTTATTTTTTCACCCGATTTTGACTTAATATCGAAAATTCACCCGTCAAAATATCTACTTTTTTCAAAAAATTGGGGTGTTTTCTGTTTGATGAAATCTCTACTTTCCGATGGTGTAATCCCTACTAATATTATAAATGCGAAAGTAACTGCCTGTCTGTCTGTCTGTTACGCTTTCACGCCTAAACCACTGAACCGATTTTGATGAAATTTGGTATGAAGATAGAACTGAACTTGGGAAAGGACATAGGATACTTTTTAACGTGAAAATAAAGGTAGAAAGAAGGGTTTGAAATAGGGGACGAAATTTTGTGTCTAAGTTCCTTATTATCAAACATAAAATCATGTAAGATTGTTTAATCTACCCTTACCGTGTCGCGCGATATATACGAATTCCACGCGGGCGAAGCCGCGGGCGGAAAGCTAGTATATATATATATACCATATGATTTGAATTTATTATAAAGTTATATGAATATTATAAATGTCTACTACGGATAAATAACGTTTTTCTTGGGTATATATGTTCTTTTAATAGGGATCTACCTTTTAAAGTCAATAAGAGACTGTAAATAATAATTTGTTTTTATTTTAGTACAAAAATACTTTTTAAGTGATCAGTTGATTCGGGTCATAACTTTTGAATTGTTTTCTTTTTTTGTTTGGTTCCATTTTTATTTGTTAAATGTTTATGAGTATTATGTAAAATACAGAAAGGAATATGGCTTATTTTAACTCATCGTTTCATAGAAAAAGTGAAATTGTCTTTATAAAAATTAACTAGTTACATTAAAAATATTTATTTATTTACAAGAATATGGGTGTACAAAGTATGATCAATATAATTTTGGGTTCACGATAGCTACAGCTTTCTTCCTATCAGTAGAATGTGTAATAATAAGAAAATTCCAACAATTACTTAGGTTCGTCACTCAGAAACAATGGCCTGTCACGGTGGGCGAGTGACGCAGCCTCCCGAGAATAGATTGCTTCCAATGCATCTCGTGTGCAAAGCCCTGGTAGCTAAGTTATGGCTATTCGTGTTTCACGATGACAATGCTATTTTACACTGATACAAGGAGCAAGGAGGAATGTTTCTTTTGACTTATGATTTTGATGACATTTCGTTACATTTTTGAGAGGTAAATTTATCAGTTTATGGACAGATACGAATATATTAAAAATATACTTAATTTTAAGGATTTTTTCTGTAAATAGATACATATTATACATAGAAAACACCCAATCTCCGAAACAAATATTTGCAGATCACACTAACATTTGGTCCGACCCGGAACGTGATACCTCTTGATCAGCAGCCGCATACGCTAACCATTAGACCAACGTGGCTATGCCTATAAAGCAATGAGTATATAGAACACATAGCTACATGACGATAAATAAACTAAGTGGGATCAACCTCGGTTTTCTTATGTCAGTATATTCATAAGTTATGTACGACGAGTCATTTTTCTGCTTAAAGCCGTCATAGCTCACATGTCAGATGCAGCGGTTTGTTATTGCCGGCCAGATAATATACTCAAGACCCATGTATTAAACGACCTTCTTACCTCGTGTTCAGAATATACAGGCTTAGGTCCTTGGATTTTACATGGACGTAATAAATATCTCGGAGAATAGTGAATTTGTCTTGTCCCTCGGAGATCTCGTACTCATATATGTTGGTATAGATTTTAAAGGGTTTGGCTTTGCGTGTTAAATCACTGAAGTAGACGATAAGTTGTGTAAAAAGTTGAGCGTTCACTTGATGAATTTGTTCGTCATAATTGTTAAATATAATGGTGTTGAACACTCATAAAAAAAGAAGTTTGTGAGTAATCATAACTTTAAACCTATATTAATGAAATGCTCTGATTTATCCTATCCTTCTGCTTCTTCCTACCTTTTATTATCAATTGCATTTGGGGTCCGTTCCGAGTTCAACCGGTTGTGCTTTAATATCACTTTTTCCATGGACATCGGAAATCAGCAATTCTGAGGGAAACCTGAATTCGAATGTTAAAAGAACTTGTCAGTATATTTGAAAGCATTGACCCAATAACAGTTGCCATAGATGTTGAACCAGAAAAGGCGTGAAACACCACCTAAATTCCCTACTCCGGGATGTTATTAAGAATTTCTTGTCAGAATAACCCGACCACACTTTTTGGTCTGACACGGAAAATAAATCCGAGACCGCTCGATAGATAAATATAAAAGTACACAAACATAAAAGCAGTATTAGCTAGATACACTTTTTCCGTGTGACCACACACACTCTCACACACTCACACTCACTCACTCTCTCTCTCACACACTCTCACACACTCACACTCACTCACTCTCACTCACTCTCTCTCTCTCTCTCTCTCTCTCACACACACACACACACACACACACACACACACACACACACACACACACACACACACACACACACACACACACTTGCGATTATTCCTGTTCACACACATAAAAGGCTGGATATATCACGGTCTCAAACCCTGGTTAGGATTTGTTTGTTATCATAAAGTATTATCTGGCTTTAGATTTATTAGGTGGTAACCCAACTGATATTGTATCTTGATGGGCATCTCATTACTGAAGACTTAGGAGATTTTATGTAGATTCGATCAGAAAATTTGTCTAAGTATAACTTATGTTATATTACTTATATTATATATAACTTATATTAATTATTATAAACACACACAAATATTATTAACGATTTAGAACAAGTGATTATTGTTTGCCATTTTCTCATCTTAAGACTACTTTGAGGCAACGGTTCTATCACTCCGGTTGAATCGGCTCATTTTTACGAAAGAAGGAATCTTTCTCGGTAATGCCTTTAAATACACGCAGTCATTCATAATTGGCATGATAGAAAGAAATGAGAGAATATTTGCTAAATCTTTTTTTAATTTATCCAAGTAGCGTTACACTTCACTGAACAAAAATGTAATTCTGAATCCAATATTTTCCCACCTTTCATTTCCCTCTTGTTTTTTCCATCGAGCGGTCGAGAACAATGTGAGGTGGCACTTCGCGCCTATCTTTTAAAACTTAATCGTTTGTCTCAGGCGTCGACCCATGACTTTCATCGTTTTCCAATATTCCGATTCGGTACACTTCGTCTATTCTCGTATCGCGTTCGTGAAACTCCGCCGCTATACAACTTACTTGAGAAACAATGGTACCCTGTAACTATGTGGAATTCATTTGCGCAGTTCCCAGTTCCTAATCTGCAAAGTGCTAGGGCCCTTTGAAATTAATTAAAAACATTTCTAGCTCATTTATGTAGGTTTAATACAGAAATGGGCTTAGTAGCCGCCTTAACTAAAATTAATTACGTTGATGTTATATATCTTCCTATGTTTTATATTAACTAAAATAATTTTTACTTTTTTAACATTACTGAATTAAAGAGTACAAAGACAAAAAAAGTTTTTTTAATATTAGTATTGTATAAAACTTTTTTGATGAATAAATGCGGCGTTCAAAACTTCAAATGATGGATCTGGTCATTACTTTGTTGTTACAATTACTTTGAAAGACGATTTTTCCATGATAAACGAGTAAAAATTCGATTTATAATAGAACACAAAAAAAAATTGGGTAGAAGGAACAAAAGAGTACTTAATGGTAAGTGGCAACCGTCATCTTGTAAGCCTACAGCTGAAATTTGCTTGCCCTACCAAAATTAGTGAAGCTTGTTAGATTGGTGTTACTCGGTAACCTCATATAACATAAAATAAATTATTATTAGTTTCATGTGAAGTTGTGCTGCCAATCTTGTCAATACGATCAATACTTGATAGTACCACGAATTGTTGACGAATTCGATTCACAAATATTTTTTTCAGAGTTTGCCTTACGATGTGATGCTTACCCTCGGTGATTAGAAACAATCACCGAAGGTAAGCAACGACGGCGCGGTCAGACCTAGATGGGTGACCGTTTGTGGCACGATATGTTATGAGCGTTTCCGTGATTACGTGATGCGACCGACTTAGTTAGAGGCCTTCGGACGGCTTAAAACATCCAACGGCAAGATAACGTAGCCACAACGTGTCTTGCCAGTCTCCAACCCGCACTCGGCCAGCGTGGGGACGTATGGCCTTAACCCTCTCCTGAGAGGAGACCCGACCCCAACAGTGGGTCATTATATGGGTTGTTGCTGATGACGTTGATGATTAATTTATCCGAATGAAAATATTTACTTTTCTATGTTTGTTTTTGTCATTGATTTTAGAATAGTCAACAGCCTTTTAAATTCCACTCTTTAAAAATCCACTCCAATGAAAAAAACCGAAGTGGTATGAGGTCTGTTTTAATATTAAATTTTATTGCTCTTTGCAGTTTGCTGTTGTACTCGTGTATTTATTTTAAATTAAAAAAAAAATCTGATGTTGTTTAGCACTTTACTTCAAGTCTCACACAATTAAGCCGACAAGAGCGACGTTTGATTAAAAACAGACGGATTGTACTGCTCCGAGCGGTTTGATCACTAGATTATGTAAGTAAATTGTATTTGCCCGCTCACAGGTCTTTGTGTTTGTATAACTGTTTGTTGCCCCGATTCGCCAACTGAACAACAATTTAGAGAAAATCACCTTTATTCATCGTCGCGTAAGTTTTGTCGTCAAAGATTGAATTGTTCGTTAATGGAGTTGTTGACAAGCTGACTGGAATTCAAGTATGAATAGGATGTAATTGAGCAGTACTTTATAAACTGCAGAATATTTGACGTGAAAATATAATGATTTTACTTTTGTGAAAATACATCAATTGAATAAACTAAGGACTGTGTAATGGGT
The DNA here is from genome assembly GCA_932526445.1 of Phragmatobia fuliginosa. NCBI lineage: Eukaryota > Metazoa > Arthropoda > Insecta > Lepidoptera > Erebidae > Phragmatobia > Phragmatobia fuliginosa. Next base: position 609,806 of record OW052065.1, read on the forward strand.
GTCACGGACTTGAAAAATGAAGTCATTAAAATATTCCGGTGCTATTCTGCTATCTGAGTTCAATATAGGATTCACAAAGGTGAATAGCGTATGCGACTGCTAATCAAGCAATTTAGGGTTAAAATCCCGGGTCAGGCCAAAAAGTGCTTTTGGGTTTTTCTTAGGAAATTCCTAATAGCAGCCCGAAGTTTGGAAGTTTGGCGGTGATTCACGCCCGTGCCTCGGAGAGCACGTATAGCCGTCGGTCCGGTTATCACGAACATGGCAATCGTTAGTCAGTGCCCTCAAATTTATTGACAACTAGATCAACCCTCGACTTACAGTTCTCCCTTAGGGTTGCGTAGGTCCGATGCCAGTCGCTCCGTGAAAAAACTGATTTTCAGGTAAAACCGGTTGAACTAGTAGACTCATATATATTGAATAAAATGAATACGATGCTATTCTAAAGTTTTCCGTCTCCTTCAGTTTTAGAGGTTTTCGAAGAGTTTGACAACCACAAGTAGAACTACTGATACATAGCAATGTTTGCAAAGAATTCGAATATCGATGGGTGCCGTTGCACACTCGGCCGCAACTACTTCGCAGCCAGGTGTAAACAGGTAACAGTTTGGTGTATTTATACGTTCATGACGTATACGCATGTTTTTTATATTAAATTAAAGCTATTTTTTTTTAAATATGATGATATATGGCTGCCTGTGAACAAAAAAATAATCACAAAGTTATTTTAGAATGAAATCTCATCTTTCTAACGCCATTCAGTGGAACCCGATCGGAATTATATAACGCGAGATACGCGAGATAACTGAAGCCAAGCCATATTGAAAAATAACAGATTTCTTTTTACTACACCCATATTATCTATCACTCATTGTTACGTATGATACGAAAATTCACGGTAATATAACGTAAATCTATTGAAGAATAAAACTTGTTACTTAAACGCTCTTCCTGAACTGATAATAACTCTTAATTCCCTCTTAAAGCCTAAAGGAAGCCATAACACGGTTAACACAAGTTGAACCTATTTAATACGAGGCTCTATCTACCATCGAGCGATGGTTCTGATGGCTTTTATATCTAAAGCCTCCATACACGGCCCATAAGTGCCCGTGTCATTACATACAGCTAACACTATATCTGATGAAAGCAATTTTTTACCACGGCCCTTACATTTTATGAGTTTCGATAATATCTGAAGGGGTTGTTTTAAGCGGCGAGGTTTGTTGGAAAATACATTGTAACATTGGTGGATAAAATTTAACTTCAGTGTTATTTATGGGGAAAGTCTTAAAAAAGAATTTATGGTAAAAGTCATTAAGGAACATAAATTTGGGATACTTGGATTTCCTTTTACAAGTATATTGTTTTTAGTTTTTGGTTAACTTTTCTTTTTCGGTTTCTTATTTTTTTTTAAAAGACAGCTCCCGCATTAGGAAAATAAATTGCTGTGTCGCGGGGGACTTTACAAACATACACGAAACGGACAAACAGAACACCCAGACTCAGAACAACAAATTATGAATCACATAAAGTGTTATCCCACGTGGGATTTCAATTCACGACACTTAGCGCAGTAGGAAGTGGCGTGGCGACCGCTTAAACCACTAGGCCAACCGTGTAGTCATTGATTACTTGACTTTTCTTCTCAAACATAATTTGAGAGGAAAACTTTAATAAGCTTTCTTAGGCCTCTCTCTCTCTCCGTCTAGAGAGTATTCATGAAACTAAGTTTTAATCCTTTCCCTATAGTATCGTGTAAAGACTTATTACAATAGTTTAACTTTGTTATCACGCAGAAGTTGTGGAAACAAGCCAAAGTTTCACGTACGTAGGTATCCCCTTTAATGAGAATGTGATATTCAAACACGCTCACTCCTATTTCAAAAGCAAAGTACTACAAAACTCCCATTATTTGAATCGTCTAAATTGCTTATTGATCTGCCTTATTAGTATAGCAGTGAATGTATACGACTGTCTATCAAGATGTCTTGATTGGGTTCGAATCCTGAGTCAGGTTAAAAAAGTTTTATAGAGTTTTTCTGATTGTAGAAATGCTTAAAAACAACCTGGAGATCAAGTTAAGCCTGATTTCTTTTCGGTCGTATTGGATAGCTGTCAGTCTGGGAACAAATAGTGCAGTTCCATATATTCTACGTCTGAAACCTTGCATCTGAAAGCCAAAGGCGGTTGTCAAGACACAAAGTAACCAATTAGAACACTTTAAAATATCCAATTTTAATTAATGCCCAATTATAGTTACAATAATGGCATAAAATTAGAATCGTGGCATTAGATTTACTAATTATAGAAAACTAGCTTTCGCCCGCGTCTCCGCCCGCGTGTATGTCGGTTATCGCGTTAAAAAGTAGCTTATGATAAATGATAAATGATAAATGATAAATGATAAATGATATTTATTTCTGTAAGTAAATCTTTTCAGACATTTTTACAAGTCGGACTTATAGCTAGAAGGCGCCGGCATTTCCTACGACTCACTCTGGGAAGAAACGCCGAAACAAACCACAGAGGTGTCTTTTTTTCTTTTTTTTTTTTAAGTCCGTGTACAATATTAAAGAGAACTATGTGAGTGCAGTATAGGGTCTGGGTTGGCCTTTTGAAGAAAGAACCATAGTTTTGAGTCGACCTGTCCATACAGACGGCACACGGGCCCCAGCCATCGTGTAGCCTAACCGATGTAGTCAGGATCCACAACCCGGAACACGACACTGCCGCCAGCAGGACACTTGAGTAGGCCGTGGAAACACTCAAAACCACCAGAAAATTACTAAAATATAAACTAACATTACAAGCCTACACTATACTCACATTTACAAACTTACACAAAAAAAAAACAAAAAAATAAATGAAAAATACTATACAATTCAATTTCAACGAAAAACTAAACAAATTAGAATAAATGAAATACAAATTAAAACAAAAATGAAATGTTCATCACTTGTGGGAGCGAGCAGCATCAGTCCCAAGCAAATTTATCATTTAAAAAATCAGTAACTGTGTAGTAAGCTTTATCACACAGTTTCTGTTTAACCAAGGACTTAAATTTGTTAATACTTAATTCATGAAATTTGCTTGGAATCTTATTGTAGAATCTCACACCCTGACATCGAAAAGACTTGCTTACTTTTTGTAGTCTAGTCGTTGGCAACACGAGTTTATCTTTATTTCTAGTGTTTATATTATGAATGTCGCTAAACTTTGTGAATGAATGTATATTTTTCTTAACATACACTAGATTTTCATATACATATTGAGATGCGACTGTCATAATACCAATTTCTTTAAACTTATCCCTCAGTGACTGCCTATAACTGAGATTATAAATTGCGCGAATAGCTCTCTTTTGCAACACAAAGATACTTTGAATGTCAGCAGCATTTCCCCACAACAAAATACCGTATGACATTACACTATGAAAATAGCTAAAATACACCAGTCTTGCGGTGTCTACATCAGTTAATTGGCGAATTTTATAAACCGCGTATGCTGCAGAACTGAGTCTATTCGACAAGCCATCAATGTGTGGGCCCCACTGCAATTTAGAATCTAGAGTTATACCCAAAAACTTAGTGGTGTCCACAAGATCCAACTCCTTTCCATTTATCAGAACATTAGTTTTTACCTGCTTAACATTAGGTGTAAAAAATCTAACACATTTAGTTTTTTTCTCGTTTAAGAGCAAGTTATTAACGTTGAACCAGTTCACGACCTTGGAGAGAGTGTTATTCACATCGTCCGTAACTAATTGCTGTCGTTTTAGTCTAAATAAAAGTGAGGTGTCATCCGCAAATAGCACTATCTCCTGATTATCTTTTATCAGATTAGGTAGGTCATTTATATAAACGAGAAACAAAAATGGGCCGAGAATTGAGCCCTGCGGAACCCCCATAGTGACCAGAGACCCGAGGGACCTCTGTCCATTAACTTCCACTCTTTGGGTCCTATTACCCAAATAAGAGATAAGAAGATCCAAAGCAGTATTCCTTATTCCATAGTGATGCAATTTCCTGATCAATGTTTCATGAGAAACGCAATCGAATGCCTTGGATAAGTCACAAAAAACACCCAGCGCATCCTGTTTATCCTCCCAGGCACTAAATATATTTTCCAATAGTTCAACACCAGCGTCACTTGTCGAGCGTCCTCTTCTGAAGCCAAACTGTTTCTTGTGTAGAATTTTGTTTGCGCTAAAGTGAGTTTGTAACTGATCCAGTATAATTTTTTCAAAAATTTTACTGAAAGTAGGTAACACCGAAATGGGTCTATAATTTGTAGGATCGGACGTGCTACCCGCCTTGAACAAAGGAATGATCTTACTGTGTTTCATTAAGTCAGGAAATACACCACACTCAATGCACTTATTGAAAATTAAGGCCAAATCTGATGCAACTACGTTAATAATTGATTTGGTTATTTGTACAGAATTACCCCAAAGGTCAGAGGTTCTCTTTACACTAAGAGCACTGAACGTTTTAACAATATCTCTATCGGTGATACAACTAAATCTAAACTCAGTATTACAAATGTTAATATTTTCTTTCAATAATGATTCTGCAATAGTGGGGGAAGAATTCAATGACTCTGTGGTCGAAACTGGAATGTCTGTGAAAAATTTTTCAAAAGCTGTGGCAACGTCTAAATCGGAATTTATTTCTTTATTATCAATTAAAAGACTGTAATTATTACCTTTGTTCTTTACTTTTCCAGTTTCGGCATTAATTATTTCCCATGTCATTCTAATTTTATTTGAACTATTACTAATTTTAGATTTTAAGTAATTAACCTTTGCGAGATGACATATTTTTTTTAAATAAATTGGAATATTGTTTAACATATTCTCGAAATTCTACACTAGTGTTATAATTTCGTTCTTCATAAAGCTCATAAAGCCGTGTTCTACTTTTAAATATTCCAACCGTGGCCCATTCACTGAAGGTTGTAGTACCCCTAACTGATAACTTCTTAGGAGTAAAAGTTGACTCAAATTCTGAACAATACATGTTAAAAAAAGCATTATATAATTGATTAGGATCATCATTATAACCCAAGCACGGCAGTTTACTAAGCAGTTTATTTTTAAAAATTTCCATACGAGTTACAGTTTTAGGTACCACAGTAATATCTCGTGTTACCACTATTTTATTTTTTATATCAAACGCACACATCTGTCCACAGTGATCAGAATGTAGTTTATTTATTATTCCTTTAGTGTGTGGCAATAGGTCAGTAAATATATTATCTAAACACCTGGCTGTGGTGGCAGTGATCCTGGTAGGCTCCAGAAAGATGTTATCAAGGTTGTATGATCTAAATAGGTTTTTAAACCTTGAACTCAAGGATGTATCTTCCAATATGTTTACATTAAAATCACCACACACAACTACATTTTTGTTTGATTTACATACTTTCTGCAAGACTTCATTCAAAGTTTTTTCAAAACTAACATACGATGAGGATGGAGGCCTGTATACACTCAATACAATAAGTTGCTCTAACTCCACACATGCTATCTCTATTGTCCGTTCAACAGAGAAGCCCACAATATCAGTACGGTTCTTAAAACTAAAATCCTTTCTAAGCAAAATCAATGAACCGCCATGTACAGCATGCTCCCTGCAGAACGAACTACCTAATGTGTGATTACTGAAATTGAACATGAGCTGATGACTTTTTAGCCAGTGTTCTGTAACACAAAAAATATCAATTTTGTCACAGCTCATGAACAACTCAATCTCTAGGTGCTTACTAGACATTCCTTGAATATTTTGATGCACCAGAGTAAAAGTGGTCCTTTTAGGTGTTTCTGATACCATTCTATATGGTATATTTAAGTTAGAGGTTGCCTCTATTATATTACATTTATTAGTTATCTTATTATTTTTAATTAATTTACAATGATTGAACTTTCTACTAGTGTTCAAATTAATAATGCAAGAGGTAGTCTCTATTGTCTTATCAGTAAATTTAAATTATTTGAGATATCAGTCACATTATAAGGTAACTTATTGGATATGTCATTTAGATTTTTATAAATGTCAAAAGAATTATCTGCCAACGAATTGGCAAAGTCACTACGGGTGTCAATTTGCTCAATAGAAGCAACAGTTTTAGCCAAGTTCTTGGCTGTAATAGAAAAATAATATGATAGCGAAACTGCTATCTGTCTCTTATAATAATTGGAAAGGTAATGCCTACCTTTTGTCAATGAAATATTGTTACTAACAAGCTTGTTAGTGTCAATAAGATGAAATTTATTATAATATGGCCCATTTATTTGGCAAGTTAAATTGTGCATCATTGTATTTAAATTATGTCTAACATTTTTTTCCTCCTGTGACAACCCTTTATTAAGAGGAAGTGTAAACAATACTATTTTATTGACATCTAACTGTAATAATAATTCAAAATACTCTAAGAATTTCTTCTTGTTTACATTTCCCCTGTTACCAACAAAAATGACTAATGAAGTATTTACATTGAAGCTTGATTTGGAATTTAAAACTTTTTCCATTATACCATTAAAAGATGAGTGAGGCATACAATAATTACTGAATGAATGTCCCAAGTGTGTATTTAACATTAAGGGACCCAGGCCCTTTCCAATTTCATCACTAAACATTGCTATGTTATAATTTTTGTATAATTTGTTTGTTTTTATAAGGGAATCCTTGTTGTCAGATACAAAAGTTGTGTTAGGTTGTGGTGTCAGCGAGGAAGGAGCTAGAGCTGACCTGGGGCTGTCTAGAGAATACATTGACTCATTACAATTACAGGCATTAACCAACCTGCCAATAGCCAGCACCTGCTCCTTGCTCTGCTTTTGAGATATTTCATACTTATAACTAATGTTACAAAGTTTTTCTTCAAGACGGTCTATCTCATTTTGTAATTCTCTTGTATCTTTTATATATTGACTCGACATGTTGTCTAATTCTGTGGAGTACATAGTCACCTGATCAATTAAATGAATTCTCTGCCTATTTAGTGACATACTATTAATAAAAAATTTATGTTTGTGAATCATTTTTTTTGTTTTGGTAATAATCTTTTTAATTTTAATGTACTTTTTCAATTTTCTCAAGCTGCATTTAACAATTCTGTTAGGTTTATAAGAACAAGTAGTTGTATCATCGTCAGCTGTGAGATCTATTACCATAGCTGGATGGAGACTATCAACTAAAGCCTGATCCAACCCCGGGGCAACCAACTCCTCGAACAAACTTTGGTTAGAAGCTACTAGGCTGTTGTGGTTATGAGTGTCGATTCTTGATATTTTTTCCTCTGCTTTTTGTAGTTGGTATTCCAGCTTCCTAATCCTTTTCAGTGCCTGCTCATACTCATCCCTACATGTGTCAAAGCTGTCCACAAGGAGTTGGAGCTTGTTCCGGGCATTAACAGAAGCTGTATAATCGCCATGCAACAGAGACATTTCTTTTTTAAGTTTCTCATTCTCGTTTAATATTTCAAGGAGTTCCCTTTCATTGTCATCCCTTTCCCCAATGAGTTGATCACACCTCTCCTTAGTTACCTTCAGTTCGCTCAAAGTCAGTTGAAGCTTGGACTCCAATTGACGAGCCAAGGTATTACGTGTCTGAACCATGATGTAGCTACTGCTTTATGAAAGGCAAACTATTAATAAATTATCACCAAGGAGAGTTGATATCACACAGTGGAGGGTAAGTTGTGTAGTGTCTGTATGAGCGTATTAAGAATTAACTATACTTTCAACTAAAGCGTATTGATGAAAATAATAAATAAATCAAATAGTGATACCTGTAAAGCGATGACAATAAATCCCAAGCACAATTTTCAACACTTTTTTATGTTATTCGTAACTGGCCGGTAACCTAACCGTCACTTACAAACATATGTTTATTGACTAAAATAATAATTATAAACCGTTCTTAAAGAATTTAAGCAAGTAGAATTTATTTGTTTAGTGAGAAATTGGTATGTAAATGATATTTTAATATAATTTAAAGAAAAAAATAGACGGGAGCAATTCAGAACAGCTGTTTACCGCGGGGTTGCCACAAGAAAAAAAAAAAAAAGAAAAAAAAAAAAAAAAAAGTCCTTTCGCAAGTTCAGTTCTATCTTCATACCAAATTTCATCAAAATCGGTTCAGTGGTTTAGGCGTGAAAGCGTAACAGACAGACAGACAGACAGACAGAGTTACTTTCGCATTTATATTATTACTAGCTTTCCGCCCGCGGCTTCGCCCGCGTGGAATTCGTATATATCGCGCGGCACGGTAAGGGTAGATTAAACAATCTTACATGATTTTATGTTTGATAATAAGGAACTTAGACACAAACTTTCGTCCACTATTTCAAACCCTTCTTTCTACCTTTATTTTCACGTTAAAAAGTATCCTATGTCCTTTCCCAAGTTCAGTTCTATCTTCATACCAAATTTCATCAAAATCGGTTCAGTGGTTTAGGCGTGAAAGCGTAACAGACAGACAGACAGGCAGTTACTTTCGCATTTATAATATAAGTAGGGATTACACCATCGGAAAGTAGAGATTTCATCAAACAGAAAACACCCCAATTTTTTGAAAAAAGTAGATATTTTGACGGGTGAATTTTCGATATTAAGTCAAAATCGGGTGAAAAAATAAATATTAAATCAAATAAATTACAGTGTATTCGGGACATAAAAGGTAAGTTTTCACTAAATTTCGTTTAAAAATAATTTTATTTGTAAAAGATAAAAATAAAAAACCAAAAAGCTTAGTTTTTTGAATTTACACATATAATTTGAGGTTAATATAATTTGAGGTGAAAAAAGTGTAAATAAAAAATCAGCCAAGTGCGTGTCAGGCCACGCACAGGAAAGGGTTCCTCAGTCACCCATAATGGTACGTGGATTAGAAATTGTATCCAATGGATAATTGTTATGTTTACGTATTAATGCGTTAATTTTGTATGACTTTTCCAAGTAAGCACATTGTAGAAGTTAAGCCTCTATAACACCTGAACTAACAAAGTCATCTAATTCGTTATAGTTTTCATTTATAGTTCATCATATGGACCACTATCACGAATTTTTCCAGATTTTTTGAGCCGGCCGTTTAGCTTTTAGAGGGGGAGGATGCCCGGTTTTACAAAAAAGTGGCCTTTAAAGTGGAATTTCTCGCAAACGGATTTCTAAATCAAAAAATCGTCTTAACAACCCTTTAATGTTTTTAAAAGACCTACATAATGATACCCCACATGATGGGGTAGCCGCGAGAAAAAAAAAACATCCACATTTTACGTGTCGCGGAGGTACCTTAAATAAAAATATTTTTCATAATTTTATTGTAGCACTTTGTGGACGTAATTACAATACATATTCATGCAAAGTTGCATCTTTCTAGCACTTACTGTTTGGATGGTGAGTCGAGGACGGACGGACGGACGGACAGACGGACATGACGAATCTATAAGGGTGCGAAGTCATAAACTTCGGAACCCTAAAAATTGTAGATCTTTTGATTACCTACAACTTTGCCATTTAACTTGACTTGTACTTTTGCCGGAAATCGAGATAAACCGTTCTTTACCCTTTGTTTTATATATTTAGCCACCCAAAGTGACTCTACCCTGCCTGATGGAAAGCATTAGCAGAATCCAAGAGTCAGGGCTACTACACTTGCTGCGAATGCAGACAATAATGTATGGCAGCCCACACTATGGCGGCTTAGTGAGATGCTTTTTCACGCCCCGCTTAAAGGACCCGAAAACCTCCCCCCTGCCCCTTCCCGACCTCAGATCACCCGTAAATTATTTTTCCTATCATTTTTATAATATTCTCCTCCTTTTCCAATAGGTTTCATCCTACTATAATTTTATTTGTTTTCAAAAATCTACCCTGAACTACTGGTCTATATGTCATTGTCAAACTATCATTATGGTTGCCATGCAATTGTGTTATGCCTAGCAACCTGTGAAGTTTTGACAGGAGATAAACAGTGATACATTTTGATACCTACGATTTATGTATTTTTATAATCACCTAGCTTTGGCCTTTGTATCTCGATTATTGCAGTAAAAAGTAGCCTATGTCCTTTCCCAAGTTCAGTTCTATCCTCATACCAAATTTCATCAAAATCGGTTCTGTAGTTTAGGCGTGAAAGCGTAACAGACAGACAGACAGACAGAGTTACTTTCGCATTTATAATATTAGTATGGATATTTATAAAATATATAGTAGGGATAACTAAATTGCAGAAAAGAAGGGATGATAGTATAAGTTATTTAATTATTTATAAGTATAATATTATATAAAGGTTGCCTCGTTTGTCTAGTGGTTAGCGTATGCGACTGCTAATCAAAAGGTCTTGGGTTCAAATTCCGGGTCGGTCCAAAAAAGTGTTGTTGGGTTTTTCTTACCGGAAATTCTTATTAACAGCCCGGAGTCTGGAAGTTTGGCGGTGATTCACGCCCGTGCCTCGGAAAGCACGTTAAGCCGTCGGTACCGGTTGTCATGAACATCTATAGCAATCGTTATTGGGAAGTCAGTGCCCTCAAATATACTGACAACTAGTTCAATCTTCGAATTTCAGTTCTCCCTGAGGGTTGCGGAAGTCCAATGCCAGTCGCTCCGTGAAAAAACTGAAATTTAGGTAAAACCTGTTTGACTAGTAGCCGACCCCAAATAAACTTGGGAATAAGGTTAGTAAGATGATTATATGTATTTAAGTTATTTAATCCATATTCCATTTTAAAAGTAAATTATGGAATCATTTAGAGATCGTCCAGCTCCTGTCATAGTGCAGTATCGCTGCATTTAAGTCGTGTGCCAAGTTCCCCTGCGCTGGTTGTTTTAACCGGAGTGTAGATAAATGATGTCACATTATGAAAAATGACTACACTTTTAAAATTACTTCCAAAAGGCAACGATTTAGTTCACAGCTTTTATATGTGTAGTTTCGTAGAAGGCTACGACGTAGCACATCAGTTTAGCTACGTCGTAGACATAACTATAATATCAATACCTGGATAATATTTATTATAAATATGATAAAAATATTTGTGTTATTCATATATTTTGATTTCATTTCTTAGAAAGAAGTTAGTAAGCTTCTCTATTACTTTGTATAGGATTTGGAAGAACTAAATGTTGTACCCATACAAACACATGAATCAGGCGATGGGAGGGTTGAATGTCGTGAAGAATTACTAAATACAATATTTTAATATTCTCCTATATGTACATAAATGTTTATCTATAAAGTTTCGTGCCTGTTATCTATAGAAACTACTTCTGTATCTAGCAATAAGCTTCATCATTCACACAAATCTGAATACATTAGTATATAATTGCTTTAATTGATATAAGTGGATTTGAATTCGAATAAGTTGAAGTATTGTAAGATCAATATTTGCCAAAGAATAAATAATTCAAATTTAACGTAAATGTACTCGTAGACAACATTATATAAGAGACGTACCTAGGACCACATTTATATAGCTTTTATATATCAACGACAACCCAGTAGTCTCATTGCTTGGCGAGACCCGTGCCCTTATATGTACGTCTCCAACGCTGGTTGAGTGCAGGTTCGGGTCTGGCAAGAAACACGGAGACGCTCAGAACATATAATGCAAAAAACGGTCACCCATTTAGGTCTGACTGCAGCGTGCTTGCTTACCCTCGGTAATTAAATAAATAAATAATTATTTTGGACATCTTACACACAACATCATCTAGTCCCAAAGTAAGCAAAGCTTGTGTTATGGGTACTAAACAACTGATACATAAACATACTTTGTTTCCAATCACCTAAGAGCAATTACCGCTTCTGGTATTTCCGGACCAGTGCCACCTCTAGGTCCTTAGAAAAAGCATTTTCAAATTAAATCAAAATCATTTTATTTCAAATAAACCATACAACGGCACTTTTGAAACGTCAAGTAGTCAGTCGTGAAGCTAATTGTCTGTTCCAATTCGTAGATCCTATGGAGAAGAACAGACAAGAAACTCCATGGACACTCTTTTCCAACATTGCTTTTACAATTTTTGGTTACATTGTTTAAGGCATTTTATTAAATGTGAGTACAATGTAACGATGCTGAATTTTACACAGGTAGTGTCCAAAAATAATTAAACAATAAATAGAAGTTGTGAGATGACCAGCCCCGACTGGCGGCGCCCGTATCACGAGCATGCCTGTGCACCAGACATCGTCCAGTTCAACCATATCGTAGGGAGCCGAACGACCTACTACACACGCCACCGCCTGCAGGGCTTTTGAGCGAGCATGACATACTCACAACCGCCAGTCAACAAACAAACTTATGCTACTAGTGACTACAGAGTGCTCACATGTACAATTCAAAATGTTCGCAGTTATACAGTAATAAAACCATTTATAAATGCTACTCTTTAATAGTACGATAAATATTTGAAACATGTAAATAAAAAGTAACTTATTATGCGATAATGTTGATGCCAAAAAAAATAATAATAATAATATAATGTCAAACAACAAGATACAATTAAAATATCAATAATACATGTCAAAAATATGGTTATCCAATGTCAAAAAAAAGAGAAATATAAGAATGTCAATCATCATAATTATATTAACAAATGTCAGAAATACGATTTGTAACTCCTAAGTCTTAGCCGTGCATTTTTTGCCTTATTAAAGAAGCTAGAAAGCTAGAAGCTAGACGAAAAGCATCATAGTATATAAATAAGGATAAGTTAAACATTTTTTATTTCTTTGCTTTAATACATATTTATTAACCAATCCATAATAAAACATTTCAGACGTCATTCAGAATATCGTACTCCTGGGACTTGTTCAGTTCTGCTGCTCAAGAATATTTTATATGTTTGTATTGCGGAAGCTGGTGCCTTCCAGTTACTTTCCATATACCTTAGAATAGTTGAGTCTCTAGAGACTATTAAGAGATGCTAAGAAATGTTCAGTTCATGATAGGACTTTGGGGATTTATACGATACAATGTTTATAGTCCAATAGTTTTTCCCCGCTGTATAGTTAACATCGCTAACATCGCTAACGCTAAAGGTTGATAATCGTTGTTAACAGACTTATAGTTTTCTATACTCATAACGCATATATCTTATATTCCTAACTAGCAGACTATAACGTGAGTATTTTGCAAGTAAAGAGGCCGTCAATTAATCACAGATGTTTTTTTAGCCCTTTTAACCCGTAGCCAAATGGCAAAAAACGGAACCCTTATAGATTCGTCATGTCTGTCTGTCTGTCTGTCCGTCCGTATGTCACAGCCATTTTTTTTCGAAACCATAGGAACTATACTTTTAAAACTTGGTGAGTAGGTGTATTCTGTAAACAGCATTAAGATTTTCACATAAAAGTCGAAAAAAAATACGTTTTTAGGGTCCCCATACTTGGCACTGAAACTCAAAATTTTTTTTTACTTCAAACCCATACGTATCTATGGATAGGTGTTCAAAAATGATGTTGAGGTTTCTAAAATTATTTTTTTCTAATCTGAATAGTTTGTGCGAGAGACTCTTCCAAAGTGGAAAAATGTGTGAATTTTTTTTAAAAATCGTAAACGGCAATTTACCTTTCATTCAATCAAAACACTATTAAAAAACATCGATCAGAGTTACAACGAACTACAAGAACTTTTATATGATGCTACTTGCTGATACGGAACCCTTCATGGGCGAGTCCGACTCGCACTTGGCTGCTTTTTTTTATTATATGTGGTGATAAATTAATTATCTTATAAGTTTGTTGTAGATCTCCCAAGATTCGTAGGCTCCAGTTCAAACGTCACAGCGGCAAGGCAGAGATGCAGCACGCACTTGTAAAGTTGAAAATTTGCAGAGTTTTAAAGTAAGTATACACACACAATCAACACTTGAATATTAAAGCTGCCTTTTTCTCTTTCGCTTATGTTTCATAATATACTTTATAATATACATATACAATATACATTTAAATGGAATATTGCACGAAATCAGCGAAGCTGGGAGCGGGTGTTGAGCGACGTATGAGCGGCGCACATCAGTCTAGCCTAGTAAGTGAAATAATATAACAATCATTTGTGATTAGTGATTTTTAATGTTGTGGGGTTTGTGATTTTTATATTTATCTATATATTAAATTATATTCCTTTATTCCTATAAAACCATTATTTACTCTATTACTTGTACTTTGGTTCATTTCTTCTTGCGGTGCCTCTGCACTACAGAAGGTTGGTTCATTTAGTTGAATGTTTTCTTTTGCTGTGCTTCCTGTGTCTCCTATTTGTGAAGGAGTTAACCATCTCAATACCTCTATAGTTAATAAACATGATGTGTGTCGTTCAAAAATTACAATAATTACAATTTTTCTAAAGATATATAATTTGAGTTGTACAAGTTAAAAAAAATGAATTTATTTGATTAAAATCATTCAACGGCAAGATTAAGTAGCCACAACATATCTTGCTATTCTCAACCCCAGTGCTCGACCAGCGTGGGGATGTATGGCCTCTCCTGACAGGATACCCGACCCAGCCAAGATGTTATGGGTTGTTGATAAATTAAAAAATATTGAAACTGTCACAAAGAAACGAGATACATAAATTCAGAATAGCAATTGAGGCCGGCAGACAGAGCAGTAACTATGAGATAATTCCTCTGATATTTGATTCGTGCACATACGTCTAGGAGCGTGAACAAATACGAGAACGCTGGAACGAGGACGGCTCTCTACACAATGCATAAGGGTACTCGTTATCTAATTACATACCCTGTTTCAAAAGTTTTGCTCTATCTTATATCTTTAGGACATCATAAAAAATGGTTTTGTTACATAGTAATTTTAAGAAAGCAGTTAAAAAGTCTTTTTCTTTTTTAAGATGCACTTTTTTCGAAATGCTTTGACTATACATTATGTCTAAGTTAATTCTAGTTTGCCGTTACTTTGGGTGTGTAAATGAAATATAATGAACTGTATAAATAGGAGTGTATTACGTACAACAGCTATATTAATTACCAATTATGTTAGGCGAGCGTGGCTGTCTGATGTGTTGCGCGGAGTGAGCTCGCACCCAAAGATTATAAATTGAACTATGCTAGTGATTGATGAGAACCTAATATGGGTTTTTAAGTACACTTTCCTGGTCAGAAAAGTCAAATCTCATACGAACTTCAGAAGTAATGCGAGCTAATCAGTTGCATTGTGTCGATTTTAAATCGATTGCATATGTGACATTTTAGTAGTTCAACCATGGAATTGGTATTGGTGTATTTATATACTCATAGTTAGTTCTTAGCTAATTTGTATGTATTTTCTGAGCAAGGTGTTTCAGTTATTTGAATAGGACATTTCCAGTGACGACTTTGATAACTATATTCATGTCTGCTTTCAAACTTTTTATTTACCACATAGAATTTATGCTATTATCATTTTTTTCCTAAACACGTACTTTAACTGACAAACTCCTTTTATAGTATCACAACAGTTTGACTGGCATAAATGACATAATGCTTTAAGCTGTCACCACGCTGCTTTGTACTGCAATAAGTGTCGTGGGTTCAAACTCCACTCGGAACAACTCTTTGTAGGTTGTTCAATGCACAAATTGTTGTTCTGAGTCTGGGTGTTCTTTGTGTCCGTTTCACATAATGCAATTGCAAAAATCCCAAACTAGGAATGGAATATTCCTAGTTTGGGATTTTTAAATACTGCGGGTCTTTAAAATTTACTCCAAAACAGAATATTTCGGGAGCTTTAATTTCTCTGATCAAATAGATTAACCACAATTCACAAATGAATTAGAATTTCTAGATCTTCGCTGATCTCACGTGGCGTGGCTCCGTGTCGACACTCAAACAATTCTCTCTATCGCTGGCCACGTGATCACGAAGAACCACAGGGTGAGCGTCAACCACGCTGACAGCACCTGGACCTTAGCTCTGAAAGAAATAGAGACTTTAGATGGAGGAAAATACATGTGCCAAGTGAATACGGAACCCATGATGAGTCAAACTCATTTATGACACGTAGTAGGTGAGAGAACTTTTGTTACTCGTAATGGTATCATAGAAATTTCCTTTTTTTCGCAAAATTGATGAACGGGATAAAACCGACTCTAATTCAGTACCTCATTGCCACATGGTTTATATTTCAATTACACAAAAGTTTTCATATTAAGAAGATTGAAATCTTACTTGACTGCTTTGTTGGTCTAGTAGTTAGCTTAAGCGGCTGCTGATCAAGAAGTCTCGGGTTCGATTCCTGGGTAAATACTTGTGTGATCCACAAATATTTGTTTTGGAGTCAGGGTGTTTTTCTATGTATAATATGTATCATCATCATCATCATCAGCCTATATCAGTCCACTGTTGGACATAGGCCTCTCCCATTGCACACCACTTTGATCGATTTTGGGCTTCTCGCATCCAGCTCCTGCCAGCCATCTTGCGCAAATCATCACTCCACCTGGCCTGTGGGCGTCCTACACTACGTTTGCCGAGACGCGGTCTCCACTCCAGAACTCTTCTACCCCAACGGTCATCAGTTCTGCGGCTAATATGGCCAGCCCATTGCCACTTCAGCTTGCTAATCCGGTGGGCTATGTCGATGACTTTAGTTCTCTGACGGATAACTTCATTCCTGATACGATCCCTCAGAGAAACGCCGAGCATAGCCCTTTCCATTGCACGCTGAGCAACTTTGAGCTTGTGGACCAACCGCACCGTAAGTGTCCACGTTTCGGCTCCGTATGTCATAACAGGTAGGACGCACTGGTTAAAAACTTTAGTTTTTAGGCACTGTGGGATCGACGATGAGAAGACTCGACGTAACTTTCCAAACGCCGCCCAACCCAGCTGAATTCTTCTATTCACCTCGTCCTCGAGGTTATTCCTACCCAACTGCAATGTCTGCCCAAGGTAGACATACTTTTGAACAACCTCGAGAGCGGTATCGTGTATTGCAATCGGTTCCGGTTGTACATGTTGATTGAACATGACCTTGGTTTTATCCAAGTTCATCCGTAGGCCGATGCGCATAGAAGAATCAGCTAGGTCGTTCACCATCTGTTGCAGGTCCTGCAGTGTCTCTGCCATTATGACGATGTCGTCCGCAAATCGCAAGTGAGAGATGTATTCGCCATTGATGTTAATGCCACGTCCTTTCCAGTTCAGCGTCTTAAACATATCCTCCATTGCATTAGTGAACAATTTCGGGGAAATAATGTCCCCTTGTCTCACTCCTCGATGCAATGGTATGGGCTTTGTCTGCTGGTTCTGTACTTGGACGGACATGGGGGCGTTATCGTAGAGACATCTCATCACTTGGATGTATCGCCAATCTACCTGGCAACGCTGCAGGGACTCCAGAACAGACCAGATCTCAACCGAGTCAAAGGCCTTCTCATAGTCCACGAATGCTAGACACAGTACCTGATTATACTCTTCGGTCTTCTGTATAATCTGCCGCACTGTGTGGATGTGGTCTATGGTGCCATATCCGCTCCGAAATCCGGCCTGCTCCGGTGGTTGAAATTCGTCGAGTCTTCGCGCAAGACGGTTCGTGATGACTCTTGAAAACAGCTTGTAAATGTGGCTTAGAAGGGAAATGGGTCGATAGTTCTTCAGCAAGGTCTTATCACCTTTTTTAAAGAACAGCACGACCAAACTTCTACTCCACATCTCCGGAGTTCTCCCTTCAAAGAGGGCAGTGTTGAAGAGCTTTTGGAGCTCCCTCAGTACGGGTTTACCTCCAGCTTTTAAGAGCTCTGATGTAATACCATCCTCTCCAGGGGCTTTTCCATTTTTAAGCTGTTTAAGAGCCATCTCGATTTCATCAGTGCTGACTTCCGGCAGGTCTTCGGTGTAGTGGCGCCTTAATGCAGCTCTGGTGTCCTCATTTTCGGGATCAGGTCGCGAAGCATGCGAAGCGTATAACCGGCTATAGAAGTTTTCCACTTCCGAAAGGACCACCGGTTTTGAGGCAACAACTTCTCCACTTGTTGTGGTCAACTTCGTCAGTTGGCTTCTTCCCAGAGGTTGTACGAACACTTTTGACCCCCGATTCTGCTCAATTGCTCTTTTGATGGAGAGAGTATTGAAGCACCGGAGGTCGTGTCGTACGAGCTTACTAATTTCTCTGTTCAGCCTCCTCTTTGCCGACGAAGTGACGGGTGGGTTTTCACGCCGTTCCCTCATCAACCTTAGAGTCTCCTCCGAAAGTTTCGACTTCTTGCCTTTACGCTGTAATTCGCAGAATCTCGCACCTTCCTCCCTGAGGATTTCGACCACATTTTTGAGGTTCTGGTTTACGTCTGTTGTGGTTTCCACGGCAGCGAATCGGTTTTCCAGGTTTAACTGGAACGCTTCAGATCCTACCATGGTCTGGAGCAGAGTAGGTCGGAGCCTGGCCTTCATCAAGCGGGCACGTTCAGCCTTAAAGTCGATATTCAGAGAGCTTCGGACAAGTCGGTGATCGCTTCCGGTATTAAACCTATTAAGCACTGAGACGTCTCTGAATATGTGCCTCTTGTTCGTCATGATGAAGTCAATCTCATTTTTAGTCATAGCGTCGGGGCTTTGCCACGTCCACCTCCGTTGGGGCTGTTTCTTGAAAAACGAATTCATCAAGAAGAGCCCCTCGCGTTCGAGGAAGTTAACTAGCATTTGCCCCCTATGATTCCTGACTCCAAGTCCATAGGATCCTACTACTGATTCGCTGCAAATCTGTACTCCCACTTTAGCGTTGAAGTCACCCATAACAACGTTGTAGTGGGTCTTAGTGGTAAAGTGGAGGGCCCTCGAAATGTCGTCGAACATTTCCTCCATCTCGTCATCCGTGTGCGCCGAGGTCGGTGCGTACACTTGCACAACTTTGAGGCTATACCTCTCAGTGAGCTTGATGATGAGGTACGCTACCCTGTTCGACACACTGGAAATTTCTACAACGTTGTTGGATATTGACTTGTTTACCAGAAACCCCACGCCACCTTGGGATTGTTGGTCTCCCTCTCGGAAGTACATTAGGTGGCCTGACTCGAGGGTTATAGTGTCCTCCCCCTCTCTTCGGACTTCACATAACCCGAGGATGTGCCACCTAATTTTCCCAAGTTCTACCTCTAGTTGTGCCAGATGCGAGTCTAGCCGTAGCGTGCGTCCGTTGTAAGTAGCCAGGGTCAGTCGGTTGTGGTGGCCTCCCGTAACCCGGAGATTCTTAGCACCCCCTGCCCCACCGTTACCGTGGTCGCCACCATAACCAGGAATAGTGGGGCTACCGGGAACTAGGGGCCGTGGCCTTAGTTGCATCTGCATGGGAGGATATACCCATAATCGCCACGCTGGGCAGGCGGGTTGGCGATCGCAGGGTACAGCTTATTTTACCGGTGATGCTGCTGCCCATCACCGGTATGTGGTATTTAGCTGCACGTATTTGGATGGTTATACCGCCATCAGTCGGTCGCCAGAGCCTCGTTCGTCGATCAGCAGGACGTACCGCGTGCAGGTGAGGTTGGCTTGAGGGCAAAAGATGGTGTTTGCCTCCTTACATCCCCATAATATGTATGTATTTACAAAAATAGAAGTATGCTTATGAATTTATATCAGTTGTCTAGTACCTATAATACAATCTCTGCTTAGTTTGGGACTAAATGGTGTTGTGTGTAAGTTGTCCGAAATATTTATATAATATATATATTATTTGTTTGTAAATTGAGAAGATATTAGTTTTTATTTCATTTATACTAAGAATTTTGCAAGCCGACCCCAAATAATATTGGGAATAAAGGCTAGAAAGAAGAAGTACTAAGAAGTTTATAAGATGGTAAGAAATACATAACATAAAAAGAAATGCAGAGTCATAACGTTTAATGATTAAATCATGTAGTAAATTTAAAAACGGCCACAAAATGCTGCAGAGTTCTGGTAGAAATACAAAAAGCAGTTCTAAATATTTCGGACATCTTACACACAACGTGATCTAGTCTGAAACTATCGCTTAGTTGTACTGGACAGCTGACATAAATGCATAAACATACCTCGTTTTGTAAATACATACATATTATGCATAGAAAATACCCAAACTCCGAAACAATTATTTGTGGGTCACACAAACATTTGGTTCGACAAAGAAATCGAACCCGAGACCTCTTGATACGCAGCCACATACGCCACCCACTGCATCTCCGAGGCAGTTAAAGTTGTGCGGAAAGGTTATATAATGAGATATATATAGATAACTATTATTTTGCTAGTTCCACCCGATATCGATGATGACGTAAGCAGTAGTGAAGTACTGGTAACCGAATGTAATGCAGCTACATTGAGATGTACCTACTGCTTCGGGCACTCCACCGCCTGACATTACTTGGAGGAGAGAGGTCTACAGGCACTTTAGGATTGACAACCACACGTTGGGTAAGTGCAGTTATTATCTTGATGATTAGCTGTTAATTACTTATTTATTAGATATATAGGTCTGATAAATTATAGTTAAGAAGTATATATTGGTTATTAGTCAAACAACACAGTAGAAAATAACATTTGATAAGTTTAAAAATAAGAATTATTTTACCTTTAAAACGCTTGAACGTTACAACGAACAAACGTCAAAATTGACATTTAGTGCCCCTCGGGAGAATGTCAATTGTGGTTAATATTTTATTGACTGGAAACAGTAAAGTTATTATGTATTACTGGAAAGCTTATTCAAAAATTCCCTACCCCCTTATTTGGAAAAAATATTTAAAGAAATGATTAGCTTAGTCCCGGGTATTACTCACGATTATTGTCGTATACTAAGACTACGAGTGACGCATTACAAAGTAATTGATCAGCTACCTTCTATTCAAAATCGGTGTTCCAGTGATCAGCTGGAACAGACAGACAGACAGATAAGGAATTGCAAATTCCCTTTTTTACACGCTATTTGTTAGCTTCATCTATATGTTTGTTTGTTTATATGTTTGTAACCGACTCCTTTGGCCAGATTTTGTTCAAACTATTTTCTACTTTTAGTTTAAAAGCGTGTTTGTTTAGTTTTTTAAAACTATTTTTTATTACTACTTTCAAATGCATTTAGAAAAAAAAAAGGTTCTTTTCATATTACAAACTTCAATGTTATTTTTTTGTATGGATTAGAGCTTCAAATTATTGAATATTTGTATAAAAATAACTGTTAATATGGGCCGGATATATATTTTAATTTACCAGTATCCAAATGGAGCGGTCCCTGTTTAAACCTGTCAGCCGTGGAGCGAGCACTGTCAGGCGCGTACTTGTGCATCGCAACCAACGGAGTGCCGCCCTCAGTGAGCAAGCGGATACAGATTAACGTGATATGTAAGCCTCCTGCCAGATAAATTGCTTCGTTCAGAAATATTAATTAATCAATTCGAAGCGGGAAAACGTTAATGTTTCCGGGTGACATGTTACAAGCTGACGTCGAGAACTTTGTTCTTGCTAAGGGCAGCAGATTATACTTAACGCACAAAAATATTGTATGAAGATATTATTTTCGCTGGAAATCTCAATATTAATTTAAAGGGTGACGAAAATCAATGTATTCTGCACACAAGACTCTACAGTTACTTGTTGAAAAATATCTTTTAGTGTCCTATCCATGTCCATTAATAAAATTAGGCCGTAATGATTTAATTGACAGTATGATTTATTGATTATGCAAGGAGTTTGTAAGTGAATAGATTGTGATTAATGATAGATACATTATATCAGAGAACGTATTATCTTGTATGTGTAGAATCTTGTATTTTGAATTTATATTATATTCCTTATATTTGAATGCTTGTAAATCGTAATAATTCTAACACTGTTTTGTTGTACAGTTGCTCCTTCAGTATGGGCAGGAAGAGTGGCAATACGAGCTCCTTCAAGCAGCTCCGTAACCCTACAGTGTACTGCAGAAGCATATCCAATACCTCTGGTCTCTTGGATATTCAATATCGAACTAAAGATTATTAATGGTAAAACATATAAAGTTTATAATGAATAAAAAATTGAAGCGGATAAGATAACTGAGTAACTACGAGTCTTTTATTTCTAGGAACAGAATTATTAGAATGGAGTAGTAGGTAATACACACTGGATATTATGCCGTTCCCATCTCCAATGTATAATAGTTTCTAGAACTCTGCAAATACAGTTTGAAATCAATTTCATTAATGTCGTGGAAATTAAGTTTTTCTAATGGTCAGCTTTCTGTTCACTGACTCAATGATAAAAAAAAACACTTTATTTAATATCGTTTGTCTTGTTGCATATAAATACTTTAGCTAAAATAAAATTCATTGCAATTACATAGCGTGTTAACAACAAAGTAAACAACAAGAAAAAGTTGATTTTATAACTTCTAGTAAATAAAGTCATTTCATGTGATATTTATTAACAGGTACAAAACACCATCTCAGCATTAGAACTCGAGGATATAGACACACACTGGATCTCACTGTGATGGACATGAAGAGAGAAGACGCAGGACGCCTACAGGTGCCATGTGAAGAATACCATTGGGAAATCTCACGCTGATATATTTTTACATTGTAAATACTTTAATAATTTTCGAAAAGAAATCATGTCATGGTAGATATACCATCATATCATCATCATCAACAACCCATAACGTTCCAATGCTTGGCTCGGGTTTCTACTCAGGGACCTGCGTCTCATGCCGCCCTGAGAGTGGCTGCAGATGGGCGGGACGGGTTTCCCGTCCGTCCGCAGTAGTGGCCAATTGCGAGGGGGCGGCATCCGCGTGTGACCGGACGTTGCCCAATTACAGAGTCGAAATTTGAAGTGGTGCCCGCAACAGTGCGGGCAGGCGCTGGGAGGAGTCCAGAAGGAAATCCCGTCCCTGGACTCCTTCCAATATACAGGCGCAGAGAGGGTCACACCGTGTGGTTTTAGTCGGTTCGAGTCCGACACACCACCCCGCCGTAACCCCCGACGGGGTGACGGTCCGTGGGGATATCCACACGTTAAAAAAAAGAAAAAAAAAGGGTTTCTACTCAGGGGAGGTTATATTAAATCATAATCATTAAAGAAAAAAAAATAAGAACTTGGTTTACTTTGAATATTCAAAATGTTGATTGTCTGTGCAGTGTTAACAACGACCTCCACGTCGAATCGTACGAACTACACCAGAGTCATCCACTACTGAAACGTTACTAAGTAAGTGTCATTATTTTCAAGCGTTCTAGGTATGAGTTAGAACGAAAAGAAAAAACTAATACTATTATAATCATTCAGTAATTTTTGTTTTTAATCTACTACAGAGTTTGCCTTTTATTATACTTTTATTGAAGAACAGACTACACATATGACTGTGTCAAAATTATGTTCAGGCATACCAATAATTCGTACTAGGTCTTAGGACTAACTGTCTGGGTAGGTCGAACTCAGAAAAATAACTCAATAGTCGGATTCAATTAGGATGGGCAGGTTTTGGGAAGCCGCGTAACGTTTTCTCGTTTCAAATAGCGCAGTGTCTCAAGACGATAATCTTTGACCTGTGTGTTTTCAGTTATATCTTACGGTACAGAGGCTTGGTCAGTCACAATAGGCCTCATAAGAGGGCTCTAATCACCCAGAGCAATGGAGAAAGCAATGCTCGGAGTTTCTCGGAGTGACCGAATCAGGAATGAGGAGATCCACAGATGAATCAAAGTCAAGTACAAAATATTGCTAAAATTAAGTAGCAGTGGGCGGGCATTGCTTATCAATGGCCGATGAGGCCATAAAATTTCAGGGAAGCCTATGTCCGACTATAGAAGTCTTTTGGCAGATCTCAGCCGAAAACATAATTGGTGTCATCATCATCTGATGATGACACAAATTATGTTTTCAGCTTCAAAAATAGTCATAGTAATTAATTGAATATAAATATTTGTTATAGGCACAATGGAGTCGCAACGGGAGCATCCATATGCTATGCTCGGTGACCCAGAACTTGATGATCATTTCATTGTATTGAGTCAACAACAGTTACAGAATTTAGGTAGGTTAATCTCTGCAGGCAATTATTAGAGTAATTATAATAACTACTATTTAATATTAGTAGACTAGTACATGAATCTAGTAGTTTGTTACCCTAAATTAGTTGACCTTTTTTGACTGCTGTAACACAGCAGTATAGGCAGCTAATTGTTTTAAAGTTGTATTAAATTTTCACCTAAATTAAGAGTACTAACTAACTAATAAATAATGACTATTGTTATCCTGAACAAGATTGGATCAGGGATAAATGGCTATTTAAAGAGCTCGTATGTGTATATTTAGGAATATAGATAGCATTGCACATGTTCTAGCAATTTATAATACATGTTAGGTCCAGACACAGTAAAGTATGAATTATTTTGTACTACAGAAATGATGACAACGATATGACCAGAGGCTGTTGACCGTCCCTGGAGTGATGGATGGCCGCCCCTGTCCGATGTCGCACTTGTGTCAGGAGCCAGGTGCTGGATTATTCTAGCTTCAATAATCGCGTTTTTACCTCGATAGTTTTTACCGCGTACCTCGCAGTATAACTCACTGTGGCACAGTGGAATTGACAAATTATTGGAATCACTTGATTGAATATTTATAAGACGTCTTTTTTATTTTCAGTAATATTTTTTTGACATCATATAGATCCCATCGCATCCACTGCTGGACATAGGCCTCTCCCATTGCATACCACTTTACATCGCATCATCATGTATAGAAAATTAAGACATTTTGTTTTTAAATTTAATTATTTGTTCCAAAATTTGTTAAGAATAACTTACAAAATTACTTAAGAAATAAATTGATCTGCGTACAACAAAAAGACGCACCATTATGTAATGTAAACACGAATATAAATTTGACTTTTGTATTCTCTAAATGCATGGTATTACAATTACATTTACAATTACAATTTCTCGCTGTCTATAATTTCATGAATCATGTTTGTAACACAATTACCATGGTACTTTAGTGTTATATATTGTGTTATATTTATATGTTTAGTTTTATATATTCAAGCACATTTATTTATTAAAGTAGTTTAAATATTATTTAAAATGTTTATTTACATTGTCTCTTTGTTACTTCAATGTTTATAAGAAGTACCTAATGTATATATTTTTTTAGAAATAAACAAATGAAACTGTAAATAGTAGTTAATCAATAAACATAGCGTTTACTAAATAATACATAAATTGTATTTGGGAGCTAGACTTGAGTAAGGTAAATAAACTTTTAATACATGCAACATACAGTTACGGTAGGGATTGTCAATTAAAATTTTAAGCTACTCTGTTACCAATACTGATCTATAGGTTAGATAGGGAATATTGTGAAAAGGCTAATATCAGGCTCGTTGGTGTTAGACTTTGATCCTATCCTAGGATCGGATAGGATCAGGATCCATGCTGATTTGAAATAAAAATTGATACTGTGGCGACTTCCACATACAGCACAAGAGAAATACATACAACAGCGCCATCTACCGAAGGAACACTGAACCACGAAGAAAATACAGAATGAAACTATATGGAGTAACTACTAATCTTGAATCGCGATATAGAAATTCTCACGCCGATTAACGTATATTATACAACATCCCCACATCAACCGTTGGGCAGTGGCTCGCCAGGCATGATCACCTCGCCTGGTCAGAGGATCCTCCCTTTATGATGGAGGAACACGACACCCGTCCCTTTACAATATCAATATGTTAGCATACTAATATTTCTATAGGTGTAACATAGAACTAATGACCCTAGCGATTTTCTTCTTTCCTAACCCAACCAAATTGACAAAGTATCTAAAAGATCTCTTTCTGATGATGATTTTTTTAGTCTTCCGTAGTTTAAGTTTCGAATCCCTTATAGTTTCGTCATGTCTCGTCGGTCCGTCCGTCGCGTCTATCCTATAGTCCGATGCAATTATTCAATTAGATTAATTAGAAAAAAAATGATGCATGATTTAAAATTATAAATAACAAAACATGAACCTTGACTTTTATATCTATAAATAAACTTAAAAATATATGAACAGACAGAAGGAAAATGAAAGGAAATATAAGTTGATTATTATTCTCATTTGCAATAAAATATATTATTTTCTGCAATAAATTTTACGAGCAGGCGTCTTAAACGTGACCGGTGTTAGCTCTTAAGTTTATAGCTTCGTGCTGTTATAAGTGCGAAGTTCATTTTGTATTTAGTGGGGAGTGCGAGGTTAAGGCGTGCTTTGTGCCGTTTATGAAGCACGTATCAAGGTTATAAATGGCCCCAGCTTGAACGACTTTCCTGTTTATTCATTTTGAAAAATAACAATTGCAGTTTTGTGATGTAATTTAAGCACTATAGAAATCTTTTTAAAAACAATTTAAGTAAGCACTTTAGCAAATATAAGTCTTATAGCTGTTGTAGCAGTTAATAGTCAAATAATCTTGAAGCTGTACACACTACTGACAACGATGACGATTGTTATAAGTGAACTTGTTTGGGAGATGATTATTCAAGTCCCCAACTCTCAGCAATGATATCATATTTGATTATAAACATGTCTAGATAGAGAGTTCGAGCGTCTAAACGTCCAAAAAAATAGTATTTAACAGTAAGAGACTAAGCTCGTCGCGGCCGATGTGGCGTTACTGTCATTGTACGGTAAACACGTATTGAGTGGCGTATAAAAATGACGTTTTGCATGATAAAAGTGTGCAGGAATTACTTTGGACGATTGAAATCAACTAAAAAAATTAGTTATCATCGGAAAGTAAACTTTAAATAACTATATTGTAAAGAAATAATTAAATTAACTCAGTGAAATTTTATCAAAGTTCGACCACCATTTTGACGGCATTTTTACAGGGTTGCCTGTTAATTGAATTTAAATTTCCCATATGAGTGTTAGCCAATTTACAAAATGTTGAATCTTAACTATAGTGCTGGTTAATACATATTATATATGTATATATCATATATTTTTAAATCTAAAGTGGTAGATATTGTTAATCTGATATGGGTGTCAATTTTGCCGCTCCATGGATGCTATTAATGAAAGTAGTATGTACGACGTAAAGCTGAAAAGATTGTTTGTTTGTTTAAACGCACTAATCTCCAGAATTTCTGAACCGATTCTGAAAATTCTTTCACTAATCGGAAGCTATACATTCTTTGAGTTTTTAACGAGAAAGATATAAAAAACAAGATTTACGAGAAATTGCGAGGAACATCTAGTTAAAAATAAAGTAATTCAATTAAATATAACTATGTTGTATATTAACTTAATTAAAGGCCTCTGTGAGTTGGCTTTCTTTCGTCCGCCTTTCAAAGTACCGGAACCTCAGACTACTTTCTAGGGCACAGGGTATATTTCTACCAAATTGTTGTTAAGTATCTTAATACTTGGGATAATAATAAAAGGGAATTGCTATTAAAGCTTATTTATTCTTAAATAAATAAGCTTTAATAGCAATTCCCTTTTTCACCAACATATATTTTACCAAGTAACTCAAAAGCAAAAACTCTAATACATATTGACTGCCTTTAAATTTAATACAAATTACATACTTATAAATCTCAAAATCAATACACAATTATTTTCCCTCCTTTTATGGAAAACATTCAAGGGCTAGTATCACTCAGAACGCTGCCACGTCATGCGCGCGCCCGTAGACTACGCTTGCATGTGTGTGTAACATGCACACAAGCCCTGCAAATCTGGCCTGTTGTTTTTATAGCAAATGCAGCGCAACACTCCATCTAGACATGTATATAATCAAAGGATATCATAATACAAAAAAAACCGTCCAAGTGCGTGTCAGGGCACGTACAGGAAAGGGTTCCTCAGTCACCCATAATGGATTTAAAATCGTATCCGATAGATAATATAATTGTTATATTTACATATTAATGCGTTAATTTTGTATGACGTTTTCCAAGTAAGCGCATTTTACAAGTTAAGCCTATATAACTCCTGGACAAACAAAGTCGTCTAATCCGTTATAGTTTTCCCTTAAAGTTCATTAAATGGACCACCATCATGAATTTTTCTAGATATTTTGAGACAGCCCTTTGGCTTTCAGAGGGGGGGAGGGACGTCCTATTTTAAAAAAAAAGTGCCCTTTAAAGTGGAATTCCTCGCAAACGTATACCTAAATCAAAAAATCGTCTTTGAAACTGTCGTGTTTCTACCCTGTGTTGTTTTTAAAAGACGTACTTAATGATATCCCACACGATAGGGGGTAGCCGTGAGAAAAAAAAATCCCCACTTTACGTGTAGGGGAGGAACCCCAAATAAAAATATTTTTTCTAATTTTATTGTAGCACTTTGTCGACGTAATTACAACACATATTCATGCAAAATTTCATATTTATATACGGACATGACGAATCATTAAGGGTTCCGAGTCATAAACTTCGGAACCCTAAAAAGGAAGATTTTTTGATAGCTATTTGTAGAATATGGCTTCTTTAAAACATAAATAATTACTTACCCGAGCGAAGCCTTGAACAATAGCTGGTACTGAATACTTATTTTACTATTGAAAACAATATTAAAGTAGACAATTTTAATTTCTCGATAACATAATGGTTTTCTGGGTTTTTTGCTATAAAATTAAACAATAAAATATTAATATTTATTAGGATGGTAGCAAATGTAAAGTATTGTTATCATATAATAATATTATCGTCTCGACTCGACTTAATTTATTTTCATAATATTCATTTTGCATATAGTAGAGATACTTATTTTTGACCTCTTGCCTTTGCTAAGGTTCATGAACTTTCTATTTGTTTATGTACAGTCTGGGTTCAATGTAATCCTTTAGTAAAACGTTTTAATTTATTTTTTTATCTATTCAACTGTGAGTCTGTATCACAATCAGAAAAAATATGATACTTTATTAACATAATATAGAAAGTGGTGCTTCTAGCCAAGTTGTCTAAGGAGATAAGAAACAATAACCGAAATTAGGCAACAACGGCGCGGTCTGTACCTGGATGGATGACCATTAAATGATACTATAAACATTTGCGTAATTCGCACGTCGGTTCTTAATGGTCACGGTAGGTAGTCGGACCCGGTTACTAACATAGGACATATATACCTCCCGATTATTAGCATAGTTGGCCTAGTGGTTAGCGTATGCGGCTGCTGATCAAAAGGTCTCGGGTTCGATTCCCGGGTCAGAATTAAATATTTGTGTGATCCACAAATATTTGTTTCGGAGTCTGGGTGTTTTTCTATGTATAATATGTATGTATTTACAAAAAAAAAGTATGTTTATGTATTTATATCAGTTGTTTAGTACCCACAACACAAGCTCTGATTACTTTGGGACTAGATGATGATGTGTCTAAGACGTCCAAAATATTTATTTAAAATATATTTAGTTACAGTCATGAAACTAAATTGGAGACCTTATGGGAGCTTAAAAATAACCTCCAATATGATGACTTTTGTTAGTCGTCGTGGTAGAAGTACTACTTTCTACCTGTTTACCATATTAGCCAATACTTTTCCATATTAAATGCTTACTTATTTCCATAAAACTGTTTTGCAAATAAAGAAGTTGCTTTGAAAAATTGTAAATAACTTAATAAATTAAGTAGCGAGCCCGTCGTACCGTAAGTCAAGACTGTGTAGTGATTGATTTCCCAAGAGTACTTACTCTGCACATATAACCTTTGAATTTTTCTTTTCTTAAGCACCTTGCAGTAAGTGTAAGTTATATTTTATTTTTAAACTTTCGCGACTTTTATGGGGATTTTATATATGACTGGCTTTCGCCTGCAGCTCCGCCGGTGTCTGTGTCGATGATCGTGGTAA
Organism: Phragmatobia fuliginosa; assembly: GCA_932526445.1. Taxonomy (NCBI): domain Eukaryota; kingdom Metazoa; phylum Arthropoda; class Insecta; order Lepidoptera; family Erebidae; genus Phragmatobia; species Phragmatobia fuliginosa. Next base: position 639,603 of record OW052065.1, read on the forward strand.
ATAGTAGCCTATTTCCATTCCCAGACTTTAGACTGTCTGGGTAGAAAAGTTAATTTAAATCGATGTAGTGGTTCTTTAGTTTATCGCGAACAGCAGACAGACACATCAGAGGGTTTTATTTTATAATATGTATCTAGTGATGTACGGGTGCGATAGACCATAAAAAATCCATAGTTTTTTGTTAAAAAAAGAAAAACACTTTTGATCCCATCCGGATATGGAACCCGAGACCTGTAGTGTCGATCGGCAGTCAGAAACGCTAACCACTAAACCAACCCGGCAGTGTGTTGACAAATAAATGAATATTATACTCTAATGCTGTCATTTTATTTACATAAGTTCACTATTCAAAATTTACGCACTCATTCTTCTAATAACTTAAATGTACGACGATCCTTGTATGAAACATACATTTTTTTAAATAAAAACACAAGCTTTAAATATTTGAAGAATACGTAGAGTATTACATATTTGTTATGTAATAAGCATGTTGTGAAATGATTTTCAATTATATTTGTCTCCAATGAATTGTTCATCTATTTACATACTTGAATTGATGATCTTAAGCAAATCATTGGAATATAACGTAAACAATCTCGAACACAATGAACAGGTCTGAGAACACAAATTAATAACCTATATTGTAAAACAATACATTAACACTCTGTTCAATTTTCGATGTATTGCAAATACACCATATATCTTTACATTACTTGCTTAATTCCGTCACAGTGTAGAAAAGATTACATGAAGAAGCAATGTATAGTTAACATTGCGATAATAACGATAATGTATTGCTTACTCGCTAGACAATCATGGACATTAATCGAACATTATATGAACATGATATTATATACATGTTACTAAATATTGTATGTTATGATGTTCCAAAGAGGATTGTTTTCAATAACATAATCTTTTTTGACATATGGACATAATAATTAGTTAGAGTTAGTAAATGGTGTAGTTATTATTGGTTTCATTGTACTACGCAAACGTAATCCACGATAGCTCACAAAACTACTTTTTAATTTCATTCCATTTTAGTTCATCTACAAAACATCAGATTTTTGGTATCCCATTATTTAATTCACATACAATAATTAAAATACAAAATCATGTATAGCAAGACTTCTATTTAAGCGTAAAGCTTAGATAGAAGTCTTCGGGCGGCCTAGAATGTTATCTTATGATAACAACCGGGACCGACTGTTTAACGTTACCTCGGAATCACAGAAACCTTCAATAAATATCATTCCAGAAACGGTCACCCATCTAGGAACTGACCGCGCTTACGTTGCTTACTTAGTTATGAGCGCTTATCAACACTTTCCAAACACACACTTCATCACATAAATCAATCATTTTTGGCTACACTTAGTACTCATAAAATGATATTAAGTTTTTTTATGTCATACTGCCTACATGAATAACTAACTTAAAAATGTACTACAGTATTCTTGTCTATTTTCATACACTCATAATATAGGCTGACTACTTCGTTTAAGTTTGATTAAAGCTGTATCTATATATACATACTAGCTGCGCCCCGCGGTGTTTCCTGTGAAGTTTTGACAGGAGATAAACAGTGATACATTTTGACATCTACGATTTATTAAGTTGCTAATAATGTATATCTCATGTAATCATTATAAAAACTAAAAAAAAAATTTTTATGATCGCCCGTGTATCTCTAATATTGCAGTAAAAAGTAGCCTATGTGTTGTTCTGGTATATAAGCTATATCACTCTAAAGTTTCATCCAAATACGTTGAGTAGTTTTTGCGTGAAAGAGGAATAAATATACATACACACATACATACTCACCTACTTTTGCGTTTATAATATAAGTAGGATTAATTAAAAAAATACATGTGTCTGTTTAATAGTTAGCTCAAATAGTTGTTGATACATGACGTGACTTAGGCTTCTTTTTTGATCAACTATGCAACGCGGTGTTACCTTATAGATTCGTCATGTCCGTCCGTCCGTCCGTCCTCGACTTACCGTCAAAACGGTTAGTGCTACAAAGATGAAACTTTACATAGATATTTGTTTCTATCATGTCAACAAAGTGCTGCAATAAAATTATGAAAAATATTTTTATTTGGGGTACCTTCCCTGCCGTGCCGTGTGGTGACGGATTAAGAATACAGAGTGTCACCACCCCTATTCATCCCGCGGGTGTCGTAAAAGGCGACTAAGGAATAAACTACGCAAGACAACATCAATGCAAAGAGAAGGAAAACTTTAAACCAACCCTATACCAACCCGCCTGGCCAGCGTGGTATAGTAGGCCAATACCTACTTTCTAAGGAGAGGCCTATGTCCAGCAGTGGACTGTTGAAGGCTGTTGATGATGATGATGATGATGACCTTCCCTACACGTAAAGTGGTCATGATATTTTTTTCTCGGGACTACCCCATTGTGTAGGGTGCCATTAGATAGGTCTTTTAAAAACATGCAGAGGTTGCTGAGATGATTTTTTGATTTTGGTATCCGAGTTATTTATCTTTAAACAGTTTTTTGCATAAAAAAGTTAAAGCAACATCCGCGATTGACATCGCGGGGCTTAGTTAGTATAATAAAAATCTCTGCATTAATTAATGAGGATAACGCACTTCAACATCAACAGCCTTTAACAGTCCACTGCTGGACATAGGCCTCTCCTTAGAAAGGAGGTATTGGCCTACTATATGGAGATAACGCACTTGCGACTCTTTATTTTTTTTTAAATTTCATTCGTCCATGAGTGACGGTGACACTGGCATTTAATATAAAGTAACATGTCCGAACGTCACCCCTACATCCTTAAAGAGTTAATTATCAACTTGTACGCCAGATGCAAATCCGACGAAAGTCAATAAAACTATTTGTAATTAAACTATGTTATAGAGGTTTAAACTAAGTTAGATTTAATTAAATTTTAGATACCTAGAATTGAGGGAGTGTAGAAGCTTCAAGACTAATTACTTATCGTTGAAACTATCCACACTGATATTTAGTTTCAAAACTTAGTACTAAGATGCAGTGATACGGGATTAAGTAATTTTACTTAACACCCTACGACACGATGGAGCGATGATTTAAAGAAAGTGACTGGCAAGGATAGTTGATACTAATTAAGGTAGACTTTCATTCGACAAGGGACTACGATAGGCTGTTGCAAAGTAGTATTAAGAAAGTATATTTTAAACAGATGTTTATCATAATTACAATAGTTATTGAATCCATTAGCCATGATTTTAGGCTGAAAGGTTTGGCGGCTTGCGCCTCCTCCATCCTATAAAAGAACATTTTCTTTTCGCCTATTACCTAAATCATGAGTATAATTTATGACACGTAATATGTAACCAGATGGCTACCTCTAGACTACGTCATAGACTTAGCAATGTGATATGATCATTAGTACAGCAATAAAGAAAACTTGTGTCACTCAGTCTGAAGAAGGAATGGAAGGAAAACATTAACTTCAAAAAATCTACTTCTTTATGCTATTCTATACTAACGTGTCGTTCGCATTATACTTTTACGAAGTCTCCTAAAACATTTTAACTACAACTTACTCATATACTATTTGGAATCTTAATCTTATTCTTTTAGAGCTGAATATTGAACGGTAGCCCGGAAATCGCAGGTTTGTGGATAGTGTGCCGAACAATTCAAGGTCGAAGTAAATGTGCCAAGTTTACCATAGAAGGTATATAAATGACTCGTGTTTTACATACCCATTTTAGTAAAAAAATATCAGAGCAAACACATAAATGTAAATATATAGGTAACTGCGCTATTATATAAATCTTGCCATATTATAATGTCCTTATAAAAACAACTTTCGCATTAAGAATGATTTCTGAGTTCAGAGGAGTTAATAAATCTTCTACCAATGTTTATAAAGAACATCTTGACTTAGAAAAACATATTGGAAAAAATAGTTAAATTCAAATGGGAATCGCTCCTCCAACATAGAAACAAGAAGACAATTTAAACCATCTCACTACACTTGCGACCAACAGATGTCACTATAATAATTGTGATCCCGATCCCGAGTCGTTCAAGCAAAACAGCATCTTACTAGGCCGCCATAATATGTTTTGTCTACGTTGTCAATGTGGATGGTGACTACCACACTGGAACTCTAGTCATGCTTTCCATCAGGCCGAGTAGAGTCATTTTGAAAATTTCATAATAAAAGAACTTGTGTTTTTATTTATAATAATTAATTAAAAAATTAGAAAAACGCATAATCATTATAAAAATTTGGTATAGAAATTAATTTTGTCAGTAAATTAGATAAATTATCTGTACCTTGAGCACGAATAATTATTGAATCCGTAACGTAAATGTATTGAGTCCACAAGACTCTGACGGAGTACTACGATAGACGGTAGCACGAAGCACTAACGTAAGAGTCTTGAGACCTCGATACGAATAGGCTCGCTACGTCATCGTATTGAATGAACTAAACGTTCGAAAACATAATGAAGAAATGAAATTTTCTGTAATACTATTTAATTACTGCCAATCAAAACAAAATATGGTCAAATAAATTTAGAAAATATCTTAAAATAAGCTAAAGCAGATTAAAAAATGCAATACAATTAGCAAATAAAATAATTCTTGATATTTTATCAATTATTTTCGGTTTCTGAACATTACGTCACGACTCAACATGGCGTCATAAATTACCAAGGTCAAGTTTGTTTATGTAAACACTATTAAAACTAAGAACTTTTTTAGAAATACGAATTGTATTAGGTATGTCTTATTTGATTGCCATTTTACTTGTTTTATACAAGACATTTACAACGTTTAGTAATAGAGGTAGGTAGAAAGGAAATAAAATTTGTTAAATAATTATAGTGATCGGTAAATCTGCCAAAATATGTTTGAATTTTTTTACTTTTAATTACATTTGTTACAATGAACTACTTATTATATTAACATTCAGTGAGAAATGCTGTCTGTCGCTTGCTAAATGATTTTTATAAAAATAAATTATTTTTCAAAACAAATCATGTTCTCTGTTTATGTATCCTTTAAAATTAAGCTAAGTATTAAATATTCATGTTAACTAATTGTTACTACATCTCTTTTTAGCTCTAGTATTATTGTTTCATAAAGGAAATTTCATAAATAGCCTATTACTACAGTAAAATATTGTTTCGAAACATTTCTCACCGACAAATTATAGGTGAATAAACATTTGAGAAACTCGATAGCAAATTTACATTAACGTAAGTCAAATTATGTTCGTGCTCTCAAATTGGTTCGTAAAGTGTCACGTATCGAGGAACATGTAGGACGAACGTCAACGAAAGTGTTCGTGCTGCCAAAATTAATTCCTTTTACGCACGGTAGAGGCGCTGCACAAATCTCATACAAATTTTTGTCGCTAACGAAACGAATAACTTTTCGCAAGATGTTCGTGCTCGAGGCACTGTTTTATTTAACTAATTAATAAACTTCACCAATTAATCGCTTCATAAACTTAAATTGAATTTAAGAAAAGAGTTATTAATGAGTATAGAGTGTCTCAGTCATTAGCCAGCTATATTCTCGTCAGCCTACTCATGTTTAAAGTCTACTAGGAAGGTATACGAGGCTGTTGTCAACCTAGTTTCATTTAGCCTTTGTTTTAAAATTCTTTCGACACGCCTGCCAAATGTGGCGTAGATTGAAAATGAGGTCGCGAACCTCTTTTCACGATTCTTTTTCGACAATTTTATATGCCTTTCTTTGCATTCAACTCTTTGTATACCCGTTATTCTGATACTTCGCAGACAATATATTACGTGCCTCTAACAGACTGTGCCAGCCAAAATGGCTTTTATTTATATGGTTTTTCAGTCTATTAAAAGTTTTTATCCTAATTTAAACTCTCGAAAATCTAAATCTTTTTATACTGATCTGACCTAATTATGAGTGTTAGTCATGAGCCAGTCTTCCAAATAGTTTGGTGACGCACTGGTAGCTTGCTAGAGTTTACTGTTCTTGAGATCTCGTTTTGATTCCCGAATTGGACAAAATATTTGTAAGATCTACCAATTTTTATTTCACAGTTTGTGTGTTTTGTGTCTATAGTGTGTATGTTTTTTCAAACCAAGGAAAAAGTATTCCATTCGTTGTCATATATTCCTGCGTCATATTTTGTTCAAAGTAGTAGGTGGAATTTATACAGATAGAAGCTTGGCCAGCATATTTCAGAAATGCGTCTATTATCGAGCACGTAAAAGTGGGACAGTAATTTCCTCGTTGAGATCAAGACGTGATTATATATTATGCATTGTAGCGATAATTTTTAGAATATATGTAAAGTTGTATCTTTAGTGTATCTCTATCTACATAGATACTTTTATTTTAGTACTTAAATTAATTAAATGAGCAGATGGAGAATCAAACGGTAGGTGTTTACCGCCACCCTAGAATATTCTTAACTCAAAAGTCACTATTGGAATGTCTTTTAGTGATTACTTATATTTTGGAGGAAAACTGATACTGATTTACTGGACACGGACTATAGGGCTAGTTCATAAACTTAAAGTCGCTCAACATGCTATGGAAAGAGCCTTGCTTCGAGTCTCTCTGAAGGACAAAATCGGAAACGAGATAACCAAGGTAACAGACATCATTTTGGAAGTTAGTAGGTTGAAGTAGCAATAGGCTTGTCATATATGTCGCAGAACCGATAACGGATAATATAATCACCGAAGTAAGCGATTTCTGGACCGTTCTGGGACGACTTACGTAAGAGAGTCGGCAGCGACATGATGCAAAACGAATTAGACTGTTCCCTGTGGTGTCCCTTGGGAGAGGCATAAGTCCAGCAGTGCACTGCAACCGGCTGATGATAATGATTTTTTGTACGGCCACGTATAACTCTGACCATCCTAATTTTACGGTAAAAATCACTCTGATCGGCTAATATATATATTTGTACTTAAAAAAAAATCTCAAACGATAAGCTGTAGATACAGATTTTGTTATTTTGTGAGTTTATGTTTGAGCTTAGAGATGCTCGTTATAATAAAACATTTGTTTCTATACCCAAAGATGATGTATGAGGGGGCATTTCTCAAGTCCACAGTTTATTGGTCGATACCAATAAACTGTGGATTTCATTCTTTTGACCCTTTTCTAACATAATGACAGTTGGCGGGCTCACACTCATCCCCTTGGAAACATTTTTATTTGATAAATTACGTTCTTGATCTGGGTAGGACATTTGATGTGCTTCCAATATATAACACGAGTTGTTTTCAGTCCTATAAATGAATAATATCGTATGTAAAATATTCAGTTTTTTTAGTTTCTGTTACTTTTCCTGTAGCATTCATGATTCAGTAAGAAAAAGTTTAGCGCTCACCTAACACTACCAGGGTAAGTAATTTATTTTGCCATGTTCAAAAAGCATTGTGAAATATGAGAATGAAACTCTTTGAAAATTGTATCTAAAGTAAGGTTAAAAACTTCAACTTCCCTTAAGGAAACTACATTTGAAACATAATTATGAAAGTATTAAACTCTATAACAAAAAATAAATTGATATTTCACCACGTAATTCCTGCATCAACAGCGATGGGCTGATAAGACGATGTTCATGATTTTAATATATATATTTCATGATAAAAAGTGCAAAATTACTTAATATTACCGAAAACTTTCTTCGCCAATACCAATATTTTTCGATCTAATAAAAAAAGATTCTAAGTTGTTAAAATCTAGATCAAATATCTAAATGACATATACATATATAATTCATCGTCACGAACCTGTATTTTACACAAAGTTTTTTTGGTGTATACGGAACTTCTTCGCGATTAAATTATGTATTATGAAGATACCTTCTATATTTCGAAGTTTCGAACTACATATAATTATGGTCACACACCCGTAAACTTTTAAATAATTTTATCTTGAATAACTTCTGCTATGTAACAAAAACAGTTACTGTATATTATCATTAGCTTCATTAGCTTAAATCTGAACACAAAACGAGCCCAGTTTTTCGTAACAATAAGAGTTTCAGTAATTATTCAACAGTTAAAATAACAAAAGAGTTTTTCCACGTTAATCAGGCCACGCGACGACAGGGGAGCCCAAGTTCGAACCTGCCGCGGCGCCGCTCCCTAACTTCTCTAAACTTGAGGAATAACTCCTGGGAACTATATATTAATTAAAATCCATTGGCGAGTGTCAACAAGCTTTACAGTTACGAAGCCAGTTTGTTGATTTAATTGAATACATTTTGATAATAATTAACAGCTTTTAGCAGATATAAAGAAATAAATATTGTGTCTTAATAAGTTTATTTTAACCAATTAATAACAAAATACACAGAAACAGATGGTTGATAATGGCCGCTTTAGTCAAATAACTGTGTTGCAGCCATTAACGCCTACCCTCAGGAAAACAAAAAACAATATTGGTTCTGTAGTTACACATTAGGAATTTAAAACATATTAAATCAAATGATTTAAATAACATTTCAACTTCGGTACTGCTTGAATGAAAGTGAAATTGCGGTTTACGATTTATGACGTATAAAAAAAACTACTAACTAGATCTCGTTCAAACCAATTTTCGCTGTACATCATACATTTGTTTTAGTTTTATCATTCTCTTATTTTAGAAGTTACAGGGGGGGGGGGGGGACACATTTTACCACTTTGGAAGTGTATCTCGTGCAAACTATTCAGTTTAGAATAAAATGATACTAGAAACCTCAATATCATTTTTGGAGACCCCACACATAGTTTTGAAAAAAAAATTGTGTTTCAGTTCTAAGTATGGGGACCACCAAAATTTATTGTGTTTTTGTTTTTGTTTGTTAATTATTGTTGGTTTGTGTGAATCCTTATGATTCCGTTTTTTGCCATTTGGCTACGGAACCCTAAAAAAGACGATTCATATCTGACCTTCGCTTTCCACAGACAATATAACTTTGACTAAATCTTTAAAGGACATAGAATACATTTTTTTTAATAGTGTAAAATGAAGACACTCAATATCTGTTCGTTTAGATCTTTGAAACTACTTAATGGACTTTAATGTAGATAATGCAGCACTGAATAGAGTGATCCAAGAGAAAGATTTAAATTATACGTATGTTATAGCTGAGGAAATCCGAGAATTTCAGAACTTCCGTTACGTTCCGGGACGCGACACGGTTTCGCATGGAATTTTGCTATAATATTCGTAAAGGAACTAAATATTGTGGGCTACTGTATCATTGTTGCAGTTGCGAAAACCTTTGCCATGAAGAAACAGACTCGTTATATTTAAAATAAATATTTCGGACATATTACACACAATGTCATCCAGTCCCAAACTGAGCAGAGCTTGTATTATGGGTACTAAACAACTGATATAAATGCATAAACATACATTTTTTTTGAAAATACATACATTTTAGACATAGAAAACACTCAAACTCTGATACAAATATCTGTGAATCACGCAAATAATTGGAATCCAACCCGAGACCTCTTGATCAGCAGTCGTATCTCGTCAAAGCGAATGGCTGGCTAGACAATTATTTCACATTACACTATTTCACAGCCATTAGTTGATTAACATTTTTTACTTTTATTTGTACCGTAGCCGTAGCGGATCTTCTACATCAACAACCCATAGCGTCCCACTGTTGGAGTCGGGTTCTTCTCAAGAGAATGTTAAGGCTATACGTCCTCATGCTGCCTGGGTGTGGGCTGGACTGGCAAGACACGTTGCGGCTACGTAATCTTACCGTTGGATGTTTTTAAACCACCCGAAGGCCTCCAACTAAGTTTCACGACTGCTATCTTATGACAACAACCGGAACCGGCTGCTTAACGTGATCTGCGAATCACGGAAACGCTCATAATAACATATCATGCCACATACGGTCACCCATCTAGGTCTGACCGCGCCGTCGTTGCTTACCCTCAGTGATTGTGTCCAAACACCTGAGGCCACTCGGCCATGAGTGTGTGTCGGTGGATGTTTATTTACTTTGAAAAGGCTACTTCTTTCCATGAAAACTGACATACATATAAACGGGCGCGGACAAAAGGTAGTTTCCGATAATATTCTTTTTATGTTATCATAGAATTTAATTTCTTAGAAATTTAAGCTATTGAATACAATTCAAAAGAAACTGTTCCCAAATGTTTGAATCCTGCTGTTAGAGATACGTTTGAAACCCAACATTTCTAAAGATAGTAAATTTAATCACTTACAATTTTTCTAGGAATTATTTATTACTTTATTCCATGGACATCAATAAATAAATCTTAGTTGAAAATTATTGAGAAGGGGTAATATTTCACACACAAGAATAACTCACTGGAACACCTTAATACACAAAATCTGTATCTACATATTATTTATGATTATCCGAAAATCGATTTTGAAAGAAAGGTTATTCCTAAATTATTAAGAAGTTCTGATAAATGAATTTGGGAAACCATTTTCATTAGAAATCTTATTACTGGCGTCTGACTCAGTAATCTGGATCGGATCGAAGCACTTTGTGCATAATGAAGGATGATCCATTGGCGACCAATTCCTGAACTGACAAACGATTTAGATAAAACTCTTTGTAATGAACCTTGCATATTTATTTTTTATTGATTTTTTTAATAACTAAGATTTTTGTAGTGATAAAAGTTGCATTTCCGATAAAAGATTATGATGTTGATGCTCTCAGAATGTACTTGGTAAGTAACTTTTTTTATTTCATTTTTTTTTTACTTTAGAACTAGAAACTATGAATTATACCTACTTGAGTGTAGTGATTTAAAGCCTTGTAAATGAAAAAAAAATCAGAGAAATTGTACATATAAGACTAGGTGGAGATCTTATTGAACTACTTAGAAGAAAAATAAATTTTGCGGAACAAATCACTGTAATATTATACAATTACGCAACAATATATGTTTGTTGGAGAGAACTGACAATACATTTTATTTGTACATACGATCACAATATGTCAAATACGATTTGATTAAAATGCTTACAAACATTTCGACTCACTATTTTTTTATTGAAAAGTAATTTGTGTAGAGTGTTCTCGTTGTATCGGTAACAATAACATTTATTACGTTTTTAGTTATTGCGTATGTTGGCATATTGACAATTTCAACTTATTTTCTGAACATAAATAATATACTAGGGATATGTTTTATTACACTTGAGCAAACATCGCATAATCTATTGATATTCTACGTATTGTTTTCTGAAGGAAGCTATTGTAATCAATCTGTTTGAAGCACGTTACACTCGTGCCACAAAACTGTCGAGTGCACTAGAGCTTGGTGTATCTAAACGTATTTCAATATGTCTCCGCACATTCACAGAATGTATTGCTGCGGCAGCTGATTGGGAACCGTTTCAGAACCATTTAAATTTGTATCGTGGAGCTTATCCAGAAATATCGGTTATTCGATTATTTATTAGTTAAAAAATATATCTTTGGAGTAAACATTTAAAGAATTTAACAAAAACTATTTTTAATTAGCATTCGTTTAAGTTCTTCAAAGGTTATGATTTTCGGTAAATACTTATTTATTAATGAATATCTGACATAGACAATCTCGTCTGCATGGAGATGTATTACCAACTCCTATATATGTAGATTAATAGGAGTATTGCCCTTACCGTGATGTTATAAAGCGTGAACAAATTTATTTACCATAAAAAAGAGATAGTGAGCTAACCTTAAAAGATAGACGTAATAAGCTGTCGGAAACATTTTAAGACCTTTTAAAAGGAAATAATATTTTTTTTGAAACTTAAAAAAAAATATTCCGTTCTTGATTTGGCAGGGGTCTTCTAGGAAAGTTTAATGGGGTGTCAGTTTCTAGTAACTAACTATTTTCTGACCATAAGTACATACATTAGGTAATACAGTAGTGTTTGAGGTAATACTATGAACTTAAAATAAACTAAAAGTGCCTGATTTACAAATATGTCATCCAAACTTTTTCAAATTATGCAGAAAATCCCTTTCCAGCCACCGTTTTTAATTTACTCCCAATTTTCTCCTTTCTTTTTCTTCAATTTAAAGCTATTTATTACTTATTACGATGAATAGGAAGAAAAAAAAGTGTGTCTTTTAATGTTTTAAAACTCTTTGAATAATTACATTATTCATTCAACTGTAAACTTATAAAGTAATGCAATCAAAGCGTTTTTTTTTAAATCAATTGGACATCTGACACACAATATCATCTAGTCCCAAACTAAGCAGAGCTTGTACTATAGGTACTAGACAGTTGATCATATATACTTTTTTTAAATACATACTTATTAGACATAGAAAACATCAAAACTCCGAAACAAATATTTATAGATGAGACAAACGAACCCGAATTGATCCCGAGACCTCTTGATCGGCAGCCACCATACGCGAACCACTAGACCAACAAAGTAGTCAATTAATTTACAAAAATCCATTATTCATCATTTTAATAAATAAAAATTAACTAGTTTATAATTTGAAATCAGAGGTAATTCAACTGAATAGCAAATATGCGATTTCCTACATGACTGCAGCATGTAACGTGCTCTCACAAAAGGCTATCTAGCAAGCGATGCTCACCTCGCACCATTAAGCATGACACGCTGCGCTTGGCGGAATTGCACCAAATTGCTGGAAATGCTGAAATGTAAAACATCGGTGACACTCTGGAGATATTATGTGCGGGATATATGTTCTTCAATGTAAGATTGTGTACATATTTGATTAATGTTTAAGCTTAATTACTATTCGAATATGAAAGTATACTATCATAAAATTCCTGGGTTGTTGGTCTAGTGGTTAGTGTATGCGGCTGCTGATCAAGAGGTTTCAGGCTCGATTCCCGGGTCGGACCAAATGTTTGTGTGATCCGCCAATATTTGTTTTGGAGTCTGGGTATTTTCTGTATATAATATGTATATATTTAAAAAAAAAAGTATGTTTATGTATTTATATCAGTTGTCTAGTACCCATAACACAAGCTCTGCTTAGTTTGGAACAAAATGACGCCGTGTGTAAGATGTTCGAAATATTTATTATTATTATTGTAAAGCAGAAAAAGAAAACTCTTTTTTGCACACTATATTACAGAGTTATAAATATTAAATACACATAACTATTTTTATTTAAATTAATCATTCGTCACTGAACTCCTCCTGAACCATTTTCTTATATTTATTTATTGTTAATTATTGCCTAACACCTATGCCTTCCACTATAGTACAGTGTTGTAGCTACAAGCTTATCGTGCAATGTCGTTAGAGACCTAGAAACCTACCTTAAATTCATAAATGGCGTATTTCATTTTTGAGGGAAAAATCGGAGACTCAATGATACACAAGCATCCCAATTGGCCGCTTTAGTGTCACCATACTGCATTGTCTTCATCCACAATGAGAATGGTGACCCCACTCCTGAATACTACTTATGCTATCCATCTGTGACTGTGATAGGTTTAAATATACCCAGAAAGTATTGTATTAAACAACTCGAAGAAAATAATTAGAGTTAACATAAATAAAATATACATTCCAATTGATTAATTTTATAGTAATCAATTCATTGTTTCTCTTATTTTAACAGAATTAAAAACGAAAAACCTTTTAAATAATTCTGAAATTAATTATGCAGTCGGAAATGCCTCGCAATTAACAACCTGGTAATGAAAATATATACATAAACGAAGCAGATATTTCAGTGTTTCGCTTCATTTTAAGGAATTTTAAATTAAACAAGAAAGAAAATAAGATCATTCAATACAAAAAAAGTGTAACAGTTAGATAAAAAAATGAAATAAAATATCAGCCGATGAAAGATCTTTCTCGTTTCAAAAGGTATCGTCAACATGGATAAGTAAGACCAGTTTATCTTTGAAGTCGACCAGATTGACTTTCAAATAATCCAGGGAACGTGAACTCCTTGCATAATAAAGCTAAATTATTCGAGCTCTCCATTGAGGGTAGACAACTTCAACTTATTTAGCAAAGATTTATTGATTAATTTATAACCGTCTTCGACTTGATACAGTTAGTTACGCTCTGTTTTGTATACATTTTAGGCTTATAATGAATTGATATCATAACGAAATACAGGAATTGAGAAATGAACCTAAAAATGATACCATCAATTTTTTAGACCATTAGTTACTCAAGATTGATTTGACCTTAAATAAGAGAGAGTTTTAATTGATGGTCTTCCAAATTTAGCTACTCAGCAGTCTTCTCTGTTTACGATGCAATAATGGTAATAAATATAAAGTGTTTTAAACACGGTTCCCACAGCTGCGTCCCAGAATGAGGTACATCTGACTTGCCATACCCATGTTATCCAAGTAGAGATTGCAAATTCCGGATGTTTTTCAATACCGGGATTTCGGAGTCATATCGGAGCGATCCCGGGATCCCGGTACCCATACCGGAATTATACAAAAAAATTAAATAGTTTACGAGTCAACAGAATTTAATTTAAAAAATTAACAAAACTAACTTTTAATAAACAATAAAAGGAAAAAAAACAAACAAATATGATTTATAACAAAACAGTTAACAAAAATTTGTTACATTTATTCATATTTTTTCGTGGAATTTAGTTTGTTAAGTTTCATTTGTTACCGTTTTGTTATCATGTATTGTTTTTGTTTCTTAGGTTTTGCTGTTTCAATTTGTTATAATTATTCGTTTGTTTGACAAATTTAACAAGGATAAGACTACTTTCTATGATTATAAATCGTAAAAAGTAGTCGTGTCCTTTCACATGTTCTAGACTACCTGGGTACCCAATTTTATTAAAATAAGTTTAGTAGTTTTGGCGTGAAAGCCAGTCAAACAAAGTTTTTTTCGCACTTACATTATTAGTAAAGAAGTAAAAGTGAATAGTTTCTAAAACATGCCATCCAATGGACTGATTTATTTTCTTATTTATAACATTTGACCATTTCACTTTAACTTTTTTAATGTTTAATGTGTACGTTCTAATAAACACAGTCATTAGACCATGGCGAAATTGTCTGGCGTTCCGATTACTGAACTGTAAATTGAAATTTCACCAACACAGATTCGAGATTTACTACAACCCATAAAGACATAACTTCACTATTTATTGTGCAGTAATCGATCTTATTGTGACTTTGAAATAAGGTTGTTAATCCTATGGGTGTTTTATTTAATTGAATTAAATTGCTTTGTCAAACAGCATAGTAACATTAATAATTGATTAGTTCCCTAATGATTGTTCGATTGTTAATAATGCGACATTGATTACATTCTGCGTTTTCTTTAATTTTGTTTCCATATGTATGCTGTCAATCAACAACCCATAATGCTGCTCTCAGGAAAGTGTCAAGGCCATACGTCCCCATGCTGGCCGAGTGCTGGTTTGGGACTCACCCGTTAAACTCACGTGTTAATACTAAATTTAAGATGATAGCAATAATGGAAAACACTGATCGAGATTAAATATTTTTTAAATATTTTTTGGACATTTAACACACAACATCATCTAGTCCCAAGCTAAGCAGAGCTTGTGTTATGGGTACTAGACAACTGATATAAATACATAAACATACTTTTTTTTTTTGTAAATACATACATATTATACATAGAAAACACCCAGACTCCGAAACAAATATTTGTAAATCACACAAATAATATTTGGTCCGACCCGGGAATCGAACCCGAGACCTCTTGATCTGCAGCCGCATACGCTTACCACTAGACCAACGAGGCAGTCGCTTGTTTCATCATCATCATCATCATCAGCCTATCGCAGTCCACTGCTGGACATAGGCCTCTCCCATTGCACACCACTGTGATCGATTTTGGGCTTCTCGCATCCAGCTCCTGCCAGCCATCTTACGCAGGTCGTCACTCCACCTCGCCTGTGGGCGTCCTACACTACGTCGCTTGTTTAATTTTGTGTATTTCTTTTTACTAAAATGTTCTCTAAGTTTTGTAATAATTTATAATGTTTGATTTATGGATATGTGTATAATGTGAAATATGTTGGAAAAGAGTGTCCATGCAGTTTCTTGTCTGTTCTTCTCCATAGGATCTACACCTTGGAACAGACGAATAGAATTACGATTGACTAACTGACTGACTACTGGACATTAAAATAAAAAGAAAGTTTAATATGATTTGATTTGGTTTGATTTGATATACTCAAATTCCTGACGTTTATTTTAATTATATCATATTGTTAGACCAAACTCCTTATAATTCGTTCTAAATATTCTAATATTTTAATAGATAAAACCTAAATCTCTATGTATATATAATCCCATCTTTTCTCTAATCTAACACACTCACCTACAAAACATGACAACACAAATATCTTTTTCCGTATTTAATTTGCATTCTAACTATTATTGTTAAACAATTCTTTCATTGCTATTTACCGAATCAATACGTCCCCTCTCTTGATCCTAGATCTTAACAAAAAAAAACCTACTTAAGAAATGACCGCGACATTGATTGACTAATGACTGTCTTGTTGGTCTAGTATTTAGCATATGCGGCTGATGATCTCTTGATCGAAAATCGAACCCGAGACCTCTTGGTCTCGGGCTCGATTCCCGGGTCGGACTAAATATTTGTGTGATCTTTACATATTTGTTTCGTAGTCTGGGTGTTTTCTATGAAAAATATGTATGTATTTACGAAATAAAGTATGTTTATGTATGTATATCAGTTGTTAAGTACCCATAATACAAGCTCTGCTTACTTTGGGACTAGACGACGTTGTGTGTAAGATGTCCCAAATATTTATTTATTTATTGTTTATTTAATTATTGTCTTTACATTTTTGGAATAGATCTTTTTAAAACTCTTTCTTCTTATATTATTTGTTAAAGATATTTGCATTTAGTCGTGTTACATTATATTCGCAGTGGCGTGTTGCAAACCTTTAACCGTAATAGTAGACTTAATACTAACGATTATTGTTACTGCCTCCGAGATCATTATCTTGAGATCATTATATTTAAGCTAATTCGTTCAACGATAATTAACTTGAATGTTTTGTTAGCTTATATCTTAAGAAGTGCTTATTGTTTTAGAACAATTAACCTCACGTTTTATCTGCTTTGTTATTTACTTTTCATTCTTATTTTTAATGCGAATTATGTTATTAGGTATTATACAGTAAAAAATAAAATCATAGTGGTAAAGTATACCTAGTAATACAAGTCTTAGTCAGTATGTACAACTAGTAAGGTAGTGAGCCGATAATCTGTGCGGTGAGGCGCGACCTCGCAATAACGGGGATATTGGAAAACTTGGAGAAACTTAACCACAGATCTACGGACCGACCCTCCCCAGGTGTGGCTAGACACACTAGCAGCCGGAACAAATTCTTGAACTTTATTAAGATATAATGTGGATAAAGTTAGTGCTCATAGTATGACAGGAAAAATGTATTTCAAATAAAAGCAAATAAATTATTTGCACACAATGTAAACTTTTAAATTTAAATAACACCTGTTTATGTATGGACTACTTATTTACTACTTATTACAATCGTGAATATTACTTATTTAGTATTTATTACAGTAAAATTTGTAAGCCTCCTCTATATTACCCTTAAATGGGTTGAAATGTCCAAAACTCTTTCAGTTGCCAAAGCACGTGAATTAGCATAGCTATTGAACATAATGTTATGTATAAGGGTTCAAACTATTTGGAAAATATGACAGGAAGGAGAGACTTTATTATACACTTTGAAAACTTTAAACAACACGTTATCGTCGTCCATAATGATTGCCGAAGTCACTTGGTTAATCATTAGCTTAAACTGAAATCGTCGAGGCGCCTTATTATATTAAGCCAAACGCGCATTTCTATTTATTTTCTTAATAAAACTTATCTATAATTTGTACGGCCAACTGCCTGTTACGTTTATTCAATTTTTTTATTGATGCTTCGTTCCGATAAAATTTCATTTCTTGAAACATGCAAATATCTAAAAGATGTCCGTTAGATATAGTTTATTTCAGATCTGTGTTCATTCGGAAATCTACGATAATTTAGAATCTATTTGAGGGACAATACTATGTTATTCATTCTCTATATTCTATGACTATATTCTTAATAAATTATTAATGATATAATGATATATTTTTTTTCACAACATCATCTAGTCCCAAAGTAAGCAGAGCTTGTGTTACGGGTACTATTTTATTGCCTATTAAATTGCCTCCTCTAATTCAGTTTTAGTTACAAAAAGCCTACCTAAGCCACACATTAATTACTCAAATATAGGACAATAGAATAATCGAATCAGCGCGATTACATTACAATTAAATATTAGACTGTTAATTAATCTCAGTACCTATTAGTAATCTGTATATACCTCGTGGCATATTATAAGGCGTCCTTCAACATTTACTCGTTAATATTCACTTAAAATTAATTTTCGTTTGACGAAGACAGTATCTAATGAGGAACCTTGAAATCCTTTATGATAAATATTTAGTGAAATGGTTATAGTAATATATAATTTCATTAAATACTACAGATATAGAAGCGAAAGACCTAGGCCATTTAATTGTAGGCGTATCGTTTTTTCTTAGTTCAAAATTACTTTCATCTCAATCGTTCCACTTATGTCGATGAAAGGATCAAATAAGTTTTGTTGAACATTTAATCAGCTCGTACGAAAACGAGTTCTTATTTTCTAATGATTTATGATTATGTATATACATATATGTGTATAGAAGTATGTTGTATTTACTTATTTTCGTACGGAAATGGGCTCGTGTCAATATTTTCATCTTTACCAAGTATCATTGGATGTTTTAATCAGCAATCATTTGATGATTGCAAAGATTGCATTTACATTTAGGAAGCATTTGTAATGAATATCCATAGTTTCATAAGTTTCATTAAGTATTACACATCTTTTTCCGAGTACAATTTGGTTAATAAGCAGTAGGGGAATGTAAAACAAGACTCTATTGAAAATGACCCGTTACTCGTCAGGGGCCCAAATCTGCTTGGTAACATAAAGGATTTACTTAACATCAGTCGGAAACCCCCGGCAACCGGCCCAACTGTTCTCACAAACTTTATTGTGTTGCCCTATTCTATTCATAAGTAACTAATTCACTATTATATTCTGTGAGGTAGTTTATACAATTTAAATAACGGTTGGTTGGTTATAACACCGTGATCTTGAAATGCTCTGAAAACGTTCGTTGGTAAACCAATTCATGGTCTTCCTTCACTTTCTAAGGTAACAAGTTCTTTATATGAGAAGAAATCACTACGTGCTGTCTGTCCTGTTTAGTTCGTAGTGTCAGACCGTATGATATGTATATGATGCAGAAGGGTCTCACTAGGCCACCATGGTGTGGGTCACGATATCTCATTACCTTCACTCGATGAGAGAGAACTGGTTTTTTTATATATATATAAGCCTACCAAAGTGACTCTACTCTGCCTGATGGAAAGCATGAGTAGAATCCAGGAGTAGGGATCACCATCCTCATTGTGATGGTAGGCAATGCAGCATGGTGACACATACCAGGGCGGCGTGATCAGATGTTGCTGCATCATTCTCCCGGCCTCCGGAGACCGGGAGAATGATACCGAATGATTGGAACTTCAGTCTCACACTCATCAACGAAATACGACAGCAAGAATGCTGTCATTATTAAGATGGTCTTCTGTGTGAGGGTAGTAGTGCCCAGCTCGAGCCGGCCCATTCGTGCTGAAATCAGCTTGGCTCTACTAACCCCTACTCTTGGGTCCTATTCATGCTTTCCTAATTAAAACTCACAAAAAAGGTCTAGTGGGACTATTGCTGGTTGTCTGTAGTGAGTAATACATGCAAATAGTCGAAGCCTAAACGTACTGTAACGATCAGTAAAATTGATGTATATTTGTAGTGGGTTCTGCCCTGTCATAAAATTAATGACAATGGTCGAAGGAAAGTTTCAGTTAAGTGCCAAAAACTTCTTAACTCAATGGATCCTTCTTATTAGTCTTCTGATAGTGGTAGTCACAATTTATGCTTGTATAATGTTAGTAAAATATATTGATTTAATTAAATAAAGAACAGAAATGTTTCCAAAAAATTAATTTTAATTACTGATACTAGCAGCAAGAAAATAGAATATCTATTACTGACAGAGATTTTCTAGATGTCGATTATACTATAAGATAATTGTCACTAACAATTGTTTGCATAATTGATTGTTTTGTTACTAACATGTTGAGGACGAAATTAAATTTGTGATAACAATATTTCCAAAATTCTAGTTAGCAATTTAAGCTGACGATGTGTTCGAGAAACGTATTAGTTCTAATTGAGCTTAGACATTTCAATACTTAATAGTATAAAATGTGCGGTGTAGAAACTGTATTAATGTGTGTGAGCTGTATTATTGATGGCACGAAATCTTATGTCTTACCATTTTACAATCTGTAAGAATAAATTTATGAAAACAGACCAAGTATGGCTTCGAAAGGTTGGGAAGTGTAAACTTTTTGATTAGGCTGTTAATAATAGTAGGTAATAAATTATAGGTAGGTGCACGTAATATACGTTAGATATTACACCTCAATATGTAACTATGTACCTATGTACTATGTTATTAACATTAAAAACCATTTTTTTTTCGAGTGTCTGTCAATCAAGTCATAAATACTGCCATAAAATTGTATTGTAGTAACTCAAAATTGATAACAGTTGATTACAAAATAACAATTCAGTCAATTACATTTTCAGACAATCTACTTTGATCAGTTAAATTGTTACTTCGTTTACTTACCGAGCCTTCACTTCAAATCCCTCAGTCAACATTTCGAAAACAGGTAAAATACCGTATTTTCAGTAAACTCGATTAATTAATACAAAATCATGACAGGTGAAACGAAACCACTTAAAAGCCTCCTCCTGTCTATGGCGAATTACGTTGAATACACGTTAACGGTACAAAATTAAAGGTTCTTTATCTCATTAACTTGGGTAATTAAAACCTGCTACATATTTGTAATTATCTAAATTAAATTCTGAATTTAGAACCGGATTATTTTAATTAGTTCTAAATCCATATACTTATAAATGGGAAAGATTTATTTGTAAGTATTTCATGAACAGGGAAACCTTTAAAACATGGTCTACATCAACAAAGTGAACTATAATGTTAAAAGTTTTAGTGATTTTTAGGCAAAAAAATTATTAATAAATCATTCGAAGAGAGCGAACACAACTTGTATTAAAATATCGCCCTAGTGCACAACTGAAAATCAACCTCGGAAACTACCGCTTTGTGTGAAGCACCCAGTGTGGTTGTGGATGATTCTCTCCAAATTGAATAAGGCTATGTTCGTGTCATATACTGTGACGTCAAACAATGTTCTGTGATGTTACAGTACCGCTACAGAATCCAATGTTCACGTTGATGGACAGCGAACAAAGCCAGTATGTGAGATTATTAGTGCAATTTCTGTGTTTGGTTCAGGAGTAGTCTGTACACTAGGTTAGAGTGATCAGATGTTTCAGTGTGTGGGCTTGTTATGTATACCTATATTGTTGGTTTTTGGTCAGTCGTCTTTGACGGGTAATAAGGCACTACACTTGGAATTGAAAGCTTTATTTATAGGTATACCAAAGTGGCCAGCGAGTAAAGGCGGATTACAATATAACTTAGCTTTATGTGATATGATACCCACAAAGACAGACATGTATGTACTATTTAGTAGTACCCTCTACACGTGGATTAAAAGTTTACAGTTAGTACTCTAAGAGTTCCTGCTATTAATAATGTATGTTTTACTATCGGCTACTAGTAAGAGACGAAGACAGTTTCACATGTAAGAACTAATTTGTAAAAGAGTACAGAATTATATTATTAAACGACTGAATGGAATATTTTATAAAAATATAGTTTGGGACACAACGCCGTCACTTACTCAACAAACACAATGCTTGACAGTGGTTTTAAATGAGTGATGTTTCCGAATGAAGTCCCGAAGCCTCAGAGTCCCGTCAGTTTCTTTAGTTGCAAAAAGATGTCGCCTTTATGGCAGCTCTCAATTCCCCTTACACGGAGAGTTTTCTGACAAGCTTTTGTAAATGGTGCCACCTTATTCCTTTTTTTCTATACGAAAACACGTGTTAACCTTAGAAGCTACCATTCTAGAGTGATGACATACGCTTTAGAAGTAAAGGTTCTTCTTTCTTGTGCCGAACAATCAAGATCTGGAAATCGCTGTTACTTCACGTGTTTTCCCTAAAATTATCTTGGCTACTTTAACTTGGGTATCAAAACAACTTCTCACTAGGTCACCGCATTGGCGGTCACTAATACTTTAGAATTTTATTTATGCGTCCCGTCAAGCAGAGTAAAGTCACTTTGATAGGCATGTTTTTAAACAAAGATCTATTGATTCTGGGGATTGCAGTTTCAGTAACCCTTCTAAAAATTGAAGTCGTGGCGTGTTGATATCATGTCTACATAATATAACAAAAATACCAACATTGCAGTAAACGTGTACCATACTAGCTGTATATTACTTCCCTATTTCAGGACGGAACCGAAATGTATTCTTGCCATAGAAGTAATCGTAACACTTGTACGACGATGCGGAGAGTATTATGTTACTGTATTTGTAGCGTGGGAATTAACCAATTGCAGTTACCGAACGGAGTTGGAACGAGCGCTAGATATTAATCAGGAGCGTGCATGTTGCTGCCGAACTGGTAGTGGTGGGAAACAAGTTACGAGATATGTTTAATGTTATAAACTGCAATATAATTGGGATGCATAGTCTGTGTCTTGCTTTTGCATAAAATATTGTTACATGTCTGGAAAATTATTAGAATTAATTATTAAACGAGAGTTAACATTCTTCAGGAGAATTAAGTACGAGAATTAGCACACCGGTATTGAAAGACGGTTGAACCTGAACTTTACTGGCCAAGGTACAGGCCGACTTAAATTGATCACGACGACGTGCTGATACTGGTAGTCGTAGGTAGGCAAATTTCATTTTATATTTTAGGTACTGACAACAAACCAAAAACATACAAATATTACACATTACAGTTTGGAATATGCAATTGACTGCCTCGTTGGTCTAGTGGTTAGTGTATGCGACTGCTAATCAAGAGGTCTCGGGTTCGATTCCCGGGTCGGACCAAATGTTTGTGTGATCCACAAATATTTGTTTCGGAGTTTGGGTGTTTTCTATGTATCATATGTATGTATTTACAAAGAAAAAAAGTATGTTTATGTATTTATATCAGTTGTCTAAGTTACCCATAATACAAGCTCTGCTTAGTTTGGGAACTAGATGGCGTTGTGTGTAACAATGTCCGAAATATTTATTTATTTATTTATAATTTCAACTGTACAAGATTTTAGTGTTATTTTACTTGGTTGAAAAAAAAAACACAGACATTAGATTATGATATCAAACATTCTTTAGATGCCTTCCTTAATGATCGCGATAATTTTAAATTAAATAAATGTGTTGAAAACAATATCATTTTCAGTACATATTAGATTGTAACGAGTGCACATTCTTGAAATGGGACTGTTTTGAGATACATTATTATTAGAACTACATTTAGAAAAAAGTTGTGGAATACGCACAGATCGCCATGGCAAATTAAAAACTTTGAAATCATCCGCATAAGCTAGACATTCACTATTAATTTTACCTAAAAAGAAATTAATGAATAAATAGATAATATTTGTATGCAATAGAATAAAAGTAAAGTAATTATGATAATAAGGAAGCCTGATCATGATGATGATTACATCAAAATTGTTAAGATTTTGATGATTATGATACTTCATGATAACAAAATTTAAAACTCTTCACTATATCTGTACTATCACGCTCTAACCGCCTCACCAATTTCATTGAATTTCGGCATGGAGATACTTTGATTCTCGAGGAAAGACACTCTTCAGGTTACCACTCTTTAAGTTACGCGATAACCGACATACACGGGCAGAGCTGCGTGCGAAAGCTAGATAATTATTAAACTATGTAATTATAAATGTCTATTTGTAATTAAATAGATCAGATGCAGTGATAATGGTATTTATATACATAAATATTCTATTACATACATATATTATCTCATCAACGGCCTTCAACAGTCCACTGCTGGACATAGGTTTCTCCTTAGAAAGGAGGTTTTGGCCTACGATATTAATCATTAATTACTTGTTAGTAAAATTTTATTAATAGTTAATGTCTAGCTTATGCGGATGAAATCATAGTTTTAAAACGAATATTTAACTACACTGACTGCGAAACTCTTCAATCTACCTCGATACAATAGTAGGTTTTTAGGGTTCCGTTGCCAAATGGCAAAAAACGGAACCCTTATAGATTCGTCATATCTGTCTGTCTGTCTGTCCGTCCGTATGTCACAGCCACTTTTTTCCGAAACTATAAGTATAGACTGTTGAAACTTGGTCAGTAAATGTATTCTGTGAACCGCATTAATATTTTTACACAAAAATACAAAAAAAAACAATAAATTTTGGGGTCCCCTACTTAGAACTCAAACCCAAAAAAAATTTTTTATCAAAACCATACGTGTAGGGTATCTATGGATAGGTCTTCAAAAATGATATTGAGGTTTCTAATGTCATTTTTTTCTAAACTGAATAGTTTGCGCGAGAGACACTTCCAAAGTGGTAAAATGTGTCCTGTAACTTCATAAATATGAGAATAATAAAACTAAAAAAAATGTATGATTACCATGCAAACTTCCAACGAAAATTGGTTTGAACGTGATTTAGTAAGTAGTTTTTTTTTTAATACGTCTCAAATCATAAACCACAATTTATATTTCTTTCAATAAAAACGCTATTATTAAAACATCAATGAAAGTTACAACGAACTATTAATGTTAATTGCTGCTACGGAACCCTTCATGGGCGAGTCCGACTCGCACTTGGTCGCTTTTTTTAAAGAACACATACTAATTTATACTATCAACAAAATTTTGGCCGTATTAAGTTTTATAAAAAATTACAATCTAAGCGGTTGGAAATTGAGATAATGTAATATAAATAAAAGTATTTGAAATTCGAGTGGATTGATTTCTTTAAGTACATTATTTGCAAATCTTGGTAAATAAAATCAAAAAGGTTGTAAAAAGGCAAGCAAATATTTAACTGAAGATTTTTTTAATAAATTTTATCTTTTACTCAAGTATTGATAAAATAAGTTAAAATCTTCTACTTTTACTCACCAGTAGTTACAAAGAAAAAAATATCCATAAAAAATCTTCCATATTTTAACAAAAACCTTCTATCAGACGAAAACTATCATTCATACTGGATTCATTATTCAGCGTTGGTAGGGCGCCAAAAGTATATCGTAAGGCTGAATATAACATCTTGATTTAACAATAGCAAGACAAATCTGCTAGACTGCCACCGTAAGATACACTGTCGAAATTTAAAATTGAAAATTTGAAGAAAAAACACAGCTAGAACCTTAGAGTACTTTTTATTGTTGTAGTTAAGTAACTGTTGTACACGGTGTTACTAATAATCCTGCATCGCGATATAGAAGTTCTTGCGCTGATAAGAATATGTACAACATTCTAACATCAGCCGTAGAGCCGTGACTAGAGCCGTAGAGCCTTTGAGTTGGAGAAACACAAAACTCGTATCTCCACATAAACATAATTATGTATTATGTCTGATTGAGAGCAATAGGTTTGGATAACGTACGTAGGTGACTATAATTATAGTAGCCAAAATATTTTATTTGCGTCTGTGTATGTCAGGGATAACCTTTATAATGTTATATAAAGTTAACGCCAAAAACAAAGACTATGAAAAACGTATGAAATAAGCTGCCAGCTTGACAACTGTTTTTAAAAATATCAATTTTAAATAAGTTTTATTATAAAAAAGGTTTGAAATAGTCTTTAATTTGTCTCCGCTTCTGTTTGATACTGGTTCATTATTGGCCATCTAATAGTATTCGTATGACAACAAAATGCATCGTAATACGGTAGTAATGAACAGCTTTAATCTCCTTTGTAAAGAGACACCTATGATCATCAGTGGACTGTCGGAGGCTATTGATGTGATGTGTGGATTAAATTCTTATTATTGGAAAAGTGGGCAAAATTAACCTTAAACAGACAGTACTATCTATTGGCAAAATAATAAAAAGCAGATTTCTCTAGCATATAAAAATATTAATATGATTACTAAGTTCATATATAGCTCTATCGTTTTGTAAATACTATGAATTTTATCCAAAAGTATAAAAAACTAGTTAAGTCATCTCAAGATAAGTGACTACCTCCCACTAACAGCTGTTAGCCTTAGAAGTTATTAATCTCCTTTATGAGTAAAGCAAGGAAATGGTTAATCAGGTCCCATTTTCTGTAAGGTGGCTAAATTACCCTTTTCCAAACAAACCGTGTAAAAAATTACCAAAATTGTGGTCATCCGTCAAAGTCGTGCTCATTTGTTTCCAGCTGCAATAGATAAAAAGGCTAATATTTAAAGATTAGCGCTAATCTGTATATAAATCTGCAAGCTCACAGCCACACACAGGTGTGTCCACTCGCTTGTTAATTAGCGCGTTATAGCGCGGCCGTGGCTAATCGCGCCATTTACTATTCCCAGTTATGAGTTTTGTGTAATACATGTTTTATGTGTTTGTGTTGTGTTACTCTTATGATATGTACAATTACATATTCATTTTATTATGCAGGTAAGGTAAACAGATCGTTATGTGTGTTTTGTGTCTATTGTCCATTTTCCTTTACGAATAAAATATTTTCCTTTGCTATCCTAAGTACTTAGGCGGCCTTTTTAATCATAGAATGGACATTCAATACGGAAACCTGATTTCCTCAAAACTATATGAGATAAAAGGTATTCATTCTTTTACCTTTCAGGTTTTATTCTTACTCCAATCAGTAACGATTGTACTATTATTGTGTCCACATACATATCAAAATTAGACACCTTTTGGTAATTGTTTTTGTAAAACCTTTTTCTCGTAAAATCGTTATAAATTATAGCATTCTGATAATCTTCCTTTGATTCATACAACCTTTAATTCTTAAACTTGGTCTTCGTAACTTTATAACGTTTTATTCGTGCATTCAATTTCAATAAAAAAGGTACAAAAAAGAAAATATACCTACACACAAAAGTATTTTAAATTTTGTATCAAAATTTGCAAACATGTTTTTACTACATAATTTTCAACATCTTCATATGAAATTTATTCAAGGTTCCCTTATAAAACTATTCATTAATAGCTCCTCGTATTTTCATCGATTAATTAGTTACTATTATTCGAGGTCTAAATACAAAGAGCGTAATTTGAACTCCCTTAAATTAAATTACCTATTTACAATATCGTTAATTGGGTGAAGGAAACAATAACAAAACAAGCTTTGTATTGTTATTGACCATAAGTTCCACCTCGTGTTTGAGACTAGCTGACCCGCATAGCTTTTATCTACTTCAAAATGCATAAATTTTGCTCGTTCATTTTATTGATAGTCAGTATTACCATAGGTCACAATGTTATATATTGCATAGCCTTTCTGAACAAATTTATTTGTTATATGCTATTTGTTATCCTGCACCAGAATTGAACAGGTCGAACCTCTTGATTTTAGTGTATTGAAATAAAAGATTCTCATTATATAAACACTAGCTTTTGCCTGCGGAATGGTTAACGTTTATGTCGGCTATCGTCATAAAGGGTAGCCTATACTTTCTTTAAAAATTAAAGTACTTTCATGAACAATTTTATTGAAATACTAGCTGATGCCCGCGGCTCCGCTCACGCCCTAGGAGAATAAAAAATAGATGTTATCCGATTCTCAGACCTACTGAATATGCATATAAAGTTTCATAAAGATCGGTCAAGCCATTTCGGAGGAGTATGGCAACGAAAACTGTGACACGAGAATTTTATATATTAGAAGAAGATCTTTGTGGTTTAGCCGTGAAAAGATTAGTAAAAAATCGATTTACTTTCCAATTCACAACTAAATTAGGTAGTAGAGCCACGCTGATTTCAGCACAAATGGCTTGATTCAGGCTTGACCGGGGCAGTACTACCCTCACACAGAAGACCATTCTAATAATCAAAGCATTCTTGCTGTCGTATTTCGTTGGTAAGTGTGAGACCGGAGGCTCAATCATTCTGCATATTTTTTTCGGTTTCCAGAGGCCGGGAGAATGATGCAGAAACCTCTGACCAAGCCGCCATAACACCATGGGTCACCATGCTGCATTGCTGACCCTCACAATGAGGATGGTGACCTCTACTACTGGATTCTACTTATGCTTTCCATCTGGAAGTGTAAAATAAAAAAATAAAAAAAAATAAGTATGGGAGTACGGATAGCTGTATTCTTATTTACTTAGTTCATTCAATATCTCACATATATGCATATTTCAAACTCAAAATTTTGAGGAACAATATAATAAACCTTTCTCTTTCGCAGTTTCGCTTGACATGTTACGCCAGCATTTGTGATACATGTTATCATCTTATATTGCAGAGAGCAGACATCAAAATGGCTTTATAACCGAGACGTATATCTACAGAAGTTCAAAGGCTTTATAAACGGTACAGAGAGTAACATAGCTTATTCACAGAGTATTCATAGCCGAAAACAAGTCTGTTCTATATTCTAAAACAGAACGACGGCGCTACTTGAAACTTCGAACTGAATATTTTATAGTTGAGGTTTAGGCTTGGAATTAAAGAACAAATAATAACTATATTAAAATTGTTCGTGTGACCAACATTACGGAGTGACACCACCTCTGTTCATCCCATGGGTATCGTAAGAATTGATTGTTAAGAAAATTGCGACAACATTACTGCAAATTAGAAATATACCCAATAACAACCCGTCTGGCTAACGTCTAGCAGTCATTGAAGTTGCTGGACACCTACGTCTGGAAAGTAATGGGCTTGTTACTGGCCGCTGATTTTTTTTCTTTAAAAGTCAGTGAGTTAGGTGAAGCCCAAAATTTTAGTTCAATTCTATTATTTTATGCAACAGAAGAATTGCCTCCTTTCTGTGAGGCCGTGCTATCACTCAAGGTGACAATATGTGTCCAAGTATGCTTGTCTCTCGTTTAAAATTATCGTTGCATCATCCCATAACCCATAACGTCCCACTGCTGGGCTCGGGTCTTCTCTCAAGAGAGGGTTAAGGCCATACGTCCCCACGCTGGCCGAGTGCGGGGACTGGTTAGACACGTTAGACTACGTAATCTTGCCGTTGGTTTTTTTTAAACCACCTGAAGGCTTCCAACTAAGCTTCACGACTGCTATCTTATGACAACAACCGGGACCGGCTGCTTAACGACACCATCGAATCACGGAAACGTAATACCATATAAACAAATAATCACGGTATGCGAGCAGCATGGCTTTGATCTTTTTCAAACAAGTGTGTCCTCAGCCAGAAGGCGCATAAGCCTTGATTTTTTTAGCAGTAATGATTGAGAAGATTCAAATTAAGTATTAATATCTTATATTAAGCTCAGTCACTAACCAAATCAAACTTACTCAATATTTTTTCTCTAACATTGTTATGTGTACATTAAGTGTGCAGCGATGTTCGCAGTTTAGTTATCTAATATATTTTTGTAAGCGGAGACTTGTAATTGGCTGCCAGCCTACTACAATGTTCAAATTCAAATTCAAAATTCTTTATTCACTTAGGATGCAATACATCTCTTGTGACAGGTCAAGTTATTATACTGTTTCTTGTAGCTGTAAGTCTTCCATAGTGCTTAAATAAATAAATAAATACGGTCACCCTTCTAGGTCTGACCGCGCTGTCGTTGCTTATCCTCAGTGATTGCGTCCAAACACCTAAGGCCACTCGGCTATGAGAGCTTCATCGCTATCTTTGCATATTAATATTTTATCCAGACTATTGAATGTTTCTATTTATTGCTGTCATCGGTGTTCTGTGTTGCCATTACAATTACTGTTATTATACTCGTAGTAATTAAGGACCCACGTGTACAGGTAATGAGCGTACCTTTCGCGTGGTCAGTTTATTTTAATTTACACTATGGCTTTTGTGAGCATTGCTAACAGTGGGTTCAAAGAAAGCGCACAGTGTACTAAAATTAAGTATTATGTTATATCAAGTAATTACATTACTTGTAGTTAATTAAGTTAGTAAATCATAGTTTCAAAATAATTCAGTTTTCTCATTTTATAACAAATGTGCAAAACTGGTAAAACAAATATAGAACAGTTAGTTTTAGTTTCGAAATAGTACCTGCAGTGAATACCATTTTAAAATTTATGTGCTTTTATATTTTGTTAATGTGGTTTGAATATATTGAAACTCATTTAATGTTTAATTTGAATATTGTGTTCCGGACCAGTTAAAATATCCTTTATACCATTTTGTTTGGTCTTATGTTGATCATGACTGTTCAGTTACAGGTCATAGTTCGAATCCCATGCTGGACAAATAATTTTGTACCAACACAATATTGAGTTCTATGTCTGAATGTAATTATTATTTTGTTAATGTGGTTTGAATATAATATATTGAAGTTAATTTAATGTTAAATTTGTATTTTGTGTTCCGGACTTGTTAGATTAATTTCATTTTTATTTATTATTTTATAAGTGTGTTATTGTTTTGACATATTGTTTGGCCTTTTGGTGATCATGGCTGTTTAGTTATAGGTCATAGTTCGATTCCCATCTTGGACAAATAATTCTGTAACAACATAATTATGAGTTCTGTGTCTGAACGTAATGAATGGTATATATTTAGTATTATATATGTATCTTTATTAGTATCCCGGTTATAATATCATATCACAGATTCTGCCTGATATAGTGTCAGATAAATGTCTTTTAAAATGTTTCGAGCTATTGTCAATTAAATAATATCCCATAGTCCTAAGATATCAACGAATTGTCATTCTCTAAGTGCCTTATATATTAAATTCGAAACTTACTCTATCTGTCAGTGTGTCGCTGTTTTACGCCAAAACTACTAAACCGATTTAGATAAGTTTACCCGATAGTCCACTTTTTACCGCGATCACTGACATTATAAATATGAAAATTATGTTAAAACATACCTCGTTATCTCTAACCTGACACTATTAACAATTGTCACAGACAATAGAAGTGAAAAATTCTTCAGCCTTCTTTGACCGAGAGTCTTGACCGAGAGACATATTAACTCATTTCGATATTCGTTTAAATATAAATTCTTGAAAACATAATAAACTATTAGGCCTACTACAGTTTGAAAAGGTCAGACCTAGTCAAAGTTTTGGCCCTCCGCCAACAATTTGACTGTACCGAACTATTAACCTAAAACCAAATGTTTGAGCTTGATCAAGATATTGTACAAACTTTAGGGGATTATGTTTACAATCTCGTTTTACTAATTAAGTAAGGTAGAATACCTATCGTATATCTGTACTAGATCTGGTTATTTTAACGATAATAATACGTACAATTTGAAATATTTTAAGAGAAGCTGAAGATCGAAGTATGTGGCATGCAATTGGAGAAGCCTATGTACAGCAGTGAACTGCGATATGTTGGTGATGATGTTGATATAATTCTTCTGTACGCGTGTTAGTCACCTAAAACCTCCTTAACCATATGGCTGTCTTGGATAAATTTTGTGTGCATATTTTAATGAGTTCTTGTATCATTTAAAAAATATTGACCACGTCAGATGGCGCTGCTGTCTATGTGTCATCATCAGCTACTAACAAAACAAGAAATATTAAATCTAAGGTAGTAGAGTATTAATGCCTATAAACATCTAAAACGTGTCTGTTTTCCAACAAAAGGTTTAAAGGATTTGATTAAGTTTAGCATACAAATGGAGAATGAGTTAGATTGATACATAGAATACATAATCTAGCTCTAAAAAGGTATATCAGTCCATCAAAAAAAAGTAAACATAAAAGAGAAAAAGGTGTAGCACTTAAATTTACCTAGAAAAATGTAAGGGACCAAGTTGCAAAGGATATCTATCTACACAATTAAACAAGAAATGTTTTTCTTTAACTTCAAATTTACAGCTTTAATTAATTTCTTTTTCTGTCAGTTCCACGAATTTTTTATAAGAAGTTCTTATCAAAAATTCGTGGAAGAGACAAATAAATGAAATTATGTAACTACTTAGGCTACACCTATTGTAGAAAAAATACTTTTGAAAAAAAAAATGAACATATAAACCAAATAAATATGAAACAATATCTGATTCAAAAGCAACAAAACCTACTTACGGTAATACACCTAGCTTAATGTAAAAAGTAGATCATTTAAAATTTTATGATACTTAAGTAAATTTTATAGATAAAACATTGAATCCAACAGAAAAGTAGTTTAAATGTTTCACAAAAGAACATTTCATGTACTTATTTCATTATAATATTGTTGTAAATTTTGGGTATAAACAGGACCACTATTTTTCTTAACAACAAGTATTTATAAATCTTAACTTTCAGGTGAAAATACTTTTATATAAAATAGAGCGTTAATTTTTTTGTTTCATTAAAAGTATTTATAGCAGTAGTTAACAGAGTGAGCACAATATTAAGAATTACTGTGCACGTGCAAGCTGTAAAATGCTTCGCTCTAAATGCCTCTAAGCTAGTGAGAGGTCCTAGTAGACGAGGAAATTTTAACTTGTGAGGAGCTGTAATTCCTTGTTAAGTTTAAATTAGAAAGACAACAATGTTAACTAGGGGCAAAATACGACAGTAGCATTCGATTTTCAATATATTTTACTATCAACACGGAAAAGAGAAAGATTCTGAGAAAATTCCAGATTCAGAATGTTACTAATCTTAGAACGTATTTAACGCTATAAGTTGTATTGACACAAATCGAAATGCTTTGTCTAAGTTTATTAAAGTTTGCGTTACCAATTCTGTTTTAATTTTTTTATCCGACTGAATAAGTGATTGATTTGAAAACTTTTCCTTTTCGGAATTTATTAAAATTATAAGACATGTTCCCGTGAATATGGTAAAACAATTAGTGAGTTAGAAACAGAAAGTTATGTCACTTACATAACTTTCTGTTTTGTTGTAAGTTATGATTTCATTTCTGTGAAAATATTTTTGTAATCATTGTTCAGAGTCTAATTTTTCTTTGTGTCGTTTGCATGTATTCTGGAGTTGTCCTTCAAAAACAAAGTAACAAGAAAATGCAGCACCATTACTATGTGTTACAGAAGCACAATGCCATAGATATATTTCTAATGTTTTCACTTCTATAGAGCAACCAACGATACCGTGTTCAAGTATCGGTTTGCGGATGACCAGCGGTTGAAATACTGTAACTGTACATTCTAACAAACATATGGCGCATTTGTGCGGGTCTCGTCGTCCGATAGTGCAAATGACAAACTTTGCACCACACATTTATTACCCTATGTTTAAATTTTAGATGTTGACGGATAGAATTTTTTTATATCCGCGTGGTGACGGATTAAGAATACAGTGTCACCAACCCTATTCATCCCGCGGGTGTCGTAAAAAGCGACTAAGGGATAAACTACGCAAGAAAACATCAATGCAAAGAGAAGGAAAACTTGAAACCAATCCTATACCAACCCGTCTGGCCAGCGTGGTATAGTAGGCCAAAACCTCCTTTCTAAGGAGAGGCCTATAGTCTAGCAGTGGACTGTTGAAGGCTGTTGATGATGATGAACTTTTCCTAATGAATATTCTTTGTAAGAAAAACACGTAACTTTATAGCATTGTTCCAGATATAAAAGCATATTAAGAAACAAATGATCAAACAAAGTAATTGAAAGGAAAATGTATTGTTCTGATCAGAGATTAGAAGGCAATGAAAGTTTTAGTTAGTGTTTGTTGCTGCTCAAATACTGTTCTGAAGAGATTAATATTTTTATTTTCGTATTATATTTTTATATTAAGTAAGTGTTTCTTCGTAATATTAAGTATTCTTTTTAAGCAGGGTGTGTTGTAGGTGAGAAAATGATCAAAAAGTAGAAGACCGAGTAGAAATATTAAAAAAATTTAAATCTCACAATATATAAGATGTATAATATTATACACGATTTAGAAATAAAAACGAATAATTATCAGGGCTTGTTTTTTATATTAAAAGTTTTATACTATACATGCTCACACATCGCTATTTCTCATAACTTGTACGTCAGCTGTGAAATGTACAATCTGTATACCAGACAACTTGTATTAGTTTCAATACAACTTGAGCTGTCTCGATGACGTTAAGTGTTGTATCTCGTATTCTAAAAGTTACAGCTTTTAAATATATTGATGAAAAACTTCAAGTGTGTTACGTTACAGTGGTATTTGTTTTCAAACTACTAGAAAGGGAAAAAGTTATGGCTCCTTTGATAAGGAAATATGAGAATATGGATAATATGTAACTCTAAATCACTAATGAAATTCTAAATTATACTGGTATATATAGGCGGCTGAACTTCTTTTCCTCAGTTGATTTGTTTCATCGTTGGAAATATAAAATATATTTCACTAAAAAAGATTGGTATGAAAATAGTGCTTTATGTCTATCATATCGTAGTCGGCAGCTGCCGCTTGTTATAATTGAGCAAATATTCAAATTAGGCAAGCTGAGAAATATTTTTCGTTAAATGAAACTTCGTATCAGGTTTACGAAAAGGAAAATATACAATTGCACAAGCTGTGCTTATTACTGATTGTCTTGGAGTCAACATATTGCACTTATAAGCCTAGGGTTGTAAAAAACTTTAACAATTTACATACATAAACCCATTATCTAATATCTTGTTCAAAACTAGTTCAAACGTTGTGTGTTTATTGACTAGTTACATCGATGTTTCATAACTGAGTTACCTTTATAGTTCTTTTATTAAAATACTAAGATAATAACACTGATTGTATTCTGAAAATAATACTACTTAGTAATTTATATTATATAATAGTTGAAATAAATTATATCTCATAAGATTAGTTTGCCCGGTTCCGTAGTTCAGGACTCAAAACCCTTATAGTTTCGTCATGTCCTCGACCGAACCCTATTCTATGCGTGGCCTGACACGCACCGAGCCGATTTTTTCATTTCGATTTTCTAATTAAGTATACACTGTAATAACCATAAATATGTTATTGTGGCGACTGCTACATACAGCGCGACGAAAACACACAACAGCGCCATCTACCAAATAAACACGGAACCACTAAGAAACACGGAAACGAGCTAAACGGAGTAACTACCAATCCTGAATCGCGATGGAGCGATTTCCGCGCCGATTAGCATACATCCAACATCAGAGCATCAACTGTTAGGCAGTGGCCCTCCAGGCATGATCACCTAGCCTGGTCGGAAGATCCTCCCTTTGTGTTAGAAGAACACGATACTCCACATTATATTATTAAATGAGTCATAAAAAATCATGTCTAGTTTAATACAGATGCTAGAAAATTCAGATTCTTTGAAAAACTGGTTAATTATAGTAGTACACATTGAATGAAGGTAAAACAAATTGATAGATGTCACTGCACACAGCGTCCAAGCGGAAAGAAGGGCGTCACAGGCGAGCACAGAGTAATTAACTTGCAGCGGTGACTCGACACAACACTATTAAAAACTTCCCCCGCTCACAATTTGGAGCCATTAAAAAAGCGAACTACTTTCTTCGTTTCATAGAACTAGTATCGTTACTTCAAAAAAAATATTTTGCTATATTTCATCATATTTTTAAAACAATTTTTGATTAGGTACTAACAGTTAACGCATATTTGAAGAATTAATAATGTCAGTTAGTATATATTTCCTAGTATAATCTATATTATGATAGGCGAACCACCGAGCTACTGAGTCTAGGGTCTCGTTTTCTCATCCATTAGAGTGAGGGGAAATACCTAGAAAAACTGTAAATTTTTATAATTTTTTTCTACAGTAAATAAACGTATCAGAGCATTTGTCTCGATCATAAATGAACCGCCCGCGTACATGTTAATGAAAATTATTTTCCAAAAGCTTAACTAAACTTTTATACCCTATTACTTATCAAATTCATTATATATATGTATACAAAAACAATAATATAAATATAAGTGATTGTTTAGAAAAGTTTTTTTTTTGGATATAGTAATAAATATAACTACATACCTGTACTTCATCAGAATATGTTTATTTTAAACTGTGAGATTTATATTTCTTATATCGCATAGTTATCGATATAGCCCACAGAATAAGCAAAATGAAGTGACAGTGAACTACCTATATTAGCCTCAGAACCAATAACCGTTGCGGTAAACGAGTTCTTGAGTAGAGACCGCGTTTCGGTAAACATAGTGTAGGACGTCTATAGACCAGGAGGAGTGATGATTTGCGTAAGACGGCTGGCTAGAGCTGGATGTAAAAAACCAAGGATCAAACCAAGGTGCGTGCAATGGGTGAAGCTCATGTCTCATGTCATGAAGTGAACTGCGATAGATAGTGGTGGTGATGATAATGAAGTAGACTATATGAAAGGTTTTAAGAACATTTATATTATCTATGGCAGCCGGGACATTATTTCGAGTCTAGTGACATCTCAACATTCAATATGTAAAAACTATAAATATTTAGTCTTTGTAAACATAAAATATTTATTGTAATTATTACAAAATAATAATTTTAATGGCCCCAATGATACAAAACGCTTGAATTTATTAATAATTTAAAAGTCTCGCTAGCGGTAATTTCCAATTAGGAGTTGAACAAAATATTTAATGAACTATTTACTTTGTTCCAACTTGTACTCCAGGCTAAACTTGCAGTTCATTCAGGCCAAAGAGGCACTTTATTAATAAGTATACGAGAAAACTTTGTTACAAGATAAATTAGTGTAGACTATCGTCCGCGTCGTTTCGAACAAACTACTGGAACTACAAAGACGAGGCAAAATATTAGTGAAAAAAAAAGGATTATTATCTGTGATACAACATTTTTGCTTCGTATCTTAGTCAAAGCTAGGTAGTAGTGTCATAGTTTGATTTGTTTAAATGTATGCGCAGTTTCATAATTCCTAATTCTAAAAACACTTTTAAAAAATAAAATAGTTCACAAAAAAATTAAAAACTGTGTGTATTTCTGATTTTATAGTTATACATTTTATGACCATATTTTAAGCGAGTCAATTTTAAGTTTATGTTTTCACTTAATTATATAATATCATTTTTTAGAATAAAAAGATTTTACGTCAATGGTCAAGGTCAAGTTTCTATCGGTTCATTCTTCAAAAATTTTATCTACAAAAGCAATCAGATCAAATCGTTTAGAAACTATATTTGGGAAAATTTAATCTAAACAAAAAATAAAACATATTTCAAAATTTGAAATGAATGAAAAATTATAATGAGTGTGTAAATAAGTGTAGACTTAGGTATAATTTTAATGTGTAATGTACAACTACAAGAGTGAGCAGCAGCTTCTTATTTTATCCCCAATTATAACTGACTTTATTATCCAAATAACTTATTTACGACTTTTATTGAGGCACATAGGAAATGTCACTTTTTGTAGATGACAAATTTAATTTTCCTCCTCATTAATTACCCTTCAAAACAAGACGACGTTTTTGGCAGATCTTCAAAAATATTATAGTAGCACGTGTCAACATAATGAGGATCTCCGAATAGCTAATTTATCTTAAGATAATCACGATAAGGGTTTATGTAGATGACAATCGCCAAGAGGAAAATAAACCGAAATGCTGCCTTAAGAAGCCTTTGACATTCTATCTGATAATTAAATATTGCTTACATAGAACAAAAATTATAAATTGTTATTTCAAGATACAAAATACAAACTTCAAACTAATCTAGGCTAGTAGCGGGTCCGGTGTCCACTCAAGGCTAGAATATGTAGAGAATGATATTTTTTGTTGTTTAAAGGTTATATTTTATCAATATTCATGTATGAACTCAGTAGCAGCTCACGCGTTTCCTTTTCACGGGGCTGACAAGGCACTTCACTAGGCCATCATACTGTCTGCATACGCGGTGGCTCGCACTCTTGGATTCTATTCATACTTGCCACGTGTTTATCAGCTGTCTTCTTATACGTACGTATATATGTAGGTAGTAGAGCCAGGTTGATTTCAGCACGAATAGACCGACTCGACCGGGGCAGTACTACCCTCACACAGAAGACCATCCGACATAATGACAGCATTCTTGCTGTCGTATTTCGTTGGTGAGTGTGAGACCGGAGGCCCAATCATTCTGCATCATTCTCCTGCCCTTCGAAGGCCGGGAGAATGATGCACAATAATCAAACCAGGCTGCCATGATAAGGGTCACCATGCTACATTGTCTACCCTCACAATAAGCATGGTGACCCCTACTCCTGGATTCTACTCATGCTTTCCATCAGGCAGAGTAAAGTCACTTTGGCAGGCTTAAATATAAACAAAAAAAATATATATATACTGTACAACTGGCAGACTATCGCTACCGTGTGTAATTTTTTTGAAGTCTTTAAACGAACGAATAGCACTCAAAATTTAGATTTAGCTAAATTTTATAACATTTTTTTTACTACTACATTTTTTTTACAAACACAACCGTGTTTAAAAAAAAATTTTAGGTCCAGTCAATAGGGCACTAGGCACTCAAAGGTTAAGATTGAAAACGCTTAATAAGTCACATTATCAACACCCCATAACGACCCACTGGGCTCGAGTGTACTCTCAGGAGAGGATGAAGGCCACACGTCCCCACGCTGGCCGAAAAGTCACATAGTAATTAATAAATAAAAAAATAAAAAACTTATTATTGATATACTATATTCACTGTTATAGTGACCTAAAAATTAACATAAGCTACAGTAATCGAAATCCACTTCATACATTGATGAGTTTTAAGTATGTACAAACGTGATTCCCGTTTGGCAGCTCGCCATAGTATAGTCACTGCTCTCAAAACTTCATCGAGATGAGGTCAATTGGTTGTTATGTAATTCGGTTAAGGTCACTATGATAATGCAAAATGCAGTTCATTTGAACTATAGTAAAAAGAAACCTCTTAACAGTGGTTTTGATATATTTATTAACAACTT
This sequence comes from Phragmatobia fuliginosa, assembly GCA_932526445.1. Lineage (NCBI taxonomy): Eukaryota > Metazoa > Arthropoda > Insecta > Lepidoptera > Erebidae > Phragmatobia > Phragmatobia fuliginosa. The sequence continues at coordinate 678,673 of OW052065.1, forward strand.
ATATACACAGCTTATACTTGATGTTGATCACATACAGCTTTTAACACTCTTATCAGAATAGTAATATTATATTTCAATGATTTAAAATAAAAACTTTTGTTTTCAATTTTCATCACATCAGCAAAAAAAGGGTAAATAATAGTACTTTGTTCTTAATTGTTTTCAGACATAGCATTTCAATTCAATATGGTGATTAAAAGTAAAAATAGAAAAATCCATTTGCTACAATCCTGACAAAGTACTGGCGCCTCTTCCACTTTCTACCAAAAAAGGTTGATTACGGGTTCTTAAGACAAAATATACATTGGCTACTGTTTTCAACAAATATATTAATATAGTTTTCAAAGACAGTTAGGTAGTAGATGAAACAATTAAGACTAACAAGGAATTTCCAAGACCTGACGTAAATGTATCGACTATAAGCTGAGCATCGGTGGAGTATAATCATAATGTGAAGTAGAGAGGGCGCTATACATGGCCGCGTGCGTTGGCTCTAAGCCAGCTCCTTAATACTTTTCCATCGAAACACTAACGTATAATGGAAGTAAAATATGTAGGTAGAAAGTGCACGAAATAGAGGCGGTATTTAAATCCACGAGTTTCCAGAGTAGGCTCACTGAGGTAGTAGAACCACGCTGGTTCCAGCACAAATGTGCCGGCTCGACCGGGGCAGTACTACCCTCACATAGAAGACCATCCTAATAATGACAGTGTTGTTGCTGTCGTATTTCGTTGGTGTGACTGGAGACTGGAGGCCCAATCATTCTGAAGGCCGGGAGAATGATGCAGAATTATTTAACCAGGCCATTATGGTATGGGTCACAGTGCTACGTTGCCTACCCTCAAAATGAGCATGGTGGCCCCTACTCCTGGATTCTACTCATGTTTTCCATCAGGCAGTCACTATGGTAGGCTTAAATATAAAAAAAATGGTTATTATTAAACGGTAATTTATAAAATTACGAGTGTTAGACTGCATAGATTGATTCCCAATAATATTACATTATCATCGTAATTGTCGCATTCAATTATACCTTGTTTGGGTTTCTGCTGTTTTATTAGATGGCCAACCGTCTTAATTTGAGTATTTCATTTGCCCATTAAGGCTTCTAAAGAATAAATTAGCGGTCTCCTCAAAACTAAGAAATGACCGGAAATAGAAAAACAAAATAAAGCAGTGGCGCAAGGTCCGATGGCCTAGCTTTTCGTGAAGAATTTCGTGAGTTCTCGACAGATTAATTTCCCGTTCCCAGTTACTGTTTCATCCGAGCTCACCTCGGCTATTTTAACGGGAAATAAATTGTGGCACGGAGTACAGGCTAATAGCGGCACTGAACTCTAGGCGCTTTATTTCCATTAAATTTAGATTATTCGGCTTCGTATGGGAGTTATTGAAATTCTCAAATTTATTTACCTACAATATGCTTGTATTACACATCATATAAACCTTTTTTCTTGAATTACTCTACATACTGCTGAATCCTTTGAGTAGTTTAAAAGATGTAAGAAAACAGACAGCAGAAGTGACTCCATTTTGTATCGTGTAAAGGTTCATATAATTTCTTAACCAATTTATTTCTATCAAAAACCCTTATGGGCAGACGTTTTCAATCTGGTCAAGTGCGGGTTGGAGAACAACCCGCACTATATACAATGTTTCAGGAAAATTATCGTTATCCATATTTCATCAGCTTTTCAATCGCTTGTTCGATTTTGGTTAGTTATTATCAATTTATGAATTGTTCAATATTACAGAAGCTACAATAAACATATTTTTTTAAAGTATTAACTGCAAAAATGCATCTATTCTTGCCTAATGGAAATTATGAGTAGAATCCAGCTCACCATCCTCATTGCGAACGTGAACGATGCAGCTTGGTGACCCACATATGGCGGCTCAGTGAAATGCTTTTTCACGCTTCGTGTAAAATACCTTATTAAAAAGAAGGGCAGGAAAAGGGGGACATAAAAGGCGTGACAATCAAGTAAAAAAAGAAAAAAATCTATTCCAATTTTTTTTCTTGGTTAAATGTGTATGCACTTCAAATTAAATATTAAGTATAACTGCTGTCCACCCATAGCTTGGGCCGAAGAAAATGTGAAATCAATTTAGCGTTGAAGGCGCGCGGGCGCATCACTCTGAATCGATTACAGTCCTCTGTTTGTCCGGTAATGGACCTCCGAGACGTAACTCATTTGTCTTTGTCTCTCAATCACGCTGTTTGTTTTGCGACAAACACAAATACCCTTACCACAGGCTACTCTGTAACCTATCAAGGGTGACATAACTTCACCCACAATATTATGTCCACGTATAAATTGTCATTGTAAATTTGAAATTTGAAATAAATTTAATTTAATTTGAATAGAAAAAAAAAAAGTATGTAGGTGATCATTATGTCTGTTTCATATAAATAATAATATTTCGGACTTAGGACACACAACGCCATAGTCTAGTTTATATAAATAAACCATAAATTATATACCCGTAAATAACTTTAAAACCATTACCGCCGCGCCGCTACCGCTAATATCAAAGGATTGCAACAGCTGGGTATCAAGTACAGACACAGCGATTAAACTAATATTCGACATAGTCAAACAAATACCGAAAGTCGATGATTTCAAATAAATACTTGCTTCAAATAAAAAATACAGCACAGTTTGTCGAGCTCTACTCTACTCTGCACAATTGGTTATAGTTTTTGATACGTTTTGCACTATTAGTTGGAAATTTCTCAAGGAAATTTTATAGGGGTATAAACTAGCTTTCGTTTATGTCGATAATTGCGTTAAAAAGGAAGGAAGGACATGGGAAGGCTTTTTTATATTAATGTTGTAAGACAATTGACGTTGTTGATATTTAATCTAATCAACTCATTTCTAACTAGTGATAAAATGAACATCTTGCCCTAGAATATACCCTATTGTTGTCGTAATCATCTATTCAACATGGGTCTAGTCGATAAAACCAATCTTAATCCAACGATATAAAATTGAAATTGGGATGCAGGGAACCATAAACGGAGATTGGTAATACTGACCGCTCGAACATACTTACTGAAGTGACTTACAATATTTTAGTGGTACTTGGCGCCGGTCCAGAGTGTTAACAGAGCGTGATGCTCACAGTGACAGTCCGCCAATGTTACATTATGGTTTTAGGAATAAAGGAGTATGTGATCTATCAACTATTGTCAATACCATTCGAAAGTAAATCTATCTGTGTGTCTATCTTTCACAACTAAACTGGTGCACTTATTTTAATAAGGTTTAGCATGGAGATAGTTTGATCCTTGACGTGGACGAAGGCGAATTGGCAAGCAAAAGCCAACAGTATATATCCATTTTTAGAAAATATAGTATAGCCAAGGAAACACGGTACTTAAAACTGAAATGCTTAACTATAACTATGCAGTTGAAGTGACGTTGACGCAGTCGTTAGCGGAATTGCGCTCAGAAGTGGCGCACCGTTGGAAAAACAATTTTACATTTTGTAGGTAGCACATTTCATCACAGATTTAGAAAATGTACCTCAAACTTTTAAACTGAAAAATAACTTCTCGTACATAAAATTTGTTTTCCAGAATTGAAAATATACAAAATTAAATTTTAGAGGAGACTTTTTACCCGATTACAAATGAGCTAAAAGGAGGGTAATAGTTTTGGCAGTCTGTTACTGTAGTCAAACTTCTGGACTGCTTTAATGCATGGGCTATCATAATAATGGTCCATGTGATATAGGCTATATAAAGAAGTGTTTTTGCTGTCGGGTTACATATTTTCAAACTTATTTTTGTTCAGTTTGTGTTTTGAAACCTTTCCTCTTACCGCCAAATATTGTGATGCCATCCTACTTTGATCCCTTTATGACGCTCCTTACGGTCTAAGTATGGTTCTCTGGGAATAGGGTAGCCACTTATAGCACTAATGATTATAGCAACGATAAATGACAAGCTATTGCCATCTAGGGTAAAACTATAATTCTACGTATATTTATACTTATACATTTGTATCTATACCTATCTTTCTGTCTTCAGTTACTAAATTATATGTATTAAGTTATAAAATTTAAATGTGTTGTCAAAGTAAATCCAACGGTTATATTGCAGACTCACATTCGCCAATAAAGTCGAGATGTGTTCGGTTTAGTGCACTTTTTATATCACCGACACTTCGCGACGTCATAAAATATTTATATTTTATAGGTGCAAATAAAACATTTACGTCCTACAAAACTCACCTGAAAATAAATAAAAATATCTTCTTGGAACGTAATCTAATTCAACATTGACTAGTAAAGAAAATTGTTAGATAATAAAAATGATAATAAACTGTGAATCATCTAAATAAATAAAACATGTAACTTAAATATTGGTGTCGTGTTGTACAGAGGACAACATAACTGCAAAGAGAAGGTAAACTAAAAACGAACACTACTCGCCGTCTGACCTATAAAGCTAAAACCGTCTTTATAAGAAAAGGCCTATGACCAGCGGTGGACTATTCAAGGCTATTGTTGTTTAGATAGCTTTTCACTATGTACACTTATCAAAATGTAGTTTTATCTGTAGTGTGTGTCTGTCTTACTAACTTTTAAACTTTCGCGTTCCATGACAATTATTATTATTTTTACGAACCTATTGAAAAACATACCACCTCGCTTTTCTGCGCAGTCGGTTAAACACCAGAATAGGGACTCATCGGTTTGCTTAAAGAATAGGGACACTGTTAGTGTCGTATGTGACGGTACATGGCGACACAAAAACATCAACAATATCGAAAATGTGCGGGTAGATGAAGAACCTTCTACTTCACGGATTCGACGACGGAGGGCGTGCGCCGATGAGCCAGTCAGCCTGTGACCACGGCCGGTGCAACCTGGTCGAAACGTCAGGCAAATCAGAGGTATGTAATACCCTAAATAAGTGATCGCGTTAATTCCCCTAAAAATAATAATAATGTGTGTCTGTCTGTCCTTATGTGACTTTAATTTCATTAATTATAAGTTTTAAATTAAAGTCAAAACTTCAGATTAAGACCCATATATTTCTTAAAATTTATAGTGACGCAATAAAGATTGTACAGTGATTGTTTCTTTATTTACATAATCAAAAAAACTGCAGTTTGTTTTTATCAGTAGCCTGAGGTTGTGTAATTATTATTTGTGCCATAATACTGATAAACATGTTTCTAAAAACAGATAAATTATAGATCAATTGTACTTAGAACAAACTACCATCCTCATAAATACCGCCTACAATCTTTAGCTTATCAGTTAGGTTTACTAATCTTTATACAACAGGTTAGTCGAAAAATTAACGTAGATGATGTTCGTTACTGTATAGGTAGATAGTGAATAAAATCGCTTCTTCTTCCTAGCCTTTATTTTTTTCAAGATTATTTGGGGTTGGTTACTAGTTGTAACATAAATAACGATTTTTGAAATAAATAAAATTATTTATTAATTTGTGTCTCAACAACACATACTTATTACATTTATAAAGCAGATAGAACAGAGAGACATCTGAGAAAATATTTGTGTTACTAATATTTTCTCAGATGTCTCTCTGTTCTATGCTAAACTCGACAGGGTCCATAATTGTTATATACCTTATGCTTCTATCAACTATGAAATTACAATATGTAAGCAATAAAGTATTGAGTATGTTTAATAAGAACCGGGATCACAGCTTACCATGCTCTCCGAGACACCGGTGTGAAATAACTATTAACTTGTGAAATAAATAAATAATTACTAATATTAACAATTAATTATCAGAAAAATCCAACAACACTTTTGGACTCGAGACCTCTTGATCGATACGGAAGCCACTAGACCATTGTGGCTTTCAGGAGGAAATGAAAAGGACTTCTATACAACTATATATTCAGACAGCTTCACATCACAATAAAAGTTTATTTATTGCTGTACACTTACCCGGTTGGCGAACAATCTCATTTGTAGGGCACGGTGATTGAGGCTGAAACTATAAAGAGAGCAATAAGATTGTACGATTTCAATGTATGGGCCACTTAATTGTTTACTTGATTAGCCGGATAAAAAGATTAGGGTTGTTATGTTTTCTAAAGAAATACCCTACTGGGTTACTTCTTTTTGTGTATTGCAGGCTATGGCACATAAGCACTTTAGTCCAAAACTTACAGAATAATTACCAAAATATTCAATATCACGAGTTCATCTGTTAATTAAATGAATATAATACTTGCTTGTTTGATAGTTAAATGAAAATGACCCATTATTTTGTTTGTTCATATTACTTAACACACACACACACACACAACACACATACACAAAACACCCACACACACACACACACACACACACACACACACACACACACACACACACACACACACACACACACACACACACACACACACACACACACACACACACACACACACACACATACATATTATGTCTACGTACAAATTGTCATTGTAAATTTGAAATATGAAATAAATAAAGTATCAAAACAATGAATATAATATTTTTGACTATATTATACATACGAACGTAACTTCAAATGGAATTAAGAACACGGGTTCGTGTATTAAAATAAAATATATAGATATTTCAGCACCAAGCGAAGTGAGCATTTAAGAGTATGTTTTTTTTTTTTTTTTTTTTAAAGACAACTCCCGCAGTAGGAATATAAATTCCTGTGTCGCGGGGGACTTTACAAACATACATGAAACGGACACAAAGAACACCCAGACTCAGAACAACAAATTGTGAATCACACAAAGTGTTGTCCTACGTGGGATTTGAACCCACGACACTTGGCGCAGTAGGAAGCGGCGTGGCGACCGCTTATACCACTAGGCCAACCGTGCAGTCGATTAATAAATCAATCTTATAATTTTAGCTAAAGAAATTGCACATTTTACAGCTCTTCAATTTATTTAATTGGTTTTCGGAACGATCTTGATAGCTACTATCTACATAATCAAGAATTGGAAGAAGTAATGAGTTCGAAGCTCAATTTTAGTCTTGGAAAAAATGTTCTTAGCTATCTAATGAAAGCAATCGTAGTACTTTTACTATTTGCTGCTGTGGACTCAAAGAAGTTAATTCAAAATCTTAAGATTTTTGGGATCGAAGCTCAATGACTATATTAGATAGTATGATGCCTACTTTTTACCGTATTATTATGTGACATAAATCTATTGAACATGTGTGATTTAAAAAAAACTACTTATACCATCTACAGCTTTGGTTAATACTAGCTGACCCGGTGAACTTTGAAATACCAGAACTTGATCGTATCGCCACCTGTTGGGTCTTATTGCAAATCTAAACCATTCTAGACCCTACTTGAAAAGACAAAAAAAGGTCCTTTAAAAAAGGTCCAAAAAATGGTTAATAATTTTCTTTGTTTAGAAGGAGTTCAATTACGAATACACAAACAGAAGATTTGTACAATAATATAGTAATAATGGCAGATGTAGTAATAATTTCATTTACGGAACAGCTATATGAGCCGCAAACGTGGTGTAGGCGCCCAAAGGCCAGGTGCAGTGACGATCCAGCCATCCTGTGCAAATCTCGGTAGGAAGGCAGGATAGCTGGCAGGAGCCGGATGCGAGAAGCCCAAAATCAACCAAAGTGGTGTGCAATTGTAGAAGGCTTTGTCCAGCAGTGGACTGCGATGGACTGATGATGATGATGACGGAACAGTTCTTTGGGAATATATTCAAAGATTGTAGGACATAGTAGGAAGTCTAAACTAACAGAATCAAATGCATTGGTAGAATCAAACAAGCAATTACGTTCATAGTTATTCAGGTTATCTACTGATCTTTCAAGCAAGAATCGTACAACGGAGTCGGCAAGAACAAAGAAATATTACTATATACTATTATATTTAAGTTTAGTCTAGAGAGCTTTCTTAAAAAAATAATCAAAATGATACCTCAATACAAAGTAATGATGGACAACTCCATGATTATAAACGTTTCTTTTGTATGTAAATATCTATCAGAATTGTGTTTTGATAATTTAAATTTTACTCAGTCTTCAAGTATAATTCGAATCGAATATAAATTGTATTCTAATAAAATTGATTGAATGCGATGCTTTAGCAAATTAGCTTTGAAATGTCCTAAAATGTGTTTTATTGATGGCCAAATAAAGTTTATGTTCTTTCAGGCCAATAAATATTTTATTGGATTCTAAAAAGGTTGTTTGGAATCCGGCTCGTTTGTAAGTCGAAACCCAGCAATCGAGGCGATCAATTTTGTTCTCGCTAAAAGGGGATATTTTCACTTCTAGGCTCACATGTCTGCTTTACTGTACAGTATCTACAATAGAAGACCAAAAGTGTGGCAGTAGGGAGGCACGGATGTAGTGTTTACCAACATAAATCTTCGATTACTCTACTTGTCTTCTTTTCGTTATGCTCTTCTGGAAATATTTGCATTACGTTGCTAGTAGAGAGTTACATTTGGTCTGTCACCACTGCATCCTAATAAACATTTGGTTTACCTGGTAATAATTTCATTTAAATGAGACTTTTAACGAAGATCGAACCATTGATCGATCGTGGCGTCGAGGCATAATAATATGTCCAGCAGTAGACTGCGACTGATGATGATTATGGGAGTTTTATCTGAAGAAAACTGGAAAAAGTATGAAGGAAAATACGGCTCTTTTTATACTTCTACAACAGAACCAAAACTGACTGAAAAGAAGCATACGAGAGAGGTAAATTTGTTTAATACAACAACGTTTCAAATGCTGCAAATATCACACACTTATAAATCTCACTTAACGTATAATCGCAGTTAAATTAATTCTAAGAGTTGCGTTCCTGAAGAATAATTACAGCTCTTTGTTACTGCATTACACGTACGACTAACACGTTATTTATGAGATATTCTATTTTGAATTATGAAATGTATAAATGTAGATATTGTTTATTTCAAAAAACAGTGTCGTTGGTCTATAATTCTTTCTTTATTTTTAATTCAGTGCTTCAGAGGGTATTGGATAGTTATATTTATTCATTTTGTTAGCTCTACTCTAACTCTAACTCAACTCTACTCCGTGATCATGGCGCTTGCAACAGTGCCGAAATATCGGAAACTCACCAACAAAAAGGTACATGGTAGCAATCCCGCAGATTTCTGTTTTAATCATTTTGTTAAATTTACATTACTATTTTTCAGTCTAAATTTAAATTCGTATAAAAATACTAGTGTTACGTTAAATTGAATAAAAGCCTTATTAATAAGTAGCGTTATAAATAAGACATGGCCTTACAAATTTAATTATTTCTTCACAATCGGGTTAGAGGTAATTTGAAAACCTCTAAGGTGCTTATAAGCTTTAGAATAGAAGCAGGTACTCATGTCCACGTTCATAGAATGTACCTACAACTTTTGAACAAGTTGAAAATTGACTTGTCCTTTTTAGGGTTCCATGGTTAAGGACTCGAAACCCTAATAGATTCGTCATGTCCGTCCGTCCATCCGTCTTCGACCTACCTTCCCAACGTTTGCTGCTAGAAGGATGAAACATTGCATGAATATGTGTTGTAATTACAAACAAAGATAAAGTGCTACAATAAAATTATGAAAATCATCTTTATTTAGGGTACCTTCCCTACACGTAAAATGGGATGATTTTTGTTTCTCGCGTCCACCCCAACGCGTGGGGTATCATTAAATAGGGTTTTTTAAAACATTGTAGGGTTGCTATATAAAATGCTAAAATAGGTTTTATTTTTCGATTTAGATCTCCGTAAAAACCCCAGCGTCTCAAAGTGAAACTGGCTCAAAAAATCTGAAAAAAATCATGGTAGTAGCCCATATATTGAACTTTCAAGGCAAAGAATACCGGATTTGATAACTTTTTATTTTAGGAGTTATAGGGGCCTAAAATGCACTCACTTGGAAAAATTCGTAGATTAATAAAGAAATAATAAGTTAATTTAACAATTGTCTATTGGACACGATTTTACATCAATCTATCTATCTACCTACCTACTACGGAACCCTATCCTACGCATTCTCTAATATGCAGTTGCCCATTTTTTTTTAAACATTAATGTTGTTATGGGTTTATTTATTTCTAGTAGATAGAAGGTAATAGATACTTAATTAGAAATTTGTTGTTTAACTGATACATCAAAATATGTTGCTTTAGGTTTCCAGCTAGATACCAATTGCTTTTAACGGCTTTTACTGGACTTAGGTATCTCCTAAAAAATTAGACCTTAATAAGTTCTCTAGTCTGCACTTTTTATGCAAATTGCGATGTTCACTAGCTATTTTACATTTAACAAAAGAAAATAGTACACGATCTACTACAAAACGTTATTGTGATATAGTCAAAATTAGCAACACATGCAAAAAATGTTTGATATTCTTTTGCCTTTCATTTAAGTAACTTATTCAATTAATTATGATTACTCACGACGACAGAGATTATTATTATTTACTAAAAGAAATTTCAAAGTTAAAGTAGTTTTTTTCTCTGTTATTTCAATTAATTAAATGAACATGCCATAAATAAAATCTAAGTGAATGAAATTTCACTATACACATTTGTCAAAACTGAAAAATGCAAAAAAAAAAATATATAGATCAAAATAATTACTAAGAGAGTCTAAGCCTCATTTTGTATCTCACAAAAAGCTACATCATAACACGCCTCTTAAATAAATTAATCACTTTTACAAATAAAACTCCCCCAAACTCCATTGGAGCTCGGAAGCCCGCTAAGATGTTTTAAATCTCGGTTATTTCTTATTTACTTAACTAAATAAAGTCTCACCGGCTTATGATAAAGCAATTTCTTTTGGGTGGAAAAAATGTGAACACCGCTTTCAGTGTGATTAAAAGTCATGGGAATTATTTGACAGCGAATTTTCTTGTTGACGATGCTGCATCAAGGGAGCTGATAAAATTATGATGTTTATACGTACAGGGATTCAAGTGTAGTGGGGCAGACTCGGCAAAACATATCAAGTTTTACACTTAACATTAGATGTTCATAATTTTATTTTTTAATTGAGTCAACTAAATTACACATTGTTCATAGCTTTTCATCATAATTGTGATTTTGACATCGTTAATGTGAATTTAATGAAGAACAGTAAAGATCAGAAGAACATGAAGAAGTAAATATTTCAGCAGACAAACAATTGACCTAACCACTCAAAAAGTTCTTCACTAAATTTATAAAATTTAAAGAGCTTTATAGGATTTATGCAAATTAAAATTCATCCCAATTGTAAATACCCAATGCTGTACACACTTGAACTAAAACTGATTTATTTCTGTAAAATTGAGTTATTATTTAAAGATATAACAAGGATAAATTTAGACTTAGTTTCTATCGAGTTGAAAAAATATTAAAATTGAATTTGAAAACCTAATTTAACGTATGAGTTATTTTGATTAAGCAAAAGTAAACATCAAATAATTGATAAGACTATTTTATTTTACATCACATCATCATCAACGGCCATTTACAGTTCTCTTCTCTTTCTCCTCTTTGCAGTGATGATGTCCTGCGTAGTTTACTCCCTCAGTCGTTTTTGAATGAAAGTAGAATGAAGACGGGTAGTAACACTCCCTTTTATTAACCTGTCACGGACAGTAATTTTCCATAAATGAAATGTTTTTTTATATATACATAAGTCTACCAAAGTGACCCTACTCTGCCTGATGGAAAGTATGAGTAGAATCCAGGAGTAGGGGTGCCTACCTCACTGTGAGGGTATGCAGAATCGTGACCCATACAATGGTGGCCTGGTTACATGTTTCTGCATCATCCTAATCCCGGGCCGGGAGAATGAGGCAGGATGATTATGCCTCCGGCCTCACAATCACCAAAGAAATACGACGGCAAGAATGCTGTAATTATTAATGATGATCTTCTGTGCGAGGGCAGTAGCTACTGCATTGGTTGAACTGTCCCATTCGTCTCTATAATATTCCTACCTAACATTCGTTACAGTCATCGTAATGCAAAAATCAAAAAGGACTTTACATGCTAACCGTTTAGATATTGAAAACAGAGTAAAATATCATTAAGTGCTGTGTAATTCGCCTTAAACTGTTTAATGAAATATAATCATTAACATTTTATAGAGGGCAAAATCTGCACAGATATTAATATTTAACGCAACCTCTCCCAAGTGACAGCGGGAGGACTTTCAAACAAACATGTTTCACGTAATACTGCTCCTGAATCCAATTTAAATATTAGAATTGAATCGATTTGAATTCATAAATTATAAATGATTTTGGGATTTCATTTCCGTGTTTGTATCAGTTAGTTGCGATTTGTTTTCATGTTTGTTGGAGTATCACAAAACAAACTGAAGTCAAATGTTTTTAATGTTATAATATCTTAATATTACCTAATAAACCCTATCCTACTAATATGATAAACGCGAAACTTTGTGAGTATGTATGTGTGTATGTATGTTTGTTGCTCTTTCACGCAAAAACTACTGAACGGATTTTGATGAAACTTTACAGTAATATAGCTTATATATGAGAATAACACATAGGCTACTTTTTACTGCAATAATCGGGATACACAGGCGAAAGCTAGGTGATTATAAAAATACATAAATCGTAGATGTCAAAATGTATCACTGTTTATCTCCGGTCAAAACTTCACAGGTTGCTACGCATAATAAACTTGCATTGCAACCATAATGATGGTTTGTAAATGGTTAATTTTAAAATGAGTTCTGGATAATCACATAATGTAGGTTACTTTTTATCCCGAAAATACGCGGGTAATACCGCGGGGCGCAGCTTTTAATACCTAATAATACATAAAGAACAAAGCTTTGTAGTTACAAGTTAAGTTTTGTATATATTAATATTTTAAATTAGTCTTTTACTGATATTTTGTAAAATACTTATGAATAATGTCAAATATTTATGTTCAAAATATTTATTACATTTATTATACCGGCTAAACAAAGTCAATCAACGTAGTAACCAAACAAATTATATTATGTTCATACACAAAGAAACAAAAGTTATATAAATCAGCTAACAGCAATCAATGAACAATTTTGAAACGTTGTATTTGAAAATTCCGTGAACAATTCATCAAAAGATAGGATCTTGTTTCAAGAACATAATTGTTTACATTTAAAGCAAATTGCTGCTTTAATGTGAGTTAAGATGGTTGTTGTAACTGATAACTTTGCTTCTTCATTGTCTGCTAACTGAATTTTCTTTGTTATTTACGATACAAACGAATTATGTAAGCTCTCTCTAACAGCTTCATGGGGTCGACTTTACATAAATACTGTTATGCTGCGAGTAGAAAAGAGACATCGATGACACGTGTACCAGTTGTAAAGAAATAAATATATTTTCTAACGGTATACGTGTATCGACTTGCATGGTCTTTTCGGCTACCATTCCGATCGACGGAATATTTTGTTGGTAACTACACTGACCGTAGCGCTCAAGTGTCCGCTGAGTCAGAGTGTATAGCGATCAACGGTAATTCGCATATGTGTCAATAGCGCTCAAGCGGTTATGATTAAAATAGGTGTCATCATCATCAATCATCAACAGCCTTTAACAGTCCACTGCTGGACATAGGCCTCTCCTTAGAAAGGAGGTTTTGGCCTACTATACCACGCTGGCCAGACGGGTTGGTATAGGGTTGGTTTCAAGTTTTCCTTCTCTTTGCATTGATGTTGTCTTACGTAGTTTATCCCTTAGTCGCCTTTTTACGACACCCGCAGGATGAATAGGGGTGTATTTTAGAACCATGTATCACATTTATTGGATTGCTCTACTGTACTGTACTGTGCCGTGTCGATGCAATAAACCATATCTTAAAATACAGTGTTACGAATTAACGAATGTCATTCGATATTTTATACCCTTTTTACCATACCACATTCATATATTTTACACTTTGTATTATGTTTAAATAACTGTATATGTGTCGCAGTGGTAGTATAAGCAATTGCTTGAGGTCTCAGCTTCTAATTCAGAATCGCACCAGATGTTCAAATTATCTATAAAATGCCAAAGATGCATTTAATTTGTTAAATTCATCTTTGGCATTTTAAAGATAATTTTAGATCTTTTCTTTTAATATTTGTGGAAAAAAAGATCAGAGACATTGATAAATATAGTCCAATTAAAAGTAAAGTTAAATCAAAATCATAAATAAAAAGATAATTATTATAGATAAAAAGCCATAGGTACTGCTTAAAAGTAATAAATTGATAAGAGAAAAACAAGTGTCACAATATCTATATAAAATTCGACTGATTCGACACATTGTTTTCCAAGCTTACTAAACCTTGCATTTAATACAATATTGCTAATGTAAGATAAAAAAACAAACCAACTAACTCCTTTTTTTTATTTTCAGGCGGTATTTTAAAAAAATGCATAGGCTGTATCACTACCACAAGTCTAACAAATTTAATGGTACGTCATATGTTAAAATACGTCTAACCGTTTGAGCTGCAGGGCGTACTAAAGAAATGGACATACATGAAACATATTACCCTCCTTATAAAGCATTCGAGAAATTAAAATTTCCAACTTATAAATACATAATCCCTTGCGGTTGTTATAATTTGAATGTAATTTGAAGTGGTTTTATGATAATATTTACATAACAAGGATTTTCCCGGTAATGTTTCAACTAAAACAATGGCGAGGCAACTTTTCTACAGATGAAAAGAATTTAATAAATCACTTCTGATGAAACGTAGGAATTAATTTTTACGATCTTTGTCTTTGTAATAAATTGTTTTGTGATTGTACGAGAATCGTTTTATTTATTTTATCACTATATACTAAGATATACACATAAAATAAGAAATACACAAAAAGAAACATACTTTGTTTATTAATGTACACATACATATATACACATAAGTAAAATTGTAGTATCTGTTTGTAATTTCAAAAAAAACTCATTATGGAATCACTTCTTGACTCGACCTGCACTCTGAGATACACCTAAAGGGCGGTCTCTTTTAAGCTATCACATTATAAATGAATGAATTTACCTTTTAGGAATACGTGTTAGTGCAAGGTGATATTTATTCATACATGCAAAAGGGGTTTTTTTTTTTTTTTTTTTTTTTTTTTTTTTTTTTTTTTTTTTAATGTCCGGATCTGAGTCCGAACTGCGTATACTCCCCGGACATGATCCAGGCCCTTTAGTAAAAATAGTTTTTTATAGTTCTAAATTTTTGAAAATTTTCTTCTACGTTTTTATGGTAGCTCCATAATTTCACTATTGCTTATGTAACTTACTCTACATCTTTATGTTAATTTTTAAGACATTCTGACACACGGCTATACTTTATGTGAGGGTTCACATTTACACTTATCTGTATCTTAAAATTTTATTGCTATTGGTATTTATGAATCTATTTTAGGGATATATATACTATCTTATAACTACTTATTAGAATTCTTTTTTTTTACTTGTTCTTTTCTTTTTTATATTTATATACTATATTTTTCTTTTTATAGTTTTTTATTTTGTTTTTTGTTTTTTATGTTTTTTATTTTTATTTTCTTTTTGTGTTTTTCTTTTTTCTTTTTTCTTTTATATTTCTTTTCTATAATTTAGTATCTTATTATAACTTAGTTTTATCTTATTGTGTATGTAGGTGTATGGTTTAAACTATTTTTCTAATACAATATTTAGGCTTATCAGTTTAACAATTACTTATAGTTGCTTAATCTAAAACTTAGTATTAACAATATTTCTGCTTTTTAACAGCGCTATCTTATATCTATTCTTATACCTATTTTCATTATGCTATTATATTTATATTTGTCAAAATATATATAATGCATAATTTTTTAATATCTATGATTTTTATTTTTATAACTAAAACTTACAGCTATACTAGTTTTTCCTATCTTATGTTTTAATTGACTTACTTTCGTATGAATACAGGTGGCACTCCTGCTGGTTTCGGGCTCTGCGCCTGTATAGTACCTCTGCCTGGCTTATGTCGGCCGCCAGGTCCCCCAATGCGCTGCTGTTCTGGTTGAACAGGGCGGCCTTTATTTCATCGTCGGTGTTATACGATAATACATTTTTAAGAACTACCAAAGGATTTTTATTCCTGGCTTGTTCGAAGGTGATGTTCTCCTTCTTTTTCAGCCTTTCCTCCACTTTGTCTAGCTCGGCTCTGGTGGAGCAGCTGAGGATGACCTTCCCTTCCCGCGTCTTCCTCAGCTTCTCCACCCGAATTCCGCTCTTTCTAGCATCCAGAGCTCCCTTTATATGCTCTATGACCCCGCCGGGTGTGTCCAGAGTCTCCTTGGAGGAGATGATTAGGGAGTGCGTTGGCTTGTGCTCCCAAGGTGATCTGGGTTGCCTGACCGCATCCGCGTAAGAGGGAGTATCTCCGGGCGCGGACCCCCGCGTCCGAAGATCCTCCACTGCAGCTCTTAACTTCCCTATTTCCCCAACCAACTCCTCGTCCCCGTGTGTCGACGCGATGTTTGGTCCTAAGTTACCCAGGCCGTCTTCTACCGCTTTAGTAATTAAGTCTGTTTTGGCCTCAAACCTATCAATAAACGACTCGAAGGAGCCATCTACGAAATTTTCTACGAAATTTTCTGTTCTCTCGGTATTTTTGTTTATTTCTAGGGCTATTTTGTCTTTATTTGTGATGGCAACAGTATTAACTAACTCTGCAAAAGGGGGTTAAGGGGGGTTAAGTACGCACCATATGTTGATTACCACTTTTGACTGAACCATTTTAGAAGATACCAATTCGATACAGCCAGGGATATACAGGGTTAAATTCTAGAACAAATTATTTTCATAATTTATAAATGTGGGTATACCACAGCCCTTAATAACAATATGTTGTTTATTTAGGTTCGCTTGGGAATAGAAATAAACAAAACGAGTTTTTGAGTTTTTTATCGTTTATTCATATTTGCCTGTCCGTAATCTCATTAAGTAAAAGCGGCTAAAATATTTACTCTGTATTGTAATAATAAATATTGTGAAAAAATGTTCTACCACTCGAATATTATAAACAAGTAAACTAAAGCATTCCTACGTGGATAACACTTTGTACCGAGTCTGTAATTTGTCTATGTTGTGTAGGATTTAGTAGTCAGGCAGAGTAGAGTCACTTTGGTAAGCTTACAAATAAAAAAAAAACACCTTCCTAGCCTTTATTATTACCAAGATTATAGGTTTTGGCTACTACTTTAACCAGTTTTACCTGAATATAAGTTTTTCTATGGAGCGACTGGTACATGACCTTTGCAAACCTGAGGGCTAACTGAATTGGACAGTTGAACTATTTGTCAGTATATTTGAGGGTACTAACTTCCCAATAACGATTGCCTTAGATGTATATAATAACCGGGACCGAAGCACAGATTATTAAATAGTTGCTACATCAACTGAAAGCTTAACGTGTTTTTTCAATGTTCCGGGCTATTAATAAGAATTCTTGTAATAAATACCAAACAACACTAGGGGGATTGTGTGGAGTGGAGTGGAGTGGAGTGGAGTGGAGTGGAGTGGAGTGGAGTGGAGTGGAGTGGAGTGGAGTGGAGTGGAGTGGAATGGAATGGAATGGAATGGAATGGAATGGAATGGAATGGAATGGAATGGAATGGAATGGAATGGAATGGAATGGAATGGAATGGAATGGAATGGAATGGAATGGAATGGAATGGAATGGAATGGAATGGAATGGAATGGAATGGAATGGAATGGAATGGAATGGATTGGAATGGATTGGAATGGAATGGAATGGAATGGAATGGAATGGAATGGAATGGAATGGAATGGAATGGAATGGAAAAGAATTTCATTGGATCACAATTCATAATTTTTCAAATTTCAATTTCAAATTAGTTTATTTGCGTTAACTAAGTACAAAGAACCTATAATTAATGTTGGACCAACTTTTAAGCAAAAAATGCTTGTATTAGGAGGAACCAATAAAAATATTTACGGTATTTTTAACAACAATGTTTGGACCAGAACGGGTTACCGTCTCAGCAAAATGCAACACGGTGTCCGGTATGGTTTCAGATCGCAACTTTTAATTTAAAAACTCCCCGACTGATTAGACCAATATTCACCAAAACTAGCTAAGAACACTCCAGACTAATTCCCTTTTCAAACAAAAAAAAAACGAAATCAAAATCGGTTCATCCGTTTGGGAGCTACGATGCCGCAAACAGACACATACACTCAGACACGTCAAACTTATAACACCCCGTCTTTTTTGCGTCGGGTATTAAAAAAGAAAAAGACATACATAAAGTGTAGAATGGCGAGACAGCAATGGAAGAAACCACTTCAGTCCTATAAGAGTGAAAATTCATTCAACAAGTATTAGTTATTACAACGAAAATAAACAAAAATCGATTAATATAATATTATTACTAACAACACAACGGCGGACCCATGGTACAGTGAAAACTATAATATGCTCTCGCACTTGACGCAACTTGAAGATGATTGAGCTGTCAAACGTTTGTCATTTGCAGATTGCGTAATGATTATATTATTATGCAATTAGGTGGATTAAGCTGTGATAGTGTTCGTGATTGTTTCTATCTTGCGTGGGGTTAGTGTCCAGAATATTAGTATAAAAAAATATAATTGCTCCAGATGTCGAGTGAGAAGTTTTAAACAATTACTGTGTAATGTATGTACTAGCTGATCCTTGCAACGTCAAATGATGTTGAACTTCTTGTGTCTTAACATGGTATTAATTAAATCTTTCGCAGACCAACAAAACACACATTTAAAACAAAATGCAAGAAAAAACGGATAGATGATTGTTTAATTCAAAGAAAGCATCAACGTGATATAAAATTCATGTATTTATATATATATTTTAATTGATTTATCAACCGCATATTGAAAAGTTAAAAGCTCTGTCGAATAAAACTCAATCGAGTGAACTCAAACTTTAACTTTTTTATTTAATACAAATTATATTATTTGGACCAAATATTATTTGTGTGATTCACAAATATTTGTTACGGAGTCTGGGTGTTTCCTATATATAATATGTATGTATTTACAAAAAAAAAAGTATGTTTATGTATTTATATCAGTTGTCTAGTACCCCATAACACAAGCTCTGCTTATCTTGGGACTAGATGATGTTGTGTGTCAGATGTCCAAAATATTTATTTTTATTTTATTTTTATTATAATAGTACTATTATATAAAGACAATACTTGAAATGTAATTTAAAGGTTTATCACATCACGTCATCTTGGGTTTCTTTATGCGTAGGTATGTAGGTACTGGTCGCGTGCCTCAGAATACGTACACATCTTTAATCGAAACTTCGGCAGAGGCGTTGCACACATAGCGTACAACTTTGTTTGTTATTACTTCGCTTCGTAAATTAGCAAACGATATTGTTTATTGGGAACTGTTGTCTAAGAAATATGATAATGTTTTGCTACCTGATATGTTTTTGTATAATAAAGCAAAATAAAACCGAATTAAAATTTCAGAGATCATAGTTATTTTGTATGTAGTGATCTACTCGTTGTCGCCAGTATGTTTAAAGGCACTGACTTCCCAATAACAATTGCCATAGGTGTCCATGACGACCGGGACCGACGATTGACGTGATCCCCGAGGCACGGGCCAGGTCGTCAGGTAATAAATAATTAATATTTTGGACATCTGACACACAACATTATCTAATCCAAAACTAAGCAGACAACTGATTTAATACATAAACATTTTTTTTGTAAATACATACTTATACATAGAAATTATTACTTATACATTCAAACTCCGAAACAAATATTTTCAGATCATACAAACAATTGGTCTGACC
Organism: Phragmatobia fuliginosa; assembly: GCA_932526445.1. NCBI lineage: Eukaryota > Metazoa > Arthropoda > Insecta > Lepidoptera > Erebidae > Phragmatobia > Phragmatobia fuliginosa. The sequence continues at coordinate 698,520 of OW052065.1, forward strand.
CCGGAATCAAACCTGAGACCTCTTGATCAGCAGCTGAATACGTTAACCACTAGATCAACAAGGCTGTCTATTTGGGTGTTATTTATCTATACATTATTTATTTATTTTAACATTCAACTATGCTTAAGTATCACTATTCTTGTCACCATATTACAGGTTCTGCATAGTCAGGGATCAACCGGCTGTAAGATGTATGAGGCAGTTCTCATTTACTTTTCATGGTTATTATTTTACTAAACGTGTGCCAACTTCTGTACTTCAATAAATTAAAGTACAAAAGTTATAGATCCTTCAACTGGATAAGAATCGTTAAATCTTTAGAATTCGAAACAATAAGAAACTTGAAAATAATGACTTAACTGCAGAATAAAAGGACTTTGTTTTAAATGTTTTACTGATTTCGTCTGGTTAGTTCTTTAATATATCTTTTAAAGACGGGCGTCATATCACGCATTATAGGTCGGATAAGGTCGACTGGTAGAAAATGCCAATGGCATTAAGTTCCCCTTTGTCACATTTGTGCATAAAATCATAAATAAATAAATAAAAATTATACATACATAGGTATGTTGATACACATTCTTTTTCCAGGCGGGTACGCAGAGACAAATGATCTCCAATTACTGCAGCCCTGACACATCTCTTTTGCTTCGGCCAAATTCATCAATCGCTGCATTGATGCTTGTCAGTCCCTGGTGTATTTCATAAACCAAATCATATACTAAAAGTACGTAAACTTTTCTTTTTATTGACCAGGTAGAAAATAATTTGAGTCTCCCGCGATTGAAACGATGTGATGATATTCTAATTAAAACAACTGACTGTTGGCCTCAGGGTGCTTACTCTGAGATTACTTCTACTACAGATTGAGACCACGTCTAATCTGACCCTCAGGAAGGGGAGAATAAGCAAACTACACGACGGTAACCAGATTAATGATAAACATACATATATTTCTAAATACATACATAGAAATAAATTACACCCCATATATCTTACTAACATTCACTTTGCTGTGTTATATATCAGTTTTCCGTATTATTAAGATAAATGCTTGTATGAATAATTTTAACTAAAAAAAACTAACTTCAAAGAAAAACTATTCTGAGAACCCAAATCGGGACAGTTGTGCCTATGATATTTGAGGAGTTCCCTCGATTTCCTTTGGATTCCATTACCAAAACCCAACATGGTGACGATGGGAACACCTGTGAGTTAATCCAAATCCAATGCAAAAAGAAGTTTTAAAATCAGTTCATAAACGACGAAATTATCGCTAACCATACATAAAAAAAGGATTCCAACGAATTGAGAACTCCTCCTTTTTTGAAGTAGGTTAAAAATTAAATTTATGTAAAAAATAAATTATTTTCTAAATTTAATTGACTGTGTTGCAAGCCACCGACCAACATTTATACATCGTGCAGTTGGCAACTCTTAGACAACAGACGGTGTAAGTTGGTCGTGCTGTGTTGTTCCGACATGATACAGTTGTGGTGGAATAATTCCTCGTTGAGCATTGTTGCTGCACTTGAAACTTCACAGAGTTTGTCCAAACGCGAAACACCCAATTGGTATGGTATTTCAAAACTTTGCGTATACAAGTTCGTAATACTACATTGGTAGTGTTTAAGTCTCATCAAATTTTATTTATAAACGAAATTAAAACTACAATTATAATTAATTTTGGTTAATAAATTTTGTTTGGTTTTATCAAATTACAATCTGGGTAAAAGAACTCCTTGTCATATTTTACCAGAATAATTATGTTCTTAGACTATGACATATTCAACATGCATACTTAGACAAGTATGCATGTTGAAACGAATAAAACTTTTAATTGCTGACTGTACCAATTAGTAATTCTAGAAATCGTAGCAGAAAATAATATGAAATCATAATCATACATCTTATATAGGTTTAAAGATGCATCTGAAATAGTAATATTATGCTCAATTTTTTTTTTTTTTTTGTTTTTTTTTTCTGTTGCTCACATTTTTATGTTTAGTATATTATCACTACAGGTGAGCACTTATAATTGGCTCACTGTTATCTACTAGATTGAAAATGTTATTATGTCAGCTGTAAGTCTTCCCTAACATAAATAAATAAATAAATTGTACGACTATACCAAATCAATTACAACGATATTTTTAGGAGGTAAAAGTGGTTGCATTAGTACTCGAAGGCAATGTCATATTTATATATAATACTAGCTCATACACATACAATTTTATCTGCATCTCCTTTCAGCAAAACTCACATTAAAAAAAACATTAGATAGTTTTGAAGTTCATCGTGAGCAACAACATGACATAAGAATTATATATAACAGATTTAGAATAGTGAAGATGTTTCCATGTATAAAAAGTAAAGGATAAAGATAAAACAATAAACATATAACAACAATTTTTACTGACCATCAATGTGTATCTACGACTTTTGTTACGTTTATCTTTGAATGACATATTGTTTTTACGACTACTATATTGCTCCACAATACTGCAAAGATGAGAAAATATAAACAGAGAAGAGTATTTCTCAATTCGATTGTTTTGCTCTAGCAGTACAATACATTGTGGTAAAGTATAATATAACAACAGAATTTGTAAGACAAACATTACGATTTATCTTTATATGTAAATATATTATGCCAGTGCGAACAATTCAGGCGGTGACAGGTTTCGTACGATCCGTCCGACCAAGACTCCACACTCAGACTCCCACGCAGGGCAGTCTTCCAGCGTGTGTAAGGCGGAGTCCCGTTCGGACTCGCAGTGGTGGCATTGTGAGATTATATGTACCTACATAAATCTAATCAAATCAAATCAAACCATTTTAATTCAAATAAACCATACAATGGCACTTTTGAAACGTCAAGTAGTCACTCAAAAGTCATATGTATGAAAAAGTCGCGAACGTTGCAACATGTTGGCCAACACTAAGGCGGCCTATTGAGATGCTTTTTCATATACCGCTGAAAAGGACCCGGGATTTGAGTAGGAGAAAAACACGTGTGTTGGAAGTGAGTTGCAGGTTTTGACTAAATAACCTAACTGTTTAGTTCAAAAGCCTACCACTCCAGACTCTAAACTATAGTGCCGCAAAATGTGTTTTCCACTGAATGTTTTCTTCTTACTAGATTTTTTAGTAGCCCTACCAGTGCTCCGCATTATAAGAAAGTTATATACACAATCGATCGATCGTAGTCTGAATACTTAGCTTTAACTTTAAGGTATGTAAAAGCACACAAACACTCCTTTTCTATCTGTACACAAAAGATTTTCTACAAAGTTATGTTTTACTCTTAACGGGTCTGACAGCCGTTCTAATTTACCTTTCAGTTGGGGGGAATTTACGGTAATTGCCGGCAAAAACTTATGATTTACGCAAAAGATGAGTCTTGAAACAGCGGGGATCTAATTTGTAACCTCATTCAATTTGTAAGAAACGTTTTATGGCGAATTTCAAAACAGTTTTAAATCAAAAAAATAATATTATAACAAGTTACTGTGGATTCTGTGGTCTTTTTAATATAACTAGAGAGTACATTATAGCGTTTTTTCAACTGTTTTGAATATTGACTACTAGCCCCCTGAGCAAAGGTGCAAATGTATAATTGGTTACTTTTTGTTTTGACCACGTAACTTAGCTTTGAGAGACTTCGTACCGTTGCATTTGTTAATTTTCTATTGTCGATTATGTCTGTAGAATGTCAACTTGTTTAATATACCTGTTAGGAGAGAGACATACGGCCACCCATCTACATCATCATCTGGTCAATACGACCACGTCGTCATTGTTTACCCTCGGTGATTGTTCCCACTCACTCAAGGCTAATTGGATATAAACACTTATATGCTAACGTGCACTATATTTATTAAAAAGTAGTCATCTTCAATCATCAACAGCCTACTATACCACATATACACCACCACAATTTTTATCTTAGCATATATTTAAAAAGTTTTTTAACTTAGACTTCGTCATCATCATCAACAGCCTTTAACAGTCTACAGCTGGACATGGGCCTCTCCTTAGAAAGGAGGTTTTGGCCTACTATACCACGCTGGCCAGACGGGTTGGTATAGGGTTTGTTTCAAGTTGCTCTTCGGAGCATGGAGGAGGTTAACCTCGTTAAAAAACCGAAGGTGGGACCCTTCATGGGTCGGAGTTTCTCCCGCTGATAGCGGTGGAGAAAGGATGGCGGGCTCGGCGTGTACTTACACTACCACCGAGCAGGCAGGGGGACGTAGTCCTCTTGCCACCGTCGGCATAGCGTAATCCCGAGAGAAGTGCTGTGGTCAAGTCTCGCGGCTTTGATCGGGGACGTGGGTCTTGGCTTAACCGCCCGGACCGCGAGGAAGAAAACCTCTCTAAAAAATTACCCCGAATCCCAAGTTCTGGTGCGTGGCCAGGGGATGCATGGCTGATGGGAAGTTCAGTCGTAAGCGCACCCCAAGCCGAGGTACCTGCGGACCCCTCGGCTGGGTTAAAAATTTTCGCTTGCCCGGGTATTGGGGGATCTCTGCCCGGGTCGACTTTTATTTCTCCCCCACTCGTGGGACTATTATGGAAGGTGATAAATCTAAAACTACAAAACGATCGGAAATTCTAACGACTAACCAGGCAAGCATAACGGACACTGATATGGCGAGAGGAAGGGCGAAGAAGGGCATCCTCAAGGGGAGCTCTTCTTCGATAGTGGACCTAGTGTCCAAGGAGGCGGTGGTGGCACTCGGGCCGCCCACCTCGGTGGGGCTCCCAGTAGTCAAACGGACTGCTGGGAGCCGAAGAGGAAGAGGAGGAAGATCCTCGGAGCGCATACGCTCCAAGTCGGCGGTGGCGGGCAGGAGCGATGGTGCGCGCCCGGAGCCGATGGAGACGGAGATGCGGGCGGGCGATAGCCTGAAGCGTCTGCACTCCGAGGATCTGGACAGCGAGGCAGAGACGCCGGTCCCGAAGCGCTTCGGCATCGACGGTTCGCAGGCCCCTGTCTCGCTACAGACGGACTCCGTATTCTCGGAATCGGAGGCCTATAGGAGGAGGCGACTGGAGTATCAAGTCGCAGCGGAGGAGGAGATCGCCGATCTCCTGCTTAAGATTCGGGAGCCGGTGGAGGGGGAACCCCCCAAACTCCCGTGTCCATGCAGGAGAGGGCGAATGCGGCGGTGGCCGTCATCAACAAGGTGGCCATCAAGTCCGTAAACCTGAAGGGCGTCTTCGTGAAGGCCCTGAAGGACTCCTCCTCCGCCTTGTCGGAGGTTGTGGGGACCTTGTGTGGGAATATGGCGCGCCTCGAGGAGGCCAACGCCCGTCTGTCGGACCAGGTGACTGCGCTGAGTAAGCAGTTCGCCCAATTCCGGGCTGAGCGGACTCAGCCAGTGGACGCGGCCCCTCCTGGGCCGCCCGAGCAAGGGGCTCCGGCCCCGGCCTCGGCCAGGCCGTCTCAGTCGGAGGCCCCGCCCCCGCCCGGGCCGTCTCGAGTAAAGGTCCCAGCCACGCCCGGGCCGTCCAGGGCAGAGGTACCGGCCCCGCCCGGGCCGTCTGGGGCAGAGGTCCCGGCCCCGCCTGCGCCGTCTCGGCCGGAGGCCCCTGCTGGCGGCGAGTTCCCTGACGCCATGCTGCGTCAGGCGCTCGACGCTATGACGCGAATGCTGGACGGGCGACTGGCCGGCCTGGAGGCGAGGCTTCCCCCCGCGCCAGTTGTCCGCCCCCCGCTCGCGTCGCGGAGGCCCCCGGTTGCCACCCTGGTGGGAAGCCGCGTCACCTACGCGGCGGCGACGTCGGCCCCGGCCCCCCCCCAAAATCAAAAGGGACCGAAGAAGGGGGCCGCGAAACCGGCCCAGGCGCCGGCCAAGGCACCGGCCAAAGCGCCGGCCAAGCCTCCGGGCAAAGCGCCGGCCAAGAAGGGGCCTCAAACGGCGCCCTCAAGTGGAGCGGACTTCCCCCCACTTCCCGCTCCGGCGCCTCCGACGGGGTCCTCGGGACCAGCCACCTCTAATGAGGATTGGCAGGTTGTGGGGGCCTCGAAGAGGCGGGGGCAGCGGCAGCGAAAGCGGGCGAGGAAGGCCGCCCAAGGCGCAGCCCAAGCCCCGCAGTCGCCGCCGGTGGCGGCAGCGGCCTCTAAAAAGAGGCCGCGGAAGCTGCAGCCGCCCAAGACCGCGGCTGTAGTGGTGACCGTGTCGCCGGAGGCGGCCAGTGGCGGGCTCACCTACGCGGCCCTGTTCAAAGGGGCCCGTCCCGGGCTCGCCGCTGAATTCGGGGCTGCGGGAATGAGGCTGCGCCGCGCCCAGACGGGAGCTCGAGTATTCGAGTTCCCGGGGGCTGAGGGCGCCAAGACGGCAGATACTTTTGCCGAGAGGTTGCGGGAGGTGTTTGCCGCCCAGGACGGTGTTAAGATCGCCAGGCCCACCAAGTGCGCTGAGCTGCGCATTTCGGGTCTGGACGACTCTATCACGTCGGAGGATGTCCGCGATGCAGTCATGGAGAAGACTGGCTGCACCGCGGGCACCATCCGAGTCGGCACCGTCCGGCCGGGCCCGGGAGGCCTCGGCTCGGTGTGGGTCAGCTGTCCCGTGGCGGCGGCCAAAGTTTTGGCCGACGCCGGGAGCATGCTCGTCGGCTTCGTGAATGCCAGAATCACGGTTCTGGCCGCGAGGCCGATGAGGTGCTACAAGTGCCTCGTCGCGGGACACACTCGCACCAAGTGCGAGAGCTGTTTTGACTGCAGCGAACTTTGCTTCCGCTGCGGTCAAACCGGGCACAAGGCGGCAGAATGCTCTGCCGCCCCTCACTGCCCGATGTGTGCGGCGGGTAAAAAGCCCGCCAATCACCAGATGGGGCAGGGGGGCTGCAAGCCTCCCCGCGCTTCTCGGCAGACGCCGGAGGCTAGCCCGGCGACCCGGGCTGTCTCCGACGTCGATCAGGCGACGACGTCGTCGCCCATGGAGGGGGTTGTAGAGACGATCCAGTAATGGATCAAGTCTCCAACCTCCTGGTCCAGACGAACCTCAACCACTGTGCCGCGGCGCAGGATCTCCTCCTGCAAACGATGGCGCAGTGGTCGATAGGTGTTGCCGTAGTCGCGGAGCCCTATTTTGTCCCTCCCCGTCCAAATTGGATGGGTGACTGGGACGGCTCCGTGGCAGTCGTCAGCTCCACGGCGGCTCATTCCCCGCCCTTGTCGCTAAGAGACAAGGGTACTGGATATGTTGCCGTTGAATGGGGGGGATACACCATTTATGGTGTATATTTCTCCCCCAACCGGAGTCTGAGCGACTTCGAGGTCTTCCTCAACAACCTGGAGACCTCGATACGGCGATTGGGGTCTGGGCACGTCCTCGTGCTGGGGGACTTCAATGCAAAGTCCATTGCGTGGGGTTCCCCGGCGACGGACGCCAGGGGCGAAGCCGTCGAGGAGTGGGCGGCGTCGGTGGGCCTCTGTTTGCTGAACAGAGGCGCCACCAACACGTGCGTGCGACAGCAGGGGGGTCGATAGTGGACCTTTCGTTCGCTACCCCTGCAGTCGCCGCACGAGTAAGGAACTGGAGTGTCCTGGATGAGGTCGAGACGCTCTCGGATCACCTTTATATCCGATTCGAGCTCTCCCGGTCCCAGGACGCCAGTAGGGGTCACGCGGCGCGGCGTCCCTCCCGTTTTCCGCGGTGGGCTGTCGCCAAGCTGGACAGGGACCTACTAGAGGAGGCGGCCATTGTTTGCTCTTGGCTGTCTCCGCAGGCCCCGACCGAGGAGGTCGACGCGGGGGCTGGTCGCTTCGCCGATGCGTTAACGCTCATCTGCGATGCGGCTATGCCCCGCGTTCGTGGCCGTCGGCCTCCTCGGAAGGAGGTCTACTGGTGGTCCCAGGAGTTGGCGGACCTCCGTGCGGCCTGCGTACGTGCCCGGAGGTCCCACACCCGGAGTCGGCGACGTCACCGCGGAGGCGGTGAGGAGGTGGACCGGCTTCACGAGGAGTACCGAGCAGCTCGGGAAACTCTGAGGCTGGCCATCTGCCGCGCCAAAGACGCGTCCAGAGTGGAGATGCTGGAGAGTCTCGAGCGTGACCCCTGGGGTCGGCCTTACCGTGCGGTGCGACAAAAGCTCCGCACACAGGGCCCCCCCCTTACGGAGACTCTCCAGCCCAGCTTCCTGCAGGAAGTGGTCGAGGGCCTATTCCCACAGCAGGCGGAACACACACCCCCGTCGATGGCCCGTCGTGGTCGTCGTCGGGACAGCGTGGGTGATGTGCCGCCTGTCAGGGAATCGGAGGTAGGGGCGGCTGTTCTACGGATTCGGTCCAAGAACACCGCCCCCGGGCCGGACGGGGTTCCAGCCCGAGTGATGGCCCGTGCCCTCGACTACATGTCGGACCACCTCAGGGGAGTGTTGGACGCTAGCCTGGCGTCCGGACACTTCCCTGAGCGTTGGAAGTGCGGGAAGCTGGTACTGATCCAGAAGCATGGACGGCCTGCCGATTCGGTCGCGGCCTACAGGCCCATCGTGTTGCTGGACGAGGCGGGCAAGTTGTTTGAGAGGGTTCTCTCTGTCCGCATCGTCCGGCACCTCAGCGAGGTGGGGCCCGACCTGTCGGACGCCCAATTCGGCTTCCGTGAAGGGCGTTCGACGGTCGACGCGATCCTGCGCCTGAGGGCCGTGACCGAAGAGGCGGTGAGAGGCGGCGGAGTGGTGTTGGCGGTGTCCTTGGACATCGCCAACGCCTTCAATAGTCTGCCATTCGGCTGCATCAGGGCCGCACTCCAATACCACGGAGTGCCAGGGTACCTGCGGCGGCTGGTGGCAGACTATTTAGAGGAGCGTACCGTCGAGTACGAGGACCGAGATGGCGCCTTGAGACGCAGGGCCATGTCGTGCGGTGTTCCACAGGGGTCTGTCCTAGGACCACTCCTGTGGAACATGGGATACGACTGGGCCCTACGAGGGCGTCTCCCCCCCGGGCTGGGTGTAATCTGTTACGCAGACGACACCCTGGTCACGGCCCGGGGGGCAAACTTTGAGGAGGCGGCGCGCCTGGCCACCACGGGAGTCTCCCGGGTGGTCGGGCGCATCGAGGCGCTGGGTCTGCGGGTGGCCCTGGACAAGACGGAGGCCCTATTATTTCATGGGCCCCGTCGCGGTCCGCCCGCCGGCGCCTCGATCGAGGTCAACTCGGTCCTCGTACCGGTCCGGGCCCAGATGAGGTACCTGGGTCTGTTCCTCGACGGTAGGTGGCTCTTCGACGAGCACTTCCGACAGCTTGGACCTAAATTGGTGGGCACTGCCTCCGCCCTAGGGCGACTTCTGCCCAACTTGGGCGGGGCCAGTGTCCCCACTAGGCAGCTGTACACGGGGGTTGTCCGGTCAATGGCACTTTACGGTGCACCGGTGTGGGCGGCGGCTCTGTCCGCCCAGAACAGGGCGCGCCTCTGGCGCCCCCAGCGGATACTGGCGGTCAGAGCCATACGTGGATACCGCACGGTGTCCACAGAGGCGGCGTGTGCCTTGGCCGGAACACCCCCGTGGGATTTGGAGGCGGAAGTGCTCGCCGAAGTTTATCGGCGAGTGGCTGACTTCCGGGCGGAGAGCGGATTCCGCCCTCCGCCCGAGGACGTGCGCGAGTGGCGCGAAGCCGCTCGCCGAGCCACCATGCTGAGATGGTCGCTCCGGCTGGAGACCCCACGTGCTGGCTTCGCCGCCGTGGAGGCTCTTCAGCCGGTCATCGAGGAGTGGGCAGGGCGGCAGCACGGGACCCTTTCCTTCCGGCTGACGCAGGTACTTTCCGGGCACGGTTGCTTCGGAAAGTACCTGCATTCGGTCGCTAGGAGGGAACCGAGTCCCGCCTGCCACCACTGCGACTGCAGTGAGGACACGGCCCAGCACACGCTGGCGGTCTGCCCCGCTTGGGCGGCGCAGCGCCGAGTCCTCACTGCAGTCATCGGAGGTGATCTCTCGCTGCCGGCCGTCATAAGATCGATGGCCGGCAGCGACAGTTGTTTTACCGCGGTCGCAACCTTCTGCGAGGACGTAATCTTGCAGAAGGAGGTGGCGGAGAAGGCCCGGGAGGACGATATCCACTCGGACCCGATCCGCCGCCGGCGCCCTGGGCGGCGGAGGCGCGCATACCTGCGTCTCATGCCGCCCTGAGAGTGGCCGCGGATGGGCGGGACGGGTTTCCCGTCCGTCCGCAGTAGAGGCCAACCGCGAGGGGGCAGCGTCCGTGTGTGACCGGACGCTGCCCAATTAGAGAGTTTAGAGTTGAGATGGTGCCCGCAACAGTGCGGGCAGGCGCCGGTTGGAGTCCAGAAGGAAATCCCCTCCCTGGACTCCTTCCAATACAAAGGCGCAGAGAGGGTCACACCGTGTGGTTTTAGTCGGTTCGAGTCCGACACACCACCCCGCCGTAACCCCCGACGGGGTGACGGTCCGCGGGGATTTCCACACGTAAAAAAAAAAAAAAAAAAAAAAAGGGTTTGTTTCAAGTTTTCCTTCTCTAAAAAGTAGTAATATTGTTTAAACCAATACATAAAATAATAATTTTTGTGCTTATTTTAATTAAAACAAGCCTTTACAAACTAGATATTTTGAGTGTGCATGAACCTCACATATTTGGTTAGGGTTGATTGATGATGTTCACAGAACTAAGCGAGCACCTAATGTTTCATCAAAGGTCGCTCACTAATCAATATGAGTGATTTATGGTGATTATTGTAAGCCACCTTGCTTACCCGTACATTCACGTTTTATTTCATTTTGTCAGCCTTTAGCGGTGCACAAAAGTGAGTAATGTTTTTAGAGGTTGGGGAATCCTCTATGTCGCCTATGTGTCTAAGGTTGTAATTTTATTCGTTTATGTTTAATTTATATGTTCGTTTACTGTGTGCTAAATTTATAAAATAATTTAGAAAAATAGATAGATTCTAATTTGTAATTCGCAATTATTATAATTAAAGCTAAATAAATATCATACCTGATACAAAAATTTAATATTTAATTTACCCACTTGGCAATAAAGAACACAAGTTTGTCTTTGAGAGCTTGGTATCCTTGTCAGTTCGTCTCTTTGATGCCGAAACTAGGCTCTCGAAAACTAAATTACATACTTCTTTCAAAAACCTAATATGAAATATATATATGTACGGTTATATATATCATCATCATCAAAAGCCTTTAAGCGTCGTTTCCTAGACAGAGATCTCTCCTTAGAAAGAAGGTTAAGGCTTTATATACATATAAAACACTGATCAGGTGACTGGTATATAATTTGTATCAAGTTTTAATTGTCTTAACAGTGATATTGTTCTGTGTAGTTTAACTGTGTAGTTTGATTTTACTTCATTAGTTGCCTCTTACAACGACCTATAAGATAAATACGGCTGGTAATGTATACAGAAGATAAGTAAATTCTAACATAAATTATAAATGCGGAAAGAAGTTTGTCTGTTTGCTGCTTTTTTACGCCAAGACTACATAACCCATTTAAATGAAATTTTATACACAGATAATGTAGAGCCTCAGAAAGAACATAGACTATTTTTTTCCACCATAGCCGATATATACTTAAGCGGAGTCGCGGGCAAAGGCTAGTATCTAATAAAGTAACACCCTTATTGAACACAAAAGAGATTAAGTTTGTATTAGGTAAGTATTTCTATATATTATTGTTTCTTAACTGAATTAAACGTGTTTTGTTCCAGAATACCTTTGTAAGCAGAAGATTTATTGTAAGTAGGATGGGTGAAAAAGTAATTAAGTAACACAAACTTAATAATGTGAGAGACACTAGAAAATGGCAGAATTGCTATTATGACTACAACGTTGATAATGAAATTTAATGTTAGAAGAAAGAAAACTAATGTCGTCATTACTCTTGTATGATAAATTCAGTTATATGTAAGCAAAATATTTCTTGCGCTTATTAGAGTTATTTTCAGACTAGATCTTGCTAATATTTTCCACGTAAAAGGAACATTCAAGAGATCTCTGCTAAATAAACAGTATTTATCAACACTGTTTTTCGAATTTCGCGACTTTTATAGATAGTTTTTGTTGAATATCGTGACTTATTTGCGATAAAATTATTTAAAAAGTTACGATACCTTTTATAATCCGACGTTTCGAATGGTTTATATCGCTCGTGGTCACAGGTAGACAGTCTGCCTGCGACCAAACAACCATAAATTATCTACCCCAATATTATAAATAGGTAAAGTTTGTGACGTTATAGGAGGAAATCTTTGGAACTACTGAACTGATTTAGATTTTTGTTCCAATAGGGAGTCGCATTATTTATATCAAACCTACAGTATTACTATAACGAAAACAAAAACAAAACCCAGCTTCATGTAATGACACTAAGAATAACAATAAAAAAAAACCCAAGTACCTCAAACAAGGAAGACTTAATAAAGAACATAGGAATAGGTGTCCTCGTCATTGTGTTAAAGCCTACTTACAAGAAAAAATGTTGACGAAAGCAATTCATAAAAAATGTTCCTTTTTACGAGGAACTAAATAAAACTAAAAGACTCGATTCAAACTTATATTTATTTGATTATCTTGCCTTTCAAAGTAATGTTAGGAACAAAGAGTTTTTCCAACAATACGTACCTTGTACAACAGCTTTCCCTTTGTTAAAATCTGTATGTTTTCGAAAGACTTAGTTAATTTATTACTCAATATTATTACAAATTGAAATGAAATCTGGATTCAGTATTCCCTTAGCTTAGAACAATTTTAGTTTCAATAGATATGAAATTATTCGTTAGATTTCAGACGCCCGCGTGTGCCGTACATCACCTACATTGAGTGTTTCCCCAGATGATGGTGCTCGCATCGCATCAATGTGGGTAGGTGCTAGGGGTCCGGATCCCTTCCATCTCAGGAGCAGAAAGGCACACCGTGTAGCTAGATTACAACTACACTATTCTACCCTCACACAGAAGACCATCCTATAATAATATTGACAGCATCCGTCCTGTCGTATTTTGTTGGTGAGTGTGAGACCGGAGGTCCAATCATTCTGCATCATCGGCTTCCTGAGACCAGGAGAATGATGCAGAAATATCAGACCAGACCGCCATGGTATGGATCACCATGCTGCATTATCCACCCTCACCATAAGGATGGTAACCCCTACTCCTGGATTCTACGCATGCTTTCCATCAGGCGGAGCAGAGTCACTTTCGTAGGCTTAACTAGAATAATAATAATAGCTTTAGTTGTCCGATTGTGGGGGTAAGAAATGCAGCATGGTGACCCTAACCACGGCGGCTTGGTCAGATGTTTCTGCATCAATCTCTCGGCCTACGGAGACCGGAAGAATGATGCAGAACGATTAGACCTCCGGTCTCACACTCTCCAACGAAATAAGTGTGACTCTACTAGCAATAAAATGCTGCTAAAAAAACTGCTTGGCTTCTATCAATGTTGATTTTTCCTTTTAAGATTTTAAAGTAGTATATCTCGCGGTGAAAACTTGAAACTATCTCAATACCCTTATTCTTGTGAATCTAGGCAGCTGTTCTGATAAAAGAAAATATTTAACAAGCATTCAAACTTCCACTTTTAGTACAGATTTGATCTTTACATGGACATTTCAACACAAGATAAATTTCTGATGTGTAATTGATAGGAAAATTCAAAATTCTCCCTCAATAAGCGATCTAACTAGTTGTAATACTTTTAAAGTTGTTTATAAATGTTACTATTACGAATATTTTCTGACCTCTATTCACAAATAAACATTCAAATTAAAAGGAATTCTGAAGAGATTTAACTTCGCCGTTTATGAATACACCGTTGAAATATAATGAAATACGTTTTCTTTCATTCCTTTTGTATTTTTAATACTCAGAATTCTTGCATAATTGGATTCTATTTTATTGGATTCTGGTCGGATATTGCTGTTTCGTATCTCGTAACTTAAGATTAAATATAAATTATTTGCAAATTTTAGGTTTGTTTTTTAAAAATTCGAAATATTATTGTGTTAGGAGCACGGCCATATATTTAATAGAGCTGCTTTTCTACAATAGATTCTCGTATTACCTTAGTATGTGATCGCAAATGGTATTATTTGAACGGTGCTTTGCATTGTTAAAAAGAATAATATATCAAGATTGCGTTTCAATGTATACATCACCAGTTCATTTTTCTCACGCCCGTTTCATTTTTCATTACCTAGGCGTAAAAAAGCCATTTTAGGTCCTATTCTCAGACCTATTGAATAAACAGAAAATTTCAAGCCGTTTCAAAGGAGTATGGCAAATAAGTTTGTGCTACAAGAAATTTATATAATACCTATATATAGATTATTTTAAACATTTTATTATTATTTCCCTTTAAAAAGTTAAGCTTAATGAGGCTCCAACACTATCCTTCTTTTGGGTTTGTAGAATAAACTGAGCAAAAATATGATTAATCGAATAATGATTGACCCAATTTTTATGTGATTTGCATATTAAACGAAAACCATATAATGTTGTTGATAACAGCAGGCTTTGATCGTATTAATTGTGTATGAATTTTATACGTGCTGACTGACAAAAGCAATAACACAAATTGACGTATTAATATTTGATACGATCACCGTGTTATTTGAACTCTCGCATTCAGTTCCGCTGAGAGATCGTGTTTTATGGCAATTTCATGTGTTGTGTTTTTATTCTTCTATTGAGAGACTGATATTTTAGAAATAATAATGTATGGTTATCCATATAAATTGTTACGCTTGTTATCCTAAATAGATAGAACTCGCAATAACAATTATTTATATATTATTATTTTGATCCTACTGATATGGAAACAGGAAGTCTATTTTGCATTTTGGTCAACCATGTGTTCAAATTGATGTCAAATTAAATTATTGTCAATATCATACCAATAATCGAAGACTAAGCCTAAAGGCACTAGAACAATTGCCTAGTGAAAATAGTTATTCTCGGTAGACGGAGAAAAAATTGTAGTCACTGCTTGACACTTCAGCCGTCAAATACTGTGAAATGAATCTTATACAAATAGATTTAATAACTTCAAACCATCAAAACCTTTATTTTCATCTTAAGAACAGAGAACTAATCTGAAGAAACATCGGCAAAATATAGATATTTAGCAAAAATAGATATTGAACTAACTACTCTCTTTAAGGCATTTAGCCTCTTTGAGTCTCGAGAGCCTTAATTGGAACACCTCCGAGTCCGGAGAGGTCTATTAATTTGAAGAGGGTACAAGGTCAAATTATAGATTTATTGGAAGGCAAGCTCTAGACTGGAGAATGTGAAGAAAATTTCAATGGCTACTTTGGTACATTATTTAATCATAATTATTCTATAATATACTATCACTGCGTTAGTGTAACTATGGTTGACCTTACGATAGAAAAATATTATTAATATTTCGTACATCTTACACACAACGTCATCTAATCCCAAACTAAACAGAGTTTGTATTATGGGTACTAGACAACTGATATAGATACATAAACATTTTTTTTTGTTAATACATACCTAGTATACATAGAAAACACGCAGACTCCGAAACAAATATTTGCGGATCACACTCACATTTAGACCCAGGAATCGAACCCGAGACCTCTTGAACAGCAGCTGCAAAGGCTAACCACTAGACCAACAAGATATTCCTCGTTGTCTATAGAATAATTGCGAATTTGAACTCCAATTAATACCTTATCAATGTGACGTTACATGTATTTATGTCTAAGTAAATGAGTAGTGGTACGTTAGTAGAAAATATAGTATGACAAATGACATGTATAATAAGAGAGCTAAACTCATGAGTGGTGCAGTAGGGTGTTAGAGGGGAAAAACCGGAACTTTGACGGCACGTGTTACAAGTTCAAGTTATTGGTATGTGACATGACAGATGACAAGTAATATTGTATCGGTTCGCAAGGGGTCCGTTCTGCTTGCTCAGTTATTTATCTGTCAGTTTTCAATCACTTAGTTATTTTTCGATTCGTTTTGAATACTTCTTTGTAACAACTAAAAGTATTAGTAGTAATTAATTTTATCTAATGCTTTGAGAAATAAACTCAAAATACTTAATATTCTTTACTGATCCTTGAATAGTTACGAGATCAATGTCGATATTATGTGTGATACTCTGTCCACTATCGACTTTTATCAGACCTAAAGTTTAACAAATAATTTTACTTTGTTATCATCATCATCATCATCATCATCAGCCTATCGCAGTTCTTTGTTATATACAGCTTTAACTACTTGAATTACTGATGTCTCATAATCACATATAAATTACTGTAACGGGCTACAATTTCAATGTATAGTAAATTGACAAGTAAAATTTAAAATTTTAAAAACATCGCCGCAAGTACACTCCCGACTCATTCACCTTTAAAACAAAAACAAACAAAATCAAAATCGGTCCATCATACGATGCCACATACAGACACACACACACTCACACATACACGCAGACACACGAACACAGTTACGTCAAACTTTAACACGTCAAACTTATAACGCCAGTCGTTTTTGCGTCGGGGGTTAAATATAGTTTTTTTCGCATAAGTATTTTTTAAATAAATAGAGAGTGGTGTTGTCGTTAGTACGTAACGTGTATAATTCATAAAAGATCGCTACAATAGCATTAGAACTTTCACAAATTTAGTATTGGCTAATATTGTGGTAGAAAGATCAATTTTCTCCTTTCTCACATCGAGCACTACTGTACAATTCCTGTTGTTATGCGAATTTGCTGTAAAACGAACAAGGGCTTAAATTTACCTAATTATAATAATGGTTTATTTTTCAAGAATAAGATACAAAAATGTTAACTTTTCCTAAAAAAAAATCCTAAAAAGCCTCTTCTATAGAATTTTCCTGAAACGACAACATTTTAGGTTTCATTAGGTTATTTACAGCTACCGTTAAGAGCTCTTCAGGTACCGCTCCCGAATAAGAATGAATATTTAATTTCAAGAAGCTCTTTTTGTTTTGACGTCTGTCACAAAGTCAATTCAAGTGAAATGGAAAATATGAACAACAAACACCAAAACTTGAAATATTTATTTGATATAACTTAATATATTTCGCACAACTGTAGTGACCGAGAAGCGATATTTGCTGTTTAAATATTTTTATCAGTTAATTTAGTAAGTCCCATTGTACAAAACAAACGTCAGTGAGTGATAGGTGATCTGAAAACTGTTAGAAATGCAATAAATATGGATTGTTGTCATTGTACTTTCATAATCGATCTGTATTAATAGTGATTGTGTTAGGTGCAGAAAAACATTCATGGAAATACAAATTTATTATTGAGACCGGTTCCACCCTTTCTGTGTACCTGAAATATCATCCGGATATCCAGACAGTGCTTGTATAAATGGTCTAGTAAGTTCTTTTTCGTTTGATAAGATCATTTCTAACTAGCTGAGTCCCGCGGTGTGCCCCGCAGTTATTGTTAACGATGCTTGTCTAAAATAATTAGTCTAAGTTACTCCCTATGTCATAAGAAACAGACAGACACACAGTACCTTAAATGCATTTAGTAAAAAGCGGCCAAGTGCGAGTCGGACTCGCCCATGAAGGGTTCCGTATCAGCAAGTAACATCATTTAAAAGTTCTTGTAGTTCGTTGTAATTTTCATCGATATTTTTATACTAGTGTATTGATTGGATGAAAGGTAAATTGCGTGTTACGATTTATGACGTATTAAAAAAAACTACTCACTAGATCTAGTTCAAACTAATTTTCGTTGGTAGTTTGCATGGTAATGTACAACATATATTTTTTTTAGTTTTATCACTCTCTTATTTTAGAAGTTAGAGGGGGGGGGACACACATTTTTCCACTTTGGAAGTGTCTCTCGCGCAAACTATTCAGTTTAGAAAAAAATGATATTAGAAACCTTAACATCATTTTTGAACACCTATCCATAGATACCCAACACGTACAGGTTCGATGAAAAAAAAATTTTTGAGTTTCAGTTCCAAGTATGGGGACCCCCAAAATGTATTGTTTTTTTTCTATTTTTATGTAAAAATCTTAATGCGGTTCACAGAATACATCGACTGACCAAATTTTAACAGTATAGCTCTTATAGTTTCGGAAATAATTGGCTGTGACATACGGACGGACAGACAGACAGACAGACTTGACGAATCTATAAGGGTTCCGTTTTTTGCCATTTGGCTACGGAACCCTAAAAACACCATTAACTTGAATTTACATACAAACATTTTTAATTTATTTATTTGTGTAGATGTTATCTTTGATAAAGTATATAATTGTTTTCTAGTCATTGCCAACGGTATACTGAAACTATAATTAAGTAATAAAAAATGTTAAATAAATTTTCAAAAGTCTTACTTTACCTTAGCATTAAAAATGTAATAAATTTAGACATACATTTACGACCAAAGAGGATATTCTTAGATCTCAGGTAAGAGTTACGTAGCAGTATAATTTAACTAAATACCGTACTATGCACAATACAAGGCCGTTGAACTTTATACAAATTGGGTATGCTCATTTTAATTTTCATTGTTATGGGAGTTAAAGAAGGCAGAAGAACAGATAATAGATATTTATCTGGCCTCTAGATCCATAGAAACGTGCAGTGTTTTGTCGGTACAATTTACAAATAAATAAATGATGCTTCATCGTGTTCATATATTGCAATTCGACGTCCGTCAATGAAATTTCCTAATCTCCAGAACTCCGTAAACTGGGACGGTGTGCAACTCGTTTACAATCTTTGAATTCTTCGGACCATTTTAATTTGATTTTCGGTGTTACCCTCATGTAACTCGCAAATTGTTGACCTTTTGCAAATTAATTAAAAATATTTTAAGCTTATTAAACTTAATTAAGTGGGTAGATACACTTTACAGTAGTAAAATAGATGGGCTTGCTTATTCTAAGGACTACTAGGTTGTTTAAAAAAACACTAAATGACGTATAACTAGATGCAATTATAATGGTCAAATGTTAAGAATTCATTAGGTAATATCCACAGTGGTAAAAGATTTCTAAATATATATTCTACAAATCTTCGATAATTCATACCTCAACGAGTAAACGATCCCCTGCCTTTTATTACGTTCGCATGAACCCTAAACTATAATAGTTAAACATTATAGATAGCAAATAAGGCATATAAATAATTAATTATATTTAGGAGCAAAGCAATTTATAACAGTTAACCATTTGAAGTTACGCCTAATTGTTTTTACGTTTACCATATGATTTATTCCACAGTACCGAGAAACATATTTTCGGGGCGTCCCCACATCATTTTCTAGTTCACAAAACCTTTGTTATAAATCCAAAGCTTCTGAACAAGCCCGAATATGAAACCACTGCGCCATTTAGCTTCTCACACAATTAAGCTGACAATAGCGTCCCTTGATTAAAAGGAGAGGGATTAAACTGTTCTGAGTCGTTTGATTTCCAGATTATGTGGATGAAAAGCGTTTGCTTGTGAACAAATCTTAAATGATTAAATACTGCACAAATGGTTAAATGCTTATTGTCCGTGTTGTCACCAAGTTTACGGTAATTGATAGACAGCGAACCATATTTTATTCATCTTCGGCTAAAACTCTCTGACTCCTGCCAAGTATTCTATTGCGTTTGGATTTTCGAGAAATAAATTAATAAGGCAGTTATTGTAGACTCTTGGACTGTGAAATTTTGCAAAGGGAAATAAATTCGATGTAATTGACCAGAAGTACGATGATGGAATGGCTTATTATGTATTAGATAGCAGCTTTTGTCGTCGAGTCACTAGTTGCAAACTCGCGATAAATGTATGTATAGTATATATATATGTATGTATGTATGTATGTGTGTATGTATGTGTATGTAAATGTATGTGTGTACTTGGGTGTACTTGTATGTACATAGGAGTGTATTTATTTTCAGTATGGAAATATTACTTTTTATATCACCTTGTTTTTTTTTATTTTTTAATCATTTAAATCATTTAAAAACTCGCACCAACACTGCCCATTATTTCGATTTTTTTACCCATAATCTTTTTTCCATCCTAAGGTTGCCTGGAATAAATTGATTTTTAGCGATAAGGCCGCCAATTGTACATGGTCAGTATAATGATGTATTCTTGTATGTAAACTGTGTTAACTGGTCTACAATAAAGTTTACTCTATTCTCTATTCTATTCTATATTTCCTTGTTCAAAGTCTAATTTATCTCTGTACCGAAATTCATTTAATAGTCAAATGAATAGTCAAATACATTTTATTACACATATATTCGTTTAAACACTCAGAGTTCCATTTTATACGGGAATGCCCGCAATCAGCAGACGAAACATATTTTTCTTTTGCCTGACATTTCAATCTAGTTGCAATGTCTGTGATCATATAGTTGAATTTACTCGTGTATTATGTTGCTATTTGTTTCATTAAAACAGTTCCTTTAACAGTAAATATGGTTTACTTATTTGTTTCATACGTGTGGAAGAAACGTACGACTCTTATGTAATTAGTTGTTATTTTTTCTCTGTTTGTTCTTTATGTGTATGATTCATATTATATTTATCAACAGACAACGAAAGCAACATAACTTAAAAGTCACTTTAGAAAACTCACTATGTAAAAAAAAACATTCCAAACTACGCTCCTATAACCGACTATTCAATATTATTATATATATATTATTGTTTGTGTTTACCGTCCACCACAGAGTGACTTTAATTTATTCGAGAATATAATGGAAGATGTACTTAAAGTACTTAGTTATGGTAAAAAGCATGTAGTAGTATGTGGTGATTACAACGTTAATATACTAGAACAGTCACCTATGTGTATTAGATTATGTACTTTATTTAAATCATTTAATTTAAAACATTTGTTTTGGGCATCCACAAGGATAACATCACATTCTGCTACTTGCTTAGATAATATTTTTTGCAACTGTAGTTATTATAATGAGGTTATATTGAGTGATTTAACATCCGATCACTGTGGACAGAAAGTCACTTTTCCTATTCATACAGTGGCTAAAGTAAATAAGATCACCTGTAGGCCAATGAGTACAGCTCGCCTAAACAAATTTAATGAAAATGTTTCTGTCCGTATCACCAATATAGATTTTAGTCAGGATGATCCGAACTACCTTTACGCGTCTTTGTTTAACATGATCAAATCGGAATTTAATAACATATTCACAACTAAGACTTCTTATACTACTGGCATACAAATAAGTAGAGCTAAGTTGTATGAATTGTATGGCATGAAACAATATAATTTTGACCATAAGTTTGTTCAATATGTTAAAAATTATTCCAAAGTATTTAAAAAGACTTGCGCTGCTGCCAAGTCTTTATATTTAAGTAAAAATATTAAACAAGCAGAGAATAAAATTAAAGCCACTTGGAACATGATTAATGCTGAATCTGGGCGGGTCAAGCCACGTGAACATAATTTTGAATTAAGTATTGGTAATAAAACTGTAACTGACAATTTAGACCTAGCGCAAACATTTAATAATTTCTTTGCTGATATACCTAAAAATGCAACCAGCTCCTTAAGATCATGTCCGGTTGATGCTCAATCACTTATGAGAGGCAGTGTGAAAGAGTGTACTGTACCATTCAGTTTTAATTTTATAAACCCCACTGACATAATAAAAATATTTAAGTCAATTAATTGCAAAAAGACAGCAGATTTATGGGGTATTTCTGTTAAATTAATTAATGGCATTATTATTAAGATAGCACCACATTTAGCAACAATATTTAATCGATGTGTTGATACCGGTGTGTTTCCTGATTTGATGAAACACAGTAAAGTAATTCCTTTGTTTAAAGCCGGTTCAAAAAGCGACCCTAGTAATTTTAGACCTATTTCTATTTTACCAGCTATTAGTAAAATCTTTGAAAAAGCCATACTAATGCAATTAGAAACACATTTTAATTCTAATAATGTACTGCATAGTGAACAATATGGATTCACAAAGGGTCGCTCAACAGTAGACGCAGGCTCTAAACTACTTAAACATATATATAGTGCCTGGGAAAACCCGCAGGACGCCATTGGTGTTTTCTGCGATCTCTCAAAAGCATTTGATTGTGTGATGCATAGTACACTTCTGCTGAAACTTAGGCATTATGGCATAACAGGTACAGCGCTTAATCTTGTTGCTTCTTATCTTAGTGAGCGAATACAGTATGTTGATATTAATGGAATAAGGTCCTCCGGATCACCAGTGAGTATGGGCGTGCCACAAGGCTCAATTCTGGGTCCTTTTTTATTTTTGGTGTATATAAACGATTTGCCATTTTTTACTAGTAAGTTATGCGATATTGTTCTATTTGCTGATGACACTTCACTTATATTCAAAACCAATCGCAAAAACGATTACTCTGACGAAGTAAATAGGTCCCTCGCATTAGTCCTTGACTGGTTTACATCAAATAACTTGCTTTTGAATTCTAAAAAAACCAAATGTGTTTAGTTTGCCAAATGTAAGGAATATCAGTACAAATCTAATTTTAAACAATGAAGTTATTAATTTTGTTGATTCAACGGTTTTTTTGGGAATTACTTTAGATAGTAAATTACAGTGGGGCGCCCAAGTATCGTGTCTCGCAGGGAAACTCAGTTCTGCAGCGTATGCTGTCAGCAAAGTCAGACAGCTTACGGATGTGGAAACAGCAAGGCTAGTATATTTCGGTTATTTCCACAGCGTCATGTCGTATGGCATTCTGCTATGGGGCAAGGCAGCTGATATTCAAACAATTTTCATTCTCCAAAAACGTGCAGTGCGTGCGATTTACAAACTAGGTGCACGAGTTTCCCTTAGAGAAAAGTTTAAAGAGATAGGCATTATGACAGTTGCATCACAATATATATTTGCAAACATTATGTTTATAAAACAAAATATGCATTTATATCACAGGAATAGTGACGTTCACTCGGTGAACACGAGACATAAGCATAAATTAGTAGGTCAATATCATAGGCTACATAAAACGCATAATTCATTCATGGGTCTTTCCGTGCGATTTTTTAATAGGTTACCAGCTAGTGTTATGAGTCTATCAGTGGAAAAGTTTAAAAATGTAGTCAAATCTTATCTTATACGTAAAGGTTATTATACAGTTGACGAATTTTTAAATGATAAAGAAAAATGGATTTGACTACTTGCTCCTTATCATTTTATTCTACTCATGTGAATGTTGTTATCACACTGTTTAAGAGCATGATTTTACTTTTGTAAGTAAAGATTCTACGTGACGAATAAAGGCCATTCTTCTCTTTCTTTTGATCTTATAATTAATATTTTATATTTAATCTTTCGTTACCAGTAATTTGGCCAATATTTGAGCACATATAGTTTTTACCTTTGTTGTAAGTAGATGCTCCTACTATGTTGTACCCACTGAGGCTGTTGTTTTTTTTTAATTAGCTTATGTTCTAATGTTTAATCACTATATTTGCATCAGTCCTCTAACATGGTGTATAGTATATTAGTGGCAGCACCTTACCCCCATATCAGGTTTATAAACATTAAAACTATGTAAACATTGGCGATTTGAAAGGAGTGGCCGCGAGTTTTTATTGCCATGTTCTTTTCTCCGGCTCTACCTATTGTTTGCGAACATGGCATAAATGTACATGTAGAATCTTGACCTGTCATAAGAGATGTATTGCATCCTAAGTGAATAAAGAATTTTGAATTTGAATTTGAATTTGAATATTGTGAACATTTTAAATTGGTGTTAAGTTATTATACTTTTAGCCTCTGTCCTTTCCTTCGTAACTCAGAGGCAGTATATGTATGTATGTATGTAAGTCTCATAAAATTATAAATATTCAGTTAATATATAATAAATACCATAGCATTTGTATAAAATACTTTCACGTTCAAATAGAATTCGGCTACCTTACAAGTCCTGTGATCGCAAACTTGTAGGTTGTTTATCTTAACACAGATAGTTTAGAAAGTTCGGGTCTCTTTAGTTTTCGTGATATATCTTTTTCAGGGTCGTTTCTTTCGAGACTTTATTTTGGTTAATCTGTGTACCTACAGGCGCGGGAAGTTTTGTCCGTTGGTAGGTGGTAGCATATATATAAATACATATATTTAGGGTGAGATACGCTTAAGTAGGTTTGAGTGTTTGCGTAAGAACTTAACCTTTTTAGGGATTAAAGGTACAGCGAAGCATTACAACGGTAACTATTTATTTATTGATAGCATTAGTCTTAAGACTTTTTTACGCATTTGGAAATATGGGTAAACTGTTTCATAGGAATTTCTCTGTTTAAATTTGAATGTAGTGTAAATATAATATGGCACTAAGACCACCCAAAGTACTGCTAACCGTATCTTATTATTATTCTTCTGGTGTTATATTTATCAGGGGTGCAATAATATGTTTAAATCTATTAGTGGTCGCCAAGTCCTCGAAATTCGATCATAATTAATTTGAATTAGAAGTGGCAACATTATTAAGGTTCTATTGTTAAAGACTATAACTTTTATAATTACGGATTACGCTTAGGTTACGCGCCAAAATGTTAATTTGACAAAAGAGTTTCTATGCTTGTATGTGTCAAAGACATAGTGGGATTTTAGACGTGTGTGTCACGTTTTATTAATTGATTTAATGCCTTTTTTATGCATAGTTAAAGAAATAAGAGCTTCCTGCACTATTTAATTCTCTTCCGTCCTCGCATTTTTCGTAAAAATGGATAATGTTTTTGCTTCACGTATTACTTTCGATTGACTGTATTGGATAATTGGTTTTTATGTGTTTGTTAGTGTCGACAAGGTTGGTATAGAAGAAATTAAAAGAAAAACTACAATCGCAGATTTCGGCACGAATGGGTCGGTTCGAACGGGGCAGTACTACCCTCACACAGAAGACCATCCTAATAATGACAACATTCTTGCTGTCGTATTTCGTTGCTGAGTGTGAAATCCGAGGCTCAATCATTCTGCATCATTTTCACACCCTCCGGAGGTCGGAAGAATGATCAGACCAGACCGCCTTGGTGGGGGTCACCATGCTTCATTGTCTACCCTCACAATGAGGATGGTTACCCCTACTCCTGGATTCTTCTCATGCTTTCCATTAGGCAGAGTAGAGTGGCTTTGGTTGGCTTCAATATAAAAAAAAAACAGTTTTATTCATCATATGTAACTCTAACTATATGTAACTCTCGTAAGATTTAGAAAATATTAACGAATAAAAAAGTACGAAAATATGGCGATACAAAGATCGCCAGGGCAGCTGGTATAAATGAATGCGGTACTAGATTAGAATATCTAAGTCCATCTTGAAATTTTTAAGTACCTCACTTAATTGGCCATGTGCTGTCTAATATCGCAGGAGCTGTGTTAATTACACTGCTCGTTAACTAACAAGAAAGGGAGGTGATAACGTTAGGAGTATCATTAAAAGGGTCTCATACCTATCAATCTTTTTGAACTACTTGTTGACAACTAAGAAACTCAATTGAAATGCGAAAAATTAGCACCTAATTTTATATATCCATGGAATGGTGAACTTTAGTGAACTACAGACCTTTGAGTCTAGTGGTTAGAGATGCTGGCTTCTGAGCTAGAGGTCGTAAGTTCAATTCCTATTCAGGACAAATCTTTATATGAAGAGCACGATCATTTGTTCTATATCTGGGTGTAGTTTATCGGGAATATTTTGCATTTAGACATTTTTTGTTAAAAGATAACTTCCGTATTAGGAATATAAATTCTGTGTCAGCGGGGTCTTTACAAACATACATGAAACATTTAACAAAAATAACACTCAGACTTAGAACGCGCAGTAGAAAGCGGTGTGGCTAATAAGGTTCCCACCAATAATTTAGGGCCTCAAGACAACCTAACCTGCAAGTGCAAGACCTTGGCAAACAAAACATCTCGGTAAGTGGGACCAAAATACTGGCGAAAAGTGGGCGTTTAAAATGACTCTGCTCACCCCTTCGGGGAAATAGGCTTGATTTTATTTACGTAATTTTCGTAAAAAGATTCAAATGAGGTTAATTATATATTAACCTTATTTGAATCTTTTTATTACGAAAATATGAATAGAGTCTACCCGTGACCACGAGTGGTATAATCCGTTCGAAACCTAGGAAAGTAGAAGGTATTATATTAGGTACTTATTAGCGATAAACTTAAAAAGGTTACGCCTTTTCAAATTTGTCGCGAATAAGTCCATTTTACAGCAAAAAAACATGGGTATGTGTAAAAGTCGCAAAAGACTAAAAACAGTTATAAGAAATTATTTATTGTACATCTGCTTCAACACTCATCCTACTAATATTATAAACGTGAAAGTTTGTAAGCATGTATGTATGTTCGTTGCTCTTTCACGCAAAAACTACTGAACGATTTGGATGAAACTTTTCAGTAATATAGCTTCATCATCATCACCAGCCCATCGCCGTCCACTGCTGGGTATAGGCCTCTCCAATTGCACGCCACTTGATTCGATCCTCATCTTCTCGCATACAGCTCCTACCAGCCACCTTGCGCAAATTATCACTCCACCTGGCCTGTGGACTGAAAATAGCTTATATATCAGAATAACACTTTGACTATTTTTAACTGCAGTAATCGAGATAAACACGGGCGGAGCCGCGGGTCAAAGCTTGTATAATATAAATTTAGATCAATCGCGGATTGCCCTACATACATAATACAACGTGGCGGCTGTAACGTGGAGTTCATCAATAATTTTGAAGAATTGCCATTTTAAGATATTGTCATTTATATTATAAGTAATAAAAGAAATAAACACACGTCCTTAAATGTTTTTACGTTTATACCCAAGGATTTAATTTATCTGTTGTTTTGAATTTTGAAGTGCGAGTGATTTTTGTAGCTGAGCAAAACTGGTGACTTCTGAAATATAAGTACGTTGAAGATCTTTGTGTCGTGCCTCGAAGAGTACGGTACCTGTTGAGATTAATATCCACAGAAATCGTTATTGCGAAGTCGGTGCCCTCAAATATACTGGAAACTAGTTAACTATCGAATTCCGTTCGCCTTCAGGGTTGTGATGGTATGATGCCAGTCGCTCTGTGAAACTCGATATTTAATTACTAAACGTAAATGCATGTACTTAGGTTAAGAGAAAAATTGTTGATAGCTTATAATAAAATAAATAAACTGTTATTATTATTATTATAATAGCCGACTTCAATTAACATTGGAAATAATTAAAACTGAAAAGAAGCTAAAGCTAAAGAAAGTTGAAGATGATGAATCAGTCTTTATCAACTATTATTCAAATTTATGTTAATTGTACTTGTATAACAGATGTTCTGTTACACGTTCATATATAAGCTTGTGTAATAATTAGTAAGTTCCTGTCATCTCTTACACTGGCCTCAATACAAACTTTTAATAACCGAGTCGTGCAACGCACCTCCGGGGGGTTAATAAGCGGAATTTAATCAGAAGAAATCTGATTAAATTCCTTAGAATGCCTGAGTGTCACAACTTGTTGTGTTCGTGGATTAATACTATTGATCGTGGTATAGATCAGTTACAGTGTTGGGTGTGAAGGCAGGATCCCATTAAAAAGCAATGTAGTAACTGAAATCTCCTCAAATGATAACTTGGCAATATCTCTTTGCTTGGGTAAAGGTTATAACTACCAAAAATTTTAATGAAAATAATTCATACCATGTAAAGTGGGCATTGATAGATGCTAGCGGCACAAACGGGTTGTTACCCTAAAAGAGTGAAAAATGCTTTGCGAGGTATTGTTGACAATTTCATGTCAAATTCTGTGACTATTAATATTAAAAATTAAAAGTGATAATGTGTAACGTAAATAGTTATTCTGGGTTGTCTTTTTTTTTTCTTTTTATTTAATAGCCAGCCAAGGAGACTCTGCCTGATGAAGAGTATGAGTAGAATACAAAATTGTTGGCCACCACACTCTCAGCGAATGGTTTAAACTCTTCATGTTTTTACGGAATAACATTGTTGAGGTTCAAATTTATAAATAAGAAAGACACTTCAAGAAAAAAGTACTACACAATAACTTGTATTTCATAAACCTACGCTTTCACGTTCGCAACGACAAAACCATACGACGTACAATAGGAAAGACTATGTACAAAGACTAGCTTAACTCTGACCTTTAAACTAAGTTCTTTCAGCACACCTTTGGAATATAAAGAATTAAGCCTTAAACACAATACAATTTAAAAGAAAGTTAAGTCTAAGTTAAAAAACTTTTAAAATATATACTAAGATAGAAAGTCTGACCCTACACAAGTATATAGGAAACTAGCTTACGCCCGCGGCTTCGCATGCGTGTATGTCAGTATTTTAATCATGAAAGTGCGACAGACAGATAGAGAAATCGCATCTGTAATATTAGAAAGGATAGTAAAGATATAATTAGAAAAAGTATAAGTAATAAAAAAAAGTAAGTTTCTGTTTGTACAATTAGGTTGGTCGTCTGTGTGAGGGTAGTACAGTCGGTCGAGTCGGCTTAATCGTGTTGAAAACAGAGTGACATTACTAGTTAGTAGAGTATATAATCATCATCATCAAAAGCTTTTAACAGTCCACTGCTGGACATAGACCGCTCCTTATAAAGGAGGTTTTGGCCTACTATACCACGCTGGCCTGGAATGATTAAGGGTGGTGACACTTTGTATTCTTAATCCGTCACCACACGGAGTTTATAATAATAGGTATTAAATAAGCTTAATCTACCTAGTAAATATTAATCTCACTAAGCCGTCATAGTGTGGGTCATTGTGCCGCATTGTTTGCGCTCATTGTTTTACTAACAGATGGCTGGATGACATAAGAAGCAATTCAGGCTGAAAGAAAATTCGACAAGAATCGCTCAATTAGTTGTTTAATATAAAGATGTAGAAAACAGCTAACTTATTAGTTTCACTTCTTACCATGATACAAAAGAAAATCTATTAAAATGAAATTTAAACCACAATTTGGTACAGTTTTGTAATTACAATAGTTTTCATGGTACATTATTTGTGAATTTAGTTTAACGAATTATTCTCACGTGAGTAACTACAATTAAAATTAATAGTTCAGTTAACGTCCAACTGCATATATTCTACTATTACTGTACAAAATTGGTTTAATCACCCAACAGAGAGTGATTTTGTGTTAATAATTTTTAAAGGAGTTTTCGCTGTTGCTAAATATTCTGTAATTTCGTTTTATGAATATAGAAATGCATGTATGTATATTAGTGGCAGCACCTTACCCCCATATCAGGTTTATAAACATTAAAACTATGTAAACATTGGCGATTTGAAAGGAGTGGCCGCGAGTTTTTATTGCCATGTTCTTTTCTCCGGCTCTACCTATTGTTTGCGAACATGGCATAAATGTACATGTAGAATCTTGACCTGTCACAAGAGATGTATTGCATCCTAAGTGAATAAAGAATTTTGAATTTGAATTTGACATGAAATACTGGATAATTTCTCTATTAATAATGCTGTACATTGTGAATGGTAAATTGGCCTATCATCTACGTCCTACAAAGATTCATGGGTTTGATGTCTATATGGGGTGAAAATTTGTATGATGATGAGTGATGCTGAAACTGGGGAAATATATTCTTATTGATAACTGCCATTGCATGCGATACGTAAATAGATAGAGTTAATATACCTATTTAATAGGTAGTAGAGTCATGCTGATTACAGCACGAATGGGCTAGCTGGACTGGGGCAGTACTACCCTCACACAGAAGACCAGTCTTTCGTTGGTGAGTGTGAGACTGGAGGCCCAATAATTCTGCATCATTCTCATGCAGAACATCTCGCTAAGCCGAAATAATGTGGGTCATTATACTGCATTCTATGAACTCACAATGAGGATGGTAGCCCCTACTCCTGGATCGTACTCATGCTCTCCATCAGGCATAGTAAAGTCACTGTGGTAGGCATAAATATATATAATTATAATTTTTGTTTTCTTTTGATTTTATAATTTTAGTAAAACGTTATTACTTTTTTTACTTGTTGGCGCAAAATGTAAAATGCATATGTGAATTGCTTTGGATAATGTATAATGTACTTGCTTGTTATTGTTCTATATTTGTATCTGTTTGTTTCCCTAATTAATCCAAAAAAAAAATTAA
This sequence comes from Phragmatobia fuliginosa, assembly GCA_932526445.1. Classification (NCBI taxonomy): domain Eukaryota; kingdom Metazoa; phylum Arthropoda; class Insecta; order Lepidoptera; family Erebidae; genus Phragmatobia; species Phragmatobia fuliginosa. The sequence continues at coordinate 728,640 of OW052065.1, forward strand.
AATAAAATCAAAATAAAACAATTTTAAGGTCAGTTCCCTATGACAGTTTATGGTAAACAAAGTACCCGCTGTATATAATAACGTGTTAGAAGTTGTATGCATATATGTAATAACATCATGCTAAGGGCAAGAGGCAAGAAGAGGCAGAAAAGGTTGCATATCTCAGATATAATAATTTCAAAAGTCACTATCTCACTTATTCTGAAGGAAGGATATAAGCTATTCTTTGCTGCGACAACCGACATGAACGCGGAAGGGGCCGTATGGGTTAGTGTTCCTATATCAAAAACCAGTAATGTCCCCCTGCCGGGCTCGGACTGGCAAGACACGTTGTGGCTACGTGATCTTACCGTTGTATGTTTTTAATCTTTTTCTGATATTACTTTATCAAAGACTACCTTTTACCATAGGCGGATGAAAATATGTAGAAGAAACATTTACAGAAATAGTTAATATGATATGATTACTGGGTAGTAACTAAAGCATGAAACCAAACTACGTTTACTAACATATATAGAAGCTTATATTCCTGTGAAAGTGCAATATTAAAGAATAAGTTTTGCTCATATAGGAAGTAAATGTAAATGAATGTTACGTCAGCATCTTAGAGTTCGTTTACAACTTGTACAGTAAACGTTACTTGTTGTGTTAGTGAGTTCGTTATTGGCAAACGTTTTCATACTTCCCCCCACTTTTATTATCATGCAGACGGTTATTTCGTTTTTAATGACTTCTTCATGTAAACATAACTTAACATGACTATAAAGTCTAATTATTTATGTTTTATACACGTTTGTAGAATTTATTAAGTCTATTTTTTTATTAACTTTTTTGCTATTTGATTCGTTCGTTTTCCTTTTTGTGTTCCTTTCGTATTTATAATTAATTTATTTCGGGCTAGGCAAAGATAACAGTTCAAAAGAATTACTTAGTGAGTCATAACTTTATCAGTCAGCTTACTTTTTTATTCATTCGGACCATACATGCTCATCAATAACGAGTGCTTCTAAAAATACTTCATCCGTACACCGTCGACTGTTGTTAACACAGGATAACTGCCTCGGTGGCGCAGGGTAGCGTATGTGACTCCTGTGCTTGGGGTTTCGGGTTTGATTCCCGGGTCGGATCAAATATTTGTGTGATTCGCAAATATTTGTTAAGGAGTTTGGGTGTTTTCTATGTATAATATGTATGTTATTACAAAAAAAGTATGTTTATGTATTTATATCAGTTGTCTATTACCCTTAATACAAGCTCCGCTTAATTTGGGATTAGACGGCGTTGTGTGTAAGATGTCCGAAATATTTATGTATTTATTACATACAGGAATACAAGCAAAATTATTCGAAGAATTTTGTTGCGATTGCCTTTAATAACTGACGTAAGCAATGATTCGCCACCACCCTCGCCTTGTCAAGCTTTAGAAAATAATACATTTTTTCCGGCAAAATTTTATACTGAATGCTAAGAATACCTAGCTTCCCAAGAATTCACGACGTAGAATTTGACGGAGGACATCAATTAACCTTTTTACCCTGCGTTGGTAACTTTATATTTTCTTATCAAAATAATACAGACATCGTTTGCTTGGGCACAGGTGTTTTCACATTTTTTTACCTTTTTTTCCCTTTAATAATGTCGGTGCGCGTGTAAAAAGTGAAACTTTTTAGACGCGCTTTTAAACTTTACCGTAAATAGAGTAGTTTTAATTGTGTTTTACTTTTAGTAGGTAGAAATTTGTAATTACGGTATGAAGATTTTAAACATCAACGTATTTCAATATCATTAACAAACACAATTTTTCGAAAAGAATTAATCAGCTCGAAGATCAAGAGCCTTGAAGAAAATTGTTACGCAATTTTTTTCGTAACATTCAATTTGAAGCCGAATCCACATAGAGCTGCGCTACCGGGATGCTGTCCTGCGCTGTCGTCTGCTGCTTTATCCAATTAATTCCAGTCCTCCCCCACAGTTCTCCAGAATAATCTGGCTTGTGCTGCCCGCATCTAACGCTCCTGGAGAAGGTCACGGAACCACCTTGCAGGGTGACTGCCCACGCTTTGTTTATTACAATTTAAATTGTGAAACTAATTAGAAATCTGCTAGGAGAATTTTCTAATCCAATTTAATAAATAACAGCTGACTAATTACAATCGTAAGCGCAATCGATGGGAACCTGGCTCACAAACCCTGGTTCCAATTTAAATTAAGTTTATAAATACTTATCATTGTCTGGTGTTGGCCTCCAACTAGATTAGAGTAAATTCTGGGATCATGTTTTGTCTTTGTAGCTATCAGTAATAGGTATCATTAATTTACCTAAACGTTATTCAATAATTGGATTGAGAATAGATTGGGTTGTTATGATCTTGTTTAGCAAGGAATAATAGTTTACTTTCAAGACAAATAGTTACAGAAGATTAGCTTTATTGCCCGTGTAAATGTCGGTTATCACACCAAAAAATAGACAATGTCCTTTTCCAAGGTCTAATCTACGAGATCCAAATCGGTTCACTGGTTAACCCAGGAAAGGGTAGCAAACAGATAGATATAATATAAGTATGGAGAGTTACTTTCGTGTATATAAGTATGGAGAGTTACTTTCGTATATATAATAAAAGCGGCCAAGTGCGAGTCGGACTCGCCCATGAAGGGTTCCGTATCAGCAGGTAACGTCATATAAAATTTCTTGTAGTTAGTTGTAACTTTGATCGATGTTTTAATAATAGTGTTTTGATCAATGATATTATAAAAAATCGGCCAAGTGTGTGATAATTGTTATGTTTACGTATTAATGCGTTGATTTTGTATGACTTTTCCAAGTAAGCGCATTGTAAAAGTTAAGCCTCTATAACTCCTGAACTAACAAAGTCATCTAATTCGTTATAGTTTTCATTTAAAGTTCATTATATGGACCACTATCACAAATTTTTCGGCGGGCGGGACGGCCTGTTTTTACAAAAAGTTTGCCTTTAAAGTGGAATTTCTCGCAAACGGATAACTAAATCAAAAAATCGTCTTAACAAACCTGTAATGTTTTTAAAAGACCTATATAATGATACCCTACATGATGGGGTAGCCGTGAGAAAAAAAAACATACCCACTTTACGTGTAGGGGAGGTACCCTAAATAAAAATATATTTCATAATTTTATTGTAGCACTTTGTCGACGTAATTACAATACATATTCATGCAAAGTTTCATCTTTCTAGCACTTACTGTTTGGACGACAAGTCGAGGACGGACGGACGGACGGATGGACAGACGGACATGACATATCTATAAGGGTTCGAAGTCATAAACTTCGGAACCCTAAAAAGTTGTAGATCTTTTAATTACCTACAACTTTGCCATTTTACTATTTTCCTTGTAGTTTTGCTGGAAATCGAGATAAACCGTTTTTTACCCTTTGTTGTATATATTTAGCCATCCAATCTGACTCTACCCTGCCTGATGGAAAGCATGAGCAGAATCCAAGGGTCGGGGCTACCACACTTGCTGCGAATGCGGACAATTATGTATGGCGGCCCACACTATGGCGGCTTAGTGAGATGCTTTTTCACGCCCCGGTTAAAGGACCCGAAAACCTCCCTCCCTACCCCTTCCCGACCTCAGATCGCCCGTAAATTATTTTTCCTTTCATTTTTATAATATTCTCCTCCTTTTCCAATAGGTTTCATCCTACTATAATTTTATTTGTTTTCAAAAACTATCTACTCTGGTCTACTGGTCTATATGTCATTTACAAACTATCATTATGGTTGCCATGCAAGTGTGTTATTCCTAGCAACCTGTGAAGTTTTGACAGGAGGTAAACAGTGATACATTTTGACATCTTCGATTTATGTATTTTTATAATCACCTAGCTTTGGTCTTTGTGTCTCGATTATTGCAGTAAAAAGTAGCCTATGTCCTTTCCCAAGTTCAGTTCTATCATCATACCGAATTTCATCAAAATCGATACAGTGGTTTAGGCGTGAAAGCGTAACAGACAGACAGACAGAGGTACTTTCGCATTTATAATATTAAGTAGGGATTAAAAAACAAACTACTCACTAGATCTCGTTCAAACCAATTTTCGTTAGTAGTTTGCATGTTAATGTACAACATATATTTTTTTTAGTTTTATCACTCTCTTATTTTAGAAGTTAGAGGGGGGGGGACACACATTTTTCCACTTTGGAAGTGTCTCTCGCGCAAACTATTCAGTTTAGAAAAAAATGATAATAGAAACCTCAACATCATTTTTGAACACCTATCCATAGATACCCCACACGTATAGGTTTGATGAAAAAAAAATTTTTGAGTTTCAGTTCCAAGTATGGAGACTCCCAAAATGTATTGTTTTTTTTGTTTTTTTATGTAAAAATCTTAGTGCGGTTCACAGAATACATCGACTGATCAAATTTCAACAGTATAGCTCTTATAGTTTCGGAAATAATTGGCTGTGACATACGGACGGACAGACAGACAGACAGACAGACAGACAGACAGACTTGACGAATCTATAAGGGTTCCGTTTTTTGCCATTTGGCTACGGAACCCTAATAAGTATGGAGAGTTACTTTCGTATATATAATATAAGTATGGAGAGTGTGGATGATTGTATATCATACACAGCTATTTTAAAACTTCCAAGTAAACGTACTAATATTTACTAGAAGCTGTTTTTTTTCAAGTCCTAAAACTTTTCTTAAATATGGCTTGTTTGAATTGCATTCTGAATGGATGAATAATACCTGTTTAAATACATAAATAAAATATTTCAGTCCCAATCTAAGCAGAGCTTGTACTATGGGTACTAGACAACTAATATTAATGCATAAACATACTTTATTTCTGTAAATATATACATACTAGCTTTCCGCCCGCGGCTTCGCCCGCGATGAATTCGTTTATATCGCGCGACACGGTAAGGGTAGATTAAACAATCTTACATGATTTTATGTTTGATAATAAGGAACTTTGACACAAACTTTCGTCCCCTATTTCAAATCCTTCTACCTTTATTATTATTCGCGATAAAAAGTATCCTATGTCCTTTCCCAAGTTCAGTTCTATCTTCATACCAAATCACATCAAAATCGGTTCAGTGGTTTAGGTGAAAGCGTAACAGACAGACAGACAGACAGAGTTACTTTCGCATTTATAATATTAGTAGGGAATACACCATCGGAAAGTAGAGATTTCATCAAACAGCAAACATCCCAATTTTTTGAAAAAAGTAGATATTTTGACAGGTGAATTTTCACTAATAAGTCAATATAGGGTGAAAAAATTAAATATTTCAAATCAAAAAAATTACAGTGTATTCGGGACATAAAAAGGTAAGTTTTCACTAAACTTCGTTTAAAAATGATTTTATTTGTAAAAGATAAAAATAGGAAACCAATTAATTTTTTAATTTTTCACATATAATTTGAGGTTATGTGAAAAAAAGTGAAAATAAAAAATCAGCCAAGTGCGTGTCAGGCCACGCACAGGAAAGGGTTCCTCAGTCACCCATAATGGTAAGTGGATTAGAAATTGTATCCAATGGCTAATGTTATGTTTACGTATTAATGCGTTAATTTTGTATGACGTTTTCCAAGTAACCACATTGTAGAAGTTAAGCCTCTGTAACTCCTGAACTAACAAAGTCATCTAATTCGTTATAGTTTTCATTTAAAGTTATTATGGACCACTATCACGAATTTTTCCAGATTTTTTGAGCCGGCCGTTTAGCTTTTAGAGGGGGAGGATGCCCGGTTTTACATAAAAGTGGCCTTTAAAGTGGAATTTCTCGCAAACGGATTCCTAAATCAAAAAATCGTACTAACAACCCTTTAATGTTTTTAAAATACCTATATAATGATACCATGATGGGATAGCCGCGAGAAAAAAAAACATCCACATTTTACGTGTCGGGGAGGTACCCTAAATAAAATATTTTTCATAATTTTATTATAGCACTTTGTCGACGTAATTACAATACATATTATGCAAAGTTGCATCTTTCTAGCACTTACTGTTTGGATGGTAAGTCGAGGACGGACGGACGGAGGGACAGACGGACATGACGAATCTATAAGGGTTCGAACTCATAAACTTCGGAATCCTAAAAAGTTGTAGATCTTTCATTACCTACAACTTTGCTATTCAACTTTTTTCCATAGGACTTGTAGTGTTGCCGGAAATCGAGATAAACCGTTTTTTCCCCTTTTTTTTATACCTATATTTAGCCATCTAAATTGACTCTACCCTGCCTGATGGAAAGCATGAGCAGAATCCAAGAGTCGGGGCTACCACACTTGCTGCGAATGCAGACAATAATGTATGGCGGCCCACACTATGGCGGCTTAGTGAGATGCTTTTTCACGCCCCGTCCGAGGAGGACCCGAAAACCTCCCCCCCTACCCGACACCCCTCAGATCGCAGATCGCCCGTAAATTATTTTTCCATTCATTTTTATAATATCCTCCTCCTTTTCCAATGGGTTTCATTGTACTATAATTTTGTTTTCAAAAATTATCTTCCCTGGTCCGCTGGTCTTTATGTCATTTACAAACTATCATTATGGTTGCCATGCAAGTGTGTTATGCCTAGCAACCTGTGAAGTTTTGACAGGAGATAAGCAGTGATACATTTTGACATCTACGATTTATGTATTTTTATAATCACTTAAGTAAAAAGGTAAAAACCTTTGTATCTCGATTATTGCAGTAAAAAGTAGCCTATGTCCTTTCCCAAGTTAAGTTCTATCTTCATACCAAATTTCATTAAAATCGGTTCAGTGGTTTAGGCGTGAAAGCGTAACAGACAGACAGACAGAGTTACTTTCGCATTTATAATATTAGTAGGGATTATATATAGAAAACACCCAAACTCCGAAACAAATATTTGCAGATCACACAAACATTTGTTTCGACCCGGGAATCGAACCCGAGACCTCTTTATAGGCCGCATATGCTAACCACTAGATCAACAAGGCAGTCAAATTGATGTTTATAGTACAACTCTTGTTTCTCTGTCTCTTAAGTTGCAATTTACGGAATTAGTATATATCGCTAAAAAACGTAAAGTACTCATTTTTTTTATATACATATATGTGGGGTGTGATAAAGCAAATGTTTCGGAAGTATGAAAATATTTTTATTTAATTTCACACAACACATTTACAGTCTCGATTTACCGCGTCTTCCATTAAATGACAACATTGACAACTGACTTTAGTAACATCTGTGACAAGTGCTACTGATATAACAACATTAAAAGTATAACATATATCTTCAAACTGAGCAACTTGAGAACCACTTGTTTTTTTTTTTTTTTTTTTTTATATTTAAGCCTGCCAAAGTGACTCTACTCTGCCTGATGGAAAGCATGAGTAGAATCCAGGAGTAGGGGCCACCATGCTTATTGTGAGGGTAGACAATGTAGCATGGTGACCCTTACCATGGCAGCCTGGTTTGATTATTCTGCATCATTCTCCCGGCCTTCGAAGGGCGGGAGAATGATGCAGAATGATTGGGCCTGCGGTCTCACACTCACCAACGAAATACGACAGCAAGAATGCTGTCATTATTAGGATGGTCTTCTGTGTGAGGGTAGTACTGGTCGGGTCGAGCCGGCCCATTCGTGCTGAAATTAGCGTGGCTCTACTACCTACAATTGTAGTAGTACTGTTTTGTAATGTTCCACCATAAAATATCAAAATATTTAAAGAGCTACGCTTTCTCAAACTTTATTTATTGCAGAACATTTTTAGCCCCATGTTATTAGAGACTTTCCAAACCCCTAGACATTTATGAAAGCAAACTAGTTTTAAACTAATTAGTTTAATTTACAAGTATATCAGAGAGCAAGCCTTCTGAAACAGTGGTTTATAGATCGTACTGCCGGTAAACTCAGCACATTAATTTAACATTCCACACCTGTAATTTTGATGCCCTTATCACCTACACTAAAGGTAGTATAAAATTCGGTGGCGGGAAACAATTGTGACGTCATATACGTAATCGAGGTATGTAACTTCCTTCTGTTGTGATGAAGGGCGTTTTAGAAAACAATATTCTTCGTAAGAATTGAATAAAAGAAAAAAAATTGAACGAAAAGGGAAAATAAGTATATTTTTTCTTGACGTACATTGTGTAGGTGTATATGTTAGATGTTATTCACTTTCGTTCTATTTACATTCGATTAGAAATTAAGTACTGTAGGTGGTTCAAATTACTAATAACAGCCCGCTGTTTAGCAGTTTGGCGGTTATTCACGCCCGTGCCTCGGAGAGCAAGTAAAGCCGTCGGTCCCGGTTATCATGAACATCTATGGCAATCGTTATTGGGTAGTCAGTGCCCTCATACAAGAAAAAAAAGGGTGCTAAACCTTGCGGTAAATAAATTTACTCATTTGGAGTTTCAAGTGAGGAACGCAAAATTTTAACTGTTCCTTTTATGTCTCTATATGTCTGTGTTAGAACTAAAGTAACTATGCTAAAAAGAATAGCAATACATAATCACGCAGAAATCTTATCATTATATTTGTTTGTCACCTTTGGTAAATAGATACATAAAAGTTTTTCATTCTAAGAACTCTTATTACATTTTGGTTAACGGATGTCAGCTGTGTCAGAACTTCTACACAACAACTTTGTCCCGGGCACTGCAAATCATAAACAAATAAAATATTATCAAAGCAGCATTTGTCAGCAACTCGTCAGCGCTACCAAAGTGAATAATATGAGTTCTAATTTTTGTTAGACGATCGTGAATTTCATACGACTTTACCAAGTATATTTTATCATAGCTTCGAAGAGCTGTAACAGATATTTGCATTTGACTTTGTACTTGTTAAAGTAAGTACGTACATTTGAGTAACGCTATTGCAGTGCAATTTAGAAACTATGGATAGTTTTTAAATGTGACCGAAATAGCGGTACTCAAAATTACTCAATTACTTCAGTTACATTATCTAGGAATTAAGAACAAGAGACTAAATACTTTATTAGCCTTGTATAGCGTCTATATTGATTTATGCCATAAATAGTAACCTATTCCCTTCCTCAAAAAATAAGTACCTCAATGCAAAAAAATATAGAAATAGATGCAGTGGTTTAGCCGTAAAAGCGGAACAGACAGATTGATGAAGTTAGTTTTGAATTCATAAAATGAATATTGATGTAATCATTATGGGATTAGGTACCTCTTATTTACTAAATAAGTTAATATTGATTAGTCTTTTATTACTTTTTACTATACTCATAGAATACTGAAATTGTATGAAATGGTATATGTGCAAATCAATGATTGATTAGAGTTCAAATATGAACTCTTAATCGGTTATTAATAAATAACCGATTAAGAGTCAAATACTTGAGTGGTGTATAACTTTAAGATTGCTAGTTATTTAAACTCGTATGTATTGATAAAATAAAACAATGATATTTAATTATACAGAAAGCCTTTAGAGTTCATTCACCTATCGTAACGTGAAATTTACCAATTAACTGAAATGAACCTTTACAGTATACCACGCTCATTTCGGAGAGCTGCCTCAAGCCTTTAATTTTGTCTTCTAATTTATCTGAAAACCAATTACGGGTTTAAAACTCTGTAGAAAAAGTTGGATAAAAATAAGTTAGGTATATAAATTTACGGTTATTTTGTTCTGACAATACTCAGGTGCAGGACTTTTATTCACAAACTGTAGAACCAAATGCACCGAGTTTTGGATCGATAGTTCATATAATTGCGGTTTGCCAATAACCTTCGGCTACGACTGAAATCTCAACTTTTTAATTTGAGAACTTTATACCAACTTCTCCATTATGAAAGGTCGAAGTGAAAAACTTTTATTTCGCTTTACACTTTTACCGGTTTTCACCGGAATCCGGTTTTAAAGAGGCGTTTAAGAAGCTTCATTGTGTATTATTATAAGATTACAGTACTTTTATTTTGCGGGCATTATTTTTTATTATTTAAATACCTATATTATTACTATGAATATAAATAAAAAATCCCTTCTTCTTAAAGATTGTTCTCGGTTTCTGTTTTTGAACAAATTGGAATCGTATAGTTTCGGCGATGACGGCCCCTACTCCTGGATTCTACTCATGCTTTCCATCAGGCAGAGTAGAGTCACTTTGGTAAGTTCAAATATAAATAAAATATGGTTAGATAAAATATGAAAAATGCAGTTCTAAAGTTTTCTTATGATATTCTTTTTTCGTTTTATTACATGTAGAAACAGCTTACAGCTTATCACTATCATGTATTAGAAATATAGATGTGAGTATAATATCAAAAAATATCTATGAGTGTGTTTTTGATGTTGTTGGCTTCGCTCATCTTTGAGCAATACCGAATGACCTTGCCCACTGTTACAGAAACGAGATTAGAAAATGCTACGGTAAATGTATAAAACGTAATCACCATTATTTTATTATCAAAAGTCCCACAGTTTATACGGAGTTATTTCCCCCCACATGTTTAGGCCTTATCTTCGTAAACGTGCCCCAGAAATTGATCGTTGTAAATCGAATTGTATATCGGAACGAGCATTTGAGAAGTTTCACAATTGTCGCGCAGAGCACGACCTCACTCGTGACCGTTTAGCAAACTGCCGCACTCCGCATATGCCGATGTACCTACGACAATATATTTTTAAAAGTAGGCCGGTTGATTGAGGTTGGTTAATATTGTAAAAAATACTTGTTATCTGTATCCATTAGCCGTATAAAATAACGTACGTAAATACCGCTTCATGTTGATGCTACGTAATTTGTCGATGTCATGAATCCCCGCTTGAATGATCTTTTAAACAACTCAAAGGTCAGGAAAAAATATGGTCTAACCACACACAGATGTTTTAAATGTAAATTAGATTTGAGAGAACATACACATGTTTTTATTGTAAACGGGTTTTTTTATGCCTTCCAATGTGACTCCACTCTGACTGATGATAAGCATGAATAGAATCCAAGAGTGGGGGCCACCAGACTGCCTGCGATGCAAGAAGTATAGCGAGGCCGACCCAAACTATGGCGGACTTATTTGCGATAAAATTAAAAAGGTTACGATACCTTCTATTTTCCGATGTTTTGAACGGGTTATACCGCTCGTGGTCACGGGTAGACTGATAAGTCCCGTTTACAGTAAAAACTTAAGTATGTGTAAAAGTCGCGAAAGTCTAAAAACGGTCGAGAGAACATCTTTGTAATAAATAGATAATAACTCGTGGATTTTATATTATATAAATATTAATAGACGTAAAGCGGTGCTCAGATGCTTTTAGGAATTTAAGCTACAGAAACGTTTATATAAAGAGTGGTTTTCAAAATGATTATATTTTATGAAAATGATGAGATTGACTTGGTTACTACCGCTATGTTCAGCGATATACTTAAGTACATTGCCCCCTTCACATAAATGTTTTTCAAAGAATAATGTGGAATCATTTACAGATGCTGAAGAGCTGAATATAAACTGCTATGTCTTCTTCCTAGCCTATCCTATGATTTTGCCTGAATAGTAGTTTTCCACAAAACAACTGACGTGAAAGTCGTGATACTGATAGTGATAGTTAATTATGAGAAATCACTAGCTTGTCAGTATATTTGAGGACACTTACTTCCCAATAATGACTGACATAGATGTTGATGACAACCGGGACCGAAGGTTTAACATGCTCTCTAAGGCATGGGAGTTAAACACCGCGAAACTCAACTAAAATTCTGACCCAATCCGGGGTTCGGAACCGAGACCTCTTGATTGTCAACGTTAAGACTAACGAGGCAGTTAAAATAGAAATCATTTTGTTCATTTTTAAATTGTACATGGTAACATTTAATATATTTAGAAACGTGAGTTGTTTGGAAAAGCAATAGTTTCACTCGGTGGAAAAGATAAAGAGCAAACCTTATGATCCTTTTTCAACAAACTGACAGTTTGCGGGTTCTCATGTCCCTTTAGAAACATGTATCTATGATTAATTGTGTGGACCCCGAGCGTCAAGCACTAGATGCTAAAATAATGTTAAAAGTAAACAAGACTCTGTATAAAACTATATACTGGTGTGGTCAGCTCCTTTTTAGGGTTCCGTAGCTCATGACTCGGAACTTGTACGGTGAAAATTGTATAGTAGTACCTTGGTATATTTCAGGTAATTCAGTAACTGAGCTATCGTTTATAATATGCTTCCTGTCTTTAGAGAAAAGTCAAAAATCGTAGGCTGAGGATTTCCAATCAATTTTCATTTTTTTTTGTGGTACAAGTATAAACTGAAAATTAATCTAATTCAAGTTTTTCCCGTTTTAACAATTTTTTAGGGCTATTTGAAAATAAGCATGGTTAATTTTCAAGTAGACTGCAATTCAGTCATTTTTTACATAAAAAACTCATTTTTCACACTAAAAGTACTATTGACAATAGGATACGAATGGTGAATAATTGTGTAATGAAAAATGTAACATTTTGAAGCAATGTTTTTACATCGTCACTGGCAGGAGCATCGAAAAACTAAGTGACCGACTAATCTACAATCTACAAAAAAAAAACATAAATCTTAATTATCGAGAACACTCCCGAACAAATAGTTTTAATAATAAACAATTCACAAAATAAAATTCTAAGATTCGACAAAGACATAGTAATACAGAAGGATGCCTTTTTCGTTCTCATATTATATTTTTTTATTCAACTTCATTTCTCTTTGCTTAAAGAGTTATAAAATGGGAAAAAATATAATGGACGTGTATGCGAGACACCGAGAGAATGTTCAAATTAAAGCACTTACTGGGTGCTTGGCTCAATCAGTGCACATTTGACTGCGTAAGTGTTATTTTTTCAAGAATGTTGTGTTGTTCAGTGAGTCTAAGTGCCGAAGCGAAGTTAGTATATATTTTAAACTAAATTATGTACTGCTTGTCTTTAAGTGTCTTAGAGTAGAGGTTAAAAATAGATTTAATGTTAAATCATAATATAGATATATATCAATAAAGTTCAATGGAAAATCACCAAAACGATTGTGCACCGCTAACTACAATTATCTTTATGTTTAGTCCATTTTAAGGTTGCCTGGAAGAAATCGCAGTCTGCGATAAGGCCGCCCATTGTACCACTGTTTTTATTGGATTGAATCCTACGATGTATCTTTTGTATTATGGTGTGCAATAAAGAGTATCTATCTATCTATCTATCTAAAAGAAAGTTCTATTACAAATCATTATAATGGCAATATATTAAAGAAGAAATACTGTTTGTGATATCATTGTTTACCACAATAGTAGTGAACTGAAAAAAAAAATTAAATACATAAAACCTTAAGGATGTTTTATGAAGAGTACTTTTAAAGTAGATAGATATGAACAAGAACAGGTATATAGGTTATTAATGGGTATTATTATGGATCGTAGCGAATAAAAATTACAGTTTACACGATTGCAGCCATCTTTATTATTTAGGCACTAGCTTAATACACTAACATTGCTCACTAATGCATGCATATTTATACCGACATACGACTACATTATTTTTCCAAAACATCACTATAATGCCTATAATCACGTCTTGATCTCAACGAGATATTGACTGTCCGAATTCTATGTCCTCGATAATGGACTCATATTTGAAAAATGCTGGCCAAGCTTATCTCTATATAAATTACTTTAAATAAGATATGACTTAGGAATAACAGCCTATATCCTCCAGGACACTGTTTTACCCAATTTATTGAAGTTTCTTTTGAAAACGAATAAATGCATAATAAACAACGTTCAGTCAGCTTGGTTATGTTCTAAACTTTATACGGAACTCTTTAAATTGTGTTTTTTTTAAATGTGTGTATTGCTCAATCAAAAGTTGGACGTATGTACGTTGAATTTTGACCAGCAAGAAAGTGGTGCAGGCCTCCTTACCCAATATTCTCAAATATAGTAAAGTAATTGTATTCCTACTATTTACAAATTACATTGCCTAATTACTGGTTTACCTTTTACATAAATCACACTAACAATTCTAAATTACCATATCTTAACCGACGCTATCAATCACATAATATTTCATCATCTAAAATATTAAAAGTAAGAACCATGCTCAGTAATTATGTAGCCAAAATTACTCAGAAAATAAATTTAAAACTTCTTATATTGAGACGTATCACATTACAATATAGCTCAATTTGACTTGCAACATTTAATGAACATAAGTAGATTTATGATTTACGAGCCTGTTTTAATTACATTCTCTATTATACGTAATGTTTCACAACTTTTTTAAAAAACATAATTTTTAAATTACATCACCGACGATATACCCTTGTAGGCTTTTAAACTTCTTTGTTAACATATCTAGACAAAATATTGGCAGCGTTACAAATTTTTGGTACTAGAGAAAATATAGAAAAAAGAAGCAGTATACATTGAATCAGATCCTCAATACCAAAAGATTTGCTAATCTATAAACACTCCTCAAGACGACAACAAGCGTAGACTGATTGTTCTGAAGACTATTTACAGAAGACTCAACTTTCAACAATAAGAAATACTATACAAAAAGAAGGAGAAAGTGTCACTTAAATCCTGAAATGAATTAGCTCAATAAAACTAGTTTGAGTAAATAATTAGTCATTACAAACACATCGAACACTCGAACATTCCGACCACGTAAACCAATTACGAAGTGTACAAATAAAGGCGCTTGTTAAGTATCTATTAAGTTCGAAAAAGGGATTGTAAGGATAACGAAGGTAGAACTGTACCCTTGTATGTTTAAACCCGCGTTTTATATACGAGTATCTATATATATGGTAGGTCACGCGTGATACTGACGCACGTGTTATGTAGTGTTGTATTACTATGACGGAGTGGCTGACAAAAAACTTCCTAATAAATCAATTCGGTCATGTTTCTTCATATGCGATAACGTTTGAAAAATATCAACAACTAAACTATGACTGCGTATATTTTCATTTTTTGACATATTTTTGTTCTTAAGATTAATTGGGGTTGGCTACTAGTTCAACGGGTTTTACCTGAATATCACATTTTTTACGGAGCTACTGGCATCGAACCTCTGCAATTGAGAGTGAACTGAATTCAAAGGTGAAAAACTGACTTTGCAATAACAATTGCAATCGTTCAAGGGAACAGGGACCGACGGCTTGTCGTATGTTCTGAGGAAAACCCCACTAAAATTCCATACTCTGGGTTATTATTAAGAATTAATTGGAATAAAAACGCTAACCTGTAGATCATCAAAGATGTGTTATGGTAGAAAAATTAAATTGTAGAATTAAAACACTTTGTTACCAATTGAAAAAGGTAAAATTATGTCAAATTGAGAACCTTGGCAAATTACTCTTTGATTTTACATTCTAATACTACACGATCTAATTTATCAAATATCTATTCAAATAATATGTGTGTAGGTCTTTATTTTTGCGCATATATTTAAAAAATTATTACATGTCCCAGAATACGTAACTCGTAAAACTAGATATTAATTGTGATATCCCTCCCTATCCGTACAATTATTCATAGTTAAAACTATGAGTACAGTTAAATTATTGTTTAGGTTCTAAAATATAAATTATAATAAAGTACGCGTACCTTGAAAACCCATATCGCACATTTAACAACCATTAAAATATATATTTCCGTGTTCATTTTATTTGAAATAAACTATTTTTTGTTTTAGTTATATTTACGAGTTTATTTCAGTCATACCTTAGGGGCTTTTACGGTTTGGGGGACAAATGAACATTCGTGTCACCAGAAGGTAAGTGCCTACCTAGAAGTAGTAGTGGCCTACCTAAGTGCCCAGAAAGTATGCATGAAACTGCTATATTAAACTTATGAGTATGTTCTTGTCTTTGATCCCCATTGCCTTTCCCAGAGTTACACACTCACACTCAGTGAAGAACAACGAAAGAATTCCATAACAGCTATAAGGTTAGTTTCAGGTTTCAGTTTCCTTACTTTTAAAAGCGAGCGGCCTTATTAGCAATGTATCATCTAGTCAAATGATATTTGGAGTCGTCCACTACTTTGGTTTTATTGGTTTTACTTGAATGACAGTTTTTCTATTAAACGACTGGTATTAAAACTTCGCAACCCTGACGTTTATTTGAATTTGAAGTTTTAACTAGTTGCCAGTATATTTGATGGCATTGACTTGTGTTTAATTACTCAAATAGGTATCTTTGCTATTGAAATTACATGTATTTCACGATAGAAAAAAATATGTACTCTTCACAAAAATAATCTTTGCAAAAAATTGATAGGTTATTCTGTACTAAATGTTGTGTTGTCTCCTTATAGCACTCTAGTCGTATCCAATGTTTAAACGTAAAGTGCTTAGAAGACGTCTATCTAGCACCATTAGAAGCAACGAGTAGCGTTCTGGAGAATAGGATCAAATTGCGGAAAGTGCTGAAATGTGCCACATCGGTTATACACTGGAGACACATTTGCACACAATAAGCGGAGTTACGCTAAATGTGTATCTTAAATCTTATTACATTTGCTTTTAGGTACATAATTGCATAAGTTATGGTACTCACTTAATCTATTTGGTTGTCTAAAAAGTTTATGAAGTCTGTTATAAAATTGATATAATTTTGAATGACAGAAATGTCCAATTTTCCGAATTTGAAATGATAAAATCTGCTTTAGCTTTAGGCTGTTCGGTTCAGTTAATGGTGTTTGAGTTCATTCTATTTATATTATTCGCGATTTAAATGTTGATAACAAGATCAAATGATTTAGTAAATATCCGTTTATGTTTACCGTTTTATAAGTTATCATCTTGGTCATCGCTCTGTGCTTCAATATAAATTCCATCTGAAGGTAATTTCATAGAACATGACTTTTGTCCACGTGTATGTTCGTTGTTAAGTAAAAAGTTGCCACATAATTCCTCAAAGATACACATAGTTTCTTTTGATATAATTTTATTACTAGCTTTGGCCCGCAGTTCCGCCCGCGAGTATATAAGTTATCGCGGTAAATATAGCATTTTCTGGCTATAGACTATGTGGCGTACGCATCCAGCCGAAATCAGGATGGCTTTAACACCACACTGGGACAAATACGTATTCCTGTAATTTCGATGTTCAATAACTCGACATAACCCGTCGCAAAGTATAATGCAAGCACTTACCTTGGACTGCCACGGGTATTCGTTGAGCTTCCACCTTCGCTTGTTCAGGAGTCGACAATTCAGGAGTTTTCGATCTTGTGTACGTCACACGCGAGGGGAAATGGAAGAAGATTCGATATTCCAACTGATATCGACCGATACAAGTCGCGTGCGCGTCGGAGGTTTTTTCACACAACCGTTAGTGGCTCCATATTTGTTACGAGTCCGTGTTGCAATTGCAACCATTTAAGGCTGCCCCTTGCGATTACTACCAGCATTGAAAATCGAAACACTGAATCACGAATTACGATATTTACACTTTACGGTAACGGAACAGACTATCTGTGTACTAAATTTTATTTAAATTGGTTCAGTAGTTTTAGCGTGAAAGCGCAGCGATAATTTATTTATTTATTTATAGAGTACATTTTAAATGTTCTTTCGACTTTACTTGTAAACAACGACAAAGAATTCTATGTAACTGAAATCAAAACCGATAAAGCCTGCCATATAGAATCGTAAATACAAACTGTGTCGTGTTCTTAACACTTGCCTATATTTCTCTAGTGACTTATATCATGCCATAGACTTACTCTCCGTAAAATGCTCTAGAAAATACACAATAAACCAAATACAATAAACAAAAAGAGTCGCAAACATATCGGCACATACGTCACGTGGACTTACGACCAATAGTAAAGAAGTTACCCGCAGATAAATATCTTGGAAGGCGGCCAGAGTCGCGTGAAAACCACATATCCCGCCACATAAAGTGTTATGGCTTTAAAATGTGCGCTCAACCGCGTCACGTATGTTGCTGACTTTGTTCAGTGCCTCTAATAAAATATTTTTTAAAGTTAGTGCTGTGTTTTGAACAGATTTCAAATTGTATCCTGTATGACACTACATAATTATGTTTGCCACTATAAAAAAAGAACAAACACATGGTACAAGTTTAATTAATTCTACTTGAGTACTTATTGCAGTTCTAAAATATCGAATAAAAACTACAAATATATTTTACTGGACAAATTTTTCTCAACATGTTCTAAGGAACCTATAGACTTTTTCATTCAGAAAATCTTTTTTTTTCGTTTTTACTTTTTAATAAAAATACTTAAATAACGGTAACCAACAGCAATGAAATAGACTTTTCCAGTAACCTCGAGTGCAGAAATTTAAACATAAGACACGACTAACATAATATTTTAAATCTCGATTTTCTTACAAATTATTTCATCATGAAATTAAACGATATTTAATCAAAGTTAATAGGGAAATTTGCAAAGGGTACCGGCAAAGACTGCCAACTAATTAACTGTGCAGCGATAATTCAACACAACGATATTTAATATTTCCTTGAAGCGAGAGAATGACTTCATATTTTCATTACTTTATTTTCTCTGCAAGGAGAGGACTCCTGTCACTATATAATTATATTAACGAACTTCCTCAAGCTTATGTAGTATATTGTATTGTTCATTTTCATAATTTCATAGCTTTTCTTCCTCAGGAAATGGTTTTACTGTTTCAATGTGTTTTATTTATAAACGCTGTATACATATTTTCTTACAAGGATAGTAATTTTAGGTTTAGGCGACAAAATATTAAATACGCGACGTTTTCTACACTACGACAGCCTTACAAAAGCAATGCTAGAGGTCAAAACTAACTCTTATAAATCATTTTTAGGAACTGTTCCAAATGGACCAATGTTCCTGTAGACCCATACGAGACACTTGGTACGACATTTAGAGGTTTTCAATCCCTTAAATACGATATGTAATTCAAGGTTCTTCAGTGTATTTTTTCCTCCTATAGTAGTGTAGTGGTCACCATCGTTAATGTGAATGTAAATAATGCAGCACGGCGACAAACACTGTCGCGCCCTATTGAAATACTTCTGAATCATCAATTATGACAAATGAGTTTAGATTAGAGTAATCTAAGACTACACTGCGTTTGCCGACTCGCGTTCTCCACTCAAGAAACCTTGATCAAGCCAGGTGGAGTGATGATTTGTGCAAGACGGCTGGTAGGAGCTAGATCCGAGAAGCCGAAGATCGAGCCAAATGGCGTGTAACTGGAGAGGACTATGTCCAGCAGTGGACTGCGATAGACTGATGATGATGAATCTAAGACTAAGATCTGTAACCGGCGCTTTCAAAACAATACTATTTTCACAAATTATTACAGTAAAGAACCATCAAATCTATTAAATCCCCGAATAATATGGCCAATAAGCAAATATTAAATAAACATTTATCGACAATACTGTAAGTACTGACATCAAGTCATTACGTATACGATAAAATAACGGTTTATGAGCCTCACAATTACCATTCAGCTTCACTATAAATCTATAAGCAAGGAAGATAAACAAAATCGTGTAGTAAATTTGATTTCCATACTATTACATGGGATACAATTCAATAACCTGATTGTTATAACACCATCCCTTTCTATCAAGTGAGTAAGAAAAGGAAGGAACCAACAGTCTTTAGGACTGAGTATCATCTTGATGCCTACGTTGTTATCGCAGCGAAGTAGATCACTTAATACAGATTAAATCTTAAACACATTTGCATTTTAGATAGTAATTTATTATAGCGTTTAGTTAAATATATTGGAATTGTGTTCCTTACCTTTTGGAGGGGTGGGATAAAATTAGATAATATTAATTTATGTGAAAAAATCTTGGAAGGTCTTTTTAAAATGATAGTTTGTTTGCGTTTCATCATATTAGATGCCTTAATTGCCTTGACGATCTAATGGTGAGCGTATATTACTAGGTCGGAACAAAAATGTTTAATAAGTTCTGCCTAAATGTTTTATAATAGTCTAGAATTTTGGAAGTTGGGATCTTAACCCAATATGCGTCGAAGAGTATGTAGAGATGTCAGTGATGCTCCTGATCTCTCCCCAATCATGTTGAATAGCTGTAACTACTAATCTGCGATATAGAAATTCTCAAGCCGATTAGCATACGTATATACAACATCCAGGTCTGGTCAGAGGATTCTCTCTTTGTGGTTGAGGCACACAACACGATACTAATTATATATTTTTATTGAGTATCATTAAACTTTTAAAATTTTCAAATGAAATACCTGTGTATTTTCAAATCAAATCAAATCAAACCATTTTATTTCAAATAAACCATACAACGGCACATACCAACCATACATAGTCAGTCAGTAGTCAGTCGTGAAAAGAAAAATATAAGAATGTCAATCATTAAGATAAAATAAACATATTTCAGAAATACAAACTAACTTCTAAATAATTTGAGAATTAATCATGTGGCTGTGGAGCAGGACCAGCATTAAGCCAAGCATTCTTGTTGGTAATGTAATCCTCTAATTTGTAATAAGCTTGCTTACATATTGCGCGTTTTCAATCACATAATATCTTTTCCTCAACGCATTACGCTCTTTTATTTAAAATATTGACTACGTCAAATGAGTGAGTCGATAAAGAATTCGGTGTCATTATTGAATTTGAAATAACAGAATCAGTTTTTCTCTACACGTTACGTTTGTCTTCGAAACGCTCAGAAGAAGAAGAGCGTTCACTATGATAAACATACTTCATGTATATATTACAAGCCCCTTTAATACAGATAGTGTGACTACCGGAACAGTTAATAACTTGCTCTTAGTGGAAGTTGTTTATAATTGTTTGATAAATATATGAGAACGTTAATTGTGCGGCTTTCAGCTTCGTAAAACTTAAATTAAATTATACGTAACAGGAAATATTACACCTGACTTGTGTTCGCACTTGTGTGTGCTAAGTGCAAAGGTGGAAATATTTTGTAAACATTGTTAATTGTAATCTTTTATATGTGGTACTAGATTCATCAGATAAGTAAAACTGTCCTGTCTGTTATTGTTATAAATTATTGTTGGGATTTGGTGATATAAATATATTTATTTACATATCTACAAATAAATGAAATTACAAGTATCTGTTTGTAATATGAAATGAATAGTTTTTTACTAAATGCATAGGAAAGTATATTATATACGATACTTACAACAAAAAGGCATTTTTTTTATCTGTATGTTTGTTCTCTGGAACGGCTTAACCGAGTTTGACGTGACTTTCACTGACAAAAAGCCGATGACACAAAGAGTTACTTACGCTAATTGTTTTTATACTAGCTCTGTTCCACGGCAACATTCAACAATAACCGCGGGTAACTCCGCAGAACTCAACAAGTATATGTATAATAAGATTCTTCTAACTGCACCAGTAATATAAGTAGCTGTGATCAAATTTCGTAAATAATTCGCTTTTTTATAACATTTTTCGTTTACCAGTAGTGTGAACTGTAATTATAATAGATGTATAAATATGCTTCGCATATTCGTATGATAAAGAGTTCAATTATTGTAGCTTTAATTCCTTATACATCTTTGAGTCGCCTTTAAACTTTCAAATGATTTTCTGGCCACGCATTGCTGGTAGCAGACCGCATCATTTGCAAGTTTGGAACAATCTTAGATCGTCAACGTTGTGGCTAACTTTAATTGTTCCTTGACTGCAGCATTGTGTAGTTATAGTTATAAAATACAGTTTCTCTATCCTATCTATAATTCAAGTTACTACGTAACCAATGATCGGTTTCAAAAAATCATCATCTTATGAGCGTAATTGACCATGTCGTAATCAAATCAGAACTTAATTTAAAAAAGAGAGAAATAATGTGAACATCTTTAGGGTTCCGTTGCCAAATGGCAAAAAACGGAACCCTTATAGATTCGTCATTTCTGTCTGTCTGTCTGTCCGTCCGTATGTCACAGCCACTTTTTTCCGAAACTATAAGAGCTATACTGTTGAAACTTGGTCAGTAGATGTATTCTGTGAACCGCATTAATATTTTTACACAAAAATAGAAAAAAAGAAATAAACTTTAGGGGTCCCCATACTTAGATCTGAAACTTAAAAGGTTTTTTGTCATCAAAACCATACGTGTGGGTATCCATGGATGAGTCTTCAAAAATAATATTGAAGTTTCTAATATCTATTATTAATAATATTTTTTTCTAAACTTAATAGTTTGCGCGAGAGACACTTCCAAAGTGGTAAATAGTGTCCCCCCCCACTGGAACTTCTAAATTAAGAGAATGATAAAACAAAAAAAAATATATGATGTACATTACCATATAAACTTCCAACGAAAATTGGTTTGACCGAGATCTAGTGAGTAGTTTTTTTTATTAATAATTCATAAATCATAAACCGCAATTTACATTTATTTCAATCAAAATACTATTATTAAAACATCGATGAAAGTTACAACGAACTACAAAAACTTTTATATGATGTTACTTGATGCTACGGAACCCATCATGGGCGTGTCCGACTCGCACTTGACCGCTTTTATTATTTTAACGTGAGTATTTAATCACTAGTGTAGGCAAATAAAATTATTGTGTTGAAAATTAATATATACAATAAAAAGCGGCCAAGTGCGAGTCGGACTCGCCCATGAAGGGTTCCGTATCGGCAAGTAACATCATATAAAAGTTCTTGCAGTTCGTTGTAACTTTCATTGATGTTTTTATACTAGTGTATTGATTGGATGAAAGGTAAATTGCGTGTTACGATTTATGACGTATTAAAAAAAAAACTACTTACTAGATCTCGTTCAAACCAATTTTCGTTGGTAGTTTGCATGGTAATGTACAACATATATTGTTTTTAGTTTTATAACTCTCTTAGTTTAGAAGTTAGAGGGGGCGGGACACACATTTTTCCACTTTGGAAGTGACTCTCGCCCAAACTATTCAGTTTAGAAAAAAATGATATTAGAAACCTCAACCTTATTTTTGAACACCTATCCATAGATACCCCACACGTATAGGTTTGATGAAAAAAAAAATTTTTGAGTTTCAGTTCCAACTATGGGGACCCCCAAAATGTATTGTTTTTTTTTCTATTTTTATATAAAAATCTTAATGCGGTTCACAGAATACATCGACTGACCAAATTTCAACATTATAGCTCTTATAGTTTCGGAAATAATTGGCTGTGACATACGGACGGACAGACAGACAGACTTGACGAATCTATAAGGGTTCCGTTTTTTGCCATTTGGCTATGGAACCCTAAAAAAAGTCGTCGTAGTATCCGACGGTAGTAGAGCCACGCTGATTTCAGCACAATTGGCTCGGCTCGAACGGGTCAGTACGACCCTCACACAGAAGACCGACCTAAAGCCTCCTTCGTGCTGTTATCATGCGTTAGTCGATGTGAGACCGGAGGCCGAATCATTATTCTAGTGGCCGGCGGTGATGCAAAAACATCTCACAGCCGCCATGGTGTGGGTCACCATGCTGCATTAGATGCACTCACAATGAGAATGGTGGTCCCTAATTCTGGATTCTACTCATGTTTTTCATCAAGCAGAATAGAGTCACTTTAGTAGGCTTAAATATAAAAAGTATATAAGTTCGTCAATTGTATGATTTAAACATTAAAATTCAGATAACATTTGTTAAGTTAACCAAATTGCATTTGGTTGCATACATCATGCAATGCTGCAGAATAGTTATTGATACAATTATTGTATATATAATTAAAATTAAGGCATATATTTATGAACAGAATTTTTAATTACTTTTTGTACAGTAATAAATAATAATGAAATAAATATTTCGGACATCTTACACACAACTCCAACTAGTCCAAAACTAAGCAGAGCTTGTATTACGGGTACTAGACAACTGATATAAATACATAAACCTTTTTTTTGTAAATACATACCTACATATTATACATAGAAAACACCCAAACTCCGAAACAAATATTTGCGGATCACACAAACAATTTGACCGACACGAGAATCGAACCCGAGACCTCTTGATCAACAGGCGCATACGCCAACCACTGCGTCATCGAGGCAGTCAATAACGCAGTGGTTGGCGTATGCCGTCGTGTCGTGAATGTTAAATGTATCTCAAGTGCTTTCATGACACCTTATGTAATTGCAAATTGGTTTAAAACCGTAAGTTGTTAAGCGTCAATGCTGGCCAGTAGTGATAACTATAGTAATTAGATTGTTTTTGTTCTTTCAATTATATACTTCATGCCATGTTTATTTTTACTATGTGTGTTACTTATTATTTTATGTAGGTGACTATTTATATTTTTACTAGCTTTCGCCCTCGGCTCCGCCCCCGTGTATCTCGATTATTGCAGTAAAAAGTAGCCTATGTGTTATTCTGATATATAAGCTATATTAGTGTAAAGTTTCATCTGTTCAGTAGTTTTTGCATGAAAGAGCAACAAACAAACATACATACTTACAAACTTTTGAGTTTATAATATTATAATGAGGATGTTAAAAGGAACCTTTTATCACTGGCAAGTTCACATTAAATATATTTTCTAAATATTCTTAAAAGACGTAGGTATCGTTTTAGGTGAAACCTTTATAATAAGTTTTCAGCTTTTTATATAATACTAGCTGATGCCCGCGGCTCCGCTCGCGTTTTAGAGGTGTGAAAAATAGATGTTAGCCGATTCTCAGACCTACTGAATATGCATATAAGGTTTCATAAAGATCGGTCAAGCCGTTTCGGAGGAGTATGGCAACGAAAACTTCACAGTTTTCGTTGCCACCGACACGAGAATTTTATATATTAGATCAAGCTCTATAATATCTGAAAAAAAAGATATGTTCGTCTTTTCATCATCTTACTCAGTCCACTTGAGAAAGATTATAGTCCACAGCTGGACATATTCCTTTCGGAAGATATACCACAGAGCACGGTCTGCTGCTTCTTGCATCCAGTCCTTCTATAATTATTTGTAGAAAAAAACTTATAAATAAAGTATCCATATAAATTCCCGTGTGACTCCCGATAAAATGAACAAGTTGGTCTGTGAACAAGTTCGCTAAAGGCACGATACCTCGTGTGAACTGTGCGATACGTACAGTCACGTTAACCTCTACTTGGTTTATCTCGGGTCAGATCGTAATAAACATTATACTTGTAAACATACGAGAGAAAATAACGTAATTATACGTTGATTCAAATAAGAATCGTGTCTGAAAGTGACTAATGACTTTTAGTCGCGTCAAATGTATAATTTTGAAATGAGTTTCAATTGAAAGCATTTTGTAAATATAGGGCTTAGTACTGTGTCTTTAACATTTTTTAAGCTATTGCTTTGCTTTGCTTGCTATTAGCTTTTATCGCGTGCTTTGAGCGCGGCAACCGAATCAAGAAATTCCGTAACGAAAATAAAACCTAACACCCCGTGTTAAAAAAGACTATGAAAATAGATATGAATATAAATATGATTGTAACTGCAGTGCGACAAGGACAAATAACGGGCGCCTGGCATGTGTCATAGATTAATCAAATAGACGGGATATCGTAGGCACAATACATAGCGTCCGCGTCCCCCAGTACCGTCTAATCGAATCTTAGTGTTTTTTTATTCAATACAAATGCTCATATTACTATTATGTTCTCTGTTTAGTCGTCATTGTCTTTCAGTTAATAGGATGATTATATTGTTTGGCTATTAGAGTGTTAGAATATATGTTGGAGACAGTGTATATTGTTTTGTAAAATTGAATTAATTGCAAAGAAAAAAAATACTGCATAAATAAATAAATAACTATAATTGCATAAGTTGATAAAAAATGCTTTGCAGTAGCTTTGTCGCGGCAGTCCCCGAGTGCCACTCGTTTTTAGGGTTCCGTAGCCAAATGGCAAAAAACGGAACCCTTATAGATTCGTCAAGTCTGTCTGTCTGTCTGTCCGTCCGTATGTCACAGCCAATTATTTCCGAACTTATAAGATCTATTATGTTGAAATTTGGTCAGTCGATGTATTCTGTGAACCGCATTAAGATTTTTACATAAAAATAGAAAAAAAACAATACATTTTGGGGGTCCCCATACTTGGAACTGAAACTCAAAAATTTTTTTTTTCATCAAACCTATACGTGTGCGGTATCTATGGATAGGTGTTAAAAATGATGTTGAGGTATCTAATATCATTTTTTTCTAAACTGAATAGTTTGCGCGAGATACACTTCCAAAGTGGAAAAATGTGTGTCCCCCCCCCTCTAACTTCTAAACTAAGAGAGTGATAAAACTAAAAAAAATATATGTTGTACATTACCATGCAAACTACCTACGAAAATTGGTTTGAACGAGATCTAGTGAGTAGTTTTTTTTTTAAACCGACATAAACCGTAACACACAATTTACCTTTCATCCAATCAATACACTAGTATAAAAACATCGATGAAAGTTACAACGATCTACAAGAACTTTTATATGATGTTACTTGCTGATACGGAACCCTTCATGGGCGAGTCCGACTCGCACTTGTCCGCTTTTTTGAGAGCCGAGTGTTGAAGGTAGGATCCATTTACTAATCAAACCACCTTTAATCAGGCAATATAATCATGAAAAGAGTATATTTTATGTGTTAAAAGTCGCGAGATATGTTAAAGCAGCGTTTGGAATTAGAATAATTTTTCTTTAGTTGCCTTCGCTGGCTGATTTAAAATCTTATATATGACCTCTGTGTATTGCCACAGACGTATTAATTCTACCAATGATAAGGATAAAACGTCAGACTGCTGTAACTCGTTTAGTCCTTCATAAGTATTTGAAATGAAAACCTGGCAAATAGAAGAGCGTTCCCGTCTATAATACGAAACTGTACGTATTTACTGCTAAGCCGAGGCATTAGGGTGTCGGCCCGAGGTGCACACCGACTGCGATAAGCCTTCGCAAGATACAAACACGTTCTCTATGAATTAATCTGTAAAGTTATATCTCGGTAACGTGTACAACTCCATTTGTATTTTGACCCTTGAATACATAAACATTGAATACTAAATTTTAGAGAACAAAGCAATACGTAATAGGTAAGAAATATTATTTTTTCAATATATGGCTTTAGTTATTTGTATTTTGCGTTGCGTAAGTCCGATTGAAAGTCCGTTAGAAAAATGAGATTTCATACTAAAAAACTACTCTGCAGTTTTGTGTTTCGTTGACTCAGTTTCGGCCTTCAATTTCGTGCAAAAATAATGGATTCATTTTTACTGCATCTGTTGTTAGATTACTTTAGTTTTTCTGAACTGGCACAGAATTATGCACTGACTCAGCGATCCAAAGTGTTTCGTGGCCTTCAACTGTAGATTGCGCCAGCCTCTTTAATTCGGTAGTAAGGCTTTCAATTTCTTATTTTTTTTAATATAGGTCCTGCCAAAGTAACTCTATTCTGCCTGATAGAAATCATGAATTCAATTCAAGAGTGGACTTACCAACGAACATATAAAAATTACAAACGATGAAGGTTATTAAACGTGTTAAAGATTTTTTTGGCTTTCCCTATGACATAATAGCCATGGCTATGTTTACATACATACGAAAAATATAATCCTCAATAAAGTTGGATACTAAAAAAAACCTCCGCGGTAAAAAATCAGTTATATAATATATATCACCTTAACACGTTTTTGTTTTCTAAGACAATTTGTATTTTTCGTTCTTAAGGTAGAGTAAATTATAATGATACAGTAACACTCCGTGTGTTTTAACACAAAAGAAGTATACTCAAAACATCACGTGAAATAAGATGAATAGGTCAAGTTTTACTGCACTCAACAGAACATCTTTTAGGAATTTTAACGATGCAATAGAAAAAGACGTACGAAAACTATAAAAAAGACGCTTTGAATGTACGGTTAAAAAAGATATCAAAATTTTTACTGAGCTTTGATGAAGTTTATGTCATTAGGAAGTGAATTCGTATATAAAGACGAAAGTCATTAACATTTTTTCTTTTGTTCTACTTAAGTTTGATATTCAGGACCAAATTGCAAACAATGAAGTAAAATTATCATTTTACCGTCGTCTGGTCATAAAAAGTCATTTATTGAGTTTATTATTTGTAAACAGAAGCTAACAAATGTTCTAAGGTTTGGACTAAAATATCAACATAAGAAAAATCTAAGACTATTTTTAAAAGCAGATTGTTACGTGACGAAACACCACTTTCAAATGTGAATACTTTTAATACTTGTCACCTACACTTTATTCTATATTGTTTGAGTATATATTTATTTAAAGTTCTTTCCTTACAAATTATTTATTCCATAGCTTTGCGTGCAAGGTTGATGTTTTTCATTTCTTTCACTATAGTTTCTTGCACTCCAAAGTGTTCTCCATTAAGTTCACAGTTATAAACGCTAGTGGTCTAGTGGAATTGTTGTTGCGCCGTACTAGTAATCTCACCCCACTGCACTTCACTAATGTGAGCCCACTTCGAACTGAAGCAGTTAGTACAGTTAAAAGCGTTTACGAAAAGTAAAATTAGACTTTAAAATAACATAATATTGGAAAATAATAATCTTATATAGGGTTTTCCAATAAGAGGTGTTATTTTGATATTCAAAGAAAAATGCCATTTTTAGAGATACATGATCGGATGTTTATTTCATAATAAAGAGGAAGGTATGCCATTAATAATGAAAAACAACATTAGCCAAATGGCCACCAAGACCACGCTTACACAACCATATCCTTTTCATGAAAAAAATTATCGAAAAATCATCTTGACTGATGAGGCCCATTTTCACCTCGGTGGCTACGTCAACAATAAGAATTGTCGCATCTGGGGCTCGGAAAACCCAAGAGTTATTGTTGAGAAGCCTCTCCATTCTCAACGTGTGACTGTTTGGACCTTACTTTTTCGAAAATGAAGTTGGATCAACAGCTACGGTGAATGGATTGCGCTACCGAAAGATGATTAATGATTTTTTATGGCCGGAGTTGGATAGTATTGATCTGGACAACGTTTACTTTCAACAAGACGGCGCTACGTGCCACACAAGCAACGAAACCACTGATCTTTTACGTGAAAAGTTTCCGGACCGTGTTATCTCTCGAAGAGGTGATCACAATTGGCCACCGAGATCTTGTGATTTAACCCCTTGCGACTTCTTCCATTGGGGCCACTTGAAAGATAAGGTCTACGCCAACAGCCCAGCGTCGATTCAAGACCTCAAAGACGGAATTCGTGGGGCTATCGAGGACATAGTGCAGCCACTTTGCGATTTGGTTATGGAAAATTTAATGAAAAGGATATGGTCCTGTAAGCGTGGTCGTGGTGGCCATTTGGTTGATGTTGTTTTTCATTATTAACGGCATACCTTCCTCTTTGTTATGAAATAAACATCCGATCATTTATCTCAAAACATTGCATTTTTCTTTGATTATCAAAATAACATCTCTTATTGGAACATCTCCTAAACAAAGTTTTCTCGTTTAAGGATTATTAAATAAATTGGATCTATGAATTTAATTATTTGCTAGTTTAGTATAAAACTATAATGGTTTTTCTTATTTTACGAGCTTTTATTTAGTTTCACCTGTCACTTTGTTTGTAAAGAAATCTTGCAAGTCAAATTTTACCCACATCTCGTTTACCAATCGAACGGAATTTTGCAAACATATGAATATTGATCGGCGATCCGATGCCAGAGCTGGAAGTTAGGGTATAGAAGGAATCCATAGGAACTCCACGAAATGACGCAACCTCATCGAGTTTGGCACTCATTTGATTTTTCTTGCTGAGTACTTTTATCCTTAATCATAACTTAGTGCATTTCAGTAAAAAATTGTTTTTAAAAAGTTTTTCTATTATTTTTCCGCTATGTTTATAGGGGTCATATGGCCTTAACACTCTTCTGAGAGCAGACCCGAGCGTAGCAGTGGAAAATTATGGGTTGTTGATTGATGCAGAGGTCAACAAATCATTTTTGCAGTGTAGATTTAGTTTTTGTAATTAATGGATTCTTTATTAGGCATATAATAAACAAACTTTTGCCCGCTAGGTTCCATCTATATTTATTCTAAAAATTCATTAAATTCGGTTCAGCGGCTTAGGAGTCTAAACGGAGAAGACAAACATACAGACAGACAGAGTTATTTTCGCGTTTTTAATATTATATATGATATATAGTAGGGATAACTGAGGGTTGAGCACAATCATTCGTGTCTTATTGTCATTAGTATGATTGAGAGTGTGTATAGTTTAGTTACGATTGTAAAAGTTATCCCTAGCATAGTATCTTATTATATACACTATTTTATTTACAGCAGACAAAATCACAAAGTTCAAACAATTTTAGAATCACCAATTAAATAATACACGACTGTTATATTTCACAAACAGCTCAACAAAAGTTAGTTGAACGTTCGAGTTCTCCAACAACAAATGAACAAAACAATTGTTTAATTCAAAGTTGGAGGCAGAAATAACCATTATCTGTTATTCACGCCACCGCACACAGGTCCGGGGTCATAAAACGGCAATGTGCAAAAACTGTCTCAGTATGCACACTACCGCACATCAGAAGACACAATCACAAAGGCCTGGTATACGAATAGAAGCTTTTAAAGACTGCGATTATTTCTTCCATGTAAGTTTCAAAAGTTCACCTCAAAAGAACAGTATCTTTATTTTTGTTTTTAGGGTTCCGTAGCCAAATGGCAAAAAACGGAACCCTTATAGATTCGTCAAGTCTGTCTGTCTGTCTGTCTGTCTGTCCGTCCGTATGTCACAGCCAATTATTTCCGAAACTATAAGAGCTATACCGTTGAAATTTGGTCAGTCGATGTATTCTGTGAACCGCATTAAGATTTTTACATAAAAATAGAAAAAAAAACAATACGTTTTGGGGGTCCCCATACTTGGAACTGAAACTCAAAAATTTTTTTTTCATCAAACCTATACGTGTGGCGTATCTATGAATAGGTGTTCAAAAATGATGTTGAGGTTTCTAACATCATTTTTTTCTAAACTGAATAGTTTGCGCGAGAGACACTTCCAAAGTGGAAAAATGTGTGTCTCCCCCCCTCTAACTTCTAAAATAAGAGAGTGATAAAACTAAAAAAAATATATGTTGTACATTACCATGCAAACTACCAACGAAAATTAGTTTGAACGAGATCTAGTGAGTAGTTTTCTTTTAATGCGTCATAAGTCGTAACACGTAATTAATCTTTCATCCAATCAATACACTAGTATAAAAATATCGATAAAAGTTACAACGAACTACAAGAACTTTTATATGATGTTACTTACTGATACGGAACCCTTCATGGGCGAGTTCGACTCGCACTTGGCCGCTTTATTATATTTTACACTCGCTTTAATAAAGATTTTACATGGCTCAAGTTAATATCTATTTTAAATTTTCATGACATGAAATGCGACAATTTAAAAAAAAGTTAGTTGCTATATTATATACTGTAGTGACCAAGTTTTCCCCGAGAAGTTGGATTGTGGAGCTTTATTGATGGAACAAAGGATGTCACGGAGTACAGTTACGTTCGACAGTCCGTGTCACACGCGATCTATTACCTATAGACCGCGTGTGACACGTGTAGAGCCACGCTGATTTCAGCACGAATGGGCCGGCTCAAACGGGGCAGTACTACCCTCACACAGAAGACCAACCTACAATATCAGCATTAGTGCTATCGTCTTTCGTTGGTGAGTGTGAGACCGGAGGTCCAACAATTTTGCTTAATGCTTGTTCGCCTGTTGTTTGATGTTTCTGAAATATCTCACAAAATCGTCATGGTGCATGCACCTGCAGTGTGGATGGTGGCCCCTACGCCTGTATTCTAGTCATGCTTTTTATCAGACAGAGTAGAACCACTTCGGTAGGCATAAATATAAAAAAAAACGATCATCCACATATTTAAGGCATATCCCATCAAAATATTCTATAAAGTACTTATGAAATGTTTCTGGATATGTCACTGAAAGTACATGAAATATAATATATCAAGAAAACATTGACTCACGTAATCAAAGTTTGTCAATTAGCACATAAAATAACACTTGAAAGTGGAATTAGTACTCTCAAACTTGTGATGGCATAGTTTTTTTTTGACAAGAATTTTGAGTTCTATGTTTTATTTTAATTTGTTAGTTTCTTAGACACTTTGTAAAGGATTTGAAACTGTCCTGACTTACATTAAATTTTTCTATATAGCTGAGATATACGTAGAATTATGACGAAACCGACAAATTAATTTTGAATATATTTTTATCAGGAATTTAATAATAATAAAATGTTTTTGCATAATTAAACAAAGGTTCTGTCTGATGTCAGTTTCAACTTGTCAATTTCCATATGCTGTCAGCCCTAGCATCGTGTATCCAAATAAGTAGGCAGAGAAATACTTTCATTAAATATTCTAGTTTTAGACGTATTCGTATCAAATGTGAGAAATATTCAGGCCTCTTACCCTCTGCGAAATCAATGTATATTTATTTATTCATTCCTATTTCAGCCCAAAAGGGTTAGGTTCTTGAATTACATTCAAAGACAGAAATGGGACTAAAATATGCTTGACTAAATGGAAGTGTTATATCTGAATTCTCACATATATACTTTATAAAGCTTTGAAGGAATTATTTGAATGAAAAC
The DNA here is from genome assembly GCA_932526445.1 of Phragmatobia fuliginosa. Lineage (NCBI taxonomy): Eukaryota > Metazoa > Arthropoda > Insecta > Lepidoptera > Erebidae > Phragmatobia > Phragmatobia fuliginosa. Next base: position 761,246 of record OW052065.1, read on the forward strand.
ATGGACTTAACCACGTACTGAAACTGGATATAATAAAAACAAGGAGTGAAGAAATTTTAGTGTGGCACGTTCCTTACATGTACGAAAAGAATAGCGTTATTTTTAATATTTTAATGTAGTAAATTTTCGGAGGTTTCTCTTAGCTCGATGTTAGTCAATCATAGGAAATATCATACGAGTATCGGGTACGTGACCGCCTGCAGAGCGATCGTGACGCGTATTTCAGACGGGACCTTTAAACTTACACCAGTTTATTGAAAAACTTCAAGAGAAATAATGATCTTATAATATGATTTCCTCCGAGAAAAATAATGAAAAGTGAATTATATACAAAAACAGTAAATTTTTACATTCAATTTACGTGGCTAGCAACTTTTTATACTATGCTTATGCAAAAAAAACTTATGCTCGGTTGAGTATAATTGACTGTCACAGCTGTTGTGAACATCTTTGGCAATTGGTATTTGGAAGTAAGTTAGAAATGACAGGCTGGCAGACTGAAAGCAGATGGATAATCTGGTTGAAACGTGAGGCAATTTAATAAGAGATAAATAATAACCACATACATAATTTATGTGTTTAAATATTATATTCTATAATATTAGTATGGGAAAAAGGTTTGGGGAAAGGAGAATATATAGAATATATATGATTCTTGTATATGGTTAACATAGGTACTTTTATTTACAATATTCTCGATTTGTAGTCATATCCGTAAAACTATGAGAAACCGATTTAATATTCGAATAGCATAAGAACACTTATTTTTACTCAGGTACATCTATATCGTCATATACAAGAAGTAATATTACGTACTTAACAGAAGTGAGTTCACTTCAGAAAAATACTTGAGGATATTGGAATATTGTATATACATTAAGTTTTAAAATAGATTCAAATTGATTTCCATCCCGTGCCTATATTATTTCTATCTCATTGGTTTGCTGTATTTTGATAGTTTAATATTAATCTTTTTACAGTAATCGATTTATTTATTCTTCAACAAACTATAATCGTACTATTTTATAATGTCCTGCGTATTATGTCAATAAATATATGTTTAGTATTTTATGTTAAATATATCACTTCGTAGAATTAGTTACCAATAAATGTAATTTACCTGGGAATTAAGAACAACAGTGATACACGCCACCACTGCATAACCGAGGTATTCAATTACATAAGCTTAATTTCGGGACTACTTTTTAAAGGTTTTCCTATTTTAGAAAACTGGGAAACTTACTATCAAAAAAGTATATCATTATTAAATAAATTATATCTAGTTATGTAAGAAAGTCACTACATAAGCTTTACTATGTTCATCTTCAATTAATACAACTATTTAAAAATGGTGAAACGTTCTCTAATTCGAGACAAAACCGTGAAATTTTTGTTTAGTAAATCCTTCTAGCAGTTCTCTCAATGATATAATATCGATTTGGCTCTTAGAATATATTTTTGTTACGATCATTCAAATATCGTTTATTCTACCTGATTTAGTATTCATCGTTTGCTCACAGCAGAACTCAATAAAACGTGTTTACGAGCAACAGACTATGTACAGCGAAGCAGCATTCATGAATTGCTGATATGCGATCAATATTATCATTGCATTTTATTGGGCATTAAATTCAGTTATTTTGAAAACTCCCTAGAGGAGATCTTGTCAGTGCTTGATAATACTTTCTGCTTCAATTATTCTATGACAGATTTTGATTCAATCGACTTACAAAAAATAGTGTATCGTATGTCGTGTTTGTTTCAGAGGACTCTATCATTATTCCATGATCATACCTTGTGTCGTTGTTTTTATCCAATAAAAAGCAATTGATGAAAAAATTATAATCTCTTTTAATAAATACCTGTATTCATTTTAATATTGGATTGATTTTAGTCGATTTTCTATTTCCATTTCAGACTAGCGATATTTACTTTCTTTAAACTATTTCATTCATTTTCTGTATAATGCAAAAAGTGCAACAAAATGCCAGCTTTCAACTTTGATTATAACTGTATGTGGTTGCCTAGGCGGCATTTGAAGATATTGTTCCTTTAGCCTCGTCAAAATGCAAAACAAAACGTGATTCTTACTGAGTATTTGTGACTCAAATTGGTTAACTGTTTGGTATAGCGAGAAAATTTTACCTAGCAGACAGACTTAAACTCCATTATCTTTAGTTCTTTACAATATTTCTCCACCACCATTTGTAACTCAATTAAATTACTAATCCTACTATTGGAGCTGAGACCAGTGAGGAAAAAATAAGTAAACAAATTAGTTGTTACAAAATATTATAATCATTAATTATTGACTATATATCAAATGTATTTAGCGATAAGACACGAGTTAAATTTTAAAGTTTCTTTTGATTGGAATAACGAGCTTGTGACAAAATAAACAATGTTGATCTATTATTATTATGTAAAATTTAAAGATATTTGGTCGTTTTTGTATTTAAAGAAAATAAAGAAAGATAAACATACTTTATCACAATAAGCTTCGCTTTTCTCGTAACGTACAACAATGTTCAAGCTTTGTTAGTACACAGCGTGTGCAATATAAAGATTGCACTTTATAAACTAGCTTTTGCGCTGTATTGTTCAAAAGTAATACTCCAGGTAAACACTGTAGATTTCATGTTTGCTGTGAAGTAATAGAAGAACAGTATGAGAAGAATTTGTAGTTTGAGTATTAAACTTTTTGTTTACAAGAAACATATTTATTAAAAAAAAAACAAACATTACTTTGTTATTTTGACTGCCTCGTTGGTCTAGTGGTTAGCGTATGCGGCTGCTGATCAAGAGGTCTCGGGTTCGATTCCCGGGTCGGACCAAATATTACTTGTGTGATTCACAAATATTTGTTTCGGAGTTTGGATGTTTTCTATGTATAATATGTATGTATTTACAAATAAAAAAAGTATGTTTATGTATTTATATAAGTTGTCTAGTACCCATAACACAAGCTCTGCTTAGCTTGGGACTAGATGATGTTGTGTGTCAGATGTCCAAAAAAAAAAAAAAAGTCCAAATTTTCTTAATTCAAATTTTAGAAGGAGGCAAAAGGATTCCTTAAAATAAAAAATATATATAGACGGTTACAAAAATAAACGGTAAATAAAGCAAAAATAATCTCACTAGGCCGCCATAGTGTTCATTTGCATTAAAGATGATGACCACAAGTCTTGTATTTTCATCAGGCAAAGTAGTCGATTTGAAAGCTTTTCACATAAAAAAAATATTTAAAGCTTTTTCTAGCACATCAGCAAGAATGAACACGTTATTGCATTTTAGAGCTCGGTAGAATTATTAAATAAAAGTTATAATGAAGAATTACGTCCAAATTATACGTTTAAATAAAGGAAAAACACCACGAGAGCGCTCCCTTGTCAAATCTTGACTTACGGGCTAGACTTCAGTTCACAATACCAGTACATGTATCTATTTAATCGTCGTGTACACAATACCTAAGGCTTTTCAATACGGTTGATATATCACATAAACTGATTCTCATTTGATATGAGAGCATCATATTTCGATTATTCGCTCAAAGTAACCTACTTGTACCTTCGTATTAAGACGGTTGACGTTCTTGTGATAAATCAAAGAAGTTCAAGGTGTCCTCTAACTTGTTCAGACGGGTGGAACAATGAACAGTATTGTACACAACTTCAAGTAGTTCGGAATTTAATATTTGGAGAATCCGAACAGATCAATAGAGGCATTTCGTTAGACTGCGGTTTGACTGATATTCAAATTCCTTGAAACTGTGTAAGGTAATAATGACTACTATTTAATGGCGTAAAATAGAACCGTCTTATGAATTATTATTAGAATAAGAAGGAGAGCAAGGAGGACAAAATTTAATACAAATTTGTATTGAACTCCAAGCTGTATTTTGACATTCATATTTTGCTAGGGCACGTATACATGAAATAAATACAATGCTTGAAGTATATCGGGTCAAAATTTGGGCTTAGCCGATTCAGAACTCTTTGAGGGTACACAAACTACCTACTACTAACATAAATATTAAGTTTTAATTAGAACCAGCTTGCTATTAAAGTACCAATCGCGAAAGTTTGAGTTAGGAAAATATCAGAACTCATTAAAAACTGTATGCATTCATATAACGATTTTATGTTTTGGATATTTTCAATCTTAATTATGATAAGTGACGTTAAATTTTCATCAAAAAATGTATACTTTTATACGTAAATAAATAAATATTTTCGGATATCTTACACACAACGTCATCTAGCCTTTAACTATTATGGGTACTAGACAACTGATATAAATACTTTTTTTTGTGTAAATACATACATATTATACATAGATAAACACTCAAATTCCGAAACAAATATTTGCAGATCACACAAACATTTATTCAGGCCCGGGAATCGAACTCGAGACCTCTTGATCAGCAGCCGCATAAAAGTAAAGTAAAATTAATTAAATAAGAAATTTAGGGTGGTTATAGATTTGATGTGTAAATCGCTAACTTTTTCACATTTTTTAACAGTGTAAATTGTATCATCTAAGTGCTAACGATATAAAAAAAATGTTTGAAATTACATGCAGGTTTTGAAATGAACATGTATTTACTGTGGGAGCATTTGAAGCTGTGACTTTGAAAGTAATCCTTGTCGTATTATATATACTATACCTACAGTTTTTATTTTATAACCTAATCTTAACAACATATGAAAAATGTGGATACAATTTCTGAGAAAATGTCTTATAAAATAATGCAAATCTTAATCATAAAGATTTCTAAACATAAATAATTCAATATCATTTTCAGTTTTATTTTCTTTTCGAACCATCTATCATTTTATCCTTAAACCAAACGCATTAATGAACCTCAAAGTAAAGAAAAACTTTCTGATGAAAAACGTGCTAGTAGTAATACTTTTCAGTAAGTTTTATTGGTTTTGTTTTGTATCAATAAATAATGCAAACCGCGTCATAGAAAATTGATTACAGTACGAAATAAATAAAGTCATCGCAACAATATATTCACTCTATAAACGGTTTCGTAAAACATTTTTAAGGTTGCATTCTTTCTCTTGATTTCCAGTGGTAAAAAAATATTCTTTGTATTATTTACGTAAAACTATTTCTGTATAATTTGAAAATATTTTATTCTTAATGAAATCTGTTTTATGTATATATAATATTATGTGTATATATTAATAAATAGATAAATCTGTCACACCATGCTATCTAATCCCAAACTAAACAGATCTTGTACTAGACAACTGATTTAAATACGTTTATAATTTTCTGTAAAAACACATATTACTCGTAAAAACACTAACGCCGAAATAAATATTTGTGGATCATTTAAACTTTTAGTCCGACCCGTATATCAAATCCGAGACCTGAAGCACAGTAGTCATATACACTAAACTTGTGCCATCGAGGCAGTTTGACAATATAGTGTATTTTCCATAACCTTAACAACATACACATACTGAATTTTTAATACATATTATTATTCAAGAACATTTAGTTTTTATATCAGTTAGTTAGAAAGAAACATGCATTTTTTTATATATATAAGCCTACTAAAGTAACTCTACTCTGCCTAATCGAAAGCATGAGTAGAATCTAGGAGTAGGGGTCACCATCCTCTTTGTGAGGGTAGGCAATGCAGCATGGCGACCCATACTATGGCGGTCTCCGGAGACCGGGAGAACGAAGCAGATTGATTGGGCCTCCGGTCTCACACTCACCAATGAAATACAACAGCAAGAATACTGTCATTATGAGGATGGTCTTCTGTGTTATGTACTACCATAATACTGTCCGGGTCGAGCCGGCCCATTCGTACTGAAAAGCAAAAAGTTGTTGTCAGTATTTTAACTTAGTAAATGTCCAACAGCTTCTTTTCAGAACCAAATCTGAACCTTCTAAACTACTAAGACTAATATTTCTTTCTCATCATTACTCTTTGTCATAAAGTATTTTTTCCGTAATGGACCCTTGAAATTTATGCCTTTCCAACTTTTTATTGGTTTAATCAAAACCTACATAATAAAGGTGTTCCACAATAAATTTTAGTTCACTCCCACTGACGAAGGGTACCGCGGACAGCTTTGTGATTGGATCAACTAAGTTAAATTGATTCCTTCATGCTTCAAGTAATCATTTTAATCAAACATGTTCCCGGGCTCCACAATTGAATTATAATTTGTTCTAAACAAATATTTTGTTGTGGACATGTTCGGGGAAGGGAGGTATGGGGATTATGGTTTGTTAGTATCGTATAATGTTGGTTCTTGTAAATGAATTTAAGTGTTTGATGTTATATTTGAAACTAGCTTTCACCCTCAACTCTGCCTGCGTGTATGTCGGTTATGAAATAAATGTTAAAAAGAAGCCTATGTAAATAATTTCCATGTACCGCGATATATCATATTATTATATATTATATATATTATAGGTGGCAAACGAGCAGATGGATCACTTGATGGTAGGTGACTGCCCTCTTTTTTTGAAGGTTTGAATGTCGTATCGGAAAATAATGATACATACACTAAATAATAATAAATACAAAATAATAATGATTAATAGTAATAAAACTCTCTATCATATGTTCTGCTTGCGATCTATGTTTCACATAAATAATTTAGTATCTAACAGTTTGCCTGTCATCGACTTTGACACATTTCAATGTCAATTAAGTCTTTTACATACGATTAAGTATAAACACATTTAGAAGTAAGTGTATCAACTATTAAACAAGAGAGTCTTACATAATTATTCTGTACTAATTATTGTTGGTTAGTTATTCGTGAATAATTAACTAGTTGTGTTTGCATAATTTGTATCACTTGTGCGTATAAAATTCAGTTACATTTTAAAATGTTCTAATGTGATCTGGGTCTTCATTTAGTCAATTACATGAAGGTGGAATACTGGTGTTGTTGTTTAGGCCCGACTTTGTTGTGGTCCAGCACTCGGTTCCCACCCAGGACAAATATAATGTAATGAGTATGATCATATATATATATATATATATATATTATATATATTTAAGCCTGCCAAAGTGACTCTACTCTGCCCGATGGAAAGCATGAGTAGAATCCAGGAGTAGGGGCCGCCACGCTGATTGTGAGGGCAGGCAATGTAGCATATCTGCATGTTATCTACGTATAATATATAATTATGTGTTCAAAATATTTAAATTTGCTTTAAAAAGACAACTTTAAAAAAAGACAACTTACTTAAATGATTGAGGACACTTGAAATATTACAGCTATTCACTTTTCATTACAATTACTACTACACTGACATAAAGATAACAGTACACATTGACAAATGTTAAACTAAAACCTGCAAAATGTATGCATGTAAACGACAGATAGTGGAGCTAGTAAAATCTCATAAATAGATTAATACGACCCGCAGAGAAGCGAGTACCACAAAGTGAATTATTTAAGCGCTTGGAGCACAGAGATGCTTTGAGTTATTTAATTTAGTAGCTTCGATTCCCAAACCGACTCCGACACAAAGAGCACTAGAGGAGCATTGGCAGTAGAACTATTCAGTAATGGATGTGGTTTTAAATGAAACATTCACATTTTAAAATTTTATTATAAATGATTTGAATTCTGATTCCATTGATGTTTATTTATTTATAAGGCCATCAACGGCTCGTACACTATTACAATGTAATTAACTAATTTATATTTCTTAAAGCTAAGCATCTCGCAACTTACAGGTAGGCCAAACTAAGTTTAATATATCACTAGCTGATGCCCGCGGCTCCTCTCGCGTCCTAAGGGTATGAAAAAAAGATGTTGGCTGATTCTCAGACCTACCCATTGTGCACACAAAATTTTATACCAATCGGTCAGGCCGTTTCGGAGGAGTATGGTAACATCACATTGCGACAAGAGAACTTTATACATAAGCTGTCATCTTCCAAACACAAATAACGATGATAATATTTTATAGGCATTTAATAGGCAATGAGCAGCCTGCCTCGTGAAGAATCAAAGTATATTTATCACATATTTCATTGAAGTTTATATTGCAGTGGTTTAGTCCTACAAGCGTAAGTGACTGTCAAACAGACAAAACTTTTTTAGAAAATAAGTATTGATTACTCTCACGCACAAAGGTCCTAAAGCTAGGACTAAGTGTGGAAACGCCAAGAAAACTAAATTGAACTAAGTATGAATTACAGTAGATAGTATATATTTATTAAAAATTGTCTATGTAAAATCATAGGTTGTAATGATTTTTCTGATTATGACACTGTTACAAACTACTATTAACTTATGTAATATTTTTTATATATTTAGAAAAAAAAAACTATCTAAAATGCCACGTTGGAATGAATAATGATAGTAGTAAAAATTATAGGTTAAAACTATTCAATAGTAGCTGCTAGCAATATTATAATGAAACAGTTATTTCACTGCTTTAAAATCTCCTCCACGCGGCATTACATCTCTCTAATATCGAGAAGAGAGTACCTAAGTCGCACTTATGGCTTATATTTCAAGTGTAGATAGGCAACAGCAAAGACACATAAACACATATACACATATATTTCTTTATTTATAAATATTAAGGATATAGTGTTAAATAGAACCTACATTATTATTTTCGCGGCGAATCAAATTGTGATGTATATAAATGTAAAACTTTTGTACAAGTCTCATTTCACCCTTATGCTGAAGTTCAATTTGAAGCTTGTCGGAGTTCTTCAAAACACAAGTAACATTATAATAGTTTATTTGAACTTCTTCTTCTTCGTCCTAGCCTAATTCCCAATATTATTTGTGGTTTCCACGGAGCGACTGACATCGGACCTCCGCAACCCTAAGGGAGAACTGAAATTCGAACTAGTTGTCAGTAAATTTAAGAGCACTGACTTTCCAATAACGATTGCCATAGATGTTCATGACAACCGGGACCGACGGCTTTACATGCTCTCCGAACTAATACTGTAAATTCGAGTGTTTTTTTCTTAAAACGCTATGTTTCACGTTTTATACTCTCTACTATGCTAAGTGTTGTGGAGTCAAATCCTACACGGGAAAACACTTTGCATTCATCCACAAATTGTTATTCTGAGTTTGGGTATTCTTTGCGTCCGTTTCTTGTATGTTTGTAAAACTCCACGATCCAGGAATATATTCCTAATGCGAGAGTTATTTAAAATTTGAAATTGTATATAAAAAAATTAAAAAAAACTTCGGGTACTAAAAAAGCACGTTCAAGCATTAATTCAGATAGGTACGTGAATTTAAAAATTACTTGGTTCATAAATTATATAATTGGCGTAGTCAAAGTTTGCTCTGAGAGAATGGTCGATTGTAGTTTTAATTATTTTAGAATAATAATCATAATTGATGTCACTGAACTGTTAACATTTTTAACTAAAAATTAAAACAAAATTTAGTCTATTACATTCCGTTTGTACAGATTTCGTAGCCCTAACGTAGCGCTGTCGTAGCTTCTGTAGCATTACTCTTAATCAACATATTTTCCAAATCTGTCCCGTTGTGTTACCTGCGGCTATTGTTGTAAATCGCGAGTAACGGCGTTAAGTGAAGCTAGTCTAAATTTTTTTGTCTACTTTCTGCCTGTGAATGTCTCGTCAATATCGGTCCCGCCATTTTAGAGATCAGCCGAAACTAACAGACGGACAGACGGACATACAGACAAAAAAAATATAACATTGGCTTTTTGATGTTATACCGTCTATACTTTCATAAAAATATGCATTTAGTAAAAAAATGTTCATTTGATTAGAAACCGAAAATTTCAATTTTATTTATTTGTATTGATTCGCAACTGTTAGTTACACTGTCACGCCTTAACCAATGTAATGGTGATTTTAGTTCTTAAGTAAGGACATAGGCTACTACTTACAGCCGGTAGCCGTCATACACGTGAACAAAAGCGTGGGGTGCTTTCTGAAAATAATTTATAAACGTCGCCCCACGCTTTGTTACATTAAAATAATTTTCTACTTTTTAGTTTAAAAGCGTGTTTGTTTAGTTTTTTAAAACTATTATTTGTATGTTCTGTAAGCCATGTCTAACTTAACATTCTCTGAGTCGCATACTGGGTGTGGTGCTAATATTTGCCTGTAAGGTACTAGTTTCATCAACTGATATACAGGTTTGGAGCACAGCCAGGAACCAAAAACCATTCGTAACTATTAAACTAATTAGAGAGAGTTGGCGATCAAGATGTTCAGACATTGTTGGTTGTTGGGATATTTTTCAACTGGCTAAATTTATATCTCTGTATATATTTTTCTATAACCATTTTCTTTCACTCTTTCTAGAACATCTTTGTGTGTATTTTTTTTCATTCAGATGCCGATATCTACTATAGGAATTAGAAGAGGCAAAATGGTAGATCATGTTATACAACACGATTAATTTATAAGTAACTAGCTGACCCGGCGTAATTCGTACCGCCTTAAAATATTAATTCTTATTATAGGATTGGGTTTAGTAATTAACTGACAGTGACAAATCGACAGCAGCGCCACCTGACTGGCCACGGCCGGTACCGCCACAATCGCTTTGCCCCTGCATTTTAAATCTGTAATATCTTCAAAAATATTAATTGAAATTACATACTGTGAAAGGCCATTTTAATCTATATTAAATGTACAATGTATTTAATGTACTTAATTGGATAAGAATTAATCCATATTTCTTAAAATCGTTTCGTAAATAACTTCTCGTAAAAAGATAGAAAGAAAATGGTTATTGTGGGTTATCCCTAAGAGATATATACATACCATCGTTGACTTTTATGTAGACCTTTTAAAAGTGTACAATACTGTTGCACATTATTTTGATCTATCTCGTAGGGTACAGCCAGTGTTTGCAATGTAAGCGTAAAAAATGTGTTTATTTACGACATCACATTAGAAACCTCTAAAATTATTAATGTTTTTCTACTATATTATGCATGTATCATACATATAAACCTTTATCTTGAATCACTCTATCTACTAAAGAATATGGGATCAAAATCCGTTGCGTAGTTTTAAAGATCTAAGCATTTATAGGGACAGACAGATAGCGAATGCGATTATGTTTTATACTATGTAGTGATATCATAGAATAAAAAACAGGACTAAGAAAAGGAAGGAAAAGACCGGGACATAGTTATATTGACCAGATTAAAGAGAAAATGGCGGTCGCGAAGTATTAGGAGGTCAAGGAAAATGAAAGTTGAAAAAAGCTGCATCGAAAAAGCGTAGCTCTTAAATAATCTATCATAAAAATATAAATATTATTCCTAATTACTTTTAGTTTAACTTTTAGGTTAAAATGAAAATCTACACGCTCAAAAATTGTTATATACTAACTAGCTGAGCCCGCGGTGTTACATCGCAAGTAAGCTAGCTTAAAAGTAATTAGCCTGAGTTACTCCTTATATCATCAGCTTTCTACATGTGAAAGTCCCATCATAGTCGGTACAGTGGTTTCAGAGATTACCCGGAACAAACAGACCGACGGACAGATTGATAAAAATTAAAAAAAAATGCATTTTCCGTGTAAGTACATTATACACTTTCATAAGCCGTTAATTTGATATTACATACAGACAATTTTTATTTATTTGTATGTATGGATAAATACAGGAGTATTTTTGACAACAATTGTACCATAATGAGGTTCATCTGTTGTAATGGGTAACTTAAACCAGAGGCGTTAGAAGAGTGAGTATTTAACTGTGTGTCGGTGCGCAGCCGGTGTCGGTTCGGAGCCGCGATTATGTCAAATTTATGTACATAATTTGCTAAACAAATGGCCGCGTGTTTTTGCTCCTAGTGCCGTATAATTAATAAAATATGATATCAAAGACTCGAAGTACTATTTTAACGGTAGAAGCCTGATTCTTGAATATTTTATGCTAAATATTAAACATCTCTAGTATTTTTTTTACTACTATTTCGAGGGTAGGATGGATGAGACCGAAACAGCGAGGTAAGCTAAAAGCGAAGCGAACCTCAGTCGTCACCCCTCGGGCACGTAGTTCACGCGCGCACACATTCGCGAGATATATATTAAGTAGCAGTAATAAGTAACTTGTATTTGGGTAATTCATCAAAACAATTCTCTCGACAAAGGTGTATCATTTAATAAACTTTACAAATAAATATATACCTCGACATAGGTAAAAGTCTTTTTAGTTTTTCTAAAAAAAAACTAAACACGCTTTTAAACTAAAACGTAGAAAATAATTTTAATGTTAAAAGCGTGGGGAGACGTTATTGAAATATTTTCAGAAAGCATCCCACGCATTGTTACATTAAAATTATTATTTTTAATTTTATTTGTCGGTTTGTTCCATGTAATATTTGGAACAACTGGAGTGATTAAGACTATACTTTTACTAACAGATAGTTAATATTATAAAGAATAACGTATGCTACATTTTTAGATGACCGTCACCTAGTTAAATATAGTAATATGAGTAAAAATGGCTTTGTAAAGAAAAGGAATATTTAAAGCAAATTCTAAATCAAAACCTGGCTGTAGAATGTCATAATCTCCTTAAGGAGGAGAGATTTATATTCAACAACACTTAAAAACTAGTGATAATGATAAAACTTAAATCGTCTAATGCCTTAAAGTTAGCAATAAATGAGTAACATCAAATATTTAAACCTAGAAAAGTCAAACTTTGGCACAAACGGGTTAACTCTGCCGGAGTAATACACCGGACAAATAATTTGTTTTTGTAGTGAATAAAAACAAATTATTTGTCCGGTGTTTCTGAAATTAACATTCTCAACATTCCCCCCTCGCGTACTCTCGATTCTTTCCCTTCTCTAGAATTGAGAACAGGGGTCTCTTGAGTACCGAGGTGGGGAACGACTCAAAATGGAAATGTATTTGTGACTTCTTACACCTTAAATATCAGTTAACTAAGACTTGTGATGTATACCAATAGAGTAAGAATTTTACCCACCGTAATTTACACAGATTTAATTTAATTTAATGTAATTTGTATTTTTTTATTTTTTTTTGGACATGTGACACACAACATCATCTAGTCCCAAGCTAAGCAGAGCTTGTGTTATGGGTACTAGACAAGTGATATAATTACATAAACATACTTTTTGTTTTTTTTTTGTAAATAAATACATTTTATTCATTGAATAGATTGAATATCGATATGTATTCTATAGATAAACTGGCGTCCTAGGAGTAAGAAGAATAGATGTTGGCCGATTCTCAGACCTACCCGATATGCACACAAAATTTCGTAAGAATCGGTCAAGCCGTTCCGGAGGAGTATGGGAACGAACATTGTGACACGAGAATTTTATACATAAGATAAAAACGCAATGTAAATAATGATAAGTTTATATATTCAGATATATCGATCAAAAGTAACAGTTAGTTTGCCGTACAAGTAAAACGTAAAATAACAGTAACAATCACTAGTAATTATTATTTTGGTTTCTATCACATGTTTGGAGTGTACCTGTAAATGTTTTAAGATCTAATTACGACGTACCCTAATAATTTGAAGGCTGAAAGCATAGTCACGTTGAATATCAATATTAATACTTTAACATAGAACATCGTAATGCTCTTTACTTATATATCGCCAAATTACTGATTAGATCGCGTTACCTATCTTCTACCACTTGATTTGTATAACTCCTGCACACTAGTGATTTTGTGGGTTTTTTTTTTTCAGACTACTGCCGTCCACTGCAGAATGAAGGCCTTCCCCACAGAGCGCCAATCCTCCCGGTCCTTGGCAGTCCGCATCCATCCAACGCCAGCCATTTTTAGGGTTCCGTAGCAAAATGAAAAAAAAACGGAACCCTTATAGACTCATGTCTGTCTGTCACTTTTTTCCGAAATTATAAAAACTATACTGTTAAAACTTGGTAAGTAGATATATTCTGTGAAACGCATTAAGATTTTCACAGAAAAATAAACAATAAATTTTGGAAGTTCCCCATATTTAGAACTGAAACTCAAAAAAAATTTTTTCATCAAACACTTACGTGTAGGGTATGGATAGGTCTTCAAAAATGATATTGAGGTTTCTCATACCATTTATTTCTAAACTGGATAGTTTGCGCGAAAGGCACTTCCAAAGTGGTAAAATGTGTCAACCCCCCTCTAACTTCTAAAATAAGAGAATGATAAAACTAAAAAAAATATATGATGTACATTATCATGCAAATTTTCACTGAAAATTAGTTTGAACGAGATCTATTAAGTAGTTTTTTTTAATACGTCATAAATCGTAAACCGCAATTTACCTTTCATTCAAACAATACACTATTATAAAAACATCGATCAAAGTTACAACGAACTACAAGAACTTTTATATGATGTTACTTGCTGCTACGGAACCCTGGGCGAGTCCGACTCGCACTTGGCCGCTTTCCTTCAAGTCGTCAGTCCATCGTGCCGCAGGGTACAACTAGTATAATCGTAAGAGAGTCATGAACATATAATTATGAGTAGCTAGAACGGACTTGGGTATACCACGAACTAATTTTACAAAGCAAATTATTTACTCCAAATTAAACTTCACACTTGTGGGTTTTTCATCATCAGAATGAACCGTAAGCTCGTTTGTTCGACTATAGTGATCTAACTGCGTTGTGTTTCATTTACAAAACAACTTGATAATGGTACATTGTTCACCGAGGGAGGAAAGGGACCGATTACTAGCGAGGGAGCAGTTTGTGGCCCGAAGGCGCAGCCTAGTGCCACAATACTCCCGAGGTAGGAATGGGACTTTCACCCGAGTGCTACACAGTGCTTTATACTACACCTGTGAGGAACATTTAAAGTATTTTTAAAATAAAACCAAAACGTAAGACACCATGTAAGACACAGTTTAACTTAGAATTTGACCATTATTCCGCGCTTTTTTTTTATTATTCACAAAAGGATGTCAGTGGCACGGAGATTCCATATTTAAATTATATGAAAACTCTTTGAGCAGGCGCGCGCCATAGATAACACATGAGAAATGAAAATTCATACAACTTTCTCTCCCGCTAAAACACATTAGAAATAGATTTTCATACATTTTTTCCTCCTGCTTATTCAGGTCAAGGAAAAGACTAACGTTCTCTTTTCATTTTCAGGGAATATTGACTACTGTTCCGAGCAGGTGTAGTATAAAGGATTTATACAAAACAATAACAGTTAGAAAAGCAATCGTAAAGAAATATTGCTTTTTATCGGGCATAGAATATGAACTCATATGAAGTACTATTGTCACGTCTATATAGGAACAAAGCACACAGAGCAGGTCCTTTTAACTTGACACAAAGACGAGTCTCAAGAATTGTAAAGGACATCTCAGGTTAAGGAGGAATCCTATATTTTCTTTCCTTTCTTACGTGTGTTTACTTGACTGTAATATACCTACATGGACATTGTCAGATGTTGTGGGAAGTTGATGCTGGTATATAGTATTGTCATTTCGGGTAAATAGTTCTCATTATTTCAAACAGAATAGGACGAGCAAAGCGTTGTTTTATATATTTTTTTATTTAGAGAACTTATTGAATAATATGCAATTATTCAAATTATTCAATAAGTTCTCTTTAAATAATGAATCGTAAGGAGTTTATTTATTTTAAAATTATTATTTAGTTGAAAATAACAAACTGCTGCTTTCTATGCATGTTTGAATATATATATATACTAGCTGATGTCCGCGGCTCCGCTCGCGTCCTAGGGGTATGAAAAATAGATAGTAGCCGATTCTCAGACTTACTGAATATGCATACAAAATTTCATAAGAATCGGTCAAGCCGTTACGGAGGAGTATGGGAACGAACATTGTGACACGAGAATTTTATATATAAGATATATAAGTAATTTAATTTAGGTAAAAATTTGTCACTTTTCAGATAAAATAGTTTAAAATCTATGCAATTATTATATCATTATCGTTTCTATTATAACTCTCACGTACACTATTTAGTGTTCAAAGACGGACAAAGCTACCATAACTTTCGTCTTTCGGAGGTCTTTGCCTTCTCGTATTAATGAATGAGGAAAAAATACACGTAAATTATGTAATTGTCCGATTCCATATAAATCAACAAAGGAGCCATCCCTTCCTCGGGTTAATGTTGCCTTTTCATACACAAAGACTCGTTTTACCACTAAATGGAGAAATCGTGTAATTAATGAGTCACTATCTTTTTCTACGATATAGTTTTCCTTATTATTACCGCCTTATTCATTAATAATAAATAATTCACTCCTTTTTAATAATATATAAAAATAGATATCGTGAATTTCATTTATCTGTTCTTATAACCACACTTCGGTTAGACATTTTTGAAAGTGAATGTTACGAAACCTACGTCTTGCAAGTATAATGCTGAATTCACATAAATTGTTCAGTGCATTAATTTAAGTAGCTAAG
Source organism: Phragmatobia fuliginosa (assembly GCA_932526445.1). Lineage (NCBI taxonomy): Eukaryota > Metazoa > Arthropoda > Insecta > Lepidoptera > Erebidae > Phragmatobia > Phragmatobia fuliginosa. The sequence continues at coordinate 777,665 of OW052065.1, forward strand.
ATCCTGTAATACGCATTACTAAAAAAGAAAAAAATAAAAAAAAACTAATGGTTTAATCAATAAATAACTTATTATCACTACTACAACAAATCTAGTGACATACCTCTGGTTATCCTATTTTTTGGACAGTCAAGGAGGGTTGTTACACCTTTCCTTTTAAAGCTTATTACTCTTCAGTACAACAGGTAGAGTTTAGAACTTTTATTAAATTAAGGAAGCCCAATAGTATTCTAAAACATATTTAAAAACCTACCCCATGAAATGAAATTTTATATCCTCTGATCTTTTATGGAATGATATTAACTACAAATTATTCTTGTGTGACTAACCTTTAACTTCAAGCAAGTGGCTTAATGTTATTTACACATGTTCGAAACAGAGCCAAGCTTAGTTAAACAAGGCGGTATAATTGCACAAACGCAACTCAGACTAATCTTCTTAGAGCAATGCAGTTAGTTCAAAATACACAGTTCGTTGCTGCTTTTATTCTCAGTAATACTTACATACTATTAAATAAAATATGAACTCTCTTTGGTATATTTTATACTGAGAACAAATTTCACTAGAGGTCAGAGGTCCTTGACCTTCGAGTTAAAGTCAATTCAAGCCATGACTCTGGTAACCTGAAGCACTTTTTCCATTTTCTAATACTTTCCTGCCATTGCTTCCTATACTATTCTTTGCTTTTATAAATGTACAATTCCTTCATCTTATATGATTCTTATTCTTATCTCCTAAGTGTTTGGTGGATGGTAATGGACTTGCCAACTAGTAAATTAAGCTGAACTAAAATTATAGTCAGTCAAATTATAGTCCCTTGATTACGTATTTCTAAAGTTTCATGATGCTTCGTAATATATATGAAACATTTTATTATAATTATATTATTATTATCATGGTCATCATTATTCGATCACCTTTATTCTCACTATCTTTTACGACTTAAAAACCGACAAAACACCAAAAATCACTGCAATTCATGAAAACATTACTACAATATCAACGTTTTTTCACATTTCTAATATTACTAAGGAAGTTACGATATTAAATGTTTCACAGTTACCCGTAGTATTTCCAATAATACATTGTACATTTACAGGTTCAATCTCACTATTTTATTTATGTTCTCGATGTGCGCCCGTCTCAATAAGCAGAAGTAACGGAGCGTGGTTCCTACACCTTTTCTTAATAAATATTTGAGCAAGTTAAGATAATAAAAAAATATAACTCCCTCTATTGGGTTGGGATGCCCGGAGACAAGGTCACGACTCGCTAACCAAATTAAAGAGTTTAATATTATAATAAGTGTTTATTGAAACGTATTGTTTTAGTATTCTAACATAACATTCACAAATACGTGGGGTGAAGTTTCTAGATATCTAATCGTTTTAATTATTCACTGAGTACTGAAATTAAACGAATACCATAGCTTTTAGGTACTACTCTAAAACCCTAGCAGACTTTCGCTGTCAAGGACAGACACATCTTTTGATGCAGACAGTCCAGATTCTCTCCCCTATGTCGTACATCAGTCACCGGGAGTGTACACACGCTTTCCTGTTTACTTTGCACTAATTCTATAGTTTTCATCCAACAGTTTCATACTATTTTCATCTAACATTTTTCGAATTCATACAAAAAAATTTTGTTTATAAATAATAACCAACTTCTTAAACTAGTGTAAGCATACCTAAATAATTATGAGTCGGCGCCAAATGATTTATGAACAATGATAACAAAATTACGTAATCTTTAAAGAGATATATTATTCAAATCAGCAAATAAGGACTTTTCATTACGCTTATCATATTAATGACTTTTCTTGTTTGGCACCAACTCATAATCATTAATGTGTGCTTACACTAGTTTTAGAAGTTAGTTATTAAGGTTAAATATTAACAGTATTTTTTCCCTATGCATTGTATTTTAATACCTACTTTGTCATTCCTTATTTTCAATCCATCAATCATTCCTTATTTTCTTACCTTTGAGGTTTAATTTTTTTAATTTATATAAGACTAACCTCGACAAAAAAAGAATTATTGAAGTCGGACAACTTTGTAAAATGTTATGCGTCGTCATACAAAAAAAGTACGAGTCAAATTGAGAATCCTCCTCCGTTTTTTCTTTGGATAATAAAATGAACAAATAAACTTGGTTTCATAAACAAGAGGAACAATATTTTCTTTAGTCACAAAAATCCAGAGCCTTAGATTATTTTGCCTAAGTATGAAGTACGAACGAATAAAAAAGCTTTAGGATGAAACCATATAATTTCATTAAAAAAAAATGCAGATATTCAAGCCTGTTTCAGCCAGTTGCGATGAGTTAGAGAACCCACAATTATTTTTAAATATTAAAACTCTTCTTTTACCTTCCTGGGTCTGACAGCTTATGTGTGTCTGTATGCCTCAAGCGTCTAAACCTCTGAACCGAGTTTAGTGAATTAGCACTCAATAGCTTCGTAATAATGCTCTGGGTGACATAATTATATAGAGAAACAGTTCTTTACACTCATTGTTAAAGAAATTTACTAACAAAGTGGAGTAAAATTTTAAACATTTAATATATCTAGGAGGGTTTATAATATTTGAGAAGCTGGTTCCTGATTGATGACATTTTAGAAGTATTTATGTGCGTCGAATATGACATAAGATGATGATAAAAAAAGTAATATGCAGAAAAGAACATATTGTAATAGGAACTAAATATGTCATAATGATAAAATAAAATATTACTAATTATTAAAATAGTAGTCTATATGCAGTACTGCATACTGACTGTATATATATACCATCGTATAGCGTGCCGTGGCGACGCGTCGCCAATCGCCAGGCCAGAAATCTATTTTACGTGCGCCTATAGATGTTTCACATCAATAATAATTTACTTTTGACTAAATTTAGTTTTTTTTTATATTTAAGACAACTAAAGTGACTACAGTGCTTGATGGAAAGCATGAGTATAATCCAGAAGAGAGTGTAACCATCCTCATTGTGAGGGTATCCCTACCACGGCGGCCTGGTCATTCGACCTGATTCCGGGAGAATGATGCAGAATGATTGGGCCTCCGGTCTCACACTTACCAACGAAATACGACAGCAAGAATGTTGTTAAACTATGATGGTGTGAGGGTGGTACTGTCCCGGTTGAGCCGGCCCATTTGTGCTGAAGTCAGCTTTTCTCTACTACTTCAAAAACTGTTTGAAGTTAGGCATGATAGTGAATAATTGATAAAATTAGCCTACCTACCAACATAATACTGTCCTTGACATTTCTATTTTAATATTATTTTCTTTTTGCCACTTTACAGCATCACAAATATTTATGTTTTATAGCTACAATTACATCAAAGAAAGCTCACCTGAAGTATAAATAATAATATCGTCGCTTTATTTTAATATTTTCTTTGACAATAGGCCGTTGTTAAGAAAATAATTTTCTTTTATCTGAACATAAAGACTGTTCGCTGATTCTCATAAATTTTTATTTCAGTACTTATGTATATTAGGTGTGGTGAAGTTACGCGAATATATAAAATACTTACTCGCTTTTTATGTTACTATTATACATGTTAGATATAGTATTTACTGTAGGCGACATACACAAGAGATCAGAATATATGTGCTTTAAGAATATCGCAAAATGAATGTATACTCGTAGTGTTTTAAAACCATTTAAGTATGTCATTTAACATATTACGATACTGTACCTATTTGGCTCGCAGTTAAAGCAATTTACAATTTACAATTAATTGCCATTTGGCTGCCATGCCATACTGGATAGTTGACTTTAATCATTTTCACACAAATCCGTCTGTGTGGTGATGGATCAAAAATACAGTGTGTCACCATCCCCACTTATTTCATCGGTATCATAAGAGCAAACTTAGGAAGCAAACAATTTAGAACAACTACACTACTAAATGAGGGAAAATTCGAAGACAAAAATCCGATACCAACCCATCTGGCCAGCGTGGTTGATTCAAAATAAAACAATTGTATTAGATAATGCTTCTATCTTATTTTTACCTCTGACTTTTATTACTCTTGAGACACTGTCTCGATAATATAGTTTGCGTATTATTCCTGAGGGTCCTATTTGAGAGAACTGAAGTTGCTAAAATACTCGTTTCTTTTTATATTTACACTTGTAATACATTGTACATACTCGAATTCAGAGTTCAGTTGAACATTCGATACATAAACACTAGTATGACAATAAAGTTGTTTCTTTATTACGGTTTTGTTATCCAAGAACTGTTCTATTTGTGAGCACCGGTGATAGGAGTACAACTATAAAGCTTGTAGTAAAACTGAACAATCTCTTTCTTTGAAGTGTTAAGGAGATACAGGATATTGTAGTCTTGTTGAAGATCCCTATTTGATGTGATGACTACCTTTGTGGAAAGGTGGTGGTTTATGCAATATCTAGTCGTTCTGTGTTCGATGACTGCATGAATTAATTATTTACTTATACGAGAATATCTATCTGTTTGCATGACTTTTATGGTTTCCATGTATAATAAACGAAGTGAAGAAAATGTAGGTAAAATTATTTTTGTTAATATATAATGAAATTAAATTATATTTTTCTGAATAGTAATTAAATACATTTTCGTATTTAATTTCGTGTGACTCTGGGATTAGGCTTTGTCAAATTATGAAAAATAAAAGTAAATGAAATCAACAGGGCCGGTTAATAAATTGTGCCTTCAAAAAACCTTTGTGTAACGATTTTTTATTTAATTGTAAGAAGGAGGTCAAGAAGAACTATAATTTACAAATACCTATTCTGATATTATAAAGCTGCAGAGTTTGTTTGTTTTTGAATTTGAACGCGCTAATCTCAGGAACTACAAGTCCGAATTGAAAAAATATTTCACTGTTAGATAGTCGGGAGCGAAGTATCACTGAAAAATGTTTTCAAAACGGGAGATAATTTTTTTGAGACCTTCCATTGTCTGCGCTGCGTAAATGGTTAAAAATTCGTAAATAATGTATGGAAGAATTGTTTCTCTTAAATAGCCCTAAAAACTCCACGACAACATATATCTATCTTTTAAAGTTGACTCACTATAACCTTTTTAAGGGGGAAAAATTGTTTCCGCGGTCACACTTCGGCCAATAGAAGACACAGACGGGGTTACAGGAGCCAACTAGTTATTACATAATTTAATGTTAAAACAATGAAATATTCCAACAAATAACAATTAGTTTATTTTGTTTGACATGGATATAAAGAAAATTTTGAAAAAAAAAACAGTAACCACTTTTCGATAGTGACATCTAACATTTTTCTATTGCATACTAGGCACACAGTGGATTAACAGATCCTTTTATTTGGCGAATCTGACATTAAATTTAATTTGAGGGTCAGTAGAATACAAACATCTACCAGCAGACTCTCTTAAATACGTACTTTCCTTTTTTCTTTTTTACCGTGTGAAATCCCCTCGGACCGTCACCCTGTTCTGTGTGACATCTCCTTCAGGACTCTTCCCAGCGCCTGCCCGCTCCTGATGCGGGCTCCGTCTTTGTACGATGACCCTCTCTTAGGCGGCGTCCGGCACAGACGGATACCAACCTGTACATAAAGTTATTCGTTAACTGTCCAGTCAAATCCTTAAATGTTCAAGCATCTAAAACTGCACGTATTTTCTATTGACTTCCATCGATATTCACATATTTCATGATTTTGTCTTATTCATATAAAAATATTTCTTACACCTTATTTGTTGGTCTACTCAACGAGCATGTAGGATATTAAACGATAATGCGCCTTTGCAGATGGCCCATTTACTACAATACGAATACATAGTATAATTACAGTACACAGTATGACCACAGTAGTTAGTTATTACTGCATTCCAAAGTATGAACAAAATAGGCAACCTTATTATTAATATCCCAAATTTATTATTATTGTTATTATCGTGTGGTGACGGATTAAGAATACAAAGTGTCACTACTCCTATTCATTCCATGGGTGTCGTAAGAGGCGACTATAGGAACAAAATAAGCAGCTAACATCGCTGCCAAGAGAAGGAAAACTTGAAACAAACCCTTTACCAACCCGTCTGGCCAGCGTGGTAGAGTAGGCCAAAATCTCCTTTCTAAGAAGAGGCCTATGTCCAGCAGTGGACTGTTGATGGCTGTTGATGATGATGATGTTATTATAAAACATCACTCCTTATAGTATTTATAATATATATAGTTAGTATGTAGTTGTTTTTAACAATTCTTATACTTAAATACCATTTAAAATCCTTCTGCCATAATTACATTAATTTCAATAACATTGGACTTTTATACAAACTACCATCCTCCGTTTTAACCCCAAAAGGGGTTTGATTTCTAAAGATACATACAAAGGTACGATAATATTGAAGAGCATTCAATTATTTCTCGCATTTTATAGATGTCATAAGTGAAAGTAAATTTAAAATGTACTTAAAATGTTATGTGAAGTGGTGTCAAAATACTCTTGCCTATAAAGAGATCTCTTAAGAAATAATTCAAATATAAAAACCCGAGGCAATCTTTTATTAGATAAAAGAATTTCATAAATCATTTTAGCTGTAAAGTGAAAGTGAATTTATGATTATATTCGTTGTGGAGAATTGGTTCTAGAAAAGTTAAATTTAATATTATTATTTTAATATGTTTCTTGACTACGATAAGTAACGTGGTTTGAAATTGTATAATTAAACTAGCTAGCTTACAGCTGCGTCTGCAGCTCTCAAAATGAGAAATTGTTAAGAACGAGACAGAGTTATGAAAAGGATATGATTGGCTTACGATAGTGTTACAAAATTAAATATCAATCACTCAAAAATATTGTTTAATACACTTAACAATAGTGTAATGTATTTTACGACCTATTTTTATGCCTATCGTACATAACTACGAACATTTCAAAAATCTATGAAGTCATTTTGGATAAATGCAAACCGTGATATTAAACACGTATCCATATAATATCACATAATGCATACACCGAGCGTTGTAGTTCAAACCCAAATGTTTTTTTTTTTATATTTAACCAAACCAAAGCTTACCAAAATGACTGCCTGATGAATAGCATGAGTAGAAACCATGAGTAGGAAACCATCCTCTTTATTATGAGTATAGACAATGCAGAATGGTGATCCACGTCGCTTAGTAATATACTTGTGCATTATGAGGCTTCCGTCCACATACTCACTCACATAACGAAATACGGCAGCACAAATTCTGTCACTTTTAGTTTGGAATTCTATGTGATGGTAGTTTTAGTGGTCGAAGCGGCCTATTCAAACTGAAATCATTATTAACTATTAACAAATTCTTGTATGAATGTTTTTAAAGTCTCCCACGGAACGAGAACATTCGTAATGGAGTTTTTTGAAGTAATAAAATCTCACTCTTTACTATTTGGAAAATAAAGTAAGAAAACTCTCGGATCACATACTCAGAGATAACTTTCTTAAACGCAAAGTTTAAAGTATGAGACAAGTCATATTAAATGAGTATGAGAGAGAGTGAGGATGCATTTACTTAGTTCACCAACTTTGAGTCTGCTTCAGTAACTCGGTCTCGAGAACTTTACAGTTTTAGCCTAGAAGCTTTTATATGCGGACATGTCAAAGGCAGAGTGCATACTTCTGCAGTTTGCTTTTAACATGTGTGGTTGTAGAAGTGGTAGGAAAATTCATATTCAAAAATTTATTTCAATTAGTTGCGTATAAATTTTTCTTCCTTCTTTTCTGAGCATTTCACAAAAATAGAAAGTTTTTACCATGTTACTGGAATTTTAGTAAATGTACCAAACTAAATAAAAAATAAATATTTCGGACAATTACGCACAACGTCATCTAGGCCTAAACTAAGCAGAGCTAGTATTATGGGTACTAAACAACTGATATAAATACATAAACATACTTTTTTATAAATACACACATATTATACATAGAAAACACCCAGACTCCGAAACAAATATTTGTGGATTACACAAATATTTAGTCCGACCCGGGAATCGAATCCGAAACCTCTTGATCAGCAGCCGCATACGCTAACCACTAGACCAATAAGGCAGTAAAATGTTAGGGTATAAAGGACAGGATTGTCTGTACAGCTGAATTTCTGATCTCCACTCCTGGGTTCTACTCATGCTTTCCATGAGACAGAGTAGAGTCACTTTGGTAGGCTTACATATAAAAAGAAAAATAAAAAAGTGACGTAAATAAGAACTTTGCTGTAACTTAGTGATCTTGAATCTACATTGACATTCCTATTGGTTTAGTAGTTAGTGGCCCTCTTAATTAAACCGGTAGTAGATTTGTGTCAAATTTATACATAACAATGTACGTAATTTTTTATTTCATTGAAATGTTTTCGTATTAAATATATGTAATAATGCCTTAATAGCATATTTATATCACAATAAAACTTGAAAAAACTATAGTGTAACGTTTTACGACAAAAAAAAAGATGAAAAAAGAAAAATATATGTCTAATATGTTGACATGTAAGATATTATGAGTCCTTAATGTAATTAGAAGCAAATAAAAATATTAAAGACAAAAAAACACGGCGCTTACACGTGGTTTCGTAAGCATAATTCGGCATCTTCTAAGTAAATTATGCGTAAATACACAAGGCTTTGTATACAACGTCGAGCTTTGCAATCCTCATTAATTTGCACGGTAAACTGGCCTTGAATTGATTCACTTTGAAATATTAGGTCAGGGCTTCAGACGTGGGTGCCTAAATATATATTCAAATCTATGAATGTACAGCTTATAGATTTAATATAGTTAGTTATATATATGTACTTCAAAGCTTAGAACAACAATTCAAGATAAAGTACTTTAGCGTTTACTATAATTAGTTTTTAGTTCGAGTTGTTTTACTAGTTTATTTTATTAATACTATTGCGAGTACTTTAAGAACTGTTTCCTTTTGAAAACTCTGATGAGCTACCTTACTCACCTCGTAACTTGTAACTACGGACTTGTAACTTATCATAGACTACATGTTTATCAAATAATAATGGCGCACTACATTACACTAGCTAGTAACATTAATATTCCATAGACAATGTGAGAAATGATTGATATATTGATACGCCAGCTAGACTCACTCCCGTCCATATTGACCCGATGTCCGAAATCACTGAACTATTCAATTAATATACTATATTGATATTTGCATCTACATATACCAACAAGAGAGATCAATATGGCCCATGTGTTAATATTGGGGTAGATCCGAAACATTATCCTTGATAAAAAAAAACAACTTCTTGAGAAAGGACAGGATCTACTTTTTATCAAGATAAATTAAATATGCGGGTGGAACCGCGGACAATAGCTAGTCATGCGATGCATGCCTTAGAAATAAATAGAACACAGAAGTACAGGTGATTTTTACGAAACCCCGGGTTTGTTAAAAACTTTTAATTAAATTGTCAGTACTGTAATTTTTAAAAAGTGTGGAAATTTAGTTTCTTAGTTTTAAGAACCACGAAACGACTAAACCTAGCACTAAATTTAGCTTTAGGCTTTATGATTTTAGTAAAATTTCGGTGATCGTATATAATAAGCTCTTTATAATGTTTTGTATTCGGATTGTGAGGTCGTAACTTTTCCTTTGGTTTAGAATAATCTCTCTAAATTACGCGCATGCCTTACTTAGATTACTTTATGGATTCTGTTGTGTATGTATCTCATTAGTAGCTCTGTAGAGTTTGGGCTTTTTATGTATTTTATCTCTACAAAATGAAATAGAATCTTAGCGCATGGAGGAAAATAAAGAAGTTCATTAAATATTTACTTAAAACTTCAAGCATTATTGTATACCGGTCAACCTTTGGGGACTGTAGACATCGGCCTCCGGAGGCCGAGAGAAGGATGCAGAAATATCTTACTAAGCCGCCATGGTAATGCGGCTGGTGGCTCCTACTCCAGGTTCTACTCATACTTTCCATCAGGCAGAGTAGAGTCACTTTGGTAGGCATAAATTTACATCTAAAAAATGTACATAAGAATACATTTACTTTATAATCATACACTTGTGGGGTCGCATTACAATGTTTAATGTGTACCTTTATACGTATGTGCCTCATGTTTGACTGCCTTGTTGGTCTAGTGGTTAGCGTATGCGGCTGCTGATCAAGAGGTGTCGGGTTCGATTCCCTGGTCGGACCAAATATTATTTGCGTGATTCACAAATATTTGTTTCGGAGTCTGGGTGTTTTCTATGTATAATATGTATGTATTTACAAAAAAAAAGTATGTTTATCTATTTAAAGCAGTTGTCTTAGTACCCATAACACAAGCTCAGCTTAGCTTGGGACTAGATGATGTTGTGTGTCACAAATATTTATTTATTTATTTATGTTTGTACTTAACTCTCTATGTAAGGTATTGCAATATTGTATGAAGTCAGTTGTGGACGAGCAGGCGCGAAGATCGGGCGCTTCGCTAATAAATGATCGTGTTTCCTAATATTGTTGGTCTTCTATACAATGGCAGTACCTACCTCCCTGTTCGAGCCAATACCCGTTCGTGCTGAAATCATTGTGGCTGTATCATCGACGGCATTTGGTTGGGCTTATTGAATAACTATCTATCTATATAAAAACTTTAACCTCTCGTTAATTAAAGAATGTAATGAGACTGAAGATACGTCTCAATTTATCATACTTTACAGACTAACTTACAACAAAACCTACCTCTTCATTATTATACTTAAAAGTTTTAAACTTTTTACTTTTAAATATAAAACTCTACAGAAATTCAAGCTCTTTTGAAAAATTCCATGATTAAAGCCAAATTGAAACACCAATTTTCTAACTCAAAAGAGTAATTCTTCAGCAGAATAATATTTTCAGTCGCTAGCGATACATTGAGTTGTTGAAAAACTAATTTAATTAAAAAATATCAAAATAAAACGCTATGAAAAGCTTAAACAAACAGTATTGTATGAACAATGGAGATTTGTTAAAAAATCATTTTCATTACCAAACAGGTCGGTTTTGAAACCGTTCCTTTTCAATAATGTATTTACTGAATATCACTAATTTTTTGCCTTTAATAATTTATTGCAGGACACAGGTCTATCCTTAGAAAGAAGGCCTTAGGGGCTGCTAAAATAAATTTTCTCTGTCTTATGGAAATATTTAATCTGGGTGAGAATGGAAGCCACAACGACCCGTGAAATATATTGCGAGTGAATATAAAAGTACATAAATTTATATCAGTAAAATACCTCATAACATATTAAATTGCATTAATACTCTAAAATGTGGCCCGCTGTGTTTAAAACATTGCCAACCACAGTCATGCTTACTAATTAAACATTACCCATTAGTGTTGTGCTATAATTACTTTTAACTAGTTTGTTTAATCATTTTATAGATGTGGTTCAATGTAGTTTTATGAACAAAATGTAGAACAATCGTTACTACAATTATTTAAGTCGATTTAGCAACTATTTAGTACTATATAAAAATCATAGCTTCATAAAATAGCTTTTCAAGTCAAGTATAACACATTTTTTTTCTGACAGAAATTTCGGATTAAATCAAAGTTCATAATCGATCATTACTGTCGTAATAATTTGATTGAATTTTTATTGGATTTCCATATTAAACGAATCGATATCTCGTTGTTGATAATGGCTGTGATCGCATCAATTCTATATGAATTTTTATATGTGCTGACTGGGAAAAGCAATAAAACAAATTGTCGTGCAAATAATACAAAACAATAGCTTCTACTTTTATTGTGTATTGATTTTTATGCACAATTCAGTTTATTGTTTTATTTGATTTTTAAATCAAACTAGTATCAAATATCTTTTAATTGAATTCTGAATTATGAAAAAACATACATCTCCCGACTACATTGTTTATTTGAAAGTTAGATGTAATGACTACTAAAAGTCATGGTTTCGAGTTCCTCCTATGTCTTCTAATTATTTATGATTGGATGCCTAGCGGTTACACTTACGGTTGATAATAGAATATTGTATATAAGCTAATCGTCTAACTCGTGTGTATACAACTTTCTAATCTTATCCATTGATATTGCATAACTACGTACAGTAAAATTCCATCCAGTGCTTCTTGCAATGATGATTGGTAAAGTGCTCATAGCCAAGTGGCTTCCAGTGATAGGGAAAAATCACCAGGGAGGTCATGTTAAGCAATCGGTCCCGGTTGCTGTTATGAGATGCAGCTGCAAAAAGGAACTGCCTTGTTGGTCTGATGGTTAGCGTATGCGGCTGCTGATCAAGAGGTCTCGGGTTCGATTCCCATTTCGGACCAAATGTTTGTGTGATTCGCTAAAAATGTTTTCGTGTCATGGACCTGTTAACATTAGTAATAAATCCCATCTTCCTAATCAAATGCCTAACTTTGTGAGAATGGATGTTTGTTACTCTTTTACACAAGAACTACTACTTAAAATTAAAATTTACAGTAGTATAGTTTATTCATAGGTATGTTAGATAGGCTACTAATTACTGCGATAACTAAGTACACGCGGGCGGAGCCACGGGCAATAGCTGTGTCCTGTTACCGATCGCGCCGCTTTACATCGTAATCGTCCCAACTTAACCTGACTCGCAGAATCGTACATCTGTGTCACGTATAACAACTTTATTACTCAAATAATTAAAATGCCCTCATTCCGACATATATATTCACTACTACACGATTATAAATCTAAACTCTGTCTGTCCATCTGTCGCGTTTTCATGGAAAAATTACTGAATCGGTTTAAATGACATTTGGCACACAGATGGTCTAGACCCTGAGATAGGACAAGGACTAATTTATACCGCTTTAATAGACACACGCAACTGAAACCGCGAGCGAAAACTAGTTCTAAATAAAATTTTCAGACATCTTATTTATTTTTGTATAATATTCTGTAAAGCATCTACAATCTGTACTTCAAAGTATCTAAATTAAGCCACTTAGAGCTTTCAAGCAAAGCTCTTGAAAGCTCTAAGTGGCTTTATTAAAGTATATAAGCTCATATACTTTTAAAGGCCTTGTGTAATACCCAATTAAGAAAATAGTTCGAAACATGTTCATGCAAGTTCGTATTGCTGGAATTAATAAAAATATTCTAGACTTAAAAATATTTGTAACATTAAAATAAAATTTATTTATAACTCACGTAGTACATAGACCTCACGAATGGAGAAGCGTTATAAGCGCTCCTTACGTCTTTCTACTGCGCTGAGTGTAGTGGGTTCGAATCCTACATGGAACAATACTTTGTGTGATCCACACATTAATGTTCTGATGTTCTGATTGTATGTTTATAAAGTCCTCCGCGGCACTGAATTTGTTGCTATTGCGGAACATACTAAAGTTCTCTTTTAGGATAGATCATGGGATAACGAGATTGAGAAAACAGAAAGTATTTGCGCACACACTTGTACATTTTAATATCTCCATGTAGGTCACTCGTTTTCGTCGAAGTCGAAATTGACTGGAAAAACAGCAGCATTAAAGCTTCCAAGATCTTGGAAGCACCAGCCACCCATTGGTCCTATTTCTATACTGATACATAGTTTTATTCCATGCTTAATTGACCGTTAAAGATTACCCTCGTCTAGAGCAAAGCTGTATATGCAGAATCAGACCACAACATATAGCACCGAATTGTTTTACCAAATGCTATTTCTGTATTGAATTTTACCAACATTATCATATCAGCCTATACATACGCTGCTGGACATAAGCCTCTTCAATTGCACGCCACTTGGTCCGATCTTGGGCTTCTCGCATTCACCTCATGCCAGACGTCTTGCATAAATCTTCACTCCACCTGGCCTGTAGACATCCTGAATTTTATATTAAATAATAATTTATTATCGTATCGTTGCTGTTGTATCCTCAAAAAAGAAATCCATTAGGTACTAGGCGATCCAAGCTACGAGGTGGCCAGTTAATGGCCACCTTTTTAATATCACTTATTGTCCAAAAATGTGCAAATTGGAACCTGTGAGCACGATATTGAGGCTGTAATTCCTGTATATATGTAAATCTTTGTGAAGAATACGAATCAAAGTGTTCTAGGCACGCCTAAGGCGTTAGATTTTTTACGAATAGACGCTCTTACACGCTCGACGTTTTCGGGGTCTCTTGTTGTTCTAGGTCGGCTGGATCCTGATTGATTTTGATCTTGATCGTTGATTCATTGTTGAACCTGTCTCTTCGAACTTCTGTACCCATGTTCTAATCAATTGAATCAATGGAGCATCATTTTTACGGCGTTAGTTGTAATGAGCACAAATTTTTTGTTGGGCTGCGCTGGAGTAAAAGAATCGTTACTTGCGTAAACAAAGCACACGTTGTTTATCACTAGTCGCCAAGGTACTGAATTCCCATTGGCAGCTTTTACGCTTTGTAGCCCTTTCACCCCACCCCGCCGTCGCTGCTCATCGCTGCTACCGATTCACATTTAAATGAACTTTTGGTTCAATCTGTATAAAGTACAACAGCTTCAAAAGACATTTTTGTCCACCCGTATATTAGTTTGAGTTAAAGATATCACAATGAAAATATATAATTAGATATTTTCATCCGGATTATATTTTGTTAAAGTATAAGCAAGTAGTAAAGTAAACAAAATAGACCTACAAAGGAGATAACATTATTCGTCTTTGATACAAATGCTTTATTTCTTTCGACGATCGATTGTATTTATGTTCAAAGCATTATGTTTCACTACTGTTAAGCTTCTATTATTGGATTCATGAGTACAATGAAACTATTACTATGTATTACCAATAGTATTAAGATCTCAGGCTTTAGGTACGACCGTATTTTTATTTATTTTCAAACAACGTAATCCAATTTCAACCCAATAAAAATTAAGGTACTCAGAGAGATATTTCTTTTAACATGATACGTGACTGATTTTATTGAAATATACTTAATTTTGTCAAATGTGGCAATTAATAAATAAATAATAAATATTTTGGACAACTTACAAATAACGCCATGTAATCCTAAACTCCGTGTCCGTGTCCGTGTGGTGACGGATTAAGAATACAAAGTGTCACCACCCCTATTCATTCCATGGGTGTCGTAAGAGGCGACTAAAGGAACAAAATAAGCAGCTAACATCCTGCCAAGAGAAGGAAAACTTGAAACAAATCCTTTACCAACCCGTCTGGCCAGCGTGGTATAGTAGGCCAAAACTTCCTTTCAAAGGAGAGGCCTATGTCCAGCAGTGGACTGTTAAAGGCTGTTGATGATGAATCCTAACCTCAGCAGAGCTTGTATTATGAATACCTTAACAACTGATATAAATACATGAATATACTTTTTATTTTAAATACATACACGTTATAATATGTATGTATTTAAAAAACATAGAAAACAGGAAAACTCCGAAACAAATATTTGTGGATGACACAAACATTTGGTCCGACCCGGGAATCGAACCCGTCTTGGATTCGATTCCTGGGTCGGACAACAGCACAGCAGTCGCAGACACAATCACCGAGGCAGTCATCATCGTAATTATAACAGTCCAATGATGGAAATGGACCTTTCCTTAGGATTTACTTCCTTAGTATTACTATACCATGCTGGTATATTAAGACGCTTAACAGTTAATGCAGTGTCGATCGAGCGAATTGTGCTTGTCCCTGAATATTTCCAAATCATATTAGAGAAATCCCGTATTTCAAAAATCTACTAGCACGACAGCAAAATAAGTAATGGGAAGAACTGTAGTTGTTAAGTTTAAAGCATCGTAACTAGCAAACCAAATACATTCATTTAATTTACTGCGTTGGAGAAAAGATGGTGACATTTAGTAATACTGATACTACATAGTCTCGACCATTATTTTGATTAAAAAGTCTTATTATTGAAAATTATATTGCATAGATAACGGATATTCCAATCACAGGCGAAAAGTTGGCCCGCATCATCTACTTCGCTTCGATTCAGAAGTTCAAATTACACTGAAAATAAATGACAGCAGTCTTGAGAGAACAATCCGTTGATCTTACCATTATGTGTGTGTGGTGTTGTGACGTCAGAGGCATAAACTCATGGCGTGGAATAAAGACTCGTATTTACACCAGCCAAACATGCACTATTAACCTAAATGTACTGTCAGATTTAGTACTTTAATAGTACGTACTGCGTGAAGGAAAACTGCTCCAAAATGTGCTGATGCCAAAACAAGAAAATTAAAATATTCTTTTTTTTTAATGGTACTTTTATATTTTTTCGTTTTAGTATTTATACGTTTGTAATTAAGATTAAGAATTACAATTAAATTTACTTAGAAGTAGAAATACAACCCGTTATTCTATCTAAAATGATGTGTACCCAGAGTTTATAATTATTTTTGGTACAAAACTTTTATTGAAATGTAAAGTCGAATTCATCTAGAAATTTGTCTATGTACTCAAATTGGTAACTGAACTAGAGTTTATCAAGAATTGAAAACATAAATTATCTTCATTGAAAACAGTAGGATAACAATGTCTGCAAACTCTATTCACAATAGTACACAATTCTGAAGAATAGGTCTTTCTTGTAATCTAAGTTTTGAAAGTCGTGAGTCTTAGTCCAACAAAGTCCAGAATATAAAATAATTTTGTTGTGATTTATTTATTAATTCACGGTTAACCGATACAGTTGGTAGATAAATATTTCGGACATCTAACGCACGACGTCATCGCGTCCCAAACTAAGCAGAGCTTGTATCACGGGTACTAGACATCTGATATAAATACATAAACATACTTTTTTTTGTAAATACATAGAAAATACCCAAACTTCGCAACAAATATGCAGATCACATAAAAATTTGTTCCGACTCAGGAATCGAACCCTAGACCTCTCGATCAGCAGTCGCATAAGCTAACCACTGAACCAACAAGGCACACAAAATAATTAATGATACCTTTTCAAGAAAATCATCAAAGAATCGCTTAATATGTATACTTTAATAAAATAACTGATGTAAGTTGACTGTTTCACACATAAGCCAGTTCAGTGAAATTTAATACAAAAACGGTGTACAGTTACGGAATGTCGCTATTTTCCGCTAGCTGCTTGCAACACGGATACAGCCAGACCGATTGCCTGTCACTTTGTGTGACGGACACTAGCGTGCCCTTATGGATTACAACCATCTAAATGGCTCCCACACTAACCGCAGTGCTGCCTCGGTAATTACGTTAAACGATGGCTGTTTCTTATGAGAGTGTGATGGCAGAACACTTGGGTAGAATATACGGAAATTCCTTATGAATTTTTGATACACAGTCGATGAATGTTTATTAGTAGCTAAACTGTATAATCTTGTGTTTTTACTTATGGTTCTTATGATTTAATATTTATAAGTTCCAATAAAACTTTGATTAATATATTAGTGCTTCATAGGCTAGTGGTTAGCGTTTGCGACTGCTAATCAAGAGGTCTTGGGTTCAAATAACGGGTTGGGCCATAAAGTGTTTTTGGGTTTTTCTTAGGAAATTCCTAATAGCAGCCCGGAGTTTGGAAGTTTGGCGGTAACTCATGCCCGTGCCTTGGAGAGCACGTAAAGCCGTCGGTCCTGGTTGTCATGAACATCTATGTTATTGGGAAGTCAGTGCCCTCAAATATACTGACAACTAGTTAAATCTTCGAATTTCAGTTCTCCCTTTACACAACAAAAAATTATAATTTTCGAAACAGTTCTGAATTCCATAAAATATTGTTTGACATTCCATAAAATTTTATTTAATGTTCATTGGTTGCCGACGTCCGATGCCAGTCGCTCCGTGGAAAAACTGATATTCAGGTAAAATCGGTTGAACTAGTAGCCGACCCCAAATAAACTTGGGAATAAAGGCTAGGAAGATGATAGGCTAGTTTTCAAAAGATATTGTAATAAAAAAAACACGATATAATCATACCAATATGTTTTATAATATAAAAAAAATAACGACTTAAGTCTCATACACACGAACAGCATGTTGTCGACGGCAGCCGTCGACAATCCAACTGTGAAGTTCAGCGGCAGCCATCGTCAGTTCACATAGTATAGGAGTTCACAGAATGGATTTCGAAGAAGAAACACTGTTATTGCTTTAACTTAGTCGAAGCCGACAAAAACGAAAAATAAAAACACGTTCATTATGGATATTAATACCGCTGATAACTTCTTCACATGCCGCCATCCATGCTCTGTTTTTTATTGTTTTATTACTGTATTCTGTCAATTTATAATTCCAAATACAAGCATTTTTACACGCTTTATTAATATAAAGCTTTACTTGTATGTTTGTATGTTTGTAACCGACTCTTTTGGGCGCACTTTAAATGGCTAGATTTTGTTCAAACTTTGTAGATTTATCGAGGACCGATGACAATGCACTAATTCGAAAAAGCGGCACGTTACAATTACAATGTCGCTATAGGTCGACGGCTGCCGTTGACAACATGCCGTTCGTGTGTATGAGCCATTACGCATTAGAAATTTGCATGATTCTACAAACATACATGAAAGGGATATGAAGAACACCCAGAATCAGAACAACAATTTGTGGATCGTACAAAGTGGGATCAACAATCCCCATGTTGGATTTTAACCCACAACACTTGGTGCAGTGGAAAGCGTCTTGCCGACTGCTTAAAATACTAAGTCAATCAATTACCGATTATAAAGTTTAAAGTTATTCAACTTTAAAAACGTTTTATTTATTCGAAATCTAACACCAAGTTAAAGTTCGGGTGATGTAAAAGTTATGTAAATGACCAAATTAGTAATTTGAAATGTTGATACGTTTACTATTTCTAAGTATCTTCATAAATACACTCTAAACAATAAAACGAAAATAAAGCTTACACAAATATACCAGTAAAGGAACAATTTTGCTTACCCTTTTTGCTTCTATTTTATTTGCATGTAAGTAAATAAAATAGGAGCACACTTAGAAACATATGTAGTGTATAGTTCATGCATAAATAATGGTGCACTACTGCCATAAAGGAACTAAACTAAGCGAGGCTAACCTCGGCTTTCCTTATGTCAGTATTCATAAAAAATGTACAACATGAGCTACGATTTTTCCGGCTACAGCCGTCATTTGTCACATGTCAGCGCTCTCTCAAGTCACAGGCTCAATAAACACACAAGATATATTTATAAAATGACCTACTTACTTCGCGATGAGGAATCCGGTACTAAAATTTTTAACGTACATTGCTTGAATTACATCTAAAATTGCGTCTGCACAAAGTTTGGTTATGATATTTAGATAGCGATTCCTGACTCGTTTCAAATGTTTGTATGATTTGCAAATATTTGTTTCGGAGGTCGGGTCTTTTCTAAGTCTTGTCTAGTACCCATAGTACGCGCTATACTTACTTAGGAACCGATTTATAGAAAAAAGACGCATTCTAGATAAGGTAATGCTGAGGGAAAGTCCACTGAATGAAGGTTTCGGTCTTTAAGGAACTCAATGTCCACAAAGCTCAACACCCATTCATAATCTGTTGGCAGCGCATAGTGCGGGATTTTAGGCACACCTTACAAAAAAATCAATAACCTGGAAAGGCTAATGGTAACAAGGAAGATGGAGGGGATGCTATGAGAAAAGATAAGTCCCAAGCGTTGGATGAATCAGATACCCGACCAACGGAATAAATCCGTCAACGGTGCGCTATATCAAGCAGGTGATTGCGACGAATAAAATCAAATCATTTTATTTTAAGTAAACCAATACAACGGCACTTTTGAAACGTCAGATGACTTTCAAGGTAATAAAGAAGAAATGCCTGGAAGAAATTGCTTTTTAGCGATAAGGCAGCCATTTGTACATGGTCATACTTTCGTTGGAATCCTATACTATTCTAAAGAAACGTTGATGTCAGCACAAAATGGTTGGCTCGAGCGGAGCAGTACTACCTTCTAGAAGACCAGCCTAAAATGACAACATGACTATCATGTTTTATTGGTTAGTGCAATACTGGATGCCCAACGATGCCAAAATATCTCAACAGGCCCATTTGGGCTTATACTTTGACAGAGAGGACACCTGCGAGAGACACCTGCGTTTGACTACTCCATACAGTATTGTTGTATGGTCCTTTACATTTGACATTAGGGCTATATCCGCTTGATTGACCAGAATTGACCTGTCAAAAACGCGAATTCCCGTTAATTGCTACAGGTCACGTGACATCATCGGCCGTCGCCGCGAGTTTCGCCGAGTGAACTTAGGTATTAATTTTTTGTGGCCTCAATATTGCGAACTCTAGGTACGGATGATATTATTTGTATTGTTTAAGAACGGGGCTATGACGTAGCACCGACAGTTTGTTGACATTTAGTTCGTGATTTTTGATATAAGGCGGCAAACTTTCAGTATGGTTGAAAAAATCACTATGTGTATTTTGAGATTAATTATTTTATAAAGTAAATCGATAGAATGCATATTTTATTACTTTTACGGTGGAATGGACCTATCTACTCGTAATGAAATAAAAAAAACAAACTCCATAGTACAAAAATATAAAATTACAGGCATAGGGAATATCACGAAACATTTTCAAACGGTGAATATTTTTCTATGCATATTTAACCATTTATTAGGAGCATACGCTTTCACGTAAATAAGAAATATTATTATTGTATTATAGCTATGCTCATGTTGTACGATATTGTATTACGATTTCCTTGGTAGGTTTGTAAAATACAGAAAAATATGGAATTGATTAAATAGACTTTTAAAACCCCCAAAATTCTCTACGCCGACAAAACTTGTTATAAATCAAAAAAAACTCACTCTGAACTGCCAACTCCATCACAAAACACAAATGTATATTATAAATATACGTAATAATCACTTAGTTTATTGAAATTAAACACAAACACGACTAAAATACTATTAAATAAATGCCGCGCGTTAGCGCTTCAACGCGGTACCGGAGACTGACTTGTACTAATTTATTACGAGTCGAGACATGAATCTATATTAAATACACAATGTTTTTAAGGTACTTAATTGGATAAGGATTAATACTGTATTGCTTAAAATCGCTTCGTAAATAAGATATTATTTATCCTGAAAATAAAAAAATGGTTATTGTGGGTTATGCCTAAGAGATAGACATATACTATTGCAGACTTTTTTGTAGACCTTTTTAAGATGTACAATACTGTAGTACATTATTTTGATCTATCTCGTAGGGTACAGCCAGCGTTTGCAATGTAAGCGTAAAAAAACACACATTAGAAACCTCTCAAATTATTATCTACTATAATAAGCATGTATTATACATAAAAACCTTCCTCTTGAATCACTCTATCTATTAAAGAAAACGGCATCAAAATCCGTTGCGTAGTTTTAAATATTTAAGCGTACATGGGGACAGAGAAAGCGACTTTGTTTTATATTATGTAGTGATGATTATAGATCCTCAAAAACCGGAGGGAGGGAGAATGATGCAGAATTATCTAACCAGGACACCATGGTATGGGACACCATGCTACATTGCGTACCCTCACAATGAGGTGATGACCCCTACTCCTGGATTCTACTTTCCATCAGGCAGAGTAGAGTCACTTTGGTAGGCTTAAATATAAAATAAAAAAATAGTACCTATTTGTTATGTGCATAATTTTTATTTATAAGTGTATGATGTTACAAATTATATTTGAATAAAGAGATAATTTTACATAGCAAAGCTTTTATAGCTTCGTGATGTAAATTTCATATCATGATTGCTTTGAAGGTTTATATAAGCGATCTCGTTTCTATTTTTATAGGCCCGACCATTATTGTAGCGAGTATTGGAACTCTTCAATGTAAATAATATATTCTTACAATTATGGACTTTTATCATGAAAGGGAAAAAGAACCTTTTGTACAAGATCCTTTTCATTTTTTTTTTGTAATCTTGTCACTTGCAAAATCGTTTGCAAATATATATTCAAAGAGTAAGAAAGGCTCATTCAATAATATGATCCTTAAACCCCTAACTTGGGTAACTAATAAATAAAAACACGTAAATAATAAAAACACAAAATAGTTTTATTTACTTATAGAATAATTCTCAGGATGTTAATAAAGTTTTATAGGTAATAAAGATTTAAACTGCCTCGTTGGTTTAGTGGTTAGCATATGCGGCTGTTAATCAAGAGGTCTCGAGTTCAATTCCCAAAGAGATCAAAAAAAAAAAATTACTAATATTTTCACAAGACTAGTGAACGTCGTTGTTTTCTTCATATTTATTTTATACTAGCTTTCGCCCGCGGCTCCACCCGCGTGTATCTCGATTATTGCAGTAAAAAGTAGCCTATGTGCTATTCTGATATAGGAACTATATTACTGTCAAGTTTCATTCAATTCCGTTTAGTAGTTTTTGCGTGAAAGTGCAACAAACATAGACACACACACTTACATACATTCTCACAAACTTCCGCGATTATATTAGTAAGGATGTATCAAAAAAGTTTTAATAAACATTCTATTCCACATTAAGCTGGCTTTATGTATTTTTGAAATCCCACTGACCAGATTGAAATAAATTCCACGCTGATTCATTCCCTCCCCGAACTAATAAGGAAAGCTTTATACTAATTTCGACTAACTCGACTCTACGTTGGAATCGAGAGATTATCAAACAAAATTGGATGTATTCCACAAAGTTCTTAACGAACGATCCTTAGCTTTTAATGGAGCTTAGGGAAAAGAAATTGAGAAAACGAGAAAAAACGTTTTTAACTGAAAAACTCGTTTATTTTTTCTATCTAAGTGATTGAGAGGTATCGCTAAAATATTTGAAGATTTGTGATTGTACAACCCTTGATGGGAATTCTCTAAACAAGTACGAGTAAAGTACTTGGAATGTAATTTTTATATAGATAAATTTCAGTAAAATAATAAAAAAAACGAATCAATTTCGTGTCAGGCCACACATAGAATAGGGTTCCTTAGTCACCCATAATGGTGGGTGGATTTAAAATCGTTTTAATGATGATATGATACTCCACACGATGAGGTTGACGCGAAAAGAGAAAAAACATCCCTAGTTTACGTGGGAATGTTTGGACCTCCCCTGAGGTATAACATAAAAAAATATGTCGTGATTTTATTTCATACTAGCACTATGTTTACATAACGCCCCCCCCCCCCCCCCCTATAAAAGCACATTTGATAAATATGTGTTTTTATAACATCCACAAAGTTTCATCTTTCTAGCATCAACCGTTTGGTAGGTAGGTGGGTAGGTCGAGGAGTCATGAACTATGGAGCACTAAAAATGACACACTGAAAACACAACGTTGTCTTTTAATTTAAAATACATAATACACTTTTAATACGTTAAGTTGATAGCTTGTGATTTACGGTTCTATTTACTAATTTTATTTTAAATTAGAATATCTTTTAGATTTATATTTATAGTGAATTATTATGTTAGGGTAACATAAAATGGAAAAGACATACTCGTGTTTTTTACTGTATACGGAACTTATTCGCGATATAATTAAAAATTTTACGATACCTTCAACTTTCCGACGTTTTGAACAGGTTATACCGCTCGTAGTCGCAGGTAGACAAATCAAATCAAACCATTATATTTCAAATAAACCATACAACGGTACTTTTGAAACGTCAAGTAGTCAGTCAGTAGTCAGTCGTGAAGCTAATTGTCTGTTCCAATTCGTAGATCCTATGGAGAAGAACAGACAAGAAACTCCATGGACACTCTTTTCAAACTTTGTTTTTACAATTTTGTGTTACATTGTTTAAAGCATTTAAGGCAAGGACAAAAAATGAATATGTGTATAAATCGCGAAACTCTAAAAATTATCAAATTAAATGTCATAACTTAAACCTTAACTAAGATATGCTGCTCTATACCTGATTTTATTTAACTGCATGATAAAAGATAATATAGTTGCAAGTTTTACCATAAATGTAAGCACCCCAACTACAATACGACTCCACAAATGTCATAAGTCAACTTGTGAGCTTTTATAAGACACCTTTACAGAGAACCTTAGTCAGCCGCAGGTACTTTTGTAACGTTTTGCCTTTTATTATAGAAAATGTAGTTGTCTTTGTAATAAAATAAATAAACGTCAGTGTAGCCTGGTTATTCAAGTGGATAGCGTATTATTGAAGTTTGGCGGTTATTCACGCCCGTGCCTCGGAGAGCACGTAAAGCCGTCAGTACCGGTTGTCATGAACATCTATGGCAATCGTTATTGGGAAGTCAGTGTCCTTAAATTTACTGACAACTTTTTTTTTTTTTTTTTTACGTGTGGAAATCCCCGCGGACCGTCACCCCGTCGGGGGTTACGGTGGGGTGGTGTGTCGGACTCGAACCGACTAAAACCACACGGTGTGACCCTCTCTGCGCCTTTGTGTTGGAAGGAGTCCAGGGAGGGGATTTCCTTCTGGACTAAATTTACTGACAACTAGTTCAACCTACGAATTTCAGTTCTCCCTTAGGGTTGCGGAGGTCCGATGCCAGTCGCTCCGTGGAAAAACTGATATTCAGGTAAAACCGGTTGAACAAGTAGCACACCCTAAATAATATTGGGTACAAGGCTAGGAAGATTAATAAAAAATAAATAAAAAAAACATATAAATATTTTGGACATCTTACACACAACATCATCTAGTATTATGGGTACTAGACAACTAATATAAATACATAAACACACTTTTTTTGTAAATACATACATATTATACATAGAAAAACACCCAGACTCCGAAACAAATATTTGTGGATCACACAAATAAATTTGGTCCGACCCGGGAATCGAACTCGAGACCTCATGATCAGCATCTGCATACGGACACCACTAGACCAACAAGGAAGTCAAATATCGGTGTAGTAAAAGTTATTATTGTAAGAACTTATAAAAGCTTTTGCTGCTTTCTAAAATAAAACAATACATACATTTGCAAGAAGTATTAATTTTACCAAAACAGAATACAGAATAATGCCTGCAGATATCACAATTAGCACAAAGAACAACTAATTACTCTCTATCGCCGGAGGCTACTATCGTGATAGTAACATTATTTGCGCATGTTCCCTGTTGTAGTGCTCTTGTAAACCAGTTTCATCAAACTACATGTATATTATTATAATATCTAAGTATTGGTTAATCTTTATCGGTAGCTAGCTTTTATCCGTGGCTGCGCCCGCGTGTAGGTCCGTCATGTCGGTAAATAGTAGCCTATGTGTTATTCCGATAAGCTATATTATTGTGAAGTTTCATCAAAATCTATGCAATAGTTCTTGCGTGAAAGATCAACAAACATATATACATGACATACTTACATACTTTCGCGTTTATAATATTATATGGTAGGATAGATTTGCCCCCATTTATTTGTTCTTTAGGTGGAATAAAAGTTAGGATAGCATGTAACGAAATATGTATATGATAGCATATCACTTATGGAAAAATAAACATTTAATGTATGCAGTTCAGTTATCAACAAGCGATCATCACTATCTTCATCGACTAAACGGACGGACTCTAAAGTCTAAGAGCCTCCGCACATTAGGGCCACTAGTCGCTAATAAACGCCACCACCAGTGGTTCAGTCAGACCACTACACGCCGCCACCAGTGGCAGCCACTGGTGGCTTGATGCGGCCTTCAGTGGCTGCCGCTTGCGGTAGTTATTCAAGTGAGGGAGCGGGGAGAAGCCGGCGACTGTGGCCGTGTGTGCGCGCGAGTCGAATGACAAAACACGGCCACAAGTAGCGGGCGCGGTCGACTCCTGCAGCTTGTGGCTCGGACGCGGCCACTCAAACGCTCGGTGTTCGCTGATGCTTAACAAAATGTATGGAGAAATGCGTCCGCAACTTGTGGCCGCCACTTGTCGTTGTAATGTGGTCGCCACTAGTGGCTCAATGTGCGGGGCTGTAAAAGATTGACTCTTACTTTTCTGCAGCATCGAAATGCTGTAGTTCCAATCCCTACATAAGAGAACACTTTGTGAATCGCAAAATATTGTTTTGAGTCTGCGTATTCTTGGTATTCGTTTCATTTATTTTCGTTTAAATTTATTTACCGTATTTATACCTGCAAAATAATTCGATAGGATCCTATTTGAAGTAAAGTCGTTGTAATAGGATAAATTCAACAGAGTTTTGGCATATCAGCTTGGTCGAAAAACGGGTGTCGTGTTCCTCCGACACAAAGGGAGAATCTTCACGCCACAGCTATTTGACCTACTGGTTTCGAATTAAATAAATAAATTTGGATAGCAAAATACTTACCACATACAGTTTGATATATTGGAAATCATTACTCGATAGAGTAGACAGCATATATAGCACTACCGTCAACATAACTTCAGACATGCTTAGCACCATCTATATACTCAGAGAGTGATGTTGCACTAGGCGAATGTTCAAAATCAATCTTGGCTTGTATGCAGCGGAGAGCCCATTAATCACGAGTCATCGAAAACTTGTAATATACATTCAAGAAGATTATATAGGACTTTAGCTAATATTAAATAATTGAGTTTATGCTATCGTTTAAAACTAATCTAGATGGTATGGTATGCAGAATAACGCGTGTGTATCGAAGTGATCAGACGTCAAAAGCGTTCAAAGGTGTTTTTAAAATATTCTTGATTGATGATACACTACAAAAGAAAACACTTAACCTTATACCAACTTTTAGAAAATAAATTATGCAGTTATATAAATATACCAGCTGAGTCCCACAGTGTTACCGGTGACGTTATTGTACTTTTGCAACAACCACGAGTAATGGCCCAAGGTAGAAATACACTTATTCAGACGAAGCTAGACTAAAAAGCGTATTTGTAGATTAGTAGATTTACTCATATTTATTGTCTTTCGTAATAAAATCATTTAAAAAGGTTACAATACCTACTACTCTCCGAAGTTTTGAACGGGTTATACCGCTCGTGGTCACGGGTAGACTGTGTAGATTTGACTATCTACTAAAGAATCGAATATTATTGTAATATATGAACAGAACCTTAAATACGAGAAAAAAGGTTTAACCTAACTTTCTTTTATTTCTGCCTCCTAAAAATAAACTTCTGCGCAATTTCTAAACTACTATTGTGTATTATCTAAGTTCCAGGTTATTAAAAGTTTTACATGAGTACTATTCCAATAAAAAGTTATGAGTAAAAATGTTTACATCAATAAGCCACGCCAATGTCGAGGGAATAAGTTAATTGAATCAGAATGGGGCGCCATTAACGCTTTGATACCTCAACTCCTTTATAGGACTTCGTGCACGAGTAATTGATTAAAGTTTGAGGAAAGGATTTATTTTAAGACGAAAAGTCGCTACTGAATTTCGTTTTATTATTTCTGCGTAATACGTAACGCCGTCTGGTTTTCAATTGTCTATTAATTTTAAATATTTAGCACCACATATGTGTTTAAAATTATACTCCTATTTATGGCTTTATGTTTGCTCAGGACTTTTATAAGAAACTGGAACTAAAAAAGTGTTGGTTACCACACGCAAAGCGAATGCAGACAACGCAGTTCTGTGACCTGTTCTTTCGAGGCCTCAGTTTCTTATGATGTCAGGGTGGTCGCTCCCAATGGACCTTTGTAATTAAGAAGAGGTACGAAATACGACCCACACATGCCGTAGCATGGCTCTATCATCTCCATCTCAGAAAACATGTCATAAGGTGCAAATTTGTGGGTATCGATCAAACTTATGTGCAATTGGAGAGGCCTATGTCCAGTATTGGACTGCGATGGGCTGATAATGATTGGTATCTTCCTATTTCGATAGAGTTTATGTTGTGTGTGATAGATAAAGCGTACTTAGAAACGAATATTTATTAATACTAAGGTCCCATTGGCGTTAAAAATAATATTGTATATTATTGATAAAAATGTGTGTTGATTTCTCGCTCTATACGAATATATCATGCAAGATGAGAATCGATTTCGATTCGATACAACGTAATAGAACTTTTCATTTATGCAGTAAGTTTATACAAGTGAATTGAATATTAAAGTGGTGCATGAATCAAATTTGCCGATACAACGTCTCTCCCGACGATAGTTCAGAGAACTTCTTTATTACGAATTCTGGTATTATAAAGAGGTACTTACCTCTCTTTTTATCCGTGAATTTGAACATATCGTGGAATATTGAATATGGCAACAAATTGGGTTGCTGTATTGTTATTGCTCTATTGAAGAACGAGCGGTAATTGTATTTTACAATAGATATAAAATTCTTTCGTGCAGCTCAAGAAACAGAAGTGCCCTAAAGTTATTATAGTTTGAATATTATCAATAGCACACTATACAGCATTGACTGCTTTCCCAATCAGTATGGTGACCATTACTCCAGGATTCTACTCACAGAGTGGAATTACTTTAACAGGCTCATATACATAAAAAAAGAATATCAAGAGTCGAAATCTAAACGTTAAAGCCGATTTCAAACAAGGCAAATTTGTATAAAAAGGAACCATCTTGTTCCCAGTTTAATTGTCTTTATAAATCTCGAACTGAGAAGAAAGATCAGGGTCCTTGAATTTATCAAACTGAGATATATGACTTGCATGTATATGTTGTCATTTTCTTTAAAATTTGAACCTTAAGATTATGTACATGATATAGCTAAATCATAACAAATACATAAATAATGAGCTAAATGTAAATTATATGAAAATTGTCAGGTAAAAGTTTCGACATATGAAGTAAAGTCTTACTCAATTGTAGTAGTTTTACAGTCGTAGTATTCTCATACCTTGATAAATTATAACCAAACCTTTTTATGGTAACGCATCCGAACAAACTTCTCACCATCATCATACTTTTTTCTCGAATAACTCGGTAAAAGTTTTCGATTAAAATACTTCGGTTCATCATTGAATATCTTTATTAACATAAGCTTCAGTTCGTTTATCGCATATTCTTAAATCTCTCAATGATTCTGCTGCAATTTCAACTGCGCTTTTTAAATCAAATTCCGTGTCGCAGTAAATTGAAAATCATTGTTCGAAGTTATTATTTTTATATTTCTTGATTTCTCAATCATTTCACGTACTTCTATTGAATAGAAGTGAGACTTCGTAAGAAGGTAGTGTGCGATATAATTCAATGAGGTGATTGGTTCTGTTTAAAGTAGGTACCTTTGTTCTGCAATCAGACTTCCTAGCGAACTTTCTTTATAGATTTTGTAAAACATAACTATGTTTCTTTTATTGTGTGTGTGATATCTGTGTATAATATGCAGTTCATTTTGCGAGAAGTTTTACTTTTTATATATAATGTTTTGAATTACAATTTCATTCTACAGTTTTATATAAATTGCAATAAAGTAATTTAATAGCAATACTTTACTTGGTAATAAATAAATTGTTACAAGATTAAAGAGCAGTAAACTATTTTAATTAATATTGAGACAAGTATTTCAGTTTTAACATTATTTTATGAATTCTGAGCTAAATAAATTTCTGAAAAAAAGATATTTGAGTACGCTGTATAATAGAGCAAGAGCCCAGAGCCGCCAGACCTACGTCATTAGTGCAAAGCTGAAATTTTCAGTATTATTAGTACAATGTCTTGTTAACATGTATGTGTAACCATTAGCTTGAAAGCGGGGCCGTTTCTGAGATAGCGCGAAGTACAGATAGATAAAAATATTACTTACCTACGTTAAAGGTGCAAAGCTAGTATTTACATATTTTTACAAGAATATTATTTAAAATTAAAATTCATTACTGCCAGACACTTTCCGTGGGCCATTACTTCTGCCAGACGTCTTGAAAGTTGTGAAAAAATTAGGTAAACTACGTTAAAGTAGCAAACCTAAATTTTATGCATATTATCTAAGGTACTATTTTAAGACCCTTTGTATGACCAATCCAAAAAGCGTGTAAAAACCATTTAATATTTTACAATTATATTCTTGAAATAATACCAAAGATGATATACCTCAGCTTCCTAATTACTACAAATATATGTCTGGGGGGGTGATAGGCCCTTCGGCCGCATACAAAGGGTCTTAAAATAGTACCTTAGATAATTGTATAAAATTTAGGTTTGCTACTATAACGTAGTTTACCTAATTTTTTCACAACTTTCAAGACGTCTGGCAGAAGTAATGGCCCACGGAAAGTGTCTGGCAGTAATGAATTTTAATTTTAAATAATATTCTTGAAAAAATATGTAAATACTAGCTTTGTACCTTTAACGTAGGTAAGTAAGATTTTTATCCATCTGTACTTCGCGCTATCTCAGAAACGGCCCCGCTTTCAAGCTAATGGGTACACATACATCTTAACAAGACATTGTACTAATAATCCTGAAAATTTCAGCTTTGCACTAATGACGTAGGTCTGGCGGCTCTGGGCTCTTGGTCCATAAGTACTTCAGTCAAATTAAAAAGTTGTGGCCATCCCATTTCCCTTAAATGTTAAAGCGAACGACCGAATAAATTTATTTTATACAATTTAGATTTTCATTACTTCTGATCATTACAAAAAATGCCTTTGAAATAATATCTAAATGAAACCAATAAAAACTAT
The DNA here is from genome assembly GCA_932526445.1 of Phragmatobia fuliginosa. Taxonomy (NCBI): domain Eukaryota; kingdom Metazoa; phylum Arthropoda; class Insecta; order Lepidoptera; family Erebidae; genus Phragmatobia; species Phragmatobia fuliginosa. Next base: position 808,209 of record OW052065.1, read on the forward strand.
GTTATATTTTATTGTGTCAAAGCTGTTGTTCCTCTAAGTTATAAATAAATAAAAAACATATGTATGTTAAGATTTTTATCATACATTTGTTTCATTTAACTTTCATAATAGTCGTACTATCAGTTTATTTTTATATGAGCATGCTTAAGTCATCATCATCATCATCAGCCTTTCACAGTCCACTACTAGACAACGGAGGTCTTGGCCTACTATACCACGCTGGCCAGACGGGTTGGTACAGGATTTGTTTCAAGTTTTCCTTCTCTTTGCATTGATGTTAACTTGCGTAGTTTATCCCTTATGCGCCTTATACGACACCCGCTTGATGAATAGGGGTGACACTCTGTATTCTTAATCCGTCACCACACGGATATAGCTTAAGTGGACTCATGGAAAGCATGAGTAGAATCCAATTCAGAAATGGTGACCCACACTATGGTAGCATATAGAGATTGTTCTGCATCATTGGCCCTTCAGTCTCACACTCACCAAAGGAACACGTCATAACGAATGGTGTCATTTGAGATTGGTCTTCTATGAGAGGGAAGTACTGCGATCCCAATTCTTATGAATTCTTTGGAAGGTCAGTGCCCTAAAATATATCGGCATCTAGTTCAACCATCGAATCCAATTCGCTCTCAGAATGCACGAAACTCTGAAAAAATTGACATTCAAGTAAAACCGGTTGAACTAGTAGCCGACCCCAAAAATTCTACGAATCAATAAAGGGTAGGAAGATAAATATATCATTAGATACATTTTATATTACACTAGCTGAGTCCCGCGGTGTTACCCGCGTTTGTTGTTTTTTTTTTTTTTTTTTTTTTGAGGTCTGTTTCTTAGACCTCCCAGCTTTTCCCCGTTCGTAAAACAGGACCTTGTTAATCTAGTTTTTTTAATATTTGTCTTATATTTATATTTTTGTAGGTATGTTGGTTGTTGGGTAGATTCCCGTTTTTATCTATTTGTATTTTATTCTTGTAAAAGTATTATCTATTTATATTTTAAGCTGTTAATTTTTATCTTAATTTTCATGTATTTCTTGTTTCTAATTCTTATATCTAATTGTGTTAAAAGAACTTTTTCTTGTTTACTATTATTGTTTACTTCTTGTTACTTACGATTTCTTTGTTGCTATTTTTAAAAGTTACTCATTGTTTTAACTAGATTTGGTTTACATTTCTGTCGTTATTTTGTTTTTCTTTTTTAGTTACATAATTGTTTCACCACTTTTAATTGCATGGATCTTAGATGTTTTGTTATTTCTTAATTCCCGGCATGCGAGAGAGCGATACTTATGACTCTGTGTGTTTGTTTGTGTGCATGTCAATGTTATATGTATTCTGTGTTCCTGTTTGTGTTCTGAAAATAAATTTTGCTCCTATCTTTTGTAACAAAGTGTATATAAAATCAAGTATGTACAATTGTTACAACCTCGTTGTGTTGTCTAATTTATTTGTTTTGTATACGTGTATGTCCTGTGTTGTGTGCATGTCTTGATATGTCCATATATACTCATGATATATTTACCAGATCAAGTGTGTATATGTTTGTGTATCGTGTGTGTTAGTGAGTGATCGAGTCATAAGTACGCGGTGTTGGATCTCGCTAGGTAGTCCCATTTATGGCGAGTTGGGCATTCGGCGCTGAAGGCGTTGTGGCCTACGTTCTTCAGCCCAGAGTGTGTGCAATTGCAGCATCGCGGTCCGGCTCCCGCGGTGTAATCGGGGTACCTCTCACGCAAATGCGGGCCCCCGCAGTGGCTGCACTTGTCCACACTCTCGGCGCAGAACCTTCGGCCGTGGCCGAATGCCAAGCACCTCGTGCATTGGACGAGGGGGGAATGGTCCTCCACCCTGACCCTTTGCAGGTCCAGGTAGAGGGTTCCAGCCCCCGTCATCCTCTGCCATACTTTGGGCTTCACTTGTAGGACTACATGGGATGCTTCGGGATTTCTAGTCCTTTTTTTAAATTTAATATTTATCTCTTTGTCTTCTTGTGGTAGGCCCATGAAAACGTCGGCGTTTTGGGTGTAAATGGCCCTGATCATGTCCTCGTCGTCGCCATCGACGAAAACGTCTTTGAGGACGACGAGCGGATCCTTATTTTTCATGGGCACTACCACAAGTCCATCGCCACTGGTTTCGAGTTTCTCCCTTACTCTGTCTCGTTCCACCTCTGTGTCACATCCTAGTATAATGGTGCTGTTTTTCGCCTTTCTGGTCTTACTGACTCTAAGACCGGTACCCCTGGCGTCGACCGCCTTCTTCACCCTGGCGAGCACCTCATCGGCAGTCTGGCGACTATCCGTGGAGGTGACCGCCACCGAGTGAAGTGCCGGTCGGCGCCCTGGTCCGGTTGCTGCGGCTTTGGCGTAAGTCATGGGGATCGGATTCGGGAGGCTCTCGGGCATTTGTCCCTTCACTGCCTCGCCGATGTGCGACTTAGTCTCCATGACAATGTCTCTAGCGACAGTCCCGACCAGATCTTCGATCTGGGACTGCGCTCGCACCACGATCCCCTCGGTCGCCACGTCGATGTCAACCTGGGTGGACTCTATCTTCTCGTGGATCTTTTCTATAATGTCGGCGCTTTGCTCCTCCATTTTTGTATCAAGTTCGCCGATTCTGTACTTTAACTTATAGTAAGTTTCATTTAACCACGTGAAGATAGAGTCGTCCATCTCCACAAGTTTTGCCAGCAGCCTATCCTCTTTTGCGGGTGATACGGTCGCCGCGGTCGCAACCTCCTGTACAGGAGTCGCGACCACCGCAGCCGCGCCAGCAGCCCTGGACGCCTCCTCCTCCAAGCTCTTCATTCGCTTGCTGATCTCAAATAGTATGCGAAGACCCTTGTCCGACTGTTCTTCCAGGTAGGATTTAATATCTTTCCTCATTTGAGGGTATTGCAGGACTTTTGAGGGGATATCCTCAAATGTCTTCATCACTTCCTGGAGTAAAAGGTCACTCGACCGGTCAGCGTAGGTGTCCTGCTGCTTTTTATATCGTTCCATGTTGTCGAGTGACCTTCGCTTTGTTTCGGGTCTTCGAATAAACGCTCTTGCAGCGCCTTGCACCACCGAAGGCGAGGTGGAGGCGCCGGGAGCCGCGCCAGATGTTGGAGGTGTTCGGACCATGTTAGGTACTTGAATAAGGGAGTGTGTGGTGTTGTGTATTTTTGTTACGACGGGGAAAGTTGTCGGTGTTTATTAGTTGTATATATTTAACCCTGTATAGGGGGGTAAATGTCAAGATATTTAAAATAAAAGCAGTAATCAAATTAAGTACAAATTAAAATATAAATGCTCTAATTTGAGCCGGTCTTTTAAAAAGAGGTGTATAGTGCCTCTGTCAGTTGGTTAAAATTACGAAACAAACACACAATAAATTCAAGTTCAATATCAAAATAGATCAAAATTCAAATAAATCAAATAAAATAGGTTAAAATCAGATTAAAATATACGTCAATGTCAGTATAAAAGCTTTGCTCTAATGAGCTAGTCTATAATTTAAAGAGGTGTATAGTGCCTCTGTCAGTTAGTTGAAAAATACGGAACAAAACACACAAAATACAAATTAAAATTAAAATTAAGAGTAGTTATTTAACTTAACTATAGGCGTTCCTACGGCCTGTAAAAGGGTCGTAGGTGTCCTTTTGTGTCTAAAAATGGTCAGAAGTCAATATAAAGTCAAGTTAGTCAATATTAGTAAAAAGTCAGAAAATGTTATAAATCCCTGCTGCCTCTGTACCCCTGAAAATCGATATACCCAAGCGAAAGTTCCCGTTTTTGAAAATCTACTCGTCGGATTTCGACGGGAGAGGTGTCTTTCGACGCGGCTAAATTAGCCCTATCTAAATATGCCAAATTTATAGTTTTAAGCCAAAGGGTTGCCGAAAAATTGTCGAAAAACGTTAATTTCTAAGTTTTCAGGTGTTCCTGCTCCGATGGTAAGTCGCAGGGTGTTCAACCGGTGGTGGTGTACAGCAGGGGTGTAGATGCAGTCAAAAATGACGAGCTCCGGGCAGCGAGCGACTCGGATCGTCGGGTAAGTACTTTTTAAAGTTGATTTTTTGTGATTTTAAGGTACTTTTTAAGTGTTTATTGTAATTTTTTCAGGTGTTATACGGTGCAGCCCCGAAAACGAGGTACACACGTGTAGGCGACGCTTACGCCGACTATATAAAACCAAAATCAAAAGATTTGGTTGACAAACGTCAAAGATATTAGCGTTTGGAATATGTAAAAACACTGAAATGCGTTAAAGTCCCGAAAATTCCCTAAAAATGTCAATAAAATGTCAATACTACAAATAAAACAACGTTTTAGTATATAACTATGCCTATCTCAACCGCCAAAAGCTTCAAGTCAGTAAAATATAAAACTTTATTTTTCGAAAATGTATCCCCGCGTTTGTTGTTGTAACCGCGGGCAACGCCACGGGGCGAAGCTAGTCTATAAAAAGTAGCCTAAGTTACTCCTTACATCACCAGCTATCTGCCAGTGAAAGTCCCGTCGAAATCGGTCCAGTCGTTCGTTACGTTAATAAATTATTTTAATATAATAAGACATACAAAAATTGTGTAAAAAAAAGGTGTGTGTGCGATTCACACACGATAGAAGTGAAACTTTGGTAAATCGACAAAAGAATGAGATGAATATATGTACATTAAAAACTGTAATACGCAGCTGCATACAGTGTATAGAAGTATTAGCTCACGTACTTTTCACATATAAACACACGTTAAACGCTCAAATACAAGCAAGTATTAAACAGTGTAATATATATACACCGACATTTGCTCTCTCGCTCTGGCTCAGTATTTTTGTATTTGTGTCTCTTACCTGTTTTGCTCTCTCGCTCTGGCTCACTAATTTTGTATTTGTGTCTCTTACCTGTCGTTTTTTCGTTGCATCCGGTTTAAAATCACAACGATTCTAAAGAAGTTTCACTTCAAAAATAGTTTGGCATATGTACCGTCTATACATACTATTACATATATGCATTTAGTAAAAAGCGGTTATTTTAATGTTATAAACAGACACTCCAATTTTATTTATTTGTATAGATTAAGTAAATGGTAGGAGTACTTTGATTTCAATGCATTTGATTAAACCAGTAGACAAAGGTATATGTATTTTTGAAATAATCCATTTTCATAGATTAAGCTACATTGATCTCTCAGTCTATAGAAATAGTGAAATAAGTGGTTGAACCCTGTTATCAAGAATAATAGTTCACAAGTAGACTTACAAATGGCTTCTCTTTATAATGGCCGTCGGTCAGCTTGTCACAAAGGGTCACCTTATCGTTCTTTTAGTACGTCGGCATACATCTTGGTCACTTTGATGAATTGTTCTAAAGTATTATGTTGCATTACTCCTTAGAATAATGTAAATGAAAAATTCACGCGACATCCAATAACATGTTTCCGTAATCTATAAAATAAAATAAAATTAAAGTGTTTGTTTGTATCAAATTATCAGTTTTATAGTAAACGCATTTAAAAGTTTAGACGGACAAAAAAGGTAAGTAAAAATATTTGCAAGTATCACCGAGGGGCTTAACTAGTCCACACAAATAAATAAAATTGGAGTATCTATTTGTAATGTCAGTTTTTTACTAAATGCAAATGAAAGTATTTACGGTACTGACACCCGAATAGCAATTTTTAAGATTTTTGTGTGTCTGTCTATATGTCTTTCTGTCGGTTAGACCGATTTTGATGGAACTTTTACTGTTAGATGACTGATGACACAGGAGTAACTTAGGCTAATTCTTTAGATTAGCATCGCTCCGCGAAATCATTCGTGATTTACAACACTAACAGCCCGTTCACGACCTTACCGCTGTGAGCGCTGGCTAAGAGTCGCCGCTCATAGCTATGAGCGGCGACTCGTGGCGTGCCTAGTACATTTTTATACTTTTGATATTACCGCTCGGCGTTTCGCTCTTAGCTACCGCTCACAGCGGTAAGGTCGTAAACGGGCCGTAACCGCGGGTAACACTGTGGGACTCAGCCAGTAACAATTATAATGAACTATTAAGATAGCAAAAGAGGGAAATTCTGACCCAAGAAATAATTCTATACAAAAAAAATCGCATGAATTGGAAATAGTAAGATCTTGACATTCAGACGACCTCTAGTATTTAATATTCTTTCTACTTTATTTAAATAATAATAAATAAATAAATATTTGGGACATCTTACACACAACGCCATCTAGTCCCAAACTAAGCAGAGCTTGTAATATGGGTACTAGACAACTGATATAAATACATAAACATACTTTTTTTTTGTAAATACATACATATTATACATAGAAAAACACACCCAAACTCCGAAACAAATATTTGTGGATCACACAAACATTTGGTCCGACCCGGGAATCGAACCTGAGACCTCTTGATTAGCAGCCGCATACGCTGACCACTAGACCAACAAGGCAGTCAATTTCTTTAGGTTATCAATGTGTGCCAATGGATTACAGTGTCAAATATAAGCCTATTAATGCGAACCTCTAGACGACTTTAACACAAGTAATACTATTCCGCCGGGAATTTACTAACAAAAAATATAGGTCGTCTTATACGTAATGTGCCTCTTTACAGCTCCCTAGTGTGTAAAGTATGTTATACTCTACTCATAATAATATTATAAACGCGAAAGTTTGTATGTATGTATGTGTGTATGTATGTTAGTTACTCTTTCACGCAAAAACTACTAAACTGATTTCGATGAAACTTTACAGTAATATAGGTTATATATCAGAATAACACATAGGATACTTTTTACTGCAATAAAAGAGATACACGGGCGAAAGTTAAGTTATTATAAAAATACATAATTCGTAGATATTCAAATGTATTACTGTTTATCTCCTGTCAGAACTTTACAGGTTGCTATGCATAACACATTTGCTATTACATATTGCTAATTTAAAAATGAGTTCTGGATAATGTAGGCTATTTTTTATTTCTAAAATACGCGCGTAACACCGCGGGGCACAGCTGGTTTAAATATAAAGCAACTAAGATGTCTGCACCGTTATACAGAACGAGTAGTGTAAAATACATCAAATTATTATTGTTAAAAATGGTAAAATTTAATACACGGGAGACACATTTGAAGACAGACGGTACCTATGTAAAATATTCGTTTAGATGTCTATGTATATGTTGTATATTTATTATTTAATTTTATCATTTTTTATGTTTTTAGTTTAGTTAAAGCCTACTTTTTATGATTCTAGCTTATATTGTTAAGTTTTAGGGTTCCGTAGTTCATGACTCGGAACCCTATACTTTGTGTGACACGCACTTGCCCGATTTTAATATTTTTATTGGTGAACATTTCAATAGTCCTCTGTTACTCAATGGTCACCGCATAAAAAGCATCAGCTTCAAAAATTTCAAATATATAGCCCCATAGGTGGAATTGATTCTTCCTAACAGTCAATCATTGCAAGCAATCTTATCCTGCTACTGATTGCTAACTATCTAACGTTTACAAAACTTAAGATTCAGAACATATTATGATACATCTTTGAAGACTTTTCAAAACCAAAAAAGAAGATTTATGTACCTCGATGGTGATTAGGTGCTGAAACACATGTAGCTTGGAAAACGGCCAAAGCAGCGTGAAGACCACATATTTACTGCATAAAGTGCATATTGTCCTAAATCCGCATCCAGAACTCGATGGTTTATGATCTCGTTCAGTATTTGATGCATCTTTAATATAACATATTATATCTTTATGTTACATTGTTCAAATAAAGCTGGTTACCTGACAGTAATCCTCACCCTCCGGTAACGATAACTGGTATATAGATTGTATACACAGATACTTAACAAATCAACGGAATTCTGCTGGCTTGTGATCTTTGAGTATTGGCGACTACTTACTACTACATACCCTAGCTCAGGTGCTCACAGGTCATGGGGGTTTCTTACAGTACCTGCATAGATTTAAGTGCAGGGACCATCATGCGCATGCGATCCTAATGAGCAGGAGGACGTTTTCCACCTGCTACTAGAATGCCCGATTCATGACAGACTAATAATATGACCTGGAACAACATCATATAGGATAGGCATAAAACTATGTAGACAATTTGAGCGAAATTATTGCATGTAAACAAAAATGTACAAACTTTACAAATTACTGTGAGAAAATCATTACTATAGTAAATAATAGGAATAAGTAGTTTAAACAATTAATATATTTTTATGGGTCGAAGGTGAAATAGGAACAAAAATATAATTAAATTATATCAAACTGTTTTTAATAAGCTAATTGTCTGTTCCAAGGAGTAGATCCTATGGAGAAGAACAGACAAGAAACTCCATGGACACTCTTTTCCAACATTGTTTTTACAATTAACAATCATTACAGTACTTACACAATAAACTAACTTTTATTAGTATTTGAATAGAAATAGATTTCCAACTCTAACAAGTTAATTACTTACAATACTCGCAGTCCTTACTTTACAACTTGATAATAACAATGTAACAATATAGCAAAGATCACAACAACATTCCTTCAGAGTTACCACGACGAGCGCCGAACAAGAAATGTGCTATGCACAGGCGCACGCCGCCTTTTATACCCTAACTTATGACATATCTTACACGGCTTCTCCTGACAGGGAGTCGTCCTCGACGATTTCTTGAACCATCCTGCCGGGGCTCTCCACTTCAAGCAGTGGCATTGATAGCGCCTGACTATGTGCAGCCACTGGTGATTCGGGGCCCTGATGAAATAACACTGTCTGATTATTTTAATCACTTAAAATTTGAAACCAGAATTTTATACGCAAGGCTAGTGCGAGTGAAACATACAAGTCGCCTTTTGTATGCACCACACAAACATCGCATCCAGATATAAAATTCTTGCACACACACACACACACAATCATATTGACACATATAAATAAAATTTTATCGTTTACCAAAGTGTTTTATCGGCTTCAACCAATAAAAACGCGGTCTCAGTCTGGCTAAAATCAACAATGGGGTAAAACACAAATTTAAAATTGCATCGTGAGCGATGGAATCAAAGTTGTCATGCATTCACAGCATAGGCTCTAACGTTAGCATACTGTGAATGCCATTAGCACAAAGCTGCTAAAACGAAGAACCATACTCTCGTATGTTCTCTCAGTGGGTTGAACACATTACAACCACTGGCGTCACTCACTACTCTTGAAGCCAGACCAAAGGCTCGCGCCTCAGCGGGCGGAGAGCAGACCGAAGGCTCGCGCCTCAGTAGGCGGAGAGCAGACCGAAGGCTCGCGCCTCAGCGGGCGGAGAGCAGACCGAAAGCTCGCGCCTCAGCGGGCGGCGAGCAGACCGAAGGCTCGCGCCTCAGCTGGCGGCGAGCAGACCGAAGGCTCGCGCCTCAGCGGGCGGAGAGCAGACCGAAAGCTCGCGCCTCAGCGGGCGGCGAGCAGACCGAAGGCTCGCGCCTCAGCTGGCGGCGAGCAGACCGAAGGCTCGCGCCTCAGCTGGCGGCGAGCAGACCGAAGGCTCACGCCTCAGCGTGCGGCGAGCAGACCGAAGGCTCACGCCTCAGCGTGCGGCGAGCAGACCGAAGGCTCACGCCTCAGCGTGCGGCGAGCAGACCGAAGGCTCACGCCTCAGCGTGCGGCGAGCAGACCGAAGGCTCACGCCTCAGCGTGCGGCGAGCAGACCGAAGGCTCACGCCTCAGCGTGCGGCGAGCAGACCGACGGCTCACGCCTCAGCGTGCGGCGAGCAGACCGAAGGCTCGCGCCTCAGCGTGCGGCGAGCAGACCGAAGGCTCACGCCTCAGCGTGCATCGAGCAGACCGACGGCTCACGCCTCAGCGTGCGGCGAGCAGACCGACGGCTCACGCCTCAGCGTGCGGCGAGCAGACCGACGGCTCACGCCTCAGCGTGCGGCGAGCAGACCGAAGGCTCGCGCCTCAGCGGGCGGCGAGCACAGGTCCACACCTCGCAGAACAGCCAGTAGGCTGCAAGTCTGCGCCTCACCAGGCAGCAGCACACGCTAGTTCACTGACCGCGCTCGGCTCGCGTAGACAGCGAGAAGGTCGAAGGACGAGACCTCCCAAGGCACTGTTGTCATCTAAGGAAAGCATGAAACATTGCATTAGTTTTGCATTCGGTATTACTTTTACATCACCAATATGCGTCACTATCGTCATGATTAATTACAGAGCTTTTAGAAGGCGATACTAGCAAGCAAAACTTTAGGATATTTAAAAATAACAGTGCCCTCAGAATGTTCGCAGTAATACCGTCAAGAATGTTACTAGCTTTCGCATATCTTTCAGGACGCAAGACCCGGATGATGCCAGAAAATGTTACAGAAGTCTCACGGTACTCGGTTAAGGATGTTACCAATAATCACAAAGCTCTCAGGATATGATACCGGGTCACCAATTTTGGGTTATGTCTACAGCTTGACGATTAGCGTCAAGCAACTCGAAGCATGTCCAAGTATGCCCTCGCAGTGAATTCAAGTTCAGACTGATTGCCCTCAAAGTCATTATATGGACCAGGGCTTTGTCCGACAGGTGTCGTTCAATCACTTACTGTAATAGGCCAGCGTCTGCTTATAGTCGATCGTCTCGAGTCTGTAGTTAAACCTTACCATTTTAACCTTTTTACATTTCTGCTAAGGCGGCCAGTCCCCATGGTGACCAACCAAAAACACAGTAGACACTACAGCACGCAAGTACTTGTCTAACACAGGTGTACGCCTTTGGTTCGATGAAACGGCCACCCAACATGACCCGAAAGAGATCAGGCGTAGAACCGTCGACTCTTTGTACTCATTCGAGTCACGGAGCGTTGACCACAACTTTTAAACTTCGGGCCGTGACAAGCATATCTATAATTAGAAGTACACAGTATTATTAGTTATTGTTTGTTCAACCCAGAAATCGAACCTATATTGAACAGTAGTCGCATACACTAATTGTCGACCCAACAAAGCAGTCGAAACCATCACTAGTACTGACGTTTCAATAAGTACCTCTGTCAGGAAGAAAAAGATCACAATAACCTGTGCTGGCTTGTAATGTCCTCATGAACATGAACTCGTGATCACATATGAATGTCACACCTTTACGATCAAGTGTGCTAGAATGTTTTTGTTTAAGATCTTAAAACTTAAAACCCGAAATAGCTAGTCTTATCTTTATGTAACACTACTTGGTACTCTCGCATTGACTAGTGATTAAACCTTGTTTTAGCTCGGTCTTACCTGACCATTAGTAATTATGGTTTCACAAACAACATAATGTCTCGCAAACTAACACTTATAGTTAATTTAACACCTGACACTAGTGAGGGTATTTAAAACCTTTCTTAATGCTTCTATAACTTTAACCCATTATTAAAGTTATGCCTAAGTAGACGTACTAATAAGATCGATAGACATTTAGTCTTTACCGGTATCAATACTTGGCATTTCGATAAACATATCACAACATAATTAACAAACATACGATATGTTACACGTTATCATAATTTTTCTATAAATTTGTTGTTGACGTTGTGTAAACCCAATAAGATTACATTTGCAATATGAAGTTCCAGTTTGGAGTCCAAACTACGTATTTAAATATATACGCCGTCTAAAGACGAATTTAAAGAAGTTTCTTTGAATCATAAATTACAATTGTAGTCATTTTCGTACTACCTACTCGTAACTATAAAATAAATTTAACATAATAACTTTAGAACCTAAACGTTTGCCACTCGATGTCATAACACTACAGATTTTACAACAACAGTTGACTGATACAATTACCAATAAATAATGTGACATAGTACCTCGTACTGTCTACCGGCGGAAGATTCTCGAGCTGTTTTATACAGACTCCGGTAAGGACTAGCACTGCTGTCCACGCCCCCTTTCGCCGTATTGTGAATAGTTATAACACACGTTTTTAAACTCTCGATGTATTTGCTCTCACCACCCACCAATATAAAAGAATAGCCCATTCATCGAATTATCAAAATAAAAATTAGAAATGTAATTGATCATCAACTATTTCTTGTTGTTATTTTTTTTTTATCATCCCTACTATTATAAATGCGAAAGTAACTCTGTCTGTCTGTCTGTTATTTTTCACGCCTAAACGTCTTAACCGATTTTGATGAATTTTGAAACTCAAATAGTTTAGAACCTGAGAAAGGACATAGGCTACTTTTTACCGCGATAGCCAACATACACGCGGGCGGAGCCGCTGGCTAAAGCTAGTTGTTTAATAATGATCATTTCCATTTTTACACTTACGGAGAAACATATCTAGTAACCTGGCTTACACACTGTAAATTGTTATAATCTGGTATCTATTTTTCCATAAAGAAAGATAAATAAATTAATCACAACGTGCGTGGGTATTATTCTCAGCGTACTTACGTTAGTGCTACTTCGTTTCATTTTACGTAAATCGATTAGAATGTGGTTAGCTTTGCATTAGGCAGCCACTTTAAAACTGCAACTGCTATTAATTCATCATCCATAGTAAAGACGCCCAGTTGTTTATGCACAGGTGGTATAGTTACAAAAATTCGTTTCCATCACGTCAAACAAATTATGTCAAACTATGAAATAACTTGGTAAATTTTGATCAGCTACAATTACTATTAACCCTTTTGTTAAGCTACAGCTTTACACCAGCTTTGGACAATTACTCATAAGCGTCATCAATCATTACGATCGTTTTAACGATTTAAATTACGCACACGGTTCACTTTCGTACACTACACATCAGTTATGTAAAAATAAATCAAAACACGATATGAAAATATGATTTGATCTTACCAGTGAAGCGTTAATAGCAACTTACAGGCTTTTCGGTAACCTCACTCATTACCGGGTCGCACTGATGAACTGCATTGCACCCCTTTCACATTGTACTAGTTCCCGTATAATGCACGGGTGCAGCTTTTGTCAGCAGAATATTATCTAGCTAGAAAGAAAACGTTACACACAAACACACCGACACAACATAGCGTCAACTACCCGCGCTATACACATATAACATAAAACATTGATGGCAGTAACAGAAGGATCGAAATCTGAGACATAATAATTATTTGATCTACTTACATTGATGCAAGGATTGGATAGCTTTAGTCAAATTTGCTGATCTAGGATCACAGTTATGAATAGTTGCTTTAGTCAAACTACACTTTAGGGTTCGATGTCAAACTACCTTCGCCTACCGACGGTCGGTCGTTCGATATAGTTATTTACCGGTGTATTTATTTATTTATTTAAAATGATAAGCATTACAAACTTACAGTTCATTACCAAAACGTTTGTATGCCTTAAATTTATTGTCACATTAGCCATAACAATGTCAAAATTAGTAAATATTATATAATTGTCAACTTTATCATAGATTATATTACATTATTACTAAATTAATTGAAATAAAAAATAAATTATTATATACATTGAATTGCTATTTTTTTTTGTCATTAAGATTTAATACTAAAATTCGTGAAAATAGCATTAGGTTTGTCAAAAAATATATCTGTATCTGGACTCTTTCTAAGAAAATTATTTAGGTATCTAATTCCTCTAGCTGTAGGACTATTACGTGCTTTAGGAGTGCGCCAAGCTGATGGACAGGTGAACAGTTGATGCTGTCGTCGTCCTGCGCCACTCAAATAATTATTTGGTACATATAAGTGGATGCACTCAAGTACCGATGGATTGTCTACCTTATTGTTTAGCAACAAGTAATAGTGTACCACGTGCATAAGCTCTCGCCTGGATTGTAATGTATCTAGACCCACCATCCCAGATACAAACATGGACGGATACATAAATGGGTAGTATCCGTAGGCACGTTTATAAAGGAATCTGGCGAATCTCCGCTGAATTTTCTCTATTGCAAGCGTGTATAGTTGTTCCCTAGGATTCCAAATAATTGCATTGTACTCTAATTTGCTACGTACATATGCATTGTACAGCAGCTTTATTGTTTGGACATTATTGAAATTATAGGAGGTGCGAATGATGAATCCCAGAGATCTGTTTGCTTCTTTACACACTTGCTTTACATGCTCATGGAAACTTAGTTTACTATCCACAGTTAACCCTAGATCACGTATCTGACTGACTCGCTCGAGAGGTTCACCTGCCAGTGTGTAAGTGTTTATTACTGGCGTACGAGATCGTGTGAAAGTAATAGTTATGCACTTGGAGCTGTTGAGGGGCATTTTATTTTTTATACTCCAAGATACAACGGCATCGAGGTCTTTTTGCAGTACCCCACAATCTTCAGTGTTTGTGATAGGGAGGAATAGCTTGAGATCATCAGCAAACATCAGACACTCAGCCTCAGAAAGTACCCCGGGTAGGTCATCGATCATAATGAGGAACAGCGTGGGCCCGAGGGTACTGCCCTGACTTATTCCCGATCGGGTATAATATTCTTGAGATTGATGAACTCCCATCTTGACGTACTGCTTGCGATCCCTAAGGTAATCTGCCATGAAATTTAAGAGCCGGGTACTGAAGCCTATGGATGAGAGTTTTCTCAAAAGCACATCATTATCCACAAGGTCAAAAGCTTTTTTATAATCAAAGTATGCTGCATCCACTTGACGACCCGCAGTTACGTTAGAGCTCAAGTAGTCTACGAATTTTATATGATTGGTTAGAGTTGAGCGCGCAGGCCGAAATCCATGTTGAGAGTCATCTAAGTACCTACTAATTTGATTAAATATATAATTGTTGATAATAGATTCAAAGATCTTTCCGAGCACTGACAATACTGCAATAGGTCTGTGATTAGTTATTTCTTTTGAAGAGCCACCTTTGGGTACCGGCGTTACTCGTGATGTCTTCCATTTTGTGGGATAGTGACCCTGCCGCAGTGTGAGGTTGTATATAAATAAAATGGGTTTTTCTAGCACAGGTAAACAGTCCTTAATTAAAAACGCCGGTATATTATCAGGGCCATACGCGGATGACGCTTTGAGTCGGCGGACTGCTCGCTTTAAGTCTGTAGGGCTTATGTTTTCAACACTGATTCTAGATGAAAAACTATTGTGAAAGGTGTCACGCTCGGCTGCTTGAGGATCCAATAGCGGTGCACCTTCGTGAAAAACTGAACCAAAATATTGTGCAAAAGCATCTACAGCTTCTTGCCCTTCGACTGACGTACCATTGAAGATGTAATCGCCAGTTTGTTGCCTACTTTTACGTTTATCTTTCACATATTTCCAAAAAGTCGATGGGTCCGATGACACACTACTTTCAACTTCATACATGTATTTTTTATGAGCTATATTTATAAGCTGTTTAACCTTAGTCCTATAATATTTAAATAATTCTTTATTAAACTGTAAGTTATGGATTTTAAACATTTTTAAGTTAAAATATTTTAATTTTATGTAGTGGATTATTTTTTGTAAATTGTTGTAAATTGTATCTACAACTCTGATGTACAAGTATTATGGTCAACAAACAGACGTGATCGAATCAAGAAGAATTGTTTTATTCGTATTGGAGTTATTTGTTATTACCTGCCTACTAGTAGGTTTTACACTACTCTGAAGTGTATCATCCACCTGGAGTCGATTTATTCGACTCGATGGCATTAAATCATCATTAAAATCGTATGAAATGTATTTTGCACATCGGTGTCGCATACACTACAACGACGGGAAGATGAACGTGACTCATGACACAGAGTATGCTCATTACGCTTGTGGGTAGGCGAACGCGAACGTCGAGCGCGACGAGAATCATGGTTACTACTACGACTTATTGACACGCTGTTACGAGAGTAATCTCGAGCCCTATGCCGTGTCCTAGCACAGGACCGGTGTCGTGATCTGCTACGGAGCAAGTTGCAAAACTTAGACACAAAAATACCACACCATATACAAGCAAATGGAAAAGAGTGGGTAGAAAAGAAAATAATATAAAACGAATTAACGAGTTGGAAATCAAAGTTTTATAATGCTAATGAGCTTGGTTCTTTATCGCACTTCTGATTTTATGGGTCGAAGGTGAAATAGGAACAAAAATATAATTAAATTATATCAAACTGCTTTTAATAAGCTAATTGTCTGTTCCAAGGAGTAGATCCTATGGAGAAGAACAGACAAGAAACTCCATGGACACTCTTTTCCAACATTGTTTTTACAATTAACAATCATTACAGTACTTACACAATAAACTAACTTTTATTAGTATTTGAATAGAAATAGATTTCCAACTCTAACAAGTTAATTACTTACAATACTCGCAGTCCTTACTTTACAACTTGATAATAACAATGTAACAATATAGCAAAGATCACAACAACATTCCTTCAGAGTTACCACGACGAGCGCCGAACAAGAAATGTGCTATGCACAGGCGCACGCCGCCTTTTATACCCTAACTTATGACATATCTTACAATATTATATATTAGAATATATAAATAGTATCAATGATAAGGCTATTAGTAAATAATAAAAGTGTAAATAGAATAAGAATAATTGTTTTAGAAAAATTGTTAGAAAATAAGAATTAAATACATAGAGTAAGGATAAAATGTTAAATACTGACTGTTGTAAAATAATTTTAACAAAAAGGAACCGACTACAAAGAAAAACTATTCCGAGTACCCAAATCGCAACAATTGTGCCTATGATAATATTTAAGGAGTTCCCTCGATTTCTTTGGGATCCCATCATCAGATCTCGATATGGTGACGATGGGACCACTTGTAAGCTACGCCCATTCCAATGCAAAAAGAATTTTTGAAATCGGTTCATAAACGACGAAATTATCGCTGAACATACACAAAAAAAAAAATAGATTCCGACGAATTGAGAACCTCCTCCTTTTTTCTGAAGTCGGTTAATAAATGTGATGTAACTAAAATAGCAAACTAGGCAGGACTACACCACCGCAAAGAGAGAGAAACCTGAAACAAATCCTTTTTCAACCTTTTTGACTTGCGTTATAGACCGTGAACTAAAATTGTGTATCATTGTCCATTTACATTGATATTAAAGCTTTATGTCGTTTGGTTAACTTAACAAAACTTAATAGCAACGCAAATAAGCAAACTATCTCATTCAGATTATAAAAAAAATCTATCAGAAGATACTATCAAAATACTTAATCTGTAAATGACAACGAACATTATAACAATAATAAAATAGTTTTGTGACATAATTAACTACATCTGCTATTGTTAACTATCAACATTCGCAGCATTTTATCACAATTCATGTTATTTAGTACTACTATTGCTATAGTAATATTGCTACTAAAACTAATACTTATTGCCTCTAATTGCTGAGGATTATCACCGCGTGTTAACTATAATTAAATTAATATCATAATGGTTCTCTTCTAGCTCATGAAGTACTCGTTATTATTAAAGTAACAAAATTAAGACACACTGTGGGAAATAATATTATTGGGATATATGATACTTCGTTTATATTGAAATAGTTAAACTGTACCTTTATACATATATTTTTGTATGCAATTGATGGAACTTCTAATGTTAGTATTTCAGTCAAAAAAAGAAAAATTTTGATGACAAAAATTTTCATAAATACGTCACTGTTTTAAATCGTTATATCTGTGTGTGTGTTGAGTGACAATAGAAATACAATTCAGGCACACCTACACAGAAGAAACCCTACAACGTGTAATATTTATAAACCATACATAGTTTTATGATTATAAAACTTCAGAAACCATATTTTCTTACCAATTCAATAAATGAACATTTCTCACAGTGTTAAAGCATCTTGACATGTATTTGAAATCATAATTAGTAATGCCACACACAGCACCAACGTACGACAAAGCATACAAAGCACGCGGCGGCACAAAGGCAGCCTGTAATGATTGCCAGCTAATTAACTGTGCAGCGATAACTCGACACAAAGTTATTTATTACTGCCCCCGATACAAAAAGGACGAATAATTGCAAGCTCCTTTCCTCCATAAAGTTGGGACAATAAATACGTGACATTTATAGATCACGGTAACAAAGTACGCCTATTTATATAAATTCATTAGTTTTATAGTAAACATAAAGATGTTTCTAAGAAAAAAAGTATAATAAGTAGTACGTGGTTATTTGTAAGTCGTCGTTAATAAAGGTGTAAATTTTTCTTTTTTCAACATAATTCATTTACGTGTAGTAGGACAAATACGTTTCTGGCTATTGTAGACAAATGATGTAGGTGTAAAATTGTGGTGAATAATTGGATCTTACGTTAATCTTATGATGATCTGAAAATTTTATACAGCTAATAATACACAACACACACACATACACAAACACAATAATAGTAAAAATTCTTGAAATATTCAAGATTTATTATTTAAAGAATTTTAATATTATTATATTTATTTTTATTTCTCTATTTTATGTTAAGTAATGAGTGTTAAAGTTTATGCATATTGTCATTTATCACTTTATTTGTTTATGTTATATAAATAAATACTGTGACAAAGTTATAATGTGGCAATGAATGATACTTAAAGCTTACTCGTAAGTCTTGCTATTTTAAGTACAAGCTATACAAAAAAAATAAGGTACTTTTTTACATTAAAAATTGTGCTCCGTAAATTGTAAACACTGTGTAGCAAATAAAAAATAAAATTTGCGTAAAGGTCGTATAGTTATCTGTGATCTTGGTAACTTCATTGTATTTTTTGCAGTTCTTTGTATCAATGGTAGCGAGTTCCAGGTTGTGACTGCTCGGCACAGAAAAGAAGAACCAAACTGTTTAATACGAGAGGTGAGAGATGACTACCATTCTAAAGCGGTGGATTTCAAGGGCGTTACGTGTTTGCATGTAGGTTAAGGAGAAGGTGAAACCGATTAGAAGACCTCGTTGGAACACTTTCCGTCTTATAGGCAATAGAGGGTTTCCATAGAACCATTTGTACAACCGTTGTAACTGCAGACACTCAATAGACTCGGTCGACTTCAAGACTTTCAATTATGCAAAGTGCTCGTTGCTGCAGCCACTCAAGAGTGTCAAGTAAATATTGCATGGAACTATGGCAAAGGTTAAATTAGAAGGCATAGATGCTCGGGCGAGAAGAACCGTCTCACTTTGTTCAGTACAACTGACTTCCGTGTGCACGATGAGTGTACACTTCAGTATTGCATGATATTTCAAATGATTTCAGAGCTACTGAACCTCACAATCTTTTTACCCGTTACCAAGTTACACACTCATCCCGATGAAAAGCTCTCATGACTCATCATAAAAACTCACTGAAAGTACATTTATACTGGAAAGTGGGTATTTAAACTGCGATTTTCGGATTATTTTTGGTGAAACACATATTTCTTTGAGTTTGTTTATATTTTATTTTTCTGAAATATTCTTCGTATGTGATTGAAATGAAGTAAATCAATTATAATAAATTTTAAATGTAACTATGTATATTGAAAGAAAATTCGTGGTAACCAACAGATATATGAAATTTATAATTTAAAAAATACAAATTAAACTAAATTTGACTGCCTTATCTAGTAATTAGCGTATGCGGCTGCTAATCAAGAGGTTTTGGGTTCGATCCTCGGGTCGGACCAAATGTTTATATGATCTACAAATATTTAGTTTTGGAGTTTGGGTGTTTTCTATGTATGATCTTGTATGTATTTACAAAAAAAGTATATATTTATTTATATCAGTTGTCTAGTACCCATAGTACAAGCTCTGAGTAGTTTCGGACTAGATGATGTTGTGTGTCAGATGTTTAAAATACCACAAGTATATTTTCAACCTCTCCCTCAAGACAGAGGCGACCTTAGTTGGGCCTCCAAACATTTAAAGCAAGATACTAAAAGATATTGTTTCAGTAAATTTTTAAATTCCATAGTACCAACACCTGCAGTATATCTCCAAAGTATTTTTGTCGAAATCCCTGTACCTAGTGATTATTTTATAGGTTGTATTGATTCCACAAAGTAAACTAATTAAAACATTCACACTCAGATCGTTCAACAAATCAAATTAAACACAACTCAACCTATAAGCATTTCTGAATATATTGCCAAGTTTTGAGTAGGGTTACATCTTGCATAACTTTGTTGCCCCCGAGCGCCACTTGGCATCCGCCCAGAGGATATTCCCTACTTATGCCGAATGCTCTGAGATGAGGTCAATTGGTTGTGTGAATAGTTAGCGACAAGTTTGAGTTGTGCTTATTGATATATATAGCAAACTTTAAGGTGGTATCGAATTACAACGACAGTGTACTCTTTTGCAGCCATATTTATTAATTAATTAACCAGTACGGTTAATTATTCTAACATTACTTACTAAAGTATGAATATGGAATATATATGTTTTGCTCTTACAGCTACATTATACATATATTAAAAACCCATCGGTACAATGCATATAAACAGGTCTTGATCTCAACAAGGAAATGATTGTTCGAATTCCTACGTGCTCGATAATAGGCACATATCTGAAATGTGCTGATCATCAAGCATATCTCTGTATAAATTCCGTCAATTACTTTAAACCATATATGACGCAGGATTAATAAACATACGCGTATTTACACGCCTGTGTTCCCAAAGGGAGGCAAAGGTGTCTATTACACCATTACTTCAAAATTCACCGTAGCCTGATGCAGGGATGAGTTTTTTGATGTCAATTAGGCACAATGGAAAAAATTTTAGGGTGGAAAAGGGGGTTCGTGTAAATTGTTTAACTAAATAAAAAGGAAAATAAAAGTGTATGTTTGCCATTTCAGTTTACCTGCTTTTCTCTAAATGATAATGCAAGTACATATATAGGGTCCATTTGTTTGTGTCGGTTAATCTCCTTCAAGGCTGGACCGATTT
Organism: Phragmatobia fuliginosa; assembly: GCA_932526445.1. Lineage (NCBI taxonomy): Eukaryota > Metazoa > Arthropoda > Insecta > Lepidoptera > Erebidae > Phragmatobia > Phragmatobia fuliginosa. Next base: position 829,062 of record OW052065.1, read on the forward strand.
TGTGGAGACTTTCACTGACAGATAGTTGATCATATTAGGAGTAACTTACGAAACTTTTATTTAAACTAGCTTCGCACCGCGGTGTTACCCGCGATGCAGGTAGGTACAGCGAAGTGCAGTAGGTCCAAAGTCACAATGAAGAATATAATATTCCTTTCGTTATTTTATATAAATGAAAAATGTTTTAAGAGTATTATCAAAGCGATCTTTATTGGAAATTAAAAGAAAAACACGCAGAGTGAGAGATGTACTAATATTCTTTTACCACTTGATTCATACGAGTACATACTGCACTAACAATCAATATGGTTTGGCGTACACCCAATAACCAAAACATTTTATTAGGCGCGCACGATATAGTACACCAGATACTACATAATTTTAGGTCATCAATAAATTTGTGTGCATTAACAAATGCACAGAGGGGTATTAAACACCTATATATTGACAACTACAATGAGGTACCATTTATGTAAGAGACTTGTTACTATCAGCCTAATCCGTTGGGAAATTGAAATTAAAAAGTTGTTATAAGAATTTAAGTCTATTGTAACCATAACTGCCTTGTTGATCTGGTGGTTAGCGTATTCGGCTGCTGATCAAGAGGTCTCGGGTTCGATTCCTGGTTCGGACCAAATGTTTGTATGATCTGCAAATATTCGTTTCGGAGTTAGGGTGTTGTCTATGTATAATATGTATGTATTTAAAAAAAAAGTATGTTTATGTATTAATATCAGTTGTTTAGTACCCATGGCACAAGCTCTGCGTAGTTGTTTGGGACTAGATGATGTTGTGTGTCCAAAATATTTATTTATTTATAACCATTGTAGACTTTTTTCCTCAAATTTGGCAAAAATTTATTATCTACATTATTCTAAAAAAGAAAACTAATTTCTAAATCATTTAACATCCATAAATTGTTATATTTTCTCCTGTATTAACCCCCTCGGGTCATTACCTCACCACAGCTATTCCTTAAAGTTTTTTGTGTCATTTACTCAAAGTAATGCACAGATACTGTTTGTAAACTCGAATTTCCATATTTTGAAAGTGAAAAAGTATTTCCTTGAAATTCTTTTACGTTGGCTTCATGTTAATAACATTGTTAGAAACTAATTAGGTTATAATCATGATGACTAATAGGAGCTGGATGCGAGAAGCCCATAATCGATCAGTGGTGTGCAATGGGAGAAGCCTATGTCCAGCAGTGGACTGCGATAGGCTGATGACGATGATGATGAATAAAATATATTTTTCTTTGAAATGGGTACTAATTCTAAATCTGTATCAAAAGCTTTATCAAATCAAATCAAAACCACTTTATTTCAAGTAAACCATACAACGGCACTTTTGAAACGTCAAGTAGTCAGTCAGTAGTCAGTCGTGAAGCTAATCGTCTGTTCCAATTCATAGATCCTATGGAGAAGAACAGACAAGAAACTCCATGGACACTCTTTTCCAACATTGTTTTTACAATTTTTGGTTACATTGTTTACTGCACATTTTATCTTTTTTCTCTGATTTTTGTATTATCTTTTCAGTACGACATTCATATTTATCTATTTATGACTTTACCCATTCGAAACGTCGGAATATAAGACATAGTCACTTTACAAATTATTTTATAGCTAACTAAGAAAAAGTAGCTTAAGTCCTTTCTCAGACGGACTTTAGACCCTCTAGGTACAAACTTTATTTAAATCGATGCAGTGGTTTTTGAGTTTATCTTTATGGATGACGAGGACTTTATTTCATAATATATAGTGATAAGTCTCGCATTACAACAAAAGTTCTATTTGTATATTACAGACTCGGGAATATAACTTTAATTTTTTTCAAAATTATGGCATTAAAATAAGAATAAAATACTCCACCATCTGATTTATAGTATCTTTATTTCTGCCTTCGTTAGAAAGAAAATAAAACAATGACCTTTGCTGAAATAACTAACTTGATATCTACATTGTTATCGCAGTTCTAAAAGGATCACTTAATGCGGTATCTTATATCCATTAGTATTTCACGGGGAGGTATTTTGTAAGACGTTTACTTGCTAATATACCACGGCGAGGTAGATTAATTATATTACATACGAGTATATACAGGAAATGGAGTTTCTAAGGTAACGTTACGATTGTATTGTTTAGCTCTGATAAGTTGATACAGTTTAGTACGTTTATTAGCAGTTTTATTACCATGTAGTAAAGTATCATATCGATCGAGTTTTCAATCAGACGCCCTTTGATTTTTTGAACTAAAATAATTTAATAACAAGCTCTTTATTTAGGAACAGAGTTTTTAGTAATAAAGAGCACTATTACCAAAACCTCGAGCTTCTAGGTATATCTATTACAAAGTTGTAGGTCGAAAATGACCTGTATTGCTTTAAGAAAAGTATGGTACGACCGTGCCGCTTTTTCGCTCGACTTGGCGGGGACACTGCCGTGGGGTCAGATTATTGTTGTGGAGAAAACGCAATGGTATTAAAGAGTTGTGGTTAAATATGTATTTTATAATATGTGTCTCAATGTTAGTTGCCATACTCCAGGGAAATTGGTAGCTTCTTATGAAATTTTGAGTGTTTATTCAGTAAATCTCCAAGAATAGGATGTTAACTTTTATATATTCCTAGGTAATGAAGATAAAACGGATGAGAGCGAAGCTGCGGACATTAGTTAACATAATATTTATATTATTCTACCACATTAAACCAACGCCATGTAGTCCTAAAACAGGCAGAGCTTGCACTGTATTTACGAGACAATTAATATCGGAACACACATTTTTTTGCATATATATCTGCGTATATTATACATCAAAAACACCCGAACTCGAATAAATATTTGCAGATCACACAAGGACTCATAGGCCCAAAATCGCATTGCCAGCTAAATATCTATGTCTACTAGTAAACTGTTAAGGGCCGTAGATGTTATGTTTCTATAAAATAGAGAAGATATGATATCATTAAAGGAGAATATTAAATAATGACAGGTAAAAAGAATAGATAATGACACATCTCTACAATACACATATTTACCTATTTTGATGGTTATTTGACATAACAGTTCGAAGTGTGGATGGCATGTTTGTTGTTTGTGCGCATAACTAATATTTGGGCTAATACGGCGCAGACACACAACGAATAGCGCATAACGAAGTGTGGTGCCTGCATTACGTTGAATGCCGAACATCAAAATTTCATTACGCGGATAGTAACCATATCATTATTTAAGTGTATACAAGAGCTTTCATAGTATAACTGTCAGATGTACAGGTTAACAAACAGCTCGGGAATTACATAACGTAATCACTGAAACACAATGTTATTCCGAGAATACAATTCGTTACAAAATGACAATATAATTGCACCGATAAAATCTAACACATCAGTCTTGATGGCACGATCATTGACTGAATAATTTTAACAAAAAGGAACCGACTTCAATGAAAAACTATTCCGAGTACCCAAATCGCGACATTGTGCCCATGATATTTGAGGAGTTCCCTCGATTTCAAAAATTCTTTTTGCATTGGAATGGGCGTAGCTTACAGGTGGTCCCATCGTCACCATATCGGGATCTGATGATGGGGTCCCAAGGGAATCGAGGGAACTCCTCAAATATCATAGGCACAATTGTTGCGATTTGGGTATTCGGAATAGTTTTTCTTTGAAGTCGGTTCCTTATTGTTAAAATTATATAAAATAACTAAGGTCTGTAGTTCACGGGCTCTTGCTCTACAGGCTTTCAAATTATAACACTCTTTTATGATTAAAACAATTGAACGTGTTTTTTTTTTTAATATCTATAGATCTATAGTATTCGACATCTTTGTTTCATAAAAATGAAAAAATGGTAAGACATTCCCCAAATGTTATAACCGTGTGAACAGATAACTAAAACCGGAATCAAAATAGACAGTAGGTACTCACTTTGGTAATTTCTTAAAAGCACATGTAATTACTTATCTAAATAATGAATAACACTTATCTCCAGATAAGACGAATCATAAAGAAACAAAATCTAGCCGATATAATTTGAAGACGCTGAATTAACATACTTTATTTTCAGAGACATATATTTTTTTAATAAACATCACAAATATATTATAGACATTAATTTAAATAATGATTACATAAATACAAAAAATAAACCTATAATAATATACAATACTTAAATTAACCCGTGCCCGATCGCATCTGGTGGAAAGGTGCCCATTATGCTAGCAGCATTGCCGCGTTGTATGGCAATGGCCAACCTTTGCACCAGAAACGAGCAGGATCGAGAGTCGACGCTGAATTTAAGATTAAAGTACGTAAGAAAGTAATTTCACGCAGACGAATTTGTGGGCATCGGCTAATGGTAAATGCTTACAAAATAATTATTTGTTATTCAAGGTAAAGTACTTAGATTAGTTTGTGTAACGCCACTAAATTAGACAAGTGACTCATTAATGAGTTCGTTTCGTGAAAGAGGATATAATATGAAAGAGTAATTGACCTTTTCTTAATGAGATTTCGACACGAAAGCCTATTTTGGCGTGAGTTGTCTTTATTTTCTTTAACCATTAATATTACATAATATATTATGATAGTAAGATGTTTCTCGATATGTCAGCAATGTATTATCGATAGGTGTACAAATCTATTTTTTTTTTCATATTGCAGCCTACCAAATTGTATCTACTCTGTTTGTTCCGGGTAATCTCTGGAACCGCTCGATCGATTTCGACGGAACTTTCACTGGAAGATAGCTGATGGTATAAGGAATAATTTAAGCTACTTTTTTAAGACTAGCTTCGCCCTGCAGCGTTGCTGCGGTTAGAACAACAAACGCGTGTTACACCGTGGAACCAACACAATGGAACAATCTTTTACTTGCACAATAATGTTTCGGGCGTGTTCCCTAGAGTGTACTATTGTTATTTGTTCTTTTATTGCTAGGTGACTACTGTGAACATCTACATTGTTCTATGTTCTATGTGGACCACAGACAAAACAGCTTAACACAGGTAACTTAATCTTAAGCCTAAATCATTGTGTCCTTAAGCTTAAAAGACTTTAAAATAAAAATCTGAGAACATAGAAATATAGTCATAAAAATCAATCGTCAATATTATGAACATCCACTCAAACTTTTTTCATTATAGAAATTGAAATATCACTTTACAGTGATTGATAACTTTACTTCTTAGAAAATTGGCCAAACGCTTTTCAGTTCAATCATAGAATAACGTTGGCATGAATTGAAAATCGTATACAATAGGTAATTGTTATGTATATTTAGTGTCTAGTCCTATTTGTACGAAGTTTTAAGAGTAAACGCATTTTAAGAGTTAGGTTTTTAAAACTCCCGAATTAACAAAGCTTTCTAAGCCGTTTTTCTTTAAAGTTTATTACATAAAAAAACATCCCCACTGTACGCGAGTAACTGGCGAAGTTTTGTTTTAGCATTTTGTCGACGTGATAAAAACATATATCCATATAAAGTTTCATTTTTCTACCACTAGTCGTTTTAAAGGTTAATCGAGGATAGCCGGACGAACAGCCATGACGAAACTATAAGAATTCCGAGAAGTACGGTACTCTAAATATTTTCAATAATTTGATAATATTTTCAAGCTTAAATAGACAATATATCTAAGTAAATAATACATTTAAAGACAAAACACCCAATCACGTTACCAACGTATCCTTCACGCTACGATCCAGCGACTGCAAGATGGAGCACGCGACAAGCCATTGCTACAACGCTATAAACTGTAATTGTCGCGACGGAATTGAATTACAAGAATATACCTTTCACTAGCTAAGTGAGTTTAGTACTATTGAATGAGATTACCGTTAGTTCTATTTCAAATAAAGTGGAATTAAGTTAAGTGATTTTTTATTTATTTTATTAGTTGAAATCTAGTTTGACTGGATAATAAGTGATGATCGATAAAGGGCGTAGTATGAAACATTTTTGAGTGAAATTTCACCTACATATGTATTTGGGGAATATAAAATGCAAGGAACAGCAGTATTATTCGGTTAGAGGTTTTAAAGTTATACTAATTCTAATCCATAAATTTAACACTACCTAGTTGGTCTAGTGGTTACCGTATGCGACTGCTGATCATGTGGTCTCGAGTTCAAATCCCGGATCGGGTCAAAAGTGTTGTTGAGTTTTTCATCATTTTTAATAACAGGCTGGACTATGGAAGTTTCGCGGTGATTCACGTCCGTGCCTCGGTCCGGGTTGTCATGAACATCCAAGACAATCGTTATGGGGAAGTCAGTGCCCTCAAATATACTGACAACTAGTTCCGTCTTCGAATTTCAGTTCACCCTCGGAGTAGCGGAGGTCCGATTTCAGTCGCTCCGTAGAAAAACTGATATTCAGGTTGAAGATTACATGGGGTCGGGTGGTAGCCGACCCCATATAATCTTGGGAATGAAGGCTAAGAAGAAGTTTAATAATTTAAGCAACACTGTCTATCTGTATGTGATGCTTTTTCGGTTGACTTAAAAACAATTAGGAAATATTTTCAAATATACGCGGAAGGGGCCTCGGACAAAATCTAAAAGTAAACATTTATGAACGAAAATCAAAACAGCTTTTTGATAAAGATTATTCGTACTGTTTGTAGATATGCTTTTGTTTCCTTTAAGCTAAAAACAAAGTATAAGAAACCCCAAACCTTAGTTGCTATGATAGTCTAACGCATTATTTATTCTAGCTGCATCACTTCGAACCAATCATGTGTAACATTAGAATTCAATTTAAATTGTCAGCAACATTCTGTTTGAACGGAATTTCTCAATTCTAGTGCAAAGACACAGAAACTTGACTAATTACATATCTCTGGTGCGATGCTCTGTTATATATTAGAACTTACTAATCCTATACACACAGCTGCCTGAGTTGCAGGGATACTTGCTAATAACACAGTAAGGTTAAACTGACTATTGTGTGTAAGATCGTACTATTTCAACACAAAGCTTATCTTTAGTGCTCAGTTTAACTTTAATGTCGTTTCAAGCTAGTTCTCTGGTATTACCACCCACGTTTATTTGATACCTAGTTTATTCCTAAGAATTCAGCATTGAAAATCTCTCTTAAAGTTATTTTTCTTTGGGCAAAAAAATGTTTTCTTAAAAACATGAGATACAATTTTGATTACAATATTTAAGTATTTTAATATACAATATATTTTAAAAATAACTTATATATATAATGAGCCAGATTCTACCGGAGTGATTCTAAAGGCTTACTGTAAATGATAATGGGTAAGTCTTGTTCTTTTTTTATTCCTAATTTATATATTGTTTGAATTAATTGATATAATTTTTATATAGATAAGTTGACCAGCATATTTCAGACATGAGTCTTTTATCGAACACGCAGAATTCGGACAGTCTTTATCTCGTTGAGATTCAGACGTGATTATAAGCATTGTAGCGATAGGTTTTAGAATTAATAATGTAGCTGGAAGTCGATACGATAATCATACACTAAGTAATTATAGTGTCTAAATAATAAATATGGCTGCCATCGTGTATACTGAAATTGTTATTCGCTTAACCCAAAAGTTCGCCATAAATGGTGACCCCGGCGACTGAATAATCATAAAGATATAAGTTCGCTATATTTTTAATCGAATGAATAAGATCATGGGGAGAGACTGATTGAGCAGCTACAAATTTGCATCTTTGGACGCTTGTAACTCGAGCGGTGAAAAAATATATGCCGTCAGGTACCGTAAAAAATACACTATACCAAATAAAAATTGATTTCCAGTTGGTTTACCACTGGAAGTGTGAATTGGAGCCAAACTGATAATAACAGCGTACAGTTAACAATTACTGGTGCGTATGCGTCAGCATTTACCTTTTATTTGGATTTTTATTATGTAACTGGTAACCGCTGAAAGGTTTTGTTCAGTTGAGTTGGTTGATATGTAAATATAGTGCGGGAAAATTTATTTTAAAGTTGTTCATTTATTACCTAACTTCAAAAAATACAGAGTATTGATAATTGTTTTTTATTTTATTTATGTTTAATGTCTCAAACTCTACTTTGTTATTTAATAAATTTCATTTTTATTGGTAATAAATAATTCTAGGAAATGATTAAATAAATCATTCTCCACGTTTGAGAAAATTTTAGGATGAGCGGCTAGTGTCTCGCTTCCAAATTTGGTTTTGTCCATGGGCCGAAGAGAGACTGCATGGAGCGCTGTCACTTCCTTCTGCGAGGAAGTGATATCTTCAAAGAAAGCAGGACTGTATCTGTTCGGACGACAAATTCCTCAAGAACGTCGTCCGCAGACCACTTTTTAGGGTGACAGGAGATCGATGAATGCCTTCCGGTGCCCGGTGCCTCTTCTGTGGGCTGAGAGAGCATATATATGGTATAAGCTTTACCTAGTGTGGGATTAAACTACTGTGTTTGAAGTTATTAGTATATTAATATTTACCTTGCTCTAGGACTCCTCCTCACCTTAGTAATGGGGAGGGGAGATTTGTATATCACTAACCACGTTTACACGATGATAGCAAGGAAAAGAGCTCAAAATCGTGTTACAAGAATAATAAGTTATTACTGTACGTATATATATCAATACGATTACAAACAAGTATTTATGCATTCAAAAATTTAATCTGAGTGCAAATGAAATGAGGCTATTTCAAGCCAGTAAATTATTATTATTAACTCCATGAACTCTTTATGAAATCACAGCATTTCAAAGCTATTTCATGTCTCGCTAAGAATGTTTAAAGTCGTGTTTCAAATTTAAAGTAAAATAGTTTCACAATACCTATTTTCTTACTTAAACAGAAAGTAAACAAACCACCCATATTTTGCACTATATTTTGAATGCAGAAATTTTCTCTTGAGAATAATCTTAATATAAGAATATTCCGAAAAGATAAAGCCAGTCAATATCATGATAACACAAGAAGATTGTACCAAGACACAAATAGTATACGTATAAGAAAATACTGCACGTACGAGAAACAAAAGGAAAGTAATCAAATGTGAATACGGTAATACATCTGATATAGAACTTTGCTTATTGATGCTGGATTATATTTGATATCTTGAAAGAGATATTCTATTCAGTTATTTATTTGAACATGATACACATGAATGCAAATGTATTAATGAAGGAACTCAATATGCATCTTCTGAATTGGGTTGCTGATCATTGTTATAATAGTAATCTTCTACTTAGGTATGCAAATTTCTTACTAAGTTTATTTAAGTAGGTATTATGAAAAGGGAACAAAGATTCACGGATAGATAAAAATATGTACTGACAAGAATTGAAAAGGGCATGTTTGTGGTAGTTTGGCAAGGGCAGGTGGTTTGGCCTCGTAGAGAGTAAGAATGATAAATGACTCATGAAAATAATTTATTGAGCGAATGTGTTTGAAAGTGTCATCTTACACACAACGTCATCTAGTCTCAAACTAAGCAGAGCTGATATTATGGGTACTAAGCAACTGATATAAATACTTTAACATTTTTTTTGTAAATACATACATATTATACATAGAAAAACACCCAGACTCCGAAACAAATATATTTGCGGATCACACAAATATATGGTATGACCCGAGAATGGAACCCAAGACTTCTAGATCAGCAGCCGCATACACTAACCACTAGACCAACAAAGCAGTCAACCATGAAGGCACCAAAAATGAAAAATACATGATAAATGTGGAGGAAGCGAAAACAGTGTGTCAGGGGACCATGGCTAGTAAAAATCATTAAATTGTCTCTGCTTACCGCTCTGGGAAATATTCTGACGATCTGTATGTATATATTCTTTAATTGTATATTTAAAATTAATCTCAAAAAATAAAATCAAAAGACACAAATAGAAACAGTCTTCAAATCTTCTAAAAGAGAATATCATTATCAATAATTTGCATTTCTTTATTTTGAAGTGATTATAAATTAAGGAAGCTTCTTCCATTTGAAAATTCATTCAAATAAATCGAATCACCTTTAGTACTAATGAGTAAACAACTGCGAAGTAATTTTCAAGAAAGGGTACATTAAATATTAAATGAAGGGGCGATCGTCCGTCAAACGTTCAGAATAATTTCCCTGGAGTACTTGCCTTGTACGTAACCTTTAAGATCTTTTTCTCTTGGTACATGTCTACCTGACAGTAATGCCCAATTATTGGTATGTTCCAGTCAACGAGTCTTATTCTTTTTATACTGTATCTGCACTCCTTACTGGAAGAAAGCTATTTTTGTACAGTTTAACTAGTTTTAAATATGTAAACTGTTTATTTCCATAAATCTCTCGCTATAAAACAATATAAATCCAAATGCAATCCGCTTAGTGTCCGTGTTTGTAATTAACGTTTTCATTGATAAATTGCTGTCAAAATTTGGGACTAATCTGATACATATTACACTGTTCACAATAGCAAACAACAATTTAGGTTCTTTGTAGGTTTCCGAACATAACACTAATAATAATATATATTAAAAGACAAAGCATGAGTAGAATATAAGACTGCGAATGTAGTATGATGAACCACACAATGGGTTCTGCACCACTGAGTCTCCGGCCTCGCGCTCACCGCTAGTGCACACACGATAGCATGAATGCTGGTTGGTTTTCTGTGACCATCTCGGTCACAGAACTTATTCATGTGGAAACCAACGTAGCTCTTCTTCCTTGTTTTATGTAGTTTGTCCTTCACAAATAATAGCAACAAAATGCATAAATATTAAGCCAGCATGGATACATGCAACGCAAAAGATAGAAGAAAGCTTTCCGGCGCCCAGAATTTAGAAAGACCTGCTTATGATTAATACTCTCATGATAATCTATGTAGAGTATATTATTCGTGTCAGTAATACATCCAAGTTTATCCACCGTAGCAATTCCTGTGCCCCCGCCTGGTTCGACTTTCATCGTCTCTTGCTCGTAAACACGTTTTATTGAGTTGTGTAGTGATCACACGATGAATACCGAATAGGTAGTATGAAAGACGCTTATCCAATTTGAATTCAAAATTATGTTGGTAAAGTATACTTTACTTACAATTTAAATTAAAGAATATTTATATACAAGCGTCAAAAACTGAACCTTTTTCTAACACAAGAATTGAGTGATAATGAGAAGTAATCGTATTAGTAATTTATCAAAGTTATTCTTTGTTTTCGATAGTATCCTGTCGCTTAATACTTTAGCACCTAACTAAATACATACATCCAAAATGTCGCTAAATAATACGGTATTTTGATCTCACTGAACTGTAAATGCGTTTAAGTCAGTGCCATTTTAGACGGCTTACGTAATACACTTAGGTTTACATTTTCATCAGATTCGTCAGTTTACATTTTATTCACTCTCCAATATTGCTGTCTTACTTTCATTCTTTAGTTTGGTTTTTATTTACGAAGGAAATGGCCATGTGTGTTAATAGATGGAAGTTATTACTGTATCTAGTCATCTGTGGGTTCATGGGTGATGTCTGCAACACGGTGAAAGTATAATCTTTTCTTCAAAATTTTAGGCTTAACTTAAACTTAATCATTTTGTTTTCCAAGATTGTCCATAGGGTGTAAGACACTCTCAAGTCAGGAGAAGTTGGATGCGAAAAGTCCTAAATCGATCAGAGTTATGATGATTACTAAAGCCGTTGCTTTGTCAATTATAGGTTCTAAGACTTATATTACATTTTATGCAATATGTCAGATGTACTCACATTACAGAGAAACTCACTGCTATTGATAATTTTATTTTACAAATTAATCGAATGCAGTAAAACTTGATCACTTTATATCATCATCATCAGCCTTTTTTTTTTCGCGGGGAATGCTTTTCGCACCATACTCTCCGTGGGGAAGACGTAAGGCGTGTGTGGGACTCCCGGCGAACCGGTTTACCCACTAAACCCCACGGCGGCCTACCTCGGCAGTGGGAGGAGCTCCAGGAACGCATCAGCGACATCTGGAGTCCCCTCTGCCTAACCCCATGATTGGGATACACATCACGGTAATCAGTAAGTTGCCCTTGGGATCATCATCAGCCTATCGCAATCTAATGCTGGACATAGGCCTCTCCAATGCGACGACACTTGGTGTTGCGCAAATCATCACTACACCTGGCCTGTGGACTTCCTACACTACGTTTGCCGAGTCCTGGAATTTATTTAATTTTTTATTTTGATTTTAAATCATCACTTTATATGCAAGCATACAGTCATTGTAATAAAATACCAATGTTCTTGGAGAATTTAATTCAATTTATATTGTAATATTCCCAACAAATATTGCTTGTTTGTACATGTTATATGAAGGTGGAATGAGGGAGGTTAGTATATTGTTTTAATCCTGTGAGTCGGGTTCAAACTTTTCATGTTTTGTTCGGAAGTATTTACGTGGAATAAATTAAAACAATATTTCCATGTCGAGGTATACGGAATATTAAATTATGAGATACCCTGACAGTTCTGTGATATAGGACACTTTGAAAATATAGATTTAGATTTATTTTTTACTACACCTATTATGTTCAATAGTGGACTATTAACAGTTATTGATTGTTATTATTATTGAAAAAGACAACTCCCGCATTAGGAATATAAATTCCTGTGTCGCGGGGGACTTTACAAACATACATGAAACGGACACAAAGGACACCCAGACTCAGAACAACAAATTGTGAATCACACAAAGTGTTGTCCTACGTGGGATTTGAACCCACGACACTTGGCGTAGTAGGAAGCGGCGTGGCGACCGCTTAAGCCACTAGGCCAACCGTGCAGTCATATAGATGTAGATGTTGTTTTCTTTTATACGATTTAAATATTAATCACTGCTGACTGTTAGACTGCCTTGTTGGTCCAGTGGTTAGAATATGCGGCTGCTGATTAAGATGTCTCAGGTTCGATGATCTGCAAATATTTGTTTCGGAGTCTATGTGTTATTTATGTATAATACGTATGTTTTTTTTTTAAAGTATATCAGTTGTCTAGTACCCATAATACAAGCTCTGCTTAGTTTGTGACTAGATTGCGTTGTGTGTAAGATGTCTTAATCATTTATTATTATTTATTCATCATTTTCATCAACAGTTATAAAATAGGCCACTGCTAGACATTATTCTCTCCTTCGAAAGGAATTTTTGGCCTACTATAGCACACATAATGGGCGGGTCGAATCAACGTTTGTTTCAAATTTTCCTTCTCAGGATGTTGTTCTGCTTACGTTATTTTCTTAGTCACTTTTACGACACCCAAGGAATTAATAGAGATGGTGACAATTTATGTATTTTCTAAATTTTGATGCTGTATTTTGGCTGCTGATCAAGAGGTCTCGGGTCCGATTTCCGGGTCGGACCAAATGTTTGTGTCATCCACAAATATTTGTTTCGGAGTCTAGGTGTTTTTTATGTATAATATGTGTGTATTTACAGGAAAAAAACATATGTTTATACATTTATATCAGTTGTCTAGTAAACATAATACAAGCTCTGCTGACTTTGGGGCTAGATGACGTTATGTGTAAGATGTCTGAAATATGTATGTATGTAAATATGTATGTAATCCGTCACTACACGGAAGAAAATTAATACGATGATTATAAAGACTTTAGATGTCTTTAGAGGGAAAGTGTAAGTCTATTGTAAGTGTATATGTACCTAACTAATTAAAATCAGCACAGTAGTTTATACACTACCAGTAAGGCACTGAAAGCGACCTAGTACTACCAAGTCATTGATTTCTTTCCAACGGAACACCTACATACCTTGTTATAAAAATACCAGGCGGAGATCACCGTGATGATATGCCCCGTGGGGATTCAAGTGGACGGATCAATTAAAGAAAGTAATCACAAGTACGTTGCTGGCCTCTAAATCCCATTACATACAAAAGTCATTCAGGGAAGCTAGTGAAAATAAATATATCTAAACGAACCACAGACTAGCGAACGTCACAAAGTGATTCATTTAAGAGCTTGCACAACAGAGATGCTCTGAGTTATTTAATTAAGCTTCAATTCTAAATCCCGTTTAGTGACGGAGTACTCTGGACAAGCGATAGCAGTAATGAATGAATAGTCGAGTTTCCAGTGAAACAGTGTAATTCGTTCTAAGCTGTATTTTAACAACTTGACCAGATGTGATAAGATTTAATTGGGATTGTAGCGTTATTATTACGTTTTATATTTTACACCAAATAAAGTTATTAAATTATAGGTATATATGATAATTTCAGCGTTTCTTCTGGACAAAGATAATAACCCACAGTGCCTAAAAACGAAAGTTTTTAACCAGTACGTCCTACCTGTCATGACATACGGAGCCGAAACGTGGACACTTACGGTGCGGTTGGTCCACAAGCTCAAAGTTACTCAGCGTGCAATGGAAAGGGCTATGCTCGGCGTTTCTCTGAGGGATCGTATCAGGAATGAAGTTATCCGTCAGAGAACTAAAGTCATCGACATAGCCCACCGGATTAGCAAGCTGAAGTGGCAATGGGCTGGCCATATTAGCCGCAGAACTGATGACCGTTGGGGTAGAAGAGTTCTGAAGTGGAGACCGCGTCTCGGCAAACGTAGTGTGGGACGCCCACAGGTCAGGTGGAGTGATGATTTGCGCAAGATGGCTGGCAGGAGCTGGATGCGAGAAGCCCAAAATCGATCAAAGTGGTGTGCAATGGGAGAGGCCTATGTCCAGCAGTGGACTGATATAGGCTGATGATGATGATGATGATGATGATGAAAGATAATAATGTAAATTATTACTATTTATTAAAACCATTATAGTACTTTTTCGCTTCAATTCCTTTAGGAAAGCATCATTGAATATGCATTTACTATTTATTTCAAACTTTTCAGTATAAAATGTCTAGTAGTAGAGCCACGCTGATTTCAGCACGAATGGACCGGCTCGACCCGGCCAGTACTACCCTCACACAGAAGACCATCCTAATAATGACAGCATTTTTGCTGTCGTATTTCGTTAGTGAGTGTGAGACCAGAGGCCCAATCACTCTGGATCATTTTCTCGGTCCCCGGAGACCGGGAGAAAGATGCAGAAATATCTGACCAGGCCGCCATGGTATGGGTCACCATGCTGCATTGCCTACTCTCACAAACTCATGCTTTCCATCAGGCAGAGTACAGTCACTTTGGTAGGCTTAAAAATAAAAAAAATACAAAAGAACAGAAAAACCAAATAAAGTTTTCCAAAAATAGTCTTGCTAGCTTATTCTTAGCTATGTTCATCACTTTAATAAAAAACTATTTCATCAATCATCATCAACAGCCTTTAACAGCCCACTGCTGAACATAGGCCTGTCCTTAGAAAGGAGGTATTGGCCTACTATACCACGCTGGCCAGACGGGTTGGTATAGGGTTGGTTTCAAGTTTTCCTTCTCTTTGCATTGATGTTTTCTTGCGTAGTTTATCACTTAGTCGCCTTTTACGACACCCACGTGCGATGAATAGGGGTGGTGACACTCTGTATTCTTAATCCGTCACCACACGGACAATAAAAAATATTTAACCAGACATAAATCACTGACATCACGAAAATTACTTTTTGTAACTGCGTTTTATTACACTGATTAACGAGTTTTTGCACCGTTTGAAGTAATACTTTGGTATTTAAAATATATTAAAAGTAATCTATCTAATTATTGAGGTCTTTGTCTCCTTAGGATTTGAAGACACATGAGTCTAGACTTGAATGATCATTATGGATGTTAAAAGTAAAAATCACCTTTTTTTTATAATTTAGCTCGTAGACATTGAACGTTGATATCACAACTTTTCTACTTTCGTGACTGAAAACGATAAGCTTTATTTAAAGTTTTTTTTTTCAATGCTATAGCCTTCAAAGGGACTCTACCTTGTCTGATGAAAAGCATGAGTGGAATCCAAGAGACCGTGCTTATTGTGAATGTTGACAATGCAGCATGGTACCCCGCACTATGGCGGCCTATTGAGAAACTTCTGCATCATTGTGCATGTTCTCGCGCTCACCAACAAAACAATACAACACAAATGCTGTCGGGAATATTACTAACACTAGTGGTTAGAAACTTCACTTAATATAAACCATTTTTAACCGACTTCAAAAAAAAGGAGGAGGTTCTCAATTTGTCGGAATTTTTTTTTTTTTTACTTATTTTTATGTATGTTCAGCGATAATTTCGTCGTTTATGAACCGATTTCAAAAATTCTTTTTGCATTGGAATGGGCGTAGCTTACAGGTGTTTCCATCGTCACCATATCGAGATCTGATGATGGGATCCCAAGGAAATCGAGGGAAATCCTCAAATATCATAGGCACAATTGTCACGATTTGGGTACTCGGAATAGTTTTTCATTGAAGTCGGTTCCTTTTTGTTAAAATTATATATAAACGTTGAAATAATCATATTAATTTATAAATAGAGTTCAAATAACAGTAACGTACTTTCTGTGAACAAAAGATGAGTAGAACTACTACCACCGGCCTGAATCAGCATAGCTTTACTAATTCGGATAATCAGACAATTTTCGTGTTTGGAGTATATTTCTACTTATTTTTACATTCTTTTTATTAGCTTCACCTGTATCTTTGTAACCGACTCCTTTGGGTGAGATTTTGACCCATTTTAAACGGCCAGATTTCGTTCAAACTTTGTAGATTTATTGAAGAACGATGATCATCCTCCTAGCCATTATTCCGAAGTTTACTTGGGGTCGGCTACTAGTTCAATCGGTTTTACCTGAATTTCAGTTTTTACACGGAGCGACTGGCTTCGGACCTCCGCAACCCTGAGGGAGAACTGAAATACGAAGATTGAACTAGTTGTCAGTAGATTTGAGGGCATGGACTTCCCAATGAAGATTGGCATAGTCGTTCATGACAACCGGGACCGACGGCTTTACGTGTTTTCCGAAGCACGAGCGTGAATCACCGCCAAACTTCCAAACTCCGGGCAGCTATTAAGAATTTCCTAAGAAAATCCCAATAACACTTTTTGGCCCGACCCGGGATTTGAACCCGAGACCTCTTGATTATCAGTCGCCTACGCTGACCACTAGACCAACTAGGTACGATGATAATACACGAATTTGAAAAAAAAAACTAAAAATAAAAACTTTTAAAGTAAGGAGATGGTCCATAATGTATGGACCAAAAACCCAGAATCGATTGGGACTAAATCGGTATCAGTAGTTTCATTATACTGTACAATGTACCCCACCGAAAGCGCAATGCCCAAATCAATGGGGTGTAAGAGCTATAGACTGACAAAGTCTATAAAAAATCATGAGTTACTTGTTATTCTTATCAGTTTATAGAATACTAGTTGACCCAGCGAACTTCGTACCGCCCAACTTTAAAATTCCAGAACTTGATCGCAGCGCCACCTACCGGGTCCAATTGCGAATCTAAACCATTCCCAGATCCCCTTGAACACACAAAAAAAAATCATCAAAATCGGTCCAGTCGTTTGAGAGAAGTTCAGTGACATACACACTCACAGAAGAATTATATACATATATAAAGATAAGCGATATTCTAACGACTATTAGATTACTATACAGGATTATTATACTATTGTTTACTATCAACCATTTATGTTTACATTACTTATTACCCAAAAACATAACATTTTTTTTTTTGAAAAAAAAAAAAAACCATTCCAGCTTGCTTACTGAGCTGTTAAGAGAAAGAAATGACAATAGCATGCAAAAGAGTTGTTAGTTTATGACGCCGTTTTACTGAAATACTATACTAATGCTTGTATTGGACTCTAAACTAGTTGTACATATTACTGCTCGACGTAGTGATTACTCAGTTGAATGTTATAACTTTTACAGTAATCCTATTATTAATGTTGATCAGTAATAATGATTGTTTATGTAAAAACTGGAAACTCATCATCAATCAACAAGTAACTCATGATTTTTTCAAACACACTTTGTCAGCCTATAGCTCATATACCCCAATGATTTCGGCTTACGGTGGAGTAAATTGTGCATTTTATTAAACCTACTGATACCTATTTAGTCCCAATCGATTCTGGGTTTTTTTGGACCATCTCTTTTGTCTGTTTTAGTCTTTCTAAAAAAATAGTTTTATAAAGCGTGGAGCGACACGCTTTGTTACATTAAAATTATTTTCTACTATTTAGTTTAAAAGCGTGTTTGTTTAGTTTTTCAAAACTATTTTTTTTTGTACATTACGGTTGCTTGAACTCCAGTAACACGTTAAAAGATTAAGTCAGTGGGTATACTAAATGGTTTATCGTGGGTGAAGTTTCTAACGGTCAATAGACATATTAGACCTACACATTGAAATAGAACGAGAACTCCAATTCATCTTTATATAACATATAGATGAGGCAACTTATAAGACCGTAATTATAAGTAATCCACGTCCTAATGAATACCTTGGTTAATTAGATATATAGGTAATTATAATATTCTTCCTTTTATCACGTTCATCCTGGACCAATCTTCACTAATTTCTTATTCATATCTACGATTATAGTGAATACGGAGAATAATGCTGTTTTTCATATTTAAACAAATAGACAATTTTGTGTATTTCATAAATAAACAATTTGTGCTAATCCTAATCTCTTTCTAAGATTTTTAATCTGGATACAAAGTAGGTTTATGTTATAGGTTATTTACTTTTATTGTTAAACCAACAGCGTTATAATACACAATCATCTTTTTATCATTATTTTTAAACCCTACTTTTGCTATGTAACAATTGATAACATACCAGTAAATGTATGGTTCAGAATCTACCAAAAATCTTATAATGCTTTTTAAACGGATCACTGAATAGAAAAATAGCCTCAACACATTCTCAATGTATCTCAAAGATCTATCTAATGATACCCCATACTACTGAATAGATGAAAAGAAAAACTCCAGAAAGAATGTCAGAAAAGTATTGATGATAACTCGAGAAACCTCTAGTTTTTCTTATGGCGGCTCCACATTAGTGCCGTGAATTCGCGGCGCAAGTTTTGACCTCCACATTCACGGGATGTTCACAGTCGTTTGTGAAACCCGCCGCGAAATGGACGTAGAAGCTGCTGCTGCAATAACTTTGTTTGCTGTGGCAACATATCACTAGGTATACGTCCAAAACAAGAACACGAATTACTACCATATATACAAAATAACAAACCCTTTTACGATATAAACGATAACTGGACAGCAAAGAATATTTTTTATTCTTTAATTCTTTGGGCCGTGATTGGCCGTGAATGTGTGGATGAATGTGGATGGATGGATATATACGCGTGAACCCCGCGCGAACGGGGCGCGAACCCTTTGTCGCGGGACAAAATAACGACTCTGATCGAGGAACAGGCGTGAATGCGCGTGAACCACGTGAAAACCATCCACATTCACTTTCACGCGTATTCACGGAGCTTTGCGGTACTAATGTGGAGCCGCCGTTAGAATATAGTACGGTAGTCTACTCATACGCCACTAATTGTCCGGATTTAGTTCAGGGTTTCTGTTCTGTTAGCTCGGTTTTTTTAGTAATTTTGTCTTTCTAAAAAAATAGTTTTAAAAAACTTAACAAACACGCTTTTAAACTAAAACGTAGAAAATAATTTTAATGTAAAAAGCGTGGGGCGAAGTTGTTGAAAATATTTTCAGAAAGCACCCCACGCTTTGTTACATTAAAATTATTTACATTTAATATGTATAATATTGTTAGAATCCAGAAGTGAAAAATAATAAAAATAATTATAATTCTAAACAATTTACTTTAATTCTAAACAATTTATTTCATTAATTACAAAATAATCTTAGGAATGCAATTTAGATAAACAACCGTTAATTAAGTAACGAATCTAAACAAATTACAGTTAGTTATACAGCGAGGGCGGTCACATAGGGCTGTACTAGCTGTTAGACAGATTTCCTCGCACCCACCGCAATTCAGACAGTACTAACTTGTCAAAGACAGCTTTCCACGTCTGTTAACAGAGTAGTACTAATTGTCCAAAGACAATGATCCACACTCCGCGACGCATTCGTAAGAAAAGCGTCCCGATACAACAGAGCACTCCTATTTATACCCAAGCGCAGTGAAGTGATGGCGCCACAAAAAATGACAACTACTGCCGTTGTGGCTTATACGGCCTCTCCTGACACCCTGACGTCCTCGGCAGGTCCGGATGACCACACTTCTTCATTGTTCTCATTCGCGGTTACTGGAACATGTACAAAAATAAAAGTTTATTAGACGCCTCTGTAAGTACATCATCGTCCAATTGGTCAGTTACTGAAAACAGTTATCAAATTTATCGTAAACAGTTAGAGTTAACGAATAGTTTTCAAGATAATAACAGTTAACACGAATAGGAAAGGTTCGAACCTCGAAGGAAAAGAGTGAAAGATTATTTATAATCCGCGCCAGATTAGAAACAAACACATTTAAAATAAAACTATAAGTTTAGTACTAACACAAGAGTAGACTTCAGCATGAAGGTCTACCGTTACCATAAGAACAATAATATCATAAGAACAGTTACCATAACAACAGTTATCATAAGAACAATTATCATAAGAACAGTTATCATAAGTGTCTGGGTCTTAAACATTTAAACTTAAACTTAACAAGACCACGAGTTTGGGGCTGGTTACCCTGTCCATGGGTCTTAAAACCTCTCTCAACAAGACCACAAGTTTGGGGCTGGTTACCCTGTCCATGGGTCTTAAACCTCTCTCAACAAGACCACGAGTTTGGGGCTGGTTACCCTGTCCATGGGTCTTAAACCTCTCTCAACAAGACCGCGAGTTTGGGGCTGGTTACCCTGTCCATGGGTCTTAAACCTCTCTCATCAAGACCACGAGTTTGGGGCTGGTTACCCTGTCCATGGGTCTTAAACCTCTCTCATCAAGACCACGAGTTTGGGGCTGGTTACCCTGTCCATGGGTCTTAAACCTCTCTCAACAAGACCACGAGTTTGGGGCTGGTTACCCTGTCCATGGGTCTTAAACCTCTCATCAAGACCACGAGTTTGGGGCTGGTTACCCTGTCCATGGGTCTTAAACCTCTCATCAAGACCACGAGTTTGGGGCTGGTTACCCTGTCCATGGGTCTTAAACCCCTCTCAACAAGACCACGAGTTTGGGGCTGGTTACCCTGTCCATGGGTCTTAAACCTCTCTCATCAAGACCACGAGTTTGGGGCTGGTTACCCTGTCCATGGGTCTTAAACCTCTCTCATCAAGACCACGAGTTTGGGGCTGGTTACCCTGTCCATGGGTCCATTCCAATATACATACCTCATGCTCTCCACCATCCGCCATACATTGCATCACACCTCACGCACACGGTGAACAGGCGGAAGGTTGCATCTCGAGCACACGGAGAACAGACCGCAGGTCCGCTTATCACTGAGCGGCATGCAGGACGCAAGTCCGCACCTCACGATACAGCGAGTAGGCCGCAAGTATGCGCCTCACCAGGCAGCAGCAGACACCAGGTCACAGCCCGGGCTCGGCTCGCGTAGATTGCACCTTGCACAGTGACGAGGCTCTCTCAACGCATCGTTGTCATCTAAGGAGAGCATGAAACATTGCATTAGTTTTGGATACAGTATTACTTTAACGTCACCAATATGCTTTATTATCGTCATGAATAATCAGAGCTTTTAGAAGGCGATACTAGCAAGCAAAGCTTTTAGGATATTTAAAAATAACAGTGCCCTCAGTATGTACGCAGTAATACCGTCGGGAATGTTACTAACTTTCGCATATCTCTCAGGACGCAAGACCCGGAGGATGTCAGAAAATGTTACAGAAGTCTCACGGTACTCGGTTAGGGATGTTCCCAATAATCGCAAAGCTCTTAGGATATGATACCGGGTCAACAAGTTTGGTTATGTCTGCAGCTTGACGATTGGCGTCAAGCAAACCCGAAACATGTCCAAGTATGCCCACGCAGTGAATTCGAGTTCAGACTAATTGCCCTCAAAGTCATTTTATGGACCACGGCTTGTCCGACAGGTGTCGTTCAATCACTTACTGTAATAGGCCACCGTCTGCTTATAGTCGATCGTCTCGAGTCTGTAGTTAAACCTTACCATTTTAACCTTTTTACCTTTCTGCTACGGCGGCCAGTCCCAATGGTGACCAACCAAAAACACAGTAGACACTACAGCACGCAAGTACTTGTCTAACACAGGTGTACGCCTTTGGTTCGATGAGACGGCCACCCAACATGACCCGAAAGAGCTCAGGCGTAGGACCGTCGACTCTTTGTACTCATTCGAGTCACGGAGCGTTGCCCACAACTTTTAACTTCGGGCCGTGACAAGCATATCTATAATTAGAAGTACACAGTATTATTAGTTATTGTTTGTTCAACCCAGAAATCGAACCTATATTGAACAGTAGTCGCATACACTAACTGTCGGCCCAAAAAAGCAGTCGAAACCATCACTAGTACTGACGTTTCAATAAATACCTCTGTCAGGAAGAAAAAGATCACAATAACCTGATCTGGCTCGTAACGTGCTTATGAACATGTTATTAATCTTGATCCCATATGAATGTCACACCTTTACGATCAAGTTTGCTACAATGATTTTGTGTATGATCTTAAAATTGAACACCTGAAATAGCCAGTCAGGCACGAAGATTATCTTTCTGAAACACTAATTGGTACTCTCACAATGACTAGTGCTTAAATCTCATTTTAGCTCGGTCTAACCTGACCATTAATCATTATTGTTTCACAAACAACATAACATAGTTCATTTAATACCTGACACTAATGAGGGTATTTAAAACCTTTCATAATGTTTCTATAACATCAAGAATAGCATGTTATGTAGACGTACTATTAAGATCGATAGACATGCAGTCTTTACCGGTATCAATACTTTGCATTTCGATAAACATTAAAACATAACTAACAAACGATATGTTTTGCCTTATCATAAGAGATCTTTCTTTAACATTTACAATTTGTTGTCGATGTTGTGTAAAACCTATTAGATTACATTTAAAATATGAAGTTCCAGTTTGGAGTCCACTATAGAAGGTTCATAGAAGTCTCTTTACTTTTTTTTTTTTTCTTTGAACCATAAATAACAAGTGAAGTCTCTTTCGTACTACCTACTCTGAACTATTAAATAAATTTAACATCATAACTTTAGAATTTAAACATTTACCACTATGTTATTACGCTTCATAGATTTTACAATAACAGTTGACTAATGCAATCACCAGTAAATAATGTGACATAGTACATCTACCGGCGGATGATAAGAGTTCCTCAAGCTGTTTTAAATAGGCTCCGTCAGGACTAGCTCTGCTGTCCACGCACCCTATCGCCGTATTGTGAATAGTTACAACACATATTTAGGCCCTAAATATATAAGAACTGCCCATTCATTGAATTATCAAAATAAAAATGATCTAGTAACTTAGTGTACACTTTGCATCTATTTATAATCAGACAAGTATCTATCTTTCGTTCCCAAAAATAAAGATAAATGAATTAACGTGTGTGGGTATTATGTCTTGTCATACTTACTGTGTCAGTTTAACTTCGTATGATTTTAAATCGATAAAAAGTTACTTGGCCGTCTAAGTAACAGGTTCGATTTGCATTAGGCAGCCACTACAACCGTTATTAATTCATCATCCATTCGTTAAAAAATTCATAACCATAGTAAATAACGCCTAGTTTATTATGCACAGGTGGGGTGGATACAAAAATTCGAAAAGTTTTAATCTCGTTAAACAAAATATTTGCAATAACAAACGGTATAAAAGTTCATTGTTAAAATTCAACCAACTAAGATCATTACTTAAGCTCTTTCGTTAAACCACAGCTTTGCATCAGCTTTAAGGCATTTTCCGATACACCCCAAGCAGTCGCGATATTTTTATCACTTTAAAGTACGCACACGATTTACATTCGTACACTACATATCAAAATTATGTTAAAATAAATCACAACTCAACATAAATATGATTTGATCTTACCAGTACAGCGTCAAATACAACTCACAAGTTTTTCATAACTGAAGCTTCCAACCTTCTCTCATAACCGTGTCGGCACTGGTTGACCACATTGTACACCTTGTACATTGGCACGAATGCAGTTTCCATCGTTTAGCACAATGTTTACTATCTGAAAAGAAAGCATTTTAAACACGAACAAACATAGCGTGAAGTACAAGTACCCTCATTATTTTATTAAAATGATCGTTTTAAAACCGTTTGTAATTGTCACTAAAAACCAAATATAGAAGTCGTCACTTCCTTTACGATTTTTATATTTGCTATGTTTTGACTTTGTTTTGATTTTTGACTTTGATTTAGAGCGGATAAGAATATCACAAAAGTCGGAATCCCCTAATTAAAAATCACAACGAACACTGAATTTCGATAGCGTTCAAATGAGCACTAATAGTGTGCAATGCCCTTTTTTTTGTTTTTTTAACGAATGATCGCGTTTATCGTTCCCGGGACCTCTGCGGCGAATCACTGCGTATATTCACTTTGGTTCTATATCGACAGACAGACAGCGCGATCTATTGTGCATTTGTCAATGCTCTCTATCGTAAGACACACCTAGATAATGAAGTATAGGCAAATTAAATGAAAATATCTAACTAAATGTCGGTAGTTGATCGTTTCCCAAATATTGAAAATTAATAATTTGTGAACGTAGATCGATCCAACTTCTGATGTTAGAATCCAGAAGTGAAAAATAATAAAAATAATTATAATTCTAAACAATTTACTTTAATTCTAAACAATTTATTTCATTAATTACAAAATAATCTTAGGAATGCAATTTAGATAAACAACCGTTAATTAAGTAACGAATCTAAACAAATTACAGTTAGTTATACAGCGAGGGCGGTCACATAGGGCTGTACTAGCTGTTAGACAGATTTCCTCGCACCCACCGCAATTCAGACAGTACTAACTTGTCAAAGACAGCTTTCCACGTCTGTTAACAGAGTAGTACTAATTGTCCAAAGACAATGATCCACACTCCGCGACGCATTCGTAAGAAAAGCGTCCCGATACAACAGAGCACTCCTATTTATACCCAAGCGCAGTGAAGTGATGGCGCCACAAAAAATGACAACTACCGCCGTTGTGGCTTATAATATTATAATTCAAACAATATGTACGTAATACGTAAAATAATTTGTTATAATAGAATGTGTAAGTTTTTGGCTTTAAAATAAATGAAACAAACAACAATATCTGAAGAATATATTAATGACAAATATCCATCTTTATTTTGGCTCGTAACAGGAAAATCCACTGTCAAATAATCCCCGTCACTCTTAATCAATTTGCGAATGCTGGAGTCTCCATTTTGTTCATATTATGACAAATACTTAAAACGAGATATACTTCATTTGAAAACTCAAGATTAACTTGGTGAAGGGAGCGTTACATTCTAATTTTATGGCTTATAGTAGATATATTTATTTTTCGTTGAAAAGTTACATTTTCCAGATATTTATGATAGCAGTCTGTTTGTACTTACGACGTTTTCAGTCTAATTACCTTTAAAATGAAGAAAATTAAGAACGTGCTTCAAAGAAGATCAGTAGATCATCCAGTTAACAAGATGATGAGTTATTTTTAGAGAAGTAATATTATATACATGTAGTGACTAAACCTCACGAATACTCGTAAAATAGATTCAGTTGACAAATTTTGCGACGAGTTCTAGTTACCTAATTATTTATGAATATGTGTGTGTGTGAAATTTGCATAAATGACTCAATTATTCACAAATCACCTAGGCTTAATACTGTCTGCAGCCGTTAGATAGCGGTGGTCGCCAGAATGGGGAGGGATGATTAGCTACCCAACTAATCATCCCTCCCCATTCCCCCCGTTCTTAATAACCTTATTAAAACAATATTCTAACACGCACATACCCGAATGTTTATTGTTATCTAAACTAAGCATATTATGTGATATACATGTTAGACGACGACCCACAACACTTGGCATAATACGAAGCGGCGTGGCGACCGCTTAAACCTTTATTAAGTATTATTTTCAAAGATTTTGTAACTTTGATTGAAAACAAAGTGTATTTCTTGAAGTAATGCAAGAAATATATTCTTAATATTTATACTATTGATTCTTTAGTTCTCCATAAGACGTTAACTGAATACTGAACGTATTGCATATGATAAACAAAAGAGCTTGGCACTCGAATGAATTCTCAAGAAAGAAATATCGTATTGCGGTGTGGGGCGGACACTAGAACAATTGTGGCCCAAGTTATGAACCAGCGAGGTTTAGGCCTGATAAAAAACCTTGAGGTTGAAGATCTCGGATCCTATGTGGAGTAATAATACTTATGAACCGGTTAAATAGCAACCTCGGTAACATATTGGCTGCTGTGCTTGAGATCTCTGATTCGATTCCCGGTTCGGACCAAATGTTTGTATAATCTGCGTATAAGTTTCGAAGATTGAATGTTTTCTATGTATAATAATTAAGTATTCATATACAAAAAAAAAATAGGTGTGATATAAATATCAGTTGCCTAATACCCATAGTACAAGATCTGCTTAGTTTGAGACTAGATTAGATAAGATTTCAGAAAGCTAGTCAAGACGTAGTTAAGGATTAACACACTGAATCCTTTCTGGGGTAATGACCAGTGTAGTACCTTGAATATTGGTATATTTTTATTATTGTAATGTTACACGCGTACCATATAAGTAGTATTTCAGTATGGGAGCTCTGCGGCTACTAAAGGCCACTTCAGTTTGCTAATCTGGTCAGTTATGTCGATGACCTTAGTTCTCTGACGGATCACTTCATTGCTGATACTATCCCTCGGAGAAACGCCGAGCATAGCCCTTCCCATTTTCAATTTCTGAGGTAGGGCACAGGATACTTTTTAACGCGATAGCCGATTTACAAGTGACTGGAGCCGCGGGCAAATGCTAAAACTAAATATAAATATTCAAATTATAATATTATTAGTCTAGTAATTCAATCTCCTGTATCTTGCGTATATACAACCCAATTTCAAATGCAACTGCTGTGTTTGGCACAAGAGCTATTTTAAAAAAAGTGCAACATTTTTGAGTCAAATACTATTTATTTATGTATACCATAGTAATAAGGGGTAGGCGCCAAATGACATCGTTAAAATAACAGAACCATCGCACACATGTACACTCGGCATGAGCAATACCTACTTGAAATTATCTTTTTTTTAAAGACAACTCCCGCATTAGGAATATAAATTCCTGTGTCGACTTTACTTTACAAACATACATGAAACGGACACAAAGAACACCCAGACTCAGAACAACAAATTGTGAATCACACACATTGTGTTATCCCACGTGGGATTTGAACCCACGACACTTGGCGCAGTAGGAAGCGGTGTGGCGACTGCTTAAGCCTCTAGGTCTACCGAGCAGTCGAATATTTTTTGCTGAAGTAACCGGTATTGTAGTGTATGCGATTATTCGAGTTACTCGAACAAGCATACATACGCTGTCTCGGGTGCCACGGCTAGCAACACTGCCGGCAAACTGTCACTGTCAACACGCGCATGGCGCGGAGAGGTGTAGTGAAGGGGAGAGTAAAATACGTTGTGTCGTGAGCATTGTCGAGCCAGTGTTTAGTTATTGCAGGTTGAAAGGAACTAAACAAACACTATAAGTGGCGACGAGGTAAAAAAGGTACCTAAGATTTGTCAATAAACCTTTAGCACAGTCGTTTAATTACAAACCAAAGCTATACCTTCATTTTGAAATCAAAAGCATTTTCCGTATTATTGCAACATAAACACTAATATTACAACACATTTGATGGTTCCTAACTTTAAATTCGATACAACGCGATGTACCAGGTAACTAATAAGCTTTTTATACAAATCCGCTTATTTTCACCTGGCCTATAAAGTAAACAGAGTATAAACTTGGGGCTGCAGGAGCAATATGTTGTCAATATT
Source organism: Phragmatobia fuliginosa (assembly GCA_932526445.1). NCBI lineage: Eukaryota > Metazoa > Arthropoda > Insecta > Lepidoptera > Erebidae > Phragmatobia > Phragmatobia fuliginosa. The sequence goes on from OW052065.1 coordinate 857,039, forward strand.
ACACTTCCAGCTAAATTAATAGAATAATAGAAATCTGTTAAATAAGACTGAAGAAAGACAAAACTGTCAATTAACCTTATCAGTGAGGTTTTGAGGGACATGTTTTATCTACAATGATTTATACATACCCTAATACTCAAAGAGAAAGCGCTATAAATAAGAATAGTTCATTGACAAAGTGATACTATTTAAAAAGAATAGAAAATAGATATTAAAGGTATAATTATTTTATTTTACAAGTTACATACATATATGTTTTAACTACCTGCTACATGGCAGTATTCATGTCTTATTCTTCTATTAACCTTGTGGACACATGTATTAAAGAGAAATGTTGTGTATGGCATTTGCACTGACATTTACCTCAGTATGCAAAGAGAAAGAAATTTAAAAATAATTATTAAACATATCTCACTGTGTGAGATAAAAGAAAAAAAGGTGGATAATGGCAACTAGAAGTGATTCCTTGGATAATACATATCAGTTCAAAGATAGTTTGAAGATAGAACTTAGATTACTAATAGCAACTAACCACAACTTATAGTATTACTACTGTAAAATAATGTGGTGGGCAGGCATCATCTTGCTGTTAGTAAATTGCACTGTATAGGTTAAGTTCATTTAAATTTCTATAATAGAAATAGAAAAATATTTTAACAGTATAAACAAATGATATTGTTAGACGGTGTTATTGAATGAAGATTACTTAGTGATAGTTGCTTCCCTTTAAAGGTATACAATATGTGTAAGCAAATTCACATATTGACGGACAGACATTATTATTTGTTTTCAAAGTGCCTCCCTAGATAGTATTATTTTTGTACATATGCCATTTAGAATAAATAACTTGAAGTTCCATATATTATATACAATAAAAAACATAATAATAATAAGATAAAGTTATAATGTTCTAAGGTTGGTAAGTAGATGGTAATATAATAAAAATAACAAGAAAATATATATATATATAATGTATACAAACCGTGGAGTTGCATTAGGCTAAACAAATTGTTATGTTCAAGAAAAGTAAACTGATCTCGCATTGTCTTAGATATTTGCGATTGGGAGGGTAGATGTGAATTGATGATTAATGTTATGTTTCTGTACGTGAATCTTTTACAGATATTTGTGTACATTGGACCTTGTTGTCATTGACATATGTAAACCAGATATGTGTAACACAGGAGTGATTGATTTAAAAGATGTATAATCTTTCAAAATGCGAAATCACTCTTTAAATCTTTGGATTTGAAAATACATCTTTAACTCACTACATTAAGATTGATTTTAGTCACATGGAATGATTAAAACTAACAGATCAGATATGTAGATGTAGTATGAGACGATAGATACAGAATATTGTGAAATGAAAAGAGATAACATGCGCACTCTAAGAAATACAATGATGATACACAGTAAATTAGACTCTCTTGTGTTATTGTTATTTATATTTGCGAGTATATATGAAATTTGGTTATAGAAAGTATTTTTAAAATATAAATTTCTTTGCATTTTACATTAAGTATTTTGACGCAATATTCAATAATAATAGTTTGTGGCTGAAGCTCATGTCTGTAATTTTGTTTATAATTGTAAACTTAAACGAAAAATAGTTAAAAACAAAACAATTCGCGTGCGCGTTTGTAAACAATTTTACAATCAATCAATCAAATTTTAAAACAATTTAACAATCGACTGCACGGTTGGCCTAGTGGTTTAAGCGGTCGCCACGCCGCTCTCTACTGCGCCAAGTGTCGTGGGTTCGAATCCCACGTGGGATAACGCTTTGTGTGATTCACAAATTGTTGTTCTGAGTCTGGGTGTTCTTTGTGTCCGTTTCATGTATGTTTGTAAAGTCCCCCGCGACACAGGAATTCATATTCCTAATGCGGGAGTTGTCTTTTTAAAGAAAAAAAAAAGAGAATTACATTTAAAGCGTTTATAATGTATTGAGGGAATGAAAGAATCAATACCTACATGGATTAATAGACATTTGCATCATATCATGGTCAACTGAACGAATCATGTCACAGAAAGAAAAATAATGAAAACATTTATTCTAATGACATTGCAACACATTCAATTAATATTTAAAGAAATGGCATTAAATAGTAAAAGGTATATTAAGCACATTTAAATACATGTTACCTGAGAGGATCAGGATAATCGGTTTAACTAATTATATAATGGTTCACCCGTTCGGTGTGATATTCTACACTGATAACGGTGAACAAATTAACGAAAATCATTTTCATTCATTTGTTGTTGGAAAATGGTTGACAACCTTCATTAAATTGATAACAGTCGGACATTTCAAATGAATGTCTCCATTAAATTGGAATTGGTTGACAACCTCCATTAAATTGGGAAATGTATTATGGTTCAAATGAGCACCTCCATTAGATTGGAAAATGGTTGACAACCTTCATTAAATTGATAACAGTCGGACATTTCAAATGAATGTCTCCATTAAATTGGAATTGGTTGACAACCTCCATTAAATTGGGAAATGTATTATGGTTCAAATGAGCACCTCCATTAGATTGGAAAATGGTTGACAACCTTCATTAAATTGATAACAGTCGGACATTTCAAATGAATGTCTCCATTAAATTGGAACTGGTTGACACCTCTCATTAAATTGAGAACAGTCCACGCTGTGAAAGCATTGGATGACGCCTGTTTAAACATAATGAGCGGTGACACCTATATCATCCTAATAACAGGTGACGCCTCTATCATCTTAATAACAGGTGACGCCTGTTGTGTAACTTCTAATGTTAAGTGGTACATAACTCAAACTGTGAGGTTATCAGATGATGTCTGGTAGTCCGGATGCAGGTAACACCGTAAGAACTTAGTAACGTAAAGTACAGGTGATGTCAATAAGTACATGAGGTAAAGCGACGTAGTTTTATGTATGTAAAATGAAATGATGTATGATAAATGAAAACTTTACACGGATAGCGCCGTAGTAAAAAGTTGTGTATCGATTTATTTAGAGAATTATAACCGTTTCTAGTGTGTGGGATTATCCCATTTGCGAAGGAGTGCTTGATGATTCAGGAGCACTTCTATAATGATCAGTATAGGGTTCGATATGTCGATATATCAATGCAGCAATATGCGGTCACGATGCCTGGCTCGGAAATAATACCAGTGACATTGGCGAGTTTTCATAGAGTCTGAGAGGAGGCAGATTGTGGTTATTGAGTTATGTGTAAGTTTGCCATTGAAGACTGTCTGTATAGGTACAAGAAGTGTACATATGTTGTTGGTTCAGTCATCTATTAGACGTCTGGCGTACAGCACTATTTGTTAAAAAAGAAAAGGTTGGAATACCTTTTAAGAGGAATATAAATTGTCATGGTGGTTTCTAAATTTTGTCAAAATCGTTGGAATTTACAGGATAAGAACCTTGGTTACATGTTGTTTATGGTTTATATCTTATTTTGAAACTTTTGTTTTGGAAGTTAAATTACGTACAATAAACTTATTCACTACGTACGACGTGTCTCACTCAAACGTTCGCTGCATTGGGCGTGACCCATCCCAGAACCGGCAGTGATAGTGTTATATTCTCATATTATATTGTATATGAATAAGGTTTATTACTAAGACTATATAAAACTAAAATATTATTATTCTAAATTGTAAGAGTGAAATCAAAATATTACACCACTCTTTTGAAGTTGATCTGAGCTTCGTGTTTCAGTCACCTTACCGTAAAGTATCTAACTTTACAGCACAGCACACTAAAAAAAAAAAAAAAAAATTTATTTGTTTAAATTTGTTAAAATATTGTAACTTGTATCTGACACTCTCTTTTGGGGTGGAGATGCTTATGCTTAGGAGGAAAGGTATGGGCTGCTCTCCACGGTGGTGATCAAAGTACGCGTGGAGAGATCAATCTGGTTTTGATGCTCAATCGAGTGCTACTGCTGGTTGCTAATAAATAGGGTTTTGGCGGTTTCCGCAGTCTCCTTCGATTCGTGATTGTCAGCCGAGGCTTTTAGGCGGTCGTTGGTTTCATTTATCAAGTTCAAATTTCGGAAGCGGAGGCGAGGAAACCTGTACAGGGTGGTGTGTGTTCGGTTGCAGCATTCGCGCTCCGTAAACGTCCTGTTGTTATGCGCAGCTTGTACCAGGGTGCTAATAAGTTGGTACTCGAATTTCATAAGTAAAGACCTATTATAATACGTAGTTTCTTGCGCACCGGATTTAAGTCATTTCGAAATTCGAGATGTGCTTCATAAGTCTGTTTCTAGCCACTGCCCTTCCAGGGGATGGGCTATGTGTGTACTCTAGTGAGTATTTATTAAGAGGGCTTTGCGCCTGCTTTCCGAAATGGAAGTTAGTCTCGTCTTTGGGTGAAGCATTTGAACTATTTGAGTACATTGGAACCCTTTGGTACTTGGTATGCAGTTGATGGATTTCTTCGAAATTTTAGAGTTACTTTCATTAAGCTGGCGGTTTGCTTCTAATTAATAACTTAGAAAGTGACTTCCACGCTTCGCAGCTTCGGTGCACTTGCGATTCGCTTAATATCAACAATCGGTGCGTCATCATCATCATCATCATCATCAACAGCCTTAACAGTCCACTGCTGGACATAGGCCTTTCCATAGAAAGAAGTGGTTCGGTGCTTGAATAGGCTGATTATTGTGGATTCGTACTGGTAGGAAAAGAACTAGACGAATACTTCTTACCAAAGCGGCGGAAGCCGAAAAGTGACGAAACGAGTCGATAAATATATACATATATGGAATATGCGAAAAAAAAAAAAAAAAAAAAAAAGAGTGTGGAATGCTATAGAGGAAAAACGCACAGTAGATGATTAACGTAGCAGCATCATCAGCATCATCTATAATCGATTTCTGTTTCATTCAAAGTTGTAAGATTGTTCATGCCGTCAACCTATTAAAATTTTATTAAGTTTGCCGTTTATTGTAATGCAAAGAAAAAATACAAAAAGGAAGGGATGTAGTGTATGCGATTATTCGAGTTACTCGAACAAGCATACATACGCTGTCTCGGGTGCCACGGCTAGCAACACTGCCGGCAAACTGTCACTGTCAACACGCGCATGGCGCGGAGAGGTGTAGTGAAGGGGAGAGTAAAATACGTTGTGTCGTGAGCATTGTCGAGCCAGTGTTTAGTTATTGCAGGTTGAAAGGAACTAAACAAACACTATAGGTATTATATTACTACTATCTTTTGCTGCTCGCGCCTTCTAGGCGATTGTTATTCTTACGGCCTGGCCACGAGTTTTGGTCTTAGCGAAAAGCGGAGCGGCGTCGGTGAGCGGTGCGTTTTGCACGCCACGAACCCTAGTAGCGGTTAGTTGCAGCGGCGACGGTGGACGTATTTAGGTAGTCGAAACGTGTTAAAAATCATGGCGTTATAAAAATTATCCCCTGTCTGTTTAGAAACAACTTTTTTTTTTAAATATGATAGAATGAGTGCACGAACTAAATAAAGATCGGTATTTAGATGGTGGATTTAGTGACCTATACGAAGGTCCTACCTATAAGAAGTAACTGATGTTTCCAAGTGTTTTGCTAAGTAGGTACTTACAAAGAGAAAAAACTTTAAAAACTTGTCAACTACTTACATTGCGTATAAGACATACTAGTAGTTTCGTGTGTAGTTATATCTACAGACAAAACTACTGATATGTAAACTGTTTTGCTACTTAGGTAAATACTGACAGAGAAAAAAATTAACTTTTAAAACTTGTCAACTATCCACCTACATTACGTAAACATACCAGTAGTTGTGTCAACATATCAGTAGCTTCGTTTGGTAGGTACCTACCTATGTTCTATGTTATTGTGTTATCAATTTAAATTAAACGTAAGTACCATTATATTCCGGAAAACATTGTTTAATTTCTTCCCACAACCTTTTTATATTTATGTTGGGGATATTTTGACATCCATAAAGGCGGTCTATTTAAAATTTCTGTTATAAAAGCCTCGGTATCCATTACCGCCAATGATATTATATAGAAAGATAGGTTACCTTCATACTAAACGGCGTTCGATATTGTTGCGGTATGACATGACGTACTTATTTATAGGTGTATACATACATTACGATTACGAATGCAAAAGATAATACGGAATGCATGGTAAAGAAAGAGATAGCGATCTCTTGCGAGTTGCACTAGTAAAATTATGGACTAACTCGTTAAAATTGATACAGATATGACATTGAATATCGCCATTTGCTAAAAGTACCAATCATCATCATCAGAAACATCATCTTTATCCTAAAAAAGAAAAAAATTATTTTAGTTGTCATTGTAAATTATATACTTTCCAAGATTATAAACAACATCTTGAATTGTGAAAACACCTTAATTAAATTTAATGTAAAACTAAGGACAGATTTAATCAAACTACAATTTTATTATGGATACAAACAAATTTTACCATGTTTATAACAGGCACTGCATTTTTTTTCAGACGTATGTATCCTTTCGAAGTAGTGTGTTTATATTCCTGCTTAAAATGTACGGAACAAATAGTACTACTTTTCGTAGGCATCCAGTCGTACTCACTTCTTTCCGCCTGAACCATTCTAACCCATTTAATTCTCGTAAGATTGTCACTTGTAAATCTGGTAAATACAAAACAATATACACAGTATTTTTACCAACATACATTTTAACACTATTATTGCCAAATAATATAATCATCATATTAACTGAAAGACAATGACAACTAAACACATAATAGTAATATGAGCGTATCAATCAGACGGTACTGGAGGACGCGGACGATAGGTATGTATTGTGCCTACGATATCCCTTCTGTTTGATTTAATCTATTACGCATGCCTTGTCCTTGTCACACTTCAGTTACAATCTTATCCTCTGTCCTTTTTTAACGCGTCTTTAATAATATTGGATATAATTTAATAATTTCGGTAAATGGGAAACAAAACCGTGACAAAATACAAATATTACGTAGTTACTTATAAATACTTACCCGTGGTATGTAACTACTTCCTTTTCATTTATTTTGGAACCATAGTTTTTACACCTTCATAACACACAGCTCGGCATTTTGGTGATAATAAGCACTTCACGGAAACGCTCTGAGAACGAGTTTATTCGCTAGCTTCTATTAGCCGACTAAATGAAATCACGACGATTGACTACATTTGTCCGCAACAATTTTCGCGCGATAGTGCGATATCTACCTTTTTTTATAATATCATTGATTACCGCCATAAAATCGTCTAAAATTTTTTGTTTTTATTTAACGCCGCTGAGTCCGTCACTCCTGCGCGGTGCAGGAGTGACGGACTCAGAGTGTCCACGCCGCTCTGTTTCGTGGCGTCGCACATACTTACTTGTGCCTTTGTTCCTGCCGCTCTCCATACCGCTCGCCGCTGTAGCAATTCGCTCGGCAAAAATCGCTAGCTTTTTCGCTATGAGCGGCGACTCGTGGCGTGCCTCGTACATTTTTATACTTTTGATATTACCGCTCGGCGTTTCGCTCTTAGCTGCCGCTCACAGCGGTAAGGTCGTGAATGGGCCTTTATGTTTAACTTTGATTGAATTTTTCGGCCCCTTAGGTGTGGAAATTTCCGAAATCCTCTCTTAGTGCTTGCCTATCCTTCTCAAGGAACACACATGGCAAATTTCAGCTTCCTGTGTCAGTAGTCTTGACTGTGCTTTTTTGTCAGTAACGGAAGAGTTTCGGTCGGACTTTTCGGACAACCATATTTTAAAATAATAGCTTCTTCTATATTTTTTTTTTTAAGATAATCACAATTACTTTCTCTTCTATTTACTTTCTCTATAGTATAGCGAAGAAAGTATTGTTTTCAGAGACTTTCTTCCAAATAGACTAAAAAATAATAACTAAATTGTAGCAATTTAATAAATTCAATTTGTTTCACAGAGATAAATCCTAGTTTCCGAAATGTTCAGGTACTTCTATGTGAACCATTTTCATTGGTCTCAAGTGTACTTTTATTCAAGGCAACCCTCCTTTTTATTATGTTTTAAGATTACACGTATTATATAAATTTGTTTCAAGTTGGAAGACTTAGTTACTGTACATTTAGTAGCCAATATACTCGTATAGACATTTTCAGATAACTTTAACATCAGTAAAATTATTTATATAAATATCTAACCAATATTGTTCAAACAACGACTAGTTTAAGTCGTTACACATCCTTTATGATAAATCTATATACCTGCTTTAAATGTACAGCCTAAAAAATAGTAAAAAGAAAAGCTGGCATCTCTGCTTTTATTGTGGAACTTGTGAATGCAATCGGTTACACTGCGGCTGAGTGGCAGACTGTCTGTAAAGGCACATAATCGTTCCATATCGCACTTTCTCGTCGATTTGTTGAACAAATGAGGTGGACGGAATGTATTGTGTGTGAAAGAGACAAAACTGGTGCGAAGTAAACTGAATAAATGATTATTGATTATGGTGATTTCTTTGTTATATTTGTCTGTATATACTCGTATACGTAGGAGGATCCTCAATCTTTGAAGGGGTATTCATACAAGAAAGACAAAAGCTTACACATATATGCTAAAGAATACAGTGTTTGTTGGAAGTCCATTCTTAAACTCCAATGGTTCAATTACTAAGCATTTCTTTTATGTTTAGTGGTTTTATCAGAACAATAATGTAAGTGCGTATTTTGTTTCTTTGATTTCGTTGTACAGCACAACTACTTAACAAATTGTTATAAAACTCTGCGTACACGTAATCAAAGACACAAAAATACGTTATCGCTAATTAGAAAGAAAACAAAGCCCTTACAATAGTTGAGAACTAATTAGAATCAAATTAATCAATTAAGTTATTACCAGGTGTAAGATATGTGATGTCAGAGAAATCTGTGATGTACTGTGGATGTTGGTTTAATATACACAATTGATAAAGAGGCACAAAATAATCTATTGCAGTCAGAACATAAGTTGTATAACAGTTAGGCCTTTCACAATTTAGACGTTTGGTAAAAAAGGTCTTAAAGAATTCTATAGTAGCACGGATAGAATGTCAAATTCATTTATAACTTGAACAGTTTTGCTACTTTAATCTAAAAAATGTTCGTGTTAAAATAAATTGAAAGAGTGCTCATATCGATATAGATCGATTAATAATTTATGTTGTTTGCAATCAATTTATTCTATTGAATTTCTATGCACTCGATAGATTAACCATCGCTTTTTCGTATGTTTTTTGCCGACCTTATCTATACTCTCGCTTGCATCCTGAAAGGGTGAATAGGGATTTTTAATGGCCAACTTTTTATTAATCATAAATTGCTTGCCTTTTCGTCATACTGAGTTCCTTTGTTTTTATATATAGTGAGTAACGCCGCGGGGTGGAGCAAGTCTATAAAAAATACATATACTCTTTAGGACATCAGATTTCTGAAGTCAGAAGTCCCGTTAAAATCAGTTCAGCCGTTCCAAAGATTAGCTTCAGAAACATGGAGAGAAAATATGTAAAAAATCGCCTTTTTGATTTATTTTGATATGCATTTATTAAAAAACTGTTAATTTGATTGTTACACACAGACACTCCAATTTTATTTATTGTATAGATTGGAAATATTTTAAATTTACAACTCACATATTTTACGTAAGTATTAATGAATAATTTTATTTACAAATCTACCTCTAAATAGTAAACCAAGAGCAGACAAGGTTGGCGCTTCTTGGGTCATCTTTACAAGTATTACTTTAGGTGATTGGAAACAATCACCGAGGGTAAGCAACGACGGCGCGGTCAGACCTAGATGGGTGACCGTTTGTGGCATGATATTATGTTATGAGCGTTTCTGTGATTCGGTGGTCACATTAAACAGTCGGTCCCGGTCATTAATAATAATAATAGTTTATTGCTTTCTCACATTCACAAAGGTAAGTACATTTTTTAGGATAGATGCAATACAAGTTCAGTTACTGTCGTTCCTTCTGGAGAGGCTGGTGTCTGTTGTAGAAAATCCTTTGTCTTAGATCACCATAAGATAACAGTCGTAAAGCTTAGTTGAAAGTCGTATGGCCTTACGTCCTAACGTATATGGTATTGGACTTATACTTGCGTTATCAACTACCTCGTCAGGTTTTATATCATAATTCTGTACCTACCGTATCATATTTCTACATCAACCGATGTTGACTGGTAAGTCCGCCTTTGTACTACATGTGCTAGTACTAGTTTCAAAATAAAATAAAAATAAATAGACAAGATATATTTAGTATCAAGAACAATGGCTTTGTATTATGTAGCACATACAACATAATGTGAGATCTTGTCCCTGCGGATAAAATGTATTATCTATAATAACAGTAACATAAGAAATGAACACGTTCTTCACATACTTCCGCAACTACACCACACCAAATATAAAGAAGTACTAAAATAAAAATTTATTACAAACAGCAAAAAATCTTTATGCTCAGATAGAAGAAAATTATTTTTGAAACAACGGCTCTTTGAAGAAAATATTGAATTAGAAGGTATTTTTATTTATTCCTTAGATGAGTTTTATGCGATGTAATAATGTTTTGTTTGTAGCTATAAAAATAAATATTTTATGATGTCGTGAAGTATTGAAAGTATACAAAGGATTAGATTACGTTATATTTAAAAGCCTCGTGTAGCTGCTCGTAGAAACAAAAATAACAAAAACAAAATGGTTTAATATTTACGTAACTATTATATTAAAATAACAGCGTTATTACATATAGTTTTGTTGGTCTAGTGATGAGCACATATTATGGCTGTCGATCAAAATGTGTTGTTGGGTTATTTTACCAAGTAGTTCTTAACTCATCATCAAAGTGGATGTCATGAACATCTTTTTTATGTATTCAAGCCTATCAAAGTGACTACTCTGCCTTATGTGAATGCACATTACTGTGCGCACAGATACAACGATAGTACCTATTTGTATATTTTATATAACAGTTACTCAATATATCTTCAGTTATCGTCGAGTGAAAGTCCTGTCATAATCGAACAAGATTTTAAAATGTTGTTTCTTAACATTTTCCTCTCCATTTTTACGTATTTTCTATCGACCAAGACTTTACTTGTGCCTTAGCGGAAAATTAAAACAGAATAACCAGGTTGGGGATATGGGTAGGTAGATAATGTTTTGCCAGATGTCCGAAATATTTATTATATTTATGACTTCAAATAGTGCTCAAATAATGTATTAGCTTACACACACGACTAGACAGTCGCGGATTGCCACTATCGATGTAGGGCTGGGTTACACGTTGGCCTTACGCCAATTGTCAGGGAATACCAATTATAACCATGGAAATTGGCATGTATTATGTGATTTCGGCCATGGCAACCACTTCGACTCCTTAGCTTGCCGCTGATGCGCCCGGAGATGGCTTATACATACAAAGTGGACAAGTGAATTTGCCGCTCTCATAACTATTGTGAATGGCAGCGAGTGGTCGGGCTTTAAGCTCATCGCGCTTGACGTCGACATCAACTAAAAGCTGTTCCTCCGATTCGCGGATTCGCTTCTTTACAATCTCGCGCCATTCCGCTCTATATTGCATTTTTTCATGTGACGCTTCAGAACATCTTTAAATCTGAGGAGTGATCCACCATGTTTTAGCTTGCCCTTCTCTAGCTCAGAGTAAAAGATGCGCCTCGCCACTCTCTCTTCCGCCATCCGTGATCACACCACCGTAGTTGCCGACGCATCAAAGGTGCCTGTGTGAATGAGGAACTTTGTCATTAGGTACGTTGGCTATAATAATCTATTATTTAACCTCATTCACACCTCAGAACTATTCTAAGATATTAAAGCAATAAAATACAAGGATCTTGTGTGTATAAATGAATATCATTTAATAAGTTTTCAGTGCCTAGTCTTTCCACTAAGTCAGACTTATCTCAAGACATTTCAGAACGTTTTCCTAAAATTAATCGACTCAGACTCAACTGGGATTTCCTTAATCCTCGAAATCCGTTTTCTGAGATAAACTTTAAACTCATCTTGAGGAGCATCGAATGAGGCTTCATATTATTTACGTAATCAAATTACAAATGTAATGACTTTTTTGCCAAGGGTTTGCGATACTGAAACCAATTGTAATATCTACTAAATTCCATTCACAAGACAACACACGTTAACGTTTTAAATACAGAAAATTTTGTTTTGCTTTCATTCTAGTACAGATGATATAATAAAAAAGCGGCCAAGTGCGAGTCGGACTCGCCCATGAAGGGTTCCGTATCAGCAAGTAACATGATATAAAAGATCTTGTAGTTCGTTGTGACTTTCATCGATGTTTTTAGGGTTCCGTAGCCATTATTCTAGTGTATTGACTGGATGAAAGGTAAATTGCGTGTTACGATTTTTGACGTATTAAAAAAAACTACTCACTAGATCTTGTTCAAACCAATTTTCGTTGGTAGTTTGCATGGTAATGTATAACATATATTTTTTTTAGTTTTATCACTCTCTTATTTTAGAAGTTAGAGGGGGGGGGACACACATTTTTCCACTTTGGAAGTGTCTCTCGCGCAAACTATTCAGTTTAGAAAAAAATGATATTAGAAACCTCAACATCATTTTTGAACACCTATCCATAGATACCCCACATGTATAGGTTTGATGAAAAAAATTTTTTGAGTTTCAGTTCCAAGTATGGGGACCCCCAAAATTTATTGTTTTTTTTCTATTTTTATATAAAAATCTTAATGCGGTTCACAGAATACATCGACTGACCAAATTTTAACAGTATAGCTCTTATAGTTTCAGAAATAATTGGCTGAGACATACGGACGGACGGACAGACAGACAGACAGACAGAATTGACGAATCTATAAGGGTTCCGTTTTTTGCCATTTGGCTACGGAACCCTAAAAATTTACCTACCCAGCATGTGTCTAGTTTAGGAAGCGATTTAAAATAAAATGATAGGTGATTTTTTGGGAAGAAACAGTTTTCAGAGACTATTTTACAGTAAATGTTTGCGATCGTATTCCTTATATTAAAAAATAACTAGAGTGTGAAAATACACTATATTGAATGAAACACAGATAGGTATGCATCAACCCGTCGTGTTCAATGTTTAAAGTCTTATTATTACATCACACTATAAGTAGAAGGAACAAAGCACTTAATCTGTTTACTCTGTTAAAATTAAATACAGTACGAAGTAATCACTGTTCGGAGGAAGATACATGATTATCGTACATGGCGGATGTTGATCGACTTAAAAGGGCGAGATCAGAATATGAGGCTGCGTTGTATGTACATTAGGTACAAGCGTAATCTGGTATTACATGATATTGGTTTTATGGATTTATGCTTCTTAAAAAGGAGTTTATATTCTCTGAATTTTCTTAAAGTTTTTATTTCCTACAATTTTGTCGCATTCAAGGGAAATGAATTGATCTGTAATTTATGATACTTGATGAAATTCGACTTGGGACGTATTATTAAATGTGTATTAAATGTGGTATTACATACTTCTGATAAAAATAAGTTAAATATATTTATAAAGGTACAGTCAACCTTGTGGTCGTGTAGAACACCACCCTAAGACTGCCTGGCAGATAATGCCCTAGGCATTTAGTCCTCGGATGTACAAAAGTGCATAAACTTATAAATAAATAATTTAACGGCTATTATAACTAACTATGAATGAATGAATTAAAATTTTATGATAAATCTGCGCAACTAAAAGTTATTTTTACGAAAGATAAATTTAATTGATACAGAATTGGTTGAGGAAATTAAATCAAACTTATGTGTATGCAATAACAGCAAACTAAAAAATACATGCAAACTGAACAAGGGAATAAAATTTGATATAAAATAATAGTAAAATAATAAATAAATATTTCGGACTTCTTACACACAACATCTTCTAGTCCCAAACTAAGCAGAACTTGTATTATGGGTACTAAACAACTTATATAAATACATAAACATACTTTTTCATTTGTAAATACATACATATTATACATAGAAAACACCCAGGCTCCATTACAAATATTTGTGGATCACACAAACATTTGGTGCGACCCGAGAATCGAACACGAGACTTCTTAATCAGCAGCCGCATACATTAACCACTAGACCAAAATAAATGTATGATATTAATTACACGCTCACACCACTCAATCATAGCGTAACCCATTTTATTTCTATAAACGTAACAGCAACAAAACTAAATTAAACTACCAATGTCCGAAATTTGGACATTGGACTCCAAACGAAGGTGGACATAGGAATCTCACGTAACAGGACCCACAGTTACAAGTTTATTAGAGTCAAGTAAGTACCTTCATCATGTCTGTCTAAAGGGTTATTTTACTCTTTAGACATGATAATAATATTATAAGAATTTCGATTATTTACTTGTTATTGCAATTTTACTAATAACTAAATGTTACATACATCAATTTAGTAATAATTTTTTTTTTTAATTTGTGTGTAAAACATGTCTAAAATTAAATTATACCTTACAAGCAGGTCGAAAACCATATTTTATATTTTTATGATACTTTTAGCTTTGATAGAGAACTTATGTAAATTTATTCATAAGTAAAATGTAAATCTGCTATTTATTAGGAAACAAGTCTTCCAGTCCTAATCTATAATAAGGTCTGAAAAAAAAACCAAAAAAATCAACGTACGGTCTTGTCGAATCTTTAAATTAACCCTTTTATTTTAATGATAATAAAATATTTGAAAAGGTTTGTAAGTAATAACTTTCAAACTAGTTATAATATAAACTTACTAGCTTTTGCTCGCGGCTTCGCCTACGTGTTATTCTGATGTATAATTTCGATTGCCTTTATCACCACTTAGAGGGGGGGGGGGGGGGGGTATTTTCCAAAACCCACTCTTAGTGCTTGCCTACGCTCCCCAATTTACAGCTTCCTGCTTATAGTAGCTTCGGATGTTCGTTTTTTTTAAATAAGACATCTCCCGCATTATAAATATATTCCTGTATCGCAGGGGACTTTACAAATATACAAGACACGGACATAAAGAACACCGAAACTCAGAATAACAATTTGAGAATCACACAAAGTGATATCCCGTGCAAGATTTGAACCCACAACATTTGGCGTAGTAGAAAGCTGCGTGAAGACCACTTAAACTACTAGGCCAACCGTGCAGGCTGTTCGTTATTTGTCAGTCAGTCAGTAACAGAACAGTTTTGTATATATACTTATATGCTTTCGAAAGAACCTGAAACCGTAACTGAATCTTAAAATAAGCGTCTGAACTCAACTGGCGCGAGGTACGTGAATGGCCACCTTTGGGCTTGCTGCCAACCTGTACCTTTCACTTGAACTGAGCGCAACTACTTTAAACTTATGCATAATAAATAAATATTTCAGAAATATACATAAGTATGATTTTATTACTCTGTCATTCAACAAATTGTAGCAATGAGTTCGAAAATTGCAGAAAGTTTACACTTATCTATAAAGGTTGTTCTATCTTTCTGAGATATTTATGAAACATTATTTATATTTCGAGTTATTTGAATTTTACAAAGTTTTGTAATTTACTTTTGTTTTTAATATATTGAAAAATATTCTCATCCCATTTTCAAGAAAACTAATGCTCAAGTAGTATAAAACTCTAACTCTAAACTCATACTTTCCACTTGGCCAAAACATTAAGCCATTAACTATAAATGTTTGTACATTGTGATTTTAACACATGTATCAAATTCTTCTTTTTCTTCTTATCTTGTCGATGGCAACACTTTACACGGATTGCGTTTGGTCTTGCTTAGTGCAAGTCGTCAAGCGTACACGAATCTGGGCACGTGGGGTATGTCAACAAATGGTCCATTGTCTGTGGTGACGCGCCACAGTCGCATTTATTTGCGCTTGGTTGTATAAATCCCCACTTTGTCAGATTGTCCCCAGATCTGCCAACCTGGGTACGCAGCCTATTAAGCGCCCACTAGGTTGGCCAGGGAAGTTTATCTCCTGGAGGTAGTTTTTCGACTAAGGGGACGAAATTGCAGAGAGGGAACCTTTTACGCCATATGTTTTCTCTGGCTTTGGGAGGGTTGTTGTCATCTCATTAAACCTAAATGGTATTGTATATTCCTCACTAGGATGAAATATTCACTCTGACTGTATGAAAGCATCAATGTTAAGCCATTGTAAACTCAAAATGATGCTAATATGAACTTGAAGCGTATCAGTTTGGCGCAGAACGTACATATATAACGCCGTCAGCTGTCATGGATAATTGCATTGAAACAGGTTTGCGAGAGTTCTATACTTCGATCGGTATCCATCAGGAATTACGTTAACTCCTACAATAGTGATGCGCCGTCAAGATCGATAGCTTTAATTAGCTTATTTGGATTAAAGTGTGACTTTCTTTTTAATTAATTTAAAAATGCATGCGAAAACGTTAAAGGAATGATTGGTTGCCTAATTTTTCTTACGTTTTTCTTAGCACATTAATAATATTTATATTTTATGAAATGTAATCATTACAGTTTTAATTATTATAATAATTAAATATCTAATAGTCTTAAGAGTAATTGAAAAAATAAATGAAGTAATTGCTTTAACAAACATGAAAGAAAATTTTATGAATAAATTCAAAATTTTCTTTCCCAAGTTGTTCATTTTAAACGCTAACTATATTATTCAATACACCTTAAGATAAATACGCACTTACTAACGATTTATTTTAGTTTTTAAGACATGAAAAATAACAAGTAGACAAATTATCAAGCAATTTTTTTGTCTCACGCTCATTACATGCATATCATGCCATAAACAGTCATCCATTTAGGAACTGACCACGCCGTAGTTACTAACCCCTGGTGATTGTATCCAATCACCTAAGTCCACTTGAGCGCTTTTAATTAAGGTTAAGGATGTTAGGTGTTAGTTCACCTGTAGAAATAAAATTAATTTAAAAATATGAACTACTAGGCCTTGTCCCAACACTAAATTTTAATAACGCAGCCTAAGCTTTGATGCGATACGTTGCCGATGCTCCGCAACACAATCCAATCCACTCACCACTTATAACCAACAATATTGCTACTACCGCTTCATGATAGTAGCATTTTAAACAATTACATGTCATTTACATCGCAGCGGTTATTACTACAGACTGCACGGTTGGCCTAGTGGTTTAAGCGGTCGCCACGCCGCTCCCTACTGCGCCAAGTGTCGCGGGTTCGAATCCCACGTGGGATAACACTTTGTGTGATTCACAAATTGTTGTTCTGAGTCTGGGTGTTCTTTGTGTCCGTTTCATGTGTGTTTGTAAAGTCCCCCGCGACACAGGAATTCATATTCCTAATGCGGGAGTTGTCTTTTTAAAAGAAAAAAAAAAAAGAAAAGAAAAAAAAATCCTACTAATATTATAAACACGAAAGTTTGTGAGTATGTATGTGTGTACGTATGTTTGTTGCTCTTTCCCGCAAAAATCACTTATCGGATTTGGATGAAACTTTACAGTAATATAGTTTATATATCAGAATAACACCTATGCTACTGCAATAATCGAGATACACAGGCGAAAGCTGGTGATTATAAAATACATAAATCGTAGATGTCAAAATGTATCACTGTTTATCTCCTGTCAAAACTTCACAGGTTGCTATGAATATCACACTTGCATAGCAACAATAATGATAGTTCGTAAATGGCTAATTTAAAAGCGGCCAAGTGCGAGTCGGACTCGCCCATGAAGGGTTCCGTATCAGCAGGTAACATCATATAAAATTTCTTGTAGTTAGTTGTAACTTTGATCGATGTTTTAATAATAGTGTTTTGATCAATGATATTATAAAAAATCGGCCAAGTGTGTGATAATTGTTATGTTTACGTATTAATGCGTTGATTTTGTATGACTTTTCCAAGTAAGCGCATTGTAAAAGTTAAGCCTCTATAACTCCTGAACTAACAAAGTCATCTAATTCGTTATAGTTTTCATTTAAAGTTCATTATATGGACCACTATCACAAATTTTTCGGCGGGCGGGACGGCCTGTTTTTACAAAAAGTTTGCCTTTAAAGTGGAATTTCTCGCAAACGGATACCTAAATCAAAAAATCGTCTTAACAAACCTGTAATGTTTTTAAAAGACCTATATAATGATACCCTACATGATGGGGTAGCCGTGAGAAAAAAAAACATCCCTACTTTACGTGTAGGGGAGGTACCCTAATTAAAAATATATTTCATAATTTTATTGTAGCACTTTGTCGACGTAATTACAATACATATTCATGCAAAGTTTCATCTTTCTAGCACTTACTGTTTGGACGACAAGTCGAGGACGGACGGACGGACGGACAGACGGACATGACATATCTATAAGGGTTCGAAGTCATAAACTTCGGAACCCTAAAAAGTTGTAGATCTTTTAATTACCTACAACTTTGCCATTTAACTATTTTCCTTGTAGTTTTGCTGGAAATCGAGATAAACCGTTTTTTACCCTTTATTGTATATATTTAGCCATCCAATCTGACTCTACCCTGCCTGTTGGAAAGCATGAGCAGAATCCAAGGGTCGGGGCTACCACACTTGCTGCGAATGCGGACAATAATGTATGGCGGCCCACACTATGGCGGCTTAGTGAGATGCTTTTTCACGCCCCGGTTAAAGGACCCGAAAACCTCCCCCCCCCCCCTACCCCTTCCCGACCTCAGATCGCCCGTAAATTATTTTTCCTTTCATTTTTATAATATTCTCCTCCTTTTCCAATAGGTTTCATCCTACTATAATTTTATTTGTTTTCAAAAATTATCTACTCTGGTCTACTGGTCTATATGTCATTTACAAACTATAATTATGGTTGCCATGCAAGTGTGTTATTCCTAGCAACCTGTAAAGTTTTGACAGGAGGTAAACAGTGATACATTTTGACATCTTCGATTTATGTATTTTTATAATCACCTAGCTTTGGTTTTTGTGTCTCGATTATTGCAGTAAAAAGTAGCCTATGTCCTTTCCCAAGTTCAGTTCTATCATCATACCGAATTTCATCAAAATCGATACAGTGGTTTAGGCGTGAAAGCGTAACAGACAGAGGTACTTTCGCATTTATAATATTAAGTAGGGATTAAAAAAAAACTACTCACTAGATCTCGTTCAAACCAATTTTCGTTGGTAGTTTGCATGTTAATGTACAACATATATTTTTTTTAGTTTTATCACTCTCTTATTTTAGAAGTTAGAGGGGGGGACACACACATTTTTCCACTTTGGAAGTGTCTCTCGCGCAAACTATTCAGTTTAGAAAAAAATGATATTAGAAACCTCAACATCATTTCTGAACACCTATCCATAGATACCCCACACGTATAGGTTTGATGAAAAAAAAATTTTTGAGTTTCAGTTCCAAGTATGGAGACCCCCAAAATGTATTGTTTTATTTCTTTTTTTATGTAAAAATCTTAATGCGGTTCACAGAATACATCGACTGATCAAATTTCAACAGTATAGCTCTTATAGTTTCGGAAATAATTGGCTGTGACATACGGACGGACAGACAGACAGACAGACAGACAGACAGACAGACTTGACGAATCTATAAGGGTTCCGTTTTTTGCCATTTGGCTACGGAACCCTAAAAATGAGTTCTGGATAATCACATATATAGGCTACTTTTTATCCCGAAAATACGCGTATAAAAATAAATCACTTGGTATAAAAATATTACTCAAAATCTAATTCGTGTACTTACCAGTAACAAAATTGATTGCGTAATTGAAATTCAGTTTTTTTTTCTAAAAATACCAGAACCTATAATGAAATCTCTTGGGTAATAATTCAAATATAAAAACTCAAACCTATCCTTTATGAGCTCAAAAGTATTTCATAAATCACTTTTGATGTAAAATGAAAGAAAATTTATGATCATATTCTTTGCAGGGAAACGGTCGCGGTGTCATGATATTAAACGTTATTAGTTTAATAATACCTAGCTCACGGAGCTGTTGGAGTTGCAACCACTATGATAATAGAAATGATAATAAAATCCAAGAAATGGTAATTTTTAAGTTTAATTACAAAGGTAAACACGACCTGATGCATACAAAAGAGCAAGGCAAGTACTTTTACGATTACTGCTACTAACCACTACATATATCTTAGATCTTTAAAACTATGCAACGGATTTTCATGACGTTTTCTTTAAAAAATATAGTGATTCAAGAGGAAGGTTTAAAGGTTTATATGTATAACACATGCATAATATTGTAGAGAAACATTGATAATTTTAGAGGTTTCTAATCCGATATCGTTAATAAACCCAGGGATGACCCACAATAATAATTTTGTTATTCCTTTCTTTCTACAAGAATTTTTTTAAGAGAACGATTTTAAGCAAAACAGTATTAATCCTTATCCAATTAAGTACCTTAAATACATTGTGCATTTAATATAGATTAATATGGCCCATAACAGCATGTAACTTAAATTAATATTTCGAAGATATTACAGATTTAAAATGCAGGAACAAAGCGATTGTGACGGTACTGGCCGGGGTCCGTTAGGTGGCGCTGCTGTTGATATGTCACTATCAGTTAATAACTAAACACAATACTTTAATAAGAGTTAATATTCTAAGGCGGTACGAAGTTCGCCGGATCAGCTAGTAGGAAATAAATAAGAAAAGAAATTTAATGGTATGCAAACTAGAAGAGAACCACTGGCTTTTTAAAATTTATTTATTATATTATTCATCTGACTTGCTCGTTGGTCTATCGATTAGTGTATGGAACTGCCGATCAAGAAAGTTTCGGGCTTATATACCCGGTCGGGCCATAGGTGTTGTTGGGTATAAAGCCCAATAAATATACATAGAATCAGACCAGAGTATGGAACTTTCGTGGTGTTTCACGTCTTTGCCTTCGAGAGCACATCAAACCGTCGGTTCCAGTTGTCAGAAAAATCTATGGCAATCCTTATTGGAAAATCCTTGGCCTCAAGTATATGGACGGCTAGTTAAACCTTCAAATTTCAGTACGTCCTCAGGGTTGCGGATAACCAATGACAGTCACTCCGTGGAAAAACTGTTATCAGTCAACTCCAAATAAGTTTGGGAATAATAATGGCTTGGAAGATGTTTGATATATTAAGATGCATCACCATAAAGAGGACTTATGAACCCTATAAGGTTCACTCTGATTCTAATTTTATGTCAGCTATTATATTAATAAGCTTAATTTTAGCTATGCTTCTTCATGCAGGAAGACGACGGTCGTTCATCTTTCACGTCAGTTGCATGCCTGCCAGTGTATTGTATCAATAGGTAAGACAAAAACATGTCCTTACTGAGCTTTAAGTTTAAGAATCTGAAGAAAGTGCTATAATAAATAAACGAAACTACGAAAGCTTTCAAACTCCAAGACAATATATCGAGCGACTTGGTTCAGTTTATCTTTAGATAAGATATAGACTGTCTAACTAATAAGACTTAACAGTATGAATAACAAATACGAATAAAGACAGGATAGCTTTGTGGGTTCCAAAACTGCAAGATAAGGATGCTGCATATACATAATATGATATCTAAAACTAATATTTTCATTTCAGTTCAAGGGCGTGGTATTAAAACATGCATGGTATTAAAACCTTCTATAGAATGAAGACAGAGAAATTTCCGATGAACGTTCAAAATATTCAAAAGTTTTGATTATTTCTGGTTTAGTTTAAAGTTATTTGAAAGCAAATAAATCCCGTATAAAAAACATGAATATTATAGTTTGGATAAAAAGGGCAATGTATATTTTACTGCGTTAGAATAAAAAGCAAAAGTATAAAGTGAGTTCAAAACTTGTTTTCAAATGATATCGTGTCATTTAACTTAATTGTACTTACACATAAATATTGAGGTTTTTTTTTAATTTAAAAACTAGTGCAAAATATTTCTACGCTCCATTCTTGCTTCTCTGATTCGCTTTTATTCCTATTTTTGAATTTCACTAAGATTATTTTAGTAATTATATATTACAAAAATTAGTAACTTTTAGTAACTATTTAATTATGTATTTACATATTGGGCACACAAAACAGTAGCATACCTTTGCTATCCGTCACAGACATACTACTTCTTGTACCTGTTGTATGTCCAAACAGTATAACCTGATGAGTTATTGTTCACGCTTCTAACTTATTAGGGATAAACATTGTAAAAAGTATTCGAAAATGAATATTCCCTTTGACTTATTTACACCTCAGGAGCAATATAAGTGATTAACTGCGTGCGGTAATAACAGTATTATCTAAGGTTGTTTAAAATATCAACCTCATTATATTCTTCTTAAATGTTTTTGCTTATGAGAATAAAGATATGAATTTTATCTCCTTGGTACAATAAACCACTGCTTCGATATACAGTACTTGAAAAGAAATAAGTTTTCTTTAACAGTGATCCCTAGACAGTGATTTGTGTTCTTAGATATATTGTGCTTATCACTATAAACTTCATTGCTACTTTAACTATTCGTGTAGTTTAAACTAAAAGATTTGTACTGTACAGGTATTCAGGTATTGTATTTAATATTTCTTTTTTAGGTTACCGTGATCGAATAATCAGATGGTAATTAACTATCACCAGCAATTTAAGACCCTCAGGTTGGTTGGCAGTCTTTAGGTGTCTTCCCTCTTAATGTGAAGAGGAATAATAATTGCCAACATTCAATTTAACGTAACAAAAGAACTACCTAGCACCAGTTTCTCGAAAGTCCGTTTCACTCTCTAGTGGCGTCGGTCTATTTGAGGTACATATATAATTCATTTCGACTTTGCTATATATTTAAACCTTACCTCGATTAGGGAAAAAACCAGGAAACTTATGGCATAACTGCAAAGTTTATGGCAGTTCAGGGAGCCGGTGCAGAAATACGTCACATGTGACGAAGAAACGGATCTGTCCGTGTTGGGAAGGATTAAGCATATGGAGTGCTACAACCCCTATTCATCCTATAAGTATCATAAGAAGCGACTAAGAGAGCGAACTACGTAGGACGGACAATATTATTGTAAAGAAGAGGAAAAGTTTAAAAGAAGTTGTTAAAGAAAGGCCTAAATTCAGTAGTTGATTGTTCAAGGTGCTGATACTCGTATGAAGATGCCGATTGTTGTTAATTTCATTAGGTAACTAACACAGTCAATTAGGTAAAAATTCTTTCTTACCTATCTCTAAAAATAATTGATCACTAATCTTCTTCGAGTTCCTATTTTATATTCGTACATCTTAAATAATATTTTCTCAATATTTCAATAACTTGAAGTAAATCTAAAACCTGACAAATATCCTGTATTGTATTTTATTATTGTTACGTAAGTTATATTAAATCAAACCTATTGTGCTTGATATTACAAATCTCCTACTGCTCGGGGCTGATCGATTATATTTATTAGAAAATAGATAGTATTGTAAACAAGAAGTATCAACAATGAAATTGAAGACATTGTTTTATATTAATAACGATACAATAGATGTTATAATACGACCTATATTCATTTGCCAGCGTACTTGATGGAAGAAAAGGATTATTTCGAACTGTTCTACTAATAAACAAATCAGAAATTCTTGGAATCTGTACACCAAGATACTTATCTTTCTTAATCATAGCGGCAATACTCAATAAAATCAATACGTCGCTAGCGTAAAAATCAAGTTGTTCCTCATAGTAGAAAAAAAAACTATGTAATCTCATCGTCATCATCAACAGCCTTTGACAGTCCACTGCTGGACATAGGCCTCTCCTTTGAAAGGAGGGTTTGGCCTACTATACCACGCTGGCCAGACGGGTTGGTAAAGGGTTTGTTTCAAGTTTTCCTTCTCTTGGCAGTGATGTTAGCTGCTTATTTTGTTCCTTTAGTCGCCTCTTATGATACCCATGGAATGAATAGTGGTGGTGACACTTTGTATTCTTAATCCGTCACCACACGGACTCTAATATAGACTTGATTAAAAGCAATATATAAAACTCCACGTAAGGAAATAAAATATAAAAACCTTTTAAACGTAGATATAAAAAAAACCATAAAGACTAACTCCCAAATAATGAAACTCAACTCAACTCAAACTCAACTCTAGTACTACGCATTCAAAATTGTGCCTTTAGCAATAATATGCTTTCCATCGGGCAGAGTAGAGTCACTTTGCTAGGCTTCAATATACCTATATAAAAACAGGCTTTAGATATTACCACTAGTAAAGTAACCGTTTTTTTTATTGTTATTTTTTTACTTATGAATTCTTACTTTTAATGAAGATAGCTAACTCTCCCTTTAAGAACTAAAGTCAGCATCAGTAGCTATGAATATTTGGCCTGATAATTTTAATATAAAGTTATATTCTAGAGAAGAACAGAATTGGTTAGGATCTCCCAATAGCATACAGAGCATAAAACCCCCTCACAAGAAATTCATATTAATATCCTTACTACACTCTGAAACTGCAATATATCCTTGAAATTCATTTCCTCCACTTGTGTTAAGTTGAATATAAATGTGCTTTCAGGAAAACCTGGCCGCTATTGAGCTTAATGCTAGGAGGTAATAGTTTAAAAAAATTGTTTCTGATATTCAAAATATAAAAGGAAATAGAAATTGTTGAAAAATAGAGGATAAAATAGCGTCA
This sequence comes from Phragmatobia fuliginosa, assembly GCA_932526445.1. Lineage (NCBI taxonomy): Eukaryota > Metazoa > Arthropoda > Insecta > Lepidoptera > Erebidae > Phragmatobia > Phragmatobia fuliginosa. The sequence continues at coordinate 881,674 of OW052065.1, forward strand.
TAATTAAATAAAGTACAAGTAAGTAACAAACTAGAATATTTTTAGCATCAAATGCAAACGAGACGTTTCGCACTGCGGTGCGGTATGATTGAGCTGGACCGCCTTTCTGCCGAAGCGTAGGTGTCCTAGTTATAGATAATGGAAATAAATTAGATCGCGTGAAATTGAAACGCACCGAATTCTTAAACAATTACATATTTTGTTGAGTATCAAAACTAAAAAGTTAATTTAACTGTTTAGTCTAGACATAATCCTACCAAATCCTGTCATCTGTTCAAAAGTTTTACTTCAAAATAATATCAGTCTGTATCCCTGATCTTTATTTGAATTGGTTGATTCTAATAAAGAACAGGGACTTTTTTAATAAATGGGTTAATGAAATATTACCTTAAGTTTGTTGAATTTCTTTATTCATTTTGGAACTTATTATCTGTAATTTATTTTATTGGCCCTTATTATTTGTAGAATTTATTAACGGAAAAATTAAAATTTGTTTTAGTGTTTTCACTAAACGCAATCTTAATACCAGAAATAATACGAAAAACATATTATACAATTATCCCATGAGCACTGTGCACCCACATGACAAAATATCTTTTACCTATTGTTCCACTCCAAAGAACCACGATCTGGCTTTCAAAGAATACTGCACGAAGTCAAAGGCACATCCAACGTAAACTGTCAAAGAGAAATACCGTATAATTCAAACGAGGCTCAGCTTTTAAAGGAACCACTGCACTACGCATGCGCCGGCCTTTTCACACAGCCTCCGCTGACTAGAAAGGGTCGACTCAGTTGCTCGGTACACGCCATCCCAGCATAGTACCTTGAAGTACTCCGGTTCGGTTCGAACATCGCGCCACCGATTGTCGAAAACTTTTTACAATGAGACGTTGCCGTTTAAGGATCTGGAACGTTTTTTGAGTAGTTTGTTGTAACTAATTGTGGTCATCATGAGTTGGTTAAAACGGTTTGTGATGAAGTGGTCTCAATTGTTTGTACTTGGAGTTACAGTGTTGTTCAAGTGCACGGATTCTGTTGGTAAGTGTAAAAAAAATGTATTATTAACAGTAACCAAAATAATAAAAAATAATTTGTATTTTTATTGAATTTTAACCTTAAGTTTATTTAAATGTTATTGTGTTTATGCTATAACTGTAAAGTATTCGTCTATCAAGTCCACGATGAAACCAATAACAGTAAAACTTTTTACTAAAAGTTTCATAAAAGGAACGGGAATCTTAATTTTCTTTTTTTTTCTTGTACTGCTTATGTAACTAGTATAAAAATGTGTATTTTTATATAACACTGATCTGTAAATAAATTTTAATTATTAGATAATATATGTTCTATAAGACCTTCGTTCACCAGTGGACTGTATTGAAAAAAAAAATGTTCTATGCAAGTATGAAAAATCGGTGTTTCATTGAATTTTCATATTAGCTTTGTTCCGACTCTTAAGAATCTTTCAAATTATTACTTTCTATACAATTTTCATCATTAAAGCAGTGGTATTTTTTTGGTTTAATTTTATTACGATTTCCATAAGTTTATTACCTGTCTACAACATCAACTTACAAACCATGTACAGCATTAATGAGTGCTCAAAAATCAAGATTATTAATTACTACTCACTTTGCTACTCTAACTATTCCTACTATTACCGATACAAAGCACTAAATCAAAAAAGATCCTCCATTGTAACGGTAGGATACTGGAGTTCTGGTAAGCCACCACGGCTATCGTGATAATGAGACCAAGCTTTTAAGATTAGAGCAATATCCCAGCGCGGTATGTTCCAGACCGAGGCAACATCCCTTTACTTACTGCATTGCACTGGCAATCTGGGTTAACTTGTGTATTAAATTTTATTGCGTTGCAGTGCTACAATTTTGTTTATACTAATGCAACTATAAGCTAAACTATTTAATGTGACATAATATTTATGTGTTTCGAAACTAACTGTAGCTGAAGTCAGTGTTTTCAATAATAAAGATTAGTCTAGTATTTTTTAATATGGTTAGGAAATAAAAGCAAATGATACAGTAAATAAGTAGCAAAATTCATTTTAATAACATGTTTTTAAATTGCACGTTCATCATCAGCATCAACAGCCTTTAGGACCACAGCACACTAGCTACTTTTAGCATCGGCGATCGGCAACTAGTCGCTTTTTAGAAGCTAAATACGGACCGAACGCTCTGCGGTCGCCGTATTAACGCCAAACGCGGAGATTGAGTCGCTTTTCAGAAGCGCGACACAGCAGCTGAACGCTATTCTCCGCACACATTCGGTGTCTCGGTCAAGTGTGCTGTGGCCCTTAACAGTCCACTGCTGGACATAGACAAATTTCACGTTAAAAACATCAAACGCCATTACGCTCATTCGTCATGTTGCCCGTAAAAACATAACTTATTACAAATTCGCTACATTTGAAATAATTTATTATCTTCATGATTTGTGATGGAGGTATGATCGTAGTTTCCGTTTCTCTTTGTTATATTACTTGGTTTATTACTAAATTGATGACGCAACGCCTACCAAAGTGCCTCTACTCTGTGTGATGGAAAGCATGAGTAGAATCCAAGAGTAAGCCACCATCATTATTATGAGTGCAGACAATGCTGCACTTTGAATTACACTATGGCGTCCTAGTGAGATGTTCCTGCACCATGGACCTCTGGTCTCACATAATAATGAAATACGACAGCAAAAGGAATGTCAAAACAAAGTCATCTAATCCGTTATAATTTTCCTTTAGAGTTCATTATATGGGCCACCATCACGAGTTTTTCCAGATTTTTCGAGATAACCGTTTAGCTTTTAGAGGGGGGGGGGGGGGGGCTCTGTTTTTACAAAAAAGTGCCCTTTATAGTGGAATTTCTCGCAAACGGATACCTAGATCGAAAAATCGTCTCAGAAATCCTTGATTGTTTTCAAAGACCTATCTAATGATACCCCATATTAAGGGGTAGCCGCGAGAAAAAAAAACATCCCCACTTTAGGTGTAGGGGAGGTACCCCAAATAATAATCTTTTTCATAATTTTATTGTAGCACTTTTTCGACGTAATTACAACTCATATTCATGCAAAGTTTCATCTTTCTAGCACTTACTGTTTGGACGGTAAGTCGAGGACGGACGGACGCACATGACGAATCTGGGGTCTGGGAAAATGGGGTCCGATTCATGAGCTACGGAACCCTAAAAAGTATAGTTATGAGTTACGAATAACAAGTTCATAAGATTTTATGAATAATTCAAAGTATTTTTTGTTATAAATAACTAATGAAAAATGCGTAAAATCAACTCGCAAAATTTTTGCAGATTTAATTATTCAGAAGTGCTAAGACTTTTAACGAGGACTGACGGAACGACCGATGTATGTTTTTCTTTTTATAGTCTATTCCAGTAACACTACAGTACTTAAGAGAAATCCCCAAAGGGGTAGGTGGATGTGATTTACTGCACATTTTACACCTTACTCACGTAATAATGAACAAGCAAATTTAATTACCGTAAACTGACTACTTTGAAAATTGAAGATGGTAGAAATTCGATTATGGTAATAGGAAAAGCCCACCGTGGAAGTGTAATTAACAAAAAATTGAAAAAAAACCTACTGATCAGACAGACAGATTTCCATCGATCACTCACGACTAATTCACCTTTCAAACAAAAAAACTAAAATCAAAATAGGTTCATTCATTATTTTTTTAATTTAAAATATAAGTAATCTAGAGTCATATACCTATAATTTACGAAGCACCTAATTTATTAAACAAAAAATAATTTCTGACGGCTCAGCCTGTGTACATTTCGTTCGCCGCGACATAACATAGCCTGTATCCAACAACTGAGGTAGATTGAAGCAGTTGACTTTGTATGTAACAAACAGACAGATATAGTACTTTCAAATAGATAATATTACACACATCAAAAGTGTCTAGGGATCAAGCATTTTTATGCGGATTTCTTGAGATTGAGATGTGGCTTTGTAATAAATTTATGATTTTATAAATTTATATGGATCCTTTTTGGTGCATTTCATAATTTGAATCAGGAACTGTCAATCAAATTCGAGTAAAAGATGAAAATCAGCTGCCAATATTTTCCCTATAAAAACATACAACGCATTGAAGAAATTATTAGTGCTACTGTTTCCCTACTACTGATTAAAACCAACGTTATTATGGAGCGGCGACGTCATTTAAGCAGGGAAGAAATGCTCAGAGCCGTGGGAATGATAGAAGCTGGTTCCCGGCAACGTACTGTGGCTTTAGCTCTGAATACAAGTCAGAGTGTTATCAGTCGACTTTGGACACGTTACCGAAGCACTGGTACCGTGGCTGAGCGCCATGGAGGACGGTATCGCTGCACCACACGGAGACAAGACCGATACATTCAAATCTTAACTCGAAGAGCTCCAACAATAACCGCCATGATGTTAGCCGTGAGGCTTCATCACTCTTCAGGGAACTTAATTAGCGACCAAACAGTCAGAAACCGCTTGCATGAAGTGAACCTTTATTCCCGAAGACCGCTACGGGTACCACCTATAGCAATGCACAATCGTAGGATTCGATATCAATGGGCTCTTGAACACAGAAATTGGGCAGAAGAACAATGGCGTTTCGTGTGCTTTTCTGATGAGTCTCGTTTTGGTATGAGACCGGATACAAGACGTATACGACACTGGAGAACCCCTGGACGCCAACAGCGATTAAAATCCTGCCAGGAAGTCCATCCTTATAGTGGTGGAACCATCATGGTATGGGCGGGTATTTGGATCGGCGGAAGAACTGAGTTGATTTGGATCAGAGGCAACCTCAACGCTCAAATTTATGCTGAGACAATTGTATCAGACGTCATCGTTCCTCTACAAGTGCAAATCGGTCCCTTATTTCAGTTAATGCATGATAATGCACGACCGCACACCGCAAGAGTTGTAAGACAGACTCTCGCCGCAGCTAACATCAATGTCCTGCCCTGGCCTGCTCAGTCGCCAGACTTGAACCCGATTGAGCATGCATGGGATATGCTACAGAGAAGAGCTCTGTCGAATATGGAGGGTATCCAGTCGCAAGAAGACCTTTTTTTGTTGTTGCAACGAACATGGGCGGCCATTCCACAGCGTGATTTGGATGTGAAGCGTCAATAAAAGGCGGTAGCTAGCGACAAACTGATTTATTCATAAGTCGTACGACATTTATATACATTTACCCGACACAACATCTTCTCCCTTCTTAATCTAATGATATCACTAAAACTTAAACAAATAACACCTTAATACATACCGCTCTAATAATCCTATGATTTATCTAAATTATAACGATAATGCTTATGTACTGTTCCTTAGCATTACAAATCATCTGGTAAGTATATACTATTCAATTAAATTTAGTACAGTACGTTTTGCCCTGTTAAAAGCTCGCAAAGCTCGGGCTGACACGGCCAGCGGCGGCGATGACGACGGCGCCGCTTGCTCTGGCTCATTGTGCGTGGTTTCCTTGGTACCCTGTGACACCAGAGGGCTGACTGGCGGAGCCGTCGACCCGCCTCCGCCCGTCGTGGCTTCCACCCCGCCACTCTCGGCCTTACTCTCGTCAATGTTTGTCGGTTCGTCCTGTCCCACTGCAGTGGCTATACTCGCACGCGATAAAGAAAACCTGTTTTCATTGGAATTCTTAATTAATTGGTCGACATGTCTGTGCCACGGCGCACCGGTCCCTACGTCGACGTTATACGAGACGGGCCCCGTCTTTTTGATCACCGTTCCCGTAGCCCACTTCTCTCCTCTTACTGAGTAGTCACGCGTTAGCACGGGCTCACCTATTTCGAAATCTCTCATAGCCTGCGGTCCGTTACGCACCTGACGCTCCTGTGCGGCGCGCACCACCGCGCCTATGTCCGGTCGCAGCGCGTCGAGCCTACTGCGCAAGCGTCGCCCCTGTAGAGCTACTGCCGGAGAGATACCTGTGGTGGCATGCGGACAGTTGCGATACTTCATAAGGAATTTGTTCAAAGCCGCTGTAATGTCCTCACCCTCATATTGCGCTCTTTTGATTGCCTTTTTGACAGTTTACACGGCGTTTTCTGCAGCCCCATTGGCTTGGGGCCGGTACGGCGCAGAGGTAGTATGCTTTATAAAATTTTTGGAGCAGAACTCTCTAAATTCCCGAGATGAGAATGGTGGTCCGTTATCAGTTACTAATTGTGACGGCAACCCAAATCTCGCAAATACGCTTCTAAAAGCATTAATTGTTCTTCGGGAGTCTGTGCCGTGCATTTGTAACGCCTCTATCCATTTAGAATGTGCGTCTACTAAAACTAAATATCTAACGCCCCCGGAATCTCCGAAGTCGGCATGTACACGTTCCCACGGATGTAGTGGAAACTCCCACGGATGTAACTGTGTGCGCGGGGGAGCATCTCGCACCACCGCGCACGCCTGGCACGCACGAGCTATGTCTTCAATGTCTTGATCGAGATTCGGCCAATAAACATAGTTCCTTGATAGGGCTTTCATTTTGTTCATGCCTAAGTGACTTTCATGAATTTCCCTTAGTACCGCCCTTTGTAAAATCGGGGGTATCACGATGCGATATTTATACAATAAACAGCCCTGTTCTAGCGACATCTCTTGCCTCCTGGTAAAGTAGGGCTTCTCCGCTTCGCTGCGAGGGGCTTCAGGCCAACCAAACAGAACGTAACCTTTTATTTTCTGTAGAACCGTATCCCGTTCAACCTCCCGTGCGATTTCCTTAAACGAAACCGGAAAAGTGTCTTCAACGAGGTTCAAATAATCCTTGGCTTGTTCAATACGACCCTCATGATTCAATGGCAGTCGTGACAATGCATCAGCCGGCCCATTGTCTGCTGAACGAATGTACTTAATATTAAAATCGTATGCAGCCAGCCTTGCCGCCCAACGTTGCAGCCGACTCGCTGCCGTCTGTGGGATACCACCTTTGTCTCCAAAAATGTGCGTCAAGGGTTGGTGGTCGGTACGCAGCGTAAATTTTCTTCCAAAAAGGTACTGGTGGTGCTTGGTTATGCCGAGCAATATAGCCAGCGCCTCCTTATCAAGCTGGCTGTAGTTGCGTTCCGCAGCGTTAAGTGTACGCGATACACAGCTGACGGGCCGTTCACTGCCGTCCTCGTATCGGTGTGCCAACACGGCCCCCAACCCGTACGCGCTACTGTCTACTGACAGTATCAATTGTCGCCCCTCCTCGTAATGCGCCAGAACTTGCGAACTAAGGAGTGCGAGCTTTGCTTGCTTGAAAGCTTCTTCACATTTAACATCCCAGTTCCACTCTTTGTCTCGTCTTAATAAGTTGTGTAGGGGGTACAACAACTTGCTTAAATTTTGAATAAAACGCCCATAGTAGTTCAACATCCCCAAAAAGCTCCTGAGTTGCACCGTGTTCTCTGGGGTCCGTACCTTAGATATGGCCTCTAGTTTATCTGGATCTGGCTTTAATCCTTCTTTATTGATGATAAATCCAACATATTTTACACTGTCCTGTAGGAACCTGCATTTATTTAATTTTACCGTAAGCCCGGCGTCCTGTAGTCGCTGTAAAACTGCCCTTAAATTAAGTAGGTGATGGCGGTCGTCTACTCCCGTTACACAAATATCGTCTAAAAATACGACACACCCCGGTACGCCTCGTAACGTCTCTTCCATCATTTTCTGGAATTTCTCGGGAATGCATGATAGACCGTACGGTGTGCGTCTATATGCAAATGTACCTATGTGTGTAGTGATCGCGGTATATTTTTGTGAATCTGGAGTCAAAACACACTGTTCGTATGCATGCGTAAGATCGATTTTCGAAAACTTCTTACCGCCACTTAATGTCGAAAATAGCTCTTCTATACGCGGTAGTGGATAATAATCTCGCTTTAATTTAGGATTAATAGTTATTTTATAGTCCCCGCAAATTCGGATATCCCCATTTTTTTTTACTACAGGTACGATCGGCGTGCCGTAGTCGGAATAATCGACCCGATAGATAGTGCCATCCGCCTCGAGCCGGTTCAACTCGCGTTCGACCCGTTCGCGCAGAGCTAGTGGGACAGGACGCGCCCGCACATATATAGGCGAGTGCTCATTTAATTCTAAGGATAAGAGACGTCTGCAAGTTCCGAGCTTTTCACAAAATACCTCTGGGAACTCTTTACACAAATTATTTACAAAGGCGTCGTCAGTGATCTCATTGAGGTTGATCTGTTTTATACTTAAAGCCCGTAACCATTCCCTTCCTAGTAGGGGCCGGGCCCCTCCTTTAATTACGTATAACCGTAACGCCTTGAATACCGTATCGCGGAATGCAACATCCACCTCAATGTATCCAAGCGACTCAATTTTAGATCCACAATAACTACGTAATAATAAATTATCCGCAATAATAGTTTTGTGAGAAAAGTATTGTTGGTACATATTCGAACTTATGGCCGAAATGCGACTTCCCGTGTCCACTTCATACTGCAACGGGATAGTGTCGACTATCAATTTAATAAAGTATGGGTCGTTACCTGCAGAGTTCATACTTGCCATGTTGAACAAGTCTTCCTCACTGTCACTCACATAATTATGTTCATTTACTCCATTAGACCGCACACTTTTGCACACTAACTTTAAATGGCCCTTTTTCCCGCACTGATCACATGAATAATGTTTAAATCGGCATCTATCCGCCTGGTGCGGCTTGCCGCACCTCCAGCACGACCTGTAGCCGCCGCCCGTCGAGTGCGCGCCGGCCGCCGGGCCTACTCCACCGCCTCGCGAGACTGCGCGCGCGCTGCTTAGGCCCGCGCTGGCGCCGGCCGTCTCCGTACGCGCACCGCGCTGCCCGCGGGCGTAGTGCAGAGCTTCGCCTGCCGCGCCCGTTGAGTCTGTCGCCGCCGTTGCCATCCCGGTGGAGGCGCTTACCTCAGCGTGCTTCTCCGCCGCCTCGAGCGCCAACGCCAGCTCCACCGCCGCTTTGTACTCGATGTTTTTCTCGGCAAATATTCGCGACCGCATCGCGTCATTCGACAGCCCCGATACAAATTGGTCTCTTAAATTTTCTTCGAGAGTTGAACATTTGCCACATTTGCCAAAGTTGCAGGTAGTTGCAAGATGTTTTAACGCTTGTAGATATTCGGCTAGCGGCTCGCCCGCGCGTTGCCTTCGCAACCTAAATATGTGCCGCTCGGCAACCTCGGACCTCTGGGGCTCCAAATGATCCGTCACCAATTGGACCGGTTCCTCGAAATTTTTATTTTCAGGAAAATTAGGCGCGCACAAGTCACACATTAGCGCATAAGTCGCTTCACCTACTACGGTTATTAACAATGAAACTTTCAACTCGTCTTTCACTTCATTTAGTAAAATGAATTGATTAACGCGACGTATATATGCAGGCCACTGTTTCGAGTTTATGTCGAACGGTTCTAGCTTCCCAATAGGCATTATTAAGCGAGTATTTACTTTCCGTACAAAACCCCGAAAGCAATAACAGAATGAGAATAGTAAAAGTAACAAACACACGCGCGAGACTATGTAAAATAATTATAAATTATCCTCGTCGCCAATGAAGCGTCAATAAAAGGCGGTAGCTAGCGACAAACTGATTTATTCATAAGTCGTACGACATTTATATACATTTACCCGACACAACAGGATGAACTCATTTTGAGTATGCCAAACCGATGTTCTTGTGTTGTTAGTGTTCGCGGTAGAAACACGGATTATTAATTGTTTAGGTTACCTAATAAAATTTTAAAGAAAACTGTTATTTCAGTCTTTTTTTCGAACTTTAATGTTAGTGGTTCAAATGTCAAAAATCCCTTTATTAGGAAAATGGCAAATTTCTTTACTAATGCAAAGGTGACTTGGTTTATCGTTACTGTGACAAACGAAAACACTTTATTTGATGAATCCTTAAAGAAATTTTTAATTAATATCAATCAGGAGAAAAGTTATTGCAAAAATATATGTTGATCCCTAGACACTTTTGATGTGTGTAGTTGTGCTTTTCCGCGGCTCCAACTATGTGTATGTCAGGTTTTCGTGGTAAAGAGTAGCCTATGTAGTTCAAAATAAAGTAAAAATTGCAATGAAATCGGTACAGTGGCTTAGTCATGAAAACGTATAGACAAACAAATGTAGTTTCTTTCCAATATATAATATTATTATGCATGGGTTAGATAAATTTTACTGAGTAGTATTCAGTAAAATTTATCTCTCCTCAAAGGAGAGGCCTATGGCCAGCAGTGGACTGTTAAAGGCTGTTAATGATGATGATGATTCAGTATCTGCCTATTTTATAATGCTACAAAAAGTAATAAACAAAAAATAAAGTCGGGCAAGTGCGTGTCAGGCCACGCATAGAATAGGTTCCGTAGTCATATAAAATGCCAAGCGATGTCCAATAGATATTTAATTTTGTTATGTTTACTTATTATTTCTTTTTTTTTGTTATACGAAGTTTTCCAAGTAAATTTCACAAGTTAGGCCTCAATAACTCCTGCTATATAAAAACCATCATAGTTTTCCTTTTAAGTTCAATACATGGGCGAATCTGTAAGGGTAAAAAACTACTTTTTCTTTGAATGCGCTAAAACGAAAAAGATAAATTTTGAGTTTAAAACATTTACTATCTACTTATAAAGTCATATATTTATATGATATAAACCCTTTCCCGAGATTTAATTACTCGTATTTCCTAAGTTTGAAAATTTTAACAGTTAAATCAATCACATCTTTATGTGATTGATTTAACTTACTTCTTTATCGTATAAATTATGTGTATTATGTTTTTATATCATGTAAATTAATATTGTAATTACTTTATAAATAGATAATAAAAAAAAATTAAGTGTTTTATTTTTCCTTTTAGCACATTCAACCAAATCTTTTTTTTTAATATATTCTTTTACTTTTTAGATATTAGCGTATTATTCTTAATAAGTCAATCTGTAAAAATTATAACAAAGTGAAGCAATAATATATATTTTTTATTTTTCCGGCACAATTAGTGCACAATTAATTTTTTGAATTAAGCTCAGTAATTTAATCCATCCAAGTGATTACATTAAATTTAATTAAGTACGTAAATCATTGGCTTTCACCAAAGTATCCGCATATTTTCCAATAAATTTTGTTGATATTGAAATTCGTTCAGAAATAGCAGCAGTCGAATTATAAACCATTCGAGCCTTAATTAAAATTAGGCCTAAATTTATTAATAATTAATTAATTACCCGCATGATTATCGTGAAAATTTGTTCAATCGTGTTATGCTTTTAATAAAAAATAATTCAATTAGATTTAAATGGAGCGCTGCTAACTCTACCAAGTAATTATACATTACCTCTCATTCCATTAGCGCTTTTGAATTAAATCGAGCAAGTACGATTGATGCCACTCATAGAATAGGGTTCCGTAGTAATATATAATGCCAAGTGATGTCCAATAGATAAATTGTCATGTATACTTAACATTTCGTTATTTTTATACGAAGTTTTCCAAATAAGCGTATTTAACAAGTTAGACCTCTATAACTGTTGAACTAACAAAGCTATCTAAGCCGTTATAGTTTTTCTTTAAAGCGTCACATGGACTACCATCACAATTTGTTTTTAGATTTTTAGAGCCAACCGTTTAGTTTTTAGAGGTGGAGGATTCCCTGTTTTTGCAAAAAAATGTCCTATACACTTAACTCTCCATATTTTTAAATGAACTATCTAGCGATATACCATACAATGGTGTAGGTGCGAGAAAAAAAAATTATACCCACGTTACGTGTAGGGGAGGTACCCTAAATAATAATATTTTTCACGATTTTATTGTAGCACTTTGTCGACGTGATAGAAACTCATACCATGCAAAGTTTCATCTTTCTAGAACTGACGGTTTGGTAAGTCGAGGACGGCCGGAAGGACACGACAAATCTATAAGGGTTCCGAGTCATGAACTACGGAACCCTAAAAAGTGTTAATACTTTATGCGCACTATCTCTGGCAGTCCTTCTTAAATTCACCTTGGATTTAAACTTCGAAAATTTATAAGATTTGGAAAGATGTCTAGCCCAAAGCTCGCCATAGTGACTCTGTTTTACTGGAACCATGAGTAGAACCTAAAAGTATTGGTCACCGTCCTCATTTTGAGTACAGGCAATGCAGCTTTGCGAACCAGACTATGGTGGCCTAGTGTTATGTCTATATATAATATACAGGTGCCAAATAAATCCATATTAATCGTAATTACAAATGTTTTATTGCTTTGATCGTTACAGTTTGCATGTTAAGCTTAGAGTGCAAAAATTATATGACATGATATTAATCGAGTAAATGACATTCCTATTTAACGTTTAACAACCAAAGATTATACAATAATTGAAATTGATCGTCGCTCGATTTCACATTCACGAACGATGCACCACAACACTATTGCTGTGATTTTAGGTTGGTCATTAAAGATATTACCCCCCCCCCCCCCCCCAAAAAGTTACTAGTTACTACTAAGAAAACTAGTAACAGATAATAATTTGAAAATAGTAATATAACTAAAACAAAATCATCAAAAATACTTGCTGGATATTAGTACATATGTGATTTAGTCAAATTCTTATTTTTTTTAAAAAACATATTTTGTACAAAATTCCTTCGACAGTCCCAAACTCATAAACATTTTTTTTTTGTAAATAAATACATATTATCCATAGAAAAATACCCAGACTCCGAAACAGATCTGTACCGGGAATCGAACCCGAGATCTTGATCAGCAACCGCATACGCTAACCACTTGACCAACAAACAGATATCAAATTCCTAGAGAATTTACAAATACCATCCAACAGTTTAACTTTAAAAAAAATTCCTTACGTTTTATCCTTATCGTCATGCTTAATCAAATAAACTTGTTAAAAGAACAAAAATATGATGATTACTAAAAATTCTTTTCAAAGTTTTCTTTTCCTAATTATATGTATGTTCTTCAGTTTACCTTTTACTTTAACATTTTGTATTTTGTAAGACTTAAGAGGCCGGCGTACGACACTCGAAACTGCAAGTTGAAATATATTCGTAAAATATTGCTGTCTCTGTTTGACAAAATAGAACGTAGATACAAGTGCACCGCTGTATGTGTGTATGTGGATTGACATTCGTTCGTAGTAATTTGGACTCTCTCGTTGAAGGTTCGGCTATCATTGTTTGACTGACACGAATCACACACACATTGAAATATTTTTTGATGCGATAGCACTACTAATTGCTTGAAATTTGTGAAAATATGGATGTGTTTCGTACTATCGAAAATCATGAATGAAAACTCAATATTTTTTCGATTTATTTTGTGTAAGTAGTAGCATTATAATATGAGATATGTTATTGATGAAACAATATTATAAATATTTTTGTTTTTAGGACAGAAAAAAACAAAATGAAAACATGACATTTACAATGTAAAATATGTAAAATTTAATTTGATTATATTTTATTCTAGATTAGTTTATTTTTAAAAATAAAGACGTTATAACCTAAATAAATTCAGTCTAAGTCCGAATATCAACATATCATCGTGGAAATATGTTTATACTGCAAATGATCTTGGTATACCGTTTGTATGGACAATTCAATTCCTCCGGGGGCCCCTTAATAAATAATAAAGAATTTGATTTCAATAACAAACTTTGAAATCAACTTCATTTTGCAATTAAATTCTACACAGTCTGTTTATTTAGAACCAATTAAGTTTCCCAATTTATGGGATTAAACACAAATTGGTAATATTAATGTTGAAATTTGATGAGTGAAATTCGAGTGACTTTATAAACTTAATAAACCCTATCAAACCAAAGTCCCACCCATCCACCCTCAGTGAAGTAGTTCGTGGGTAAAAGGCTAATAGATAAGGATAGATGTCATACGATTTCGGAATTTAGATATATTAAGAGGGTGGCATACTATCTTTCACCTTATTGTTTCAAGTCTAAATGGACATATGTAACTATAGTGTTTTTTTTTTCATTTGGGTTTAATTATTTTTATAATGCAATAGATGAAAAGCACATTTCATACAATTTTAAAATTAGTCTTATTAAAATACTAACCTAAAATAACTGTAGCTATAATTTTATTCCATTAAACCATTTTTTTTTAATATCTATTGAATATTTAGGTTGGATCCCCACTATAATGTCGGTCACGGTTCGTTCGCGGTCCGATCTCGGGCTGGTAAAATATCATCAAATAATAAACAATGTATGCATTCATACTATCCGTAACAGTCAAGTTCCGGTCTGATCCCATTCCAGTCCCGAACAGTCTTGAAGAAATGTGAAGAAAGATTGTCTAATGTGAACACGATTAGATTTTACCAGACTGAGATAGGACCACGAACTAACCGTGGTCGAGATTATAGTATGGATCCAGGCTTAACGAACCATCTTCTTTCAATATTTCAATTTTATATCAAAATTTTTGCAGTGTAATACTGAAAATTTATTTACTTTGTTTAAAACCGACCAAACTTCATGATTTTCCACCTATATGAGACTATCTCTTAAAAGTACATTATATGAAAGGAATACGTGTCTACAGGTTAATGACCCTGAGTACTGAGTAAGGGTTAGGGGTTCAATTTCGACCAAGTACCAATAAATCAAGGTGATCGGTCTTGAGGTGATCATAATGATTTGTTCTGTATCTGACCGTAATTTATCAAGATCCTTTGTCTAGATTGGGTTTAGATGGCTGTTTGGGAGATATGTTGAGTTCATAATACTACATTTAATAATGATTAAGGAATACATATAAATGTAAGTCTTATTTCAAGTATACTGTATCGGAATGTTACATAATTTTTCAGGATAATCATGAACGATATTTAGATAAGCTTAAGAACGTGGTGCCTTGGCTCGCTTCCCAGTTGAGCAGTTCAAAGTCAGTTCTTTATATAAATACATAACTCTCAAGCTAATTTCCAATCTATCACTCACCATTTTCTTTGGATTCCGTAGCATAACTTTAACCGCAACAAGCTTGCTCTCTATTACGTAATAATTTTAACAAAAAGGAACCGACTTCAACGGAAAACTATTCCGAGTACCCATATCGCGATATTGTGCCTATGATATTTGAGGAGTTCCCTCGATTTCCTTAGGATAACATCATCAGATCCCGATATGGTGACGATGGGACCACCTGTAAGCTACGCCACTTCCAATGCAAAAAGAATTGTTGGAAATCGGTTCTTAAACGACGAAATTATCGCTGAACATACATAAAAAAAAGATTCCGACGAATTGAGAACCTCCTCCTTTTTTGAAGTCGGTTAAAAAGAAATTCGGCCGTCAAAATATAGACCTCTGTTCATGTTTGGACATCTAGGTATGAGTGTACATACACATACACTAAGTTTGCATATTTCATTTTCTCAGTCCGCCTGTTTCAATGTTCACTGATTGACATTATCTTTCGCATAATTAATGAGAACAGGTACCTAATATTGATGTTCAATGAATGGTTCACTGCTCACTCCGTTCACTTGACTGCGCAGATCAATTAATGTTCTTGTGTTTTGGATGATATAAATGAGTATACGTGTTTACTAAGTTTTATCAATTCATTATTTTCAAAAATGAGTTGCTGTGTTCATGGGACGGGAGTAGTTACGTACTAACGGTTACACCCTTTTACTATTTTACCATTTCGTAAATATTTCGTCATATAATATTGACTGATTCAAATCTATAGATATAAATAAAATTGCAGTTCAAAATAACCGTTTGTTTACTAAATTCATATGTATACATACATATGCTGATGCGCCCGGAGATGGCTTATATAGCCGATTTTCGCAGCAAACTAGCTTGCACAAAGTGGGCAAGTGAGCTTAACGCATATATATAAAACTTATCAAAAATATTACATCAAAACTACAATTTTTTAAATGTTTGTCTGTCTGTTCGTCTGTATTACTGTATCCGGTTAATCTCTGTAATGGATATACTGTAGTTGATGACAAAGGGAGTAACTTCCGATAAATCTTTTAAGACTATCTTCATGCCAAATTACAAAGAAATTAGTGCAGCGGGTTAGCCGTGAAACCTACTCTAAGTTGCTGTGCTATTGTGCATTGTATTGTGTGCTATTGTGAATTGTACTAAAGAATTGAGAATTGAACTGAACACCTTAAAAGGCAGATCGGCAGACAGAATTACATTTAAATTTACAATCTTACTAGCTGACCCGGCAAACTTCGTACCGCCTTAGAATATTAATTCATAATAAAATATAGTGTTTAGTTATTAACTGATAGTGACAAATCGACAGCAGCGTCAACTAACGGGTCCCGGCCGGTACCGCCAAAATCGCTTTGTTCCTGCATTTTAAATCTGTAATATCTTCAAAAGTATTAATTTAAATTACATGCTGTAAAGGGCCATATTAATCTATATTAAATACACAATGTACGTAAGGTACTTAATTGGATAAGGATTAATACTGTATCGCTTAAAATCGCTTCGTAAATAAGCCATTATTTCTCGTAAAAATAAAAAATAAAAAAATGGTTTTTGTGGGTTATCCCTAAGAGATAGACATATACCATCGTGTACTTTTTTTGTAGACCTTTTTATGGTGTACAATACTGTAGTACATTATTTTGATGTATCTCGTAGGGTACAGCCAGCGTTTGCAATGTAAGCGTAAAAAAACACACATTAGAAACCTCTAAAATTATTATCTACTATATTATGCATGTATTATACATAAAAACCTTCCTCTTGAATCACTCTATGTATTAAAGAAAACGGCATCAAAGTTCGTTGCGTAGTTTTAAAGATTTAAGCGTACATGGGGACAGAGAAAGCGACTTTGTTTTATACTATGTAGTGATATATAAAATTCTCGTGTCACAATGTTCGTTCCCATACTCCTCCGAAACGGCTTGACCGACCTTTATGAAACTTTATATGCATATTCAGTAGGTCTGAGAATCGGCCCACATCTATTTTTCATAACCCTAGGACGCGAGCGGAGCCGCGGGCATCAGCTAGTATTAATATAGAAGTATGAATTGTGTATATTTTGCCAACGTAAATACTAGAATACTTCACATCGAGACTTGTACTGCCTATTAGGGTGCCTGATGTATTGTACATATATGCCTGAAGGTGGGCGGTGCGTGTACAAACACTTGAGCTTGTGTACTTCTATCTTCCCACGATACGTTTCAGTCAGCCTACTGAATAGACAAAGCAAAGTTAATGAAATTATATTACAAACGAATGTTAAATTACATGTTTGTATTTAATTAGGTTATGTAAATATGGAAGTTTGCAGCTAGTAATTAATAGTTTGTAAGTAAACGTTTAAGCCAAATGATCTTCAATAAAACAATCACCGAGGATAAGCAACGATGGCGCGGTCAGACAAAGATTGGTGACCGTTTGCTGAATGATATATATTAAGCGTTTCCGTTTTCCGGAGGTCACGTTAAGCAGTCGGTCCCGGTTGTTATGTCCGCGTGTAAGTCCCTCATGGCGGTAAATGTTAGTCTATCTGTTATTCCGATATGTAAGCTTTATTATTGTAAAGTTTCATTAAAATCCATTCAGTAGTTTTTTCGTGAAAGAGCAACAAACATACATACTCACAAACTTTCGCGTTTATAATATTAGTAAAAGTAAATATATACAGGGTGAATTTTTGAGACGGGACAGTAAGGGCAGATACCTTAACCGTTATAGTTACAAGAAAACGTTTTTAGGAGACTATCCATATTTTTTAAAGATATTCTGAACTGCATTTACAGATTTTGGAAAAAATTTACAGCCAGCAAGAAAATGGTCATTTTAAACAAAAACTTTTTTTGATGCCAAGCGATCCTGTTTCTTATAAGGTTCAAAAGTCTCTACTAGACCGACTGAGGTTTGAGTACTAGAAATGTCAGAAGTCGCAAAAAAACTATTCCCATACATTTGTACGGAAATAAATCATTTTAATATGTATTTAGACACAGTCAAACATAACTTACATTTAGATGATACGTTGTATTTCTTTTTATAGACTTCGTTTTTTAAGTAGCCCCACAAAAAAATATCGAGAGGCGTTAGATCGGGGCTGTGAGGTGGCCACTTGGTTAGAACCGAAATGCCGATTCAAACTGGAACACGCGGCTGTTGTGTTGCAACCATTACCACTCGTTTGACATCACACATGTTAAACCGAGTGGTAATGGTGGAATTTTATGAAGGTATTCTTAATTATGCCGTGTATACGACGTCATTTTGGAGAATCTCCAAAACCAGTTGGAGGAATGGCTACTGTCAGAACTGCGAAAAAATTGTTTTCAGCAAGATGGCGCTCCGCCAAACAACAGCCGCGTGTTCCAGTTTGAATAGGCAGTTCGGGTCAAAGTGGATAGGTACACATGGTCCCACCAAGTGGCCACCTCACAGCCCCGATCTAACGTCTATCGATATTTTTTTTGTCGGGCTACCTAAAAAACGAAGTCTACAAAAAGAAATACAACAGTATTCAGGAGCTGAAGGATGCGTTAACAAGGATTTTAAATGATATCCATCCAAGAAAATTATCGGCTGCTACTAGCTCAATACAAAAATGAGATACTTATGTGTTCGTAAAAACGGCGGTCATTTTGAGCAATTTATTTCGTAGATCATCTAAATGTAAGTTAAGTTTGTCTGTGTCTCAAATACCTATTAAAATGATTTTTTTCCGTACAAATGTATGCAAACAGTTTTTTGCGATTTCTGACATTTCTAGTACTCAAACCTCAGTCGGTCCAGTAGAGACTTTTGATCCTTATAAGAAACAGGATCGCTTGGCATCAAAAAAAGTATTTGTTTAAAATAACCATTTTCTTGCTGGCTGTACATTTTTTCCAACATCTGTAAATGCAGTTCACAATATATTAAAAAATTATGGATAGTCCCCTAAAAGCGTTTTCCTGTAACTATAACGGTTAAGGTATCTGCCCTTACTGTCCCGTCTCAAATATTCACCCTGTATAGTGACATTACAAAAAACTAATTGTATTTCCATAAGGACTTTTTAGAAGTTTTTGTTCGTGTCTACAAAGGTTTGTATTAGGTACTCAAACCAGATAAAAGTGTCCTATAAAAGTCCTTTAATTTATAAGGCAGGGTATCTGCCGACTCATAAATCAACTTGACATGTCTATGAGAAGAATAAACTTGCTAACTGGGGAGTTTTTGCACATCTGTCGCGAAAAAATAGTAATCTTTTGTGGTCAACGGTAATATCAACTTCAAGTTGAGAGGTTTCACATGAAAATTTAATTTTACTAGTTGAAACTGGTTATTCCTAGGTTAGGCGGTCAATTTAAATGGTAAACTCTAATGTTTAATAGTCAAATCATGTCCGTATTGTATAATACACATCTCATATTACTTAATTGTGCTAGTTAAATATTTACATAGTAATAATTCACTAAAAAAATGTAGTTTGACATTCTTTTGTAACACAACAAGGCAAATATATTTTTTGTCTGTGCGGAAATCCCTCCAGATACCACCAGCTGGTGGTTATGTTGGCTTCGAAAAGACTAAAATCCGTACGCAGTCTCAGGTACCAATCGGGGAAATAGGTGTACCCTAGAAAGGATCTCTAGCACCCCGAAGTACCTCGGGCTATATACGAGTACCTACGGCTTGCTGATGACCCCCTTCAGAATGGGAACCACGACTTACCGCATCAGTCACACTCAGCAGCGCGTCGTGAATCCACTCCGACCTGCTTCTGCTAGGTAATAGTTGGTCTCACCTGTTACCCCCAGGTTTGCGCTCATAGAGGACAGAGATCGTTCTTCGACCCCCAACACCTGAACCGTCTGCGGCACCGCTTTCATTCCGGTGCCTGGCCGACCGGGAGGGTTCTAAACGTGTCCTGGATCCGTTCCGCTATCTATTGTAGCATAACTTGTGTGATGGCCACTTAAGACCCTAATGGCCGACACTCGCTGCAGTCGTCGCAGTAGCAAGACGTTGTTGGCCTTCAGGGCCTCCGCCCAATCTGAAGCCCCATTAATGGCCTTAGTTTCCCGCACGAGTCGTCGAGCTAGTGAAAATTAACTCAGAATTGGTTTAACCGTTCTAGAGATTAGTCGGAACAAAGAAACAGGCAAAAAATATAAAAGTTTTTTGATGTACTCTTAAGTGTCGAATATTCTTCCATGTGTATTTAGTGAAAAATGTTATTTATACTACACCTGATCGGAACAGTATTCATTATTCCCTGAAAATGAAAAGAGAAAGTTAGTCTTTTCCTAGACCTAAATAAGCGGGAGGAAAAAATGTATGAAAATCCATTTCTAACGTGTTTTAGCGGGAGAGAAAGTTGTATAAATTTTCATTTCTCATGTGTTATCTGATCTATGGCGCGCGCCTGCCCAAAGAGTTTTCATATAATTTAAATATGGAATCTCCATGCCACTGACATCCTTTTGTGAAGAATAAAAAAAAACAAAAGAAACACGAAATATTTATAAATATGATGTCAAATTCTAAGCTAAATTGTGCCTTACATGGTGTCTTACGTTTTGATTTTATTTTATAAATACTTTAAATGTTCCTCACGGGTGTAGTATAAACCTCGGGAGTAATGTGGCCCTAGGCTGCGCCTTCGGGCCACAAACTGCTCCCTCGCTAGTAATCGGTTCCTTTCCTCCCTCGGTGAACAATGTACTATTACTTCTATAGATTTGCTGTTATTGTTTATTTCAATAGATAAGTGGTGACAATCCTGTTATACTTATAAAAATCATAAACCACGTTTATACGAATTAATTAAAGTAAAGAATGTGTTTTATGATTCCATCCTTTATTTATTAAATGCTCTTAAATAAAAAATCTTCATCTAAAAGCCCGGTTTACTTACCAAATGAAAAAGCTTTAATGATAAATTCCACGTAGTGATATAAATCTTTGATACGATTTAAATGCTATATATGAACGATTCTGATAAAAAGCGAGTCGGCCATTGTGAAAAATTCCATTATGACTGGCTTCTATTGTACGGTTACAAACACAATGCTTCGATTGTTATTGGTAAAAAGATTCCAGAAATGGATCGAGAGCAGATTAGTCTACTTTATTTGTATTTACCGAGTTCATGAATAAATGTCACGAATGTGCTTTAAAGTAGGCGAAAAGAAATATATATGAAATTTGTATTAATAGCTTTTGCCCGTGACTCCGTCCGCATGTAGGTCGGTTATCGCGACCAAATGTAGCATATTAATATGTTATTTTACAAAGTTCAATCTATCTATATTCAACATATTTCGACTGCCTCGTTGGTCTAGTGGTTAGCGTATGCGACTGCTGATCAAGAGGTCTCGGGTTCGATTCCCGGGTCAGACCAAATATTTGTGTGATCCACAAATATTTGTTTCGGAGTCTGGGTGTTTTTCTATGTATAATATGTATGTATTTACAAAAATAAGTATGTTTATGTATTTATATCAGTTGTTTAGTACCCATAACACAAGTTCTGCTTACTTTGGGACTAGATGATGTTGTGTGTAAGTTTTCTAAATATTTATACATAATAATCAATCTATCTCTAAATAATACAGACAGATATGCAGATTCACTTTCTAAATTATATATTACTTTTGAGAATGTATTATCGATATTTGTGAACCTAAGTGCCCTTCGTGTTTAATCAAAGTTTATTTCAGATAAAAAATTAACGTAGCGAAAAATTTGATGTCGTAATATAGGTTGAGCTCTAGTTGAAAATTCGTTACCATTTTTAATAAAAAAAAGTGAAAAAATTGTCTAAATAATTGTATTTTAGCTAGCTATTGCCCGTGGTTTCGTTTATGTAAATACTTTTTTTCTCATGTTACTAACATTGAAACAGAAGCTCAGAAGTGAAAAGGCTTATTACACGGTTGCAAATTATTTAAATGGCAAATTTACTTGGGATTGATGTTGCTCACTTCCGCCATTGCATCTGTTGCGTCTGAAAGTGATAGACATTATTCTTCAACTTATTAGTAAATTAGCTTTTATTGTACTTGCTGGCTTGTACCATGTCTTATGGCGGTAATGTCGCGCCTCGAGTAGATAATCTTGACTAATAGCGGTTAGGTAACATAATGGCTGAGCCCGTATGCCATTTGTAGGGACAGGACGTTTAAAAATTCTAGTACTTTTTCAAAAGAACTATCCCAACCTACACCCTGTACTTAATTTTTTTTATTTAATCAATGTTCATGGACTAAAAGAAAGTGGCACCACTGATTTGTTTCTGCGTTTCTTCCCAGAGTGGGTCTTAGAAGGTGCCGGCACCATCGGGGTTTACGTCCAGGACGGGGTCATCTGCACGCAGCAGATGTCCCGAGGAACATCGGGGTTCAAGGGTTTCTTTCTAAAAGCAAAAAGTATGCGCCAGCGTCTCCTATCTTAAAGGTCTGACGTGTATTAATATCTGTAAAAGATTTACTTACAGAAATAAATATCATTTGAAAATTATGCACTTCTTTACATTTAAATAATTCCTTATGGTGTTATTTTTAAAGAAGGCAACTCCTGCATTAGGTACATACATATATCGATTATGTGTCGTGGAGGATTTTACGAACTTACATGAAACGGACACAAAGAACCCAGCTTTCGAACAAAAGTTTGTGGATCACACAAAGTGTTGTCCCATGTAGGATTTGAACCCACAACACATGGCATAGTAGAGGGCGGCGCCGGCGCGGCGATTAAAACCACTAGGCCAACCGTTTATTTTTTATAATATTATTAAACAGACAAGTGCTTATTATTAAATGGTTGCAGTACAAAAAAATGTGTTCCAAATTGCCCGTTTGAAGAGCCAACAGATTAAACTCCTCAGATAGATATCACCATTGTCAGTCTGTTGAAGTTCACTGCTGGATACAGAGCTCATTCATTGCACACCACTCTGATCGATTTCAGGCTTCTCGCATCCACCTCCTGATAACCATCTTGCGGAAGTAGTCACCCCACCAATACTTATTTATAATATTACCAAACACTCAAGTTAATAGTAAATCAGTTGGTCGGAGGATCCTCCCTTTGTGTTAGAAGAACACATCACCCGTTCCTCCTTACTTGCTTAATCGCCTGTTACCATCTTCATGGTTATGAATAGGGGTGTCGATTAAGAAGTCACCATACGAATATCCGTCAAATTACTATCACATTACATCACATTACGAGGATAGATGCTTCTCATTTAAGAACTAGCTCTACAAAGATATCTTTTATAAGAATATGAAGATGCAAAAAATAATTATGACCTCTTTAGATAAGTCTCCATTTGTGTCTACAAAGGTTTACGTTGGGAGCTTAAGATAGATAAAAACGTCCTGCAAAAATCCTTTAATTTATAAGACAGAATATCTTGACGCTCGTAAATCAACTTGACATGTCTATGAGATGAAGAAATTTGCTAACTGCGGACTTTTGGATATATGACGCAAAACAAATAGCAATTTTTGTGTAGTCATTGGCGAAATTTACTTCATGTCTTAATTAGAATTTATGTGTGAAGAATCGTTAATATTGCATAAATGTATCAGACATTTCTAATAATTTCCTTTGCCTATCAAAGGAAAACACAAAAAGCTTGTTATATCTTGAATCGACTGGGAACGTTAGTAGGCCTCATATTTCTAATTGAGGGTAGACGTGAGTTTAGCGGGTGAGGAGAATGTTCTTGTACATTCACTTTATTGAAGCACTCGATCACGAAATACAGTTAGGACATTAAATAGCAGCCCATGATTAATAATTTTAAATAAGACACTCCACCGAACACGTGGTGCTCACACGAGATGATCCGCGATAACTGTGCTCGTCAACGACGACGTTCCATTTTTAAAGGAACTCGCGAACGAATGAACGAACAATAATCATCTAGGGGTGGGATAAAATCATTGTCACCTGTGATCCTTGTCTATGACTTATGACATGAAAGTAATCGACTAAAATCAATCATTCAATCGCGTTATTATTATTTTATAGTGTCAATGATTCCCATCCCTGCGGTCACCGGTCGCACGCGCCAGTGCCCGGTGTTGCGTCAGTGTCTTACCTTCAGACACTTAACAGTGTTGCCAGCTAAAATAATCGATACGCCGGCACGGCCATACTGACAATCGCACGTCCCTGTGCGATCACTCACCTCTACAGGTCTCGTACTCCTCGTCAATCAGAGAAAAAAAAACCGCTCGTCCATCACTGACTCGCTACTAATTCGTGACACCTGTTTAAAAAGATCTCGATCTTTACCCCTCGCATCTAAATTAAACACACTGGGCGGACACCTGACCTCAGGCGTCCCTTCGACCATCCACCAACTCGCATGGTGTATCGGACCTGACAAACCGTCAGCGCCCCTTCCACCAATCACACACACACACACACACTGGGCAGACAACTGACCTCAGGCGTCCCTTCGACCGATCACCAACTCACATGGTGCCTCGGACCGGACAACCATCAGCGTCTCTTCCACCAGTCTCATCGCGTAGTCTGATCAGGTGCATCGATCCGGTTTACAGACCAGCTCCATTTTTCAGATACGCGACTACCAACTACCCATCAACCCTACTATAAATCGCGAAGTCTGATTAGGTGCATCGATCCGGTTTACAGACCAGCCCCATTTTTCAGATACGCGCCTATTAACTACCCATCAATAAGGCTACATACCGCGTAGTCTGATCAGAGGCATCGATCCGTTTTCCAGACCAGCCCCCTTTTTCAGACACGTGCCAACCGAGTACCCATCCAGTGTACGCTCGCTACGTTACGTACGTACGCACGCTCTGGATCGATACTCTACGTACATTCTCTAGATTGGTTCTCGATAAAAGAACAGAATATACACAAATGTAATTAATGAATTGCGCAAATGAAATAGCAATTGGTCATACACGTTTTCCGAAGAAACTACGATAGATGAAGTCATATAACTATTCTGGCGACCCTGAACAGGAAGTCGAAGTGTTGGTAGACCAGCTGCCAGGTGGTCGGAAGATATAAAGAAAGACTAGACACACCGCATCCAGAAGCGTATGGAAAACCATGTAGGAAGCAAATATGCTGAGGAAGAAGAAGAATGAAGAAGAGTGCACAAACGTTATAAACTCACCTTTAGTACTCATGTTCGGAGGCAGAGGCTAAAGTATGTGAACTAGATGTCGATGCTGCATCACTTTTCTCATAGGATGTTATGTCCATTGCCATGACTATAGATTTTGAATTTCATGAGCATACTTACAGGTTAGGTTAGACCCACCAACGTCTCTCAGCTCGTCTCTATAATGATTTAGTACCTTGACAATAAAAGGATCTTACCTTTGAACTTTTACTGTAGTTTGGTTTGGTTACACTCGCTATCCTTGATAAAGACGAAATTGTCTGCACTGAATGGACTCACTATTGCTCTACTTCGGATGAAGCGTTCTACCTCTGACGTATAGTCTTTTGATATTCTACATTGCTCGTTTGTAAGGCATTAATTCCGCAGGAGAGTAGCTTGTTATTCTGGATCTAGTGGTATTAAAGGCAAGTTGGACTTACAGAAGTTTTGTTTGGTTTGTTTTCGACTATTGTGAGCAGGCATTTTAGAGTACGTATTAGACGCTTAGCATTAGCCCTACCGGAACCAGTACCGATAAGGTGATGTTGTACACTATGCCACATCAACACCGTTTGAAGTTTGCACCTATATAACACCTACTTTAGTCTGCTTTTACACGCTTCGGTGCACCAAATAGGCAAACAGCCCTCTTGAGGGATTTAATTAAGGTATGAGCATCGAGAGATGCCGAGTAATGAAAGACACGCACTCCCTCCCATCATCTTTACCGCCCAATCCCCCCGCAATATCTATGTAAATCGCATGGCAGGACCCGTGTCCTTAGGCATTGATGAAGGTCAACTTGCCAAGCCTAAAGGCCCCAGGCGACCGGAAACAACCACCAAGGGCAAGCAACGACGGCGCGGCCAGAACCGGACGGGCGACCACCCGTGGCACGACACGCCACGAGCGCCCCCGCAACCCAAAGGCCACGCCAAGCAGCCAGCCTCGGCTGCTGCCACAAGGCAGCATCCGCACAGCCCAGCTGGAGGCCCTCCAGGAAAACAACATCCAACGGCAAGACCACGCAGCCACAATGCGTCCCGCAAGTCCACAACCAGTGCGGTGACGCACGGCGTCAATCCCCACCAAGAGGAGACCCGAGCCCAGCAGCGGAAACCACGGGCTGCTGACGAAACTTGTTGGGACCCGGAGCAGTCTTTCGAAGCGTTGCATACTATACAAGAATCAATAAACTTACGTACCTAGTTGATCATCTCTGGAAACCAATAATGCTCAAATAGTTCTTAGTTTCTTAATTTCCGAAGGAACATGATTAATTAAGGTCCACGTTAAGGATCACGGAGCTATTGGTAACCGGAAACTGGTTACCCTTACGCACATCATGGTGCGAGTAGTCTGAGGTTTCTTTGTTCTTATTTTTGTTAATGAGGTCACGAATTTTGATATCACGATTTTGTTCTACCGCTAACTACCCTTGATAAAGTTAACACTCAGCGCCATCTCGCGAAGAAACACTGAACCACGAAGAACACACGGTATGAACTACACGGAGCAACTACCAATCCTGAATCGCGATGAGAAACTCTCGAGCTGATTAGCACACACACACACGACATCCCAACATCAACCATTGGGCAGCGGCCCAGCAGGCACGACCACCTCGCCTGGTCGGAGGATCCCCCCTCTGTGTCGGAGGAACACGACACCCGGTCCTCTACAATATTACGTTTACAGTTTTATCTGATAATGTACTGGCATTAGACTCATCACAAACTGTTTTTGGGATTGGATGTCTAGACAAGAAATCAGCATGTTACTTGTTGGCACCTTATGCACAATATTAAATCCTGTAGAAATACCCACCACTAATGGTGTATGCTGCCCATACAAACACTGTTTAAAGATCTCGACTACTCAGGCGACTATCATAGTTTCTAGTTCCTACGAATGAATCGCGATTCTGCGTCAGTCGTTCGTCAACTAAAATATGTCACTAAGATATGACAACATGTAGCAAACCATTCTTTCTTTGAATGATTATGGCCCCATAACCGTTAGAAACATCATCAGTGTGAAACTCAATAGCTGCCGCCTCACGATCTAATATTGTTAGTACAGACTCCTGAGCTAAGTATTTAAACAGTTTTCTTTTAAATATTGTCATGTAGGTCCATCCACCTTATTGTCCCCTTCAGTAAATAAAGTGGGCCTACCATACGAGTATTATTTGGGTATAAAGTTTCTGAAGTAAGAGGCAAGGCCCAAGAACGGTCTATTCTGAGTAGCAATCTTCGTGGTAGGAAAATCGACCATTTCTCCTGCTCTAACTACACGATCCACAAAATGTACTCCTGTTCTCATGAATTTACATTTCTATAAAAAAAAGGAAAACTGCGTCTGGCAATGCTCTCAGGGTTAAAACAACGTTCCAGACAATGGGAAAGTTTATCAGAGAAACCAAGTCCATAATCAATGTAAACCAGCGCAACGCTATATCTAAGTTTATTACTAAGCCTTGTTGATACACCTTTGATAGACTGCAGCCGAATTTCTACGATCAAAGGGCTTAGTTAGATACCCATATAGACCATCTTTTGAGGGTGAGGAACTACCGTAAATAACTTCGGCTTCTAGGAGGGCTGAAACTTTTTCGTCTTTGAACATTCTTATATTGGTCAATAGGGTCTACCCGTACATCTCCTGTATAGACGCGATGCCCTGGTACACCATCGATAAAGAATTCAGAATATTTGCGTAACTAAATTAAGATCAATAAGATTTTTGATTTGACTTTGTCCACACAGTTTAAGTCAGTATCTATATCCTCAAGAGCTTAGCTTAGTTTGGGTATGCTTTTCTGACGTACTCGTATAAAAAAAAATCACTGCCTATAGAATTACTTTACCGTTTATCGTTCCATTCGGCACAACGTAAAATAGTAACGTAATCGTGGTATGTTATATGCGAACGCGATTTTGTATTTGCGAGAAACATCTTACGGTTCCTTTTTTTTTTCTAAACTACCCTCGATACTACGACACTGTAAAATACTAACGAACAAGCATTTCAACACAACGACTTTCAACGAGAAAATAAAAAGAAACGATCTCACCGGATTCTGCGTTGCTTTTGCTCCTCGTCGATTCATGTTTACAGATGTGCACCTCCTTCATTGTTATAGCTCCGAACCCTTGCGCTCTTCACAAACCCAAACCGACGCGACATATCCAGCCTGTCCGCCTACGTAGCTGAGGTCTGTCAGAAGTCTCATTAAGACGGCTCTTCAGAACCCTCTCGCTGTTTGCGAGACTCGATAGAGAAAATCATGAGAAAAATGCTGTGCCCTTGTGTGCCAAAACGCTGACATATTGTCGTGGTCAAAACAAATCAGCCTTACGGTAATGTTAAATTCCGATTGTTGCGGATTAGCGGTCGCCAGTGATTGAGATTTTCATCAAAATGTTTTGTGGCCAGTTTGATTGTCCGGGCTGCTCACTGCTGTTCACTTTATTTATTCTCCTATTACTCTCCTCAGGTGGTTACCCTGCGTATCCCACTTCTGATGTTAAATCTTGAATCGACTGGGAACGTTAGTAGGCCTCATATTTCTAATTGAGGGTAGACGTGAGTTTAGCGGGTGAGGAGAATGTTCTTGTACATTCACTTTATTGAAGCACTCGATCACGAAATACAGTTAGGACATTAAATAGCAGCCCATGATTAATAATTTTAAATAAGACACTCCACCGAACACGTGGTGCTCACACGAGATGATCCGCGATAACTGTGCTCGTCAACGACGACGTTCCATTTTTAAAGGAACTCGCGAACGAATGAACGAACAATAATCATCTAGGGGTGGGATAAAATCATTGTCACCTGTGATCCTTGTCTATGACTTATGACATGAAAGTAATCGACTAAAATCAATCATTCAATCGCGTTATTATTATTTTATAGTGTCAATGATTCCCATCCCTGCGGTCACCGGTCGCACGCGCCAGTGCCCGGTGTTGCGTCAGTGTCTTACCTTCAGACACTTAACAGTGTTGCCAGCTAAAATAATCGATACGCCGGCAAGCTTAATCCTAGGAACTTATAAAACAAAAGAAATGTTATTTTTATTTTTTTAAATAGAAACTAATATTGTAAATTCAAAAGTAATTTTGTTTATCTGTTACGCTTTCACGGCCAAACCGCCAAACCGATTTTAATGAAAATTGGCATAGAAATGTTTTGATTACTGGAAGAAGCTGGATGCTAGTAGCCGAGGATCGAACTAAGTGGCGTGCAATTGGAGCGGCCTATGTCCAGCAGTGGACTGCTTTAGGCTGATGATGATGATTGAATAAGGACATGGGTTACTTCTCACTACCATAACCGATATATACGATATATATCAACTCAAAAGTAAAGTGTTAATGTTTTTATCCGAACCTTGGTGATATACATATAAGTACTTATGAGTTTCTTGACTAATAAATTTTATTATTATTATACGTGGACTTGTTACCTACGAAAGATAGTCATTTATATAATGTAAATTGTGTGTTTTAACATTCAATATTCTTCAGACAGTACCTACTAATGATGATGATGACTCCCAAGCCGATTTCGGCTACGGTGACTGATTATCTTTGTGCATTAAGTTTCGGGCGTGTGCTCTCGTATGGCTTACGTATCCTATTTTGGCACTGAACGAGCGTGCACAGTGGGGACACGTAAGCACACCATTCAGGTAATTGTAGTTTATTTTGGGAGTGGGTTTGTTTTTAAGATTGTCTCGTTTGGTATCGAGATCACATCTTCTATCTTCTTCAAAGTTGTTGACACTCTGGTGGATAATCCGCCTCCACTCAGGTCTGTCCCTAGCCAAATCCTCCCAATGAGAGATGTTAATTTTGCATCTCTTCATATGCCTCTTCTGTACATCCTTATATATGAGGAACTGACCGCCTCGCTTCCGCTTGCCGTTCTTGAGTTCAGAATAAAAGATGCGCTTAGCGACCCTTTCCCCAGACATTCTTGCCACATGACCAGACCACCGTAACTGGCGACGCATTAGGTAGGCTTCAATGCCGTAAACATTAGCTCTTCGCAAAACATCCGTGTTCCTAATGCGGTCGGACCACTTAATGTTCAGAATATCACGAAAACACCTAAGATGGAAATGATCTAATGCACGTATATGTCTTCTGTACACACACCACGTCTCCGACGAATATAGGATATTCGGTAATACAATGGCCATGTACACATTGACCTTCGTCTGTAATTTAAGGTCATGGGAACGAAATACCTTCTCCCGGAGTCTGCCAAACACTGCTGAAGCAGCACCAATCCTGCTGTTAATTTCCGGGTCGAGGTCACTTTTACATGTTAAGGTGCTACCCAGGTATTTAAATTTTTCCACCTGCTTCAGAACTGCACCGTCGAGTCGTATATTTAGTGGGCCATGTTTAACAGTATCTGCTGCCATGACTTCAGTCTTGGTGATATTAATTTTTAGTCCGAATACACGACAAGACTTATCAAGGTTTTCCATTAACTCTTGCAGGTCTTCTGGGGATTCCGCTACCAGGCACAGGTCATCAGCGTACATAACCTCGGTGATAAAGTCATATGAAACTTTGGTGTGTGCTTTTAGTCGGGTTAGGTTGAATAGTTTGCCGTCTGTTCGAAAACGAATGTGTAAACCCTTAGTATTGCCCCGCAAAGAGTCCTTTATTACGACTGCAAAATACAATGCAAATAAAGTAGGTGCCAAAACACATCCTTGCTTTACTCCACAGGTGACTCCGAAGAATTCCGACTGCTCATTTCTCGTTGTGATACAGCAACTCATATTATCATGGAGCAGTCGTATTAGTCGTATAAATTTGTCAGTACCGCCGAGCTTACGAAGCACAATCCACAATGCATCGCGAGGAACACTATCGAATGCTTTTTCCAGGTCCACAAAGCAGAGTACCAGTGGCTGCGATTGTTCCTTGCATTTTTCCTGTAGCTGGCGTATAGAAAAGATTGCTTCACACGTACCTCTGTTTGGGCGAAACCCAAATTGAGTCTCGGGTAAAGTTTGTTCGGACAGTTTCAGTAACCGGTTTAGAAGGACTCTCGCAAAAACCTTCCCTGGAGCTGATAATAACGATATGCCTCGGTAGGAATTGCATTCAGCACGGTTGCCCTTGCCTTTGTAAAGTGTGCAGATGTTCGACACTGTGAAAGAATCTGGTACTGTCTCCTCCTCCCACATGCGGCAGAATAACTCCCAAATCGTTTTATGTAAGTCACTCCCGCCATAATTGAGTAACTCACCAGGGATACCATCGCCACCCACCGCTCTGTTATTTCGCTGCTGCTTTATTGCATCGACGACCTCGCGAAGAGTCAGTGGGTCATCAAGTGCTGTGACTTGAGAAATCGTAGGCATAGCCGATATATAATGAAGATCTGCTGATCGATCTACGTTAAGTAAAGTATTGTAATACTCGACCCATCGCTTCTGTATATCTTCTTTACTCGTTAGTAGCATGCCGTTATTGGATTTTAGAGGTACGTTTACCTGTTGTTGTAGACTCAATAATGCACGCAATTCACGATGAAAGTCTCCCAATTGGTTTGAGTCTGCTAAAAACTGCATATAGTGTGCTTTCTGTATCCACCATGCATCCTTTACACCACGAATGAACTTTCGCAGCTCCACTGAACTCTTTTTAAGTTCATCACTATGAAGATGGTGCGATGAATCCCTACGGTGCAAAAGAGATCGATGTCTGTTTATAGCGTCAGTCAACAGGGTATCATTTTCATCAAACCAATCTTTGTTGCGTCTCGGTTTTAGGCCTAGAGTATCATGTGCCATTTTAGTAACTTGACATGTTAGTTCCTGCCATTTTGCTTTGAGGTCACCGCAGCTGACAGTGAGTTTTGATACACAGTTACTGATGGCTTGATTAAATTTTTCTTTCACCTCTTGCTTCTGCAAATCGTGTAAACCAAGTTGAGGCGGTTTTGGTTTGTTCGACCTATGGGGCTTATGCAGTCGCAGCTCTAGTTTTGTGACCACAAGTCTATGGTCCGTCCACGCATTCGCTCCGCGCATTACTCGAGTGACATGAACTTGAGCCAGATCACGCTGACGAACCACAGCATAATCAATAAGGTGCCAATGCTTAGATCTTGGATGCATCCAGCTTGTTTTATACTTCGTCGGGAGCCTAAACATAGTATTTGTTATACTTAGTCGAAACTGAGCACAAAGACCGAGCAACAGCTGACCATTACTATTCATGCTCCCGATCCCATGCCTGCCAAGCACTCCGGGCCACGCTTCAAAGTCGCGACCGACCCGTGCATTAAAGTCCCCAAGTAGAAGTATTTGTTCCTTAGCTGGTATTTTTGCTATCGTGCGCGTGACCTCTTCATAAAATTTATCCTTAATTTCATCGGCATTATCCATTGTTGGGGCATAAATGCTGATGACATTAAGAAAGTTCTTCGTATCTAGATGAAGACGTAATGAAATAATCCTGTCAGATATATATACTGGATATTCAATTAGTTTGGACGCAACGTCTGTCTTAATGGCGAACCCAACCCCAGATCGCCTGGGTTCGCCAGCATCAGTTCCCTTCCAGTAAAAGGTATAACCACCACCGCGCTCTGTAAGCTCACCCTCGCCGGCTAGATGTGTCTCGCTTAGAGCGACTATATCCACATTGTAGCGCCGGAGCTCACGAGCAACTACAGCAGTCTTCCGTTCCGGGCATAAGTTAGATGGGCGGTCCAATAAAGTGCGTACGTTCCATGCACCAAAAATAAGGCATTTATTTGATTTGTCATTCCTAATATGTCGACCACGTAGAATGGATGCATAGACAGCCGTGGTGAGCTGTCTCCCATATTTATTGGAGTAAGCAGTTGTTTAGGAACACCTTTTCTAGTCCCCTCCCCGTCTGAGCGGGGGAAGCAGTGCCTCTCTGAATAGAGCTGCTTCGTCACATAGGGTGCTGCCGAGCCACACTGTTACTCCAATGCAGTGCGAGAGCGACCACTCTCCCTAAGTCGCCTATATGCAGGCTTTGGACACAGCCCAGTAAGCATCACTACTGGACTCCTCTACCATCACCCATCGCCATAGGGCTTGATCTCGAATCCAGCAAAGCCATGCAAAGACAGTCGTATGCGCAGGATATATTAAAGTGCACAAGTGTACGCGCAAACACAGGTGCACTCTCTTGTCCATATTCCCCATTGTCCAGTGGAACGGTAGCCGTTACAACTGGTGGGGAACTGGATACTGAACCTACTAATATAAAATAAACCAATGGAAAGTTTCGGTCTAAAGGCAATAAATAGAACCTTTATTTATATTTATTTTATGAACTAATAGTATACGAATACTTACATAAATTGTAATAAATCGATTATGAAAACTATTGTTAGAGAAATAATAAAACAAATTAATACTACAGACAATGTCCTAAGCAATTTGTAACACATAAGAATAAGAATCAAAGTGTGTTCTTATTAGCACTAACTGTTTGGAAGGTAAGTCGAATACGGACGAATAAACGGACACACATGACGATACTCTAAGGGTTCCCAGTCATAAACTGAGGAGTCTTAAAAAAGCCTTTTATTCCATTCATGTACAAAACATTACTTTTTTATAAGTACTGCTAAGATTACTTTTCTCAACCTGATGGTATTATAGACTCTTAATGATATGAGAAACATTTAATCCTTTAAATTTAATCTGGTATGAAATTAAAACAACATTAGTAATTTATTTAAAAGTAAATAAATATACGATTAATACGACTAATCTAAATGCAACCCAAAAAAACCTCAAGCATATCTGTCCGCGAACACTAACTGACTAATGTTCAACAAAATAATTTATTATCAACTTGCAAAAAGCCATTCAATAAACCCCAAATACACTGCAACTAAGAATGGCTCTTTAATCCTTTTCAATCCACCAGCGAGTACACAAGGATAATACATGTAGTTCATATATAAATAATGGTGTTACGGTCTACAAAGAAGGGACTTAAAATAAGCAGGGTAACCTGAGCGTTGCCTAGTTCAGGGTTCATAAAAATTGTACAACGATAGCTATTTCCCACTTTAAAGGTAATCGCACACTTATCAGAGGCGAACGCGTCGAACGAGCCGAACGAAACGAATTTTAGAATTCTTTATATGAAATCTCATGAAACCTCGCATACTTACCCGCGTCGAATCGTCCGCATTTGGAAGATCCCCAGAAATCCTAGACGAATTCGGATGACGTCATAAAATTCGGCGCGGATGATGCGGTCGCCTCGATCGATGTGCCCGCATTCTATCAGTTGCGTATGATAGAGTAACGCACGAGTACTATTTCTTGAAATGATTTCTTCGACGCTTTGATTGGTTCGGCGCGTTCGGCGCGGATAAGTGTGCGTTCACCATAAACCATCATTTCTCAAATGTCAACGTAATTTTTCAAGTCACTTAACACATGAACTCACGATATTTATTTACTAAATAACTTCTTCGAGTTTGCATTAAATTTCTTATTCTATACTATTGAGAAGTAATGTAAATATGTTACACAAATATTATTATCGCTAACCTGATTAATCTAGTGTAAAAATTCTTATACTTTATTAATAAATTAAAACTAAGTAATTATGCGTAGATAAATAAAGTCCTGACCTTTATTTATCTACCCGTAATTACTTAGTTTTTCTAACCTCGCAAGTAAGAAACTTTTCTGAAGCCGTTTATAAATTATTTTGCGGCTACTTACAAAATGAGAAAAATATCAGTTGCTAAAATATAAAGCTTGTAGCCGCAGTAGTCATTAACAAATATTTCCGAACATCTTACACACAACGACATCTAGTCCCAAATTAAATGTAGCTTGTATTATGGGTACTAGACAACTGAAGTCAATCTAGGTCGACAAATCGATTAGTCAGAGATGACAAATAATTTTATCTACACTATAAATAAAAGTTACAAAAAAGTAATGTATACTTAACTAAATTGTTAAGATGAAAGGTACAACTTCAATATTATCTTCTAACTATTGCCTGGGGCTTCGATCGCGTGAATGTATGTTTTGTAGACATTCTACAATAACGCGAATAACACTATTATCCACTCCACGTTACAATTTTTTTTCTTTATGAATAGAATCCTATTTTCCTTCATTTTCACCTAAAAAATTCTTGATAATCTGCTAAGTGTTGAAAGCTAGAATGATTCTGGAAAAGATATAATATTATCAAAGTTTGATAGTTTTCGCTTTATTAACATTTTCGAGAGTAAGTGTGTAATTACATTTGGGAACTTTAAATAATGGGAGAAGTTATTGATAAGACTGGTCAATGCAATACAATATCGAATCGGAATTACGCAAAATAAAATTGATCATGTCACATCCTCAAAGTAGACTGGCAAGTAAGCGTTTGGTTGATTTGAAAAAGGCTACTAAAGGTCCAATCTTCTCCCTAATTCTGGAAAAGAGCACTGAAATATCAATTAAAACTAGTGAATCTTAGTTGCTCACTGGACGGTGAATCGCGAGGGACCTACTACTACAGAGATCACTATAAGGCATATTAATTAATTAATTAATATTCTCAAGCTTCTTTTTTTTAACCGACTTCAAAAAAAAGGAGGAGGTTCTCAATTCATCGGAACCTTTTTTTCTTTTTTTTATGTATGTTCATCTATAATTTCATCGTTTATGAACCGATTTCAAAACTTCTTTTTGCATTGGAATGGACGTAGCTTACAGGTAGTCCCATCATCACCATATCGAGATCTGATGATGGGATCCCAAGGAAAGCGAGGGAACTCCTCAAATATCATAGGCACAATTGTCGCGATTTGGGTACTCCGAATAGTTTTTCATTAAAGTCGGTTCCTCTTTTTTAAAATTATAGTCTATGTCAATTTGCTGATTAAAACGATAATAAAAAAAGAATATCTTATAACTTTTCAACAGGAATAATTTCCGGAATAAGATCAAAACAACTGAATTTTATTCTCAAGTAAGTGATCGAATGCAGAGCATACATACATAATTTCTGATAAAGAATAACGAATCTCACCTATGGATAATTAAGTAATAAGTTAAACTTTTATATATATTTGAGAACTAAAATCAAATAGTAAGTAATATAAATTGTTTGAATATACAGTAAACTATTTGCTAACAGGTTTTTAAATCGACTGTAACGAATGTGTGTATTCTACTCCAAAACCGAGAATTCAACCGAGCGTGAATTGTCAGTAGTATTTCAGTTAATTGCAGACGAATTCTCATAATGATGCTCTATTTTATTATGGCACACGAATGGTTACTACAATATAATGAAATATATATGTATGTAATTTCACACTATAACCAAACAGACTCATTTGTCACCAAAATTTAGATGTAATCACCTAAAAAAATCCATAAAATATTTCGACCCAACATAAAACAGTTCAACAATGACTTTGTAACATCCCATTACACGTAAATGGTTTATCCCAAAATCCTAAGCCCCAATCCTAGTAAATCAACACATGAATACTAGACATCTATCTCTTTAGGGTATTCATAAAAAGACCTTTTGTGTCAAATGGTTCGGGCACACCCTTCCTCTGTAACCGCATTACTACCTATTCGAGTCGGTACATAGTGGATTTATCTACGCCTTATGCGCTATTTTAGGTTTTAGCTTCGAACAAAATCTTTTCAGACAAGATTTAGTGTAACGTTATCATATCTGGAAATTTGTTCAATTCCTTGAGATTTTGTTTCTAGTGATTGAATGATAAAACCGTTTTCCTTAGTGACTGAATCACGTGATTGAGTTGTTATATTTTAATCGGCGATAGTGGTAGTTATTCCAATCCCAGATAGATAACCTTTATTCTGGATGTGATCGGAAACATCCAAATACCTGCAGCAGTATAACAATATGTGTGTAAGAAGTTGGGTGATAGTCAAATTTTCAATCTGTTCAAATTTATGCACTAACGTCAATAGTTTATAATAACCACCATATTTTTTAGAGCAACATGAGCAATTATAACTTTGGCAATTAATGTATGAACGTATTTTAGGCGGGTTGGAGATAGATGCGAGTAGCCGAGAATCGAAGTGGCGTGCAATTGGAGAGGTCCATGTCCAGCAGTGGACTGTGATAGGCTGATGATGATGATGATATATTTTATAAAAACAAAAATTATATTACCAATGATATGTATAACTAAAGAAATCAAAAGTTTTACACACTAAAAATAATTTTTGGTATTACAGAAACCAAAAAAATTATCGAATTCATTTAATTGTCCATATAAATAAGTCTTAGCCGACTGTTGAGTATTTAATTCAAATCTAAACCTAACTTAATTTAATATAGTATAAAGTGAAATCCCGATTTCCCTTAAACCCTCATTCTGATGAGAACCCTACCTTTTACTGATTTTTTGATAAGTGAGGATGTATTTGACCTAATTATTGAAGTACATTCTGAACAAAAACGGTGTGAAGTGTTTCGTTGCTGGAAGTTAATGTAAGTCTTAGCCTCTTAGACGAGGTGTTTATTAATTCATTAAACTACCCTATTCCAGGTTTCAATATTCTTCTTATTATTTTTAAATAGTTATATGTATACTAGTTAGTAGTTAGGTAGTTATAATAGTTAGCGGCATAACCCGTTTGAAACGTCGGAAAGTAGAAGGTAACTTTTTTAATTTTATTGCAAATTTTAATTATTTACAACATTTTTAATTGTTTTAGCTGCAAAGAACTGAAATAATGTTTGTATATTCATCCAATTATTTACTTGATACTAAGATTTCTTCTAACTTCGAACATAAATAACAATCACTTCATTTCAAATAAATTGCTCATGCTATCATTAATAGAAATAAAATAGCTCTTCAAGCTAAAGTACTCAATGTTTCCAAGAGTTGTAGCAACTTCAACTCATCGTCTATTTTTCAATAAATGGCTCAGAACAATGCAATTTTACAGTTTGCACCCTCTTTTGAAGTTTAATAGTCAATCTGAGGCTTCGGGCTCCGGGATTCATCGTTTTCCAATATTCTGATTGGATCCTTAAAGAGGCTACGCCTTTAGTCTTGTATCAGTTCTGTGAAAATACAAAATTCAGAGAATGTTGAAATTATTTTTGTATGTAGGTGGTTTTTAAATTATGAAACACGTTGTTCAGAAAAAAATACAACATGAAAGTTATAGAAACATCTTTTGACAAAAGAAATATACTTCCTGCTTCCTCTGCATTACCTATACTACTAAAATAAAACCTAGTTACAATTTTTCTTACTCATCAATTTTATTCTAATACTGCTTTTGTACTCGACTCCACCCGCGTCATTTTCGGTTATCGCAACCTAGCCTTTATCCTTTCTCAGGCCTTAGATTATCAGGGTATAAAATTTCAATGAAATAGATGCAGTGGTTATTTCATTTATCGCGAACAGACAGACAGACAGACGCGGCGGAGGACTTAAGTTTATAACATGTAGTGATAATTATCTACATTTGAACATGGAGAACTTCTCAATTTTTTTCACGCAATCAGTTATACTTGCTGTATCTACAGTTTAATAATAAGTCGGAAGGTTTTCGAATATATCCGAGTCTGAGATCGTTCCTTCGCATCTCACACAATTCGGTTAACAATAGGAGTCCCTTGATTAAAAGCAGAAGGATTATACCGGTCAAAGGCGTTGATACCAAGGCTGTAGAGATGTGAAGTATGAGATTTCGTGTAAGTCTCTGAAGTAGGTGAACACAATTCATGCTATACAATATTATAAATTCAAAAGTGATTTGATGAATGAAATTTCAAAGGCAGACGGATTTCCGTCTGTCTAATGTGTTTTGACGGCTAAACGAATGCAACGATCTCAATGAAATTTAGGATCAGGATACTTAGATTCTTGGGATAGAACATAATTAAGGCACTTTTAGCCGCGATAACGTACATAAACGCTTGTATAATATATTTAGGTAAATTATCACTATTACTAGTAGGACTGGCTTGTTGTTGTCGTGGTTAGCGTATGCGACTGCTAATCAAGAGGTCTCGGGTTCAAATTCCGGGTCGGGCTCAAAAGTGTTTCCTTCTCTGTGCCTCGGTCCCGGTTGTCATGAACATCTATGGCAATCGTTATTGGGAAGTCGGTGCCCTCAAATATCCTGACAACTAGTTCTATCTTAAAATTTCAGTTCTCCCTTAGGGTTGCGAAGGTCCGATGCCAGTCGCTACGTGGAAAAACTGAAATTCAGGTAAAACCGGTTGAACTAGTAGCCAACCTCAAATAAACTTGGGAATAAAGGCTCGGATGAAGAAGAAGACTAGTATGACTACTACAGCGAACTTATATCTTCCGGCTTTTGCCGTCGTCGGGGTTAGCATTTATGGCGAACTTGTGGATGGATAGCGAATCATAATAACAGTGTACTCTTTTGCAGCCATGTTTATTATTTAAGTACTGGTTCGTTATTCTAACATTACTTACTAAGGTATGAATATGTTATGGATATTTTTTATCTCTTATAGCTACATTATATATTCTAAAGCATATCGCTACACAGCATAAAATCACGTCTTAATCTTAACGAGGAAATGACTGTCCCAATTCTACGTGCTCGATAATAGACACATTCTGAAATATGCTAACCAAGCATAATCTCTGCATAAATTCTATCAATTATTTTAAACAATATATGACGCAGGAATACTAACCTTTGAATTTAACAAATTCGCGTTTTAAGAACTTAATACTATGAAACACATGTGACATGTCTATTTCTATATACTAATTCATAGGTAATATATTATGCTAACTACAAAAAATATAAACCAAAAACTAAAACTACCAAATATAATTCTGTCATAACTCTGTATCGCAATTATTTGATTTTACTGACCAGGATTATTCCTGAGTCATATACTGCTTAAAGTAATTAATAGAATTTATAAAATAGATAATCATGTCCAGCTATCTCAGTAGATTTCAGATATAGATCACGTAGTACACGGACACTCTTTAACTTGTTGAGATGAAGTCGCGATTACAAGCATTGTAGCGATAGGTTTAGAATATATGTAATGTAGCTGTAAGAGCAAAACATATATAAATCACATTCATACCTTAGTCATAAACTATTAATTAATTAATAAGCATGGTTGCTATAACATATACTGTAAATGTTATACGATATCGACCCATAAGTTCGCCATAATTGTCGACCTCTACTACGAAAAAAAACCTGTAAATATAAGTTCGCTTTAGAGATCACTTTTGCAAGCAAAGCAACTAATATAACACATGTTATAAAAACTACATATATTCGATCTCTTCAAACTATGGGATAAGATTGGAAAGACAACATAAAGATTTATGTCAATGTCCTTCGTCCCTAACTCTTATGCTGGTTTTTCAGTTTAAGTGTTACATTCATCAATCATTGTCATATTCAATCATAATATATGTTATATTTTTTTTATTGATTCATCAGCGATTAATTTCTAATGTTTTAGGTGCATTAAAGTTGCTTGTATATATTTTCCACAATGTTGATACCATTAATTTACATAATTACTTACCTCCGAAACATAATGCTATATTTTTAATCCTTCTGATACGCAAGAGAATTAATTTCATTGGAATAGCCTCAGGAAGACTTTATAGAGATGTACAGATATGGATCAATGACAATTATTTTTACTAATAGAATATGGCCGTTAAGCAACGAAATACTTGGTTAAATCCATTTTATGTGACGCCGTGAAATAACTCCGTGTGTGCCCAAGTATGGCAGCCTATGTGACTGATGTGCTTGACTGAATTCTAAATCTTGAAATCTTTAAATTTTGTGCAAGTATTCGATTCGTTGTTGAGTTGTTCTATATGTATAATCATTATGTATTTAAAAAAAAAACTTATAAATATATATCAGTTGCCACAGTTGGGACTAAATGGCGTCGTGTGTCAGTTGTTAAAAATACTATTACGATTTTATATTTTAATATTTACTTATGACTATCTGTAAAAGCTGATAATATAAGACACATAAATTTATAGAAGTTCCCTAACTACACATTTCATACTCGAACATCCCTCGTCGAAATATAATCAAGAGAAATGTAATCAGAGGCAAATACGTCGTCGCGTCAAATTTTATCAGCAGATTGATCCAATACTTGCTCGTTCTCATTACTGCCATGCTCAATATTGCCAAACTTCTTAGTAAAAAAAACTAAATATTGAGTCCAATATAGGTACTAGTCTTTTCTCAATAATTTGTGAAATAATATTTGTTATATTTACTACATCAATTATTGGTATACGTTAATTTATGTAAAACATAAAAGTGCTGCATTTTGAAGCATGTATTATTTTGTACTCACTAAATGTAAGTATCATTGCTTTTAAATTTCGTATTCAATTTAATTGGTAATCTAGATGTCCTAAATATGTCACATTTAGTTCCTCTCTTTTATTAATATAAATGAGTTGTCTTTACGTTTAGTTACTACAAACTAAATGGAGTCAATCATGCAAGTTCCTTCAAAGTCTGTCCTTACTTTTAAATTCAATTCGCGATCATTGCACACAAAGTTCAAAAGCTATTAAAAATAATGCAGTATCGTAAGAAACCGTAGAGCACTTTATCATCTAAAACTTTTTAATGAAGCCGCTTTGATATAATTATTTCTAAGGCTGATTCATTAATTCCGTAACTAGGGTTGTTAAGTTAACTAATAAGCAAAGGTTTATACAAATTTTGACGACGTCGCCTCCATGCCTGGGCCGCAAGATTGTCAAACGAAAGTGGATGAATACCACAAAATTATTAATGAATGATCCTTTACTTTGATGAAGATTACCTTTCCTTTAATGGAGAGTAAAAGAACTCGACCTCAAGGACAACATTTTAATGACCGTAATTTTTTTATATTAAAGCCGCATAGTGTGAGTGATGTTAAAGGAGTTTGAGATGGTAATATATTTTACTTTTCATGAGATTGAAATAGTAAATAAAATTTTAAGGAAAGTTATTGAAAACAGATTTTATGGCATTAAACACTTTTGACTGCCAATTTTAAAGATTTAGCTTCTTTAAATTCGCATATATGTATGTCTCGTTTGTCTAGTGGTTAGCGTATGCGACTGCAAATCAGGAGGTGTCGTGTTCAAATCCCGGGTCGGGCCAAAAAAGTGCTGTTGGGTTTTTCTTACAGGAAATTCTTAATAACAGTGATTTACGCCCGTGCCTCGGAGAGCACGTTAAGCCGTCGGTCTTGGTTGTTGGAACATCTATGGCAATAGTTATTGGGAAGTCAGTGCCCTCAAATATACTGACAACTAGTTCAAACTTCGTATTTCAGTTCTCCCTTAGGGTTGCCGAGGGCCGATGCCAGTCGCTCCGTGGAAATACTGAAACTCAGAAAAAACCGGTTGAACTAGTAGCCGTTCCCAAATAAACTTGGGAATAAATGCTAGGAAGATGAAATTCGCATATGTCCTAGAAACGTTATTTAAAAAATACGCTTTACAGTGGAGAACCTATTTCTGTAGCAATTTTGTTAGAGTTTACTATGGAATGTGGTGATTTTGATTAGAGTAGTATGCAATGGGACATAGGCCTCTATATCCAGCAGTGGACTGCGATAGGCTGATGATGATGATACCGTGGAATGATAGTAAATGAATGAATATATGCAGTAGAATTGTAATAAACAATATTTGTCCCTGTCTTGATTCGTGTTAATATTGAAAGTTATATAAATATATTCATGTAACTGAAGTGGCAATG
The DNA here is from genome assembly GCA_932526445.1 of Phragmatobia fuliginosa. Classification (NCBI taxonomy): domain Eukaryota; kingdom Metazoa; phylum Arthropoda; class Insecta; order Lepidoptera; family Erebidae; genus Phragmatobia; species Phragmatobia fuliginosa. The sequence goes on from OW052065.1 coordinate 924,661, forward strand.
GGCTGGCCATATTAGCCGCAGGACCGACAACCGTTGGGGTAAACGTGTTCTTGAGTGGAGACCGCGTCTCGGGAAACGTAGTGTAGGACGTCCACAGGCCAGGTGGAGTGATGATTTGCGCAAAACGGCTGGCAGGAGCTGGATGCGAGTAGCCGAGGATCGAACTAAGTGGCGTGCAATTGGAGAGGCCTATGTCCAGCAGTGGACTGCGATAGGCTGATGATGATGATGATGATAGTAGGTATTACAAACGTAGGACAAAGTTACAAGCTCTTTTACATAATTAGTAATTTATTCCCCGTTTCCTAAGGGGAACATTCTGATAATGTGAATGTCACAAAATAACGATATGATCATATTTGTAATAGTACCACTTTCTTACAAATTATATTGTTAAAATATTTTAGCAACTATTACTAGATAAATAATTAATATTACTATTAAATCCATACTAGTTTTCAATTCTTGTCTTTAATAAAGACTTTCTAATCAAAATAAATGACGCGGTAGTGTATACCAAATTAAGTTCAGACTTAACACTTAATATATATTAATGTATACCAAAGAATTTATACTGCCTTAAATAAAGCTCGAATAAGTTTTTCTACATTTTGAGATTCCTCTTGAATAGTCTTCGAACGGCTTTTTAATTTGTAAAAGATCTTTGTCAAATGATCGAACTGATGTAACACTTCACTCTTTCCAGAAACTACATTTTAAAATCAAACTTAACATTACTACAGAGAAGATGTTTTCGTTTTGTTGAATATACTCTTTTATATCCATACAACTTGATGCCCGCGGCTCCGCTCGCGTCCTAGAGGTATGAAAAATAGATGTTGGTCAATTCTCAGACTTAACGATGTTTACAGAAAACATTATACAAATCGCTCCAGTCTTTTTTGAGGAGTTTGGTGTAGTGTACGTGTCACTAATTCATTCATTCACTCGCTCACTGCGAATAAATGAGAAGGAAGCATTATGTCATCTGAAACTTACGTGCGGTCGTGGCACAGTTCAGTCGACTGTTAGCGACGATAGCGAGTGGGCGCGTGCGTCTGTGAACCGGCAATAAAGAAGGTTAGACTACATTTGGTAAAAAGCACCGTGTAGTGTTCATCATCCTCATTGTGAATGCAGACATTGCAACATGGTGATTTACACTTAATGGTATCGTTTTTGGTGATTGATTCTTTGTTCTGTTTAATTCTGCATGAGTTCCAGCAACATAATGATCAATAATCATTACTCATTTTAAATTAGTAATAAAAAAAAATAGTGGAGTTAATTTTTTCTAACTACGTTATGTCCTTGATTTGAATAATTTTGTATTTTAATTCAATTACCAACAGTGGCTTATATTTCTTTAGGACGAAAATGATGCTGAAAAATAAAAATAATTTGTTTGAATATGTACTCACACACATTACAAACTAATGTTTTTTTATAGAAAGGATCATTTTATCTTAAATCAGATTTCCAGTAACGAGGCGTAAATCTTAAAATAAAACGAGAAAATAATGATGTTAGCTGTCAACGTACTAACAACGCATTTTTTACATTTCACCCTTTCAGGGTTACAACGTTCGTTACGTGACCAGAATCGCTTACTATTTCAGTTTTGTAACAAGCCTGTTTTATGACTGAGTTAAAAGGCAGGTCAAATTTAGTATCGCGCTCAGTTCAGTTATGCGTAATTGGTAGGTATATGGGTCGTTGTTTTTTTTACTGTTATTTAGCCTACCAAAGTGACTCTTCCCTGCCTGATAGTAAGTATGAGCAGAATCCAAGAGCGGGGCCACCACACTCATACTATCCAACACAATAAAGTATGGCGACTTAGTGAGATTCTTTTTCACGCCCCGTTTGAAGAAGTAAGTTAAGCACTAGCTTACTTCTTCAAACGGGGCGTGAAAAAGAATGCCTATGCAGATCAGTCAAAGACTGGAGCTCCAGTCTTTGACTGATCGGCATAGGAAGGAAGAGCCGAACCGTTTCGTTCTGGTGCGTTTAAATTGAGATCAGTATTAAATTTTCATTAAGTGATTTAGTTTACTTCATATTTACGAGCTTTTATTTAGCTTGCCCTGTTTATTTGTTTGTTTGGATCGAATCTAATACACGAAACTTGACTCACTTGTAGGTTTTCGATTGAGCTGATTCGATTTCGCATGCATTGCGTGACAATGCAATATGGTAATGACGTGAAGCTGATTTGACACTTGATTTGGAAGGTGGCTGTAGGGGCTCCGTAATAAAATGATACAACCTCATCGAGTTTTAGCTTGTTAGATTCAATGTTTCTTTATATGAGCCTGCCAAAGGCACTCTATTCTACCTGAAGAAAAGAATAAATAGAATCTAAGAGGAGTGGCTTCTAAAGTCTCTGCTAGTTAGATAACATCATAGCATGATTTCGTCACATGATACAAAATCGAATACAAATTTTTAAGTTGTAAGCAAATTTTCCGTAACTAAAGTACATAATTAAACTACGTAACATAATATCGCCAACACGATCCAACTCTCCTAGGAGCTTCATTAATTATTTCAAAGAGAATAAACGCACCAATTATCAATATCCCGTTGAGTAATAAGTTATAGTAATTAATTGTGAATAGAATTTAATTCGAATTATTTCATTTGAATTATTTATCTATAACAATTTGTAGTATGTAGTCTTTATATTCAACACAGAGTTTACCACTTGAACAAGTAAAGTTTGTGTAAGCTTTTATGAAAATGTTGTACAAAGTTCTTTGTGGCTATAAGTATAATAACTTACAAACTACTTATACATCTTATACTCCACACTTAGGTTATGGCTCGTTCTATAATAATTTACTTGTTATTTTGGGCTACCGCCAAAGTTTGTGAAGATAAGTAAAGATAACCTAAAGTAAGTACCTACCGTTAGAAAGCTACTGTATTAATAAAAAAAAAAAGTAAAAAATCGTGGGTCGACGTTATTGAAAGAAGAAAGCACACCACGCTTTGTTACATTAAAATTATTTTCTACTTTTTAAAAACGAAAACTATTTTTTTTTTCGAGACAAAAAAAAAAATTGTTTAAACATTTTCTATTCTTTTTTCAAATTAGTGTATTGTCATCGGTATGAACGAAATCTGGCCGATTAAGGTGGGTCAAAATCGAGCCCAAAGGAGTTGGTTACAAACATACAGGTGAAGTTTGAAGATTACCTTGCTGTTACACGGGAAAGATTACTTAGTACAAATATTAGACAGTAAAAGTGTATCCTTATTAAAGTAATACGATTTTGACATGATTATGTACCTGTGAATACCTATTAAAGGAATATATTTATATTTTGGGTAGATATATTCTATCCGTGTCCGTGTGGTGACGGATTAAGAATACAAAGTGTCACCACCCCTATTCATTCCATGGGTGTCGTAAGAGGCGACTAAAGGAACAAAATAAGCAGCTAACATCACTGCCAAGAGAAGGAAAACTTGAAACAAACCCTATACCAACCCGTCTGACCAGCGTGGTATAGTAGGCCAAAAAATCCTTTCAAAGGAGAGGCCTATGTCCAGCAGTGGACTGTTCAAGGCTGTTGATGATTGATGATATTCTATCAAATAAATGTACTATCCTTTTTTCGAAACCGTTGATATTTCAGATTCTATTTGACAGTTAATTAAATATTATAACGTTAGGTACAGTTTATATTTAGTATGTTTATTCGACGTAAGGCCTTAACCCTCTCTTGAGAGGAGACCCGAGCCCAGCAGTGGGACGTTATGGGTTGTTGATGATGTTTATTCAGTAATACATACTCAAAGGTTCTTAGTTACACGCTTTATATTAGCTTCACCTGTATATTTGTTTGTTTGTATGTTTGTAACCGACTCCTTTGGGTGCGGTTTCGACCCACTTTAAACGGCCAGATTTCGTTCAATTTTTGTAGATTTATCGAGGACCGATGACAATACACTAATTTAAAAAAAAAAAAAGTTTAAAAAGAACAGTCTTTTTTAGTCTTGTTTCTAATAAATAGTTTTAAAACAAGCGTGGGGCGACTTTATTGAAATATTTTCAGAAAGCACCCCACGCTTTGATATTAAAATTGTTTTCTACTTTTTAATTTAAAAGCGTGTTTGTTTAGTTTTTTAAAACTATTTTTATTTTGTTACCCATCATTTACTAAGAACTGACGATCTTGAAATTTAAACACGATTGTCTCGAGTCTCAAAAGTTGCTATTTGCCTGCCTTACTTTATAAATTATACAAAGTAGGACAAAACCAAAATATATAAAATTTCAGTTCAGTTTTCTCTATATACCCGATAATATTATTTCATGTACAATAGAAAGCAAAGCAGGAAAAACTTAAATAAATAACATACCAGTTTATTTTTGTATAGACCAAATAATAGAATCATTTGACAGTTTACATTTTTAAATATACTAAAAAGTGGTCTAAAAAGTATTAACTGAAAAATGCTTATAAATATATTTTGAAAAGTAAATTGGTAATCTTTATGTAGTTTTCATTCTTAAAATTATCTTTCACTGTTGACGAGTAAATATTTGCATGCTAAGTACCTTCCGTAACAACTACATTTTCTGAAAATACATACATATGATTATTACTATGAAACTTTGGTCTCTTATCAAACGCTTAATAAAGACACCACTATACTCTAGGCATTTCTTAAAATAAAAATAACCTAACAAACAAGTGGTGCTGAATTTTAGGGGTTCAAATATAAGAGGTTAGTTAAATTAACTTTGGTGTAGGTATAACATGGGGATAGTGGCTCGACCGCAGGTGTTTTCCTAGCGTCCTTTCGCCATTTTCGTGAAAAATTGTTGGTTTGTTTGTAACAAGGTGGGAGTTTTTTTATATCTTGTTAAATAAAGGTCCGCTAGGAGGAGTTATTATCGGGGTTTCTATTCCTTGATCATGTTTAGCTTTAAACGTCTTTAATTTACATTATGTTCGCAGCAAATTTATATCTATCTTATTTTAAAAGAGCAAGGCAAAGCAAATACTCAACTGAATACGCATGCGAAGAAAAAACCTCAAGAAAGACTGTTTTTTCCCAAGAAGCTAAATCATGGGAGAACATCGATATCAAGGCTTTAAGTGCTAGTACATAAGTGTCTATGAAAAATATTACTACGAATAGAACATAGTATTTATTGTTGCATTTTGGACATTACTTTAAGTTTAATGGTTTATAGACAATATTTATACGTTTGTGAAAACTAAGTAGAAAGTTTTGATGAGTTTTGTAACTTTAAATATTTTCAAGAAACATGTTTAAATTAAAATAATTTATGTTACGAATTTAGAGAAACTTAGGTTAGTAGGATACAGAACGAATAATCAAAATTTTCTTCTTAATCGCGAACGTTCTTCCAATTAACCAACCCTCCAACTTCTTACTTAAATTTAATTAGCTTCCTCAAATTTCTTTCCATAAATTTCAAAATATTACTTTTGCAATAATCTATACTAATATTAAAAATTCGAAAGTATCTGTTTTCTGTTAGGTAGACTTTCACGGCTAAACGGTGGATAAGCGATTTGTATAAATTTTATAATATACTCGTATATATTGTAGATAAATCGGTCATTGGAGAACTATATAGGCTACATTTTGTCGTGAAAACCGACATACATGCTGATATATCCGCAGGAAAAAGCTAGTATTTCATAAATACACAACCACTTGTGGTTTTACACATAAAAAGTATATGTATAAAAAAATTAAACGTAAGAAGTACTACTTGAATATAATTAAACTGATAATACACAATAAAAATGCATGAAAGCTTTCTTAATCAAAATGTATAATAGATATTAATAGATGCTAAGAATATCCATTCATTGTTTTTTATATCTGCCAAAATGGCATCACTCAGCTTGATGGAAAACATAATCCGCGAGTGTCATTTTAGATGACGTCATCACCATCATCAACAGCCTTTCACAGTCCACTTCTCCTCCTGGACATGGGCCTCACTTTATAAGGAAGGTTTTCGCCTATTATAGGTACCATGCTGGCCAGACGAGTTGTTACAAGTTTTCCTTCTCTTAGCAGTGATGTCTATCTGTGTAGTTCTACCTATTGCAATACCCACGAGATGTTTAAGGGTGGTGAGACTCAATATTCTTAATCCGCACCACACGGGCAACATTGATGGTATATGAAGATACAGACCGATTTTTTTTTCTGATAATTTCCAACAAACAACAACAACTCATACTGCTTCACGTGATGCTCATAGCATATCATGCCACAAACAGTCACCCATCTAGGTCTAACCGTGTCGTCGTTGTTTACCCTCAGTGATTGTTTCCAATCACCTAAGGCCACTTGGCTATGAGCTCTTCGATTCTGAAATTAAACTGTGGCGCCATCTACCGAAGAAATAATGAAACACGGAGTAGAGTAACTAATCCTGAATTGCGATATAGAGATTCTCTCGGAACACGAAATCCGTTCCTCCACAATATAAAAATATAATTATGTTCATCCTATTAAAAACAAATTCTTTGAAATAAATTAATAAACGCCGCAATTAATGATGTTTTGCCTCAACAGCCCTACTTTATCATCCTTTGAATTTGGTTAATAAACACTTATCGTTATTAAGCTGCTAGCTTAATTAGAAACTAGATTAGAATTTAACAGGAATTTCACTCACCTAATAACAGTAAATTTACTTTAATGAATGAAAAGTAAACCTTTGACCTTTAAAGTTATCGACTTCTGAAATACGAACAAGATAATTACTTTTAAAATTAAGAAAATTGAATTTTATCTCATGTTATTTTACTGTATCTGTTTTCGGCCATGCTTCGGAATATTATGGATTGATATTATGGCCTCACAGAAAATAAATGTTAATCAATTCTTCAACTACTTTTCTCATAGTTAGTGAGGCTATCAGAGATCCAGACGTTCACTAGATATCTCCTAAATCCTCCTTCTCCACTCTTCTATAGGCATTTAACGAAAATCTGTTGTGTACCAACAAACACTTCTAGTCCGAAAAATATTGATTATCATTGTTTATTCTGAGACTCTAGCTAGCTTTTAGAATCGGTCAACTGTTAGCTCTTTTGGCTGAACGGTTGGCCTAGTGGTTTTAGCGGTCCCCACGATGCTTTCTACTGCGCCAAGTATCGTGGACAACATTTTGTATGATTCGCAAATTGTTCTAAGTCTGGGTGTTCTTTGTATCCGTTTCATGTATGTTCGCAAAGTCCCCTATTAGATTATAGATTTAAAAGTAAAAAAATTCGTGCATGTTTATTTTACCTATTGAGGAACTATTTTGAACATGAAATACTTTGAACATTTTGAACATCATGATAAATAGGTGAATCCCTGTACTTAAGTTTGTTGAACTGTTGCAGTGCAACGCGGCTCAAAGTGAATTAGTTTGACGATGTGAGTTTAAACGGTTTAATGATGTCAGAACTTTTAGCATAATATTACACGTGAGTTTTACAACTTTGTAAAGGTAGACGTATAATATGTATGTTTAGCTATGTAATATTATTTAATATTTACGTTAACCTACAACGAGTCATAATATATTTTGCCAGCTGTACTCGGCATGAGTTATTATATTTTTTTTTGTACTTCCAGGTCAGGAACATTAATATACAAATCTACGGGATTGCTATCATGTACCTTTTTGTTTGTGAGTATCCGATTACGATCCGTGATCATGGGGATTGCAACAGCGCCGAAATATCGGATACTCACCAACAAAAAGGTACATGGTAGCAATCCCGCAGATTTTTATATTAATGAGTTATAATATGACGTAACGTAAAAAAGAATAACGAACACCCAATAAATGTATTTTTACACCAGAAATTCATACCATATTATTTGTGAATTATATATGTATTTTCCCATCTATGAAAGAAATTACACACATCGATCATAGTGGAGAGAAGATTTAAAAGCTAGACTGTCTAAATATCTTCTATCTCAGTTTTAAATGAAAAAACAACTCTATTAAAACTACTATCGGTAATCGCGGCATATAGTTGTCCATGTCTATCTATATATATACCAAAATTCATCCACATCGGTTTAGTGGTTTAGACATGAACGCATAAGTCACATAGACAGATGACGGACAGAATTACGAATTCATAATAGTAATATTATCTACATAGTATGGGAGGTACGGATAAATTAAGGTTGTATTATAGTTCTAATTATACGTGAAAATGCTTCCAAATACATATTTATACACAATCTGTCAATAGTCGGATTGATGATTGTGGAGAATAACTTTTAATAAGTTGAATTGCGTTTCCATTAAAAAGTTTTATGCGTACGTTCATGTTTTAGTGGAGTAAACCGATTCTATTTGACTATGATTGATTTGTTATAAATGCCATTTGCGTTGTGGATGTTTTTTATTTATTTTTTATCAAGGTATAACTCTCGTATTCGGATAAATATTTATACAATTCATTTTGATGATAATGCGTATGAACTCTTAACTACTCCGAATCTTAGGTTTCAGATAGATTTTATTGTAGCATGTATTCTTCTGTAATCCTTGAAGTTTCAGAGCGGAATATAATCCACCTTTGTAGAATTAAGAGTAACAGAAAGAGAATTCCAAAGATAAGGACTTTTTTATTATTCTAACAAGTCTTATGTTTGAATAGTTTTCTGATTAGATTTTTATGTCTTCCACAATTCAGTTTATGTTTTAATGTTACATTAAGTTAAAAACTAGTTTTTTACATTATATATTAAAAAAATATTCTAAATTTTAAGATAAAATCAGGAAATGTATCCTTAATATGTATTTACTAAGGGTTATATCCTGACTATCTCTATTCCAGAGACCACTGACCTGGTGGATACACAATTTTTCGTTACTTTTGACTAAATATATACTTTGACATGTATTTTTTGCAAGTCTAAACTACATTTAAAGTTTTATTCCTTTATACATTGACGGGAACACATAGTGTCCATCATTTGCTCGGCTTTATATATACAAAGACTTTTAATCGGAGACAAAGCCTTAAAACTAATTAAACCGCCAGCTTTGGCGCTGAGGGTTAATGAATACACAGGTGGACTCTATTACCCCTCTCCGTGGTCCACAGGAGGGATGGAATGAGATTAATTCAAAATGTGAAATGTCGAAGTAAAATTAATGTTATAAGGTTTCTTTTGCTTTGGCACAAGACGGAGTTGTTATCTTTTTTTTTTCAGTAAAATGTAACTGGCATACTATGTTCTTGCCGTGTTACAAAGCCAAGGATTAGTTAGGGGATAATATTCAAAGCTAACCGGTGAATAATGGAACGTCGTTTTAATTAATTATTTACTCGCTTAGAATTCGTCTCGATGCTTTATTTCGTTAATTTGCGTGACTTCAATGAGATGTTGAATGGTTAATTATTTATTTATTCCAAATGAAATTTATGGTTTGGCTTTTCGTTGTTCGTTTGTAAGTTGACCATAACCCAGGATACCTGATTTCAGTCACTTCGATATGCTTGACTTCATCACGCACAATTAATTTGCAATAGGCTAGCAAAGTTCAACTGATAGGTATTACTAATCGTTTCCAAACTACATAGATAAAAATAAACTATAGTTATAATAGAAATAGCAAAAAATTTACACTTTTGCAAAAAATAAAATATTTATAATATGATTTCTTAAATTTAATATACAAGAAGTAAATTAATTAAGTTACACCCTATTTTCCAAAGTATACTATTATATTATCCCTGTAAAGAAAATGTACATTATTTACGATTTCTATAGTATAAGGACAGTATTAGAAGCTTTAGAATTCTTTCACAAAAATGAAATTATTACGTGACTTGAACACCTTAATGAGCCTTAAAAATTACGATATATTTTTACCTTATTTATCTCTGGTTGAGTCACCTTTTTACTTCTTACTTAAATAAGACAATAATATTATTATCTATTGATATATTAGGGGCTAGGTTTGAAGGTTAAAACTATCTGAAAATGACCGATTCGGGTAACAGGTGTGTCAACGTGACCTGTACGATCTGAAGCTAAAAATCTCAATTCTAATCAAATCAAATCATTTTTATTTCAAATAAACAATACAACGGCACTTTTAAAACAAATTCGTAGATCCTATGGAGAACAACAGACAAGAAACTCCATGGACACTCTTTTCCAACATGGTTTTTTTAATTTGTTGCTTACATTGTTTTAGACATTTTAGATATTTACACAGGATAATCAGTATCTTTTGATAATTCCTATAATAGGTACCTGTCTATAATATATCATAATATTCTATTTAACTAAATAATTACCAATTACATCATTCTAAACGAATTAAAAATTAAAAAGTAAGTGGTAAATGAGTGCGGTCAAGTCACATTCCTCATGTTTAAACTTTCTTGTTGCAGATCTTCCAAGATTCGTGGGCTCCGGTTCAAACGTCACAGTGGCGGTTGGCAGGGATGCTGCACTCACTTGTAGGGTAGATAATTTGCAGACATTCAAAGTAAGTATAGACGCAATCCATACACACATTTTTTTCAATAGTACTTCAATTTTGCCGAACTATTACTGACATTTATAAAGTCCTTCCTACATGCTTACATCATTAGCGAGTTGATGTCAATAATTACCTTTTAATCTAAACGTGGATGCGAACCCTGTCCGGTCGATATTCACATCTTTCTTAATTCTACCCAAACTGAGCCTTGTAGAAATCACGTTATGTCGTCACTATTGCAGCTGTGTGTCTTGTAAGGTAGAGGATTAAACTTTAATCAACAGGATTTTCTCCGAAACGTTTCTTACTGGCTATTCTCAGACTCCATTAAATGTAGTGATGGGACGCAATTGTGAAGCACCATGTGTTACTGCGTAAAAGGAATGTTCCAGTTTCTCGGCACTGTTTTGAATTGAGGAAGCTTTTAGCAAACAATTTGGTTAGAGGAAAATGGTGAAAGAGAAATTTATCAATGTAGTTGAGATAATTTATATTGTTACGAACTTGGCAAGGGTATAGGGATACGGTTTGATTGCAAACCTTACAGCTGTAAATAGTGCTAAATAAAAAGACGGAATTGTTTAATTTACTTTGTTTATTTTGTAGATTTAGAATGATATTGTAACTAAAAGGTTTTATTCTCAGAAAAAAATGCGTTTATGTAATACTGGTTATTGTTTGCAGTGTCGTTTGGATTCTTTTCTCTTATTTTATATTTTTATGTTATGGAATGTTGAATTTTATTTCGTTTCATTTTATTTATTCTTTATTGCTCACAAGAAATACATAAATAAATAAATTACAGGAAAATTTCATATACAAAGCAAGCTTTAGCCAAAACTAAGTTTTCCTCATGTAAACCCTGAGTTGGTTGGATTTGATGCCCTTAAGAAGGTAGTGGAGAAATGTGAGGGCACAGTCATACCTACTTGGGATTCAATAGACTAATACAGACATTAATGTTCCATACTGCTCAACAATAATTTCACTAGAACATCGTTCATATCTCAATTCAATACCTTATTGGGTGAAATTTTCAAAACATATTTCTGAATGGGTGCTTAAATTATTTATTAATAACATTGACAGACAAAAGTTCAACCCGAACAATTTAGACTCTTCGTCAATTAAGTAGTTGGTCAGGGTAAGTTATTTTTTGTACGTTAAAAACCCTTAGATCGTTAATCTACTCACAAAAAGCTTTCATTTCGTCAGCCAGGCACGGTCCGAGATATTGTATTACGCCATGTAGGAAAATTCGTAATATGGCGTGGTAGTAATTTTATGTTTTATATAGAAGTAGAATGTGCTATTTCAGTTCTCATCAGATCATACTAAATAAGTTTCTGCTCATAGGTGGCGTGGCTCCGCGTGGACACCCAAACAATCCTCACCATCGCCGGCCACGTGATCACGAAAAATCACAGAATCAGTGTAGGCCACGGTGATGGAGCTTGGACACTTGGCCTTAAAGAGATTGGGCCTTTAGATGGAGGAAGATACATGTGCCAAGTGAACACCGAACCTATGATGAGTCAAACTCATCTATTACACGTAGTAGGTAAGACACTTTGAATTAATATTATTCAACCTGTTAAGACTCACTTCTGAAGTAGTGATTATTAGTGCTACGATAAATAAATTAATGAAATGATGATCCTATAGAATGAAGTCCGGTTTCCAGTAGACACCTTTCTTTATAAATTTAAGCCTACCAAAATAACTCTTCTCTGCCTGATGCAAAGCATTGGTAGAAACCAGGTATAGCGGCCATCATTCTCATTTTGTGACCCACACCATGAATGATGCAGAATGATTGGAATTTTATTCGTGAGTTTGGCACATCGGTGTCACACTCACCGGTCGAGGCTGATTCATGCTGAAATCAGAGTGGCTCTACTAATTATAAACCTTTTGATATTACTCTCTCATTAGCATCTTCCTAGCCTTATTCCCAATATTATTTGGAGTCAGCTACTAGTTTAACCAGTTTCACCTGAATATCAGTTTTTCCACTGAGCGACTGGCATCGGACACCCTAAATTCGAAAGTTGAACTAGTTTTCAGTAAATTTGAGGGCACTGACTTCCCAATAACGATTGCCATAGATGTTCATCACAACCGGGACCGACGGCTACATAATCACCCGCCAAACTATAGTTATTACTTTCTCGATGATAATAGTTGTCATTGTTGCAAATTGATTATATTTAAAACTAATTATTGTCTTTCAAATATCGTTTGACAAAAAAAGGCAATGCAAAATATAATAAAAACATAAAGCTTCGTTACTTAAAACAACCTTAAAGTAGCTACAGGCTTACCTTACATTTTAATCAATCCTAAGGATGCCTGGAAGGAATTGCCCTTAGCATACCTGTAATATATACTTAAAAAAATCATAATTGTATTGTTGTCCACAAAATACTTATGAATATTCTAACGAAAATGATTTTCACCAGTGCCACCAGACATCGACGATGACGTCAGCAGTAGTGAAGTATTAGTTAACGAAGGCGACAACGCTTCTATGCGGTGTGCAGCGTCAGGCACACCTCCACCCAACATAGCTTGGAGGAGAGAAGACTCCAGACATTTTAAGATCGACAATCAAACCTTAGGTAATTATAAATAATAGACATTTAAGTTCAATGTTTTGTCATCTGTTTTTATAATATGAGCCTGGGGACCTACATTTATTTAATATGGCAACTAATAAAGAATCCTAACAACAAAAACTATGCAGTTGTTAGGACATAAAGCTGTATAATATATGTATTTTGTCATAGTATGCATTCGGTGGCTATAAGAACGGATACACTGGCACAAAAGAAAACTTGGAACGCGCTTTTGTAAATTGAATATAAGCTATCCTATTTGCATTCTAGAGTGTTGCAAACTTGTTATCAAATTTGTATCACTGAGGCTTTGGGAAAAAATACTTTAGTCAGCTCAATTCTTAGTTCAGTGTTTTTCTCAACAGAACTTCCTTATTGGTTTCCCTGATAAAATAAGTAAGAATTAAAATGATTTCGTTGGCTCCTTTGAGGCTAATGTGTTCGGAAAATATAAATAAATTCGACGTAATTTACCTTGAAATTATTACTGTAACAAAGCGACAAGAGATAAATAATATATTTTACTTATCATTTCTGCCTTTAACTATTGAATTGAAGAAAGCAAATGGATTAAATGTTTACGTTTAAACATCAAAAGTGATAAAATATCACCGTATTTATACAAATTTAGGCTTGCGTGGAACGTTAGTGTATTGGCAATATTTTTGTTCCGACAAGAATAATTTATATAAACGACTAGATTAGACTTTATTTATTGTAATTTGACAGTTTAACTTTCACAAAATTAAAACGTACAAACTATTTATTACTTACAAATGCGTCTGCTAGACATGCGTTCAGGGCAAGATAAGAAGCCCTGTCCAAAACTGGGATCGACCCTAATATATTGCAGCATAAAAAGAGCAGGCAGGTAACCGGGAAAGTTTTGGTGATGCTGCAAACTTAGTCGTAGGAAACTTGGTTATGTAGCGCGGAAGAGTAAAGAACTAGGAGACTAGCATGGTCAGAGTCACATGTATTTGTCGTACTATGAGTAGTCAAAGTGTAAAAGGTCGGATTTAGCTGGGTGAGTCCTCGTTGTCTATTATATTATCTTTGTAGGATATTTAATTGTAAGATTATTTTCAGTTTTAGTAGTGACGTTTATAACGTGAAATATATTATTATTTTAACAGTATCAAAGTGGAGCGGCCCTTGGCTGAATTTGACAAGCGTAGAACGTGTCCTATCTGGGGCCTACCTGTGTATCGCAACAAATGGAGTACCGCCATCAGTAAGCAAGCGGATCCAGATTAATGTGATATGTGAGTTGACTCTTAAATATATTACCTCCCTTATAATGACCATAATTATGATTTTCGCTACCGGAACATAACACTACGGCCGGGTGATGGATTATCATAATCTTGACGGAGGTTCTGTCTGAAGCGGTTGGTATTATTTAGGTTATAATATATCTAAATATGAAGCCGAATATATTACAACTTTGACTTCTTTGATAACTTCTAATCAAGTGAATTTAATTTTAAGAAAAAGATATAATCAAACAATGTTACTTTGTTATAAAATGGTTTTATTAACATAAACATACAAGAAATAAAAGTTCAAACGTATTCTCTCTTCGATGAGGTCAAATATGCTTAATTTGAATATATTTCTCAAAATATACAAATATGTTTCCAATGAAATATCTATTTCTGTGTACTCGTTTATTCAAACTTTCATTGAATAGGTTGTATAAGTATCAAATTAAGTGTTTAACCAGAAGAAACTTAAGTGTTCAACCAGAAGATCTGATCTATATTTATATCATCTATATCTTTCTTTTGCGAAAATGTGATTATTCAATACATTTTCTTATCAATGTGATCGTAACTGGAGAATAAAAGATAAAAAGGATCCTCAGAAAATCCAATAAATGATTCAGTACATCGTTCATTGTTTGTATTACATTTCAGGAAATACGATAAACAAAGCATTATTTCATCAATATAAATAGCCATATTACGAGCGTAAGACTATTCGTGAAAATAATTTATTGTTCCTTTTTGTATTTTGATCAATATATAAAAATACATAATTATGTTTGACAATACAAACACTACAATACAATACAATAAATAAACTAATTCACACACTTATCCGCACTTTAAAATATTATTTGTAAGAGGACTATTTTTATTTTTTTACTTACTGTGCTTAATTGACTCATATCAAAAAAAAATACACTGAAAAGATACGTTTTAAAAACAGCTTAAAACCGTCTTAGTCTAATGTAACAATTACTTACTGATAAGCACTACATGTATCTTTATCTTATCAATATAATAGATAAGTATTTTTCTTGCATTTAAAACAATTTTCTTTTATTTTAAACTTGAAACCAAATGCTATTCCAAACTTATTACTAAATACAATTTTCTGGAACCTACTAAACTAGTCAGAACGAAAATGTACCAAATTACTGCAGCCATTTACCATTTTACACAGTCGTGGAATAATGGAATGATCTTCAAGGACCGTCCTGCAGATAGGTGCATGAAAGGACGTTATAGGAGCTCAAAAATATCTTGTGAAAGCTTGAAATTGTATTTTTTTCAATTATGGTCAACTCGTATTAACTTAAAATGCAATTAATTATATTTCTGCTTTTCTCTAGTGAACACATCTTAAAGTGAGCGAGCGAGCATGATTTTATAGTCGTAAAATTAGAATTAATGTTATGTGTATAGAAATATCTTCCGTATTATTTTGGGCCATGACATATCGTTAGATAAAATGATTTTTTTATACAAGTATAAGTATAGCAAAATAAGAAATTAATATTCTTAAATCTTTTTCAAAAAATGTCTTTATAAAAACATTTAGACCAATATGGTGATTAGGCATTACATAAACTATATACTAAGTCACTATAATTTACTACCTACTTTACTACCTTCATACAAACCATCCTAAAGCCTACATTTACTCAAGTATTAACAGTTTTTTTTAATAACGAAGGCAACATCAATTTCTTAAATTTAAGTAAAACCTAAAAGGATATTATTATCATCTCTTTTGTAAGAGAAAGTTATTAAATTTTTTGTTACCGGTACCAAAACTAATCGGTTACGGCAGGATTTTTCTATCTCACTAACTTATATTAATTTTTTCGTCCGAAGCCAACGTTTATAGTTTTATTTAATAAGCTTTTTATGAAACACATGGTTAAAGCATCTATTACTTAACTTCGACTGTCTTGATGGTCTAATGGCTAGCGTATGCGGCTGCTGATCAAAAGGTCTCGGGTTCGCTTCCCGGGTTGGTCCAAATATTTGTGTAATCTACAAATATTTGTTTCGGGGCCTGGGTATTTTCTATGTATAATATGTCTTGTTTGGGACTAGATGACGTTGTGTGTAAGACGTAAGAAAAAAAAAATTAAAAAAAAGTTACATAGAAAATACAAGTGAAAATGTACATGCACAAATTTTCTTAAAACTCGAATCAACAATTGTTTATTCGGCATCAAATGAAAAGCAATCAACAGAAAAATACAGAAGAAGCTCTACGAACTGAGACATACTTCAAACAAACAGGAAAATAAGTCTAATATCTATAAATAATACTTTTATCATTTATAATCAGTTTTCTTTTAGATCAGTTGAACTCTTTTTATTTCCTTTTCAATACTGTGTTTTATAACAAAGTTACAAAAGAAGGGTACGTACTTTGCTATCATGTCAGGTTGATAGAATACACTTCATCAGAAATAACATGTTCATACTATTTCTGCAATTTTTTGAATTTGCATTAAAATAAAAATTTATCTTTCTAAACATATTCATAGATGGCGCCCTCTTGATATTACTCATTCATCAACGCATTCTACAAACTTACAACCACAAAGGGAAATGAGTACTAACATTTTGTTTTCAAATACAGTTACCCCGTCAGTATGGGCAGGTAGGGTAGCCATTCGAGCACCGTCTGGCGGTTCTATCACACTGCAGTGCACTGCTGAAGCATATCCAGTTCCTCAATACTATTGGGTGTTAAACGGTGAACAGCGGATAGAGAATGGTAAGTTCTACAAAAGAGTTTTTGAAGAAGCTTACTTTTTAGCTTCTACATTTTATGAATATAACAACTTTTTAAGGTTAATCTATTGTTCAGAAAATGCTTGGTTAAGTTAAGTTATCTATGTTATTGGCATATGAACTTGTTTGTTATGTTTTAAACGACTACACCATAATAAAAAAACTTCTTCACCAGTGGTATGCTACATTATTAATGTGTAACTAAAACTAGTACGAAAATCTATTTACCTCTTTCAGTCAATGAAGATGTTTTGATTTCAAAATCAATTACAAAACTCGTCACAATGAAAAACTTTCGAACATTAAAATAGATAATGAATTTGTATACTTTACTAACTCACTTTTTGTTTTATAATTTGTTTAAAATCCAATAGTTATTTTGTTATTTGTTCATAAATTGAAAAACTGAAAACAATTAAAACTTGTAGAGCATTTTGTTTTAGTTCATAATGCTCTTTAGACTAGTATTGTTCCAAACTTGAAAGTTAACGCTGCAAATGGAGCCATGGATTTATGTTTTTAAAGTTCAGATAAGACTAACGAAGTTATACCATTTGACTTTTATGCAATGATGAATGGAACATGCATATAATTTCATCGTGTGATATACTAGATAGATAGAAGAAGACTCTTGGTTCAAATAACTTAGTGTTTTTCTTTCAGCAAACTTCCTTAACAATTAATTTAATAAATAAAGTCTTGAAAGCCTCATATTCTAATGAGCAACGAACAAAATGATTACTCAGTATAATTTCAAACAAACAAATGGTCATTTTCAAGAAAAACATCACTAAAATAAGCTGTACAGAAAGAAATTTCTTCAACATTCAATTATTCTCACTTGAGACTTCAAAGCTTAACAAAGTCATTCTATTTCCCAAGTAATGTAGTTCCACAAAGAAAAAGTACAAAATTTGAAACAAACAAACGAAATAATATGCTTCTAGGTTGACGGCAGACGGCTAAGTAATCTGACAAGGCGGTAAATTTTGTTGTAAAACTTTTTAATTACAATTATTATTTCGGATCCAGTCTATTACTCTTTGATGTATCAGCTAATGAGTGCTCTGAAGCTTGCAAAGTTTCTTACTTAAAAGTTATAACTCAAAATGAAGTTATTTAATAATGGAACTTTCCTTTATTCTGAATATTTACACCACAGTATCTAATGGATTATGATATTTAGTTCCACGCCAGTGGTTCAGAAGTAATGTATGTTATATGTAAATAAGGTACAATGACCCGAGATACTCACAAGATAAATATTTACTAGAGTATGGAGTTTCAACTGAGTAAATACGTTAACGGAATACTTTTCAGTTGATGTCTTGGTAGAGGAATAACTTACTGCTCTTGTAGTAGTAATAGAGTACTCCCTCTCAATCATCTCGAGCTATGGGTCTTATAAAACGAGCTGGTAGTGGTTTTTATTATATTTAAACTTGACAAAGTGACTCTACTCTGATAGTAAGCATGAGTAGAATCCATGAGTACGGCTCACCATCCTTATTGTGAGGGTAACCAATGCAGCATGGTGACCCATACCATGGCGGCCTGGTTGGTTGTTTTTGCATCATTCTCCTCGCCTCCGGAGGCAAGAAAATGATGCAGGGCTCTCTCCGTTCTCAGTAGTTCTGTATCTTACTGATCAAGGTATTATGTTTTTAATAATTCAATCAATTATCGCATTAAAATGCAATCATACCCCATCGTTGTAATATGACCAATCAACAGGGCAAAGCAGTTTTAGAAAAAAAAAGTTTTTCATATGTTGTTGTTCAATAAAGTCGGCAAGGATTAAATAGTGACAAAATATACACACAAACACAAAATCTGTACTTCTTAAAAAAGAAACACGATAAAAACCGCTAGTGATTCAAAGTTTATAAGACACAGAAGTTACGCTCAATGACAAGAATGTAAATATTTTTTATTCGATTTACAAAGTAATGTTTTACTCAGACTTACTAAAGATAAATAAAAAAATATCGAAACCCGCAAAGTTGAGTTAGTTGTTTTAAGTGGATAAAAACAACAATCAGACGACGTCGGAATACTAAAATCCACCGGTGGCAAACATTGGCGCATAACATAAATAAGTAATTTCAAGCTTGTTCCCAAAAATTACAAATTTACAACAAAATAAAAACTTTTGTTAGGTAAGCTCTGTTTAAATTCATAAAAAATAAACGAAATCTAGAAATTAAAGACACAATTTTGCATAAATAATGAATGAAGTGTTCGAAAATTGTCATGTACTTACTTTTAAGTTTACGTAAGTAAAATAGCGAGAGACCTTAGATTTATAGGCCGCATTATTCTGCTATGTCTACATTTGTTCAATGTACCTACTTGATTAATATACTGATAAAATATTTTATACAGAGTGTTTCAAGTTACTACAAGCACTTTTGTATAAGTATATTTATTTTGAACCTTTATTCCAAGTTGTTATTCAAAGCACACATATTGTATATAGAGAATAGAATGGAATAAACTTCTTTGTACACCAGTTACACCAGTTAATACAGTTTACATACAGGAACATATCAATATAATGACTATGTATGTACATTTAGCGGCATCGTTGCTGAAAAGGCAATTTCTTCTAGTTTTTTTTTTAATTTAAGATTATAGATAGTTCATTTCAGAAGAAAGTTAGTCAAACCGTAAAGTTCTGTACATTTAAACAATTGAAGATACCTTAGTAGATACAGAAAATACTGAGATCAACCAATACGGGTTCACTGAACTTACTTCGGATAATTAATATAGGAAATTATGGGTTATGGTATATATTATATACCATATAATATATATATATATTTATCTTATGGTATATATATATTATCTTCATACCATTACGTTATTTTCAATGAGTATCACAAATCAGTTGAATTTACGTGTTCAAATAATAATGTAAAACATTTACAAAACATTATTCCCGTAATAGCAAAACCGTAACTTTGGAAAATACTGGTTCATGTTGTAATTGCATCTACTGTGAAATAACAAAAAAAAAACAAGTTGTTAACACAAAAAAAACACGCTTAACATTTATCAAACTGTTTTTATTGTCAGGTACTAAGCACCATTTAAGCATGACGACGCGAGGATATCGCCATACACTGAACTTGATGGTGACAGACATGTCAATGGAAGACGCCGGAGCATATCGGTGCCACGTCGAGAACACGCAGGGGAGAGCACAGGCTGAATTGTTTTTACATTGTAAGCAGTTAAAAAACATAAATTTTAATATTCCAGACAATTGAACTTCTGTTTAATTCCATTTTCAGATCAACGATACTGGTGAATAACACAAGTAGATACTTATGACTGCTTTTTTGGTCTTGTAGTTAGCGTATGCGACTGCTGATCGAGAGTTCTCGGGTTCGATTCCCGGGTCGGACCAAATGTTTGTGTAATCCGCAAATATTTGTTTCGGAGTTTGGGTGTTTTGTATGTATAATATGTATGTATTTACAAAAATAAAGTATGTTTATATATTTATAACAGTTGTCTAGTTACCTATAATACAAGCTCTGCTTAGTTTAGGGACTAGACGGCGTTGTGTGTAAAATGTCCGAAAAAAAAATTATTTATGTTTTTATTACAATACACAATCACAATATTACAATCTCGTAACTTGATATATATTGTCTTAACTTTATTATGATTGATGTATGAATGATTTTAAATTGCGAAAGGTTTTAGCTAAATCCTCACCATTTTATAGTTACGTACTCGTAGTTCATGACTCGGAACCCTTATAGATTCGTCATGTACGTCCATCCTCGACTTACCGGCCAAACAGTTAGTGCTAGAAAGATGGAACTTTGCATAGATATGTGCTTCTATCACATCTACAAAGTGCCACAATAAGATCATGAAAAATATTTTATTTGGTTTACCTCCCCTACACATTCCCTAACAAATGTTACATTTTCTCAAATTTCTCATTTCCATTACATTTTTTGCACACAGTGCTAACGACGACAACGACAACAACTACAACCACCACATCAACAACTACGACGACAAGTACAACAACAACGCCAGTTCCATCAACAACAACATTATTACCATGTAAGTATTGGAGAAGTTTATATAATGTAAAATGAATTGGATTTTTAGTTTTGCATTCTTTATTTGCAGAGATGTAATAGAGATAAGCGTATGTTAAAACTTTACTAATGGAAAATTATTGCTGGGATTCTAAAGACAAAATTCAAATTTTCTTTAACTGTTTTACTCTTTGGATCTTTCTAGCATTGTTGTTACGTTGTCATTTGAATTAGTTTTTTTTTGGTTTCGTCTTAATTTTCCAGTAAATTATTTTTAAATAAATCTGGTTGTATTAATAATTTTCTGGAATTTCGTCGTTTTCAAAATAATTTACATTATTATTTGTGAAAAACAATATAAATAATTATCTTTTTCTTGTTTTTTGTAATTAAAGTGTAAAAAAAAGAAAAAAATATATATAAATTTATTCCTAAGAAAAGCAAGAAATCCTAAGAAAGAATGTAAAATTTCAAAAGCTAATTAATTTGAAATACTCATTTGAAACCCGCTAAAATAGATACCCAAATAAAATTGTAATGAAATTGCAGACA
The DNA here is from genome assembly GCA_932526445.1 of Phragmatobia fuliginosa. Taxonomy (NCBI): domain Eukaryota; kingdom Metazoa; phylum Arthropoda; class Insecta; order Lepidoptera; family Erebidae; genus Phragmatobia; species Phragmatobia fuliginosa. The sequence continues at coordinate 946,460 of OW052065.1, forward strand.
AGAATCTAAAAGGCAATGATTATAGTAAAATTGGGTCTCTTCGTAATGCTAAGTATTTTGAAATTGTTAAGAGTGAGCCAAAAATATCTGATGAGGAAGAGGCTTGGTAATCTCTAGATCTCACTCGAGGCTGTTATAGATAAGTGTTTGGTTGGATAATACTTTTACGTATTTAGTTTTAAATAATGGTTTCAGATACTCCATTTGTTTCTTGATTTCGTGTATTTATCAAACTCAGACTACATTACTTACAATGTAGATTATTAGATTATTATATACGTTATTAGAGCTTTTGGTTTGATGCTAGTGTGATCAATATTGCCAAAATTATTTACTAGGAACAACGAAAGGAATAATAATATTTTCATTTTCGTGCGAGAATCCTCTCGAGATTCTCGGAACCTCCTAGAAAAGAAAGCCTCTGACAAGTCTTGTACACCTAACTTACACTTTTTAAAATCGGTTTTAGTATTATTTTTTTATTCTATCAAACAATGTATAGTATAGTGAAACGGAATACAATATAGGTATTCTCTAATAAACATATTTCGAAGTTGACATAATAATTTATTATTTAAAAACTAGACATGAAATATCGGCTTAGATGTATAACATTTCTCTATAATACGTTATTAACTACCTATGTTATTCTATCTACTACGACTATCGTTTATTCAATCCTCTTAGTAACACACAAAGTACTTGTTATTAGACAAAACGTTTCATACGCTTTATGTAACTCACACACTAGTTTGGTATTCGGTATATGTATTTATGTCCCGTAATTATATCTGAAAACTGTCCCCGATTCAAGGCCAGTATTCAGGAGCTTTTGTTCGATACTATGTATCGTTTGTAGATGATCCGGAGAGACATTTGGAGCAATTACATCGCGGAGTGCTGGAAGATCCTGGAATTGACAACCCTTACATTGTGCTCAGCCAACACCAAATGCAGAATTTAGGTAAATATCATATGTTAGTTGTTAGTTAATAAGGCTTTATATCTTTGTTGACTACTTCGTTGGTCTAGTGGTTAGCGTATGCAACTGCTAATAAAGAGGTCCCGGGTTCGAATCCCGGGTCGGGCAAAAAAAGAGGTGTTGGATTTTTCTTACAGGAAATTCTTAATAACAACCCGGAGTCTGAAAGTTTGGCGGTGATTCACGCCCATGCCTCAGAGAGCACGTTAAGCCGTCCGTACCGGTTGTCATGAACATATACACACAATATTACTATATATTACTACATATATTACTCTGTATATAATATGTGACAATCGTTATAGTTAAGTCAGTCCCCTAAATATACTGACAACTAGTTCAATCTTCGAATTTCAGTTCTCCCTTAGGGTTGCGGAGGTCCGATGCCAGTCGCTCCGTGGAAAAACTACCTGAACTCAACTAGTAGCCGACCGAATAAACTTAGGAATAAAGGTTAGGAAGGTTATGAACGAGAACGACTCCCTCCATTCAATTGATTGATGAACGTCATAGACATAGAACAAGTCACAGAGTATTTATTATACTGGTAAATCAAAGTTATTGAAATTGTTGAAGCAGTCTCAGATATTTTTCGATAATCAAGAAACCATTTCTACAAATAGGCACATAAAAATAACACAAGTTTAATTCTAAGGAACTATTGAAATATCTTTAGGTTAAGAATGTATTTTGTTTTTGTTGTACTTTTCACTATTTCTCTATTTAACGCTCGCCATATTCTCAAAGTGAACTGTTTTTAATTTGCAAATAAATAACTTTATAATATTAGCTATACTTTGTGAACTAAGTTTTTCGTTTCTCTTTGATGATGTTGGAACTTTTTACTTAGTTTAAAAGCCAAGTTGAATGACAGCAAAAATTCACTGGGAGTTTCGTTACATGATAAATTATTTGCTATTTCGGCTTTTTTCAGTGGCAACATGAATATTTAATCATTTGACACGTGTTAGGTAGCATTTTTATTTGAATACCTTTATATTCGAATATCTCGATTACGTCATTGGTATCCTTGATAGTTACGACCTACGTAAATTTACTAGTATCGTGTCCTAGTTTAATTAGGACCCCTAAACATTGTTTCACAATTCATCTTCTTATAATACTGATAAAACATAAATCAAATACAAGAAAATGAAAATAACTTATAGAAAACTAGCTGACCCGGCAAACTTCGTACCACCCAATTTTGTAGTAGTTAGTTTTAATAAGTACAATTACATGAATCTAACACATAACAATGAGATCAATTACAAACATACGAATAGAAAGTTTATAAATATAAAGATAAAGAAAAAAAGTATTTAGTTTTTATTGCATTGACTAAAACATTTTCCTCTCGCAGAAATGGTGACGACAATATGACCAGAGGCCGGAGGACGAGGTCCCTGGAGTGATGGGTGGCCACCACTACACGATATCGCGTCCACCGTCTATCTCCACCAGTGGACTCTGTTATCCTCCGTTATAGTGCTCTTTGCGTGACCTAGAACTGTGTTTCAGTGAAGAATAAAGGTTGTAAACGTGGCTTTGATACACACTGCATTTAACATGTTCATCGTAAGTTAAACAACTTGTTGAAATATATTCCTACTTAACAAGCAGTTACTGAACTTCAAAATTGTTTACCTTAAACGGAATCGTTCTACAACCAATAGTTTTGAACTATGGTTGTAATATTTAAATATACAACGACTGTTGATCACTATTGTGTAAAATTTACATGTATATATATGTATTTTAGAATTAAGTAGTTAGTCCGCTGTAAATAATTTTGCACAAAGATAGTCATATCATAGGAGACGATATATATAATTGTTAGATAAACCAGTATCATAATAAGAAAGCCAAATGTAGAAAACAAAATCTATGTGAAAATCGTAATAGCACTTTCTAAATTTAATGAAAAATAAATATGTTACAGGTTTTATTTCTAAAGTTACAGTTATTTCAGAAATCATGGAATTAGATAAAATACTGAGAAGATCACAGCAAAGGTATGTATTGTAGGTAAATGCTTTGCGTTATACCCAACTTTAAGGTTATTTACCAGTTAGTTTTCGCTGGTATCTCAGACTTACTGGAAGATAAAGCAAAGTCCGTCCTCCGTCGTCGAGTCCGTGAGACTGAAGTCATCCACAACTAGAATAACAATTGCAGTGCACAAAATTGTGTGTATTACGGACATCTTATCTTATAGTAAAGTAAAACTTATATAAAAACAGACTTGCTTCATGGTAATGATGTTTTGAATCCGTTTATTATGGACTAGTGATTTCAAATCCAACAAGTTTGCTTTGTTTATTTTTCTGTAAGTAACTTTATCGGCATCAAAATTCCCTTAAATATATTTTAATTTATACCAAGGGTGATCCATTAATATTCAAAGGGCTTCAATGATTTATAAATTAATTTTGCAAAAGGCGAACAGCGGCAGGTAACTTTGACAGGCGAAGTGGAAATCAATATTGTAGTAACTGGTATAACAAATAGAACAGTTTGAAGGGCCAATTGGATTTACTAATATAATATTATGTTAGGTTTCGGGTTAGTCAGGGATTCAGGTAAAGCTGAATATATTTGAGATTATGGTTGAAAATTGTTACTATGGACTCTATGGAGATGTATCTCAGTTGTATTTATTTAAAACTTTTGCGTAATTTTGTTTTAATTTTTATTTTTTCATAAATGCGTAATAAATATGTATAAATTCAAGGCATTGCAGTATTCACAGGTTGTGTCGAATACCGTTTATGACTTTTTGTGTTTTATGATAAATTGTGTGATTTACTAAAAATTGGCTGTCAATTATAGTCAATTCTGAATCTTTGATTATTACATAGACATTATTACTAAGATAGTATACATAATTGGCATTCAGGTTTACAAGTTACCTCTTCATTATCCATATATATGGATAAATAAATGCTTCACTTAATCCCTTTATTATCAATGCTATGTGATCCGTTTAAAATAAAAATAGATCAATATATATGTATAATTTGCTACTGTCATATAGATGCCCGTCTTTTTTAATTAAACGCCAAAACAACACCAAAATGATTAATATTTTTGTCTTCAGTCTCGATGTCATCCTTTAACATTTCAAAGCATGATTTGGCACCTTGCATAATGAACGATCCGGAACCCTTCCAAGTTCAGAAAAATATTCAACATTTCCTTGTCTTGAGGAAATTGCGTTCAACAGTTGCTATACATTCATTTATCATAGAAAACCTTGAGGAAATTAAAATATTTGTTTCGCCTAACTTAGAAAAACGAGATGTACATATAAGCCTATACTATGCTGTTATTATGTACTTGTAAATTAATAAGTTAAATGTAAAATAATAATTGTATTGACAATTTCTGTTGTATAATATAAATTTTTGGAATTGAACATTCTTTTATTATTCTTAATCAATATATGTGTATGTCAACTGCCTCGTTGGTCTAGTGGTTAGCATATGCGACTGCTTATCAAGAGGTCTCAGGTTGAAATTCCGGGTCGGGCCAAAAAGTGTTTTTGGGTTTTTCTTAGGAAGCTCCTAATAGCAGCCCGGAGTTTGGAAGTTTGGCGGTGATTCACACCCGTGCCTCGGAGAGCACGTAAAGCCGTCGGTCCCGGTGGTCATGAACATCTATGGCAATCATTATTGGGAAATCAGTGCCCTCAAATATACTGACAAATAGTTAAATCTTCGAATTTCAGTTTTCCTTTAGGGTTGCGAAGGTCCGATGCCAGTCGATCCGTGGACAAACTGATATTCAGGTAAAACCGGTTGACCTAGTAGCCCACCCCAAATAAACTTGGGAATAAAGGCTAGGAAGAAGAATATATGTGTATGTATATATATGAAATAGTTCCGTTACTGACTGACTGACAAAGTTGATAACGCAAAGCTGACACTCCTGGACGCAGGGAGCTGAAATTCGGCATGTGTATTGCTGGAGGAGTGTAGACGAGCACTAAGATTAAATGTTTGAAATTCCCGTCTTTAAGACGGTGAAAAGGGCAAGCAATGTTTGTAACTGGAATTTTCATTTTTTATTCTAGAGTTTGCTTATAGGCAAAGCCGCGGGCAATAGCTAGTCCTTTTAAATTACCTTTTTATGATATAAGGGACAAATGTTGAGCAGTTTATTTGATAGTAAGTGAGTATCGTCGCACATGGACACATGAAATTAAATAGACTCAAGACGACTTATCTGAGCCCAAGAATCTGAGGGTATAGAAAATTTTGACTCCGGTAACCTTGCGCTATATAAATACATGATTCATGGTTCTTTATTATTATGATAAAATTATATTTACATAAGAAAAAAATAAAAAGGAAGTCTTTAATAATATTCCTAAACTTAGAATTTCGTATCAGGAGTAGCTTAATCGATTTAGATGTTTTTTTCTTTTATTTTTGTGGTAAACTTCACTTAACATTTAGTTTTAGTTTCTTTTTTTCGACTGCCTCGTTGGTCTAGTGGTTAGCGAATGCGGCTGCTGATCAAGAGGTCTCGGGTTCAATTCCCGGGTCGGACCAAATATTATTTGTGTGAATCAAAAATATTTGTTTCGGAGTCTGGGTGTTCTCTATGTATAGTATGTATGTATTTACAAAAAAAAAGTATGTTTATGTATTTATATTAGTTGTCTAGTACCCAAAACACAAGCTCTGCTTAGCTTGGATGATGTTGTGTGTCAGATGTCCAAAATATTTATTATTATTATTCTCTTTATTCAAGTCAATAAACATATTAATTACATTTTTAAATATATAAATATAAAAAATACATTTAAAAATATAAAAAATAGTAGAACACCGACTTCGAGTACAGGGACCAAGAAACCGGTGGTTAGGGCTCCAAAGACAGGAACCTCCTCACTATACGTGCCGTGTCAAGGAGTACCGCCTTCTGCATCAGACCCTTAATCCAGTCGTCCAACGTGAGCCTCTTAAGGTGTTGGTCGAGACTCTTGGCTATCAAACCATGAACAGAAACGACTATCGGAACAATGATCGCTGAATCGACATTCCACATATCGACAATCTCGTGAGATAAATCCAAATATTTTATTTGTTTTTCTTTTTCAACCTTCACGAGATTCTCATCATGAGGAACAGCGATATCGATAATCATTGCGCGGTGCTGTGATCGATCTATCATCACAATGTCAGGCTTATTGGCGACAATAGTCCTGTCTGTAGTATGGCACCTCCAAATTTACAAGTTGGTATTTAAGGGCAAGTTGCTGATGTACAATCCTGGCTACTTGGTTGTGTCTGTGCAAATATTCACCGTTAGCAAGACGAGAACAACCAGAAATAATATGCCTGATAGATTCCCCGGGTCGGTGACATGCCCGACATATGTCAACGGTACCGTCCCTCAGTATATATTTCCGATAGTTATTCGTCATGATAACTTCGTCCATAATTGCACAAACAAAACCTTCGGTTTCTCCAAAGAGATCACCGTACCGCAGCCAGGAAGTCGATGCTTTAGAGTCTATATCGGGCCCGTTCAAAGCCCGATAAAACCGACCATGGAGCTCTTGACTCTTCCATACCTCCTTGCGATCATCAGTACTAAGTACTACAGGTTTGCGCCAATTCTCTTTAGCCAGAGCGAGTGGAGTGAATCCGTTATCCACCGTAACTACATTGCGATGCACCCCCATGTCGGTATTAAGAAAATATTATTATTATTATTTCAATTAGCAGTTTCAATTACCAATTAAAATTTATAATAAAGAGAGTGACCTATGTCCAATAGTGGACTGCGATTATGATGATGATGATGAACATTAAAAGGATTTCATGCAATAATCACGATGACCACAATAATCGCTGGAAGAAGCATAGGCAAAAGCTACTTTAATATTCCCAGAAAGGCTAATATAAGTGAATCAATCAGTCAGTATAACGTATACGGGTATTGTGAAATTGACACACATTTCTGACAACCAAATTAATGTAATGTTGGCAGTTAACTGACACGAGATTTAAGGTTGAACTGGATGTTGGTAAATTGCCAAACATTAGTTAGGTTTGTTGTGTCTATGGCTTTACTTGATATTTATATTATATTCTGTATAATAGTGTGATTATATAAAAAAGGGATAAAACCAACAGTTACTGGTAGTGTATTAGTTGTTAAAACAATAAGTTTGTTCGCACTACGAACCACTGTTTTTTTTAGTGTCGAGGATTAATGCGCAGACTGGTCACCCAATAGTAAATTATAATACCGCTCTTTGAAAGCCTACCCTCCACACAATTAGGGAGGAGATGTTTCATCTATGATAACTTAAATTACGTTGTGAAAAGCCTTTAAAACAATTGCCGAATAGCTGTTTTCAATGAGGTTATTTTATTACTCGGATCAAGTACGCCCATTGTACATACATAGCCCTCTCATTCGTGGTAGTCCAGTCAACACAGCACAGGCTCCTTTTAAATTGTTATAAGTCAAATATGTGATAGGTTTCTCAAATTTCAAATTAGGTCTTTACCTTTTTCGTTCATTGATTTATGTTTTTTTAATGTACATAATGTAAATAGGTTGTCTTATTACCGTGGGTTATATTATTCACCAGTGAACCTTCATGTGATGTAGCAGCATGAGCTTTATAAAACTATTGGAAGAGAATCCAATTTTAAATGAGGTAAATAGGTAGCAGAGCCACGCTGATTTCAACACAAATGGGCCAGCACGACCGGGGCAGTACTACCCTCACACAGAAGTCCATCTTAATAGCGACAGAATTCCTGCTGTCGTATTTCGTTGGTGAGTTTGAGAATGGAGGCCCAATCATTCTGCATCATTCTTCCGGCTTCCACAGGCCAGGAGAATCATGCAGAAACATCCTACTTTCCGGCCTCCGGAGGCTGGGAGAATAATATAAAAATATATATCATTGGCTATTTCCTGCGGAGTTGAGTCACTTTGGTAGGCTTAAATTTATATTTATAAACAAAGGTATTTCTTACAGTTCTGTCGTCAATTCGACTCGACTCATAGTTTCAAAATATTGAAAGTGTGGTGAAGTTGTATACATAAATAAATAAAATAAATTTCAGAAGCGGTAAAACAGTACAAACATTTTGATATGATAAATAACACAGGAACATCAATAAAAAACATTTACTCAAAAAAGTAACCGTTTATCACGAAGCGAACCGTATCTTTGTTTATCATTAGCATACTTACGAGTCGTGAAAAGAAATTATACAGTTATAATGGAGACTAAAACGTTGAGTTTAATAGCCATTAGTCTACATCTAAGTGTATACAGAATTTTATATAGGTACATTTAAAAAAACTCCTTTTTAGTCCAACAAAACCTTTTTATAAATCACTGAATTTTTCCCAACAAATGAAACGTCTACTCCATCGGCTCAGTGAAAGCTAAACCACTGAAAAGCCGTAACACAAACATAGCCGCTGAACAAATAGAACCACCACACGTGAAAGGTAATAATGTTGAATTAATTGTTCATTTACTTTATTTACCGTCTGTTCGGGAATTGGATGGTCTACCTCGTTTATTTAAGAATTTCCGTTTGTACTTTTGTATTGGGTAAATAACATTATACGATTCATACGTTGTAGTAATAATGTGTGTTCTGTGAAATACCTTTCCATTGAGGAATTGAAGTATTAAATATAACTAGTGGTCGAAACTCAACCATAATTAATTTGAATCGGATTTCGCCAAGGCTACGCTACAATGTTAATTTGACAAAACAGTATCTAGTAGACTGCCTTGTTGGTCTAGTGGTCAGCGTATGCGGCTGCTGATCAAGAGTTCTCGGGTTCGATTCCCGGGTCAGACCAAATGTTTGTGTGATCTGCAAATATTTGCTTCTAACCTGGCCTCCTGATAAGATTACGTATGTTACAAACTACATAATTATTTATTACATTATAGATAAATATTTATACGCAGAGTCAGAACAAAATTAAACGGTCGAGCTCAGCACACAATATTTGTACCGAATATGAATAAAATTTATTACTCATATCTTAGCCTTTAAGATCACTAGCAATTGGTCCAACCAGTCGAACATATTAATCCAGCTATGCCAATTTATACCGAAGCTTGGTTTTCCCACAGTTAAAATATTATGTAGACTACCACTACTACTACCAGAATCTAGACATAGTTTACTCGGGTATTCGTACACTAAGGCCAGAGAAAATATTTCTAGCTGCTATAGTAGTGAAATAGAAGTAAAATAATGTAATATAAAGAGGTCGATGAACAAAAATAATGAAACAAAAACAGTTATTTGATGACTAGCCGTTTCTCCTATTGAGAGCAATGTATTTCCGTTATTCATCTCGATTACATGAATTTCCTTTTCCACTTACTTTATTATATGAGCAAGTGAGAAAAATATTCCTCTCATATCTAATGACATTATCATGTAATAATATAATTGCGATTTTTATGATTATTTATGAAGTATGCCGACATAACTTGTGGAGGATGAATGTTGGTGGAGTTTTACGATCTGTCTGCGGATTCTTTTGGAAAGTGAGTGGTTGCTTTATTGATAATAGATTTATTAAGTAAAACAAGATAAGATTTTTTTGTGTACACAGCCAAATTTAAGAATCCGAAAATAGATGAAGATAAATATCGTACTATTGGAATAGTGAAACGCACAAAGCTTTTTCTATTTATTTGTTTGATTTGCTAATGCCACTCAGTCACTCGATCAAAACAAAATATTAACCTTTCAACGACGGATTAAGAATACAGAGTGTCACCACCCTTATTCATCCCGCGGGTGCCGTAAAAGGCGAATAAGGGATAAACTACGCAAGACAACATCAATGCAAAGAGAAGGAAAACTTGAAACCAACCCTATACCAACCCGTCTGGCCAGCGTGGCCTAAACCTCTTTTCTAAGGAGAGGCGAGGATGTCCAGTAGTGGACTATTGAACGCTGTTGATGATGAAACAAGAAAATAGAAACGTCAGCGATCGCGGCATGAAAAACATTTGCCACTTGGCTAGGGAGCAGATCTAGCTCTGTTTCTAGACGTTTTTATATTAAGCTTGTGCATTTCAAAACTCAAACAGTACAACAGTACGATTTTTATCTTCATTTATTTTCAAAATCTTAAATTTGGTCTTGTATACAAAAAATTTTTTGACAAATCTGCATAGTAAAACCAGCTCCACTAGAAAAAAGTAAGTATTTATGTTGAACAGTTTTATCTTCAATATTTAGTATAAAGTAAATGATTTTTTATTGATTTACAAAGATTTTGTACAACTGTGTTTAAAAATAATAAACTTCAAGTTGATTGGTTATAGTTAAAAAAAATCTACAAAAGACACTAATTTCCTTACTCCTTAAATGCCTTAGGTAACGCTATATCTTCTATCAATTCACCACAGAGTTTCAGTATTCAAGGGTCAGTAATTACATGAAATGTTAAAAATAGAGAAGAAGATAAACTGTTCTTGAAGGCTAACGAAAAGAAAAAAAGAGAATTTTGATCTAATTTGTAAAGGTTTAATAGTAGTTAATTATGTATTTATTAGAAAAAAAAGGAACACAGGTAACAATTAATTCAATTGTTTCTTTTCCTTATTTTATTATTGTTAACGAAACCATTGTAAATTCTTTGTTATAGTTTCCTAACCGAAAAACCGAGGATTTTTTCCGTCTACACAATCGTCCATCTTAGCTTGGAAAACACGCCCTTTGAATAAAGAAACTCTTACAGTACAAATTACATCTAGTCCAAAGTGATTTATCCCAAGATTTAGCCAAAATCTCTTTAATACACGCATTTTACTTGGCCGCTTATTTAACTATTTGAAATCACAACGTAACAAAGAAAATTATGAGCTTTTGGATCCCAAATTGCTTTTAAATGAATATGTTTAACGCTTGGTTTAATATTAATGACTTTTAGTTTGCCAGACTCTGGTAGTGTGAATATAATTCTGATTGTCAATTTGCTTGTGGCAGTAGCCTATTTGAACACAAATCTTTAGTGGCACTGGGCATACAAATTTTCAAGGTCTTTGCCGGCATATCGGTACATTTTTCATCAGTCCTTTTGACAATGAAAGATTACTTTTTGTGGTGAATAAACAATGAGCACTAAAGCAATGTTCAGAATTTCAACAATAGACTAGTATAGTTTATTTGTTTGATGACCTAGTCTAATGAAAGAAACAATATAAACACAAATGCGCCAAAAGATCAGTCAATTTAGTGGTTTAGGTACATATTTTCTATATTTTTTTAGCAAATGATTTGGGTTGGGATTAGATGTTATTTATCTTGAATGAAAGTCTATGACGAAGTATTATTAATTTAATAAAATAACCGTCTAAGCAAGGGTCATTACACTTTTTTTTTTTAAATAAATTAATAGTTTTTGATCAGATTTTGTTTTGTGACTATACTTTAGGGTACTTATGAAAATAATGTAATATAAATTACAAAGTTTAGTCTTACTTTACTTCCCTGGTAAATAAAGACCATTCTAATTAGCCTAAAAATAAGAGATAAGAAACTTCTCTGAGTTATATTTTTATCACATCTTCACATCTTAAGAAAAAAATATATTTATTTGACATCCTCTGGGCCACAACAAAGCTTATCTTCAAATCAGTAACTGTCAACGAAAGACGATTGTTTCTATCTGTACTTTCTACATTTTGGCAGCGAGCGTGTCTAATTAATCTCTTGGGCGGTTTGCATTTTGTACGGAGCGGTAGGTGGGTACAGTCGCGCATAAAATTACTATAAAGCAGAGTTATCTTTCGTAATGGCCGGCGTTTATTTATAGCACCTGCGTCGATAAATTCAAAGATGGTAATTTCATGAGCGTGTTGCTTTTGTGAGTTCTTAACGCCATGCCTCTCTCCTCTTGATTTAGATGATTCTTCAATTGTTATTGAGGATAGATAGTAACATTTAGATAGAACATTATTTATGTCGGGAAGTTCTGTAACCCATCACATTTTCTTATCTCAAGGTGTTATTGTAACCAAAAACGAAGAAATTACTGAATCGAAGTTAATTCTCAAAAACTTAAAACTCAGCTTGTAATATTAGACTGTTGTATTATGTACTAGTGTAATACCACAAATGGAGTTATCTTGGCTTATTAGTATTCATTCTTAAACTAATAGTTTTTTCAAAGAAAAAAATAAGTGTTGACTACATTTATTTGTTTAAAGAACTAGTAACATCAATTTAAGCCTCTAAAAGAGAGACTCATATCCACCAATGAACTATTAAAGGCTGATAATGATGAACATAGATTAATTAGGCTAGTTAAATACAATCTTGGAATAAATGGAATACTGACTGGCGGATAAAAGGTTTCATGTTTGCATTAAAACCGACCAAATTAAACTCTCACTGAACACCGAGAGAAATGTGGAGTGTATGGAAATGAGCGTATGGGCCACAAAAGCGTACTATGCTGTTTCAAAACGTACTTAAACAATGCGATAGCTGCGCTTTAACCGCGGTGCGGGGAGGGGTGACGGCGTGTTCGGCAAATATTTTGACAGCTTCACGTTACCGCAGCGCATTGTTTCATGGGAATTGTAAACTGGGAATATCTAGTTATATGGGTATTAATTACTTTGTAGATATTTATAATTTAGGTTTGATAATCATTGTTACAACATTGGCTATATAAATACATATAACAAGTTGGTTTTTAGGTGTGAGGGAATTGGTCTATTACATTACGAAATCTTGGCAGAAATAAAAAGTAAATAATAATGAATTATTAACTTATTAATTCAACTTTTAGAAGACTACTAGTAGAAGCAGACGGTGAAATATCCAGGAGAATGAACTTCCCTTGAACATAATGCGCCGTCACTGAATTGATTGATATGGCCCATGCAGATGAGCCACACTCCAACATTTTTATTTAGTGACTAAGAAGGCAGACTCTAACAACAGCACTTCAAAGAGAAATAATACTTGAAACAATCCTTTGATATACCGGAGATTACGACAGGGTATCTTTTCGAAGTTAAACCTAAACTGTGTGCCGCTGTGAGCCTAAAATATTGTTAAATCGACATACTAACTCTTACTACGCACGGGTTACTCGGATTGAACGGATTTTGCCCTTGGCTTAATTCAAGTATTATTTCTCTTTGAAGTGCTGTTGGGAGAGTCTGCCTTCTTAGCCACTAAATAAAAATGTTGGAGTGTGGCTCATCTGCATGGGCCATATCAATCAATTCAGTGACGGCGCATTATGTTTAAGGGAAGTTCATTCTCCTGGATTTTCCACCGTCTGCTTCTACAAAATTATTCCTTTCTAGAAGGTTGTGACCGCGGAAAGACATTGTGGATACCTGAAGCGTATGGTGACCGGTAGCTAGAGATCTCCTTGTATATTGCAGTGGCTACAACCTTCTTTCTAAGGGGAGGAGTATGTTCAGCTGCGGATTAATAAAGAATGGTAGTTGTTCTATTAACTGACAATCATGTTCTCAAACCAAAAATGTGTAAATATAATTATTTTATGTTAATTCATAAATCGGTATTAAATTGAAGTTCTTTCTCAGAAAAGCATTTTCAAACATCTCAAAATGAAATTTTAAAGTGTCAAATTCTGTCCTTTACTTATTTTAATTTCTGTTTTGTAAGTTTTAATCAAATCAGTAAAACAGTTACACAGCTTCGTCCTAAAATATTTTTTTTATTGGTCAAAGAATCCAAAAGATTATTGTTCCTATTCGGAAAGGAAGCCTTCAATAGACGGTTCAATTATCCCGGCTTATGGCTGCCCGGATATAAGTTGACCCGTAACACTCTGCCCGGGTTAATGCTGTTTTATTTTTGTAAAACTGGTTCTAGTATTTTAAGGGCTTTTTTATTTTATAGAAGTGTTAGAACAATTCTAAGCAGGTTTCTTAACTGAGTTACTAATAAATAAACGTAAGGGAGCCTATATGATATCTACTTTAAACACTCGCATTTGTTCTCAAATGTTCGACTCTTCGCAATTATCACAGTGTTTATATAAATATACAGGTTGTGTTTTCATCATTGTCACTGTCTGATGACAGTTAATAGGCTGCCTATCGCCGTCCACTGCTCGACATAGGCCTCTCCAATTACACGTCACTTGGTTTGATCCTCAAGGTTGAGCTTTCATTGTGACTAATTTATTTTGTATTGTATGGTTAACAGCTTATTAAGCACAACCTAAGGTTCACGAGAAGGAATCACAAAAACCCTAAACAAACAAGTCTGAACAATGTGATATAGGGACTGAAATCTTCTTTAAAATACTACTCAAGTTTTTTTGCATACCTAAGTGAATTCACTCTGCCTGATGTAAAGCATAAGTAGAATCCACGAGTAGGGGCCACCATCCTCATTGTGAGTACATACAATGCAGCATGGTGACCCACACCATGGAGGCTTAGTGAGATATTTCTGCATCATTCTCCCTTTCTCTGTTTTTTGTAAAAATCTAAGCTTTCCTTTTATTTTGAACTTTACTGTGCTCCATTCGAGTTTATATCCACAACCCCACTGAACTACAAAAATATATCAGCGTATTCCCTTTGTGACGGATGTAAGCCGATTATTTTTGGAAACATAGTAAATTTGTTATAGGACTGGTTTCATTTCTAACTATCCAATAAAAAATGTATTTTGTTTCGTCGTTTGACAGTTATAAAACCTTATTTTTGTCTGTATTTAATAGCTAAGGGCCACCGCAGACTAGCTACTTTTAGCATCGGCGATCGGCAACGAGTCGCTTTTTAGAAGCTAAATACGGCGACCGAACGCTCTACACCGCACACTTAAAAACGCCAAACGCGGAGATTAAGTCGCTTTTTAGAAGCGCGACACAGCAGCTGAACGCTACTCTCCGCCACACATTTGGATGCCGGTAGTATCGATTTGGCATTTGAGCAGTCGCTAAAACGCGCGTTTCCGATACCGCGATCGAACGCAGGAAGTCGCTAACACGCGATGCAGTCGCCAAATCGCCGATCGCCGATGCTAAAAGTAGCTAGTCTGCGGTGGCCCTTAGTGACTAATAACTTGATTTTTAACATTTACATAATCAAATTTTTTAACATTGGAACCAATGTTTGTTAGAAATCACAAAAAAAAAAACATGATTATGGAAATGATACAAAAGAAGCCATGTTTTCAATTTTATTTGCTATGTATTAAAAATAATAAGGTGAAATGACGCCCACTAACCACGATAATGATGGCATTTAAATGATAAAAAATGGGCCTTTGACCTTATAAATATTGCAGGCCAAGGTCAATGTAGTTTCAAGGACGTCATTGAAAAAGGCTAGCATGAATTTCATAAGGTTAATAAACCTCATTAAATTTAATTAACCAATATAATTTTCTCATGTGTGTTAGATGAGATCCTAATTAGGTCTAGTTCTTAATTAAAATACATCTAAGAAGTACTTCAAGTGTTTAGCACTTGAAGTACGTCTTGATGATTATTATAAATCGACACCCCCCGCGAATAATCCGGTAATGTGCTATTACGGGGTTTTTCATGTTATATGTTTTTCGGCTACTAGGAGTTAAAATACACTATGTCAATTTTTTCCACATTTTTTAAATGAATATTTACGAAGATATGAAAAATTACTTTTTTATTCCATAAAATTGCAATAAAATATATTTTGAACGAATAAAATCGTTTTCGATCATTACGAAAAATAATATTAAAATGATTATACCGTAAACATTGTTGCGGTATTATTCGGGTTAATTATATACTAACAGATTTTTGTAACCTGATATTACAGTATTAATCGGGTAAATCGTTCATTTCCTTGTTTACGTAAATGCTAGTACAGGCTTATTCGGGATTTTATTAGAAAATAAAATTTCCAATTACATTCATTACCGAGTGACTCCTAACACAACTTTTAACAATATTGATATTACGACAAGGTGCTCGTAATAAAACACATCACCCGAATAAGAATATCTTACTTAATTGTACCTGTAAAAAAGGTTGTGGGTTAAAATTCAACACAGAGGACAGGCTAGCCTTACATACAAATTTTTATAAACTTGCCAACCGAGAATTTCAATGACATTTTATTAAACGACACGTAAAATCGAGTGATTTTAATGAATTTTAGTGAGTGTGAAAAAAATAACTGTAATTAGAAAAAGTATCCGATCTCAAATATTAAAATATTATTTTCCTCTCAAAAATGAAGAAATCAATGTTTGCAAGGTATTTTTTAAACACACTTTCTATTACTGAGCAAGTGATTTACACAGCCATAATAAAAACTAAAAGCGATGAAACTTTGATCGATAAACGAGAACTACATCAAAATAGACCACATCAGAAAATAGATACAGAAGACAGTATACGAAATCACATTAATTTATTTTATAATGTTGAATCACATTACACTAGAAAAAATGCAAACGACAATATTTGTCTGAATTCCGAAATATCTTAAAAATGTATCGACTCTTATAGCTATGGTTTACAAATTTTAAACAAAACTATCCAGATACTGTCATGGCTTTAAAACGACATTATATAATTTTAACAAAAAGGAACCGACTTCAATGAAAAACTATTCTGAGTACCCAAATCGCGACAATTGTGCCTATGATATTTGAGGAGTTCCCTCGATTTCCTTGGGATCCCATCATCAGATCCCGATATGTTGAGGTTGGGACCACCTGTAAGCTACGCCCATTTAAATGCAAAAATGAATTTTTGAAATTAATTCATAAACGACAAAATTATCGCTGAACACACATAAAAAAAAACCGACGAATTGAGAACCTTCTCCTTTTTTTTAAAGTCGGTTAAAAAGAGTGTTTAACACTAACTACAACTTATCGTTTTTTAAGCCCAAAAAGGACTAATGTTATATCTGTACTCAATATCAGCAAGCTTACTCCGTTAAAAAGGTGTCCTCAGAAGAAAATTACAGGAATCATTTGAGTATGAAAGAAAGAGTTCGTGAAATTAAAAAGAAAGAAAAGAGAAAACTGATTAAAGATGATTGTGGCAATCTATGACTTAGAAAAAATTTTACATGTCCCACAGTCTGAAGTATCAATCTTTCACTACAAACGTAAATATTCTATTTATAATTTTACAGTTTTTGACGCTCTATACAAATTTGGGTTCTGTTACGTTTGGCAAGCTGAATTCGGGAGGAAAGGCTGCATCGAAATAGGAAGTTGCTTGTTGCAATTAGTAAAGACCGTACACGAAAAAGGTATCCGCAAAATTATATTTTACTCTAAAGGCTGTTAAGTCAAAATAAAAACAGATACATTTTTGCATTGTATCTTTTTATTGCAATAATTTGGGTTCTGTTACGTTTGGCAAGCTGAAATCGGGAGGAAAGGCTGCATCGAAATAGGAAGTTGCTTGTTGCAATTACATAGTAAAGACCGTACACGAAAAAGGTATCCGCAAAATTATATTTTACTCTAAAGGCTGTTAAGTCAAAATAAAAACAGATACATTTTTGCATTGTATCTTTTTATTGCAATAACCCGTCAAATTGAGATAACTCATAAAATTATTCTTGGTGGGCATAGATAAAATGCAGGCGATTCAATATCGAAAGTGAGCTAAAAAACAAAGTTTTGTAATCACCAGACCAAGTTTATAGCATTCTGATCAATGCTAAAGTCACTGGAGACAAATGTATCTTAAAAGTGATGGAACAACCTGATATACTCGATATAAAAGAACTTGTTGAACCCCAAAAATGGATTCAAGATAAGACGGGAGCAAAAGTACGATGGTCCGACGTGATGGACGTGTTGCACACTAAACCTGTGTCCTTTCAAATATGATTTTGATCAGGATTATATTGAACTGGATTACGATGAAGGCGGATGAAACTGTTGAATTTTGTACGATGATCTCCTGAGCCTGTGTAACTCTGAAGCAGTTCCTAGTTATTACCAACCATTTTATATGAACTTAAGCTATTGTAACACTAACTCAGATTATGATGAAATTTCTGATTAAGTTTTATTACTGTAACTTACCTAATTATTGGGCAGTGTCTATTTTTTTCAAGAAAATATAATAATCATGTTTTTTCAAACCAGTTAAAGTTGTTTCATTTACTGAATATCATGTATTTTATATTTTTGTTTAATAATCATCAAAACATCACTTAAACAAAC
Organism: Phragmatobia fuliginosa; assembly: GCA_932526445.1. Taxonomy (NCBI): domain Eukaryota; kingdom Metazoa; phylum Arthropoda; class Insecta; order Lepidoptera; family Erebidae; genus Phragmatobia; species Phragmatobia fuliginosa. The sequence continues at coordinate 964,649 of OW052065.1, forward strand.
TATTCGAATTAACGATAGTGGTGAATACAATAAAATGTACGTTATTTTTAAACATCGAATAATAAAGTAATTGCTACATATAAATGTTCAGCATAAAAATCATTTCACACGAATAATACTGCAACACGATATTATTGTTGCAGTTAGAAATACTAATTCACACGAATAATACTGTAAGTTTACATTACCGACCAGAGCTTATCCAACATAGTATAGTAAAATCTATTTATCTAAATTATATTGAAGTGATTGTGACTAGTTAAATTTTGATGAAATATCCAAATAGCTAAAAAAATTAGCTTCCTTTAGAGATATAAAAAGTCTCCAATACTTGTTGTTTAATGGAGTTATTAATAAAAAACAGTTTTTTATTTTTCCTGAACATTTTAAATTTTCTGATTACCGGATTATTCGCGGGGGGTGTCGAAATCTATTTTCAGTATACCTACCTGTAACTATATTTGTCTTAACTTTCATTTTCATAATTTACATTTAAGCGTTATACAGCCTCTAATGCATGCCATAAACATCAACATTGATTTGGGTATAATATGTCCGAATGGTTTATTTATTATTTTTACTCTGTGATAAAACATCTGCCTTATAGAATTTTCTTACTTGAGACAAAAGGCACGTGAAACTGAATGTTATTCCTACACGGAACAGCTTAGAATATTTTAGGTGAATATTTGAATACCTTTGTTAAATATTTACATGATCTTAAATCTTTTTGTTTGTGTGCACTAGATTAACGCCGCTGAACTGTACCTTCGCCCTTTATTTATTAGATTAGAACTTGCTTCCAGGATTCGTTGCTGCCCTCTGGGTTTGTGGCGGGGATTTATATTATTTTAACCTCTGTTTTCTGGAAAAGAATATTACTACAAGATAATATCAGCTTTCTATTATTTTGGTTTTTATGTTTTGAATAAATAAAATAACTTTATTGTAGATACGTAGTCATTGGAATTTGCTTTTGCTCGACACAGGTCGTTTCTTGGAGGTTTTGACCTATTATATCACGCGGGCCGGACGGTTTGGCATCGGGTTAGTTTTAGGCTTACCTTAATAATAAAAATTTATTAAAAAGCAACATAGAAGTATAGTTTTACACTTGGGATTTAACAAACTAAACCTTATTCTAAGTTTTCTGGGTTTTCTGTGTCCGAACTAGATAGAATTATCCGTATTTCGGATATCAGTGCTCCTCTTTGAGTTTAGTTTACCCTTATTTTTTCATTACATTGATATTGTCTTGTCTAGTTTCAAGCCTTAGTCTCTTGTTACGACACCTATGGGATGATTACGGGTCATACTCAACATTTTTAATCCTTCTCCGCACAGAAGGAACCTTAGTGAGTTTTTATTTACTTAAATTTTGTACATTGTATTTCAATCAGCTTATTTATAAAAGTACACTTAGCAAAGAGAGCGCAGTCACATTCCAAATTGATACAGCGGCAAATACAATATCTGTTTTGTTCAACATCCAGAGCCCAAATGACCAAAGGTTTCAATTCCCAAATACAAAAACTCGCAGAACAATACCACAAACATATCCCATACCTGCCTCCGTAATCAAGAGGTGAACTAATTAAGGGACATGTACCCAATGCCGTGTTGTCCCCAACTTACAATACGACAATTTACGAAATGCTCTTTTTACGTATATCTAAACACATTACGCACGGACGACAAATGAAACAGTGACCTGGAAATTAACTCATTGCGAAATAAACGTTATAAACTCTTCTTCTTTTTCCTTCTAAATAGCCTTATTCCCAATATTATTTGGCATCGGCAACTAGTCCAACCGGTTTTACCTGAATTTCAGTTTTTCCAACGAACGGAACGGAACGACTGGCAGCGGATATCTGCAACCCTAAGGGAGAACTGAAATTCAAAGGTTTAACTAGTCAGTATATTTGAGGGCACTGACTTCCCAATAACGATTGCCGTAGATGTTCATGTCAACAGGGACTGACGGCTTTACGTGCTCTCCGAGGCATGGGATATGAACTCGAGACCTCATGATTAGCAGTCACATACGCTATCCACTAGACCAACAAGGCAGTTGAAACTCTATCAAAGGTTAAGATCTCTTAGATATAAAATAATATTAGTTACATAAGATTAACTCCCAAATCTCATAGATGTTTTCAACGTACCTTAATATTTTATTGGATTTAAATAAAAAAATAAGTAAATATTTCAGACATTTGACACATACTTGAAGTGGTTTTGTTAGAAATTTTGTATGGAATTGCTTTTAGGATGATATCTACAAAAGGATTCAACCGATCTATATATATAAAAATGAAACCCATTTTCCTTTGTCACGGCATCACGCGTGAATGGCTGGACCGATTTCACTAATTCTTTTTTTGTTGTATTTGTTATTATTAGGAGAAGGTTCGGAAAAAAATATTAAGAAAATCTCTCAGAAGTATTGAAAAATATACATTTAATTTTGCATATTTAAAAAAACGCGCGTAACGAATGTCAATGTCATTCACAGCCATTGAGTGACGTTGAATTGGCGATACAAAGTTCGCGGGGTCAGCTAGTTTCTCATATAAACAGACAAAAACTAACGTTACATTGTATGTTAGCAGTTATTACAAGTGAGTATTCGTTGACCTAAATAATTTTCACGACTTCGAACGTCTTTTAATGTTGTACCTCATCTACCAACTCTTTATTTCATTATTAGCTTAATTTGTTAGTAAGCGATACTCACTGTTGAAGTAATTGTTTCGTATTCATCGAAAATCTTTCAAAGGCTTTTCACTAATAAATTTGAAATGTCCTTTCTTTGAAACATCCTTTAACTGATTCTGTATTTGATCCTTATCAAATACAGAATCAGTTTGTTGTGACTTAACAACAAAGTTTATTTGAAATGATAAAACCCATATTTCTAAATACCTAATACGTAACATTTTGTGATCAGGCCAGATGACAATCATGTCATCTGGCATGATCACAAAGAAAAACAATTTGATTATTGTTTTTCTTTGAAGTACAATGAACGATTTTGAAATATCAAAATGTTGTCAACAGAGAGATAATTGTAAATCAAAAGCAGGTTAAACATTTGGTTGGACAGGTTCAGGATTAAAATGTCAAAAGAAATAATCAATAGCAGAGTTAATAAAAATAAAATTTAATTAATTTTTGTTTTACGATCTATGGGGACAATTGAACAGCAGTTAGCTGATGATACCGTCGTACAAGAAGACCTACCATTCTTGACTCACAAGAGTGTGGTCCTTTGTGTTGATTCCCGCAGCCAGACGAAGTGCAATTTATTTTTCTTTTGTATCGTTTTCTACTGTATCGTTTAGTATTTTCATTCGTGGAAAAAGAAACTTGTAAAATTATATTAGTATTCGTAAAAAAATTAACTTCATAAGATAAAACAAATTATGTTTACGATACAACTATCTGAATACTTAGCTAGGTATATAAAAATTTAAATATACATTTTTTTTTATTATATAGTTAGTATATAGTTCTAAATTAAGAGCTTCTGTCATAGCTGTCTTGTTTCCGGCTGACACGATGTCAAGTGTCCGTTATCCCAGTGGGCGGAACCCTTTCTTTCTACCAAAATTACGGATCTCATTTATTAGGTTTCACGCAATATTTTATTACTACAGAAGGTATAACGCTAATATTCTCGACAAATGACTAGTGCTTATTCATTTTGGTTTATGATTTGTTAAATGTAATCAAGCAATCAAGCAAGTTAATCTAACGAATTTATTACAAAATGTGTCTCACGATACTGTTACTACGGTAAGTAGGACACATTGCTCAAGGTCAAGGGGATGTCAATAAACTTATTCACACACACTATAAAACCATATTGTACAAACACCAACTAACTAATAAAATATGAGGTAATAGAGCCTCGCTGATTTCAGCACGAATGGGCCGGCTCGACCGGGCAGTACTACCCTCACACAGAAGACCATCCTAATAATGACAGCATTCTTGCTGTCGTATTTCTTTGATGAGTGTGAGACCGAGGGCCCAATCATTCTGCATCGTTCCGCCCTTTGAAGGCCGGGAGAATGATTCAGAATTATCTAACCAGGCCGCAATGGTATGGGTCACTATGCTACATTGCCTACCCTCACTATGAGCATGGTGGCCCCTACTCCTGGTTTCCATCAGGTAGAGTAGAATCACTTTGGTAGGCTTAAGTATTACAAAAAACATAAATAGAATATTCCTACTCAAAATAATCCGTATTTATACTAAGAAAGACACTCATTTATCTAGTTATCTGAAAAGGTTGTCTAAGCCACAGTAAAATGTGGGTAAGTGTTACCCGAGAATTGTTTTGTTAGTTTAGTATCAATCAATTAGATAACGTCTAGATTGGATCATTTCTTCACAACATGGTCCGACTGATATTCGGGTCAATCCACCATTATTTTCTATGTCTTCTTTCCAAAAAAATATTGTAATAATTATTGTTTTAAGCTTATCACTTTTAAGTAATAGTAAGATTGAATTTTCATTTTTATGTTGGTACCATGGAGTAACCAATTCGAAATACATGAAGTATTAAGAGATTCATTGTGTTGGCTTTTCAAATAGTTACACATGTCAACACATAGAGCTCAGGTGTAGCGTGATCATTTTTGTGGCTTCACTTTCATGGATTAGAAATACTTTTAATATAATCAGAAGCTATCTACAACAGTGACGGTACATATGCAATTTTTTTTTTACAATTTATGTCTGTCTGTCTGTTCTGAGTAGTCTCTGGAACGGCTGGACCGATTTCGACGGGACTTTCACTGGCAGATAGCTGATGAAATAAGGAGTAACTTAGGCTTTTTTTAGACTAGCTTCGACCCGCGGGTAACACCGCGGGGCTCAGCTGGTTAAATATGTATATTATATTCAACTCAGCCTACTGCCGTCCACTGCTGAACGAGTCCGGGTTGGGCAGTCCGCATCCATACACCTTAATACGAAATATTAATACTATTGAATTACTATAAAGCTACCCAATTGTACAGTCTGGCGTATCATAGATAAATGATAATAATAAATAAATAAATATTTCAGACAACTTACACACAACGTCATCTAGTCCCAAATTAAGAAGAGCTTGTATTATGGATAGTAGACAACTGATATAAATACATAGACATACTTTTTTTTGTAAATAAATACTTAGTATACATAGAAAACCATTCAGACTCCGAAACAAATATTTATGGATCACACCAATATTTGGTCTGACCCGGGAATAGAACCCGAGACCTCTTGATCAGCAGCCGCATACGCTAACCACTAGACTCTAGTGGTTAGCGTCGTGGTCTAGTGACTAGAGAAACAAGGTAGTTGAAATTAAATTATAATTTAATGATGTTTGTTAAATTAAAGCCTTATGGGTCAGGTAATAGGTATGGTATTGGTTTTAGGATAAAAGTCCCTTGAAAAAATTGAACAGAAAAAATAATAATAAAGAGAAATTACTATAAATATAATAAAAATAAGGGCAAAACTATTAGTTTTTTTGATGGTTTTCCTTATATTCTATAAGATTTGCCATTGTTAGAGTATCAATAATTTTGTGGAGAAACAGTATATTTACATTAAGAGTAAATTATCCTCCTATATTTCGATTGCTTATATTAAAAAAAATTTTTCTCGTGGAAATGCCCCTGGAAACCACAAATTAATGGCGAAGTCGAACTAGGATAGACTAAAACCCTACGCCGTCTCGGGTACTATAACCCGGGAACCACGTGTATGCTCGAAAAAAAGTCCCTGGCACCCTATAATATATTGTATATGTATATTAAACACCTACATTTCGTTGAGCTTGATTTGTTTCACACAATGGAAGTCAATCTTATTGCCTTCTATTGGAAATTTTACAAATCAAAGAAAGGAAATCTGGCAGTATATTAAAATTATCAGTAAGAAGGAAAGTAATGGAAAAAACAGAATTGAGATGTCAGTATGTTTGAGGGCACAGACTTTCCAATACGTACTAATATATAGATGTTCGTGACAATTGTAACTGACGGCTAAAGTATTTTCTGAGTCATGCGTATCATCCATCAACAACCCATAACGTCCCACTGCTGGACACGGTTCACCTCACAGAAGAGGTTTAAGGCCATACGTCCCCACGCTTACAGCCAGTGCGGGTTGGGGACTGCCAAATTTCTTTACTCTGAGCTGTTATTAAGCATTCCTCATAACAAAACTCCAGTGACAATTCGGCCTAACTTGAGAATCGAACCCGAAACCTCTTGAATGACAGTAACATACACTACCCGCTATACTATACATTACATAATTATGAACATCTGTACTCTGATGTGTGCGTATGTATATTATACATTCATGTCAAGTAATATATGTATACGTTACTTTTGACTAAATTTAAGATCTTCATTATGCACCTTCATGCGCGTTTTTGCATTCCCAAAGATTAAGTGGAAGAAAGTGCTGTGGCATTAAGTCTGTCATATGCGATTTATTTACAGAAATTCTAAATAAGTAAGCAATACGAATGAGTATTTGGGACATATTAAACATAACAGTATCTAATCTAATTTTAAACTAAGCAGAGCTTGTAAACTAATATATGGAATTGCTTGAGGTATTTTTGTTACCAAAATGCAAATAAATAAAGCATATAATTTATGAAATTCAAAAAAAGCTTTTCATTACACTCTTTACTGTAATGATATGATAAATTGTGTCGTAAATGGGCTTCTCCCGTGAACCACAAAAGCCTTTGATCTCACTATTACCTTCAGGTTACTACACCCAATTACTATTTCAGCACAGGTATTGAAAATAATTGTCCCCAGAGATTTAATTATGGCAAACGTTTGAACTTTCAAGGGTAACAGTAGACTGGCACAGGTCGACTGAAAGTTTCTACAGAGGAGTTAATTATTGTTAAAGGAATTCAAATAACTTTTGACCTTTAGTGAGAAACAGTTGCCTAAATAATCGTTTATGATCAATTATATCAAAAGCAAGAAAATGTGGCGATTTTTTTAAATTAAGTTTAGATTTTCATTAAGGTTTTCCATCTGAGTTGTTTGGCCTTGATTTTTTTGTATTAATTAAATCAGTGAGGCTACCAGAGTGTCGACTTCCTTTTTTTCTGCTAATATTGCGACAAAGACACTCAAAAACTAAAACGACATGTTTATCAATGGCGCTTACCACCGCTTACGCCTAACTCATTTGCTTCTTTGGCATCTACAACATTGTAAAAATTTATTCTCTCTTTGTCCTAGCCATTTCCCATCATTTGGGGTCGGCTCTCCTCGTTCTGCGGCGCCAGGTCAATCTGTCCTGGGTTGTCGAAACATTTACTGTTTGGGCAAGCTCTAAGTCCTTGGCCACCGTGGACCACCAAGTGGCTAGTGGGCGTCCTCTACCGTTCTTAGCACTTGGCAGCGCCAGAGCCCGCTTCACTACATGGCTTTCAGGGCGTCTCATGACATGACCGAACCATCGTAGACGACTTTCGGTGATTTTTTCTGCTATGGGTGCGACTTTGAAACTGCCTCTGATGTGCTCGTTTCGCACTTTATCGAGTCGAGTTACACCTGCTGCCTATCTTAGCATCTTCATCTCATTCACGTGCATTTTATGTTCATGGGCTTTCTTTATAGCCCAGCACTCTGTACCGTATGTCATAACTGGTCTGACTGCGGTTTTGTAGATTTTGCCTTTGGTTTTAATAGGCATTCTCGTGTCGCATAAAACTCCCGTCAAGGCCCGCCACTTCTGCCATCCCACGCCGATCCTATAAGTGACATCGGCCTCAATGTTACCGTCGGCTGTCAGTATCGCCCCAAGATATTTGAATTTGGACACCTTTGGTACTGGATTCCCATCGACCCGAATCACGCTACCACTGAATGCGCACTCCATATATTCAGTTTTATTTCTACTGATTCGGAGGCCGCTATTTTCCAGCGCGAGTCGCCACTTTTCCAGGGTATTTTGGAGTACTTCTGGATCTTTTTCAATCAGGACTATATAGTCCTGATTGAAAGATGGTTCGGTCATGTCATGTTGTACGCAGATGATATCATCTGCGTACAACATACACCACGGTAAAGGAGACTGAATATCCTTTGTTAAGTAATCCATTACCATGTTAAAGAGGAGCGGACTTAGGGCCGAGCCTTGATGAACCCCTACTTTGACCTCGAAGCATTTGCTTAGTCCAGCCAGGCTTCTCACACTTGTGCAGCTTCTGCAGTACATGTCCTGTATTGATTCTAAATAAATTAAATATTTTTCATTTTAATTCAATAGGTACTCATTGGCATCAATGTCATCAAATCGTTTTATTATAAAAATTATATTGAAATGTCCGATTCGTTAAGTGGATTCAAATTTACTGGAATCTTGTTGGTAAAAGTTCTCCAAAATATATGAACTCCACGCATTTTCTTTTAGATTTTTCTATGAAATTATTTTCACTTGTAAATACTTAACTTTTACCTTTGCTAATCAACTACATACATAACTGTTCCGTAACATACAGATAGTATCTACTTTGTGTTTTTATAAGAAACTTCTGCATTCCATCACTCACAACAAGACACGGTGGTATGCGGTAAAGCTGCTTAAAGATGTTCGCAATTTTAAAGTCGATAATCGAATCGACTAATAATCGAGCGAAATATGGTTGCAGGGAATAAAGTTTTATTCAAAGGTCAAACTGAATCCGTGGACTGGTTTTATTTCGTTTTACATTTGGAAAATCAAGTTTGTATCTAACAACCAACAGTCTTTTGACCTTCTAAATATCGCCGTCCCATTAATTCCAGTTAATGTAATTGGATTTTTATACAGCTCTACTTAATGTGTTAAGCCGTGAACATATTTATGATCCTACCAAACAAATTTGACTGTTGAATTTCGGATTCGTTGAATAAACACGCCTGAACGCTGTACTTTCTTACATTTGCAAATTGGCTAAAAAAATAAAACTAATTTTATGCTTTATTTTATCCGTACATGACAAATGCGTAATGGCTGAAATAATATTGTAAGCAGTAACAAGATCGAGTGAAGTCCGCCGATGTTCTGTATGTACCTAATTTCACGTTGTGTGACGTCATTCGGACGAGACTATAAATTGAGCAGCATCGTGAAGCTTGGTCTCTTTTGGCTCGGGACCTCGTGGTGTGCCATAAGGTACTACTCTACTCTACTCTACTCTGTGTACTCTGTGTACTCTCTGTGTAATGTATCACGTAATGTATTGTTGTTAAACTAGCTTTTAAATGTGATTATGTTTAGAGCTAAATAAACTCATATAGTTTCATGTTCTGTGTAAAATTAAATTGTTTTATTTTAAATCAAAAATTTGATTTTTGATTACAATATAATATTTTTTAAATAGGTTTTTATTAAGGGTGTACATCACTAAAGTGATATGAAAATAGAGCTTAGAGGAATAATAAATCTACTAAATACTATAGATGGCAATGTATTTGGATCTAGCTTTCTGGTCATATGCTGACTGTCCAACACCAGGGCCTCAGAAACTAAATAGATGATATGTATTTTAAGAACTAATGTGAAATCACAAAATTTTATTTTAAATATTACTGTCTAATTTCTTCTGACCCGAAATTCAAACACCAAACTACTGACTACACATTTGATTTAAAAGTTTGTTATGACAACATTTTTAAAAACTTAAGGTGATTTTTCGGCTTAGTACAGACAAAACCAACGTCTAGGGATTATAAATCAAGAAGGAGTTTGCGCCTGACACAACACATTCTAACCCACACAGTATAAGTGGTGAGAGCAAACAAATCCCAGTTAATCACGTGACTGAACAAAGTCAGCCACATAAAGGTACACCGTTTGTTTTAAAGCCCCATTTTAGTTTTGTCTCCGTAGGTGTTAATAGGCATATTGTAAAAAATAAATAGTAAGATAAGTCAGTAATATTTTTGAAAAAAGTAACAAAGTATTGTGTTCAGAATTAATAATATAGAGCACTGGTTTACAGGATCAACTATCACTAATGATAATGATGAAAGCATGATAATTTTTGATTACTTTCAATTAATTAGTTAGCTATTTAAGAGTAAGTTTTGTTTTCAAAGCAGAAAACCCGTTCATTCTATGAATTTTCGGTACCAGTTCATTTTGTAACTCTTAAATTACTGGCGTATATAAGTCTTAACATTCTAACCACATAAAAAATTAATTAATCATTTATTTGGTCTTCTGCATCGTAACTACACTACCAATTTATAATGCCACCAATTCGCATGTGTCCTAAAAAGGTACCGAAAATATGTCGTTTGCCTTTACGTGGAGAAATTCACAGAGGATTTTAAAGAGACCTTAATGTATGTAGCAGGTGATAGTGGGCTGTATTGGTGCTAATTTATGGCGGCTACCATTAATTTTGAACGTGAATATTTGAAATTTATAGACATTAAATAGGGGAACGGTTAATGCGTTTTACGTCCTGTTAATTTGGTAACTGGATTTCGTATGAATTTGTTGAATGTTAGCATTTTGTTTTCGCTCTTTTTGTTACTATGAAATTCCGCTGGGTTATATATGTTGAATATTCCATCCAGCTGCACTTTTCTACCTAAAAAAAAACATATAATGTTGATAAAACTTCTTAATAATTCTTGCCCTTGAAAGTAAACGAAGCTAATTAACTAACGAAACTAAGACATAGACATGCGAAAAGAAAGAAAACAAAATGTAACGCTTAGAAGTGAATACTGCTAATATTATAAACGCGAAAGTTTGTGAGTATGTATGTATCTTTGTTGCTCTTCCTCGCAAAAACTACTGAACGGATTTGGACGAAACTTTACAGTAATATAGCTTATATATCAGAATAACACATAGGCTACTTTTTCTGCAACAATCGAGATACACGGGCAAAAGCTAGGTGATAAAAAAATACATAAATCGTAGATGTCAAAATGTATCACTGTAAATCTCCTTTCAAAACTTCATAGGTTGTTATGCATAACACACTTACATAGCAACCATAATGATGGTTTGTAAATGGCTAATTTAGAAATGAGTTCAAGATAATCACATATGTAGGCTATTTTTTATCCCGATAATACGCGGGTAACACCGCGGGGCGCAGCTAGTATTTTCATAAATATGCCGATTCATGTTCAGTAATAAACAGATGAGATGAGTTTCCGTTTGCAGTTAAAGAGAGCCAAATAAGCGTAATGTATATTGATAGGTACGAGATCATATGTAGAAAATAATTAAGCCTAAAAAAAAACCTAAAAAGAGAGGGATATAAGTTTAACATGTCCGTCTGTGTATCAGTCTGTGGTAAGCTATTTTTTATAATGGGCTTTCTAGCTATGTGTACCTATATGTGGTGAGAAATTACATTATACTCGTGCTGTTGATGGCTTACTATATAAATAAAAAAATTATATATAAAAGCAAAGTCACTTTGGTAGGCTTAAATAAAAAAAATACATGGAAATTATACCTTTCTTTAATTGATCAATCATTTTAAATCGACAAAATGACGCAATTATTAAGTAAGATAAAAAATAACTGCTTTCCAATTTAGTAATCACTGAAAAAAAAACCTGCAAACAGGATTTTTTAAAACACAAAAAAAAATCATAAGCTTGTTTTAAATATTTCTAAATAACATGACAACCATTGAACTTCTGAGCATATAATACAAATTAATTAAGTATTTACTCAAAACAGCCAAAAAACGAATAGCAGTTGCCCGAAGTCACTTAATAAACCAGGATCTAAACTAAAACGAGAGTAACACATCAGTAATCCAATAGATTGGACTACAGGTAACTAAACGGGTAACGTGAACCGATACATTTACAGACATTAATTCCAAACGTGCCTGGAATAGTTTGCTGATTTAATTGCTCTGGATAACAAGTTTGAAAGTCGCCACCGCCGTGTGGTAGTAGTTTTTGAACGTTCACCATCGTTACTGTATTTAGATTGTTGTGTGAAAATGGTATTGGCTTATATAAGGGTTAGAGTCTCTAACGAAACTATTTTGGTTGCTAAAAACATTGTTATAAAGTATGTTTATCCAAGAACTGGAACCCATTACAAGAAGCCGTGGAGTCCGCTTATAACCCTAGCTCGCCAAAGTACTCATTCTATTTATTAAATAAATAAATTTATTTTGAACTGAAAACAAAATAACAATTTATAAATATGTTCGTTAATAACTGTATTAGTGAAACATTGTGGCGCAGTCACTAACCCTTTTTATTTTTTTATTTTTTTTACGTGTGGAAATCCCCGCGGACCGTCACCCCGTCGGGGAATACGGCGGGGTGGTGTGTCGGACTCGAACCGACTAAAACCACACGGTGTGACCCTCTCTGCGCCTTTGTATTGGAAGGAGTCCAGGGAGGGGATTTCCTTCTGGACTCCAACCGGCGCCTGCCCGCACTGTTGCGGGCACCACCTCTAACGTGTACTCTCTAATTGGGCAACGTCCGGTCACACGCGGACGCCGCCCCCTCGCGGTTGGCCACTACTGCGGACGGACGGGAAACCCGTCCCGCCCATCCGCGGCCACTCTCAGGGCGGCATGAGACGCAGGTATGCGCGCCTCCGCCGCTCGGGGCGCCGGCGGCGGATTGGGTCCGATTGGATAGCATCCTCCCGGGCCTTCTCCGCCACCTCCTTCTGCAAGATTACGTCCTCGCAGAAGGTTGCGACCGCGGTAAAACAACTGTCGCTGCCGGCCATCGATCTTATGACGGCCGGCAGCGAGAGATCCCCTCCGATGACTGCAGTGAGGACCCGGCGCTGCGCCGCCCAAGCGGGGCAGACCGCCAGCGTGTGCTGGGCCGTGTCCTCACTGCAGTCGCAGTGGTGGCAGGCGGGACTCGGTTCCCTCCTAGCGACCGAGTGCAGGTACTTTCCGAAGCAACCGTGCCCGGAAAGTACCTGCGTCAGCCGGAAGGAAAGGATCCCATGCTGCCGCTCTGCCCACTCCTCGATGACCGGCTGAAGAGCCTCCACGGCGGCGAAGCCAGCGCGTGGGGTCTCCAGCCGGAGCGACCATCTCAGCATGGTGGCTCGGCGAGCGGCTTCGCGCCACTCGCGCACGTCCTCGGGCGGAGGGCGAAATCCGCTCTCCGCCCGGAAGTCAGCCACTCGCCGATAAACTTCGGCGAGCACTTCCGCCTCCAAATCCCACGGGGGTGTTCCGGCCAAGGCACACGCCGCCTCTGTGGACACCGTGCGGTATCCACGTATGGCTCTGACCGTCAGTATCCGCTGGGGGCGCCAGAGGCGCGCCCTGTTCTGGGCGGACAGAGCCGCCGCCCACACCGGTGCACCGTAAAGTGCCATTGACCGGACAACCCCCGTGTACAGCTGCCTAGTGGGGACACTGGCCCCGCCCAAATTGGGCAGAAGTCGCCCTAGGGCGGAGGCAGTGCCCGCCAACTTAGGGCCAAGCTGTCGGAAGTGCTCGTCGAAGAGCCACCTACCGTCGAGGACCAGACCCAGGTACCTCATCTGGGCCCGGACCGGTACGAGGACCGAGTTGACCTCGATCGAGGCGCCGGCGGGCGGACCGCGACGGGGCCCATGAAATAATAGGGCCTCCGTCTTCTCCAGGGCCACCCGCAGACCCAACGCCTCGATGCGCCCGACCACCCGGGAGACTCCCGTGGTGGCCAGGCGCGCCGCCTCCTCAAAGTTTGCCCCCCGGGCCGTGACCAGGGTGTCGTCTGCGTAACAGATTACACCCAGCCCGGGGGGGAGACGCCCTCGTAGGGCCCAGTCGTATCCCATGTTCCACAGGAGTGGTCCTAGGACAGACCCCTGTGGAACACCGCACGACATGGCCCTGCGTCTCAAGGCGCCATCTCGGTCCTCATACTCGACGGTACGCTCCTCTAAATAGTCTGCCACCAGCCGCCTCAGGTACCCTGGCACTCCGTGGTATTGGAGTGCGGCCCTGATGCAGCCGAATGGCAGACTATTGAAGGCGTTGGCGATGTCCAATGACACCGCCAACACCACTCCGCCGCCTCTCACCGCCTCTTCGGTCACGGTCCTCAGGCGCAGGATCACGTCGACCGTCGAACGCCCTTCTCGGAAGCCGAATTGGGCGTCCGACAGGTCGGGCCCCACCTCGCTGAGGTGCCGGACGATGCGGGCAGAGAGGCAGTCACTAACCCATCGTAACCAATACGATGCATGCGTTCCATATTGTCTCATTAGCTTAAGGACTAATTATAACTAGAGTTGTGAAGAGTTATTGTGGGATGTTAATTCTAGCACAGATAATAAGCTATGAAATTGAACATGTCGATACTGAAAGCTTTTAAATAACGATTAATACATTTGTAGATAAAAAAATAAAAAATAAAACTAAAAGAAACAATTACGAACACATAGTCTTGATTAAATGCAGAACACAGTGTGAATTGAAAACAAAAAGGGTTATTTCTGTGTACAGCCAATACGAGCCCACGAAACAATATACATAAAATACGAAACCCATGATTACCCCTTCACGAAGAACTTTTTACACCCAAACTTCGTAGCAATTTTCATTTAGGGTCAGCTGAGGCCATTGGTGACGTCACAATTGCCGTGATGGCCTTCCGGACCGGGTTTTTGTTACAGTTTGAAATACGCGATACTTCCGTCGGCGTGTCAACGCTTCTCTGACAACGCTAGAACAATTTTCTCTTTAATACTTGTCAGGGGTAAAACATAAAGTATGGTAAGTTATTTCATTTTGTCCTAATTACTTCTTTGGCTTAGAAACGCTATGTTCTTCAAACTTGTTTATTGTCTCTGTCGTAATATCGTTTCTAATACCAAGATGAACATGTGGTATGGAATAGGTCCAGGCATTTAGACTTTTGGTGTACCTTATTCATCGTTCCTCACCTTTAAGGTTTTAAAGTGTTCAATTTACTTTTTACTCCATTCTGTCTCGTCCAACAGCTAATAGCTAAATGGCTTTCTCAAAAAATCTGAATAAATTCATGATAGTATACCATATCTTAAACTTTCAAGGAAAACTAAAGCGGTTTTGATAACTTTTTTATTTTAGAAGTTATAGGGGCCCAACATGTAAAATGCACTCACTTGGAAAACTTCGTACAAAAATTAAAAAAATAATAACTTAACATAACAATTGTCTATTGGACACGATTTTAAACCTACCCACCATGATGGGTGACAACGGAACCCTATTCTATGCGTGGCCTGACACGCACTTGGCCAATTCTTTATTAAATACCTTAACAATGAAGAGAATATTTGTAAATTTTATTACACACACATTAAATTATATAAGCTTCGTGTATTTCGTACTTTTCTCTTCTCCTCAGAATCATTAAAAAGGAGAAAATGTAATGACATATCTTTTTTTGTATCCTCATAATGGTTTTTTAATTTTTTAACATTAACCTGCAATAGATAACATAGAATGCTTTCAGTAATAAGCAAATCAAAGATTTATTTACTGAATTTATCACAATTATATTTAAAATCGAATTTAAATACACATTGTGCCGTGGTAATAGTTCGTCCTGAATCCATACCGCGTCGAACAAAGATATTGTTTCTGAATTTCTTCGTTCATATTCCATTCATGCCTGTCTTCTTTCTTTTGTTACCGAACTTTTCTCATCAAAAAAGTTATTTGGCATTTCTTTGTTCATGAATATAGAATTACTATTCTAATTTTTGTTCATTTCAACTTGTCGAAGTTAGGTGATGATCTGGCATTCGAATAAGATTTAAGAAGGTACTGCACGAAATTGTGGAATTTGACGTATTTTCAAATCAGTAGTACTATGCGCTGAATTAATTAAATACATCAAAAGTATTTGTATAGTTTAGGTCGATCCTTGAACAAGATCATAAGCATGTTGGAATTTGAAACAGATACATATGAAATTAAAAAAACGATACATATATGTTGTGTGTCAGATAAAATCTTAAAAACATTTTTCTTCGAAAAGATAGTAGATTTTACGTCTAGAACATTAATTTTCATATGACAATATTTGTATTTACATCGTGCAGGTTATCCGCGTTGTATAATTTAATTTAAAAGTATAAATCTAAAAATATTAAGACTTTTCAATTTTTAACACAAACGCCTGATGCACATTGCACATTACGCTGAAAAAAACATTGCTCTAATTAAATTACTAGGTCTAAAACTTCAAAGCAGAATGGATCTAATTACTAATATTAATGAGATCGATTTTGTTTTGAAGTTTTTTTTAGACTTATGTCAGTATTGTATTGTGTATCATGTCTATATGTCATTGGTTATACTTACTGGCAAATAAGAAAATTGAAAAAAAAAACAAATTTCGAGTCGAATCCTGTACAGAGTAGTGCGAACGCAGAGCAACAAATGTACGAAACACAATACATACGAACAAACGCAAATAGGTAAATATCTCAAACAGGTATTGTCACGTAACTCGGCTTTAGTCGCCGGTTTGTGCACGATAAGAGGAGGAGAAAGAGAAATATACTAGATCACGAGAGTTTACAAGAAGTTTAATGTTTTAACAATCAATACAATTAAATAGATTTAAACGGAATACAAGGGCTAGTTCGCGAGCACGTTAGGGCGTGGGCTCTTGAGAGTTTGTCGGTGATGCCTCCAGAAATAGGAGACACTTATCTTTGAGAGCGCTGCCGTAGAAAAAGGGCTGGGCTCGAGGCGCGCGCTGTTTATATAGCCGCGCGCGGAGTAGCGGGGAGACGCTCGCCTGCTAGCGGGGAACGGGGCAGTATAGCCACGTTACATACCCCCCCCTTTAGGCCAGAATTTTTCCTCAGGGAAAATTCGCCTGGGGCTCGTGGTCTCCGCCGTAGGTAGTCCCTCGCTGGTACCCTGGAAGTAGTAAGCAAGCTGAGAAACTGAACAAGGAAACACGAATCACAGCTAGAGGGGATAAGAAGACGAAATGCAGACACAGTGCTCAGCGAGGTGAAAGTAAAAAGACGTTAGTTATACATTAGAATGATGATATGATCGATGTGAATGATAGGTTAGTTTTTATTTTTAAGTTATTAAATTACATAGAAAGAATTACTAGAAGTGATTTATGTCAGTAGCAACAACAGATAAGACAGATAAGTGTGCAGTAGAAAACGCAACCACAGATCAAAACACGTTCGAGAATCGAACCTGTGACAAGGTTTGGGACAGACCCCTTTAACCACTGAGCCATAGGGCAAAAAAAAATTTTTTTTTTTTTTTTATATTTTTAGATTACATTTGGTTATTTATAAAGCAGTATTTTTAAATATAAGTTCGTTCCTTTTTTTTGTAAGTTATAGATATTCAAGTTTAAGATTCTCGAATTTAAATTCAAGATTTTTTTTTTTATTTTTTTAAATTAAGTTAGTTTTTTAGGAATTAAAGATGCCTAGCTGACACAACGCAGGAAACAATACAACACATACTACCAAAACCCAAAGATTAATGATGATAGTCAAAAAGTAATGGGTGCTGTTCAAAAATGTTTTTATCGCTAAATTCGCTTAATCAACAGCATTTCTGAACAGACATTGTTTTGCCTAGCGACAAGTGAAATAGAACATTCCAAACGATAACGAACCCTATACGACTGATACAATGAACAATATTAACAAGAGGGTAGTCACAACTTGTAGTAGTAGTGATAAAATTTTATTGATTTAATATTAACTTTACCTCCATATTTTTTTATAATATTACTGTTTATAGCTTAGAAAAAATATTCTAAGTTTTATAGTTTACTAGTTTTATGTCTGATATGCCATTTACCCAGGTGTTTATCTGCTAATTTGTACACCAAAGGAGATTTTTAGAAATAACTTGAGATAATAGGTTGTACGCCAGACTATATCACCGACGTTGAATTCTGCCGACTTCCGGCGAAGATTATAGGATTTACGTCTAGTGTTACGTAACTCGGCTTTAGTCGCCGGTTTGTGCACGATAAGAGGAGGAGAAAGAGAAATATACTAGATCACGAGAGTTTACAAGAAGTTTAATGTTTTAACAATCAATACAATTAAATAGATTTAAACGGAATACAAGGGCTAGTTCGCGAGCACGTTAGGGCGTGGGCTCTTGAGAGTTTGTCGGTGATGCCTCCAGAAATAGGAGACACTTATCTTTGAGAGCGCTGCCGTAGAAAAAGGGCTGGGCTCGAGGCGCGTTTATATAGCCGCGCGCGGAGTAGCGGGGAGACGCTCGCCTGCTAGCGGGGAACGGGGCAGTATAGCCACGTTACAGTATGTTTAATGTTACTGTTATAATTTTATTGTAAATTCAATGTTCCGTTCACAATTATTCGTCAGTTGCTAATCAATCAATACAAGTAATCAAGACGATAGAAAACTTCAAAACGTAAATATTTACCTTTGATTATAAACATGTATTTCATCAAAGGTACCTACTCTTATCAAACCCACTTTAATATTATAGGCCTATGTTTTTCAGGTTACATGTAATCATATGGTCAAGAAAGAACTTATAGTAGAAAAGGAAAACACGAATGAAAGCAAAGCCACAATTCGGGTACCTGTTCTGTTTGAACCAAGAACTTACTCACCACAACTCTTCATTTGGTTGCAACTTCAGTAATTTAAAAGTTAATGGAGAATATAGAAATTGTTTTCATTCCTCCTGTTTCATAGTATGCAATATGTGTAATGCAAAATTAAGATTGGAAAATTGTAGAAAACCTAGAAACGTCAAGGAACTTGCACTTGTTAGGGTTATGTTAATGTAACTAAATATTATATATAAATATTGATTTATGCGTAATTGTTTACTTTAAATATTTTCAGAAGATATTGTTTGATGACTGTAGTTGATTAAAATACAAACTTGTATGTTATATTCGCTTGCCGTTGCCTATAACACTGTTAGTCATGTTAATGTAATCATTACTACTTTTAACTATATATTTTATAAAAATATTGATATTTGTTTGTATTAATAAATTACTTTAAATACTTTCTGAAGATAGTATAGTTTGATGACGGTAGTCATACAATATTGAAGTTGCTTGTCCTCGCCTATAAAAACGAGTGTTCCGACTGGATTAAAAGACTTGTTGTCGAGACGTGGACCAGTACGGGGCTCTCTACTAGTCAACCAGTAACTGAGGATATTATATAGATATAAAAGCTAAGTAGGTATATGCAATTCACTTTTGTGTATTTCTTTTTACTAAAATGTTCTCTAAGTTTTGTAATAATTTATAATGTTTGATTTATGGATATGTGTTTAATGTGAAATATGTATGTAAATATGTTGGAAAAGAGTGTCCATGGAGTTTCTTGTCTGTTCTTCTCCATAGGATCTACACCTTGGAACAGACGAATAGAATCACGACTGACTAACGGACTGACTACTGGACATTGAAATAAAAAGAAAGTTTAATATGATTTGTGATTTGGTTTGATTTGATATACTCAAATTCCTTTCGTTCTAAATATTCTAATATTTTAAAAGATAATTAATCTCATCTTTTCTTCTAATCTAACACGCTCAATCAAAATATCGTGAGTAATTAAGTGTAAGTATAGGTATGGAATTCAGTGCCCTGGAGCAAGTCAAAACTTCTCTTGATATACCCTGCATGTCAGAAATTTTTTATGCCAAATGTCATGTTAAGTATGTGAACTCTGGAAACTGGCCAAAGAAAAAAGCATAGAAGAAGCAACAAAAGAAAGTGTCCATTTTTTTGTTAATTACAATTATCTTATTATTATGGTTAGTAAAATTATTAAAATAATCAGAATAAAAATAATAAATAAAAAATAACTAATACAAAATAAAAACATTTAAAAACAATTCCTATTACAAATTTTTAAAATCAAATAATAATAACTAAAATAATTCAAATTGTATTGATAAATAAATAAAATAAAAATTTCAATTAAAATTAGACTGATAATTAATAAAATAAAATGCAATAATAATTAATATTAACACGCGATTCCATTGGCGACTGCAGAACAGTGATTTATATACAAGCAGTCCAGACGATCTGCTATCATTCCCAGGACAATATTGTTGCTGCCACGAACCCCGCGCAATAAGGAGCCGCACCTCTTACGCATTATCGCGTAAAAACAATCAACGTAAGACTGTGCGAACATTCCTGAGGCACTGCAGAATCGTGGCAGCCCCATCAACACCCTGAACGCATTATTATACTGAACCCGGAGGGCAGTATAGGACTTCCGAGTATACACAGCCCACAGGCTACACGTGTAGAATGATGCAGTACGAACGAAATAGTTATTTTTACTTCTGAAGAACAACGTGCAAACCTGCGAGCTATCGTGTTCGCTCTCACAGCCAGCGCCCTTCGTTCCCGCTCTATATCATCATCGTCCCTGAGGTCAAAAGTCAATATATGTCCTAGGTACTTGAATTTTTTAACTCTCCTCAAGGTTGTTCCACTAAGCTCAAGTTTCGGAAAGTCACTCGAGTCACTGACCCCAAAAGACCATGACTTCACTTTTTGTGGCGTTGTATAGCAAGCCATGCCTCGCAGCGTATGCCTCACATATCGCCACAAGCTTCTTCAACCCACAGACAGAGGCGCTCAGCAACACCATACCGTCAGCGTAGCTGATATTGTTTACGCCAACTCCATCCACATGACAGCCGACATGAGTACTACTGAGATTGACAATCAGGTCGTTCATGTACAGGTTGAATAGTGTCGGCGAAGACAACCCGCCCTGTCGCACACCACACCCCAATCTATAAGACTGTGACAAGGTTCCCGACCATCTCACACTATTAGTCTGGTTTCCATACCAGTATTTGAATATATTTGTATTTCATGCGGAAGGCTTGAGCTTTCTTTCTTTCTTTCTTTCTTATGAATACGCGGTAATCTGGATGACGCGCTGTAGGGTATCTTTCTCTTAAATAGCGAAATAACATTATCACACGACCTTTACTACACTAAAAGGGAAGCTTTAATTTTCTCTCTTTGGATAAAATGATGTATTATACTTTTTTTTTAAATATAATTGCTGCTTAGTTTTTCATACATTTTTTTTTCACAAAAATCTCAAATTTTCTCATAATTTATTTTTGATCAAATTTCATGTGATTTTTTTGTCCATAAAAGTATAAGAGGCACTCATACTATTTACTGTATTTCTAATAAGATTGTTTGTGAGGAATAAGATAACTTCAAAATTTGGGCAACAATTGGTTTTTTTTTGGGATTTTTTTTGGTCGCCGGATAGCTATACTACTAATCGATCAGAGTGGTGTGCAATGGGAGAGGCCTATGTCCAGCAGTAGACTTCGATAGGCTGATTATGAAAATGATGATTTATAGATTCTAGAAATTATTACTTTTTAACAAAACTTTCATAAATAGCGACTGAATATTTAGAAGATATGTATTACTCTGTGTGGAGCCTACTCTGTATAATTATTTTACATATCTTAGATAAAATGTTTCACGTAGAAAGCGGCAACGGTGCTGCCTAGCGGCGCTGCCGCGCAACTCTGCTCGTAAATACCTAAACTCGTCGTTTTTTGTTCGCGCAGCACACTCTTAATATGTGTATTTAATCTGGATCTCTGGTATTTGTTGCAGGATTTTAACGTTGTTTTATTTCAAACCTCAGAGTAAGGGAAGGGAATAGAGCCAAGATGATTTAGCCAGAGCGAGACCGGAGAGCCAAAGATGCAAAAGCATCTAATTATGTCGCCATAGTATGGGTCACCATACTGTTTTGTCTGGATTCGCAATAAGTATACACTACTTTTATTAGATTCCACTTATGGTTTCCATCAGGCAGAGTTAGGTTACTTTACATATCAATTGCAATCTCACGTCATAATTACAATCTGAATGCATTTGTTAAAATTTGTATACTTTTCCTAAGTGAATATGATTTAATTATCAAACTTGTAACACAAAAATTACGAGGATGTTGTAATGGCTCGCTGTACTTTTTGGGTAAACTGTAAGTGTAGTGAGCAGTCGAATGAATAAATAAATGAATATGCCAGGGCGTCAGAGGAGGCCTCACAGCGGTCTTAGTTGAGGCTGTCCTTCGTGGGCGGTGCAACGGCAAGAATTTCAAAATAAGTGTACACTTCTGTTGTTCAATGTTGTATTATTATATCTTCAAATTTACTCACAAGCAACTCCAGATAATTTAACACAAGCAGTGAACGACATAAATCAAGACCTAATGCAAATATGCAACTGGAGTAGAAAATATGGCCTGAATATAAACCCAACTAAAACGCAAGTCTTGATAGTAGGTAGCTCTAGACAGTACTGCAAAATAAACTTTCAGCAGATACCAGTCGTGTGTTGCAGCGGTACGATTGTGCCGTATAGTGAAAAAGTCAAAAACTTGGGCATCTATATGGATAAGCACCTTTCTTGGAGCCCCCAGATCGGGGAAGTTAGTCGCAAACTATTTGCAGCAGCGGGTTCTCTGCGGAGGCTACGGAATTTTCTTCCAACTAAAACTAAAATTGCACTTGCACAATCTCTACTGCTTCCCATCCTTGACAATGCTGATGTCAGCTATCTGGATATCACCGAAGACCTACTGAATAAACTTGAGCGACTTCAAAACCTCTGCATCAGATTCATATTTGGATTGCGTAAATATGATCACATCTCAGAGTTTCGTTCTAAACTCAAGTGGCTACCCATACGCTTTCGCCGGAATCTGCATATTCTTTCTCTTTTATACAGTGTTCTGTTTCATCCTCACACACCTCCATATCTCAAAGAACGGTTTCAGTTCTTAAAAAATACACATTGTAAGGACCTGAGATCATCGGAGAATCTAAAACTAAAAATGCCAGCACATTTCACTCACTTTGCAGGTAAATCTTTTAGTATGCAAGCAGTGCGGCTTTGGAACAGCTTGCCTGAGACTATTCGACAGGCTAAAACCTTAACTTTATTCAAAAAGCTGGTGAAGGATCACTACTTGTCATTGTGAATACTTTTGTTTAGTTTTATGAAGTGTAAATGTATATATGTGTATGTATGTATATATATATGTATGTATATATATATATATATTAGTTTGTATATATGTATATTTGTATGTCTGTGTATATGTATGTATTTATGCATTTGTGTTAGTGTAAGTATATGTCTGATGTCAATGAATGTGTCTCTATGTATGATTCTTTAATCATATTCTGAAGTATTATACTATATAATTATATGGTTGTCTGGAAGAAATCGCCATGAGCGATAAGACCGCCAATTGTTGTACAAATAATTTGTAACTCATATTTTATGATTCTTTTCTTTTGTACTATGTATTTTGTATTAACAATGAAGACAATAAATAAATAAATAATAAATAAATTATTTATACATCTTACATATTTACGCAAAATCATGAACTTTTAACAAGATTGAAACGAGTTGAGAGCCAATAGGTTAGCACATATGCACCGTGCGATAGCCGTCAGTAGAATGACCGACCGCCATTACTAGTGGCGCGACATTACAAATTACCCTATTCGGATATAATCCGCTCATAATTAAATACATTCAATATCGATTACAGAATCGACTTAAACTAAAACAAAACTAATTATGATTTTGAAATCGTTATTAACAGTAATGTAATTTATGGTACATAATCACGCGCCGTCTAATATTAAAAAAACTCTGGCCCAGTGCAAGGAAACGATTGTTCTATACTAGCAGTTCTTTTAATAATTGCCTGATATACATTCAAATGTACGGCAAAAGTAGAAATACCTATTTCTACGAACTCGTTTAAGTATCGCACTTGTACAGTGAGTCATAAAGATTTTAAGACTTTTTTTAGTACTTCCATATTGTATGAATTATTGGCCTGATTTTTATTTAGTTTCGTCTCGTCTTTGAATTCTGAAAGAGTAAAAGCTTTTTAGTTCAAATGATGCCTTATATTTTCAGCTTTATGGTTTTGTTTGCCTTTATTAAATTTTAAACATTGTGCTTTAATTAACTTAAGAAAAAGTTTACACTTTACTTGTACATGTGTTTAATATTTAAGCCTACCAAAATGACTCTACTTTGCCTGATGCAATGAGTAGAATGCGGTAGGAGTCACCATCCGCATTGTGAGTGTAAGCAATGCAGCATGGTGACCTGCCGGCCTTGACGGATGTTACTGCCTCATTCTCCCGGCCATTGGAAGCCTCGAGAATGATGCAGAATGATTGGGCCTGCGATCTCACACTCACCAACGAAATACGACAGTAAGAGTGCTGTCATTATAAGGATGGTCTTCTGTGTGAGGATAGTACTGCCCTGGTCGAGCCGGCCCATTCGTGCTGAAATCAGCGTGGCTATATTACCTGTGTTAAATATAACTTTGTAATACCTTTGATAATTCATACGACACCTCCAACGTATGTTATCGTAACTATGAAATTAACGAAAAGTATTTTTTTACATTTACAACTACTTTAAAACATAGATTATTGTTTGCACTAATAAAAAAATATAAATTTACAATAGAACCAAAGATACTGAGACTGCATATTATCGCATGTTCATCTTTAGCGTAGTAAAATATTGTATAATGCAGTTAATGGACTGTACGCGGGGCGCGAGGGGCCGCTGCGTCTCGCGACCGAATTGTAAGTATCAGTACCGATTGAGTACGCGGGAGTTGTGCATAATTCGTAGCATTTTTTAAATTTTGTTGTGGTTTATGTTATACTTATAATAGACTGTTCTTGCTATTAACCATGTCATCTAGGTCGAAACGAATGATTGATGGAGTAATTCGACCGTTAAAACAATATGATACGTTTGATTCGCCTATACCGGTAAACGCTTATAATTCAAATTTTAGTGATAATTTTTGTGCGTCCAACGATTTTGTGGAAGATGCTACAAGGATAGAAGGTAAGTGACACGTTTTGTAATATGAATAACGATTAAATGAAATACTTGTATAAATAACATGAAATGGTTTAATACCCATAGTAAAATATCGTAAGTATAACTTACGACAATATACATCGATTAAAGATACTTCTCAAATATCGTAAGTAACTAGTTACGATACTTTACTATGGAAAAAATATATAATTGTGTTCTGTATATGTACTTACGATAGTTTTCGTTGGTATTTCTTTCTCTTTTTATATCCTATGTTGCACTTGAGATATTTTACTTCGATATGAAATATAATTTACTATAGTATTCTTTTAATAAAAACTCAATAAAAAGATATTCTTGTTTTTATTTTACAGAGTCGCCACTTCCTTTTGACGCAGATAGTGATGAGATAAACCAATTAATGGATTTGTTAACCGAGTCAGATGAAATACGTCATAGTATTTCACTCAAGGAGCAAAGTAAGTGACAGTGTATTGATACAATAATAGTTTGTGTCTAACGTTTCTACCTAAAGTTTAAAATTTCTAATTAGTTTATGAGTCTTAATTGTAAGTTAAATTTTTTTTTGAGTTTGAATTAATCGACACTAATATTATAAAGTAATGCTAAAGTTACTGTGTCTGTCTATTACGCTTTCATGGCTAAACAGTTAAACGGATTTTGATGAAATTTTATATTGAGGTACCTTGAACCCTGAGGAAGGACATAGGTCACTTTTTAGGCACACGGTCAAAGCTGCGAACAGAAGTTAATATTATTATAAAACTATTTACTCTTTATTTTAGACCCCGGTGAAGAATCTCCATCAGCTGATAAGAATATAACACGACATCCATCTCCGGACTGCACAACGATAAATCATCTGGATTTTGATTGTGAAAATCACTTTTGTCCCTGGTTTGTTGAAAAAGATATTCCGCCATCACAATATTCGGTTAATTCAACCTTCACTGATTTAGTTTATACTCCGCAAGCGAACACGCCTCTATCTTCGATGTCAGAAGCGACACCACGAGCTTCCAGAAAACGGAAGACCAAACCGAGAAAGGACAAGGGAAATATCAGACGTCGCCATGTTGCCGAATGGAAAGACAACAAAAGGAAAATGCTTAGAAATTTGGGCAAGGAGTATATGAGTCGTGATGGCACTGTAATAGGCATGGTAAAACTTTGGGTCTTATGTGTCATATGAAATGTACAGCGAAAATAAGTGATGATGAAAGAATATTGCTTTTCAATAGGTTTTGGGATTTAGGGAACCGTGAAAAGCAATGGGCTTTTATTGCAAACTTGGTCGTCAAACAAAAAAAACGAAGGGTTTTAACTGATATGGAATCTAGGCGTAAGTTTACTTTAATATTTATAGACTACCAAGGGCTGATGTAGAAGACCAGGAAAACTATTTAACTGTGTGCAAAAAGATGTTTCTAAACACATTTTCAATTAGTGAACAGTTTGTCTATACATCTTCAGAAAAAAAAAGATAACATAAGTGGCTTGATAAAGGCGGATCTGCGAGGGCGTCATTCTAATCATCGCAAAGTAATAACTGAGGGTATTATTAAAAGTGTATGTGATCATATAAAATCCCTTAAGCCTGTAGAATCTCACTACACTCGCCAAAGAAGTAGTAAACTTTACCTAGACGGAGACCTGAATTTTCATCGATTGTTCGATTTATATAATGAGTGGTTCGACACACTTGTGTACTCTTCAAAAGCTAGCTCTGAACGGCAATATCGCGACAAAACTTATATAATATGATCTAGCTGTCGAAGACTATCATATATTATGTACTAAAGCGTCTACCAGGAGACAATGTGTACATAATATTGATGCACTGTATACAAATAGTCTGCCTATACCTCAGGCGAAAAAAGACGATTTGATGAATATGTGCAAGTCTCGAATCATACCCACTATTCACGATGATTTTTTTCAAAACTACCTGAAACTGGTAACGAAGTTATTCCGGATTCAGATTCGGACTAATAAAAAAAATGCATAGTTTTAATTTATTTCTTTTTTAATTTTTGTACTGATTTTTAAAGACTGAAGAATTTTGATTTATGTTTTTATGAATGTACAAGTAAAGTTTATCTTTTTAAGTTTGTGACAGAGCTTTTTGTTAAGTTAATAAGGAATCTATGGATGAATAAGTAAAGAATTCATAGTAAGACTAAGTTTTTGAGAGACTGATGTTGTTAAGTTTGTTGATTTTATTTCATTTTTTTAAATGGGGGTATTATTTTAACAAAATACTATTTAGGTACTTTGGATTAAATGATTATTTGGATGATAAAGATTTTATTTCATGGTGTCAATGATTAAATGCTACTATAATAAAATACTAATTTATCGAAAATACAGTTGATAAATATTTTAAGTTTTTTTTTCCCTGACACAGAATGTTTATTTGGACTTTTTTGATTACAAAATACAATATGTTTCAGAATAATAGATGTGATGTTTTATTTTAATTTCCCCCGGTAAAAGCACTTACGATACGCATTAACATTTATGTTCCATTGTATATTATTTTAACTGTAACCTACGACACATTATCATTGTATTAGTTCCAAAGTAAGTTATGGTATGTGTAACATACGCTAATTAATTCTACATTAATATCGACGTAAAGTATAGTAAATACTACATACAACCAAATACCACTGATATTTTCCATAGTAGAAATCCGTAAGTGACTTTTAAGAAATTATAATAACAATTTCAATAATCCTTTTTGTACGTAATATTCCATTCCTAAAAATATAGCCGTATGCCAATTTTGGTTCCTAAATGAGCTTATTTGACATCACTATCATCAATAAACTGTTTGCATAACTTTGAATTGCGATACTGTAAAGTTGATCAAATACAGTTACGATATTATACGTAGGAAGTGTCGATATCATGATCTGTAGAAAATTTGTAATGATGTTCTTTGATTTTGGCCATGGCGACCAGTCTCAACGGTGACCAATCAACTACGTAGGAGAAATTATAATGCATAAGTGTATGCGCAAACACCGCTGCACTCTATTTTCACTCTCATATTCCGACGGATTTAGAATTAAGAATACAGAGTGTCACCACCCCTATTCATCCCGCGGGTGTCGTAAAAGGCGACTAAGGGATAAACTACACAAGACAACATCAATGCGAAGAGAAGGAAAACTTGAAACCAACCCTATACCAACCCGTCTGGCCAACGTGGTATCATAGGCCAAAACCTCCTTTCTAAGGAGAGGCCTATGTCCAGCAGTGGACTGTTCAAGGCTGTTGATGATGATTCCGATGGGATGGCTATCAGATACGACGATGGAGAGGTCAGACGCAGCACGGATCAAATATTTCTACAACTAGGGAAAAACAGTTTTTGGTCCGATCGGGGATTCGATCCCGTGACCTCTTGATTGGCAGTCGCATACAATAACCATCAAACCAAAGTAGCAGTTATAATATGCTAATAGTTATAGTGAAGCTTTAGGAAGCTTTTCATAACTAAAACGTATACAACCTACTTTGATCAAGTAAGTCAAATATTGATATTATCTAAGAAACACTTGTAATAAAATAAATGTATGTATCAACTCATTTCTCAGAAAAACCACTCCTTATTAAATAAGAAATTCATATAACATACACGTGAGAACCAATACAGAGAAATTATCTTTTGCCACTACTCACTTAGCTAATCATATTATGTAGCTATTATCTTCCATGACATAATAAAGTCTATTACTTAATTAACATTAATGAAGTATTTCTTTAACCTCTTATATTTTCCATTGCGAGGAAAATATCCGAGCTTATGTTAGACATTCTACTAAATGATAACAATGTATGAACTAATTATTACATTCGCCGTAACTAACAGAGTTTAGTTGAAGGGCTCATCGCCAAGTGATCTTAGATGACTGGATACGATCATCGAGGGTAAGCAACGATGGTGCAGTCAGACCTAGATGGGTGACCGTATGTGGCATGATATGTTATGAGCGTTTCCGTGATTCAGAGGTGGTGTTAAGCCGTCGGTCCCGGTTGTTGTCATAAGATAGCAATCGTGAAGCTTATTATTTTATGTTAGTAGTATTATTATATTATATTATTATTTGTCTTTGTCGCACTGCAGTTAAAGTCATATTCTCTATCCTTTTTAACATGGGGTGTTAGGTTATTTTAGTTACGGAATTTCTGAATTCGCGATCAAAGTCCGCGATAACAATAACAATGCAATAGCTTAAAATCAAAGATAAAGAAAGGGAAAAGCTCGATGGCATTGGTTAGAAGAAGAAGAAGAGGACTATATAAATAAGGTTACTGGTATATTACTTTAAAACAACTGAACCTATTGGACTTACCTACTTAATAAAAACCCAAATAAGGTTCCGAGTGGAAATAATATTCTAAAAGTTGGTTTTATAATATGTTGGTCCTAAAAAAATTGTATAACATGTAATATTTACGAAACTCAACAAAATATAAAACATATCTAAATAAACCTTCAACGAGTAAACAATCCGCAGTCGAAAAAAAAAACAAAATAAAAAAATGATGTAAAAATATGAGACTAGAGGAAAGCTTCAAAAATGTTTAATATTCAAACTACGTTCTCTGTTAACATGAAAGGCATTAAGTAAAACAGGGATCTTAAACATTTGGCTGCAATTACTTCGTTATTAATTTTGCTGTTTCTGTTTTACTTTGTTGCCGTAAGTCAAAGAGACTTACTTCGCTCCAGTTCTTTGAAGGAGGTACACACTATATACGGAACATACGTTAGAGTGAGGTTGCATGTTTTTGACAATCCTGTGAAAGGTATTTTTAGTTCATGTTATTTATATATATGAAGTAACACCCACACAGTTTTAGCGAATCGAAAGACTATTTGCAAGGTAATATTTTGCCTTTCAAGTATCGTAATTTGCATTTTAATTTGTAATCCATATCAAAAACGTTGACGTTAAATGATTCAGTAGTTAATAACAGATCAATCTTTAATGCTCTAGCCATTACAATATTAAAACAATAAAAGTCTTATTACATACATACAAGATAATAATTAGGAAATAAAATAAGAGAAATTTAATATAGTCACAGTTACGGGTAGAACCAATGTATTTAATTTGGTTAAACGAACTTAACAATTACTTAATTTAAAAAAAGTATACTGCTTTGGCCACGTTAATTAAAAATTCAAACTCGACAAATACAAGTAGAGCAAGAGCCCAGAGCCGCCAGACCTACGTCATTAGTGCAAAGCTGAAATTTTCAGGATTATTAGTACAATGTCTTGTTATGATGTATGTGTACCCATTAGCTTGAAAGCGGGGCCGTTTCTGAGATAGCGCGAAGTACAGATGGATAAAAACCTTACTTACCTACGTTAAAGGTGCAAAGCTAGTATTTACATATTTTATCAAGAATATTATTTAAAATTAAAATTCATTACTGCCAGACACTTTCCGTGGGCCATTACTTCTGCCAGACGTCTTGAAAGTTGTGAAAAAATTAGGTAAACTACGTTTTAGTAGCAAACCTAAATTTTATACATATTATCTAAGGTAGGTACCATTTTAAGAACCTTTGTATGCGGCCAGACCAATCCGAAGGGCCAATCATCCCCCCAGACACCTTTAAATATTTCTAGTAATTAGTAGATAGGAATACAGCCCTATGTATCATTGTAAATACTTTTAGAGCAAGAGCCCAGAGCCGCCAGACCTACGTCATTAGTGCAAAGCTGAAATTTTCAGGATTATTTGTACAATGTCTTGTTATGATGTATGTGTACCCATTAGCTTGAAAGCGGGGCCGTTTCTGAGATAGCGCGAAGTACAGATGGATAAAAACCTGGGTCCAAGTGGGTCAAAATCGCACCCAAAGGAGTTGGTTACAAACAAAGAAACATATAGGTGAAGTTAATAAAAAGCGTGTAAAAACCATTTAATATTCTTGAAAAAATACCAAAGATGATATACCTCAGCTGCCTCATTACTACAAATATTTAAAGGTGTCTGGCAGGATGATTGGCCCTTCGGATTGGTCTGGCCCCATACAAAGGGTCTTAAAATAGTACCTACCTTAAATAATATGTATAAAATTTAGGTTTGCTACTAAAACGTAGTTTACCTAATTTTTTCACAACTTTCAAGACGTCTGGCAGAAGTAATGGCCCACGGAAAGTGTCTGGCAGTAATAAATTTTAATTTTAAATAATATTCTTGATAAAATATGTAAATACTAGCTTTGCACCTTTAACGTAGGTAAGTAAGGTTTTTATCCATCTGTACATCGCGCTATCTCAGAAACGGCCCCGCTTTCAAGCTAATGGGTACACATACATCTTAACAAGACATTGTACTAATAATCCTGAAAATTTCAGCTTTGCACTAATGACGTAGGTCTGGCGGCTCTGGGCTCTTGGTCCAAAGTACCTACAAATAGTTTATTCTGTCCGTTTTCTGCGACTAATTGCCAACTTACCTCAAACACTAAGTTATTTTACGTTTTATTACCTCTTGGCAAAGTTAAACATGAAACGTACTGTAATTACTACCATTAAGCCCATCAGTTTGGACCAACAAGCTTTAGTTAAATACTCCTAAACAATTTCTATTTACAACAATTTTGCAATCGCGTCTAACACTACAATTATTTATTGTATCTTCATTTTTTTTAGGCTCTATCTATCCAAACAAATCAATTTTAAGTGTATGTAATATTAAATTAACAGTTTTTTTATTAAATGTATATGAACTTTCATACGATCGTACATAAGTATCTAAAGTATACATTTATATACGTTAGATACTTAATACCAAATGGGCATTTTTTTTTGTTTGTCTATCTGTTTGTTTTGACGGGACTTTCACTGGCAGAAAGCTGATGAACTAAGGAATAACTTAGGCGATTGTTCTAGACTAGCTTCGCCCCGTGGCGTTACTCGCGATTTACAGCAATAACCGTGGGTAGCTTCGCGGGATTCAGCTAGTATTAAATATAACACTAATATATTTGACATTTGAGATTGCATACAACGGTTAAAAATTATCCAGATACCTTAGAAATGGATCAGGACCTATGTCCTTTTTGAAGATAGAACAGTACCTCCTTTTATTGAAATCGGTTAAGCGGTTTAATCGTGAAAGCGAGGCAGACAGACAGACAGTTACTTTAAAATTTATAATACTAATATGTACTTAAGAAGTATGGTACTATAATATATTGTTTTAAACTTTCATGGTCAGTAACATTTAAATGTTACTGGTACAGTACATGTACCAGTACATGTACTGTACTGTACCAATAAGTAAAGGTACATGGTAGCAATCCCGCAGATTTATATTTAAATGGTACTATAATGTTCTACTACACAATACACACACGCTAATAGTTTTTTTAAACCAATATTACCATTCCGTAACAGATTTAAACTGTACATTAAAATAAAACAAAACAAAACAAGTAGGTATATTTATTGAATATTTTCAACTTTTATATTCTAAAGGATCAACATTAAAGTCAAAGACCAGTCAGAAACTTCACAAAAGTTGTTGAAAAGTTTATTAATTTCCCGGTGAGAGATTTGAGGTCTCGGGGAGGCGTTTGCCCAGTAGCATACAAATGGACAGGATTGCAAAGTAATTTTGTAACTTCTGTTTGTATTTGATAATGGAGCTGATTATGTTGTTCAAAAATTTTCTAAATTAAAACTTAAACCACTAAAAATTACAATGCTATTTGAAGACTAACTAAAATTAGATATGTCACTCTATAGATGTCTAATTCAATACATTCAAGATTATATATAGGAAATCGTTTTACCAAAAACGAAGTCGGTTACAAACATATAAACATACAGGTGAAGCTAATAAAAAGCGTGTAATAAGAGAAATTTAGAGAACATTTTAGTTTAGTCACAGTTAATGGTAGAACCAATATATTAGATTTGGGTAAATGAACATTACAATTATTTTAAAAAATATTGCCTGTTTTTTAAACGTATATTAGCTCCACCTGTATGTTTGTTTGTTTGTAACCGACTCCTTTGGGTGCAATTTTGACCCACTTTAAACGGCCAGATTTCGTTCAAACTTTGTACATTTATCGAAGACAACACACTAAAGACTAAATAATTTTAATGTAACAAGCGTGGGGTAATTTCTGAATTTTTTTTCAATTACGTTGCCCCACGCTTTGTTACATTAAAATTATTTTCTACTTTTTAGTTTAAAAGCGTGTTTGTTTAATTTTTTAAAACTACTTTTTTTGTGAATCCAGATAATATAAATAATAAATAAATAATACTAAATAATTTTGGATTTCTAACACACGATTATTTTTTTGTCTTTTATATGTTACAAGAATTTGCCTACGGCTACACCCACGTGTATGTTGGTTATCATGGTAAAATGTTAGCCTATGTTCTTTCTCAGGCTTTAAACTATCTGGGTACAAAATTTCATTAAAATCCGTTCAGTAGTTTTAGCCGTAGCCGGACAGACAATTAAAGTAACTTAGACATTTATAATTTTTGAAAGGATAGGGATAGTGAGGCTTCTCATGAACTTTTCATATATTTCCATAAACACTTTTATCCATTATTCCCTGATGTTATTATACCCTTAAAGGGTAAACTTTAACAAACTTTGAATCTCGTATTTACGTATATCAAAACAACAGCCTAGCAAATAAATTTCAAGCTTTTCGCTCTAAAAATGACCATAATTCCATACAACTTTCCATTCCCCCATCCAACCCCTTACAACCCTTTGTTACATTAAAAAGTTACCAGAGTACTTTCTCAGGCTCTGGACTTTCATGGTCCTAAATTTCAATAAAATCAGTTTAGTTATTTTGGCGTTTTGACGCCAAAATAACAAAAAAATAAAGGCAAACAGACGTACAGACAGACAGAGTCAGTTTGGTATTTAGAATATTAGTAAGGATAAAAAAATAATTTAATATTTAAGAAGCAATTTTAACAGTTTAATATTATACTATATCCATTAAACTAAATTGCATACTGTCTACACATAACTAGTTAAACAAATAAAAAGATACCTTACTACATTTATGAAAAATAATATGTAAATGTATGTATTTACTTTTTTTTTTACTTTAGCCTACCAAAGTGACTCTAGTCGCATGAGTAGAATCCAGGAGTAGGTGTCTCCATGCTCAGTGTGAGGGTAGGCAATGTAGCATGGTGACCCTTACCATAATTAGATAATTTTGCAATGGTGCAGAGTTATTGGGCCACCGGTCTGACACTCAACAACAAAATACGATAGCAAGAATGCTGTCATTATTAGGATGGTCTTCTGTGTGAATTTGTACTTGAAATCTTAACAATGGTTTCCACACTACAGTACATAGGCTCTCTCGTGAGCAAGCAACATACATACATAACGATTCTTTTAAATCCTGTAAAGTGTTTTGAAGAATCCCTAATCATTTCTTTACTATAGTTTAACTACCATCGTTAGTATAATTGATACTAGAACAGATATGAACCAAACTGCTGACTTCACAAATTCACAATCGAGTCAGCTACAAAACTGCAATCCTGCCGTCAGTTCATTTTTGGTATTTCATTATTTGAAATGTGTTTCTAGTCAACCCGGAGTTATTAAAAAAGTTTTCGAGTGTCAAAATTTGTTGTTTAACTTCAGTTGGAAAATCCGTACCGATACACACTGTACAGACAGAATGTTTTTTTTTAAAGCTTTTTCTGTATCATTAATGTTAATAATTTACATATTTTAAATAAATAAATATTTTATACATCGAACACATAACGGTATCTAGCTTCAAACTATGCAGAGCTTGTACGATTACAGCTAGATTGACTAATACCTGTAGAATACATTTCTTTGAAATAACATACATAGGTACATCCCTACTTTTTAAGGCGAAAGTAACTCTGTCTGTCTGTCTGTCTGTTACGCTTTCACGCCTAAACCACTGAACCGATTTTGATGAAATTTGTTATGAAGATAGAACTGAACTTGGGAAAGGACATAGGCTACTTTTTACTGCGATAACCGACATACATGCGAAAGCTAGTAATATTATAGATAAGAAACATCCTAACTAAGACACACTGTGCTTATAGTATTTTATTTAAAACTGAAAATGTGAAACTATCAAAATATATTCTAGCTATCTTTTCATATGTACAATTAAATTCTAATTCAAATTAACAGCTTTTCAGTATATGAAAGAATATAATTATGGTACTTGCATAAAAAATCATTTTAATTATTTTATGTTTGTCTGTTTATCCGCCTATCTAGACGATTTTGACGGCTCATTGACTTTCAGATAGCATATGCTATAAGGGGTGTCTTATGATGATCGCACACTTATCCGCGCCGAACGAACCGAAGTCAAGGAGGCCTCGCACACTTATCCGCAGCGGAAGAATCGACCGCGCCGAAAGCATCGACCGCGTCGAAGAAATTCGTCTAGGATTCTGGGGTTCTTCCAGATGCGGACGATTCGACACGGGTAAGTGTGCGAGGTTTCATGAGATTTCATATAAAGAATTCTAAAATTCGTTTCGTTCGGCCCGTTCGACGCGTACGACTCTGATAAGTGTGCTATTACCTTAAGTCTACTATTTTCTAGTAACTTGGTCCCGCGCTGTCACTAATGTTTTTTGGTATAAAGGTGCAATAACAACTGCGAGTAACACCGTAGAACACAGCTAGTTAACTATAACACTCTGAACTTTGTTACTTAGTTATCAAATTTTTAACTACGATATAGAAGATTTATTAACAAGGTTAGCTTCGTACTTTCCCTTAACTTACACCAAAAGCCGTGGAAAAGTTATTATCATCGCTACACTGCCTCGATGGCAAAGTGGTAGCGTTTACAACTGCTGTGCTAAAGTTTCAGGTTCGATTGCCGGGTTTCAAATGTCTGCATGAATGGCAAATATTTATTATGGAGTTTAGATGTTTCCTGTGTAAAATAATTATATGTGTTTATTTATAAAGAAAATCTTTCCGTCAGTCAATCTGACTGTATCAGATGTGCGAAATATTCATTTCTTAACAACATACTCGTAAGTTAGCCAAATTTACATATGCATGTCAAAAATTGGATTGGGGACGGAAAAATGTAATTGCTATTCTCGGTCCCCTGGCAAGTAGATAAACAGGGTTGATTTTTAGTCAGTTTTGCCCAATTTACCTTTCAACAAGTACAGTGACGTTGGGTCAAGTTGATAATGTCATGTGAACGATAAAAGCGAGCTAGTAAAAGGTTTAAAAGGTTAACTTGAATAGATCGCGATCCTATTTTTCGGCCAATTAAGTCCGAAGTGACAGTATAACTTTTTAATTTGTTTTAATTTTAATTTTTATTTAAAATATTTCATTTTCAATATTTTGCGAAAGTATTGAAATTATGTCTCTTAAAATATAATAATTATAATGTAGTAATTCAAAGTCAATATTTTAATAACAATATTATTGTCAAAGAAAGTATCTAGGTTCTCTTATTCACTTCAAAAAGATAATCATATAAATCAGATAATGTTCAGTACAAACTGCTATTTAAGCCTGTGTTCATAAACAAAAATCACCAAAATCTTGTACAAGAGTATGTTAGATTGTGCTAACAACCTTTTGTTACACAAGAGTTACAATAACAATAGAAGGGCCTGACACGGCTTTGTATTTGTTCTCGCCCCCGGACATGTGAGGTTCCATTGACAGCGGTTAACGCGCGTCATAACGCGGTTCCAGTATTTTTTATATTTAAACCTCCCAAAGTGACTCTACGCTACCTAGTGAAAAACATGAGGAATAGGGGTCACCATCCTTATTGTGAGTGTAGCCGATGTAGCATGACCCATAACATTCTTCCGGCCTCCGGCCTTCCGGTGAATGATGTAGAATGATTGGGCCTCCGGTCTCACACTTACCAATGAAATACGACAACAAGAATGCTGTCATTATTAGGATGGTCTTCTGTGTGAGGGTAGTAGTGCCCTGGTCGAGCTGGCCCATTCGTGCTGAAACCAGCATGGCTCTACTGCCTATCTTATAACTACATATTCTAATATAAATAAATAAAAATAAATAAATATTTCGGACATTTTACACACATCATCATCTAGTCCTAAACTAAGTAGAGCTTGTATTATGGGTACTAGACAAATGATATAAATACATAAACATACTTTATTTTTTGTAAATAAAAACACCCAGACTCCGAAACAAATACTTTTGGATCACACAAATATTTGTTCCGACCCGGGAATCGAACCCGAGACCTCTTGATCAGCAACCGCATACGCTAACCACTAGACCAACCAGGCAGTCAAAAAACAAACGTGTTCGTTACATTATTTACAACTCAAGAACGACTAGACCAATAGCCATGTGTGCTTATAGCCATATGCCCTTAGGTGATCGGAAACAATCTCCTAAGGGCACTTGGTCCAGTACCTAGATGTTACGTATGTTAGGTTGTTTCTGTGATTTGGAGGTCGCTTTAAGCAGTCGGTTCCGGTTGTTATCAAATGTAAGATTACATTTATTAAGGTTAGTTTATATTTGAGTTTGTCTTCGTCACAAATAGGATAATAAGTATTAACAATGACATAATATTCTATTGGGCGACCTAGATATCGCTAGAGCGATACAGTACAGGCGGACCTTGGGGAGCTTCAAGCTGGCAACTTGCGACAAGCAGCCCAGGATCGAATGGAGTGACGTTCTGTTGTGTCGGAGGCCAAGACCCACTTTGGTTCGCTGAGCCAACGGAGTAAGTAAGTATTATTCTAAAACCATGCAAGTTACACAATAGCGGATCGACTCATAACTTGATCTCGTGATTGATTTGTGTTTTTAGAAATATGTATATTTTTCGAATTGGTCTAGTGATTAGCGTATGCAGCTCCTTATCAAGAGGTCTCGGGTTCGATTTCCGGGTCGGACCAAATATTTGCGTAAAAAACAAATATTTGTTTCGGAGTCTGGGTGTTTTGTATGTATAATATGTACGTATTTAAAAAAAAAGTATGTTCATGTATTTATATTAGTTGTTTAGTACTCATAATACAAGATCAGCTTAGTTCAGGACCAGATGATGTTGTGTGTAAGATGTCCGAAGTATTTTTATTACGTATTAATTTTTAGCATAAATATCTTTTAACAAGATATTCTATCATATAACAAAATAATATAAAATGTATTATTACATCATGTACACAATTCTATACCGCTTTCCCACTAGCAATGAGCCCATAACAGTAATTATGATGGACTTAAGCCAATATAAATATACACAGTCTTGGCTCCGTCACTCGTTCATAGTTGCCAAATATATATAGAAGTAAAATATTCTAGACTAAGTCTAGACCATGTTAGATTATGTTATAATGACCTAATTTATTTATTTTGGAATGTTTTTTTTAATACAAGCAGTACATGACTCGTTGTTGTGTCGAGCCTTGGAAGAGGCAATGAACCTGTCGTTTTGGATGAAATGGTAATGATGAGGAGTTGTAATAAATTTTTAAGTAGGCTCTAGACATTCCAATTGAATTTGTTTTTGGTGAGATGCTTTTCCAGGTTCTGCTTAAATTACTCCAGATGATAATGAAATAGAAACACGTGCTCTATAGATGTGGGTTCCAAGTTCCAGATCAAAATTGTTTAGGTATGCTTACACTAGTTCAAAAAGTTAGTTATTAAGGTTAAGTAATAATATTTTATTATTTTCCGGTTTTCAGTTCTTTATGTGGTTCAATTTTTTCCTAAAGAATTTATTCAATTACCAAAACGTGATTTACTACGCGTTAGTGTACTTAATTGTATTGTTTAGTTTTATGAACAAATTTATTAAATTATAAGGACAAGTTTGTGAAATATAGCTTTCTAATCACTTTTTTCACAAACTCATTGCAGCAGAAGAATTAAGTTAGAGCATCCTCGTAGTCAGTTAAAAGTACATTCTGTGTGTAAAGGCGGCAAAATGAAAGAAGTTTAGACATCTTTTATATGAAATAGTCTTTAAAATGTAATAAGAAAGAGAAATTTAAGTAACTCGGCTGGTACTGTATTTGTTGGGACATACAAGTAACAGTTACTAGTTACAACAGTGATAGCTTCTACCCGGTATAAACTTTGAGTATTTAAATAATAATGTGGTGATTTAGTCACTAGCAAAAAGAATCAGAGTTTATACACACACATTCAAGAACTCGACTGAACTTACGGCCTAGTACTTTAACTAAACTTAATTACCACCAAACATTCAAAACATGTATTTTCGTTAACTTTATTTTTATTTTTTGTAATCTGCAACGAAATGAAAGACTTCTTTATTTTATATATATTATTCTAAGATGACATAAAGTTGCAATAAGTTTCATAGACGTACATTAACCGAAAGTTCAGATAACTTGTCTCATTTATTTCGCTATTCAGTTCGTTTATATTCTAAATATTACGGTCGCTGAACACAAATTTTGTCACGTACAACACGAAACGTTTATAAATATTGTTGTTATAGATTTATATACTGTCAGCTAACATTCAAAGGCTGTGTCACGGCACGTCACGTGTGACATGCGTCGTCCGTTTCAATTGGTAATAAATTTTGTTTCCGCTTCTATGCCTGGACGTATGTGGTTTAAGTGATAAACGAATAACAGTAGAACAAATTGTTAATATTGTAATATCTACTTTTGTAATAATAATTACTACTAAACCAAGAAGTCAGGTCAGAGTGGGGACTTATTACCCTAACCCTCTCCTGGGAAGAGACCCGAGATCAGAAGTGTGACATATGATAGTGTGTATTGACTAACATGACGTTGACATATTCGATCGACTGCCTTGTTGGTCTAGTAGTTAGCGTATGCGGCTGCTGATCAAGAGGTCTCGGGTTCGATTCCCGGGTCGGACCAAATATTTGTGTGATCCATAAATATTTGTTTTGGAGTCTGGGTGTTTTCTATGTATAATAAGTATGTATTTACTAAAATAAAAGTATGTTTATCTATTTATATCAGTTGTTTAGTACCCATAATACAAGCTCTGCTTAGTTTGGGACTAGATGACGTTGTGTGTAAGATGTCCGAAATATTTATTTATTATTTAACATTATTATATTATGTGTTTAAGATGTTAGAAATATTTGTCCGTTTATACATTCTCATAAATATTTGAAATAGGAAAAGTTTACTAGCCAAGCTGTTTTGTTATATACCTAAAATTAGATCTGGAGGTATAGAGCCACGCTGATTTCATCACGAATGGGCCGGCTCGACGGGGCAGTACTACCCTCACACAGAAGACCATCCTACTAATGACATCATTCTTGCTGTCGTATTTCGTTGGTGAAGGTGAGACCGGAGGCCCAATCATTCTGCATTATTCTCCCGATCTCCGAAGGCCGAGAGAATGATGCAGAAACATCTGACCAAGCCGCTATGGTATGGATCACCATGCTGCATTGCCTACCCTCACAATGAGGATGGTGACCCCTACTCCTGGATTCTACTCATGCTTTCCATCAGGCAGAGTAGAGTCACTATGGTAGGCTTAAATATAAAAAAAAATATATGAAAAATAAAAATAACTTTGTATCATTTTTCTTTAGCTTAGTTAAAATTTAATGCCAAATAAACAATGAGTCTACTACTATCACAGTGTATATATTATATGAACTATGAAATTATAAAATAAATAAGACAAGAAAAGAGCAAACAAATAAAGAATAAGCATACTCATACAAATACATCCTTAATACGAGCACTATGGACAAATTAATTCTAGGAATTGTTTGAAAAGACTGTGACATCAGCTTATGGCAATGAAGGATAAACAACAACTTGAGCTTTGGACCGAATAAGGACACATGACAGTATTATGTTTCTCTTTTAGAGTTTTTCAAAGTGTCTCTAACATTTCTGGGCCAAAATCTGTATCTGAATCTCAAATATGTCTAATAAAAGACATAATAGAAAAAATATATTTAGCTTATTACCAAATAATTATTTTAGAAATCAGAGGCATTTCTTGTTTAGAGGCATTACATAGGGCCAAAGATTTTTATATCCCGCACCAACACCCAGAAAAAAACGTAATCGTTCACGTTTGACGTAAGACCACGTTAAATTACCGGCGTGGAATTTTATTTATTTGACAGACGAACGTGAATCTACCGCCGTCGGCCAGATTAAAGTTCCATTCTTTAGATGTCTTTTGGCGACAAATTACCTTTTTTCCGAACTAGAAAATAGAAAATAAATATTGCTTCCTTTATACAAAATATCAACGTTAAAATCTCTAGACTTAAAAATAATTGAATTTAAACGTGCACTGTCAATTAATTTGACCAATTTAATATGGTTTTATCAATTCAAATGTCATGGTCTGTATGAGAATATATTGTGTGTGTTTTATAACAATTGTTTTTAGTGATCTTTTAGCAAGCGTAGGGTAAATTCACTAGCTTCAAACATTATCATTGTATATAATTAATTTAATAAATCATTTTACATCTAGCAATTCAATAGCGTTTAATTAACTAACGTTTACCATTTAACAAGCTATGTACGCGACCCGTATACATTGAGTGGAACAGAAGATAAAATTCTTGTCAAACACAAACACGAATCGAACTCGAGACCTATCGATCGGCAGCCGCATGCGCTAGCAGACATATACAGACCCACGAGGCAGTCATTTAGTCAATATGTAATATACCTACATATGTACATACAAAAAAATATATAGACATATATATGTAATTTATATCATTTGACTAATCCAGGGGTAAATGACGTTGTGCTGTGCATCAGATGTAGGCAATATTTTTTATAACTTATATTGCAGTTAAATTATGTTTTCACCAAACCCATCTTCGAAAGTAAGATCGTATGAAAGTTCACCATTTCTTAAAGTTCATGATATAAGTTAGTAAGCCATTTAAAACGGGTCTGAAAGCTATTTTAGGCGATTTTTTTTTTACGGATCAGATAACAGATATAGAAGAAGTGATTGGAATCACGGCGATCCATTGTTGAGCTGTTTCATCATTTCTTTGCTGGTTCCTGTCGTTCGCACACTTTATCACTGATCAAAAGACCTCCATGTGAATTTCAGAATTGTTAGCCATCCAAGGGGCCAAAAGAAATTCTCGCTAAAGAAGTATCGCTCTGAAATTTTCCTTTTAACTCAGAACTCAAAAAAGATGTTTTATCTTTTCGAGCACCCGGTTTGAATAGTCTGTTATAATATCTATCCTTGTGTCTCTTTAAATATAATATTAAAGGACTCAAAATATTTTTTGGTAAATAATAAAACCAAGGTTATCTAATTCTACATTTAGACATTGAATTACTACAAAACCTAAATGCTTGATACAGTAGAAACGTAAGAAACATTGTTTTTTTTTTTGAAAGGCAACTTTACTATCTACTAAATAGGAATTAACTACTACTAATACTAAAGGAGTATTCAAAAAAAAATACTTTTATCAACACACATGATCCCTTTGAGTACTCTCCACAAACATGGGAATGATATAACTTTTTAATTAACCACATATAACACATACAAAGGGGCCATGTCCGCGTGTGAACAACTTTCCTCTACGGTTGTCACCAACTTATCAAGGAAATAACAAATTGATTATGATTTCAGCGATAATTGTGGTTATTTTTAGTTTCTGTGCTACATATTTCAATGATATGAAGTGTCAAGAAATATCATCTTTACAAGTCTCATGTAGTTTTAAAGATGATATTTCTTCATATTTGAACACATACAACTATTATTACATACAACTGCGTCGTTGGTCTAGTGGTTAGCGTATACGACTGCGAATCAAAAAGGTCTCGGGTTGAAATCCCGGGCCGGGTCAAAAAGTCTTTATGGGTTTTTCTTAGGAAATTCCTAATAGCAGCCCGGAGTTTGGAAGTTTGGCAGTGATTCACGCCCGTGCCTCTGAGAGCACGTAAAGC
The DNA here is from genome assembly GCA_932526445.1 of Phragmatobia fuliginosa. Classification (NCBI taxonomy): domain Eukaryota; kingdom Metazoa; phylum Arthropoda; class Insecta; order Lepidoptera; family Erebidae; genus Phragmatobia; species Phragmatobia fuliginosa. The sequence continues at coordinate 1,007,597 of OW052065.1, forward strand.
CGTCGGTTCCGGTTGTCATAAACATCTATGACAATCGTTATTGGGAAGTCAGTCAGCCCTCAAATATACTGACAACTAGTTCAATCTTCGAATTTCAGTTCTCCCTCTCCTCTGAGGTCCGATGCCAGTCGCTCCGAGTAAAAACTGAAATTCAGGTAAAACCGGTTGAACTAGTAGCCGACCCCAAACAAACACCGACCACAAAGATTTTCTAACTCCTAAACTTCTTTCATTTGAGTTTAAGTATAAGTACGCTACACTTGGGAATAAAGGCTCGGAAGATGACAACTACTACATACAACATGAATAGACATATTACTGACTGATGTCCGTGGTTCCGCTCGAGTCCTAAGGGTATGAGAAATAGATAGTAGCCGATTTTTAGACCTATTGAATATGTAAAATTTCATAAAATCGGTCAAGCCGTTTCGGAGGAGTATGGGAACGAACATTGTGACACGAGAATTTTATATATAAGATTTCTAAACAATATGCTTGGTAATAAAAATGTCTGAAACTAATTCAATTCTAATGTTATATTTTCTCATCAGTTGCTAAATGAGCTTCAAATTCGTAGCCCATTTCATAGGAATTCAAGGAAATTAGTTAACTTTACCAATCATGTGCTGGATGAATGTTGAAATTCTCCTTTCTGCTATCCAAAAAATCTTTATTCAGCCAGCTTACTTTATGGGCCTTTGAAACTAAATACTGAAGTTTAAACAAAAAACATTTATAAATTTTCATTTTCTTAAGTGGCACTTGCCTAACGAGCTATTCAATTTTCCTCGTATTTAAATTAATATCAATTCTTATATTAAACAATTCTTAAACCATTAAACTTAAGAATTTTGCACAATATTTAATTTGTGTTCTCATTTCACTTCGTTACTTTTAATAAATAATACATAGCTGGACTTAATCTAATTAAGGTTTTAAAAAAATTAAGCAAATTTTTGAAAGGAAAACCATCTGTCGGCTGAAACGGAAATAATTATTACTTGAAAGGGAACTGGCTTAAAATAATTATTTCAATGCAATTCACTGCAAGGTGAGGGGTACTCATGTAACGTAAAAATAATTATAAACGAACTAGATTTTGCCCGGGGCTCCGCCTGCGTGTAGGTCCCTCATGGCGGTAAAAAGTAGCCTATGCGTGAAAGAGCAACAAACATACATACATACTCACAAACTATCGCGTTTATAATATTTGTAGGATTAGTAGGATATGAGCACAACACTAAATAGCAGTAAGTAATAACATTTAATTCATATAACTGATTTTGAGTCAATTTACCACAACACCATAATTGCTTAGGTATACTTACAATAGCTTAGGAGGTTACAATATTTTATTATTTTCTGTCTTCGCTAAAAACTTTTATTCCAAGAATTCTAATAACCCAAGTAAAAGTTCTTGAATTATAAGATCAAAGAAGACGCAGATAATCGAAATAGAAATACGGCTTAACTTGACAGTATAAGGAAAGCGGTGCGTGTTACCACACAAGGTGATAAATAAAACACCACAACGTGCCATGTATATATTGTGTGGGATTTTCCGTCAAGGATGCCTATATTTGAAATATCTCGAGGTATGTGTAATTTTCTGCTCACTTAACACGAATATTGATTAAAAGATAATGATTGTCTGAAGTTGGGCTAGAATAAATGTTTGTTTTACTGGAAATAGTATCGAGTGAATTCTGTATGAGTTGTCTTAGGTCCACAATTCTAATAAAATTTTTATTATCGGATTTAACTATTATAATAAGGATTTCTAAATAAGAATGTGTTTGCTCACTTGTACCTCGTGTAGGTATAAATCTATTATAACACTATTTAATTTTATGATAACTTTAAATGAGTGGTTGAATTGTTATGGCATAGAATTAGGTTTATATCTTTTGCAGTAATATAACATTTATTTAGCTTTTGCCCGCGGCTCCGCCCCATATTCAGCGGTTTAAGCGTGAAAACGTAACAGACAGACATACATATTTACATTCGTATTTATAATATTAGTAAGGATTTGTATATCCACCCCTATTCATCCCGCAGGTGTCGTAAAAGGCGACTAAGGGATAAACTACGCAAGACAAAATCAATGCAAAGGAAGGAAAACTTGAAACCAACCCTTTTTTTTTTTTTTTTTTTTTTACGTGTGGAAATCCCCGCGGACCGTCACCCCGTCGGGGGTTACGGCGGGGTGGTGTGTCGGACTCGAACCGACTAAAACCACACGGTGTGACCCTCTCTGCGCCTTTGTATTGGAAGGAGTCCAGGGAGGGGATTTCCTTCTGGACTCAACTTGCAACCAACCCTATACCAACCCGTCTAGCCAGCGTGGTATAGTAGGCCAAAACCTCTTTTCTAAGGAGAGGCCTATGTCCAGCAGTGGACTGTTAAAGGCTGTTGAATGATGATGATGATGATGTATCGTTTAGCATGCTAATTTAATATTTCAAATGTTTCAAAGTCGAATTTTCATGGTACAATTACTACAAAGAATTGTTTTAGCCCTCGTAAATAAATTACAGAGATTTCTCCACCCACTCTACTTTCAGAATATCTGTTGTGTAGCTCTGGAAACGTTAAAAGAATAACTAAAGTGGTATTTTCAACGAAAAATACCACTTTAGTGACATTTTGACGAGACTCCGTTGTCAGTTGGTTCAAAGGGCTTTTTAATTTGACTTTTTTCAGTTAGTTACGTAGCGTACATCCCACGAATGGAGTTCGGGTGCTTTTTATTGAATTTTCGCAACAAAATGGAAGCACTGCGGGAGATAAAAGTGGGCTCGGTTACACTGCTGATACGGTTATGGTCAACATAAAAATGTTTTTTCGTTCAATTCCACTAGACGATAGTTTCACGAAAATTTTATCCTGAAATTGTGATCAAAATAAAATACTTTCATTCAAACCAAAAAAATTAGAAAACTACGTAAAATATATACTCAATAGATTCTTAAAATCGAGCATTTTAGGTTATAATTAGAGAAAATGAGTAGGTATCCAATAGCACTCAATAAAGTAATGAACCTATAACAATAGAAGCCTTTCTATTCCCACTTGGAACAAAATGTGATTAAGAAAGATTACATAATATTACACAATGCGTATTATATTTCTCTTTCAATATTTCATACTCTAATCCCTACTAATATTATAAATGCGAAAGTAACACTGTCTGTCTGTCTGTTACGTTTTCACGCCTAAACTGGCTAAACTAATTTTGATGAAATTTGTTACACAGATAGTCTAGAGTCTGAGGAAGGATATAGGCTACTTTTTACCACGATAACAGACATATACTAGTTTATAATAAATCTATAAAAATTAATGAAATTAAAGTGTTTGTTTTTATTTAAAATTAGCAGCGTTTTACTGAAAGCTTATTGTATAATTATTAATATAAACGGTACTTGATTAAATCGAAAAAAAAAAAAACTTTTTGTTTCACCCAAATTCTGGAAAAACAAAATTGCTTTTGACGGCAATTTCTCTGGCAGATAGCTGTTGACACAAGGAGTAACTTAGGCGACGTTTTTTAAACTAGCTTTATCCCGTGGCATTACCTTCGGGTCTCAGCTATTTTTTGTTTATGAAAGTATGCCTATCTACGATCTGTTTACAATAACACAGATTTAGCCTAATTTAGGATTAGATCAGCATGTTTGTAATGTATCATCTTTCGAGCCTTTATTCCCAAGTTTATTTGGGTTAGGCTACTAGTTCAACCGGTTTTATCTGAAGTTTTCCACGGAGCGCCTGGCATCGGACCTCCGCAACCCTAAGAGAGAGATGAAATTCAAAGATTGAAATAGTTGTCAGTATATTTGAGGGTACTGACTTCCCAATAACGATTGGCATAGATGTTCATGACAACCGGGACCGACGGCCTTACGTGCTCTCCGAGGCACGGGCGTGAATCACCGCCAAACTTCCAAACTCCGAGCTGCTATTAGGAATTTCCTAAGAAAAACCTAAAACACATTTTTGGCCCGACCCGGGATTTGAACCCGAGACCTTTTTACCACGATAATGATAACGAAACGAACGAACGAAACGAAAAAATGAAACGATAAATTCTACAATAAGATTCCAAGCAAATTTCATGAATTAAGTATTAACAAATTTAAGTCCTTGGTTAAACAGAAACTGTGTGATAAAGCTTACTACACAGTTACTGATTTTTTAAATGATAAATTTGTTTGGGACTGATGCTGCTCACTCCCACAAGTGATGAACATTTAATTTTTGTTTTTATTTGTATTTCATTTATTCTAATTTGTTTAGTGTTTCGTTGAAATTGAATTGTATAGTTTTTTTTTTTTTTTGTTTTTTTTTTTTGTGTAAGTTTGTAAATGTGAGTATAGTGTAGGCTTGTAATGTTAGTTTATATTTTAGTAATTTTCTGGTGGTTTTGAGTGTTTCCACGGCCTACTCAAGTGTCCTGCTGGCGGCAGTGTCGTGTTCCGGGTTGTGGATCCTGACTACATCGGTTAGGCTACACGATGGCTGGGGCCCGTGTGCCGTCTGTATGGACAGGTCGACTCAAAACTATGGTTCTTTCTTCAAAAGGCCAACCCAGACCCTATACTGCACTCACATAGTTCTCTTTAATATTGTACACGGACTTAAAAAAAAAAAAAAGAAAAAAGACACCTCTGTGGTTTGTTTCGGCGTTTCTTCCCAGAGTGAGTCGTAGGAAATGCCGGCGCCTTCTAGCTATAAGTCCGACTTGTAAAAATGTCTGAAAAGATTTACTTACAGAAATAAATATCATTTATCATCATTTATCATTTATCGTTTTGATTGGCAGTCGCATACGCTAACCACTAGACCAATGAGGAAGTTGTTATGTATATTACTATATATTTACAATCCCTCTTGTTATTTTTAAAAATAATATTCTGTCTAGTGTTGTTACCCAGTGTAAACTGTTCGTGAAAGGTTATTTCAAAAGCGTGAGCAGCACTGTAAAAACTGAACTCTATTTGATCCTTTGTAGTTGCAAGCGTTTGGTATCGAATATCGAAAGCTACCACGTTATTGTAAAAATGAAAATGTTGCCAGAATTTATACTTTATGAAATGTTGCTTTGAGAGTTGACCTGTATAGTTAGAAGCGAATGTAAAATAACAACTAGAGATCACACACAGCTACTTTATCCAAAATTAGTAGATTGTAGCTGATTGCTGATGGATTAAACTTTTCCTTGTTCTTCTCAGTCTAGAGATTTCCGATGATGGATATCTAACTTAACTTAAACGCTTATAAGTGGAAGCGGAACACTGATTTTACCATAAATGGGACGTCTCGGCCGGAGCAGTACTACCCTCATACAGAACACCAACCTAAAAAGAACAGCCTGCATGTTGTCGTATGTTGTTGGTGAGTGTAAAACCGGAGGCCCAATAAGGCAGGTAGAATAGAGTTACTTTGGCAGGTGTAAATATATATTCCAGCCTCCTGAGGCTGGGAGAATAATGCAAAATGATTGGGCCTTGCTATCATTTTCAGGTTTGTCTTCTGTGTGAGGGTCGTACTGCCCCGGTAAAGCCGGGAAGTTATTGCAGATCACAAACTACCATACGTACATACTACATTCACTTATTTTGGAAACATTATTCAATATTTCAATTTCTAATACTGAAGTAATTCATAAAAAATAATCCAACACGAATGACAATATCTCAAAATCAATATCGTTCCGAGTAATATTCGATGCGAAAATCCGAACAAATAGCGCAGCGCTATTACAATAGAAAATATCTACGGATCGCGGTTAACACAAGCAAATGGTTATCAAAAAGAATATAAATGCGTGTAACACGGGAATGTCCCATCCAAACGTATAACAGGGGCCAGAGTACTTAAGGAGGGGTTCTATCAACTAGACCAAGTATTAGAGAGTTAAAAATAAATAAAATAAGCCTTTATTACTGTAAACAATGTCGAAATTTAACTTAAATCTAATTATTAATTTAATCTAGTTCAGTAATAAATAGTTGTATATAAAATCTGTCTCGGCATTCGGTTGGTTTAGAGTTTGTTTTTCAACAGAGAGGCCTCTTCTGAAACCTCAATCGCAAAGTATAGTCTTTGCGATTCGGGTTCAACATTGTCTGACTACTTTTGCGATTTTATCTTTCCATCGCTTGTAATGCCGACCTCTGCTTCTGGTAGTGCCTCTAGGATACCATTCTATGCCAGTTCAGTATATGTCCTGTCCACCTCCAATTTAGTCTTCTTTATGTTTGAATCACGTTTTGAAATTTTTTAAACATAAATAAAAATGCATTATGTATTATTATGAATATTCATTGATTACAGTATGCAACCCACCCAAAAGTTGGATGAAAAAAACTAGGCTTTAAGTTAGACTATGTAGAAAAGTACATGAAGTTAGAAATATATAAGAAAGTCTGTGTGTAAGCAGGCAAGCATTTTTTGTCGCGGTTATGAAACTCCCTCCTAACATTCCGTGGCGCAGGCCGTGATTGCCAAGATCAAGGGAATTGCTTAGTAATTCCCCTGCAATATTCCGCTTTAATGCCGCACTGTGGGGAGTGTAATATGAGTTTTTTTCTTTTGTACCAACTTTCAAGAATAAAGGAAATGTAAGTATAAGTTCTGAACCGGCTACAAAAGTAAGCAAGCTATATATTTGGTCTTATCTTAGTCATAACAACAGAAGATTGTATTGTTTTTAATATTGGTGGTGGTTTTGTTCTGAACATAACCACCCTGTTATCTGAGCTACAGAAAAGTATGGCTATATCTCAGAGTTGTTAGAAGCAGTGAATCCAAAGCCTTACAAACGGCTTAAATAATATTGTAATAAAATTGAATATTTTATTTAAAATTTCTTAGAATTTACAAAAAGAAATTCAGATTTCTGTATCTTAAAAAAGAAAAAATAAACGAGACCTTTACAAGATCACTTCATTATTTGACAGTCTGTCCGTTTTTTAAGACCCTTGCGATAGAGCAGTCGAGAGGCATAAAGTTGAAATTAATTTGTTCATGTTGTTTGCGGCTCCGTCTTTTGCACTTGAGAAAAAAAAATGTTTGCTTTTAAAATGTATATTTGAATATCTTTAAGATTTTGATGACGATAACTATAATCAGATTATGACATAATACAAGTTGGTGTAGAATTACCACAAGTATTACAAGAGGCTCCTTACACGAACTCGATATTATTTTACGCGAAAAAAGTCTGAAAAGAAGACTAGAGTTTTCAGTCTTAAGTAATAGGGCTCAGTTGTTACACAAAATACTTTTAGGCTTAAGCTACTCCACTACTTTTTTGCGCCTGAGACGTGCTTGATATTTTCACATATTTCTAAACAATGTACTCATACACAACATGCGTTATTATTCAAGGTCTGCTGTTAGTTTTCTTTTGTATTAAACACCGTCGAATACAGCAAAGTATAAGTAAATTCCAACTAATAGTATTACGTTAGACAAATGTTATTAAACTCGGTACAAAGGTTAAGAACCATATTGTGTACTCAGGTAAGGTGCATAGCTGAAAGATTCAATAATTGAAGTTCTTTTAAACTTACTGGAATTAACTTTCTACAAGACTTCAATTTATATTGTTTTTAAATCGTTGTGAAAATCACCACAACGGGTTTCTATTTTCTATTAACTTTTCCCCGCTGATTTTCTCACGTTACAATTTTCATTTAACGTAATAAGAATAACAGTCTTTTTTATAATATTATTTTTTGTAAATAAAACACAGTAAATTTAAAATTTCGTGATAGTTGGTTAAGTTACATAGTACATTTTCGCGTCGTAAAAGGTTTAAAAAGTCTTTTTCGTTTATGGGAGTAGTTTTATTTCTCCAATCATCGATTTTTTTTTAAGGACAACTCCCGCATTAGGAATATAAATTCCTGTGTTGCAGGGGACTTACAAACATACATGAAACGGACACAAAGAACACCCAGACTCAGAACAATAAATTGTGAATCACACAAAGTGTTGTCCTACGTGGGATTTGAACCCACGACACTTGGCGTAGTAGGAAGCGGCGTGGCAACAACATAAGCCAACCGTGCAGTCAATTGATAAACCTTATCTATGAAATGCATGTAAAAATAATGTTTTTTTTAAATTTTTTTTTTTCATTTTCTTGACTTTCTCTGCGTGGGTAAATTAGCAATGAGAAGATTTCTAGAAGAACCATAGTCACTGATATAAACATGTTATCCACAGACATGTTTCATGCAATTATTACAATAGCCATTAGCATGCAATTTTTGTACCAAATCATTTTTGTATCACCAATTTTTATCTAATCACCGATGATCAGAAATATATTCTAAACTAACGTTGGCTTAGAAATCGTACACAATAGTACCCCTCACCTGTATTGAAGTCGGTAAACATATTATGTGGCCTTAGAGATTTCCACTTTACGAACGTGAAAGCCCAAAAGGTCGGTATTTCTTTGAAACCTTTTACAAAATTGAGAAATTATGTATTTTGCGTTATACTATGCTCTTGTGCGATTCTATACAAAAATATGTTTTGAGTAACAAGGACGATAATATTAGGAGTTCATTTCTCTTAGGAATAAAGCTTCTAGGACACAAATTTTGTATTGTATTTTACACTTATATAAAATGCTGACCTTGATGTCCTTAATATTTTTGATGGTTGGATGTCAAAACAGCAACTTCAGTGATCCTAAACTCGTTTCAAACATTGTTTATCTAAATATTAAAGCACAAAGCTATAAGACAACATTATGAATTTTCTTTGTATTCTATTCTGTAACGTATATTTTCTTTCGACCTCTGTGTTGCCTGAGAGATGATGGTGAATATTTTAAGGTTAATCTTAACAATGGTATGTAACAATTCTACACGTGTATTTTGACACGCTTTTTATCAGCTTCACCTGTATCTTCGTAGCAGACTCCTTTGGGTGCGATTTCTGGTGGGAAAGTGGGTCTCTTTAAACGGCCAGGTTTCGTTCAAACTTTGTAGATTTATCGAGGACCGATGACAATACACTAATTTGAAAAAAAAAAAACAAAAAAAATATACTTAAAACAAATGTTTAAATAAATTAGTATTTTTCCTAAAAAAAATAGTTCTAAAAACTAAACAAACATCCTTTCAAACTAAAAAGTAGAAAATAATTTTAATGTATCAAAGCGTGGGGTGCTTTCTGAAAATATTTCAATACCGTCGCCCCAAGCTTTTTACATTAAAATTATTTGTTTAAATATTTATAAACAATGAATTTAAGGTACATTCGTAGTTGTTTTACATATTTTAATTTTTAGAAAGAATCTGGCTAGGCATAAAATTTTCATTTTTTTTTGTCTAAGCGACTTTTAAACAGGTGGCTTTTACCGCGTTGTTAAGATACATCAAAAACATAATGTATGTAATGTGGTGCCTAGTCGAACTCTTTAAAATTGCCCAAGTGCGTGTCAGGCCACGCATAGAATAAGGTTCCGTAGTCAGCCATAATGGTACGTAGATTACCCCGCACGATGGGGTAGATGCAAGAAAAAAAATACATCCCCACTTTACGTGTAGGGGAGGTACCCCAAAAAGATGTGTCTAAATTAGTTGCCTAAGTTACTAATTATAACGTGAATCATAAGCCGGTGAAAGTCACGTCTGAATTGGTTTAGGTATTCCAGAGATTAATCGGGACTGTCCAAATTCGAAGCGACATTTAATTATTTTCACCTTGGCTCGATAGATGGCGTTGTTTTTTGACGGCGTTTGCTGAATCGCGATAATGTTAGATTACGAGCATATATAAAGAATATTTAACTATTTAAGTTGAACACGTTTTTTGTCCGTATTGTGTGCTAATTTAATAGTAATAAATTCAGTGGTACGGTGCAGTTTGTGTTTCACTTGAGGACCCGGAGGCAGTGTTTATACAGGACAAAGCAAAAAACAGTCAATTTTTAAAAAAAATGTAAGTATTATAATGGTATTAACTTTCAAATGCGTTCAGTGAAAATTTTTAAATTTGCGTTTAAAAACAAACACATCATGTTTTTAAATTGTACTAAATATAAATTTTAAAATATATGTTCTCCAGATAATCATATATATTTATCCAGCTATTGTAACATAAATTCCATCGCTTTGTTTATTTTTAGTATACTCAAGAAACTTCTCGACACTAAGTTCTCATAGTAGTGAAATATTTTTCACTGTTGTGTCATTTCATTCTGAATTATAAAATTCCAGGAACGTTATGAAATTTGTTTGGAGCATCTCCTGAGTGCACTACGTTTGAATGTGGGAAAGATGGCGACTGCGTAATGTGACTTAATGGACTCTGTTCTCTGGAATCAGATGTTATAAAACTAGGACGTATTTTAAGATTATTGTTATTTAAATGCCATATGTAAAAGGTATTTCAAGAAAGGTATTTTCCTTCCAAACCATTATGTATGTATCATATGTATGTAGATTTGACTGCCTTGTTGGTTCAGTGGTCAGTGTATGCGGCTGCTGATCAAGAGGTCTCGGGTTCAATTATCGGGTCGGACCAAATATTTGTGAGATTCACGAATATTTCTTTCGGAGTCTGTGTGTTTTCTATGTATAATATGTATGTTATTGCAAAAAAAAACTATGTTTATGTATTTGTGTCGACTTCCACATACAGCGCGACGTAAATTATACAACAGCGCCATCTACCAAAGAAACATTGAACTACGAAGAAAACACGAAACGACCTATACGGAGTAACTACTAATCTTGAATCGCAAAAGTAACATTCTCGCGCCGATTAGCATGTATACAACATCCCAACATCAACTGTTGGGCAGTGGCAAACCAGGCATGATCACCTCGCCTGGTCGGAGGATTCTCCCTTTGTAATGGAGGAACACGACACACGTTCCTCTACATATTTATATCAGTTGTAGAGTACCCGTAAATAAGTTCTGCTTAGTTGGGGACTAGATGATGTTGTGTGTCTAATGTCCAAAACATTTTTTATCACTACATATTATCAAATAAAGTCCTCCACCGCGTCTGTCTGTCTGTTCGCGATAAGCTCAAAAACCACTGCACCGGTTTAAATTAATGAATGTACCCAGATAGTACAAATCATCATCAGATAGACATAGGACATTGTCAGTAGACAACGAATCTGAGCCCGCTATTGCTGTTATAACAGCAACAGCAGGCTCAGCCGACAACGAATGCTAGTCTATTAGAAAAATTACTTTGGTCGTTGAAACAGTAGTGATATAATTTACTAGCTAAGTGCCTAGGTGTTACCTGCTGGTAAAAAAATAGTTTAAATTACTCCTTATGTCATCTTCTATCTGCTATTGAAAGTCTTGCCTGGAGGGAAAAATAAATTCATCATCAATCATCATCAACAACCTCTAACAGTCCACTGCTGGGCTTTAATAGGCCTCTCCTTAGAAAGGAGGTTTTGGCCTACTATACCACACTGGCCATACGGGTTGGTAAAGGGTTTGTTTCAAGTTTTCCTTCTCTTGGCAGTGATATTAGCTGCTTATTTTGTTCCTTTAGTCGCCTCTTACGACACCATGGAATGAATAGGGGTGGTGACACTTTGTATGATAAAAATAAATATTATAGTAAATTCATTGAAAAACTTTTAATTACAAGTTTGAATATGACACTTCAATATGATTTATTTATTTGTTTAGATAACTAAACGTAGTTATCTCAAACACAGCCATCTGTACTAGAAAATAAGTATTTAATAAATATATTAGCGGTGCTTCTAATTACTACACCAGAAGGCAAGATAAAAAATTGAGGAATGTAGTATACTAGCAATATTTTTTCACTCGACATATTTTCGAAACCAGGACTAAATGGTGTATGGACTCAACAAGCTTCAATAGCATTTTTAACTTAAAAGACGCATCGTTAGGGTAAAGTATGCGTTATAAGTTAAACGTGATTGAAATTGTTCATTTCATTTTGAGAGAATTTTGAAATATACGTTGATAATAATGATGTAACATTACAAATACTAGTCGATTGAAACTTTAAAATTATGTTTTTCGAGTTATTTGCTAATGATACCAAAACTATAACTGCGGTAAATTGTAAGAAGTAGATTTAGAGAGTATGCGTCTGTCTCAGAATGTCTGAAATTATGTTTATACAATGTTCTTAAACTACTTTACCAGCTTCCAGACTCGGAGCTAGGCTCAATTTAATAAGGGTCTGAATATCCTTGAAACAAAATGTTTTTAACTGGAAATTTTGCAGTGAATCGTATACATTCAGTGTCTAATTGAATTTTCAGTGTTTAATCTTTCCAGAATCTCAATTTTTAAGTTGACTTAAAGGTTACAAATAAGTTTTCTGAGTGTATATCAAATCTAAAAGGAACAAAGAAGATTACTAGGCGTATGCATCTGTGCACAACACAAATTCCGTTTTGCACAAGGTTTGCAAAATGCAATGAATTATGAACTTCACTATGTGTCACTAAAAATTCTAATATGTGTGCACATCAGCCAGCCATACAATGTAGAGAAAACAGAGCTGTAGGTACATATGTAAATTAAAAATAGCTGAATGGAACTAACTCGTACAGTTTACATGACAAACCTATAAATGTACTGGCTTTCTAACAATTCAAGGCAACGTTAAAAGTAACATTATGGATATTCAAGTCTAGCCACACAATTTGAAAACCGAGATTTGGCCGCAAAATCTAGTTTGGTCTCAAAGCAGGTGTTCTTAAGTTTGCGGTCGTTGCTCCGTGTCGCATTATGCAATAAATCCCACTAACTTACTGAGCAAACTCCACCTCAGTGGAAATGTTTTGTTTCAAGACAAACCTCGCTCTTGCAGATCAACTAGATGAAGTTAGACAAATGAAAGCTGAGGGTAGATGAAAAGATTTATTAATGACTGAAGATTTTAGGATTAAAATGTGCATCTCTATGCTAATTTAGCATTCAAAAACTTGTTATTTAGTTGAACATAGTTTAAAAATAAATATCCACTACAATAATTTGCCTAGAATAGAAATAATTAATTACAAATTTGCCTTGCGCTCTGAACGTTTTCATAAATAAACGTTGTTAAGTTACCAACATGATGTTAATTAGCAAATAGCTCTCGGCTATGATGTTATTACAATTACAATGATGTACGCGAAATAAATGCTTCTGGATTTATTAATAATATTCATGTGTGACATATTGTTAAACGTTCATACTACAGGGTTTTACATCAATAAAATAAAATAAATGGTTGTCTGGAAGAAATCGCCTTGAGCGATAAGACCGCCAATTGTTGTACATCATATAATTTGTAACTCATATGATTCTTTTCTTTTGTACTATTTTTGTATTAACAACGAAGACAATAAATAAATAAATAAAATATTTATATAAAGGTACGTGTCGAATATTAAATCTTGTAAGCTTACTAAACCCTCTAAGGTACTGCAAGCAATGCTTTACCATAAGTTTTTATTAAGTTTAGAAAAGACTGCATTAGTAACTGCGTTTTTAGGGTTCCGTAGCTAAATGGCAAAAACGGAACCCTTATAGATTCGTCAAGTCTGTCTGTCTGTCTGTCTGTCTGTCCGTCCGTATGTCACAGCTAATTATTTCCCAAACTATAAGAGCTATACTGTTGAAATTTGGTCAGTCGATGTATTCTGTGAACCGAATTAAGATTTTTACATAAAAATAGAAAAAAAACAATACATTTTGGGGGTCCCCATACTTGGAACTGAAACTCAAAAATTTCATTTTTTTTCATCAAACATATACGTGTGAGGTATCTATAGATAGGTGTTTAAAAATGATGTTGAGGTTTTTAATATCATTTTTTTCTAAACTGAATAGTTTGCGCGAGAGACACTTCCAAAGTGGAAAAATGTGTGTCCCCCCCCTCTTCTAAAATACTTCTAAAATAAGAGAGTGATAAAACTAAAAAAAATATATTTTGTACAGTACTACGCAAACTACCAACGAAAATTGGTTTAAACGAAATCTAGTGAGTAGTTTTTTTTTAATACGTCATAAATCGTAACACGCAATTTACCTTTCATCCAATCAATACACTAGTCTATAAACATCGATGAAAGTTACAACGAATTACAAGAACTTTTATATGGTGTTACTTGCTGATACGGAACCCTTCATGGGCGAGTCCGACTCGCACTTTTTTTTATTAATGAAGAATTATATTTGTTTCGCAAATAAATCTTTCACTGATATTTTTACTTGACAGCTTAATATTTTTACATTAAGATACTCTAAGTTCGGCAGTGATTCACTCCCGTGCCTCGGGGAGCACGTTAAGCCATCGGTCCCGGTTGTAAGCAATATCTATGGCAATCGTTATTGGGATGTCAGGGCCCTCAAATTTACTGACAACTAGTTCAACCTCCGAATTTCAGTTCTCCCTTAGGGTTGTGGAGGTCCGATGCCACTCGCTCCGCGGAAGAACTGATATTCAGGTAAAACTGGTTGAACTAGTAGCTGCCCCTAATAATATTATGAATAAGCATTTTTGTGTCCATAAAACTTATTTCAATAGTAAAATTTAGCTTTTCCAAATTTTTTTCGCTAGTCAAAACTTTACTGAAGACATTATTTTTTATCAATGAAAATGAGAAGGTTTATCCTAACTAATCCTTACCAACGTTAAGAATGCAAAAGTAACTCAATCAGTATGTCGAGCTTTCACGCTAAAATTATTGAACCGAATGAAATTTTCTACACATACATGTACTTTTTAAGCGATGACCGACATTCACGCGATGGCGCGGGCGAATGCTACTTTACAATGAAATAGCTACAATATTCTTACATCAACAACTTTTAACAGTCTACTGTTGGACATAGGCTTATCTCTAGATAAATATTATGTCTATTTATAAGTGACAGATATGCCCAAAGAGTTTTTTAGTAGAAGATGAAATCGAAGATCATAATGTGGAGGAACGGGAATAGTGTTCCTCCAACGCAAAGGGAGGATCCTCCGAGCAGGCGAGATGATCATGCCTGGCGGGCCACTGCCAAACAGTTGATGTTGGGATGTTGTATATATGCTAATCGACGCGAGAATGTCACTTTCAGGATTGGTAGTAACTCCATATAGATCGTTA
This sequence comes from Phragmatobia fuliginosa, assembly GCA_932526445.1. Taxonomy (NCBI): domain Eukaryota; kingdom Metazoa; phylum Arthropoda; class Insecta; order Lepidoptera; family Erebidae; genus Phragmatobia; species Phragmatobia fuliginosa. Next base: position 1,022,732 of record OW052065.1, read on the forward strand.
TGTGTTTTCTTTGTAGTTCAATGTTTCTTCGGTAGATGGCGCTGTTGTATGTTATTCGCTTGCGCTGTATGTGGAAGTCGCCACAAAAACAATTTCATGTCTTATGATACATAGAATAATTGAGCAAGTGGCCTACCTAGTGGTAAGAGCCTGCCGCCCATGAACACATTTTACTCCAAAGTGCCAACGTGCGTCAAACTACTCTACCCTATTATATTTCATATATATATTTATTTCATTTTGTCTCCAGTTTTGCTATGAAGGAAAGTGGATTTATTGTATTTTCAACTCCTTTATTTTTCTTTTAATAAATTGCGTTGCAGTTCCAAGACACTTTAACTTTTCCTGAGACTTCCCAAGCGTCCTGGTTCGATGTGTTCTTGACCAGTGCTGTTCATTACTGGAGTTACATTAGTAGGAATGTGGGCGAGATCAGTCCTTATCTATCCTAATCATTTCTATAGAAAGAAAGAAAATGCTTATTAAATTGCCTTATTGGTCTAGTGGTAAGGGTATGCGACTGACGATCAAGAGGCTCCGATTTCGGTTCCCAAGTTGGACCAAATGATTGTATGATCTGCAAGTATTTGTTTCGAAGTTCGGGTATTTTCTATGTATAATATGAATCTATTTACAAAAACAATAATAGGTATGAATATCAGTTGTCCAGTACTCATAGTACAAGCTCTGCTTAGTTTGGGACTAGATGACGTTATGAGTCGAATGTCCGGAATATTTTTAGTTACCATACTTCACAAAAAAATTACACTTAAAGATGTTCTTTGAACCTATTTAAGTCATTGTCAGAAAATAAAATGTATATTAAGTTTTGAAATCGATAAAACGAGACTAAGAATAAAATCAAATGTCGATACGTAACGAGTAGGAACGATTAGTTTCTAACTCAATATCAAGATTTTCACACAGCGTCTAAGATTTTCCATCTTAAAGTTTCATTCGTTCGTGAACACACTAATGGGAAACTTGCAAGACTGCCGAGTGGCTCAAAGCATAACTTCGCCAAGTATGCGAGAATGACACCTTAGGACCCGAGTAGAGCCCGGGTTTCAAGATGGTGGAAGGTTGCGAAGAATTTCATTTAAGCTAGTTTTATTGTCCAACAGTTCAGATCCGATTTCAAAGACTTATCCTTAAAACCTCAACCTTAAAAGGAACGGATTATATTTAACTGATTGACAATATTGAATGATAAGAATAGGAATCAAGCAATAATAGTAGTACTTTGTTATGAGAGAGCTAAATACACATAGGTACTAAGACTTTATTCATTTTAAATTGTCAATGATACATTTATTCCAGTAGTAAATAAAAAATCGTAGCCTTTCATTCGCAACGCATAGCTCAGATAATGAACATACTATTACTCGTTATCAGTAAAATAAATACATATTTTTAAACAGCATGAAGACATATTGTGAGGCAATATACAGCGTCATCTTCTTCTTCTTCTTTTGATGAGATGGCAATCAGTCGAATAATATCAGCTATTTCTGTCAATATCAAGAATTTTAAAGTTTTAAGTTCAGTTAAGTAAAATCGTCATCGTAATAAAATTAACTATAAAAATATGGTTAAGGTAAAATGGGGACCCTCTTTCAAAAAAAACAGAAAACGGATCACAGCGTCACCATCGGCAGAAAAGAACATTAAAATGTTTCGTTCCAAAATCAAATTTGTTTCGTTCAACAATTATCACGTAGTTTAGATGTTTAGCCTTAAAACATGTCAAGCAAAGCTTAATCACCAAACGTGTCAAACATTATAGAGTTATAATTATTACTAGTATCTTGAAATGCAATGCTTAAATATACTTGAAATATATTTGAAACTCGTAAGCGACTCTTAACGAATTGATAATTCGATCTAGCTTGGTCGATCGAGTTTTCGTGAGTTTTTCTTTATTACTCTTAGCATTGTTAGCAACATCTATACTATTCTTTCAGTAACACTCAGGTAATTGATGGTTCATACTCCAACACGGCAATACTACAACTACTTGTAAGAATAGGCGTCATTGTTAAACAATAAAAAGCGGCCAAGTGCGAGTCGGACTCGCCCATGAAGGGTTCCGTAGTTTGTTCGATGTTTTAATAATAGTGTATTTATTGAATGAAAGTGAAACTGTGGTTCACGATTTATGACGTATTAAAAAAAAACTACTTACTAGATCTCGTTCAAACCAATTTTCGGTGTAAGTTTGCATAGTAATGTACATCATACTTTTTTTTTAGTTTTATCACTTTCTTATTTTAGAAGTTACAGGGGGGGGGATACATTTTACCACTTGGAAGTGTCTCTCGCGCAAACTATTCAGTTTAGAAAAAAATGATATTAGAAACCTCAATATCATTTTTGAAGACCATAGATATCCATAGATACGTATGGTTTTGATGAAAAAAAAAATCGAGTTTCAGTTCTAAGTATGGGGACCCCCAAAAATTATTGTTTTCTTTTATTTTCGTGTAAAAATATTAATGCAGTTCACAGAATACATCTACTGACCAAGTTTCAATAGTATAGCTCTTATAGTTTTGGAATAAAGTGGCTGTGACATACGGACGGTATCTGTCCGTATGACAGACAGACAGACATGACGAATCTATAAGGGTTCCGTTTTATGCTATTTGGCTACGGAACCCTAAAAATGATAATCAAGCTAAGCTCGGTCGCCCAGGTACTAATGAATTATTTAAAAACATATATAAGAGGATGTATAGTGCATCCTCATTAAATGAGTTACCTACTTTCATTGTATCTTCCCACACCAAAATCTTTATAAATTTAAAAGTGTCGACGAGCATATTCTAGTGCTCACACTGAATAAAACCTTGTGGAACTCCAGGTACAAAGGATGAGTAAGTTTGCGAATGCATTGTTATATGGCAGAGTTTTAAAAGATTAATGTTAATGAGGGATTTTGTGTACCGTTTTAATGATGTTGCAATTAGAAAACCTTGTTCGGAACATAGTGGGAATATGTCAGACAAAGTGTGTTATTTTCATCGCTTGTGGGAAGATAATCTGTGGACGGGATACAAGACTTAGTAAAAGCAGATTCTTGTCTTACTTAGTTTAATAATTGCTCTATTGTTATTACTAAGTTTGGTGAATAACATATTATCGTTATTCACCAAACTATATACAATATTGTATTTGAGTCATTGAAAAATTGTGTCTTTGTGGTGTTTTTTTTTTAATAATTAAGCACTTTTTTATATTAGCCCTCTTCTTCTCTCCTGCTAATCTTAGTTGCATTTATTCTATATGTAAACACCTGTATACATTATGAAATGCAATAAAGAATTGAGAATTTGTTACGTAAACCTACAATTATCACAAAGTAGAATCTAGTAGCACATCTTAGAACTCTATTATCACTTTTCTCACACACTTTATTATATTACTCGTAAAGTATTAGTGGTGTAACAATTTTGTACCAAGAATTTCTCGAAAATAAATTCCGAGCAATTCTTTCAAGCACACTCGTGAACACTGGTTAAATTTTAAAGCAAAATGTCTTCGCCGTACAACGGAGCCCAGGAGTAATTTTAAAACGACTTGGGGTATACAAACCGATTTTAACACAAACCTTATCTTAAGATTAAATTCTGCAGAACCAAAACGGTGGCGAGGCGATAGATTTCCCAAAGGATGACAATGCTTAGTAACTATATTATGTACCGCTTTCAAAGCACGTGGATCCTCTATTGGCGTGAAAATAAAAATACTTTTCAAGAGATCACGTATAGCACGAAAACTTTTCTGAATTTTTTTTCAATTTGAAAGGTTTGGTTTATATTTTGAGATCGAAATGCATCGGGGAAGAAACAGGTGTGAGCTGTTTGTCTGAATCCTACTCATATTATAAACGCGAAAGTTGGTGAATATGTATATTGTTAGAGTCCAGAAGTGAAAAATAATAAAAATAATTATAATTCTAAACAATTTACTTTAATTCTAAACAATTTATTTCATTAATTACAAAATAATCTTAGAAATGCAATTAGACACAAACAACCGTTAATTAAGTAACGAATCTAAACAAATTACAGTTAGATAGACAGCAAGGGCGGTCACATAGGGCTGTACTAGCTGTTAGACAGTTTTCCTCGCACCCACCGCAATTCAGACAGTACTAACTTGTCAAAGACAGCTTTCCACATCTGTTAACAGAGTAGTACTAATTGTCCAAAGACAATGATCCACACTCCGCGACGCATTCGTCAGAAATGCGTACCGATACAACAGATCACTCCTATTTATAACCAAGCGCAGTGAAGTGATGGCGCCACAAAAATGACAACTACCGCCGTTGTGGCTTATACGGCCTCTCCTGACACCCTGACGTCCTCGGCAGGTCCGGATGACCACACTTCTTCATTGTTCTCATTCGCGGTTACTGGAACATGTACAAAAATAAAAGTTTATTGGACGCCTCTGTAAGTACATCATCGTCCAATTGGTCAGTTACTAAAAACAGTTATCAAATTTAGCGTAAACAGTTAGAGTTAACGAATAGTTTTACAAGATAATAACAGTTAACACGAATAAGAAAGGTTCGAACCTCCAAAGAAAAGAGTGAAAGATTATTTATAATCCGCGCCAGATTAGAAACAAACAGTCACTGTTAGATACATTTAAAATAAAACTAGAAACGTAGTACTAACACAAGAGTAGACTTCAGCATGAAGGTCTACCGTTACCATAAGAACCATAATATCATAAGAACAGTTATCATAAGTGTGTGTCTTAAACATTTAAACTTAAAATTAACAAGACCACGAGTTTGGGGCTGGTTACCCTGTCCATGGGCCTTAAACCTCTCTCATCAAGACCACGAGTTTGGGGCTGGTTACCCTGTCCATGGGCCTTAAACCTCTCTCATCAAGACCACGAGTTTGGGGCTGGTTACCCTGTCCATGGGCCTTAAACCTCTCTCAACAAGACCACGAGTTTGGGGCTGGTTACCCTGTCCATGGGCCTTAAACCTCTCTCATCAAGACCACGAGTTTGGGGCTGGTTACCCTGTCCATGGGTCTTACCTCTCTCAACAAGACCACGAGTTTGGGGCTGGTTACCCTGTCCATGGGTCTTAAACCTCTCATCAAGACCACGAGTTTGGGGCTGGTTACCCTGTCCATGGGTCTTACCTCTCTCAACAAGACCACGAGTTTGGGGCTGGTTACCCTGTCCATGGGTCTTACCTCTCTCAACAAGACCACGAGTTTGGGGCTGGTTACCCTGTCCATGGGTCTTAAAATTATCTCAGGAAGACCACGAGTTTGGGGCTGGTTACCCTGTCCATGGGTCCATTCCAATATACACACCTCATGCTCTCCACCATCCGCCATACATTGCACCACACCTCACGCACACGGGGATCAGGCCGAAGATTGCGTCTCGTACACACGGTGAACAGGCGGAAGGTTGCATCTCGGGCACACGGAGAACAGACCGCAGGTCCGCTTATCACTGAGCGGCATGCAGGACGCAAGTCCGCACCTCGCAATACAGCGAGCAGGCCGCAAGTCTGCGCCTCACCAGGCAGCAGCAGACACCAGGTCACAGCCCGGGCTCGGCTCGCGTAGACTGCACCTTGCACAGTGACGAGGCTCTCAATGCATCGTTATCATCTAAGGAAAGCATGAAAAATTGCATTAGTTTTGAATACGGTATTACTTTAACGTCACCAATATGCTTCATTATCGTCATGAATAATCAGAGCTTTTAGAAGGCGATACTAGCAAGCAAAGCTTTTAGGATATTTAAAAATAACAGTGCCCTCAGTATGTACGCAGTAATATCGTCAAGAATGTTACTAACTTTCGCATATCTCTCAGGACGCAAGACCCGGAGGATGTCAGAAAATGTTACAGAAGTCTCACGGTACTCGGTTAAGGATGTTCCCAATAATCGCAAAGCTCTTAGGATATGATACCGGGTCACCAGTTTTGGTTATGTCTGCAGCTTGACGATTGTCGTCAAGCAAACCCGAAACATGTCCAAGTATGCCCACGCAGTGAATTCGAGTTCAGACTAATTGCCCTCAAAGTCATTTTATGAACCAGGGCTTGTCCGACAGGTGTCGTTCAATCACTTACTGTAATAAGCCACCGTCTGCTTATAGTCGATCGTCTCGAGTCTGTAGTTAAACCTTACCATTTTAACCTTTTTACCTTTCTGCTACGGCGGCCAGTCCCAATGGTGAGCAACCAAAAACACAGTAGACACTACAGCACGCAAGTACTTGTCTAACACAGGTGTACGCCTTTGGTTCGATGAGACGGCCACCCAACATGACCCGAAAGAGATCAGGCGTAGGACCGTCGACTCTTTGTACTCATTCGAGTCACGGAGCGTTGACCACAACTTTTAAACTTCGGGCCGTAACAAGCATATCTATAATTAGAAGTACACAGTATTATTAGTTATTGTTTGTTCAACCCAGAAATCGAACCTATATTGACCCAACAAAGCAGTCGAAACCATCACTGGTACTGACGTTTCAATAAGTACCTCTGTCAGGAAGAAAGATCACAATAACCTGAGCTGGCTCGTAACGTGCTTATGAACATGTTATTAATCTTGATCCTATATGAATGTCAGACCTTTACGATCAAGTTTGCTACAATGATTTTGTGTATGATCTTAAAATTTAACACCTGAAATAGCCAGTCAGGCATGAGGATTATCTTTCCGGAACACTAATTGGTACTCTCACAATGACTAGTGCTTAAACCTCATTTTAGCTCGGTCTAACCTGACCATTAATCATTATTGTTACACAAACAACATAACATAGTTCATTTAATACCTGACACTAGTGAGGGTATTTAAAACCTTTCATAATGTTTCTATAACATCAAGAATAGCATGCTTAAGTAGACGTACTATTAAGATCGATAGACATGCAGTCTTTACCGGTATCAATACTTTGCATTTCGATAAACATTAAAACATAACTAACAAACGATATGTTTTGCTTTATCATAAGAGATCTTTCTTTAACATTTACAATTTGTTGTTGATGTTGTGTAAAACCTATTAGATTACATTTAAAATATGAAGTTTTAGTTTGGAGTCCAGTATAGAAGGTTCATAGAAGTTTCTTTACTTTTTTTTTTTTCTTTGAACCATTAATAACAAGTGAAGTCACTTTCGTACTACCTACTCTGAACTATTAAATAAATTTAACATCATATCTTTAGAATTTAAACATTTACCACTGTTATAACGCTTCATAGATTTTACAATAACAGTGGACTAATGCAATCACCAGTAAATAATGTGACATAGTACATCTACCGGCGGATGATAAGAGTTCCTCAAGCTGTTTTAAATAGGCTCCGTCAGGACTAGCTCTGCTGTCCACGCACCCTTTTGCCGTATTGTGAATAGTTACATCACACGTTTATATACTCCCGATTTATTTGCTCTCACCAACCACCAATATAAAAGAATAGCCCATTCATCGAATTATCAAAATAAAAATTAGAAATGTAATTGATCATCAACTATTTCTTGTTGTCATTTTTTTTTTTTTTGATCATCCCTACTATTATTACTATTAAGTGCGAAAGTAACTGTCTGTCTGTCTGTTACGTTTTTACGCCTAAACCGCTAAACCGGTTTTGATGAATTTTGGAACTCAAATAGTTTAGAACCTGAGAAAGGACATCATACACGCGGGCGGAGCCGCTGGCTAAAGCTAGTTGTTTAATAATGGTCATTTCAATTTTTAAATTTACGGAGAAACATCTAGTAACTTGGTGTACACACTAAATTGTTATAATCTGACAAGTATCTATTTTTCGTTTCCATAAATAAAAGTTAAACAGATTAATCACAACGTGTGTGGGTATTATGTCCCGTCACACTTGCTGTGTCAGTGTAACATTTTAAGTAAATGGATAAAAGTTGCTTGACCTTTAAGTAATAAGTTCGGGTTGCATTAGGCAGCCACTACAACTGCTATTATTCATCATTCCTTCGTTAAAAATAGTTCGTAACCATAGCAAAGAACGCCTACTTGATTATGCACAGGTGGGGTAGTTACAAACATTCGTTTGAGCGCTATTCACTATTTACGTTATACCAAATATTCGCAATAAATGCGAAAGTAACCGTTTGTTACGCTTTCACGCCAAAACCACTGAACCGATTGTGATGACATTTGGTATAAAGATAGAAACATACACGCGGGCAATAGCTAGTACCAAATATTCGCAATAACAAAAGGTATGAGATGAGGTCATTGTTAAAACTAAACCAACTACTTAAGCCCTTTTGTTAAGAGTGTGCTGCGCGAACAAAAAACGTCGAGTTTAGGTATTTACGAGCAGAGTTGTGCGGCAGCGCCGCTAGGCAGCACCGTTGCCGCTTCCTACGTGAAACATTTTATATAAGATATGTAAAATAATTGTACAGAGTAGGCTCCACACAGAGTAATACATATCTCCTAAATATTCAGTCGCTATTTATGAAAGTTTTGTTTAAAAGTAATAATTTCTAGAATCTATAAATCATCATTTTCATAATCAGCCTATCGAAGTCCACTGCTGGACATAGGCCTCTCCCATTGCACACCACTCTGATCGATTTTGGACTTCTCACATCCAGCTCCTGTCAATATAAATATATCATCTATACAGGATGTCCCAGAAAGAATGGGTAATCCTAAAGCACTTAGTAGTATAGCTATCCGGCGTACAAAAAAAAACCCAAAAAAAAAATCCAATTGTTGCCCAAATTTTGAAGTTATCTTATTCCTCACAAACAATCTTATTAGAAATGCAGTAAATAGTATGAGTGCCTATTATACTTTTTTGGAAAAAAAATCACATGAAATTTGATCAAAAATAAATTATGTCAAAATTTTAGATTTTTGTGAAAAAAATGTGTATGAAAAACTAAGCAGCAACTATATTTAAAAAAAATAGTATAATACATAATTTTATCCATAGAGAGAAAATTAAAGCTTCCTTTTTAGCGTAGTAAAGGTAGTGTGATAATGTTATTTCACTATTTACTACCTGAGTGTGGCCGAAGTAATTTTTTGTTAATAACGAGACAGAGATAGGTGAATAAATTCAGTACTAAAGTACAGTGTAAGCGAGCGAGAGAAGATTATATTATTATTACATTGTACCTTATCTCTCTCGCGCCATGGCACATAACAATGGCAAGTATTTGGTGTGTCGCTTGACTTGTTCGGTATCGCATGTGCAGTTCTCTGTAATTGTCAATCAGTGTTAAAACGACGATTTCTGGCTAAACAGCCAGAAGTCATCGTTATAACTAAGAGTCCAATGATTTCATTGGACTCTTCGTTTTGCTCACTGATTTGGACTTTAGTTTGGTGATTTTACGACGACTTGGCTTGTATCTGGACTGGTTTCGTGTATCAATATTCCGCGTATTCAATATACGGCACAAGAATACGCAAACATGCACTTTATTTACGGTGAATGTAGAAGTAGCGCAAGTGCTGATGCATTCCTATATAGGGAAAGATACCCTACAGCGCGTCATCCAGATTACCACGTATTCATAAGAGTGTACAGATGTTATTCGGAAGGTAGAATGCATAGGTGGTACGAGCACTGGGAGAATAGCTATGACAAGGGGTCCACATCTTATAAAGCCCCTTTTACATGTTTTTTTTTCCAAAATTGGAGGCAGTGAGACGAAGCTTCCGCTCCTGAAGCAATTCCATCGAATCAGCTTGTAATACAGTGCGCCGTTCAAGTGCGTGACGATCCTCATTGGATAGCTGTAACAGTATTTTTGCCATATGCGTAGAGTTATCAAAGTTGAAATCGGCTTTACTAAAATCAGGCCTTGGGCAAGTTTCACCATAGTCTTTATCACCGATGTCTGTATTGCTGTTGATAGAAAATGATTTTGTAAGTCTGCATTTTAAATTTGCTATTCGTTTGGTATTACGTCTCATCTCTAACCTTTTAATTTGTCGATTGGGACTTTTCAGAAAAAAATTCTTGCTAATGTATGTTTGTGGAATTTCAGGATTAAATGAAACAACAGATGCAGCACACCATCCTGAGTATGATTGTCTAAGTGAATAGTTTATTCGCCATTAAATTTTTGACATTTTTAATCAATCGACAAAGTATTTTCATTATGGTGGCAAAGACCGGATCTGATTTTATTTCACCAAATACGTTTTTATCAGTTTGATGGCCTTCATTTATGAGGATGTACTTGCAAAAATAAGACTTGCACGAGTTGTGATCGCGGAAAACGTGAATAAATAATAATAATAATAATAATAATAATATTTATTTCACACCAGACATAACATTTTGATAGTACAAAGCAAAAGAAGTACATACTTTGGCAGTTTGTGTATGTAAGTATACACGTTACAGGAACTGCTTCCCAAACTAGGCATAGCCTGTATTTTGGGAGGCAGTATTTAGTCATCAAATGCATTGAAAAGGCCTTGTTTTAAATCTATGACTTTTTCAGCGAAAGATTTTTCATTTTGAGAATCAATGTGATTTATGGCACCTTTCACGGATCACCGTAAGCGAAGCACGTTTTGAAGCTGTATTTTTGGCATTTTAATTGGTAACATGTCTTTCTTGATAATTCAACTAGTCTTGTACAAAAGTTTCTGAGGAGGTGGTTAGAGCACTCTATCTTTTCGACAATAAGTGCGGCATACGGTTTGGTGTCCAGAATATTTTTGTAGGTGCTGGAATCACCATCAGCTATGAGTTTAGAATAAATAAGACCTTGAGTTGCTTTTGAAGCCTTCTACTATGACAGTTGACTACATACCGCTAGATGAAAGAGTGTAATTTTTATATCATACATGCTCAGGTACTTCAAGTTTGCGCTTCTGAGCTCGCCCGCAGAACATAGAGTTTTTATTTTTAACAGTCATGTATAGAACTTTTTTAGTTTGTAGCCAATGATATCTGTAGCTCCTGACAAAGTCGTATAGTTTTTCCTGTATGACCTCTTACTCCAATACGCATCAGATACAACTGTTCTCATCGTGTATGTACGCTATCTGCATTAACGTCACCATTTTTTTCAGCCAGTTCAAAATTTTTATTTTGTTGCTTCCTGTATGCTATTTTCTTTGGCCAGTTCCCAGAGTTCACATACTTAGCATGACATTTGGCATAAAAATGTTTTGACATGCAGGGTATATCAAGAGAAGTTGTGACTTGCTCCAGGGCACTGAATCCCATACCTATATACTTAATTATTCACGATATTTTGATTGAGTGCAAGTTCCTTGCTGTTTCTAGGTTTTCTACAATTTTCCAATCTTAATTTTGCATCACACATATAGGAATGAAAACAATTTCTATATTCTCTATTAATTTTTAAATTACTGAAGTTGCAACCAAATGGAGAGTTGTGGTGAGTAAGTTCTTGGTTCAAACAGGTACCCGAATTGTGGCTTTGCTTTCATTCGTGTTTTCCTTTTCTACTATAAGTTCTTTCTTGACCATAAGATTACATGTAACCTCAAAAATATAGGCCTATAATAATAAAGTGAGTTTGATAAGAGTAGATACTAGATGGTGGCCTTCACTTCTGGATTCTGTTCATGCTTTCCATCAGGCAGGGCAGAGTCATTTTGGCAGCTAATATAAAAAAAAAAAAAAAAAGATACCTTTGATTAAATACATGTTTATAATCAAAGGTAAATATTTACGTTTTGAAGTTTTCTACCGTCTTGATTACCCGATGATTTGCCAAAGGCAGCCTGCGATAAAATTAATGTAGTTATTAAAGAAAGGACAGAGGAGACATTGTAAAGTTTATAATAAATCTAGCAACTGACGAATAATTGTGAACGGAACATTGAATTTACAATAAAATTATAACAGTAACATTAAACATACCTGTTTGAGATATTTACCTATTTGCGTTTGTACGTTTGTATTGTGTTTCGTACATTTGTTGCTCTACGTTCGCACTACTCTGTACATGATTCGACTCGACATTTGATTTTTTTCCAATTTTCTTATTTGCCAGTAAGTATAACCAATGACATATAGACATGATACACAATACAATACTGACATAAGTCTAAAAAAAACTTCAAAACAAAATCGATCTCATTAATATTAGTAATTAGATCCATTCTGCTTTGAAGTTTTAGACCTAGTAATTTAATTAGAGCAATGTTTTTTTCAGCGCAATGTGCAATGTGCATCAGGCGTTTGTGTTAAAAATTGAAAAGTCGTAATATTTTTAGATTTATACTTTTAAATTAAATTATACAACGCGGATAACCTGCACGATGTAAATACAAATATTGTCATATGAAAATTATTGTTCTAGACGTAAAATCTACTATCTTTTCGAAGAAAAATGTTTTTAAGATTTCATCTGACACACAACATATATGTATCGTTTTTTAATTTCATATGTATCTGTTTCAAATTCCAACTTGCCTCAGTTCTTGTTCAAGGATCAACCTAAACTATACAAATACTTTTGATGTATTTAATTAATGCAGCGCATAGTACTACTGATTTGAAAATACGTCAAATTCCACAATTTCGTGCAGTACCTTCTTAAGCCACAGCTTTGCATCAGCCCTAAGGCATTTTCGTATACGCGCCAAACAGTCCATTTTTTCATCATTTTAAATTGCGCACACAATTCACTTTTGTACACTACATATCAAAATTATGTGAAAATAAATCACAACTCAACATGTAATATGATTTGATCTTACCAGTACAGCGTCAAGCACAACTCACAAGTTTTTCTTAACTGAACCTTCTAACCTTCTCTCATTACCGTGTCGGCACTGGTGGACCACATTGTACACCTTGTACATTGGCACGGATGCAGTTTCCATCGCTTAGCACAATGTTTACTAACTGGAAAGAAAGCGTTATACACACGAACACACATGTGGTACAAATACCCTCATTATTTTATTAAAATAATCGTTTTAAAACCGTTTGTAATTGACACTAAAAACCAAATATAGAAGTCGTCACTTCCTTTACGATTTTTATATTTGCTATGTTTTGACTTTGTTTTGATTTTTGACTGATTTAGTTTTGATTTTTGACTTTGATTTAGAGCGGATAAGAATATCACAAAAGTCGGATTCCCTTATTAAAAATCACAACGAAAACTGAATTTCGATAGCGTTCAAATGAGCACTAATAGTGTGCAATGCCTTTTTTTTTAACGAACGATCGCGTTTATCGTTCCCGGGACCTCTGCGGCGAATCACTGCGTATATTCACTTTGGTTCTATATGACAGCGCGATCTATTGTGCATTTGTCAATGCTCTCTATCGTAAGACACACCTAGACAATGAAGTATAGGCAAATTAAATGAAAATATCTAACTAAATGTCGGTAGTTGATCGTTTCCCAAATATTGAAAATTAATAATTTGTGAACGTAGATCGATCCAACTTCTGATGTTAGAGTCCAGAAGTGAAAAATAATAAAAATAATTATAATTCTAAACAATTTACTTTAATTCTAAACAATTTATTTCATTAATTACAAAATAATCTTAGAAATGCAATTAGACACAAACAACCGTTAATTAAGTAACGAATCTAAACAAATTACAGTTAGATAGACAGCAAGGGCGGTCACATAGGGCTGTACTAGCTGTTAGACAGTTTTCCTCGCACCCACCGCAATTCAGACAGTACTAACTTGTCAAAGACAGCTTTCCACATCTGTTAACAGAGTAGTACTAATTGTCCAAAGACAATGATCCACACTCCGCGACGCATTCGTCAGAAATGCGTACCGATACAACAGATCACTCCTATTTATAACCAAGCGCAGTGAAGTGATGGCGCCACAAAAATGACAACTACCGCCGTTGTGGCTTATAATATATATTTGTTTCACGCAAAAACTACTAAACGGATTTTGATAAAACTTCACAATAATATGGCTCACATATCAGAATAACACATAGGCTACTATTTACTGCGATAACCGAGATATATGCGGGCGGATCCGCGGGCGAAGGCTAGTAGGAAATAAAATAGTCATAATGATAATGCTGAAAGTGGAGTTTAATTCTGGTAATTTGAATTACTTTTTTTATTATTTTGGTATTGTTTACAGATTTCATGTACACAGATATCTTTTAAAGTATAATTTTAAAATAATTAAGGGGTTTCTCGGTCCGAAAGCTGGACGTCTCTCTGTCCGATAGATATCGCAACAAATAGTTGGTCGACAGTAAGCCAAAGTAACCGATATAGCCCGAAGAACGCGTCTGAGCCTGAGCTGAAGTGGAAGTGGGCCAGTCATGTCTCCAGCTAAGCGCCGGAGCCAAAATAGTCTAGAGTGGAGACCGCGATTAGGTAACGGTGTCCTGCGCCACGATGTACCGACGATTTGGAGGCGGTTGGATGCGAACTGCCATAGACCTGGATGGTTGGTACTCACTTAGGGAGATCTTCGTTCAGCAGTGGACGGCGATAGGCAATGTAAGAGGCTCGTTTACAGCATTGAGTTGTCACAAACTGACGATGGTAAAGACATAACGAATATTTTTCACTATTAACAACTACTACTATTTATTAATACTTCGTTAAATGGCTAGCGTTTTCTGTTATATGTAAACCTACCAAAGGACCTCTACCCTGCCTGATGGAAAGCATGAGCAGAACTCAAGGCTAGTGCTCACCATGGTCATTGCGAATGCACAAAACACAAGGATGCAGCATTTCCCATACTATAGCGGCTAATTATGGGTTGGTCTTCTATGAAGCTGACATCAGCGATGCTCTTGGGAGCTATCTCACACGACAACTGACTTCAACATTGACTTATCTCTAAGTTTGGTGAAAGAACTTACCCATATAGTCATTCGCAAGGATGGGTTAAAGTTATCAACAGTTTTTTTTAAATAAATCTTCTTTATCGTCCAAATGAAACTATAGATTGAACTGTACTCATAAATTGTAAGAGTACTCTTGAGTTTTCCTACAGATTTGTGACAAAGTTTCGTGTTCAGTTTACGGTCACTGCCCTTTCACATGTCACCGTTATCACATATTGTGTGTAATTTACTTTCCCGTATCTTTTATTTTCAGATAAATCTAAGGGAACAATCGGTTCGTCGACCCAACACGAAGACTAGACGCACTCAGAAAACAACTTTGATTAATTCGCAAAATGTATGCTTTGCTAAACGCTAGTTCACTTTTAGTGTGTAATAAATTTTAAATTAGATATTTGCTTATGTTTGCTATTTCAACTGGAGTGAATAAATATGAAATAAAGTAACTTTATAGCAAATTTACTGTCGTCTTATTAGCGTATTTATATTTTATTTATATATTATATATATATGTATATATTGTATAATTATTAAAATTAAATTTTAAAAGTCTCCGTAGTTTCTAATTTTGAACATGATATTGTATATTGATAGTGGTCGCGGGTTATATGTTGCCAGCTGAAGTTCTCTTCTTTACACGTCTTGCACAAATCATTATGCACAATACGTTTATAATTGTTATCCATAATTTACTCATCCTAAATAAGCCAAATATTTGTCAAATAAATATTGGAAATAAGAAAATTTAGGGACAGTTTTAAAGTTATTTAACACTACATGTATATCTAACGGATATATATTTATTTATGACACTTAAAACCGAAATCCATAGATATTTCAATGAAATCTAGAAATTAGTCTATCAGCAAGCGGTAAAACCGGTCCTTATTAAACTAAATTAGATTAACTTCAGCATATTATGCAAATATATGTTTTATTCTCTATTGATAGAAGTCTATTCTGTGAACTAGTCTATCTTATCACGGTACAGCTAACCAAACTGTACGTGCAGAATTGGATACGCTTTTCGAAGCACTTTAAGGGTTCATTCACACTGTATGTTGATTTTAACTGCTATGCTTATTTTTCAACGATAAGAAGATAAGTGTTCCTTTCATGTATTAACTGTTTCTATCATTCACGTAAAAAAGAAGATCATAAAAAGATTTTTTGTTAACATACTTCTTTGGACATTCAGATTTATGGTTAAATTAGAAGTTTAGTACAGTAAATTTTTCGAACATTTCGGACACCTTACATACAACATCGTGTAGTACCAAACTAAGTAGAGCTTATATTAAGAGTAAGTATTAGACAACTCATATAAATACTTAAACATACTGTTTTGCAAATGCATACATACTCCCAAAATTCGAAACAAAAATTAGCGGATCACACAAACATTTGGTCCGACCCGGGAATCGAACCCAAGACCTCTTGATCAGCGAGCATCTTGGTCACCCATCTAAATCTGACTACGCTAATTGATTCCAACCACTTAAGGCCACTCGGCTATAAGCGTTTCTATAATATAATTTAAAGAAGCGAGTAGTGCTGGTAGCACAGCTTGAATTAGCACTCTAGCATGGCTTCGACCTAAAGTGTCAGTAAAACGAGCCGGGTATCCAATCTCGTGGCGGATTTCTATCTCTCCTGTGAATGTCCACGAATCTAACACGATTACTGTGTGCGTGCTTCAATACAAATGCTAGTTTGTGAGTACTGTCGAAGATTTGCACGTATACTTACCATTTTGGGGTTTAATTTGTGATAATAATATCTTTATTGCAACAGAAAGTACAGTTCCTTCTCAAAGGCAAATAAACAAACCATTAGTTACAATATTAGACAATATAAATAGTTAGTTATGTTTGTGTGTCAGTGTGGGTGTTATGTGTGTGATTGTGTATATTTTGATGTGTATTTGAGGCTGTGTGTGGTGAGTGTGTGTGTGACATTATTTAAGGTTTCATTATTTCACTATATGTTGTAGGTATTCAACATCATCATATTTCAATTCCATAAGCCACAATTTAACGATTTGTTTCATTTTAAAGTTAGTTAAGTTTTTAGTTTTATAAATTAAATTAAATTCGTTATACAGTCTTGGTACAAGATTACTGTAGTGTTGCTGTGCAAATGTACTTGCTAACCTTGAAACTGGTCATTTTTCTATGTAAAGGTTTTTGTTATAGTATTGACAATAAAACTATGCCAATTAATATGAACGAAAATTATTTTCTTAACTTGCACTAAAATAGATAAGAGGAAAAGAAAGAAAGATAAATGTCCACAAAATAATATGAAAATTGGAGAATTAATACCACTACACAGAACAGGGGGACAGGAAACATAAAAGAGTGTTTACAACCTTGTATCACTGGAGTTGTAGCCATCTGTTACTAGCGGTAAACGAAATATTTATTTAAATTCAAAATAATAAAGAAGCATGGTCTCCTTCAAAAAGCATACAAAAATATTTCGAACATAATAAGTTAATCATTAACCATCCAGCAATATTTCACCATGTTAGCAAAATAATCGATTGTACCGCACCGTCAAATCGTATAATACCATCGACTAAAGTATGCGAACATACTGAGTGATAGTTAGTCTTTTTAACTCAATAAGATTAATTTTCTCGCCCGATAATCTAAATTCAAACAAAAAATATGTAGCCATTTATTTATCATCCATTTATATCAAAATCTTTTCATTTCTCCAGTAACTGGGAGCGCGGATGTAAGATTTTCTCATATCGGTGGATCAAAAGAATTCGCGCGCGTGCCTCTCCCCCACAAACTGTTCTTAACTAACTTTCAAAGATTTACAGATTTTCTTAACAAATTTCTGAAGCGACTAACTTTATTATAACTTGGCATATTCTTCTTAAGACTTGGCTATTGTTTTTGTGTCCAACTATTTTTGTTTTCTGACTTTAAGAGTCGTTTTCTCTAAGCGACATTTGTTTTGTGACCTTGCTATTTACGAAATGCCGTGTGATGTCACCCGACCTTGTCTACATCATCTTCAAATCATGATACTTGGCAAAAAATCACGAGTGTAGGCAGGATTTGCCTGACTCTTGAATTTGTGTTCTCTCAATCTAAGATTAATGAGAATGCGTACTGCTCATAGCCGTCTTCTGAAAGTTTATCATATAATTATAATTTAAATTAGGATTAAGTATACTGAAGAGCCTTAAATTCATAAAACCATAATGCTTCCTCCTCCAACAGTCGAATTTTGCTAGAAATTGAAATGAGCAAATAAGGTTCCTATGACACAACCTCATAAGATCTTTTTCAATTTAATTCTGAAATAACTTCGCTTGAAGTAGCTCAGTTTGACAGCAAATCACTTGAGAACTTGGAGCAAAATTCCTCACTTTCATTAGATAGTACTTCGGTCTCTATTAAGCCGACACACGGCAAGCGCGGACGTCGCCTTCTAACGGCTGGCTGGCTTCAGTGAAGCGGAGAAGAAAACCCATCCCGTCCATCTGCGGCCATACTCAAGCCCAGTCGCCTGTGCAATCAAACCGCCAGCGTGTGCTGGGCTGAGTCCTCACCGCAGTTGTGACAAGCGGGACTTGGTGAGTGTGTCTTTTTTTTGCGTGTGGAAACCCCTCCTGGCGTCCGGAGGTCTTTAGAAAGATGCAGAAATATCTCACTAGACTGTGTGCACTCATAATGAGGATGTTGGCCTATAATGTTGGATTCTGCTCTTGCTTTCCATCAGGCAGAATATAGACACTTTGGTTAACTTAAATATAGAAAAAGAAAACAAGACTTTGAGTTTAAATGCGCAAAGGAGGGTCCACCATATAAATACCAATAAAATTTTTTTAACCCGTATAGCGTATTCTGTAAAGAAATAGTTATAAAACGTTGTGGTACATTGTGTATTTTCAAAGTTAGCTTCACCGATGGATCTCAAGCATCTATTGTGTGCGTGGAGTGTAAATGCGTAATGTTTCTTAAGATAGACAGGAGTGACGGGGTTACACAAGATATTGTATAGTAAATAGGTTATTCGACGAAGATATAAACCACTTGACTTACTACGAAATTTGGAGATATGATCATATTTGCGTAAGCCGAGAATACGCCTAGTTCAGATATTTTGAGGTCTCTCAAGTTTATTTAATTGATGATCCTTAAGATATAAATAGCTAACGTCGGCTTGGCAGCGTAAATGTACAATATCAATTATAGGCGAAGAATCTATAACGTAGTGCTGATTAAGATACTTATTTGTTATTCATTTATTATTAGATTGCTTGATCGCAAGTAGCTCAATGAAACTGTGAAGAACATCTTGAAATAAACCTTATTAAATTAAATATTTCGGACATCTTACACACAATGCCATCTAGTCCCAAACTAAGCAGAGCTACTAGACAACTGATATAAATACTTATTTTTTTTTTTGTACATTGATACATATTTTACATAGAAAACACCCAACTCCGAAACAAATCAGTCACTCAAGCAGTCAGCCAGTAGTCAGTCGTGAATCTAATTGTCTGTTTCAATTCGTAGATCTAATGGAGAAGAACAAACAAGAAACTCCATGGACACTCTTTTCGATCATAGTTTTTACAATTTTTGGCTACATTGTTTTAGGCATTTTATAAAGGACATAGTTAAATGTGAGGATAATGTAACGATGCTAATATTTACACAGGTAGTGTCCAAAAATAATTAAACAATAATATAATGTAGCAGTTGTGAGATGACCAACCCCGACTAGCGACACCTGTATCACGGATCACGACCCGCTAAACACGCTACCGCCAGCAGGACTTTTGAGCGAGCATGACATATTCACAACCACCAGTCAAAAAACAAACCTATGCTACTAGTGACTGCAACTTCAAACCTCGTGTAGGAATAACTCATCTCTTCTCTTTATCTGGGTCTTTTTTGTGTCTGTATCATGTGCGAAAATATTCTCAATAATTACTAATCAATTGATGAAGTCTGTTGGTTTTCAATTTTAAGGACAAAACATGTAATGATTAGTTTAATATCATAATACCGAACTAGGCTCTAATCTGCGTAACAATTTGTAAATTACACTTTAACACGTTAATGATTGATTAATTAGATACCACAAACTTCATCCAAACTTTAACGTTGCGCCGTTGTCTATTACTATAAACGTACGAATCCTACTAATATTATAAACGCGGAAGTTTGTGAGTATGTATGTATGTATGTTTGTTGCTCTTTCACGCAAAAATTACCAAACGAATTTGGATGAAACTTTACAGTAATATAGCTTATATATCATAATAACACATAGGCTACTTTTTAGGGTTCCGAAGTTTATGACTCGGAACCCTTATAGATTCGTCATGTCCGTCTGTCCGTCCGTCCGTCCGTCCTCGACTTACCGTACAAACGGTAAGTGCTAGGAAGATGAAACTTTGCAAGAATATGTGTTGTAAGTACGACGAAAATATTTTTATTTGGGGTACCTCCCCTACACGTAAAGTGGGGATGATATTTTTTTCTCGCGGCTACTAAATCGTGTGGAGTATCATTCTTTTAAATTCAGATCTTTTAAAAAAAATAAAGGGCTTATAAGACAATTTTTTGATTTAGGTATCCGTTTGCGAGATATTCCACTTTAATTTAAAGGGCACTTTTTTGTAAAAACAGGGCGTCCCCCCCCTCTAAAAGCTAAACGGCTGGCTCAAAAAATTCTGCAAAAATTCGTGATGGTGGTCCATATAATGAACTTCGAAGGAAAACTATAACGGATTAGATGACTTTGTTAGTTCAGGAGTTATATAGGCTTAACTTCATACGTCGAAGAAAACGTCATACAAAATTAACGCATTATTACGTAAACATAACAATCTATTGGATACGATTTTAAATCCAATATGGGTGGCTGAGGAACCCTTTCTGTGCGTGGCCTGACAGGCACTTGTCCGATTTTTTACTGCAATAATCCAGATACACCATCTAGGCGTTGTTGAACAATAAGCAATGGTAACCGACAAAGCTCGGTTGCCCAGGTACTTCTTTTTTTAATTTCCTTAGTTTATATCCCATCAAAATCCCCTGATGCTTCCCGGTAAACACCGTAATCATTGCCATCAACATAAATATTTGATCACAATCTAAGCAAGAAAGGCTAAACAGATTATGCGGATAAGATCTTAATTTTTTGCCTCGTAACTTTAAAGGTTCTTGCAAATTTACGGTGAAGGAAGAGGTCTATCTTGAGGCATATCTTAATTAACAGAGGAAGCTTAACTTTGAGCTGGCTATGTAAATTTACTAAATACACTCGCTATCAATGAACGAGTATGACTATTTTCTATGAAATAACAGTGTCAGTTGCCTTATTTGGATTGGATTAAAATTTCTTAAGATAATAGTGGCAAAACATGTTGAAACCTTTCCTATTATTGTTATGTAATGAATGTTTTCGATAGATATGAATTTAACACACTAATACTAAATTCTAAGCCTAAGTTACTAATTGAAAGGAAGAGACCAATTAGCTTGAGAAGAAATATAGCTATAAACAAATATGTACCGCCGTAAACCAATAACTTGTACGATTATAATACCCAATAATGACAGAGGAAATACAAACATTGTGTGTTAAAATCGAGCAAGTGCGTGTCAGGCCACCCATAGAATAGGGTTCCCTAGTTATATGTACCTATACAATGGCAAGTGGAATTAAAATCGTGTTCACTAGATAATTGTTATGTTTTCCTATTATTTCGTTATTTTTGTACGAAGTTTTTCAAGTAAGCGTATTTCACAAGTTAGGCCTCTATAACTTTTGTACCACCAAAGCTAACTAACCCGTTATAGTTTTACTTGAAAGAAAGTTTTCAATACATGGACTATCCAATATCGACCACAGTGGTGTGCAATGGGAGAGGCCTATGCTGATGATGATGTCATCAGCCAGGTGATCATGCCTGGTGGGCCACTGCCCAACAGTTGATGTTGGGATGTTGTATATATGCTAATCGGCGCGAGAATGTTACTTTCGCGATTCAGGATTAGTAGTTACTCAGTATAGATAATTCCGTGTTGTCTTTGTAGTTCAGTGTTTCATCGGTAGATGGCGCTCTTGTATGTATTTCGCTTGCGCGGTATGTGGAAGTCGCCACACGGATACTTAAATAGTATGACCCGGGAATCATGTGTTTACAAAAATATACTAAGTATTTTAACAATCAATCTAGCTTTCAAATTACTAAACCCAGTACGACACTAGAGTTGAGTTAAAAAAAAAGATATACAAATGAATGTACCTAAGTCCTGAAGTATGTGAATGCATACATAGAATTTATGTTTCGATAACCTTACTAAAGCTATTTAGTCTAATATCAGTCTAACCATGGTTCCACATGAATGCTTACTATGAGCTACAGATACAATATTAACTAAACTTCTGAAACATTAATTAAGTTTCTTCAAAGTTGATAATATTTAATTGTAAATAGTCAAAGTCTTAGTTTGATGAGCTTTGATGGATAATGACATTCTCTGAGTGGGTGGATTTTATAGATTAAATAGGACGATATTAAATTTCTTAGCAGAATTACCGTTTATATATACTTGGAAAATAATTTATTTGATTAAGAAATAACTCTTGGTTTTGCTAATCCACTTCACTAGAAAAAGGTAGGAAAACAAGCTTAAAGCACTAAGTTATTCGTGCACATATAAATAATTCTTATTGAACTGTTATTAGTTACGGATTTTACTGCAAACACAAAAGATGTTTTTAGCCAATCAAATATAATAGCACAAATTCAAATTCACAACAAAAAGCATTGGGTATTTAAAACTACTTCTTACTCCATACTTCCTTGAAATAGGAACCAAAGCTTATAATATCTCCCATAAACTGTAAATTAAAAATGGTAGTAAACACTGAATTATATACCTAATTTTACACGGGTATAAGAGTCAAAACGGTTTATTACTCATGAAACAGATAGTTCTGCTATTAATCCTTGAAACACCTCTGCGAACGCGTCTGTCTTGAAACGAGATCCAAACTCCTCGGCACGTTGTATTTGGTAGTAATAAATTAAGCACCCTGAGCCGTTTCCACCGCTTCCGCACTGAATATGTATTAGACTTTCCAAATTAAATGGTGTTAGCTATGTTAAAGGCTATGGTGTTAACGCGAAGTTTCAAAGACTTAATACTAACAAGGTGAGAAAACTCTGTGACTCTGTAAGTAAGTCAAATACGCTTTGGTGAACTTTATTGCTACCATGGATTATGAGGACTATGAGAATGAATTATGAATATGTAAATGAAGCCTTTCTTTCTTACACGAAGTTTCGGTGATTCGGAGGTCGCGTTAAGCAATCGATCCCGCTCGTTATTATAATATAACAGTGGTGAATCTTAGATTGAGGCCTTCGAGTGGCTTAAAAACATCCAACGGCAAGATTCACGTAACCACAACGAGTCTTGCCAGTCCCCAACTTGCACCCGTCCAGCGTGGCGACGTATGGCCTTAACCCTGAGAGAGGATCCGAGCCCAGCAGTGGGACGTTATGGGTTGTTGATGAAATTAGGTCTACACAGAAATATAATAACATAGACAGCAGACGTGTGTTTATTTAAACCGATATCTACAATCATAAGATTATGCGAAGTTTTTACGCATAAATCTAAACTTTTCATTGTATTACTATACTTACTCATAGACGTTGTTTGCGTTTTTAATAATTGAGCTATTAAACCCTTTTTCAGTTAAAAAAGGGTTTAATTATTAATATTTATAATTAAGGGTTTAACTTCAAAAAAAAGTAGGAGGTTCTCAATTCGTCGGAATCTCTTTTTTTTATGTATATGAACCGATTTCAAAAACTCTTTCTGCATTCGATTTGGCATAGCTTACCGGTGGTTCCATCGTCACCATATCGGGATCTGATAATGGGATCCAAAAGAAATCCAGGGAACTTCTCAAATATCATAGGCACAAATGTCGCGATTTGGGACTCGGAATAGTTTTTCTTTGAAGTCAGTTCCTTTTTGTTAAAATTATTTAAAATCAGATAAAAGAAAACTGTTAATTTTTGAAGTCGGTTCATAAACGACGAAATTATCGCTGAACATACATAAATAAAAAAAACCGACGAATTAAGAACCTCCTCCTTTTTTATGAAGTCGGTTAAAAATAAAAACACCAGTCCAACCATCCTCGTATTAATTTCGGAAAAATTCTGGTAAACAAGACAGGTTCCCTTTTTCTCTTGTAATAATTTAGCATCCCTAATTAAGTGACTGATATCTGTCACTCTAAGCTATATCTGAAAAGGTCTGTATTTTTCATAATGGGATTACATTTGTAATCTTACTGTAGGTTTGTGGAGTTGTGCCAACTAATTTGGAAACTTTTATTTAGCTGCCCAGTTGGCGTGTGTTTCTGGCGTTAGACATAACAGATGAAAGTAACCGAAAAAAGTTTCAGCTGTTACCGAAAACATGGATTACATGATGAAGGTTCTGCGGTGTATAAGTTAATTAATTATACTTTTGGATTGATCAGGAATTTCCGCTTTAATATATTCCGATAGAAATTGTTCTTGATTGAGTGGGTGATATTAAATAAAGGTAGATGTTGTATGAAATACATATTCTTTGTATCGACATACATATTGATAGTGTACAGGGTGAGGACATTACTTATAACCACTGGATCGTCACTCCCCTGTTTAAAGCCTTTAATGCTTTCATTGAACTGCTTTACATATTCTATGTAAGACAGCTTGTTACTTAAGCCTGACAGCCGTTTCTGTATAGATATGTATAGCAATAAATATATCCATGTGCTGACGGATTAGATCTAGGTACACTCCTTACGCTTATTCCTTACCGACGGAATGAATAAGGGTCAAGGTACTACTAAACTACCCCTCCCCTATTCATCCCGTGGGTGTCGTAAGATGCTACTAAGGGAGTAAGCTCCAGAGGATTAAAGCACTGGAAGGATAAGAAAAAACAACATCTATACTAACTCATCTGGGCAACGTGGTATGGTAGACTAAATCTTCTTTCTAAGGAGAGGTCTACTGCTAATGAAGAATGCTTACGTAAACCCTACCCGTCAAAACATACGGAGCCGAAACATTGACAAATCCTCATGTTCAAAGTCACTCAGCGTGCTATAGAGAGAGCTATGCTCGACGTTTTTCTAAGGGACACTTTTCGTATCTGGAATGAGATGAACCGAGGTCATTAACATATCCCATAGGCTTAGCAAGCTGAAGTGGCAGTGAGCTGGCCATATTAGCCTGAGAACCGATAATCTTTGCGGTAAACGGGTTCTTGAGTGAAGAAGTTTTGGCAAACGTGTAGAATGACAACAGACCAGAGTTATGATTTGCACAAAATAACAACCTGGATGCGAGAAGCCAAATATTGAATAAAGTGGCGCTTAATGTGAGAGGCTTATGTCCAGCAGTCCACTGCAATTGAGGATAATGATGAAGTCATATTCTTCTTATTTTCTAGGATGATTTAAGTCTAAATGGTAGTAAGTTCATTAAATTTTAGAGACATAATTATTTATTTAAAAAATCTAAGTATTGAAAATAGCATAATGTGTATGCATTGTATCTTAACACAAGTTCATGAAAACAAAATATATTTCTAAAATTGTAAAGGCCTTTAATATAAGCCTCGAAAGACGGACCAGTCCTATCTATATAATAATGGATCGCCTGCGATAGAGCGGGGTCGGCCTGTTAATCTTCTTAACGCCGTATCTAGCAGCAATATACCTCTAATGGACGGGACTAATAAAAATCTGTAGCGACAGCCGAAATATTGGTTTAGCGAGTTATTTTTTTAACAGGCCTTAAAACAGGAGATGAAATTTATAAATGTACACGTATATTTTTATCTGTATTTTAAGAATTTGTGAATTCATTCTGTTTAATACTGACAACTTTTTTGATCATGGTTAGTTTTGGTTGAAATAACACTAAATCTAAATGAAATTAATCGATAGATGATTTTTTTTTATTTATTCCACACTTACATAAATACTTATAAGTTACATCTTTTAAGGCTAAATTAAAATTTCACAAATTTAAGTGAAAAAGCATCTGCAGTCGAACTAGGCGGAGCCTGTATTTCGACTATCAGGGCCAACTCCCCATACATTACATATAGCTGTACACTTTAAATTGTATAACATGAAATGATGAATATGGTATGTTATAAATTACAGTCAAACTATTGCCTCCCACTGGTAAACGAAAGTCAAAGTCAAGGAGCGCCAACTATGACACAGATTACAAATCATGCATCTTTTAAAATAAAAAACTTCACTATATATAAATAATAATTTATGGTAGGTCAAAAGAAACTATGTTGTAGTAAATAGTTAAAAAAGTTTAAGTTGAAATTGATGATTTCTGTGTTTTTCAATAGAAAAACACAGAAATCATCAATTTCAACTTAAACTTTCAAGAGTCACTCTGACATGTTTTTAAATATAAGAACATGTTAGAGTGACTCTTCTCGGCCTGATCAAAAGCCTGAGCAGAATTCAAGAGGAGTAATCATCATATTGCAAATGCAGATAGTATCTACTGCACCGGCTGAGGTGGCTCGTTCATGCTATATTCAACGCGGTTTGACTACCTTTTGAAGTTTAACCCTATAATAATGTTTAATTCATTTTACACTGTGTATTTAACTAAACATTCAATTTTTGTTTCATGAATGGGCGACTACCTTCCGACTCACCTAATTCAAACTGTCAATAAATCTTCTTCTTCTTAACCTTTATTCTCACGATAATTTGGGTTACTGGTTCAACCGGTTTTACCTGAATATTAGTTTTGTAACGGAGCGACTGGCATTGGACATCCGCAACCCTGAGGGGGAACTGAATATATAAGAAACACTATAATCCTACATTTAATTTGAAACATTCAGACGTAAAGGTTCCCTGATTAAAAGTTTCGTTGAAAATAAACAGCAGATATTTTCGTAAATAAAACCAGACAAACACGGTCATAGGTCGCTTGACAATGAAACCTATTAAATTTATAAAGGACCCAATAATAAAATTCGCCCCCACAACAGACAACTTTTGGTATTGACATTTGGTAATAAAATATGAGCGGAAACTTATTTGTATACATAATAATTCTGGGAAAAATGTTATTCCCGATCACCGATGTGGAGTATTCAAAAGCTACATTCACTCAACCAAAGAACTCGCCCGCATAGATCACAAGTTGACACTCTGTATACAAAAAAATCCTTAAATACTTATCGAATAATGACTATTTATATATGTTTATGTGTAAGTGTATTTGTGTATGTATTTTTATATGTATCTATTCTTATATATGTATGTGTGAATTTATGCTATATTAGTTTAGTTTTACTTTTACATCAATTGCATATTGCTGTGTACTCTCTGTGGCGACTTCCACATACAGCGCGACGAAAACATACGACAGCGCCATCTAGCGAAGAAACACTAAACTACTAAGAAAACAGGGAATGAACTGTACGGAGTAACTACTAATCCTGAATCGCGAAAGAGACATTCTCGCGTTGATTAATATGTATACAACATCCCAACATCAATTGTTGGGCTGTGGCCCACCAGGCATGATCACCTCGCCTGGTCGGAGGATCCTCCCTTTGTGTTGGATTAACACGTCACCCGTTCCTCCACACTCTCTAACCTCGATGCACCTACCATACTATATCTCTACACCCTCCAAAGGGCCAGGTAGAGAGGCCTAGGGTATTAATTTCACCGATGTACAAAAGTGCATGAAGTTGTAGATGAATTAAATGAATGAATGAATAATGACAATTCTTGTGCCAAGTAGGTTAAAACGTTTTAAAGTAAAGCAATTAAAGCCAGATCAGGCAAGTCGGTCCCGCTGACCATACAATTATCTGTAGCGATCGTTTCGGGTAATTGGAGCCCAAATGTAATAAATAAATATTTCGGACATCTGACACACATCACCCAAACTAAGCAGAACTTGTAATATGGGTACTAGACTACTGATATAAATACATATATCCTCTTTTGTAAAAACACACATATTGTAATATAGAAAACACCCAAACTCTGAAAGAAATGCAAATTATACAAACGTTTGGTCCGACCCGTGAATCGAACCCGAGACCTCAGGAACAGAAGTCGCGTACTCTTCCGTTGGGAGACCAAGTTGTCAGTGCGACAAAAATCTTTTTACAGAACTTTAAGTTTGATCACACTGGGGCCGAGGAGATCTGCAATGATGAAAAGAACAGGTTAAGTTTCTGGTAATTGCTTATAGTACTAAATGTAGATGTTAGTAAACCATTTATTTAATTAGTTGCCATCGTTTATCTAAGCTAAAATATAATTTACAGAGGTTAAACGACTATCTTGCCGTACATCACAACTAATTTTTCTTTAATGAAGCACCTAAAATTAACAACGAATTTGTAAATTATAGTTACAATTTGCTGCTAGTTTAAGAAAAAAAACAATCTGAAATTCACACAAAGTAAATTTAGATTTATTTATATTATAATTATCCGCAACCCGCTATGTTTGTATTTTACCATTACAAAAAAAATAGAGGGTAAAGCCTGAGGGTGAAATTACTCGCAAATTATTATTAGCCCTTTATTTCATCAGTTAGTGAAAGTCCCAATAAAAAAGGTCCAACCGTTCCAGCTCATTAGCCGAAGCAAGTACACAGACTGACAAAAATTTTAAATGACGATCCAACCGTATACATTCAGAAGCATTTAGTTAAAAGAAGTTAATCTGGAATTATAAACAGGCATTTCAATTTTATTTCTTTGTATAGAAGATTTCCCTTTTTAACTCCACACATCAGTCGTTTACCCGTTGTGTTAAAAATCAATAGATAATATCTTAATCTTAAACTGTAAATTATATATGTGTATATGATATACACATATGTATGAGTGTGTGTGTATGTATGTATGTTTATATGTATATGTGTTGTAACACATTATTCGTAACCTCTGTACACCTACCTCATAAGTTTTCTGCACCACCCGAAGGTTGACTGGAAGAGAATGCCCTGGACATTCAGTCCGCCCATGTACAAATTTTAGTGCATAAAGTTTATAAAAAAATCAATAAAAGTACAAACTTTCAAGAATCATTAGTGACCATGATAAGACTACACATTTACCTACGTAGAAAATAATCATCTGTATAATCATATTCATCAGCTTCACTATTAAAATTTACTATTTCCACTAACATATATGAAAAAACAAAAAGTGATAAAAATATTCCTAAACCAAAACCTACTGGTTCAACTAAGTTCAAGACTCGTACACCTCAAAGTAGCTCTTCATTACAATTTATCCAAAGAACTAAAGTAAAAGTTCAGTTGGGTAATACCAAGAATTGTAGCAAAAATATGCAACCGGACATTCATGAGTTAAACTAGAATTTATAGCAAGAAACAGTGTTGGCAAGAGTTCATGTTTATTTATATTGTTCTAACTGTCGAGGTAAACTCAGACAAACTAAAAGCAAAAGTTGTTGCTGAATCACTGCATGACGTTGGCAATTCAGTAAATAATGTGGAGTAACCTCACTTCAACAATGTATCTAGCATGCTGAAATCTGAAATACTTTTGTTCAGAAATAAATATGAAGATATAAATATGACGTAAATAGCGACAATTGCCGAGATGTTATATTTCGAAAAAGTTACATTATAGCTTTTTGGTATACTTTCACTGATTGAAAGTATACCAAAAATCCATAATGTAAATTTCAACGTCGAGAAACGTCGAGTAATCTGTGTCTCATTATGCGATTTTTTTAAATTTCATCCATCTATATTTATTTATCTATGAGTTATGAATTTTTGAAATGCTTTTTAGGCCTTGGTGTAAAGTATCATTTTTCGAGATTATCAACATATTTTTAATAATATATATTATATATTTAGAAATGCATATGGTCAAGAGCAAATTGGTATTCATAATACAGACTCTGCCAAGACTGGAACCGGACTTGCAAATTTGAGTTTTTTTTTAAGTTTGTATAGGGGGGCGAATAAGCACAAGGCTCATCTGATAGTAAGTAACTATCATCGTACATAGACTCCTATGACCCAAGAACCATAGGTTCAATGTTTTTTAACCCCCACCTCCTTCTAGAAATAAGAGGATATAAATTTGGACTCCTTTAAACTCAGTTACTCGGTAAAAAGCAACGAAATCAATTTTTAACAAAAAAATATTCTCTCGTTGACAGAAAGCCACATTCTGATTGAAAGCCATTTTTTACCAAAAAAATTCAAAAATACTAAGATATTCACAGTTACAACATTTGTCATAAGTTCACAGACACTTCTTAATCAAAAGTGCGTTATCATAGTACTTAGTAAATACATCGTCCATAAATTCTGGTTTGTTTGTGTACCCTTAGCGGTTAAATATTTGATTCAACATTTCTTCTGGCCCTTCGCCAAACAGATATAGTAGGGCTACAATGTAGATAAACTTAGCAATGTTATTCTGAACTAAAAGTATGTTCTAACTTCTAATGGTGTGTAAATCAGTATTTGATTAGTGATGATGATGATGTTTTGATTAGTAGAAAGTTATGAATTGTTACTATCGCGACAACGGGTTAATGTGGGCGAATATATTAAACATAATTCGTGAAAATTATTAATTACAATTTTTTTACACCCAGAAAAAAATTACAATTATTTTTTTCTAAATTTAAAGTTGGAATAGGACTTAGTGTTAAACAGGTAGAAAACAAGCGATGCAGTACAAAGTGGATCTATATTTGGTAAATACACCAGGTGACACAAACTTTTCTATTATTTTCAATTCAATAAAGTTATTTTTGTATACGGATACTGTTGACATAATCCTGATTGCAATTTATAACGTAACAAAACATGAGCACGTGAAATTGATTTTGTCAAATATTTCATTTATAATTTTAAACGTAGAGATGATATTTTTATTTAGATTGTGAGGCAATAAGTTTATTCCTAAAGGATATTATCATAGCACCTATTGTTGTTTTTTGCTTCTAATTACTAATTAAATTAATTACTTACTAATTAATTTTGACTGCACGGTTGGCCTAGTGGCTTAAGCGGTCGCCACGCCGCTTCCTACTACGCCAAGTGTCGTGGGTTCAAATCCCACGTAGGACAACACTTTGTGTGATTCACAATTTGTTGTTCTGAGTCTGGGTGTTCTTTGTGTCCGTTTCATGTATGTTTGTAAAGTCCCCCGCGACACAGGAATTTATATTCCTAATGCGGGAGTTGTCTTTTTAAAAGATAAAATAAAAGATAAAAAATTACACTGCGAGGAATATACTTTGAGATGAGTCGTAATTTATAAGAACTAGAATGACTAAAGTACTCTATAGACAATAACTTCTCTGAAAGAATTCGATAGAAGTAAATTTAAAGCATTTTTGCAATAGCATAATTATATTGTCTAGTTTTATCGTAATTAATGTTTCAAATGTGGATATGGAATTATTTGCCAATGCATTATTTGTAATTATTTACCAATTACTATGAAAACTTGTATACGAGAATTAGATTTAGAATGTAGAATTTAAACATTATCATCGTTACAACACATCAAACGAAAACAAACATTTTATACAGAACAAATTTATTTCATATTACCTACCATTGATGGGTGCAGCAAACTACGAAACAGCACGTTAAGCTCTGCGAACAACGCATATAGGGTCTGACATGTTGGTCATTGAGCTTTACGTAATAACCTGTCAGAGGTGTACGCTTTGGTTATTTCCACATGCAATAACACTTGGCAAACGTTATAGGTACAGAAACATATCAGAATGACAATTAAACTTATTATTTGTACCAAACCATTCACATCTCGAATATACATGCAACGTCCTTTCGAAAATTGGAATCAAAGTTGGATTTTTCGCGTATAAGATAACATAACAGATACCAAGAAGAATAATGTTAGAAAAGCCATGACAACATAATTATATATGGGTGATAGAATTTGTGTTGTAAACTAATAATACTATGAATTTATCTGCTTAAAAAATGTATTGTCTCGCCATGTTGAATAATTTAATTAATATATAGTAAAAATGGCCTCATCATTTTTCGAAAATGTGATTTTTAAAACTATTAAGGATTCGGCTAATTTAAAAAAAATTATTTAAACTTTATAAAAAACATGTTTTAAATACATAAGTTCCTTATTAGTATGAAAATAATAGAAGTTATCTTCCAGAAATTTTGAACATCGAACTCAATTGATTGTTTTTCTTGTGACTTTTGTCCTCAACACATCTTCGTTCAAAACTTCGTCTAGATATAACTGAGCATAGTTTTAGTAAAAAGTAAACGCTATTTAAAGTTGGTCTAAACAAACCCAACGCCAATATAAATATAACGCCATAGTAGTTAAGTACCAATCCCCATAGGATCACAAGTAATTACACTCGAGTAGTTTAATCACTATCTGTTACAGTAAAATATTCCAGCTAAACCGAAGTAATTAATAGAAACTTAATTACGCCGTCTCACCCCGCTAATTCACGTAAATAGTAATTAGTTAAAATATCAGATAGCGAAGGGTCATTTGGAGGTATTTGCCAAGGCTTGTAACAATTTATTTGGGAAAGTTTATTATTTATTCCCAATAGTTTCAACATTAGTTGTTAGTTTGGGTAAATATTGGTGCTGGGGTTGTAGAAAGATATTCTTGGGTTAAGATTTTCGTTGCTATTTTACTTGTTGTTTTGCTAGGGCTGTGATGGTAAATTTATCAAAGTGGTAAAAATTATATTATCATCATTTCTGTTCTGATATTTAAAACAATGTTTTATATGAATATGTGCCTTACAGGATGTAAGTGTATTTCGCACATGTTTTTGTTTCTCTCAATTTTCCTCTTTTATTACTAAACCGATCACGAACATTTGCATAAATTATATCAAGGGTTAGCACAAATGTTAGGCTCTGCTAATCTGAGTCACTCGTTCGGTAAAAATTAAAGAAAGAATATTTAATTATTGCAATGCGACAGTCCTATGACCAGCAGTGGAAGAGTTGTTTTTGTGAGGAGAAAATAAATAAACATTATTATTATAGAAAATAAATAAACATTACTATTATAAAGAAAATAAATAAACGTTATTATTATTATTATTATAGGCTAATGATGATGATAGAATTATAGATAGATATATAGATAAATAAGAGGCTCTAGTATGTATGTCCAGCTATAAAATTATTCGTTTTGATAGAAAACTATTAGTTCTATACTTACCACACTTCTTAAACATACGTAATCTTAGACTAAGTTTGTGACAGTGATCGCTATCGTCATTTCAGAATTGACGAAGTACCTTTCAAGCGGAATTTTTCATATTAGTAATGTACTACCTTTATAACACGACTGCGCCTGCGTGTCTGACGGCCATTGCAGTGAATAGTAGAAAATGTCATTCCTCAATAACCACAATATCTCAATGCCAAATTTCATCGAAAATCGCTGAACTGAGCCGTGAGAGCGTAATAGGCAGAGAGATAGGGTTATATTGGAGGACACACACTGGAAAAATACTTAAACCAGTTGATCTATTATCTGACCCTAAATAAAAATATACTTAGAAACAATAAAGGCTTGGAAGATATATGATAAAAAATTAAAGTGTATTTTTTTAAAAATAATATTGAGACGAAGCTACAATTTGAGAACCAACTTTATTTTTCTACTTGAACTATAGTCGGCATTGATTCATTACATTAAAAATGAAAATACTCTTTAACTTTCAACTCTTAGAAACTACAAATGGATTGAACTGAAAAGCTTTCAACTGAATACAACAATATTGTAGAATTCTTTAACATGCTTTGTTACTTGGTACGAAACAATACGTTTTTTATCTTCCTTTGTTATCTTCACATTTTCCATCAATGATCGAAGTGCACTTAATTTTGTTTAAGTATTTACTAGAAATGCAAACACAAATAAAAAATAAATATATTTCGCATTATACGGTACACAAAGTACTGACACTACAATTATGTGATAAAAAGGTTACGTTGTTAGTGCTAGATTTTGACCATATTGCTGCTCACATATACAAGTGTATGCCTCTATGGCGCAATGGGAGCGTATGCGACTGCTGAACATGAGGTCTCGGGTTCGATTCCCTGGTCGGACTAAATGTTTGTGTGATCCACGTTATTTAGGTACATCATATATATATATTTCTTGAAACAAGAAATCTTTTATGGGTTACATTATTATGAAGTTTAGTAGTAGTTTAGGAGTGTATCGTGAGCAACATGACTCGAGAATTATAATGGGTATGGATTTATAGTAAAAAGGAATTTAATATTTTCCAATAGATAGCTTAGGTTACATGTATCTTGCGTTGTAGAAGTCCGATCGGGTTCCACTGAATGGCTTTAGAAAGATGAGATTTTATTTGATGATAAGTTGATTCAACTTCAATTTTGTGCAAAACTTGCACGTAAGACTGAAACACTCTTTAAAATAAAAAAAAACCTTTGCAGTTTTAAAGATTATTAACCACATTTATATTATTTTTCTTCTTAGTGTAGAAATTAAACAAAAATAAGGCTCATGTCACAAGAAAATTACTGTAGTAAAGCTTTAAAATTCTTAAAGAATTTCATTTTGAAATGAAAGCGTGAACACGGTATGTCAAGTTATTGCAATTTTCTTATTCTGCAAGCTATTTTCTAAATTAATGTATTTTAAAAATTATTTACTCAACTGTTTTTATTCAACTCTGTTTTTGTGTGGGTGTACTCACTAGGTGTACTGATTTTGATGATTCTTTTTATCGTAGGTGCTTCATAGCTGTACATTTTAATTTGATCGAGATCTATGTAGTATAATTTAAGTTACCTGTAAGAATGGGCCTAATTATTAAGTATTGAATATACATTTCATTACACAATGCTAAAATCGTCACACCTGTTCCCTATGAAGAGGTACGCAGATGTTTTCAGCATAATAGTGATACAGTGACTTCGAGATCATTAAATAAGTTTGAAATATATAAATGTACCCTATTGAAGTGAGAATTTATATTATGTACTAGCTGAGTCCCGTGGTGCTACCCCCAGTTGTTGTTATAAATAGCGAGTAACGCCGCGAAGCGAAGCTAGTCTAAAAGAATGAGCCTTAGTTACTCCTTCGATGATCAGCTTTCTGCCAGAGAAAGTCCCGTTACAATCGGTACAGTCGAACTAGAGATTAACCGGCACAAACATTCAAATATAACTGTTAATGATATTACACTGTGATTATAATACATACATACACTCGAATTTGATTTCTTTGTAGTATAGATTTTACAGATAGATTGAAGAAAGAGTTTTAAAGTAAACCATTTGTATCTCGGCTAAGCTTTCTTGTCATACGACATCTATGTACTCGCATGTGGCATTGTGAACATGAACATCAGTAAGTTTAACCCCAAACCTTTGTCAAGCGAAGCTACGTCAAAGAGTGTCACGTCACTCGGTTCGCGTGTGTGTGTAAAAGTGTGAATAATTAAAAGTCATCATGTCGCTCCGTTTGCTTCTAATTCTAGACACACGTGTTAATTTGATCTGGATTTTGATGGAATATCCTATTATACACCTGTAATAAGACTATATTACTGTGAATACAACAGCTTAATTAATTCTTCTTCCTAGCCTAAATTATTTCCAATACTATTTGGGGTCATTATACTACTGTTTTTCAGTCTGAATATCAGTTTTTCCACGGAGTGATTATCATAAGACCTAAATGCTAACTGAGTTCTCAGGATAACGACTTATTGAATTGTGATATTAAATTCTCTACCAATCGATTTGAATTTCATGAACTTAAATTAATAGGAATATTTTTTCCCTATGATACAACAATTTTCATTGATACTGTGCTCCAACTAGTGGAAGTGTGATTATATCGCCTATAAACTTACTTGTTCTATGGGCTGAGCTATCCAAAATTCTATACAAAATATTCTTGCTCATTAAACAAATGTAAAAATAACATCGATTTCCTAAAGTTTCTAGAGGGTAACCAAATTCAGACCTTTTTTTGGTATTTAAAACTGTACAAGTTCTTATATCCTATATACATACAAGCTATTATAAACTGTATTGTTTAAAACATAAGACTGAAATTGCTTTCGTGTTTTATTTCCATAGGACACATTGTGAGAACCTTTTCACTTGAAACTTTCAACACAAATTCCATTAACGGAATTAAAATTAAAACAGCCTCATTAATATGTAAGGAAAGATTAATGAACTAGTTAATAGCTCTGCTTCGTTTGGGTTTGGCAAAAACTGTGAGTGCTGTACCATTTGTTATAAATTGTGCTTAGAATTCAGCTCAGAAATAGTTTGCAGTAGTTAACATATTTTATCGAATGTTATGTTGAAATTTAATTTAAAACTTTCGTGTTGTGGTGAATTAAGAACATGTAGTATCACTATCAATATTACCTAGAGGTGTTGTAAGAGTCAACTACGGAAGAAAATAACACTGGACGTCAGCATTGTAAAGAGATGGAAAAGTTGAAAGAAACCCTATATCAACACATCTGACATGCGTTGAATTGTAGGAAAAAAATCCTTGCTAAATGCCTCATATTATGTAGCAGTAGACTATTGTGTGCTGTTAATGTGTGTGGCGAATTCCACACAGCAGCGCCATGTACCAAAGACACACTGAACCACGGAGTAATTAATCCTGAATCGCGATATAGAAATTCTGGCGCCCATTAGCATATACACAACCGTCCAACGACAACCGCTGGCCAGTAGCCCGCTATTGCGTGTTTACCCAGGGAGCCAATTAGACGACACGTTGATTGTAATATTTATTTATGACTACATTATGACTGTAAGACTCCGTATTGACTCCATCTAATTTAACTTAAACTAAAGCTTATATACAATGTAATATGTACAGGTTTAGGTGGGGTGCTAATAAGAAATATTATTTACTTAATTGCTTAATTGACAATATGTTATTTGTTCTTCCTTATTTATAATATTATAATATTACTATTGTTTGCCGGCACGTACGTTAACTTCAGTAAAACAATTATTTAATCACGTAGCCGTGTAAAGATCTAAACTACTAATATTCTGTGGCTTCGCCATAGATATTCCCCCTCTGAAGAGAAAATATCCTTATACCTTGTAATCTCTTCCATAGTAGGAGTCAACCCTTGGCTCGTTGTATGATAACCGAGGAAATCAATCTCCGACTTGGCGAATTCGTATTTGTTTGCATTTATTGTTATGCCGTTTTTATGTAGGCGCTTTTATATTGCGCGCGGTATGTGGAAGTCGGCTGTCTGTGCTCTTTGCGGAGCTTGCCAGTTCCAGGAGTGAGCAGTTCCAGTGAGTCGGAACTGAGTGCTGCTAGTTCCAGTGAGTCGGAACTGTATGCCGCTAGTCCCAGTGAGTCGGAACTGTAGTCAGCTGATCCCAGTGAGTCGGGCGTGCGATGCGCGGTGCTGCGGTGAAGTCCCCAGTGAGTCGGGGCTGAAGTCCGCTGATCCCAGTGAGTCGGGCGTGCGATGCGCGGTGCTGCGGTGAAGTCCCCAGTGAGTCGGGGCTGAAGTCCGCTGCGTAGTGGCTGGCTGCTGCGTTGACGGGAGAGAGTTTCTCTTCTTACGTGGACCGTGTGTGCAGTTTGCTGTGCCTAGCCGTTGATGAGGCCGTAGGGGTAACCAGGCTGGAGCCGTCGCGTCCTGCGTGTGGTGTCCCTGTGGAGGCCTTTGTAATATCTTCATATTTCTCTTATAATCCCTTTATTGGTTCCTGTAGAGAAGCGTTTAAAGATCGCACTGATGCAATTTTTGTTCTCCCTATTTTGGCAGGCGTTTCCAGACTTGTTTTTTTATCGATCAGTTTTTTTCCGTGTATCCACTAATAATTGATAATGATCCAAAAAATCATCATATATTTTTCCGATAGCC
This sequence comes from Phragmatobia fuliginosa, assembly GCA_932526445.1. Taxonomy (NCBI): domain Eukaryota; kingdom Metazoa; phylum Arthropoda; class Insecta; order Lepidoptera; family Erebidae; genus Phragmatobia; species Phragmatobia fuliginosa. Next base: position 1,060,608 of record OW052065.1, read on the forward strand.
TGTTATTTTTAATTATATTCCATGAACAAGGCTTATTGCATTTATATGCATCCTGCTTGAAACGATTATGGGAATAACATAATCCCTTATGTGAGTTTCTGTGGCGCGACCTTGACCGTGAATGTGGCGTATGTCGTGTTTGGTTTTTGCTGCGTTGCATAGGTTGATTCTCGCGTATGCTGCGTAATGCATTTATTTCTATTCGCATGGCTTCAAGTTGTGACGATATGTTTGTAACTAGGTTAATGTCAACCGCTGTCTCTTGAGTATTTCTCTTGTTGTAGGTCAAGTTTTCGTATATTTTATCGGCTAACTCGCTCTAGTTGTCTAACGACATATTGTTTGTGACTGATAATATCGCTGTTAGTGAAGCGGGGAGTTGCCTTAGCCACAGCAGGCGAATAGTGTCGTCGTTTATTTTTCCACATCCAGCTTCCTTCATTTTTCTCAAGAGCTGGGAAGGCTTCTGGTCTCCAAGATCCATTTCTGATAGTAGTCTGTGGAAACGTCGGTGTTCGCTCTCTTCGTAGCAGTTTATTAGACGTTCCTTGATGGTGGAGTACTTGTTTTCGCTGGGTGGTCACCCGTGTCGCCTATTGAAGGTGTTGTTGTTGGAGCCATTTTTGGGATGTGATAATTTCGTAATGCTATTGTTCTCTAGATTCACTGCTGAACACCATATAGGGTTCCGGTCGTCCCGGTATTATATCAGCACTAGAAACCAATAGATCACGTCGGGGTCACCAATTATTGCGTGTTTACCCAGGGAGCCAATTAGACGACACGTTGATTGTAATATTTATTTATGACTACATTATGACTGTAAGACTCCGTATTGACTCCATCTAATTTAACTTAAACTAAAGCTTATATACAATGTAATATGTACAGGTTTAGGTGGGGCGCTAATAAGAAATATTATTTACTTAATTGCTTAATTGACAATATGTTATTTGTTCTTCCTTATTTATAATATTATAATATTACTATTGTTTGCCGGCACGTACGTTAACTTCAGTAAAACAATTATTTAATCACGTAGCCGTGTAAAGATCTAAACTACTAATATTCTGTGGCTTCGCCATACCCGCCAAAAATGATCACCTCGCCTGGGAGGAGGAGCCTTGTGATGGAGGGACACGAACACGTTATTCTACATGATGAAGTAGTAGTGATGCAGTAAATTTTAACAAGTGTAGCACATACATACTATATTTTCACTTTTTATAACAATAAACAGGCAAAAAGCAGATGCAGATTACCGTCCTGGAAATCCAAGAGGAGATTCAAAGGTCACAAGTTTGACGCCGCTTAGTTAATAAAATTAGATAGATGTGATATCTTTATTCTAATAATCTCATTAACTCTTTACTTCTGAAGCTCTGGAATCATGATACATATTTTCCCGTCTCATAAACAGAAATGTTTTAAAATGTGTTAACTAGTTCTATCTTTGTTTCCTCGCTAAAGTCAGATAATCTAAATTTGAGCTGCTTTCAGCACGAATGGGTCCCCTCGACCTGTGCGTTACTACCCTCTTACAGAAGACTAACTTCCAATGATGGCATTCTTGCGGTCTTGTTGCGAAGATGAGACTCAAGGATGAAGAATCATGTCACTAGGCCACCATGCTGCTTTGTCTGCAATCAGAATGGTGACCACTACTCTTGGATTCTTCTCATCCTTACCATCAGGCGGATTAGAGTCTCTTTGGAAGGCTTAAATATGAAAAAACATCGTCTTAGAAACCCTTTATCGTTTTTAAAAGACCTATCAAAGGATACACGATGGAGTAGCCGCGAGATAAAAAAATCATTCCCATTTTACGTGTAGTGGAGGGACCCCAAATAAAAATGTTTTTCAGAATTTTATTGAAGCACTTTGTCGACGTAATTACAACACATATTCATGCAAAGTTTCGTCTTCCGGCACTTTCCTTTTGGAAGGTACGTCGAGGACGGACGGACGGACAGACGGGCATGACGAATCTATAAGGGTTCCGAGTCATAAGCTTCGGAACCCTAAAAAAGGAATTATGACTGAATTATTTGGTTTTCCTATTAAATACCTATTAAAATTATTATCCTATTAAATTATCCTATAAAATAATCTTTATAAATATTTTCCAACAAAGATGAATTTTGTACAAACTTATCTTGTTTAACTTATATTTCTAAATTATTAAATAAATTCTGTAGACAAAGTCTTACTAATAAATTCAACGCCCTTGCGAAAATGTTCACATAGGGATCGCATCATCGTTAATCAAAATATAACATTATCCTAATCAATCCTGCGAAATCTGATATACACATTTTCTCGGTCTATAAACAATAACGAACTACTTCAGTAATAACTCTGCTAACAATAGATCTCAGATGACCATGTTTCAATTTTGTGCCTGTTAAAAAGTTACCCGTAACGTGGAAACACGCTCGGAACATGTTCCCGGCGACAATGGAACGGAACAAAGGCCGCTTTGTTACTCGTTCTATTGTCGCGTACTGCCGCCGTATTGTCTCGGTCGCATTACTCGTTAATGTTGTGTTTATTTCGATAATTCCTGGGTACTGCCTTCAGGTAAATTGTTTATATGGCTTTGATTATTCAGTAATACAATAATACACTTATAAGGACTAAGTGAGTCGCGCGGTGATACCAGCACTTGTTGTTATATTTTTAATCATCGTCTTCCTAGCCTTTATTCCCAAGATTATTTGGGGTCGGCTACTAGTTCAACCGGTTTTACCTGAATATCAGTTTCTCCACGGAGCGAATGGCATCGGACGTCCGCAACTCTGAGGGAGAACTGAAATTCGATGATTGAACTAGTTGTCAGTATATTTGAGGGCACTAACTTCCCAATAACGATTACCATAGATGTCCATAACAACCGGGAGCGACGGCTTAACGTGCTCTCCGAGACACGGGCGTGAAATTTCCATACTCTGGGCTGTCATTAAGAATTTCCTGTAACAAACTCCCAACAAACACTTTTGACCCGACCCGGGATTTGAACCCGATACGTCTTGATCAGCAGTCGCATTCCCCAACCACTATACTAACGAAGCAGTATAGTATTGTTTTAATTTTGATATTATTGATAATTTGTACGAATGAGTAGCGCTCTTATACTTGATGAAAAAAATCGGCCAAGTGCGTGTCAGGCCACGCACAGGAAAGGGTTCCTCAGTCATCCATAATGGTACGTGGATTAGAAATCGTATCCAATGAATAATTGTTATGTTTACATAATAATGCGTTAATTTAGTATGACGTTTTCCAAGTAAGTGCATTGTAAAAGTTAAGCATCTATAACTTCTGAACTAACAAAGTCATCTAATCCGTTACAGTTTTCCTTCAAAGTTCATTATATTATATCCACTATCACGAATTTTCCCAGATTTTTTGAGCCAGCCGTTTAGCTTTTAGGGAGGGGGGGGGGTGACGCCCTGTTTTTACAAAATAGTGGCCTTTAAAGTGGAATTTCTCGCAAACGGATACCTAAATCAAAAAATTCTCTTAAAAACTCAGTATTGTTTTCAAAAGACCTATTTAATGATACCCCACATAATGGGTTAGCTGCGAGAAAAAAAACATCCCCACTTTACGTGGAGGTACCCCAAATAAAAATATTTTTCATAATTTTATTGTAGCACTTTGTCGACGTAATTACAATACATATTCATGCAAATTTTCATCTCTCTAGCACTTACTGTTTGGACGGTAAGTCGAGGACGGACGGACGGACAGACGGACATGACGAATCTATAAGGTTCGAATTCATAAACTTCGGAATCCTAAAAAGTGAACATAAATTCTAGTAGGATGAAACCTATTGTAAAAGGAGGAGAATATTACAAAAATTAAAGGAAAAATAAATTTACGGGCGATCTGAGGTCGGGAAGGGAGAGAGGGGGGTCGTTATTGAGATATTTATTAAAATTTACAGTTTAATCACTCGAATATCGTAAGATTACATGTTACAATGATAAACAAAAAAATTGCAAATCGAAATATACTACTATAATTAACAAACAAATAAATAATAAAGTTAATATTTAATAGTACATCTACAATATTATGAGAAAGTTATAAAATCTTCTTTAAATTATATGTGTATATGCCTATTTATTACTATTTAAAGATAATTTAATACCTGAGTAACCTAAAAATTTTTGGCCATTAAAAGGTTTTTTATAGCGAACTTATATGTTGACAAAAATAACAACCACCGAGAACGCGTGACGCAGGAATATTTTTCATAGAGAAGAGGGCTAGGCGGGTCTGGGCTACTACATACTTGCTATTTTGTAGCAACTGTAAAACAGAGCAGTGTACCACATGGTTTATAAAACTACACGATTAAAGTGTAAATTTTAATAAATATCTCAATAACGATTAAAAAAAAACGATTTCGAGTTTTTTTATGTTTTGAATTTTCTGAGAAGATTAACTACGGAAATATCTAAATTGTTTACACCATCGGAAAGTAGAGATTTCATCGAATAGAAAACACCCATTTTTTTAAAAAAAAGTTATATTTTGAAGGGTGAATTTTCGATTGAAAATTAAGGTTTTTTTTCGGTATTAAGTCAAAATGAGATGAAAAAACAGATAATTCAAATCAATTAAATTACAGTGTATTCAGGACATAAAATGGTAAGTTTTCGGCAAATTTCTTGTAAAAATAATTTTATTTGTAAAAGATAAAAATAAAGAAACAAAAACTTGGTCTTTTGAATTTTTCACATAAAATTTGACGTTATGTGAAAAAAGTTTGAATGCAGAAGATGTAGATCTTCTTACCTACAACTTTGCCATTGAACTTTTTTCCAAAGGACTTGTAGTTTTGCCGGAAATCGAGATAAGCCGTATTTTCCCTTAAAACCCCCCCTCTCCCCCTTCCCGACCTCAGATCGCCCGTAAATTATTTTTCCTTTAATTTTTGTAATATTCTCCTCCTTTTACAATGTGTTTCATCCTTCTATAATTAAATTTGTTTTCAAACATTATCGGCACTGGTCTAATTGGGGTATTATAGTTTAGGCGGACTTCTTAAAGACAACTTCCACACCAGGAACATTATTGTGTAGCGGTGGACTTTACAAACATACATGAAATGGATTTAAAGAATACCCAGCCTCAGATTAACAATTTGTTGTACACATAAAGTGCGGTACCATGTGAGGTTCGAGCTCACAACACTTGGCGTTGTAGAAGCGGCGTGGCGACCGCTTAAACCACTAGACCAACTATGAAGTCAAATAATTGTAAGTACATTATAGTTAAATGAGGAACTTAGATGACTGCTTCGTAGAAATGAATGTTATCTATTAACTTTTGCCCGTGGCTCTAACTGCCTGTATGACGGTTATCGCGGTGAAGAATGTTCTATGTTCTTTTTCTAGAATCGAAAAGTATATCTATGCAAGATTTCATTGAATTACCTAAGCATAAAAATCGTATCCAATAGTTAATTGTTATGTTTACGTCTTAATGCGTTAATTTTGGATGACGTTTTCCAAGTGAGCGCATTTTAGCAGTTAAGCCTCTATAACTCCTGAACTAACACAGCCATCTAATCTCTTATAGTTTTCCTTTAAAGTTCATTATATGGACCACCTTCACGATTTTTTTCAGATTTTTTGAGCCAGCCGTTTAGCTTTTAGAGGGGGGGGGACGACCTGTTTTTACAAAAAAGGGCCCTTTAAAGTGGAATATCCTGCGTACGGATACTTAAATCAAAAAATCGTCTTAGAAACCCTGTATTGTTTTCAAAAGACCTATCTAATGATACCCCACACGATGGGGTAGCCGCGAGAAAAAAAAATGATGCCCACTTTACGTATAGGGGAGGTACCCCAAATAAAAATATTTTTCATAATTTTATTGTAGCACTTTGTCGGCGTAATATCAACACATATTCATGCAAAGTTTCGTCTTACTAGCATTTACCGTTTGGACGGTAAGTCGAGGACGGACGGACGGACGGACGGACGGACGGACGGACGGACAGACGGACATGACGAATCTATAAGGGTTCCGAGTCATAAACTTCGGAACCCTAAAAAACCACAGATAGAGACTGCAGGTCATCTCTGAATCAAATCAAAGAAAATAAATTGGTAAATTTCAAATGCTAAAATTCTCTCATGAGAAACTTGAAATAAAAGGCTTTTTATTTATTTAATTATTTTCAATGAATTGTCCCATACTCTCTATTTACCACTCCCATATCTCTATTTATCTGCCTCGTGGCTTTACCTCGGTAATTATACAAGTTAGCACTTTCAGAACGCTGTGGAACATGAGTCCATATGTACCTCTTAATGAGGGCAAAAGACAGAACTGTTTTATCAAACCAGAGAAAACATACCGTTAAAGCTTAAACCGCTTTCAAGATCATTGAGTGTGCATCAATATAGCCTCATTAGTATTCAATCAGATGTATTTGAAGTATCCATTCGATTAATTACCGTGATCTGTCGGATTGCATGTACTTTCCCCATTAAGCGCAATGCTTTCAATTAGGTACGAGTAATATGAAGGTGAATAGATAAATAAATACACAATCATAATATTTTAAACTGTAAATATCTTCGGATTTATTTCTACAGAAGTAAGAAATAATTTTAGACTGCCTGACTTTTAGATTGCCTTGTTGGTCTAGTGGCTAGCCTATGTAGCTGCTGATCAAAAGGTCTCTAGTTCGATTCCTGGGTCGAAACAAAAGCTTGTATGATCTACCAATATTTGTTTCGGAGTTCAGCTGTTTTCTATATATGAACCTCCTTTCTAAGGTGAGGCCTATGTCCAGCAGTGGACTGTTGAAGGCTGATGATGATGATGTATGATACTATGTATGTATTTACAAAACAAAGTATATAATATGTATTTATATCAGTTGTCTAGTTGTCTAGTCTGTATTTATATGGATACATAGTACAAGCTCTGCTTAGTTTGGGACTAGATGATGTGTGTCCAAATATTTGTTTATTTAATTTGGCTTCCCAGAAATTAACTCTTATAGTCTAGCGGTCAACTTTAGCTCAGCGCGCACTCATTGATCAAATCAAATAATTGGTGGTTCCGCTACTCACTGTTAAATACCTACTTTCGTTTCTTTTGCAAGGAGTTACTTCTGTAGTATGTCGAAATCAAAATGAAAGATGTTATTTCAAAAAGCGATATTGATCGCATAAAAATATACTATCAATATTCTGGAACTATAACTTTATTTCTCATAGTAATGATAGACCAATTAGATCACCGTTTAATAAAGAATAATACTACATAACCGAATATAATCAATTGCAATAAACACTAAATCGTGATACGCTGGCTCTCTAAGCTCCTTCCTTTCTCCCTTCTTTAATTTAAATTTTAAAAAAGATTTCCTAAATTTCATGTTCCAGAAAGGTTATTCCAAGCCATTGCAGGAATGAAAACTGGTAATGTGTTTTAAAATTTAAATTGAGCACAGCTACTTTAAACTTCACGTGCAATTTGATACCAACGCAGGCAACATTGGTTGGGTTTGCGAGTTTTGGATTAACATAATATGTATTTTACATAATAATAATGAATTGCAGTGAACGCAGTCATAGAAAAACTATGCCTTGAAAGTGTTTTGAATTTGTCTTGAAAATTTTAATTGTTTTATGGTAAATCTATTGCCAAATACTTAAAACTTTTTTAGGGTTGTATGTGGTAATGTGTTTACCGTAGGCAGTTGTAGTGTACCGGTAAGCCGAAGGAATAAATTAAAGTCTTTTCTTCACTGTACACTGAGTTTATTATTAGCACGTAAGCACGATACACATTTAAGAAAACACAGAAGTCACACAGAAGTAATAGAGTTCAGAAGGAGCAAGCCGAAATAGAAAGATGAAGCAGAAAAGAGAAAACTAGGAAAAAGTACATATACACTATTACGAAGCAATTAGCATAAGCGGCGCGGGCGCGATTCACATGCACTCCCCGTGAGGCTGTTGTCTCGACTGACTGGCCGAGCGAGTGAATGTGAAACACGCGAGATGCGCGTGAGTGCCGGTCGCTTCGATATATAAAATTCCTTCGCTCTGTCAGTTTGTCGTTACAAACACATTTATTAAATTAGTCAAAGTAAATCTATTATACGCTAAACCTTTTATGTACGAGTATCTTAATAATTATAGGATATGTTTTTATATTAACATAAATCATTTTAATTGCGACTTACTTAATATGTTTAAATATTATTACATAAAAAATGTAGGGGTGTAAGGTGACTCGCTACACTTTTTATTAAATTGGTATATTATCAGACACACAGAGCTACTATCAAAATGAAGAGTAAGGAGATAGGATGTTACTTGGGCTATTATTACAAACCTATTGACCTCTAAGCAGGTGCAATACTGCTTAATGATCTAGTAGCACCACATACTCGAAATACAATATTCTTAACAATTTTCATGCAAAATTATAACATTACTTTATACTTTCACACCCTGAAATCATATATAAGTAAGTTTGTCTTGTTTTACTTCTGTTTGTCTTCCAAATACGTAAACCTAAAAAGAGAAAGATTCAAGTAAAATAATAATACAAAGAATATTTATAATTCAAAAACAAAACTTTAAATGTTTCTGTGTACTCTGCATGCTGTGGTATTGATTGAAAACTTACACATGAACAATTGTTATTTTGCAATCGTATGTTGAAAATTAAAATTATTTTCCATTCCGCCCAGGATTAATCATGAAACTGTGGAGTAACAATTGTATATTTCCGGCTATGTTCCGATTCTGATGAGAAATAATTCCGGCCTTTGCAAACTAAGGTTCGACAGTACGTACCTAATTCTGCTGTTGTTTCGAATTTTCTGAACAGAATTTGTAACAAGGCTTAAATTAAAATATTGTTATCTTGTTCAAACTATTTTGTATACGAGGATTTCAATGTACCTATTCATAAACCTATAACTTTGTTAACTAACAGAATATAATGAACTTAAAAAAAAACATTTTATTTGACATTTATTTTGATTACGGAGACCCTCATAAGTTCATTCACCTTCATTTGCATCAGTTTTTTGCCACCCAAAAATATCTAATTCGGCATTTTTATTTTGAAGTATTTTAGTTTCAACGAACATTACGTTTATTTCTTTCAAAACTTCAAAAATGTAATAGAAGAGAACTAAATAACAATATTATTCCACTAACATCAAACGTTTCTGTATGCACTGGGAACAAGAGCGGTTGGAATAAACTCATACACCGAGAAATGTTCAACTTTGTTGGAAAAAGCTGCCGCAATATCGCTGAGCATGTGATGGTGTAATGAAAATTTTCATTTTCTAAGTGTCTAACTTTCGTATTTCACTACTTTATAGTTCGTTCTTAGAACATCAAATTTCGTTTTTTTAGGAATCAGTCGTAAATTGAAATTGTCTAAAGAGCTGATCGGTTCATCATCGACACTCTTTGGTAATCCACTGCTGGACATGGGTTTCTCCTTAGCAATATGGTTTTGGTGTACTATAGACGGGTTGGTAAACAGGTCGTTTCAAGTTATCCCTACCCTTACATTTGATTTACCTAACGGTAAGCGATTATCGCTCTTCATAGATACAGCTCTAGAGTTACAAGTGCTCCCTCGCCTGGGTAATTCAGACTCCAGTAACCGCACTGAGTCGTCGTAAAGCAATGAAAAATTTTCTCAAAATTTTCTGTGACCTAGAATAATACTCCAGTCAAGCCGGTGAAGTTGAGTCGAAGTATGACTCTGTCATGTCAAAAGAAAGTCATGTTAACTCCTATAACATTTTATATCGCATTTAAATTATCAAAATTTAATTTAGAAAGGAGGAGTTTTAGAATAAAAATATGTTTCCTTTGGTTGTAGCTGAATTAACAAAATTTAAGATCGTTGAGAGGTCGTGGAGGATCGTCTATCAGATTAAGTAACCAGATAACAGACGGTATTACGTTACAGATTCTCAAGGTACAACCTGATACGTTCGCAGACGATCTATTATTAAGATTAAGACCCTTAGTGCTCTCCAAAGATTACATGAGAAAACTTATCACCAGAATGAATGAGTACTTTCTATTCTGTGATTCTGTGCTAGTCAATATTCTTATTCTACAAATGGTTTGGTTGGTTTAAGTTACATTAAATTGGAGAAAGATGGTACCAAGATTTTTTTTGCTGTGGAGCTCAACGCCAATAGCAATGCTCTGGTGATCTTTGATTTACAGGTGTTTATTGATAGGACTATTCTATTCGAATCAACCTCTCGCCGTCCAGAGCTGAACGAAAGTCACTCCCAAAGAATGATGTTCCCTATCCCGTTCTTGGGTAGTTACTTAACGTAAGGTAACTTGTCTGCTTGTTTGCCCTCCCCTCATCCATAGAAGACAATAAAGTTATGTTTACTGTCGTGTTGGTCTAGTGATTAGCGTATGCGGATGCTGATCAAGAGGCCTCAAATCAAATCAAATCAAATCATTTATTCTGCAATTAGGTTACATGAACACTTTTGCCAGTTAAACTTTTTTTTTTGAGCAGATGAATTCGGCCTTTCCTAACTGGATTAGCCCTGAGGTTCTCGGGTTCGATTCCCGGGTCGGATCTTATATTTGTGTGATTTGCACATATCTGTTCCGGAGTTTGGGTGTTTTCTATGTAAATTATGTGTATTTACAAAAAAAAGTATATAATATGTATTTGTATCACTTGTCTAGTCTAGTACAAGCTCTGTTTAGTTTGGGACTAGATAAAAAAAAAAAAAAAAAATTGTATCTCTATACTTTCACTTACACCTTAGGCCAGTATTTAACAAACACAAACATCTGCATCATGAATAGCAATAGCACATGACTAACAATTTTTTCGCTCATCATTTCGTTCTCATAGTAAAGGAAACCACGAATTAAAAGACATCGCAAGAACTTCAATTATCTAAGCAAAGCCCTTGAGAAGACTCGGCTATATTCAATACTCTTGTCTCCTTCAGCCGGTGAACATTATACTTATCTCGGTACATTTTTAGGGTTCCGTAGCCAAATGGCAAAAAACGGAACCCTTATAGATTCGTCAAGTCTGTCTGTCTGTCTGTCTGTCTGTCTGTCTGTCTGTCTGTCTGTCTGTCCGTCCGTATGTCACAGCCAATTATTTCCGAAACTATAAGAGCTACACTGTTGAAATTTGGTCAGTCGATGTATTTTGTGAACCGCATTAAGATTTTTATATAAAAATAGAAAAAAAACAATACATTTTGGGGGTCCCCATACTTGGAACTGAATCTCAAAAATTTTTTTTTCATCAAACCTATACGTGTGGGGTATCTATGGACAGGTGTTCAAAAATGATATTGAGGTTTCTAATATCATTTTTTTCTAAACTGAATACTTTGCGCGAGAGACCCTTCCAAAGTGGAAAAATGTGTGTCCCCCCCCCCTCTAACTTCTAAAATAAGAAAGTGATAAAACTAAAAAAAATAAATGTTGTACATTACCATGTAAACTACCAACGAAAATTGGTTTGAATGAGATCTAGTGAATAGTTTTTTTTTAATACGTCATAAATCGTAACACGCAATTTACCTTTTATCCAATCAATACACTAGTATAAAAACATCTATGAAAGTTACAACGAACTACAAGAACTTTTATATGATGTTACTTGCTGACACGGAACCCTTCATGGGCGAGTCCGACTCGCACTTGGCCGCTTTTTTTCATATTATTTTCTCCAATCCTTTCTTTACGTTACCTTATTCATTTATCATAATCCATATGAATCTTATTCCCACCGCGTTTAACCCTTACTGAGTTCGGGTTTATTATATAATGTATTTTGTCTTGGCATGTTTCATAATGATAAATTAGCATTTTAACGGACGTTGCCCTTGGTGTACTCGCATAGAAAATATAATATATTATGAATACCTACAGTTTGTAACAAAAATTGGTTATATTATATTCAAACGGAATATGAAATGATCACCAAGTATATTATGAAGTACTATTTTATTTTGAACTAAAATTATTAATAGTAAAGCTTTTTTTTAAAAAAATAATAAAATAGTAACAATGCATAACCAAATTCTTTTTACAGCCATCCTATAATATAATTGCTTATTTCAATTCACGATTAGTTAATAATATAATTAAATATTTTAATATAAATTTGGGCGATCATCTAAAACAGGAGGTATTGTTCGAATTAGTGATCATCAATAAATCGGCGGACTTCCAATAATGATTGACAGTAGCACTCTGATGTAAAGTTCCAAGTCATAAGACGACGCGTTATAAATGTAGTGCTGGTTTCTTTGTACCCAGAAGACGCGTGATAATATTAGACAGGAACAAAGTATATTTAAGAAAGCAGTGATTTTGTTCTTGAAAATTGATTGTTTTGGTTGTCATAACCATGTATAATATCAAATACCCATAATATCTCAAGGACATTAGTCTTAATACCTTAGACCTTTGGGAATAAGATCTAAGATCAAGGAGTAAATGGAAAAAAAACCTATGAAAAAGTACCCATTCAGCGAGGAAATGTGCACGTACCAAGTGAAAGGTGGTTTGACTTTTTCAATATGTATATTTAATGTTAGGCCTGTCAATTTTTAGAACAGGATTTTAATGTAGAGATGACTTTCGCAGAAACACTATTCTTAAATATATTTTAAATCTATCTAGATAACTATTTTATTGTTAACTTTTACTTCAACGTAATTACCTAAATCTAATTCAACATAAAATATTGATTTATTTTGAGAGTCAGTATCTTTTTCTTTGTACCGCGTTCATCGCCGGCCCAGTAATCATATGGATCATTGCGTAGCTAACTCATCAGCCACGAATGACAAACTTGAGATCACGTCGACTCATCTACCACTACCTACATGTTTTTGTTTTGTTGGAATCTTCTTTTCTATTTGCTCCCTAGTCACAATGACAATTTCTTCAACGAAGCTGATTTAGAAGTTGGGCTGATTTTGTTACTAAGCTAGATTGATTTGTTCTGGAATTGCACATAATAAGATATCATACTTTTCTTTTAGATGTAATTGAGCAGCAAATAAACTAGCAGTACATTTATCATAAAGTGAAATTGGGAATTATTTCATAGGTAAATAAAGTAAAAGCATCATAATAAAAATAAAAAACCCAGAAGAAAATTAAGCTTATAGGCATGGTTTCAGCAAGCAGAAAAATCAGTAATTGGTAAAGTAATTGCTTATTAAAAGAAATTTATAGAAATGAATTATTTTCGAAATTAAATAAAAATTGCATAAGAAAAACACTAATATACTTTTAATATATTTTCATCCAACTGTATTTGAATCGAGATTTCATTGAAATGCTAATGTTCTATGAATGATGATTTCATTATTTATAACTCTAGCGTCACGTTATTCACGACGAACTCTGAATTTATTTAACCAATTTCCACATTTTTTGTAAAATGTGTAGTTACTGGCATATCTAAGGGCCACAGCACACTAGCTACTTTTAGCATCGGCGATCGGCAACTAGTCGCTTTTTAGAAGCTAAATACGGCGACCGAACGCTCTACACCGCACACTTAAAAACGCCAAACGCGGAGATTGAGTCGCTTTTTAGAAGCGCGACACAGCAGCTGAACGCTACTCTCCGCACACATCGGATGCCGGTAGAATCGATTTGGCATCTGATCAGTCGCTAAAACGCGCGTTTACGATACCGCGATCGAACGCAGCAAGTCGTTAAAACGCGATTCAGTATCGATGCAGTCGCCAAATCGCCAATCGCCGATGTTAGAAGTAGCTAGTGTGCTGTGGCCAAAAGATAGGGCGGTGAACATACGCTTAGGATAAGAGCATGATTGAAATGAGAAGCAAAGAAAGTTGCGTGGCTGAGTCAGTATTTTCATAAATTGCTAGTGATCTAGTATAGTTATAGTGAAACAAAATGAGAACCAGCAAATCAATCACAATTAAATAAACAAAAATATTGACGCATCAAGTTCTTGACTAAAAAGTTCGAAGCTTTTGTGAGAATCAATCATCAACAACCCATAACGTCCCACTGCTGGGCTCAGGTCTCCTCTCAAGAGAGGGTTAAGGCCATACGTCCCCACGCTGGCCGAGTGCGGGTTGAGGACTGGCAAGACACATTGTGGCTACGTAATCTTGACGTTGGATGATTTTTTAAAGCTCCCGAAGGCCTTCACCTAAGCTTCACGATTGCTATTTTATTATGCCGACCGGGGCCGACCGCTTAACGTGACCTCCGAATCATTCAATTCAATCAATTGAAAAAATGACAAATAAGTGAATCAAAAAATAAGAATTCTAATATGAATTAAGTTTCAAAGAAATGAAAGACTCAAAAACAACAGTGGCCTTTTGATAATTACATTTCATTCGTGTTGTGTCTACGGAATCCACAGCTGTTGTAGTTTACACGCCTTTAATTACAAAGATTGGAATAAATCGTCTCATTTTATTATCTCTCATTTGTTCTTTACTCGTACTTTGTAATTTATTTTTGTTGACATTTGAATTCGAAACGTAAGTACGTGCTATGAAATTTTGAATAAAAGTTTTAAAAATATACCTTATAAGAGATTTTTTATATTAAAGCCTACCAAAGTGAGTCTATTCTGCCTGATGAAAAGCATGGGTAGAATCCACCTCATTGTGAGGGTAGGCAATGCAGCATGGTGACTTATAATATGGTGGCCTGGTCAGATGTTTCTGCATCATTCGCCGGATCTCTGGAAACCGAGAGAATGATGCAGAATTATTGGTCCACTTATCTCACACTGACCAACGAAATACGACAGCAATCATGCTGTCATTATTAGGTTGGTCTTCTGTGTGATGTTACATTGCATTCGTTCTGAAATCAGCGTGGCTTTACTACTATTAGAAAATTATTATAAAACAAAATTGACATGATTTACGATGCAATGGACGAGGCTTATGTTCAGCAAAAGACTGCAATAGACTAATAATGATGAATATGAATTATTAATATCATATAAGCGAATGTTAGTAAGGATTTAACACCAGAATGATTTAAAGTATATAAATAAAATTTATACAGAAATAGGTTATAATTTAAAATTTCACATAGACGAGTTTTATAAACGTAAATAATTAATAACAAATTCCACATTAACACAAATTCTGTGGTTCGGCTCGACTTGAGCAGTACTCCCACACAGAAGACGATCCTTACAATGACAGCATTCTTGCTGTCGTATTTCGTCGGTGAGTGTGAGACCGGAGGCCCAATCATTCTGCATCATTCTCCTGGCCATCGAAGGCCGGGTAAATGATGCAGAATTATCTAACTAGGCCGCCATGGTATGGGTCACATGCTCTTTATACCCTCACAATGAGCATGGTGGCCCCTACTTCTGGATTCTACTCATGCTTTCTATCAGAGTAAAATCACTTTGGTAGGCTAAATAAAAAAAAAGATAACAGAAACCTTTCCTTTTGAACCTTCTTTCCCGGAAATATAAAACAGAAAGACTCCAGTTTTGTTAAATAAATGTTATTTGTTCATCTTGATTTCTAATCAACAGAATCACAATAAGAGTTTTACGTTTGTATAAATATTGTTTTTCGGTGTAATACTGAAGTTATATCAGATAAAAGTAAAATATCAATGAAGGAACTTGAAGAAATTAGACTATACATACATTTTATTATCTATTTTTTCTCTTATGTATTCATCTGATGATTTCTATCTCAACAATTGTCTTAGATGACCAGGTATAAAGAAAACCTATATAATTTTACATAAGATTTATAACCTGAAATCATTTTATTCATTGGAAATTAAATGTTAATTATTTAATTAATTTAGATAAATAAGTTTCATCTATATCAGCCTTTGTTAATACATTGTTGAGTGAAGTGCTTAAATTCTGATAATTTTAACAAAAAGGAACCGACTTCAATGAAAAACTATTCCGAGTACCCAAATCGCGACATTGGGCCTATGACATTTGAGGAGTTCCCTTGATTTCCTTGGGATCCCATCATCAGATCCCAATATGGTGACAATGGGACCACCTGTGAGCTATGCCCATTCCAATGCAAAAAGAATTTTTGAAATCGGTTCATAAACGACGAAGTTATCGCTGAACATACATAAAAAAAAAAAAAAAAAAAAAAAAAAAAAAAAACCGACGAATTGAGAACCTCCTCCTTTTTTTTGAAGTCGGTTAATAAAATATAAACGTATCAAATTTTACGGGTGTTTATAGACACACACACAAAAACATCTGCGGGCTAAAACAATTAATCTTAATCAATATTAACTCAAACAAAGGTACTTACTTACATTTAGAAATAAGAAATAAAAGAAAGCTACTTTAAAACACAAAATAAAATTAAATATACATATTAAGTACATACAAGCGTCAAAAAATAATAAATAAAAATAATAACCTGTAGGTTTAAACTAATGCAGAAGTTTACAATACTAATCTTTTGCCATGTTGCAAATGTTTTTCATTCAGCAATTGCTCACGCCTCTATTTTTTGTAGTGATATTAGCCAATCAAACAAGAAAGAAGAGGCGTCAGCAATTGTTGAACTAACAACCTTTGCAACTTGACTAAGGTTTGATAAAATATTAAGACATTGAGCAGTAAAAGTCGATATGGTTAAGGTCAACTTGTTAAGGAGTAAATTCTTGTATTGATATATTTTAGAAAAGTTTTATAAGTAGTGAATTCTAAAAAATATATTTTTATGTTTGAATCGAAGTCAAAGCTTGTGTAGAGCTACCCTATATTTAAATTTGTACTTGATAGTAAAATGAAAATGTTTAAATCGGTAAAAAGTGATGAAGTAAAGTCTATATATTTATCATAAATAACTTCAATTGTAATTTAAAAATTACACTTTAATTACACAAAATACTTTGGCCGTCTTAGATTTTATTAATGGTTTGTTTTACAGAATATACACAATTCAAAAGGGTCACATAAAAATACGAGATAGCACTTATAACAAAACAAACTAAACAATTCTTTTTACAGTGTAAAGTGTACTTCACACAAGTCTTGGTGCCGCGTTACAAAAGAACGTGAGACTTTTGACATCGGAAGTGGGACGTTATGTCTTCACATAAAATGTACGGGACAATGCACCTTGTGTGTAGTACTTTTACTTGAGCTCAAGTTATAATGAGTGTTCGTAGAAAGAGTCCAGTTTTGATTGCAGCGTTTGAATCAGAGTAAAAGACCTTCCAAGATTTCTTTCCTGCTGGTACTTTGTAGTGTTAATGCTTGTCATGTACTGTTTTTCGTACCTAACTTGTACTTTCAGTGTCATACTGGCAAAGTAATCATTGTTATTTATTTATTTATTTATTTATATACTTTATGCACAAATACATGCATCGGCGGACTTAATGCCTTAGGCATTTTCTGCCAGTCGACCGATTGGGCGATGCAGAGAAAAGATGAGGTAGGTGCATATAGGGTGAATTGATTGATTATAGTACAAAAAGTCATAGGTAATATACATACATATAATATGATAAGTAATATACCTACATAAACATACATATATACTTCTATATTTATACACATACATACACGTACATATATTTATTAACGTAGAATCCAATAAGAATTTTTGATAAACTAAGACCCCGTTGAATCCGCCAATTCGCCCCATAAAAGCTTCTTTACCTTCATCTTAAAAATGTCTCGATTCTTCGCCATTCTGACCTCGAGAGGAAGCGCATTCCACAAGTGGACAGACTGGACAAAGAATGAAGATCCAACGAAACCAGTAGTGTGTGATGGGCAAAGCAGGAGGAGATTGTTACCCGAGCGAAGGTTTCGGTTGTGATTACTGCATAAGAGTTGGAAATGTGTTTTTAAATAACTGGGGGGGGGGATGGGGAATTGAGGATAGTGTACAGGAATGTGAGTGCGCGCATTTTTCTGCGTTGACGAATCGGTAACCAACCTAACTGGGAACGAAAACTGGAAATGTGGTCATACTTACGAAAATTAAAGATGAATCGAATGCAGTTATTGAGAAGACGATCTAACTTGTTGAGGAGATCTGCATTCAGGTCATAATAGCACACGTCACCATAGTCGATCAAAGGGAAGATAAGAGATTGCACAAGCATTTTCTTCGTTTTCACGGGCAGAAAATTTTTCAGGCGATATAGTGCTCTGAGAATGCCGGTGACCCTCTGACATACATATGCAACTTGATCACGCCAGTTCAAAGTGCTGTCGAGTTGCAAGCCCAAGTCTCTCACTGTTTGACAGACCGGTATAGTGGTACCATTCAGCAATATTTTGGGGAGCATTTCTAAATTAGTCCTGTCCATTGAACGCCTACTACCGATTAGTATGGCCTGGCACTTTGTCGGGTTGATCGCTAATCCGAACCGCGCAGACCAGTTCTCGATCGTCCGGAGATCAATATTGATATTATCAATTGCCGTTGTTATGTTATCAACACTGGCCTGAGAGTACAGTTGTAGGTCGTCAGCATACAGGTGATACGCACTGCGAAGTTCGGGACATAGGAGATTAATAAAAATTGAGAAAAGCAAAGGAGAAAGTATACCGCCTTGAGGGACAACAGAGTCGACATCACACCATCTCGAGGAGAGATCGTCAACGCAAACGGACTGTTGGCGTCCCTGAAGATAAGATGAGAACCATTCCAGCGCCCCAGGCGAGATCTTAAGATAGGAGAGGATGGCCAAGAGAATGTCGTGACTGACGGTATTAAAGGCGTTCGAAAAGTCGACCAGAACTAAAACTGTCACCTTTGTTTCTTCTTATTTGTTCTTCTTGTTCTTGTTATTTCATGTGTTAAAGCGTTATTTTTTTAAACTATCACTCAAGATGGGTGACACTAAGTAAATTTAAAATAAAGTTTCAATCTCAGGTATAAAATTGAATCATAACGAATGTAACCGAATCAGTATTTATCAAAATTCAGCGCAATTTAAGTAGATAGTCACTATAGTCAGTAATATTGATTTCAAAAGAGGCGTTCGAAGGTCTATTCTGTGCTGCGACTGAGGGCTGGGGCCAAAGAGTAAGTGCTAAGGCGACTTGCTTCTGGCGGTGTCATTGGATTGTCGATTAGGTTGTCATTCATAGTCAGGACGGGTTTTCCCCTCCTTCGCTTTATCGGTCAGCCGCGGTGCGTTGGTAAATAGAGAGATTTCTGCGTTAGTGCGGACTGACGCTGGTAGAAATGTCGTAATTACCGCTGTTCCCAGATCCCTCTCATTTCAGACGTAAAGTGGTACACCGTGGAGTTTTATTCAGTCGGTATGATTCCGCCTCACCACTCCGCTGCAAACCTCGGTGGGGTGACTGTCATCTTTCTAGCACTAACCGTTTGTAAGACAAGTCGAGGATGGATGGGCGGACATGACGCACATACTGCCGTCCCCTGCTGTAATCATTGTGTATGGCACCCTGCATGATTATCGATGACTTAAGGCTGAGAATGGCTGATAGCGAATAGATACGGACTGCCTAATAAGTTCTTTGGAGAGAGTATACTTATACACAATATAAAAAAGTAGTTTTATCTTTGATCTTCAATTTGTCTAAATAGTGTTAGAAATTGTATTTATAGTCGTCCAAACAAGTACCTATGCACAGATTTAATGAACTTATTAAGCAATAAATGTATTCTATTTCATTTTTGCAACACTAACCTTATGCGCTAGCACCCCATCTCTGACAAGCGTGGAGGATGGTATTTATAATCATACCTAGTAAGAAGTACCCACTAGTTATGTAAAAACGCTAAAGTAATGTACAGGTAAGACAACATTATTCTTTAACTAAGATTGTGTTACTATGTAACAACTTTGCAGTGTATGTAATAAAGAAAATAGTAAATAAATGATTGAGGAGTTTCCCTACATAGATAACCAATTTACCAAAGACATTTTTTCAATCAGCTGTAATTCTGAAAGGGTCATACAAAGAAAATCACTAAGATAAATACAATGATATTGAACGAGCCGACCCAGAATTCAGACGTTTCTGTCATACTAATTTCACAGACAAATCGAACCAAAAATAAGACGAACTAATACCCTCTGTATCATAGAACTCAAGAGATGGTACACAATAAGTTGCCATACAAAGAATAACTCAATTGACCTCAATCGGTTCCCATTACTACAATATGGAACTAACCCTTTGTCTATCAAACCCGAATTTTATTCTCAAAACATGAAAGAGTCGTTATGTCTTTGTTACAAGTATTTCTAATATAAAAGCTTAAGGCTGTTGTCCTACTAAATGTGAGTATCAATACATGTGTGACAGGATAATGGCTACAAAGAATTTCAAAGAAATTGAAAACTATTGATCGAAAACTACCTATCAGTTTTCTGTATCAGTCTCAGTCTCCTGTCATTGTTATTTACCTTTGAAACTGATATATTACTTATCAAGGTAATCTCGTTTCAATATTAGTTTTTTATATTTACTTTTGTTAAAGACTAGGAATACTTTTGTGGAATAATTAAATTACAAGTTATGTTTAATTTTCTTTCTCGGACAGCATTTACAATTCCTACAAAGGACAATTGAGTGTCACCTTTTGATGTATAAAATGAAGTTAACAAGACTAGAATTGCTTCCATTGTATGTAAAAATATTTCTTAAGAAACAATGTAATCACTTTTAAAAAACATTACTCTCCTTCTGACGCAGTCGTCAGACAAAGTAAAGAAAAGCGGTCAAGTGCGAGTCGGACTCGCCCATTAAGGGTTCCGTAGAAGCAAGTAACATCATATAAAAGTTCTTGTACTTCTTTGTAACTTTGATTGATGTTTTAACAACTGTTGGTGGAGGTTTGCATAGTAATGTACTTCATATATTTTTTTTTAGTTTTATTATTTTCTTCTTTTAGAAGTTACAGCCCCCCCCCCCCACATTTTACCACTTTGGAAGTGCTTCTTGTGCAAACTATTCAGTTTAGAAAAGAACATTAGAAACCTCAACATAATTTTTAAATAGCCCACACGTTTTGGTTTGATGGGAAAAAAAATTGAGTTTCAATTGTAAGTATGGGGAACACCAAAAATTTATTGCTTTTTTTTCTAATTTTTGTGTAAAAACATTAATGCGGTTCACAAAATACATCTACTTACCAAGTTTCAACAGTATACTTATTATAGTTTCGGAAAAAAGTGTCAGTGGACAGACAGAAAGACATGACGAACTTATAAGGGTTTCGTTATTTTCCCATTGACTACGGAACTCTAAAAAGTCGGGTAATAAGAAATGTTCTTGAATAATGAAACTGGACTCTGAATATTATAACTGACTGATGACAATTGATTTAGAAGTGAAAGTTAAAGAACTCGGTCGTATTTCAGAACAAGCTTGCCCTTGCTAGAGAACGAAACTTTTTGCATAATAATTGTTATGATAAAAGTCACCTTTTCTAATTTTGTCTTCAACTTTTTCTTGTTAAAAAATAAGAAATTATTAAAATATATTTATTATTCTTAGACATAATACTTAACCATGTTTGTTGTATTTATTGTTCAGGGTATTCAAATTCTAAATATTTATATCGGACTCTGAATCCATATTGTCTTAGTTACAGTGACTTAACTTAGTGTTAGTATTACGAATATATAAGTACAAATATATTAATAGGTGTGGACGTACATAAGGCAGGACTCCCACCCATCTGAAAATACATTTAGGATGCTTTCAGAGGACGAACGGAGGCGCGCCACCATATTGTAACAAGCGCAACGTATTGTAGTGCGATTGTATTTGGGAAAATAAGAGTGTTTATCAGTAGCCATGTTGCTATAGTCAAGAATTGCTTAGTTTGGGATCATACGGCCATGTGTAATATATTACTGATGTGGCGACTTCCACATACAGCGCAATCGAATAACATACAATAGCGCCATCTACCGAAGAAACATTAAATTACGAAGAAAACACATAACGATCTATACGGAGAAATTACTTATCCTGAATCGCGAAAGTGACATTCTCGCGCCTATTAGCATATATACAAGATCCCAACATCAACTATTGGGCAGTAGCCCGCCAGGCATGATCACCTCGTCTGGTCGGAGGATCCTCCCTTTGTGTTGGAACAACACAACACCCGTTTCTCTATACTGACAGTATTATTTACGATACTATTCCGATGGCGTAGTGGAAGAGTATGAGAGACTGCTATGCTTGAGATCTCGGGTTCAATTACTTTTTTACCGCTATAACTGACATGGACGGGGGCGCGACCGCGGGCGAAAGCTATTAAAAGATAATTTCTTTATTAAATTTTGTTGAAAATAAATGGCTTGCTATAAAAATCCAACACTATAAACTTAAATTATGTGGCAAAAGCCCGAATATAATTATATAACTTCGCCACAGTTTCTTCAAAGTTTAATAAGTACGATTTAAGAGAAAAGGACGCAAAAAGCTCAAGTTTTTCACAAAATGGAGAATTTAAAATATTAAAATCTACTGTTCAATGTCACTTATAAGACAGAAAATAAAGCATTGAGAATAGAATATTTCATTGCGTAATTGTAGACTATCTTAAGCACACTAGTAAAATCTAATATCTTGAAACGAGCAATTCTTGTTTATATATATATTTACGCACGATCTCGGAAACGAATCTATACTACTCTTACACTAACACTAAGCTAGTTGATGGTAGATACAGCAGCACTACAGCTACTTGAGAATATTTTTTTTTTACAATACAACTCCCGCATTAGGAATATAAATCCTGTGTCACGGGGGACTTTATAAACATACATGAAACGGACACAAAGAACAATCAGACTCAGAACAAGAATTTGCAAATCACACAAAGTAGTAGTCCCACGTAGGATTTGAACCCACGACACTTAGCGAATGGCAATGCAAATCAATGTCGTTGTTAAACAATAAATAGTATTAACCGAGATTAGCTCGGTCGCCCAGGTACGCCCAATTAATTCAGAAATAACGAAATAACTGGTTAAATGACATGTTGTTAGCAACAACATGTCATGAGAATCATACAAAATAGATAATGCGCTATATATTTCAACAAAAAAAATCAATAGATTCAAATGAAATTTCTCTCAGTCCGCCCAATTTATTTACATACGTAATGTTGAAGAAACTGTTAGAAGCCTGACCTTTGAGATAGCCGAAGTTCGTACTCCATTGAATATTCTTATGAGATTACGCACAACCCCGCATAGAAATATCGTTCATACAATATGTATGATAAAATGTTCATAACATTAAACATTTTAGTTATTTATACTTCATTACTTTGGGGATTTAGAAGCTTGAAAAAGAAAAGTGATAAGTATGGTTATTTCCAGAAATTTTATTTATAAATAAGAGAATTATGACAGCATGATATTACAAAGGAATATTACCTACTTCACATTTGTATACATGAATTTTTATATGTCATGGGTCAGACTGGAAATTCTTTTATGATAATATAATTTTGCATCAGATTTTAATACTGAAGGACTATCCTTGTAAAAAATGTCTTTGGATCAAACCGATCCACGGATCCTTCTAGCATATCGTTAATCCTTCGTTTCTCATCAATCTTCCAGGAGTCCGCCTGCCTTCCAAACTCTGCAACTGGGTTGCTGCCTTCCTGCACCAGAGCTGCATTATAGCTCTGGTATTTCTTCCAATTATGATCTACTCAATTTTTGTCGATATTATAAAATCATTTCTTTATCTGAACTAATCAACGACGTCTTTATACAAGGAAGCTACTTAGTGCTTGATTACAGTACCAACTGGTGTTATTGCGTCTTAAAAGTCTGAAAGACGACAATGTTTAGTTAGATGGCAAAATAAGATCGTATTGTGCTCTACTCTCTACGTTAGGGAGAATTGAAAGAAAGCTCTTAAAGCTAAAGTGCTATCATCAATCAGTAACGAATACGGCAGTTAATCAACGGAACAAAATGAAATGGTACATTGTTCGACGCTGCATTTTACCACGTATACCACACTATCAAATTTCACAATGTTGGTTTTACGTAATTAAATTGTAGTAAAATATTTTAATGAAATGGAATGAACTGTTTCTTTATTATACTTAACATCTATTCATATTTTTACAAAGTCTGATAAAATAGTTCTCTATCGCTAAAAATTTAATGTTCTATGCATTTAGAGACTTTTATAGAAGAAAGGAGAATTAAATTCGAAAAACTATCTTCAATTATAGACAAAATAATTTAACTCTTCATTTTAGTAGTTTAGTAAATTCTATAACACGTCATTATACTTTATTTCTGCATAAAAAAACATAATTAAATCATATTGACTATAGTCTAGATAAAATCTGCATAATTATTAGCTTTTAAAGGATTCAATATAGAGTGAGTTTATGTAAATAAAATCCAATCACAAAATCAGGAGTACGTGACAAAAAACTGGGGACCTGGGGTCTCAAATGAGGGTCTATTTACTAAGGATCGCGCTGTCTCAGCCTCTCTCATCATTGGCTTTATTGAAGTCCCGACAGTCGCGTACTGTGTTTTGAATTTATAAGACGCCCCAATTCTCAGGCTGATATTAAGTGTAAAATCGTGTTTTATCTTGTCTGTAATGTATGGTGAATAAAATGTCAGGGATGAGGATTTGTAATAACATTTTAAAAACAGTCATATGCTGATTTTGGGTAAAAGAAACATCTGGTTATACCGCGACAGACATACTCAGTTGAAATATAAAATTCGCGCAGGGTTTAGAATTGTAAATGTACAGAAAACTTCGTTATACAAATACTCGTGTTTGGTTTGAGAGCAGTAAATGGTGGCAGAATCGTTGTATATTAATTGAAGCTAAAGTAGCTTTCGTATGAAAATACGAGCACACTGAGGGTGTTTGTGTAAGAAATATTATTGAAATAGTAAAATTAGTTAGAGCTTTCGTTTGTTTATATAATGGTTTGTGTAATATTTCAGACTATAATTAGTCTTTAGAGGAAGAAAAACTTTTCAAGTTAAGATACATTTTTTAAAACTACTAGTAATGAATAGTTTTGCTGCCTAGTTGGTCTAGTGGTTGGCGTATGCGACTGCTGATCAAGAGGTCTTGTGTTCGATTCCTAGGTCTGTCCAAATCTTTGTGTGATCCGGAAATATTTATTTCAGAGTCTGGGTGTTTATATGAATAATATGTGTGTATTTACAAAAAAAATATGTTTTATATCAGCTGTCAAGTACCCATAATACAAGTTCTGCTTAGTTTGAGATTAGATGACGATTGACGTATGTCGTTATCCTGAATCTCTAAAACGGAACTTTTTTTTTACAAAAACATTCAAATTCACGATGTCAAGAGTAGAGTAAGAATGACATACTTCTGATTAATGGACCACAATTGAAATATTAACTAAACTTTTATTGTTATTTAAAACGAAATTATTCCATGCCTGTAAAAAATACAGCTAAAAATCTCCAATGTCAATTTTTATACCACCTTATTTAGATATCCACTTCTGCTGCTTCAGTTAACTATGTAACTACATTTAGAGAAGGCTTAGGAGGAGAATACAAATTATTGAATACTCAAACTCAAAATTAAAGGCCAAGTCAATAGGTGAACTCAATTTAACTTACCAAACCTCCTGCAGAATAGATTTAGATTTATGTCTGCGCTTAACGTGTCTATAGATAGAAAACTTTTATCAGATTTCAACTTTTTCAGAATACTATATTCAGAACAAAGTGCTACAAATGATAAATTAGCTGAAGCTTCAGCCTTTATTGATGACATGAATATAACCACCATCTCTAAGTGTTAATCTAATGTTATATCTCAATTCATAATCTATTTAACGTCACAAATTGTATCCAGAATCCATAAATCATTAGATTGCTTGACGACGTTTGTCAGCACGAATAAGTTAACTGTACCCGGAGGGACGATATAATTAATTGGTATCCCGCTTGGAATGAGCTCTGGAGCGTCAACAATATTGAGATATCGGTCAGTGAAGTGAGCTCCAGAAGTCAATGTTACTGTCTCGAGGATATTAATATTTTAGATCTTTGATTTCCGGGTCGATACAAATAAGATTCGACGTCATTTATATACAGTCCGAGTATTTCCGTAATTTAATAAATCAGAGATGGCTGGGTGTATTACGACAAACTATAACTATTGATACTTGAAAATTTTGACTTTATGAGAAATTCTAAGTTGTTGGGGATATGTTAACGATTACTGCAATATAGAAATCTCAATATGTTAAGAATGGTCACCCATTAGCGAATGACCTGACCAGGGTTACGGAACTTTGCAATGTGTTAACTCAAGCGGTTACCACTGAGATATAAGTCCCACAACACAAGTATTTCACAAAAACACACATTCAAATCGCACTAAAAGAAAATTTGATTGCCTTGTTAGTCTAGTGGTTAGCGTATGCGGTGATCAAGAGGTCTCGGGTTCGATTCCCGGGTCAAACCAAATATTTGTGTGATTGACAATGAATATTTGTTTCGGAGTCTGGGTGTTTTTCTATATATATGTATGTATTTACAAAGAAAAAGTATGTTTGTATATTTATATCAGTTGTTTAGTACTTAGTTGTGCTTAGTTTGGGACTAGATGGCGTTGTGTGTAAGATGTCCGAAATATTTATTAATTATTTACAATTATGAATCCAACATATGCATCATAGTGGTTTTAGTTTTCATTGAAACAGTTCCAACTGATGTCCCTACGTTATGTGATGAATAAAAATCCAGGTTTTTATTCCGAACTACTACAGTCTTTGTCAGTTTCCATAGATCCCTTTGTCTGTCCATCATCCTTATTCAAATTTATCATTTTTCATTAATAAAAAACTAATCATATTCTCTAAGCTGTTGCTGTTGTGCTGGCTGTCATTTGGCTGACAACAACTTATGTATCATGTATCAACCATGAAAGAAGCCATCCATTGCACCAACCATAAATTAAAGCGGTAAACAAAACAGGAAAATATTTTCGATGATGATTCCAAGTGGATACCTGTTCCATTCAACTCGCAAGATTTAAAAACGACGGATTTAATATTCTTATCACTACTGCACTGTAATTTCCCTAAAAAATATCTTATTCGAGATATACCCTTATCTTAATGCAGGGAAAGATATAACAAAATATTGGTAACTTGGTATTGGATCGATTATCGTTGGATCACGTCCCGCGACGACGAACCGACTTGTACCTACACCTGAATTCTGTTCGTATTTAAGTTATAAACTGAAGCGGAGAAAATACAAAAATCCAATAATAATAAATCCATATATTTTCGTTTATTTGTCTTTGGATCCAGAATACTGTAAAATTTTCTTGCAAATTTTCTTATCGCCAAATTTTTATTTGAAATATCTATATATTTTTTTAGCCTACGTTTTCTAATACGGATAACTGTGTCAAAATTTAGAAACTTTACGTTTGTTTTTCGTTTATTTATTTTATGTAGTCAAGTTGTAATATAGTATCAATTATCGAGATGGTTTATTACCTACAACAGTATATCAATTTTTCAGTAGTGATAGTAGCAGTTCAGTGACAATGGTGAGGGCAGTGGTATCAACAGTGATATAAACATGGTCAGAACAGCTAGTTTAGTAATGAAAAAGATATTTAAAAATACCTAATGACTCTTGCGACGTCTGTCCGTGTGGTGACATGTGGTGGTGGTGGTGTATGAATACAAAGTGTCACCACCCCTATTTATTCCATGGGTGTCGTAAAAGGCGACTAAAGGAACAAAATAAGCAGCTAACATAACTGCCAAGAGAAGGAAAACTTGAAACAAACCCTTTACCAACCCGTCTGGCCAGCGTGGTATAGTAGGCCAAAACCTCCTTTCAATGGAGAGGCCTATGTAAAGCAGTGGACTGTTAAAGGCTGTTGAAGATGATGATGATTGACTCTTGCATACATGGAATTATATAATTATTTCAGAAACGAAAAATCCAACTACTTAACAGCAATGAACTGAAAAGAGAAAAACAAATATCACAATGTCTATACAAAACTGATTTGACTAAAGCATTGTTTCGTCAGCTTACTACACATTACAGTTTTGCAGTCGGGTACAAACAATACCTTATTACCTACAGGCGAAAGATAATCTACCAGTACTACATTTGTTACCACATACGCCTTCTGACGCAGTCATGTAAAGAAGGATGAAATATAGTTTATAGTAACTACAATTGTATAGAAACTTTCAGTCTGTGCACTCACTCTTATCCCTGAAAGTCTAGCTTTCTGCTTTTGACATTGTGCACTTTTGTCAATTAATTTATCTTTACGCTTTTGAAGTTGTGGTCCTTCAATATTCTGCTCTTTACACAATTTGCGATGTATTCGTTATTTAAGCTTTTAATTTGGTTTAATATTTGTTCTGATATCATAATAATAAATTTATCTTTTCGAAATCGCTACAATCTTCTACTTGCTTTAAAGTAATACTATCCTGAAGTCCTGGCTTCTACATACTGTTACAGCAAACTTAGCCGTGCAAGTTCAGAATCAATATCTCATCAGCTAAGACAGCTTAATTCGAGCCAATAGCGAGTCTCGAATACAAAACTAATCCCGTTTCGGGTTAGCCGTACATAATAATATTGTTTTATTAACGTTAACTTATTAAGGTTTAGTGTATGTCTCTAAGTTAGTTATCAGACGTCTGCAGGCTGTTATTTAAATTATTTGTGATAAGGGAACAGAGAAACTAAATTTTCATTGCAGAAAATTTATGTTAACGAGTTTGCTAATGGTGATCTAGAATTTATTTTACTACTACATTTGAATAGTTTTCTTCTGTCTTAGTTAATATTTCGAGAATCTAGAGATCACAGGTTTAGTTACAGGTTCGGGCCAAGGTTTTGTTGAATTTTTATGAGAAGAAATTCTTAATAACAGCCTGGAGTGTAAATCTTGCACGCAATTATGTGTAAAGCCATAGGTTTTGGTTGTCATGAACATTTATGACTGTCATTGTAAAGAAGTAATAATAATAATAATATTTATTGGCTCAAAAAGGAGGTACAGCTTTTCTATCTAACTATAACTATTTGGTAAACATAATTTGAAATTTCACTTAAACAGATAGAGTGAAAAACGACGATGTCTGAGCTAGTAGGTAAATACTGTGTGACAGACACCGACGCCATCCCCCGCTCAAAATGTTGAATCTTTTAAGTAAATATTAAAAACAATAAAAACAAAAACACATTTTATCATATATATATATATATATATATATATATACATACACATATATATATATATATATATATACACACACATACATTATTATGTATATAAAATGAAAATAATGCAAAAAAACAAAATATGTGTGTGTGTGTGTGTGTGTGTGTGTGTGTGTGTGTGTGTATCTGGTTGCTGGTGAGAGATAGATAGAAGTTAAAATTTGACATGGATTTGTGTGTTTTAGAGTCAAGAAGAACAACGATGTATTATTCCTATGTGTACCCAGCTATGTTCCACCCTCAAGCAGCCTTTCAGTCTCGTCGTAAGTAAGTAACTGAAGACCAGTCACAAGCACTTTTTTACATTTATGTTTGGGTAGAGGGAATATATTGAATTTTCTAATTAGAGCATTGTAAAGACGACAGCTGAGGTTTTGATAGTGTCGACCTGCCAAGGCAGTGTTTGTTCTATGTGTAGGACAAACGCGATATTTTCGACGTTTGTCAGCCGGTGGGGGAACATAAGGGAGTAATAAGTGTTTGCGTATGACAATTTGTAGTATGAATAGCTGCCTGACGGTTAGTAAGGAGATGTCTTCGTAAAGTTGTGCGGTGGGATGGCGGAAGTTTTTGTTTAGCATGGTCTTTATTACAGCACGTTGGGCTCTTTCGAGTCGAAGCATTGCTGTTTTATATGTTCCTCCCCAGACTACTATGCAGTAAGTGATGAGAGGTTGTACCAGAGTGAGGTATAAGGTTTTTAATAACGCACCGTCAACAACAGCTCTAAGCTTTTTTATAGGAAACATTAACTTACGTACTCGAGCTGTAGTCAAATCTATATGTTTATCCCAGCTAAGTGTAGAGTCTATCTGTACTCCCAAATATCTAACATCTGAGGCTCTCTGTATTGAAGGACACTGACAAGTGTGGGTAGACTTCATTGAGCAACTGTGTGCCTTTAAATTTATTGCAGTTGGCTGTGTTGTGGAGTTAGCTGTGAATGCGATAAATCGAGTTTTGGATAAGTTTAAAGTCAGTAAATTAGATTCAAGCCAGTCCACAACAATTTTTAGAGCGTATTCTGCGGATTGGATAGCGCTACTCCACGAGTCTCCACTAATAATAAGAGCAGTGTCATCGGCATAGGCGAATAGTTTGCAGTTTGGTATTGTGAGCATACTAAGAGTATTGACATAGACGAGGAATAGTGTTGAGCCTAGTACGCTGCCTTGTGGTAAGCCGAAAATGAGGTTTTCGTCGTTACTAATAGTATTGTTTACCTTTACACATTGGGTGCGCTTACTGAGATAGTCTCGGAATATATTTAAGGCAATATCTCTTACTCCCACACTCTCCAGTCTCTGCAAAACTATATGTGTAGAGACCGTATCAAAAGCCTTGGCCAAATCTAGGAAGATACATATAGTTTTAGTTCTGGTGTCTAGGTTTTGAACAATAGAGTTAGTCAGATCCAATACTGCATCTTCTGTTGACTTATTTTTCCTAAAGCCATACTGATTAGGGGCCAGCACTTTGTTGTGTTCTAAAAAGTTAAGTAATCTTTTGTTAAGAACTTTTTCAAGAATTTTTGATAAAACGGTTAATATAGATATTGGCCTATAGTTTTCGATACGGTCTCTGGCACCACTTTTGAAAATGGGATAAACAAGTGCTCGTTTAAAGACATCGGGGAAAACTCCTTTAGCTAAGCAAAGATTGCAAATGTGCGTAATGGCTGGTACTAGTACGTGACGGGCTAATTTAAAAACTGATACTGATATCTCGTCGTAGCCAACAGCACAGTTACTTTTTAAACCACAAATGATAGTAGCGATTTCAGAACAATCAGTCTCCAACAGTACCAGGGAGTTATCTTGCCAATTAATATTATTGTTCAGCTGAAAGTCCAAGCGTGTACTGCTTTGTTTATGTTGAATTTTCTGGGCTAGGTTGGTTCCAACATTTGCGAAATAGTTGTTGATGTAATTGACTGCCGAATTTTGATCACTACGCATGTTCAATAGATCTACCGCGCCATTTACAGATTTTGTATTCAGATGACCTATCGACTTCAAAACACTCCAAGTAGCCCTCAGATCACCCTTCACTTTTTGGAGCTCCAATTGATCAAATTTGCGTCTTACCGCCTTCAGCAGGTTGTTACAGAAGTTACGGTATCTAACATAAATTAATTTTGCAACGTAGTTATCGGGGTCTAACCGTGACTTTTTATGTAATTTATCTCGGTTACGAATGCATCTCAAGAGACCCGGGGTAATCCATGGTTTGATTATCCTTTTTCGAAGAGGGATATTCTTTACGGTACTGAATTTGGTTACTGCACTTGATAACGTAGAAACTAGAAGTTCCGCGCTTTGGTTGGGATCGGTGTTGTTCACAATGTTGGTAAGATCGATTTTTCCTAAGTAGTTAACCAAAGATGGTAAATCTATATCCTTTATGTAACTTTTAGGCTTGATACACGGACGGGCAGTATCAATACACAGTAGGACCGGAGCATGATCCGTAACAAATGAGTCAAGTACCAACGTTGTGGAGTTCTTGTTCGTTTTTAATAACACATGATCGAGGCACCTATCAAGTCTCGTGGGCAAGAGATGGGCGGGGAGTAGGCCATGAAAGGCGGTTAAGTTTAAGTATTCACCGTAGTGGTTATCAGTACTGTTAGGGCTAATATTTATGTTTATGTCACCAGCTAGGACCACAGTAGTAGAGGATGAAATTGATGTAAGTGTATCGTTTAAGGATTCTAGGAATCTTTCAATGTTTCTGATGGAAGGCGATCTATATATTACTACGATGGCTATATCTGGTGCTAATTTTAGTATCATGCAGTTTGCATCTAGAAATTCTGGCTCAGTAATTGTATAATTTAAGTCAGATCGTATATAAATAACAATGCCGTCGTTTTGGTTATTATGGGTAGAACTAAAGGAAGTGTAGCTGTGGCGACTTCCACATGCCGCGCAAGCGAAAAACATACAACAGCGCCATCTACCGATGGAACACTGAACTACAAAGACAACACGGAATCTATACTGAGTAACAACTAATCCTGAATCGCGAAAGTAACATTCTCGCGCCGATTAGCATATATACAACATCCCAACATCAACTGTTGGGCAGTGGCCCACCAGGCATGATCACCTCGCCTGGTCGGAGGATCCTCCCTTTGTGTTGGAGGAACACGACACCCGTTCCTCCACAGTGGTGACCCCGACGTGATTGGAAGCAGCCTTCAAGGAAGCAGATCAGCAGCGCCATCTTGCTCACTCCCACAGCGATGACCGTCATTCTAGTCTCAGCCAGCCAGCAACTTCGGCCTTAACAGGGATACCACACGCAGGACGCGACCGCTCCAACCTTGTTACCCCTACGGCCTCAACAGCGTCTAGGCACAGCACTCTGCACCTACGGTCCACGTAA
Organism: Phragmatobia fuliginosa; assembly: GCA_932526445.1. Lineage (NCBI taxonomy): Eukaryota > Metazoa > Arthropoda > Insecta > Lepidoptera > Erebidae > Phragmatobia > Phragmatobia fuliginosa. The sequence goes on from OW052065.1 coordinate 1,093,316, forward strand.
GAAGAGCATCTCTCTCCCGTCTACGCAGCAGCCAGCCACTACGCAGCAACCGCCCCGACTCACTGGGGACTTCACCGCAGCACCGCGCACCGTACGCCCGACTCACTGGGATCAGCGGACTTCAGCCCCGACTCACTGGGACTAGCGGCATACAGTTCCGACTCACTGGAACTAGCGGCATACAGTTCCGACTCACTGGAACTGCTCACTCCTGGCACTGGCAAGCTCCGCAACAGAGCACAGACAGCTGACTCCATCATATATCGACCTCCGGTCTTGGAGGGGAGTGATGTGGCGACTTCCACATGCCGCGCAAGCGAAAAACATACAACAGCGCCATCTACCGATGGAACACTGAACTACAAAGACAACACGGAATCTATACTGAGTAACAACTAATCCTGAATCGCGAAAGTAACATTCTCGCGCCGATTAGCATATATACAACATCCCAACATCAACTGTTGGGCAGTGGCCCACCAGGCATGATCACCTCGCCTGGTCGGAGGATCCTCCCTTTGTGTTGGAGGAACACGACACCCGTTCCTCCACATAGCTATTCAATTTAGGTATAAATGTAACTTTACGTAACCAGCATTCGGTGAGGATAATTACATCACATTCAATGTCCAAAGAGCTTAAAAGAACACTTAAACCGTCGAAGTTGCAGTTTATACTTCTGATATTTACTTGGATTATATTCAGTGTAGTTTTGGTATTGTCTATATGTTGAGAGCATTGATTAAGGGAGCATATGAAAGATTGAGACACATGTAAGGCTTCTATTGAAGCTGCTAATTCATTTATATTAGCCATTAGAACGACAGAAGAAGACGATGGTTGGATACTGCACATATGATCTAGTTATCCGCGGCGGAGCATGAACACAGTACGTCAAATAAGATATAACATATATATTCTTCGTTGCCCAATGTGATTTATGTGTTGAGGGTGTTGGAAGTGAGTAGTGATCTTGTGAGTATGTAAAAAGGTGCTGAAATGTGTAAGTTTTGTTTCGTGTGTGAGTAGGTGTGTAGCTAATCATTAGAATAAAAAGATGAATATTTTTAACATTTTGAGGTAAATATTGCTTAAAACTACATAATAGAAGCACAAATAAAGTACGGGGTGAAAAGTTAACAATAAGATTAACTGTACATGGCGGTATAGAAACTAGTCAGAGTTGCACGTTGAGTTTGGTCAAGTCTGCCTCGGAGTTAATAAGTATAAGTGGCTGTCCCTCCGCTTTACGTAAGAACACTTTACAATTAGCTGTCCAGCAAAAGTTGTAATTATTCGTTTTAGCATAATTACGAGCAGCATAGAACAACCTCTTGGTCTTGAACGTGAGATTTTCACCTAAGTAGACGGGCTGTCTAGGACCTTCAATTTTGATATTAGTTGAGTTGAGTTTGTTGTCTTTGTTTGCTGTATTATGACGTTTTACAGCTTTTAATAGGGCCTCTTTTAATAAGACTGTCGTAAATTCTACCAATATTGGTTTATTTGATTCAGACTTCGTAGAAAAGCGATAGATATCTCGAATATCAGTCTTAGCAACGTGAATATTTAAAACCTTGCCGGTGTTTACAATAATATCCGTTAGATCTTCCTTGGTTTCTTTTATCTTTTGAGGAACGTTTCGCACTTCTATAATTGGCTTTTTTAGTTGGCGTTCTAAGCTTTCTACTTTACTTTCCAAGTTCAAAATATATGAACAGTTTAGCTTTCTTTCATTCTCGAGCTCGTTCATCCTTTTGACCATGTCATCGTATTTCGCTGATATAAACTCAACCGAGTCCCGTATAGACTCATTTTGCTTACTTATAGTTGATATACTTTCCTGCAAAGATGTTAATTTTTTGTTCTGTTCTGATTTGAATTCATTAAACATTTGTATTAATTCTTGCTTAAAAGTGCTCAGGTCGTCCTCCCGCTTACGTTTGGAACGACGGGTTATATTGAAATTAGCGGTATTTACATCGCATTCCGTAGAAGCACTATTTGGTTCAGAGTCGTCAATCTCATGTTGTGACGGTGATAAGATCTTAGGCGGCGTTCGTTTCATCGGCATATTGCACAATAAATATGGTTAGGCGCTCAAACGATAAAAACCCAACTATCGCTTACCAGGATACTAGCACTGTTAGGAGTATAACGTATCAACGTACCTCCCGCTTCTGTCGTTGTGTGTGTGCGCGCGTAGTGGTTGGTGGAGCGGTCGTCAACGCCCCGTCTTGCAAGGCGTAGGCAGCAGTGGGCGTCGATCACATGTGACAACCCGTACAAATAACTCCTGGTATTTTATGCACTCCTATTTTTTTCGAAACTGATTTTTTGACGATTTTGTTTAAAATTTAAAATAATAAATTATCGCGGATCACTTTAAATACGTCTGAACACCTCAGAAGTCCGGGGGGAAGGGAAGTCTGTGCCTATATAGCCCTAAAGATTGCGGTCCGATGATAATCGCTTCGTCGAAGTTTGTAGCTGAGTTTCTTCTGGTCATCGACGACGGATGCTCCTTAAACGTTATATGTGCAAAATTTTGTTACTGAAAATTATTGATGATTTCTTGTTCTAAAACGAAGGTCTCGAAAAGGTCCGGTACCGGTACCGGGTAGCCGTTAAATGCTATAGAACAGGATTGGTTATTGTGGAGATCCTTGGGGGAGGTGTATGTTCAACAGTAAATAATAAATAAATAAATAATAAATATTTTGGACATCTTACACACAACATCATCTAGTCCCAAAGTAAGCACAGCTTGTGTTATGGGTACTAAACAACTGATATAAATACATAAACATACTTTTTTTTTGTAAATACATACATATTATACATAGAAAAACACCCAGACTCCGAAACAAATATTTGTGGATCACACAAATATTTGGTCTGACCCGGGAATCGAACCCGAGACCTCTTGATCAGCAGCCGCAAAACGCTAACCACTAGACCAACAAGGCAGTCAAAGTGTTTGTCTTTTGGCAGAGATGATGACAATAAAAGTTACTTGACCAAGAGCGAGGTGACACGACATTAGTTAACCATTGACAAGTAAGATCAAAAAGATTTTTTTCTCGTTCCGAATATCTGTCGTAGTTGAGAACTTAAAAATTGAAGACTAAAAAGTTATCTTTTGTGTAAAGTAAATATAATATATTGCAAGAAAGAAGTCAAAACATTTATTCAATTTTAGAAAAATCGTTACATGGTATTGATTTGATTCTAGACCCCTGGTTTAGTGTTCAGCTTAATGCTCGAAACGAATTTGTATTATCTCTGATCAAATTTTTTGGGATTATTTCATTCTCACCACATGGCTCAACGTCTGTTTCCCGAGAAATTCTTCGTATATTATTTTCCCAATAGGTCCTCATTGATCTCTCAAATATAAGTTGTTAATAGAGTTTATTAGGCCACTGTTGAACTTAGGGGTATTTGTGGCAGATTATGTTTGATATACCACACTGGCCAGACGGGTTAGTGCAGGCTTAGTTTTCAGTTTTTTTCTTTCTTTCATTCCATATAAAGGTATTTCAGGTATAAGAATTTATAGAACTCTTCTCATTCCACATTTTTGCACCTTTATATTATAATCCGAAACTTCTCCATAGTGTCAGAAATACTGCACAATAATTATATTGATTTGTTGAAAGCATATAAGCCACTTATTTATTTATTTTTAAGGAAATTTAGCTATTTTCAGTTTACCAAAGCATTCAAATAAATTACTAAGTAACTACAAGAACAAAAATAAAGAAAGTACACACAAAGCAATACAATATTATGTTTTTAAGAATATATAGAAAAAACATCAATAGCAATAAAAAAATCATGCGTTTATGCATAAAGTTTTTTTCTTGTGAATATAAAGGAATGTAGTGTTCTTTATTTTTTAGTTCTAAATAAATTAAAATTTAAGGAGGTAATGATGAAATAGTTTTTTAATAACGTATTTCTTGTACATTTCTGTGACAAAGGTATCTTAAAATTTATCATGGCAACCATAAAATGTTCGCAATTGAATAGAGAAGAACTATGGAATAATTAGAAAAGAAATCTAATTGTGATTTCGAAATAGAGCAAAAGTAAAATAATAGCAGTTTAAAAGTCTCCTTCTCTCGTCTTCTCGCATTATTCCTTTGAAGAAGTTTGGTCTAGGGGTTAGCGTATGCGACTGCTGATAAAGAGATCTCGGGTTCGATTCCCGGGTCGGTCCAAATGTTTGTGTGATTCACAAACATTTGTTTCGGAGTTTGAGTGTCTTCTATGTATAATATGTTATTGTATGTATTTACAAAAAAAAGTATGTTTATGTATTTATATCAGTTGTCTAGTTACCCATAACACATGCTCTGCTTAGTTTGGGGACTATATTATGACGTTGTGCGTAAAATATCCGAAATATTTATTTATTATTATAGAAAACACTCAAACTTAAAAACAAATATTTAGAGATCACACAAACATTTAATACGACCCGGTAATCGAACCCGAGACCACAAACACAGCAGTCATATACGCTACCAATGCGCCACCGAAACAGTCTTATATTTATGTATAGAATCTAAGAAAAAAACTAACTAGAACAACACTATCCCCACATATAGTCACATAAGGAAAACGCCGTCAAAAAAGTATATAGGACTTACATGATCGGCAATATAAAGATACATAACAACCCTCATGAGACGTATAATAATACCTCCAAAAGATGACGACATAGAACAAAGACACAATATATTTATCAAAGGAAAGAACACGTCACAAAAATTTAATATCGACAAATACTCTTTGACTGAAACCCTGTTAAGAATTTCTTGATTCCCTAAACTTACTTCTTGCCAACAAATTGAAACATATTACACGAGGATGAGCCGAAATTCTGTGATGGTGACAGTGGAAATTTATTTCGAAACAATGGCGTATAAAGTGTCAGAATATGTCTTTAAAGATTAGCAAAATTGTTAGGAAGGCAAATTCAGGGCAATATTTTTTTTTAATTCCATGATGTAATGTGTAATGTAAAAGGTACTATTCGAGTTATATAAAAAAGATTGTCAACATTCATGTTTTTAATGGTGGCGACTGGATGCATAAAATAAACGGATCGGGCGCTGTAGTGTGCCTTGGAAGATCCAAAAATCCAAAAGTTCTAAGTCTGGGTGATTTTCGTGTCCGTTTCATGTATGTTTGGAAAGTCCCCGCGACACAGAACGAATATTCCTAATGCAGGTGTTGTCTTTTTACATATAAAAAGAAAGCTTGTTTCCAGCAGTGGACTGCAATGTGGTGTTTTTAAAAACTGATTTTACTGTCAAATGGCTGTACTATTATTGATTCTATCGCAATCTAGTCATGTCCGATTCTCGCATGTGTAGAACACAATGTTTGTAAATAAACATGTATTGTAATGTTTGATTTGATCTGGGTGTTTATGTATAATGTCGAAAAATGATAAATAATTTGTCTATGGGTAAATGTCTAATGCACACCCATAGTTTAAGCTCTGCTTAGTTTGTGACGTTGTGTGGATGTGGTAGAATATTATTACAGTTATTATTGAAAAACCGATAAAATTTAGCAAAACAAATAATACATTCGAATACTCGAAAATTGTTAACATTTCAATTTAAACCGAATTTAATGAATAAGTAGACATTAACTCAGCAGTCAATAATTAATAATGTTACATTTGAAAGCACTAATATACATTTTTACCTCTACAATTTAAATAATCCTTTTTTATATATAAAGTAATTCCATTTAAATTAATTTAAATACGAATAATATAATTAAGTAAAATGAAATTGAATTATACAGGATGTAACCAGACGACTTTCGAAAACGAAAGATGCAGCTTCAGTACCCCGATACTTATAAAAAAAAAAAACAGTTGTCCTTAAAAAAAGTTGTAGCCGGAAAAAACAATGTATCAAGGTTTTTATTCATTTCAGAAGCCAGGATTTGTTTAAAGGATTCCCCTGGAAATAATTAGATTATTAAGGTTACCCATATATGTCAATTTTGGTTTATATTTACAGAACGCCTGCGTATATCCACTCTCTACCGCGTTGCATTTTAGGGAACCACAATAGTATTTTTTAAAATACATTGTGTATTTAAGCTTATTGAAAATATATTATATACTCGTATGTCGCATCGTTACGTCTTTAAGCACAATCTTCTAGTCACTCGCAGTCGTGGGAGGATCCACTTATTGAATTAAAACTTTGCTCGTTACTTTAATGTGTGGGATGACTGATTGCTTGAGTACCGTTTCTTATTTGTTGAGAAGTTTCTTAGGATTAGGAACGAATTATATAATAATTTTACTAGGTACACCTAAAAATGGTTTGATATTTTTTTCTTCTTTATTTTAAGACTGTGTTTAACTGAATATCGCAGTAAAAATCATTTATATCTTTTTTTTATATTTAAGTCTACCAAAGTGCCATCCTCAAGGTGTTAGTAAACAAATCAGCATGGTGACGCATACCATGGCGGCCTGGTCAGATCTTTCTGCATCTATGATTTAATGAATTTTTATAATTGCCTAGTTTTCGCCCGCTTATCTTCATTATTGCTGTAAAAATTAGCCTAGTAATATTCTGATATATAAGCTATATTACTGTAAAGTTTCATCCATACACTTTCATAGTGGTTTTTGCGTGAAAGAGCTACAAACATACATACACACATACATACTCACAAATTTTCGCGTTTATAATATTAGTAGGATTTCCCGAAAAAAGTATGTTTATTTATTTATATGCGCTTTTAAGTACCCATAATACAAGCACTGCATTATTGTGTATAAAATGTCCAAAATATATAAAAATATATATTTATACGGTACTTACATTGAAACTGTATTTATTGTAAGAACAAAAGTCGTCTCAAATGCAGGTAACATTTTTCACGAGCAACGGCACTTCGAAAACGCATTTTATCTTTTTCAATACGATCTGTCAAGATTTCTGTAAGGAAACAAAATGCTTTCACAAACCAATATGAAACTAGTGAGATATGACGTATCACCATTAACGTTAAAAGCATTAGTCATGATGATGTTGTAGTAATTTCTTGATACATTAGTTGTTTGTTTCATGGATCGTTAGCTCTTAAGTAGTTAAGTCATGGAATAGACGGACATTTGGTTTGAGTTCGAGAACTTTACTACATATGTGTACAATATTGGTTGTAAACTAAAACAATGAACCTAAAACTAAAAACCTTAATAAAATATTATAATATTATAACTAAAATATATGTTGTCTGTGTGGTGACGGATTAAGAATATAGAGTGTCACCACCCCTATTCATCCCGTGGGTGTCGTAAAAGGCGACTAAGGGATTAACTCCGCAAGACAACATCAATGCAAAGAGAAGGAAAACTTGAAACCAACTCTATATCAATCCGTCTGGCCAGCGTGGTATAGTAGGCCAAAACCTCCCTTATAAGGAGAGGCCTATGTTCAGCAGTGGACTGTTGAAGGCTGTTAATGATGATGGAAATATATATTGTGTTCCGATAATGATGTTCATTTTATACTACTAATATAGTATTATTAGCTATGTAGGTGTAAAGGAATAGTCGCGTTAATATCATAAATGTGGTCACTATGTATAATCATAAATAAAGTAATAATAAATATTTCAGATAAGTGACACACAACATCATCTAGTCCCAAACTAAGCAGAGCTTGTACTAAGGGATTAGACAACTAGTATAGAAGGAGACTCCCCCTGGTAGAAGAGAAGCGCAGAGAGGGCACATCGTGTGGTTTTTAGTCGGTTCGAGTCCCACACACCTCCCCGACGAATAAAAACCCCGGCGGCGGGGTGACGGTCCATGATGATTTTCCACACGAAAAAATTAATAAAATATATTAGACGACTGATATAAATACGTGTATACTTTTTTTTAGTAAATATGTACATACATACTCGAAAGCACTCAAACTCCTAAACAAATATTTGCAAATCATACAAATATTTTGTCCGACCCGGGAATCGAACCCAAATTATATCGTTTTGAGTTGAAAATTATAAGTTTGTAATATTACTATTATATTAAGTTTACGAGTGTAATATAAATATTTTACAGTTACTATTTTATATATTATTTTGTATGTATAATATTAATATTTTACTATTTAATAAATACTGAAAAATTTTAAGTCACTAATTTCTAGTTTATCGCTTTTGATTTAAAACTCTTGTGTGTTTTTAATTTTATCTAATTCGATTCAGCTATTCTATCTGTGTAACGAACCGTTAAACTGACGATTCAATATTGGCGGTTTTTACTATTCCATCTTAATAATAATAAATAAATGAACAGTAGCAACCAATATTCAACAAATGCTCAAGCTCGGAGTCTCAAATAGCATTCACCATAGATAGGAACAATTTAAATTTCAGAGATACAATTTTATTGTTTTTATTTATTCAGTCAATTTATAGACGCAAGGTTATTTCTAACACTAAATATATAGCAAGGGAATCCTCCGAACCAATTCACAGGGGCGTTCTACTCCTACTTACAATACAAAAAACAAATAAATCCAGTAATAATATTCATACATTCTCGAAAGGATTTCACAAATACATTCACAGTTCGTTTGGCCAACTATTTTCGATTTCTACCTTTTGCCCAAATGGACCCACGGGGCAAATATGTTCCGTATCGTGTTATAGGCCGAGCATTGTGCTAACTTGCCTTCAACATAATATGCTATATACAGTCAAACCCTCTGGGAAAAGTTAAGGTTCTTATAATAAAAATTCGAAGCTCTTAGATACTTATAAGTTTTGTACATGAAAGGAGAATATTTTCAGCAAATACTTTTGAATAAAATTCTAATGAAATGAAAGTGATTTCATTGTATGGAAGAGTCTTGGAACTATAGTATGACTTTTTTATTGTTGCTTTATGTTTAACAACTAATTATTGTGCGTGTTTCGATCTGTGTTTAATTTTAATTAAATTTGTGTCTATGATATTTGGAACTACCTCGTTAGTCTAGCAGATAGAGTATGCGACTGCTAATCAAGAATTCTCGAGTTCAAATCCTGGGTCGGCCCCAAAACAGTGTTTTTTGGGTTTTTTCTTACTAAATTTCTAATAGCAGTACGAAGTTTGGAAGTTTGGAGAGCACGTAAAGCCGTCGGTCCCGGTTGTCATGAAAGTCAGTGCCCTCAAATTTACAGACAACTAGTTCAACTTTCGAATTTCAGTTCTCCCTTAGGGTTGTGGAGGTCCGATGCCTGTCGCTCCGTGGAAAAACTTATATTGAGGTAAAACCGGTTGAACTAGTAGCCAACCCTAATATGATATACCTACTTAGGGATATAATATAACGCTCGTTAAGCATAAAATTTGAATAGCATGCACGTTTTATATAACAAAAATATTTATAATTTCGAGAATAATGAAATCTACACGTAAAATAAACTTTATCGTAATTAGTGGAGCATATGAAAGAATGCTAAAATACGATGGAAATTTCACCGAAAAAATGCCTGATCCCGACATTCATTATAAAACTCATTTGGGGCTTAAAGTTCCGTAATTAACCAATTTAAAGTATCTGCAAAGTCATCTCACTAATCCGGACTTTGCAAAGTTCGAGTTAATCGTACGTGGCTTTGAAGATAGGGCTTTAAGTCGAGATGAACTGACCCAATTCACGCTTACCTCATTTGTCACTTGTAGAAATTTGGGGATCGTTTTTCTGTTTATGGAACTTTCTTATAGGAATCTTCCGCATTACTTTTGAATCTTTTCACGAATTGATATTTAGTTTTAGGATTTCGTTTTATAGTTAAAATTGATTATTTAAAAACGAAATTGAACTAATTAATTTGATAAGGCAATTGCAATAGCAATTTTAAGTATAAAAATATTATTACATTAGTAAGGAACACTTATATCTTCTAGGAAAAAAACTAAGGCGGACCGTTCGGCGGCGTTCATTTAGTACAGATGGATATCTGTACTAAATGAACGCCGCCTATATTATTTATATTTTCTTCAAAGAGTTCTTTCCACCCTCCCATCAAAAGAGTAAAGAATCCATGTTTAAATCTCCATTAGACTTCAAAAACAAGGCTCAAAAAGATGACCCAAATAATTTTCCATGTGTATATAATTTACATGAAAAGTTTTCAACAAACTACATTGCAGTACACTCGTCACGAAAACTATTTTCAATTTCATGTTGTCTCGGATATTTCAAAACAACATTATGACACCCAGGACTTTATTAAATAGAACACTCGGCATTGTCGTACTGACGTATGCAGTGAAATTTCGTGTGTAATTTATACAAACTGAAATTTTGTGGGACAAGGCACTAGCAACGAAAATATAACATTAATTTACTGTGACATGTACTTTATTCATTTAGTTTCGTCTACAGTTGAATGTGTAGTTGTCCGAATGTTTTGTTGGAAATATCATTGTGTTTTTTCCCAGTTGCGAAACTTAAAGAAGGGTTATTTATTAGATCTAGTAATTGTCAAAATTCGACCATAATTAATTTGAATAATAAGTGGCTACATTATTAAAGTTCTATTGTCAAAGACTATAACTTCTATAATCACGGATTCCGCCAAGACTATGCTACAATTTTAATTTGACAAAAGAGTCACTATGTGTGTTCGTGTCAAATTCATGGTAGTGTGTGTGACGTTTAGTTTAATGATTTAATGTATATTTAACATCATCATCATCAACAGCCTCTAACAGTCCACTGCTGGACATAGGCCTCTCCTTTGAAAGGAAGTTTTGGCCTACTATACCACGCTGGCCAGACGGGTTGGTAAAGGGTTTGTTTCAAGTTTTCCTTCTCTTGGCAGGATGTTAGCTGCTTATTTTGTTCCTTTAGTCGCCTCTTACGACACCCATGGAATGAATAGGGGTGGTGACACTTTGTATTCTTATTCCGTCACCACACGGACAAGTATATTTAACGCATATTTAAAAAGATACTTGTTTCATGCACTGCTTCTCCACATAAACTATAAGTGTTCGAAATTTCATAGTCCTCCGTCCACGCGATTTTCGTAAAAAAGGGGTTCAAAGTTTTTACTTCCCGTATTATATAATGTATAGTTTCAATGCAAATATTTATTACTTACTCTCTTTCAATATTAAAATTTGTCCTTTTATCGTTCAACAGAGATAAAAATTTAACACATTTTGTTTTGTATGTGTAAGGTATCTAATTTAAAACAAAATAACATACACGATAGAGCGAGAAATAAAGGAAAGAAAATCTGAGAACACGTGACGTGACGACACAAAATTTAAAACTTTAATATTTAAAGGTTAATGAATCATTTCTGATACTTCGAGTGTATTTAAAATAAAAAGATAAAATGTAAACCGGTAGCATTAAAAATCACTATCCGATAAACATTTGAACAATAACACTACCCACTGAGTGTGAATCCCGAAATTACGGAAAGTTGAAGCCATCCACTCAAATTAACCCAATTTTAAGGCTTACCCATTCCCAAGTCGGATCCCATCTTCGTTCGCGAACACGCACGGCTGCTAATTCAGCATTATCACGCATGTGCACTAAACACGAACATTAGCGCTAATACGACGTCGTTTAAAACAATCCTCCACTGTCGTTGACAATTTGTATCGTACGTACGTACGTACCTATCGCGTAGTAAGTGTTTGTTGGTACTTGCTTCTCTTTTGTAATGTATTCAATACATACAATATCTTCACTGCTTTATTCCCGAAGGGGTCGACAAAGTCGTACTCCCAAATTGTAACAATTTTAACTTTAGCCTCATTTACTTACTTAAATAATTTATATTTGGCCATTTGCTTCATATTCTACTAAACATATCAAGTATGATTTCTATCCGATTAAATATTCTAGATGAGCAATCTCATATTAAATTGTTTCAACATCATCATCATCAGCCTATCTCAGTCACACTGCTGGACATAGGCCTCTCCCATTGCACACCAAATTGATCGATTTTGTGCTTCTCGCATCCAGCTCCTGCCAGTCATCTTGCGCCATCATTTAAATTGTTTCTAAGACTAAAACTCTTCTTTTTTCTAACGCTATTCAACTAGCGTTTGTGCATGGCTTCACCTTTACTTTCTTCTGCACGTTCATGTTGGTTATCGCGGTAAAAAGTAGCCTATATCCTATCTCAAGAATCAAAATTCTGAAGAAATTGGTGAAGAGGGCTTAGTCATGAAAACAGAAGTGACTGACAGATAAAGACACTTTTAAATCTATAATATTAATATGCAAAAGTTTTGCTAGTAAAAATAGTAAAATAATAATAATAAATAAATATATCGGACATTTTACACACAACATCACCTAGTCCTAAACAAGCAGAGCTTGTATTATAGGTACTAAACAACTGATAGAAATACATAAACATACTTTTTTTACTTACTTCCTCCGAAACAAATACTTGTGGATCTCACAAGTATTTGGTCCGACCCGGGAATCGAACCCGAGACCTCTTGATCAGCAGCCGCATACGCTAACCACTAGACCATCCAGGCAGTAAGTATAAAATTACTTTGTATATTTCCTACTTTACCAAATAATTTACAAGGATAGCTTACAAAACAGTGAGACAATACTCGTTGTACTAAAATATTTTCTTTCCAGTCTGTTGATAATAAACAACGCCAGTTACCAACACTAGACTGGCATAATTACACCGCTTCAGTATCCAGTACAACAGTTTCTGGCAATTATGTCCATTTTGAACGCGATGCAACAATTTAGAGTGGTATTTACGGCATTTAAACGGCCTCGGTCTTAACATGGATTCATTTTAGGAGTAATATCTTCTCTATGAGAACTGTAGTCTATGAGTGCTAGATTGTTTATATATATATTATTTTTAGCAGATTGAAAAATTTTGCAATATCTCTATTTGCGTTTGTTTTATCGTTTTAGTAAATGTCAGTTTGAATCTAATTTTGAAGGAAAAACTTATCGTTTGGTCTTGTTAAACTTTGATTAATTGATTTAAGAGTAAAAAAATTATGAATTAAGGTAAGAGTTTAAGTACTATAATACATACACTACTATACCATAATTTTGAAAGTAATTTAATATTCATATACTATTGCAAGTGACCAGCGTGTTATAACAAGCTAAATCCTCCTTAATAACACTAAATTATTGCTAATGATGGTGACAGGTAGAAAAAATCTTCATTGATTAGTGTACGCACTGCTGACCAATGCCGGGTCGATTTGTTTTTGATGTTTTTTACAGGAAATTCTTATATCTGCCCGGATTGTGGAAAATAGAGTTGTTTCACGCACATGCTTCGAAGGGCACGTAAAGTCATCGATCCCGGTTGTCGTGAACATCTACGGTAATCATAATTAGGAAGTCATTGTCCTCAAATAAACTAGCAAATACTTCAACCTTTGAGTTAAGTTCACCCTTAGTGTTGTAGAGGTCCGACGCCTGTAGACCCGAGGAAAATTTGTTGAACTAGTAGTTAGTAGAAAATCCCAAATGATCTTGGGCATAATAAATTTTACGGTAATGAGGACTTATACAACCATTAAAGTATTAGCCTGCCAAAATGACTCTGCTCTACCTGATGGACAGTATGAGTAAAATTCAAGAATATTCTTCAACATATTGATTTCAAATGCTAACAATGCAGTAATGACTATAGCGACCCACACTATGACGGTCTATTGAGATGCTTCTTCTTGATACTTACATATTAAGAGCGATTTTAAAAGATAACATAAGTGATTTTATAATGAAGTTTCCCAGATACCAAAAATATCATATACACAAAAAATATTCAGTGAATAGATATGGTTAAAGCCGTTTACCCTTGGTCAAATTACCTAATTCACACAAATATCAAAATAACGTGAGCGTTGCGTGAACTTTCAAAGTGCCAAAAATATCACTACGTCGGTTTTCACTCATCCAATTTATTGTTCAGAGCAGGAAGTCATCAAATTAATAATTCGGCAAAACTCTAAGGCATTCTGAATTTCTACCGAATAAGACTTGATTTAAAATAGCTTTTCAGTTTAATGATTTCAAAGTGGTTTTGATAAATAGTGTAGATTAATCTCTTGCAAAATAATTTTAGTGTATTTCATGCTGATAATTTCATTATTTATTAAGGGCTGGATTTGCTTACATTCTTATATTACGCGTGACAATGGTTCATCTTTTTAATAAGAAGCCAGCACCACCGGAGCAGGACCCTCACACAGAAGACCAGCCTAAAAATAGCAGCATTCGTATGTGGTACTTTATGTTTGAGTTCAATCATTCTGCATCATTCTTCCCGCCTCCGGAGGTCGGGAGTAGAATCATTTTAGTAGGCCTAAATATATCGAAAAAAAACTTCATCACTTCATGAGAATGGCAAATGTAACAAATGCTCTATTTAAATTGACCTCACATATGACTTAGTGATTAAAATAGTCACTACACTGCTTTCTACACACAATTTATAGATCACATAACACTTTACGTGATTTTTAAATTGTTGTTCTGAGTGGGCATTATCTGTGTACGTTTCATTTGATTTGTTTCGTTTTGACTGCCTTGTTGGTCTAGTGGTTAGCGTATGCGGCTGCTGATCAAGAGGTCTCGGGTTCGATTCCCGGGTCAGACCAAATATTTGTGTGATCCACAAATATTTGTTTCGGAGTCTGGGTGTTTTTCTATGTATAATATGTATGTATTTACAAAAAAAAAGTATGTTTATGTATTTATATCAGTTGTTATCACCCATAACACAAGCTCTGCTTACTTTGGGACTAGATGATGTTGTGTGTATGTTGTCCAAATATTTATTTATTATTATTAATCATATGTTTATGAAGACGTTTACGTTACAGGATCTGTTTTTATTTGGGAAATGTTATTTAAAACTAATGAAACAAGTTGTTATCTTTCAGAGTTGAAATGTAAAAAAAAAAAATTGAAAAATCAAGACTTGGAACATTTTCAATAATTTGACTAATCCATTACCATTTTAAAGCTAATTTTTCAACCATATTGAATAAATAAAATAATACACAATTAATATTGTCTACCTAATTAGGTATTCGCATAGCCCATGTCACGTTGTCCCTATCAGCGTGGCGCACGCCCTCGCCAACTCGCCCCAATACCCGGGTTATCCGGTTTATCTCCACCTTCGCGCCCCATCTCGGACCACTCGCTCTGATTATCCCGAAATAATCGCATTAAACGCATTTTAATTTAATGTTAATGATGTTTACGCTCGCTCCTAACCGTTCTATGGCTGCTAACTGGGTAATATCGAAACATTGGCACCAATTACTGCACAACTTTTATTAGAAAATAATCATGGCCTCAATTATTTGTCCACTAATACACTATTAGTACAAGTATTATAGATCAAGATTGGTTGGCCATTTTGGGTAAAGTAAGTGAAACTTTTATACGAAATGAATCTGAACACAATAGTAAATTTTGTTTTCTCAGCAGATTTTTTCTAATTATTCTAATGTGAATTCAGTAAAGGGTTCAAATAATTTATTAGGCTTCTGAGTCTTTCAAATTCTCAAGGGCAAATTACCTGCGTCTGAAAATGGTGTCGTGGCAGAATGTGTAAATATTTAAATACCCTAATCAATTGTGACGTCTATAGTCTGGGAGAAATTAACTAGATAACAACATTTACTTTTGTCATAAATTTGTTACAATATATTTGAAGTTATCTATATAAAATTGTTAGTACATATTGCTAACAACTGTATTGGATACTAATCTTAATCATATTACACCTTTATTTTATTGGATTATACTAGACGGGTTTTAGAAAACTATTTAATATGTTATTCAATTGATCAAAAAGATTTTAACCAAATACATATTTTGCTTTTGATAATTTTATATCTGTGTTTATCTTTATAGCCATGTGAAAGTATTTCGTAAAACATGTCTTTAAAATATATGTATTCGTATGAGTATCTTCAGGTTATATCATCTAGACAATTTCAGATGTTCGTAGTACCGAGCGACCATTTGCAAGCACCTTTATTTCCTGAAATCTGAATATTTTCTGAGCCCGAAAATTCAATTATCAAAGGTTAAACAGGTCATGCGAATGAATATTCTAAAGAAGGTACTTTTGTTACCAGGTACAGAAAAATATAGGAACAAAATATTAATGCTCTGTGCTCTTTTGAATCTCTTTTTATTAACGGTATGATTCTAGAAACCAGAATTCTAGATTGGTTCGATTTCAGAATTCATACATTTAATTTTTTTAAAGATTATTGGACATCCATACGAAAATTATAAATTTAGAAGTAATTCTATCCATCAGTCCGCTCTCAGGGCTAAATTACTCCACCGATTTCAAGAATCAAAGTATCTGAATGTAAAAAAATAATAATTGAAATCAGCGCAGCGGTTTAACCGTGAAAACGTAACAGATAGAATAACACACAGAAAGACAGACAGACATCTCTACTTTTGAATTCATAATATATGTAAGGTAATATAAAAGTATGAATTATTGGCTAATTTCCTAAACATTTCTAATAGATACTTTTAAGTTATACGGTTTTCTGAGCGTCCTTGGTAACCTTCTACTAATGCAACGCAGTAACTAAAGTTACTAAAACTTTGAGGCCAATGCTTACCTTACATAAGTATAGTAATATATAAAATAAATAAATACTTCGGACATTTTACACACAACGCCATCTAGTCCCAAACTAAGCAGAGCTTGTATTATGGGTACTAGACAACTGATATAAATACTTTTTTTTGTAAATACATACATATTATACATAAAAAACACCCAAACTCCGAAACAAATATTTGCGGATCACACAAACATTTGGTTGAACCCGGGAATCGAACCCGAGACCTCTTGATCAGCAGCCGCATACGCTAACCACTAGACCAACAAGGCAGTCAAAACTGTGCCGCCACTGACTGACTAACAGTCAACAGACAACGCACAGCCGAAACTACTGGATTCAGGAAGCTGGAATATAATGTTTCTTGAGGAACGTAGGCGAGCACTAACAGAGGATTTTTGAAAATTCCTCTCTTAAGAGACTGAAAAGGGCAATCAAAGTTATACATCAGAATCACACGTAGGCGATGCGGTGGGCACAAGTTAGTTAAAATATAAACGAGCCTACATTTTAGCACCCAATTAAATTCCAACGGTTGAACGGAGATCAAAGTAATTTGTAGTGTGTTCTACTGTTATAATTGTACCCGGTATTAACAATTCTTATCCATACTAATATTATAAATGCGAAAGTAACTCTGTCTGTCTGTCTGTTACGCTTTCACGCCTAAACCACTGAACCGATTTTGATGAAATTTGGTATGAAGATAGAAGTGAACTTGGGAAAGGACATAGGTTACTTTTTACTGCAATAATCGAGATACAAAGGCCAAAGCTAGGTTATTATAAAAATACATAAATCGTAGGTATCAAAATCTATCACTGTTTATCTCCTGTCAAAACTTCACAGGTTGCTAGGCGTAACACAATTGCATGGCAACCATAATGATAGTTTGACAATGACATATAGACCAGTAGTTCAGGGTAGATTTTTGAAAACAAATAAAATTATAGTAGGACGAAACCTATTGGAAAAGGAGGAGAATATTATAAAAATGATAGGAAAAATAATTTACGGGCGATCTGAGGTCGGAATGGGGCAGGGGGGAGGTTTTCGGGTCCTTTAAGCGGGGCGTGAAAAAGCATCTCACTAAGCCGCCATAGTGTGGGCTGCCATACATTATTGTCTGCATTCGCAGCAAGTGTAGTAGCCCCGACTCTTGGATTCTGCTAATGCTTTCCATCAGGCAGGGTAGAGTCACTTTGGGTGGCTAAATATATAAAACAAAGGGTAAAGAACGGTTTATCTCGATTCCCGGCAAAACTACAAGTCCTATGGAAAAAAGTTAAATGGCAAAGTTGTAGGTAATCAAAAGATCTACAATTTTTAGGGTTCCGAAGTTTATGACTTCGAACCCTTATCGATTCGTCATGTCCGTCTGTCCGTCCGTCCGTGTTCCTTACCGTCCAATCGGTAAGTGCTAGAAAGATGAAACTTTGCATGAATATGTATTGTAATTACGTCGACAAAGCGTTAAAATAAAATTATGAAAAATATTTTTATTTAGGGTACCTCCCCTTTTTTTTTTTTTTTTTTCCGTCCGGAAATCCCCACGGATGCCACCAGTTGGTGACTATGTCGGACTCGAACCGACTAAAACCGCACGCCGTCTCGGGTACTATGAGTCGAGGAACCAGGTATACCCTCGAAAGGAAGTCCCTGGAACCCCGACGCACCTCGGGCCATCTGTGGCTTGCAGGCGGCCCCCTACCGAACAGGCGGCCCCCTACCGAGGGTACCTCCCCTACACGTAAAGTGGGGATGTTTTTTTTTTTTTTCTCGCAGCTACCCCATCATCTGGGGCATCATTAATATAATGATAATGATGATAATTAATATAGGTCTTTTAAAAACATTAAAAGGTTGTTAAGACGATCTTTAAACCCATTTTTTGATTTAGGTATCCGTTTGCGAGAAATTCCACTTTAACTTTAAAGGCCACTTTTTTTGTAAAAACAGGGCGTCCCCCCCCCCCCTCTAAAAGCTAAACGTCCGGCTCAAAAAATCTGGAAAAATTCGTGATAGTGGTCCATATAATAACTTTAAATGAAAACTATAACGCATTAGATGACTTTGTTTGTTAAGGAGTTATAGAGGCTTAACTTCTACAATGTGCTTACTTGGAAAAGTCACACAAAATTAACGCATTAATACGTAAACATAACAATTATCCATTGGATACAATTTCTAATCCACGTACCATTATGGGTGACTGAGGAACCCTTTCCTGTGCGTGGCCTGACACGCACTTGGCCGATTTTTTATTTACACTTTTTTCACATAACCTCAAATTATATGAGTAAATTCAAAAAACTAAGTTTTTGGTTTTTTATTTTTATCTTTTACAAATAAAATTATTTTTAAACGAAATTTAGTGAAAACTTACCTTTTATGTCCCGAATACACTGTAATATATTTGATTGGGAAAAAATATTTTTCCACCCGATTTTGACTTAATATCGAAAATTCACCCGTCAAAATATCTACTTTTTTCAAAAAATTGGGGTGTTTTCTGTTTCATGAAATCTCTACTTTCCGATGGTGTAATCCCTATCCATACTAATATTATAAATGCGAAAGTAACTCTGTCTGTCTGTCTGTCTGTTACGCTTTCACGCCTAAACCACTGAACCGATTTTGATGAAATTTGGTATGAAGATAGAAGTGAACTTGGGAAAGGACATAGGATACTTTTTAACGTGAAAATAAAGGTAGAAAAAAGGGTTTGAAATAGGGGACGAAAGTTTGTGTCTAAGCTCCTTATTATCAAACATAAAATCATGTAAGATTGTTTAATCTACCCTTACCGTGTCGCGCGATATATACGAATTCCACGCGGGCGAAGCCGCGGGTGGAAAGCTAGTAATATATATGTATGTTGGAAGTCCTAAAATAGTTATTTCATGTTCTATTTTTGAGCAGAATAGAGTTTAAGTGAAATAGGACCAATAAGTTCTTTAATTAAGTCTCAAAGGCTACTTATACAAATAAATAAAATTGATTTATCTTTTTATAATTTGTAAATCATCATCATCATCATCATCAGCCTATCTCAGTCCACTGCTGGACACAGGCCTCTTCCATTGCACACCACTTTAATCGATTTTGGGCTTTGGATTATGGGTATTGTATTTGTAAATAACAGTTTTTAATTAAATTTATATGAAAGTACATATACGTACGGTATTTATACGAAAAAGACAGCCAAAAGAATATAAAAAAATCTTTATATTCTTCTGGCTGTTTATCTGGATGTTTCAGCTTATCTCTGGAACGGCTGGATTGATTAAGAAAACCCACCAACATTTAGGGCCCGAATTGAGATTTTGATTGGTAGTCACATATGCTAACCGTTAGACCAATGAGGTAGTTCTGGTAGTTCAGGATTGTTCAACAAAAAAACATATTAAGCATGAGTCAGTTCAATTACAAATTTAACGTACCTTAGTCGCAAGATCACATAAACTATGAAATACCTACGTTTGTTACATCAATAGGAGTTTCTTGGAAAATACTAATGAAATACTGAACATTAACAATTGAATACTTCACGAGGATGCCCATTATGAGATTTGTCAAATTAAAAGTCTGAATCGGATCTGCTTTTTTTAAGAATTTATCTTTGAATTAATGAAAAAAGCTGTCTATATTGATTACTTTCAATATACATTACATAAACTTTGCGTATCCATTAATATTTTACAGAGAGAATCATCTTTTTATTTACAAAAAAATAAATAAATAGTATACTACAAAATTGTGTTATTAATCAACATAAAAATACCTTATTTCAGTCGGACAGTGTAAGCGTTATTAAAATTCAAACAATCACCTCTAAACTTCCGCGTTCCTCATAAACTGTGATACCCAAGAAAGGGCCTTAGGGCTGAAACTGCGTTAAGCGGGCGCTCGCGACGGGCAGCCGCGTCGCGTGGCTACGCGCGTTGACACATGGGTGAACTCTGTGAGACGGATTATTTTATTTACGCAGTGTCACCAGTTCAATTTTAATGGTGTGCATGTATAGATGTGTCGATGAAAAACTTAATATATTATTACGTAGCAAAATGTCGACAAGCGTGCGTGGGTGCGGGGCGCGGTACTCCGTGACGGTCGCCCACGCGGGTCCCCGCGACGTAGCACTATTGTATGAAACGGCGCGGGCGCCTACTTAACGCAGTTTCAGCCCTTAAAATACTATCAAAAGACGATATAAAATGAATATCCTTTCTTGTTTATTTAAGCAAATTGGTCAAACAAAAATTCATTATCACCGTCTCTTAATTGGGAACATCCCGTGTGCTTAATGGTTAATTTAATTTATTTGTCTGTTCGTCGAACAACATTACAAAAGACAAATTATATTACGTCAAGTAACCTTTTCTTTCTTTAGAAACGGACGGTAATTGTTTTGGTGACATTATTTTTTCTTAATCACGGCCATTTCTATAAAAGTAAACAAAAGATTTTATTATAGAAGCGTTTTTTTAACGATTGTATTCAAATATATTTTAAATCATATATTCTATTAATTGAAACCTATATGTTTTAAAAACTGAACATACAAAGTACAGCAGGCGTATTTGCTACCACTGCGACACCAGTTGTATTTTAGATTGTACAAAATGAAGTCGCTTCGGGTGTCTTATTCTATTTATTGGGTTGTTCCCTTAGATACAACTCAAAGGATTTTTACCAATAAATAGAGTGGTTCAAGAAGAAGGTTTATATGCTTAACACACGCATATTATAATAGAAGTATTTAGAGAAATTTAAAGAAGAACGAATCCGGACCGTTTCGTTAATAAATGGTAAATGTATATTAATGGACTTATATTAAATGTCAAATTATTATCATTGTAATCGAAATTGTTATTTTATTGAAGTGTAACAATAATTTTATAATTAAGTTTCCCGAATGTTACCAATATACTTTTCCTATGATTTAATATTGCTGCATTCTAATTATTAATTTATTTTATAAGATTTTTATTTGCTTTATCTCACAGGGGATTGGGATAAACTGGGTCTGCTTAGAAGCTACTACTTCTAAGCAGACCCAGTTTATCATCTGTTTATAATATGTCTTTGGTATAGCGGTTAGTGTAAACAACTACCGATAAAGAGATTTTTGGTTTAGTTCCCCGGTCGGATCAAAACTGTGTTACAAAGTTTTTATATTTACAGAAATGTCTAATATCTACAGGAAGTTAGGAAATTGGCATCAAACACAAATCGGCGAAAATATTTCAAACTTTATATAAAACATTTATGCCTACGATAGATCATATCTATAAAAGTTGTACGTTCGTAATATATATTCTAGATTCAGATATACCAACATCTAACATGAGATCTAAAGCCCTATTTACAATAAACGAAACCACATAAGCAGCTATATAAAAATAAATAAAATGTAATAGCTACAAAGGTATTATATCAAACGCGGCAGTCCCTTTATAAGGTTTATCGTGCCCAACGGTCGACCTCCGTCACAGTCTAGATCAAACGACTTAACATATTTACCAAAAATCTTTGTTTTATAATATCCAAACCATGACAAACTGTTCCAAACTCAATCTTATTACATCAGCATAAGGGTCAGATGATTGTAAAGTTTGTTATATAAATGAAATTGAGGAATGAATAAGTATTTTTCTCGTATTCAATAAGATATTTTTGTTCGAGCGATCACAAGAGATGTTGGAAATTCGGATGTGCGTTGTTATTCAAAAGGCAATTGTTGAAAGGCAAAATTCATCAAATCAGTCTGATGGAAATATTACAAAATTGCTTTTAATTTATTGTAATCAATTGTCAAAGGACATTGTTTCAGAGCTTTGCTGTTGAAATATTACGAGATCTATAACGAGTACTATAATCAAAACATTACAATTACACAATTTATAAATTGTGATCAATGATAAACCATAAATTAAATTACCATGAACAAGTGATAACTAATGCATATATTTGATTTCCATTTCTATTGTCTTTAGATATTATAGGTATTCAGCGATCATGTCGATATTATTTTGGATTTTTGACAAGCTGTTTGGTTTTTAATATAATTAAAATTCGTTTCAACCAGGTTCACAGTCTGTGGTTAGAAATAGGAATGGAGCAAATAGCTCTAATGCAAGAAGTAAATAGTATTGATTTGATAGTCAAGACGCCACACTCTTAGTGTATCTTCCATCAAAAATGGCCCATCAGGCTTATTCATAATTTCCCTTCTTAAAAAAAACATACGTAAGTAAAACCAAAACAGTTAACATATCGATATTTTTTAAGGCTTATATAATACCATTTCGTTTTTCTCTTATGTCATTTACCTAATATTTACTAATAGAGTAGGTACAATTTTGCCATGTATCTAATCCATTCCATCCGACAAGATATTCCTGTCGCGTCTCAGTCACGCACGCTCGCTGAAAGGGGCCAATGTATCGTGTCGCAATCAGCGTGCCGTGATAACCGAGTGCGTGTCGATGAGGGGCTATATGCTTTACATATTAAGGATTTTACTTTTAAAAGAAACGTTTAGTAAAATTGTACATTTAAAATATGAGGTATTAGGACGGATTCACGAATAGGTATTAAGGAATAATAATAATATCTTGTTTCCATACAATCAAATTGACAAATATAATACTGAAACTTTACTAACTAACATTTAATTATTTTTTTACTATTTTGGACATGTAATACAAAGTCATCTAGCTTCAAATTAAGCAGAGCTTTTACTATGAAAGCCAGATTGAGTGATAGAATAGCTATATACTATAGCCGGTTCCAAAAATAACGGGTCAGTCACATAAACCAATAACGGGTCAGTCACATAAACCCGAATATCTCCCGAACTACGTATGCCATCCTAATGAAACGAAGACTGTTCAATTGAGAATTTAATTATACAGATAAAAAATAAAATAAAACTTAGTTACACCCACAATATTAATCTTAAATTAAAAAAAAACTAAAGTAGTCATATTTTTCTTAAGATTACATTTTTTTTATGATTGTTTTTTTGCTGTTTTTCATCACTTTCTTCATTTAATACTTTGTATTGCCTCCACGTGATGAAGCCTCCAGTGATGAAAAACAGCAAAAAAACAATCATAAAAAAAATGTAATCTTAAGAAAAATATGACTACTTTAGTTTTTTTTTAATTTAAGATTAATATTGTGGGTGTAACTAAGTTTTATTTTATTTTTTATCTGTATAATTAAATTCTCAATTGAACAGTCTTCGTTTCATTAGGATGGCATACGTAGTTCGGGAGATATTCGGGTTTATGTGACTGACCCGTTATTTTTGGAACCGAGTGTATTAATGTAAATACATACATTTTATGTTTAGAAAATACCCAAACTTCGAAACACGTATCTGTAAATCATACCAACATTTGGTCCGATATAGGATTTGAGTCCGAATCCTCAAGCACAGCAGCTGCATAAACTAACACACGCCTCAATGTGTGTGTTTTGTCTATGTGCGTTCCCATATTCGGTTACAATTAGACCTAATCTGTAATTAGATAGATAGAATTATCTTTATTGTGCACCAGTTAATATAGTTTACATACAAGAATACATAATTAAACTGACCATGTACAATTGGCGGCCTTATCGCTAAAAAGCAATTACTTCCAGGCAAACTTAGAATGGAAAAAAGATTATGGGTAAAAAATCGAAATAATGGGCAGTGTTGGTGCGAGTTTTTTAATTAATTTAAATGAATTAAAAAAAGTGATTTAAAAAATTAATATTTCCATTTCATTTTATTAGAAACACAATTAAATAATGATTGAATATTGAATTACAGTTTTATGTCTATACTAGCTTTCCACCCGCGGCTTCGCCCGCGTGGAATTCGTATATATCGCGCGACACGGTAAGGGTAGATTAAACAATCTTACATGATTTTATGTTTGATAATAAGGAGCTTAGACACAAACTTTCGTCCCCTATTTCAAACCCTTTTTTCTACCTTTATTTTCACGTTAAAAAGTATCCTATGTCCTTTCCCAAGTTCACTTCTATCTTCATACCAAATTTCATCAAAATCGGTTCAGTGGTTTAGGCGTGAAAGCGTAACAGACAGACAGACAGACAGAGTTACTTTCGCATTTATAATATTAGTATGGATAGGGATTACACCATCGGAAAGTAGAGATTTCATGAAACAGAAAACACCCCAATTTTTTGAAAAAAGTAGATATTTTGACGGGTGAATTTTCGATATTAAGTCAAAATCGGGTGGAAAAATATTTTTTCCCAATCAAATATATTACAGTGTATTCGGGACATAAAAGGTAAGTTTTCACTAAATTTCGTTTAAAAATAATTTTATTTGTAAAAGATAAAAATAAAAAACCAAAAACTTAGTTTTTTGAATTTACTCATATAATTTGAGGTTATGTGAAAAAAGTGTAAATAAAAAATCGGCCAAGTGCGTGTCAGGCCACGCACAGGAAAGGGTTCCTCAGTCACCCATAATGGTACGTGGATTAGAAATTGTATCCAATGGATAATTGTTATGTTTACGTATTAATGCGTTAATTTTGTGTGACTTTTCCAAGTAAGCACATTGTAGAAGTTAAGCCTCTATAACTCCTTAACAAACAAAGTCATCTAATGCGTTATAGTTTTCATTTAAAGTTATTATATGGACCACTATCACGAATTTTTCCAGATTTTTTGAGCCGGACGTTTAGCTTTTAGAGGGGGGGGGGGACGCCCTGTTTTTACAAAAAAAGTGGCCTTTAAAGTTAAAGTGGAATTTCTCGCAAACGGATACCTAAATCAAAAAATGGGTTTAAAGATCGTCTTAACAACCTTTTAATGTTTTTAAAAGACCTATATTAATTATCATCATTATCATTATATTAATGATGCCCCAGATGATGGGGTAGCTGCGAGAAAAAAAAAAAAAACATCCCCACTTTACGTGTAGGGGAGGTACCCTCGGTAGGGGGCCGCCTGTTCGGTAGGGGGCCGCCTGCAAGCCACAGATGGCCCGAGGTGCGTCGGGGTTCCAGGGACTTCCTTTCGAGGGTATACCTGGTTCCTCGACTCATAGTACCCGAGACGGCGTGCGGTTTTAGTCGGTTCGAGTCCGACATAGTCACCAACTGGTGGCATCCGTGGGGATTTCCGGACGGAAAAAAAAAAAAAAAAAAGGGGAGGTACCCTAAATAAAAATATTTTTCATAATTTTATTTTAACGCTTTGTCGACGTAATTACAATACATATTCATGCAAAGTTTCATCTTTCTAGCACTTACCGATTGGACGGTAAGGAACACGGACGGACGGACAGACGGACATGACGAATCGATAAGGGTTCGAAGTCATAAACTTCGGAACCCTAAAAATTGTAGATCTTTTGATTACCTACAACTTTGCCATTTAACTTTTTTCCATAGGACTTGTAGTTTTGCCGGGAATCGAGATAAACCGTTCTTTACCCTTTGTTTTATATATTTAGCCACCCAAAGTGACTCTACCCTGCCTGATGGAAAGCATTAGCAGAATCCAAGAGTCGGGGCTACTACACTTGCTGCGAATGCAGACAATAATGTATGGCAGCCCACACTATGGCGGCTTAGTGAGATGCTTTTTCACGCCCCGCTTAAAGGACCCGAAAACCTCCCCCCTGCCCCATTCCGA
Source organism: Phragmatobia fuliginosa (assembly GCA_932526445.1). NCBI lineage: Eukaryota > Metazoa > Arthropoda > Insecta > Lepidoptera > Erebidae > Phragmatobia > Phragmatobia fuliginosa. The sequence goes on from OW052065.1 coordinate 1,119,675, forward strand.
CCTCAGATCGCCCGTAAATTATTTTTCCTATCATTTTTATAATATTCTCCTCCTTTTCCAATAGGTTTCGTCCTACTATAATTTTATTTGTTTTCAAAAATCTACCCTGAACTACTGGTCTATATGTCATTGTCAAACTATCATTATGGTTGCCATGCAATTGTGTTACGCCTAGCAACCTGTGAAGTTTTGACAGGAGATAAACAGTGATAGATTTTGATACCTACGATTTATGTATTTTTATAATAACCTAGCTTTGGCCTTTGTATCTCGATTATTGCAGTAAAAAGTAACCTATGTCCTTTCCCAAGTTCACTTCTATCTTCATACCAAATTTCATCAAAATCGGTTCAGTGGTTTAGGCGTGAAAGCGTAACAGACAGACAGACAGAGTTACTTTCGCATTTATAATATTAGTATGGATTGACCTCATATGAATTCCACATAATTTGTGTAATTTTTACGCGTAACGCACTACTCATTTTGTATAAAGGGATTTTCATAAAAGTGCTCCCGGATTTATTATGCTCTTACGTATGGTTAAGTAACGGATAAAAGGAACCCTTCACATAATATTACCTGTATCCCGGTCTAATGTAAGGATAAAACCTAAAAAGGGAACAAAATATTTATAAAATACTTTTGGCTCGTGTTCACAAATTGTTGTCTTGTCGATTTTGGGACCCAGTTTATGCATCTTCATGTTCGCCTTTTGTGACAACCTTTTAGATAGTTTGTGTATTAGGAGGGTATGAGCATCGTACAAAAGCTTTCTATAGTTCGCTAGTTTTCACCCGCAATTCTACTCATGTGGATGACGGTTATATTATGCACAAACATAACATTTGACTATATTGTGTGCGATGGTCCATTGTGTGCGGTTGCTAAAAATCTGAGAAATGTAAAGAATACATTTTAGTAAGAAATGGCAAAGCTTCTCTAAAACAAAGCTTATATAATTGTTATGATTTGTAACATGTTAATTTAAATTCTTTAAGAAACTGCCAATCTTGTTCTCTTCCCAGCTTATTCCCAAGATAATTGGTGTCAGCTACTAGTTCAAATGATTTTACCTGAAAATCAGTTTTTTTACGGAGCAACTGGCATCAGACCTCCTCAACCCTACGGGAGAACTTCTTTATTCTCTTACTTACCATTAATTATGGTTACACTACTTTCTCCTGTTTCACTTACTGAATCATTTAGTCGGGGATTTTCAACACACAATTGGTACTTGCACAAACGATTAGCTAACATTTTCTTCTATGTAATTTTTTGTGATAATGTTAAGCCAAATAATTACTTTAAGTTTTTAATTGTTATGAAACAAAAAATTACACAAATTCTGCAATAGAATTTTAAAACAGAATTTGAAATTCGCTACAAAATATCGGAGAAACAATGTAAAGTGTTTGAAATCAAAGGTACCAATAAAAAGGTTTTGTACCCAAATCCGAGTAAATCCACTGAAATTGCTTTGTAAACGATGTATTGGCAAAAAGCCGCTGACTAGATACAAATCGATGTGTCTGATGCCTTTGTACATGGATTGAGATTTGATAATAGAAAGTTTGACGAAATTTTTTGTTGTTGTATATTTTGAGTGACCAGTATTCATCGCTTCTCCAATTGAGCTTATACCTATGGTACCGTTTATGGTACTCCATGATTAATACTAAGAGTTAAAGTATTTCTTCATATTTAAGCCTGCCTCCGTAGGTTATTTATTTAAGCTTAGTCGAGCGTCGTCAAACTATGTTATAGTTTGACGACGCTCGACTAAGCAGACATTATGTGAAACTAGCGCTTAGAATCAGATCTGGTCACTATCCATCGGCAATTTTTGCATATTTAATTAAGAAAACTGACTAGCCCAACTTTGCAGTGTGTAAGAAAACAGAAGATGTGCAAGATTTGCTGATGGATTGTGACAGGAATAAAATTGAACGTGAGGCTTTACTAAAAGAGCTGAGTGTCAATGTATTTGATGTAGGTCTGATACAAAGTATAATGAGTAGTCCGAGGTCAGAAGCAGCTTTAAAATTATGTCGCCTTAACACAATAGTTCAGCAATTATACCATATGTAATTTAATTATTTGTATTGTCAATGTATCAAGATACGATGGGGTTGGCAAATCCTTACTGGATCAAAGCCTTTATATTTAAATAAATAATAAAAAAAGAAAGTGATTCTACTCTGTCTGAAGGAAAGCATGAGAAGTATCCAAACGTAAGAGTCAACATACAAAATGAAATTGCTAACCTGAGCAAAATGACACTCACTGAGTGACTGCCCAGTGAGATAGTGAGATGTTTCTGCATAACTGAGATTCAGTCTCGCACCAACCAACGGAAAATGACGTCACGAATGCTGTCATGTTAATCTTCTCTGTGAGGGTAGTACCGCCCTGGTCGTGTCGGTCTATTCGTGGCCGTGTCGGTCTATTCGTGGTAATATATAAATATATACATGTATATGTAGTGTATGTGCATGTATGTCATTTTTCGTATGTGCATCTACCATGTTTGGCTCTGCATCGCCCTAAAAGTCTATTGTCAGAAAATGCCTACGGCGTTAAGTCAGCTTTTATACGCTTGTGTAATATTACCGTGACTACTACCTTGAACTTCCTTGTATTTTTATGGTAAAGTGGGTAATTCAAAGACCGTTCATCGGATGATAAGGGTGTATCGCTGTCTATGGATACCTACAACTCAGAGGTCACCAGTGAGTTATCGTTTGAGTATTTCAAAATCAAGGGAACAAATAAGGGGTTGGTAACTTCACTCATTCGGTAAAACTGGTTCAGCGGGTAGCGTATGCGAGTGCAGATTAAGAGTTCTGGTGTTCGAATTCTGAGTCAGGATGTAGATTAGATTTTGGTTTTACGAAATTCCTAATAGCAGCCCGGAGTACGGTAAACGGTGGTGTGTCACTTGCCTCTTTCTGGCTGTCATGAACATCTACGGCAATCTTTATTGAGAATTCGGTGCCCAAAGGTGCGATACCAGTCGATCCTTGAAAAATACTGAAATTTAGATAAAACCAAATGAACTAGTAGCCAACAGTAAATAATCTAGGGTCATTTAAAGGCTAAGAAGATGATGATTTGATAAAGCTCGTTGCGAAAATCTTCTTTAGAAGTAAGGTCGTGTTTAGCAGTGCAGTCAAATATATTTTCATAAAGCAATAACCATGCTAGGAGATTATACTTTAATCGACTAACATTCCGTTGATGCACATATAAATATCTAGGAATACTTTATCGGCTTCATTTTTTATCTTTATTGTAATCTAATGCTAAAGAGACCTGTAGGCGAGCAATTAACACCGAAACGAGAGATAATTATAGGAAATTAATACAAGTTATTTAGAAATTTATTGTCATTCTGGCTCGGCTCGTTTGTCGTGTAATGCGTACCGTTATCGGTCGTTAGTAGGCCGCCATTGTCTCGCGGACTTCATTAATGTACTGCTATTATACTTTGAAATTGTAGTCGTATTTCATGAATCTGTAGAATTGTACGTTTTTGTGAAAACGTCTGGGATGCGCGGCAGTTAGATGCGCGTTAGTTAATTTTAAAGCCTTTACTACCATGTACTGTATATAACTGTAGACATTCCTACATTTTAATTCAATATACGTTTTATAGTACAGTTCTTTTTTCACAATACGTACCGTATACGAAGGTAAGCGTACCCTCTTAAGAGTCTGAAAAGACTACTAGACTTACAGATCGGACAAAATCTCACACATAATGTTGCCATTGTCACTAAATAACTAAAGATATATCTATCTATAATATATCCCTTTTCTAACTAAAAAACTTTGAAAGTACTCTTAACTCCACTAGGTGGGGTTCAGTTAAACATTGAAACAAAAACCCATGGCATGGCCCACGCCCGAGCGCCATCAAGCCTACACACGCACCTACAAATTTTCAAAAATTTATAAATGGTGAACCTCGTTTAGAGTTAATCGTATGATGTAACAAGTCATTTTATGTATACCTAGCTTATGTCCGTGGCTCTGCCCGCATGTATGTCAGTCATTGCTGTAAGGAGTAACCGCCGTAAGTAGATATAGTAGTTATTTTTTAACACATACCTTTCAGTTCTGTCAAAAAAATGTATTTCAATCAAATATTCATACCACCATGACACACACGTTCAGAATAAAACAATATAAACATCTTCTTCCTCATTAATATTCTACCAGAGAACATTTTATCATAACAGAATACATATTTCTTAACTGTTTACAAATCTCAAAGGACAAAACCATTCGTAACTAAATATTCGCGAACAAACACACATTAAAGAGAAGTCCTTTGTTTTCCTTTTTGTAACAACTGGTTACCGTTTTCCTTATAGCTTTGAAAACTCTTGAGGGAATAAAAATATTAACTGGACAACAATATGATAATATTATATTTGTAGGTATTGTATACAAAATAGTTTACGTCCAATCGACTGTCTTGTTGGTCTAGTAGTTAGTGTATGCGGCTGCTGATCAAGAGGGCTCCGGTTCGATATTTGTGTGATCCACAAATATTTGTTTCGGAGTCTGGGTATTTTCTTTGTATAATATGTATGTATTTACAAAAAAAAAATTTGTTTATGTATTTATATTAGCTGTTTAGTACCCATAACATAAGCTCTGCTTAGTTTGGGACTAGATGATGTTGTGTAAGATATCCGAAATATTTATTATTTAAATCTCAGATCTACTGAATTAACACAAACAATTTTTTTAAGAAGCGATCAAGTCGTTTCGGAGGAGTATAGCAATTAACACTGACACGAGAATCTACTGGTATACATAATGTTTTAAGCTGAGGTTTGTTTGTTTATATATTTCGCGCTAATCTTAGGCACTACTGGTCTGATTTGAAAAATTCTTTCAGCATTAGATAGTCCATTTATCAAGGTAGGCTATAGGTTATATATCATCACGCTAAGACTAATAGGAGTGGAGCACCAATGAAGAATGTTTTTTTCTTCTTGAGAGCTTCCTCTGCGTGCGTTGCGTAAACGGTTAAAGTGCTCCAAAAATCAAGTATGCTAGAATTGTTACCCTTTAAAAGTTCTAAAAAAAAAACCGCGTCAGCATGTGTCTATTTGTCGGACATCTTACACAAAAACTAAACAGAGCTTGTATTATGGGTACTAAAACTAGTAAACAACTGAAATAAATACATAAATATAGTTTTTTTTTTTTGTAAATACATACGTATTACACATAAAAAAATACCCAGACTCAGAAATAAATATTTGTGGAACACATAAATATTTGGTCTGACCAGGAAATCGAACGCGTTACCTCTTGATCAGCAGCCGCATACGCTACTAGACCAGCAAGGCAGTTTATTACAATTTTCTTTTAAGATTGGCTCCCTATAACCTTTTTTAGAGGAGACAAATTTGCTTCCGCGGTAAAACATCACCCTATGGTCAACGGAAGACGCAGGCGGGGCTGCGTGGATCAGTTAGTTATATATATACAACGAACATCTAGCCACATAATGACGACAATATTGTGATAAAGTAATCTCGCTTAGAAACGGATTGCAATCAACATTTCAAAACATATAGTGACACCTGTGAAGAAGAAACAGATAATAAAATTTTAGAGCTTGCAAATTTTATAAAATGTATCAATTAGTAGCGATTTAATTTTGAATTAACTGAAAAACTAAAAGATAGTGTTCTAAAATAGACGAATTCGGTAAATACTTGCGGTAGTTTTTAAGAGATTTTAAAATTAGACAGTCGCAAATTTCTCAATCAAACTACGTTTAAATTACAGTGTTTCAAATGCATATACTGCTTGCTTTCGCCTGCGACTCCATCTATGTCGTTTATCCTATATCCTTTCTTAGGCTTTAGACTATCTGGGTACAAAAAATCATTTAATTCGGTGCAGTGGTTTTTGAGCTGGTCGCGAATAGATACACAGACAGACGCGACGGAGGACTTTATTTTACAATATGTAGTGACAAGCATTATGCAAATTGTAACCAACGAACATCTATATCATTCCTTTGTATTTAAGTTTATCATGCAAAATAAAAAAAAATGTGTATAAAATGCTTTGCGCAAAACACCGAATATTTACTCTTGAAACTTCTAACATAAATGCAATACAAGCAAAAATAGGTCGCAGAAATGTAGCTAACAAAATTTTCCACCAGCGCCCTCAAACTACGAAACAATAAAACGTAAAGCGAGAAATGAAGAGAAAAGCGATTTGTGTTAATTGCACACATAATGCATTAAAAAAAATAGGAAACAAAAATCTAATTTCTATTGCAAATGCAACTGAATATAAAGTATTGGCGTATTTTATCTTATTTTTGTTTTGCAATTAAATAATGTTCTTAATATACTCGTAGTCCTCTTAGATTTCGATTCCTAGAGGAGAATAGAAAAAGAAGATGTATTTATTTTATGTTCATTGTATATTACAATTATAAACAGATAGGGCAAAGAATTGAAATTTATATAAGTGAAAGATCATGGGTTTGATTCCCTCTTGGGACTAAACTTTGCGTGATGAACATTATTATTTATTAAAGTGTGATATAAATATTTAAATTAGTCCAGCATAGTATCACAGAATATATAATAGTACCAGTACAGAAGACTCACTCTGAAAAGTAAATTTAAGAAATAGGGACCCTTGGTGTCATTACATTAAGTTCAATTCAGATTGCACAGCGCCGAAGCACTTACGATTATATTTACCTACAATTGCGTCTCTTTCTATCATGTAACTCTTATCTGCTCTGACGTTATCAGGCATATCTTCTTTCAAAAATAATTTTATATAGGTATAATCTACTTTTTCTCTAACACTTTACTCTAATGAAAAAATAACTGTAGATACTTTTGTCAACAAATGACGTTTTAAATAGTATCACATCGAAATATCTGTTCGTTTCGTATGTGTTTACGTATGAAACGAACAGATTAGTTCCTACCTAACACTTAAATATTTTATTCAGACATCCGTAAACAGAACTTTATCTTTTACATAAATATGTGGGTATCGAAAAGTATTAAAAAATTAAGTTATGCGCGAGAGCGACGCGCTGTCGAGCCTGACGCGTATCGTGCGTTAGCGACAACCCAATGGAATGGCTTGCGCGGCAGGCAGGCGGCCGACTATACCTAAAGTGCGGAGTGACACACCCCTGATAGTATGTCATAATCAGTATTTGAAACTTTTGTAGAAGCCGGTTTTATGTTTACATGAACAAAACAACTTATCCAATTAAGGGAAACAGATACATCGTAAAATTAATCCTGTTATTTGGAATAATGGGTACTCTGCCAAGTGGGTCGATCGAGATCTGTTTTTACCAGTATAGGAAGAAAATGAGACGATTGATTACTTGATATTAGATGACTATTGACACTCATAAATATCTTCAACTTCAATTCTTCGTTGGTATAGTTGTTGGCATATACGTCTGCTGATCAAGAGGTCTCGGGTTCAAATCCCGGGTCGGTCCAAAAGTGTTGATGGGTTTTTCTTACAAGAAATTCTTAAAAGCAACCCGATGTATAAAAGTTTGGCGGTGATTCACGCACGTGCCACGGAAAGCACGTTAAGACCTCAGTCTCGGTTGTCATGAACATCTATGGCCTCTCACTCATGAACTCTATACTCAGTGCTCTCAAAGTTGCAGAGGTTCGATGCCAGTCGCTACGTGGAAAAACTGTTAATCAGGCAAAACCGGTTGAACTAATAACCGACCCCATTAATTTAATCTTGGCCATAAAAGCTAGGAAAAAGAAGAAATTTCTTCAACTTAATCTGCCTTTTACTTTTCTTCACCTTAATGGACTTAATGGCGTAGGCATTTTCTTCCAGTTAACCTTTTAATTTGGGTAACCGTCCCAAAGAAATAAGAGAGTGAAGGAAGAGAGAATGCTCCTAAGTTGGCGCACACACTCGTGCTAGGAGTACATCATCATCATCCATCACTGATGATAGAACAACAACAAACAATCTTCAGTAATGCGAGCACAACTACCGACGTCACGAACCTGTCGACTACCTACCAAATAAGAGATGTTACAGCACTTTGGTTTCATGTGTGGCTATAGTTTCAATGGGTTGTTTTTTTAATAGCTTTACAAAGGTAAAGAATTGTTCCTAGTATTTCTATCTTGCCTGTAATTTCTCCTTCAGAAGTTTGTATCGCTAAATGATTGAGAACAACACTAACAGTACATTCTCTGTTTGGAGTTCATTTAGAAATGCTTCATCGTAAATAATATTGTTTAGTCTTGTTTATATCAGACTGTATTTCTAGATTGAATTTTGAAGGTTCCTCGAAAAGTGTTTAAGGAATTCTCGATCCCCGAATTAAGTAATCTTCGAATATGCTAAATACAAAATTAAATAACTACAAAGTACCCTATCTAAGAATAGAAAACGTAAGCACAGTTTTAGAAGTCACGGTGTTGCTGAATTTGTTAAATGTTTACATAAAATTTAAATACTCAAACATTCAACACGGTTTTATTTTACGACCAAAAAGGTTTTTGGCTTTCACAATATTTTACATCACTCTCTGATAGAACTGTTGCAAAATAATCAGGATTTTCTTCATCTATTATATACTGACTCTGCTTTATATTTATAGTAACAGTTTTACCTGCAAGGTCAAATAATGTAGTCAGCATAGTCATATATTCTAGAAACTTTACGATGCTTCTTTGTGATTTTAGAAGCAAAAGGAGAGTCGTAATCTACGCACCCAAGAAACATCTAACATTAAACCTGTGGGCCTAAACTGAGTTACGGCCAGGTCACGCCGCTCCGGCCTATAAATTTAGTCCGTAGTACTTAAGTCCATATTGTTTATATAGTACGCTTTGAGGACGACAACAGCAATATGTTTTGATATAACTTCTGCGTGCGCGTGTGCTTAAGCTTAGTTTCGTAAAGTTGTTTTGATGAACGCTCCAAAAGTCACGTAATTAATATTTTGTTTGTGTTGAAAATGCAATTTATATGTACTTTTAAATGTGAAATATTTGGAATAATTAACTTCAAAGTTCGTTGCAGTGCTATTGTTTATACAATAAATTCTATAGGCTGCTCTAAAATGGGTTAGAATATCAGTAAAAATAAATCGTTGTACTGACTTATTAATCACCTTTAGCGTTACCAGTATTTAGCTTCTGGAGTATGAAGAATACGCTTATTTTAAAACAAATGGGAAAAAATCTTATACCTACCTCTCGAATTTTAGAATCAGATAAATAAGATAAGTTTGTTTGTCAGTTTATTAGTAAATAAAGTTTATATATTTAAGTCTACTAAAGTGACTCATCTGTGCCTGATAGAAAGCATGTGTAGAATCCAAGAGTAGGGGCCACTATCCTCATTGTGAGTGATGTGAAATGCAACATCGAGACCCATACCATGACGGCTTAGTTAGATGTTCCTGCATCATTTTTAATTTAGAATGATATAGAATGATTGGCTCTCTAGTCTCACACTAACCAACGAAAGACTGGTCTTCTGTGTGATGGTACTGAAACGGTCGAGCCGGCTCATTCGTGCTGAAATCCGCATGGCTCTACTGCCCATTGTCATGTCATATTCTAGTTCAAATACATTAAACTAGAAATACAGTTAAACAAAATGATATTATGCCGAATACGACTATCAAATCAAATTATTCACACTAAGAATGAATAATTCAAAAAGTCTTTCGTTAAAAAATAAATTTCCTTTAAAAAAAACTTGTGTAGTCTTATCGAGCGGACATCATAATAACTCACCGTTCTAAACAGAATTCTGCCTTTTCATGCCGACCATTTATCACTCTTGTGAGGAGGAAAAATCCCCTGTAGCCTTAAGGGGCCAAGTGAAAATAATGCGAGAAGAGGGCCAAGTTCATTTGATTTATACCGTCCAACAATGTCTTGTTAATTAAGGTTCGATGTGGCAGACCGGTACTAAAGAACAGTGAAGCCATTCCAAGAAATAGTTCCTATTCATATTTCCTTGTTCACTGATTATATTGTGAGTGTTCTCGTAACTATTATAAATGGCGAGAAAATTCCGTGAATATTACCATTTCGAAGGTATACATATTAATCTGCCTTGTTGGTCTAACGGTTAATTCATTTATTTCTCAGCCCTTGTCTCAAAGAACAAGTTAAGCTATCGATCTCAGTTGTCATGAACATGGCACCATGGAAAACCATATTGGAAAACCCACAAATGCTGACAACTAGTTCAATCTTCGAATTCAGTTCACGCTCAGGGTTCAAGTCTTACATGGGATTGTTTTTAGGGTTCCGTAGTTTATGACTCGCAACCCTTATAGATTCGTCATTTCAGTCCGTTCGTCCTCGACATTCCGCCCAAACGGTTGGTGCTAGATAGATGCATTATGTGTTGTAATTTTGTCGATAAAGTGCCATAATAAAATTACGAAAAATATTTTAATTTGAGGTACCTCCCCTACACGTAAATTAGGGATAAAAAAATACTCGCGCCTATCCCATTATGTGAGGTATCATTAGATAAGCCTTATAAAAACATTGTGAAGTTGCTAAAACCATTTTTTTAATTCATATAATAACTGCAAATCCAGAGAGCTGGCTCAAGAAATTTGAAAAAAAAAAACACGATAGTAGTCCATATTGAATCCATATTGAACTTTAAAGGAAAACTATAACAACTTGGATAGCACTGTTAGTTCAGGAGTTATAGAGGCCTAACTATTCAAATGCACTCACTTGGAAAACTTCGTATAAAAATAAAGAAGTAATAAGTCAACATAATCTAGCATACATAACATACCATACTGGTAGGTAGATTTTAGATTTACCTACCTGTATGGGTGACTACGGAACCCTATGCTATGCGTGGCCTTATACGCACTTGGCCATTTTTCTTGGTTTAGCGTATTCAAATAAAAGCTTGCTTTTTTACCAAGTGAAATATGGCTTTTTTGTAACATAAATAAAGGAACGGTTAAAAGTTATCAGTCAACCACACTGATAATCAATTAAAAGCCATGAAGTTCTAATGATTATATATATTTTCCTTTGTACGATAAATGAAAACCACTCATGTGAAAGTGTGCCCCATCGTGAAAACATCTTTTGACCTTTAACGTTCTTGACGGACAGTAGAACTCTTATTATACATAATTGCTTTAATTGGACTCTCTACCCTTCCAAGAGATTCATTATGAGTTGAAGAAAATGCTAAAGAACCTTTGAAATAAATCTTTTTTATTTGATTCCAATTTTATTGTAGGAAGCTGACTTTAAATATACGATCTCATTAAACGGAGAAAGGAATTCTTGTACTGGTAAATTAAATTTTATTTCACTCGGCTTTTTTACAATTTTAGTGAAATTGAGGCCAGTCTAATTCATGTATAAATAATCAATATTAAATTAAAAATACAAATAATCGTAAGCGCGCTTTTTACTGCACTAAGTGTTAAGTGTTCTAATTTATTAAGGGACAACACTTTGTCATCATTTCCAAGCCTTATTCCTAATATTATTTGGGGTCGGCTACTAGTTCAACCGGTTTAACCTGAACATCAGTTTTTCCACAGAGTGTCTGGCATCGGACCTCCACAACCCTAAGTGAGAAATGAAATTCGAAGGTTGTCAGTAAACTAGTTGACAGTAAATTTGAGGGCACTGACTTTGTGCGATCCATAAATTGTAATAATTCTGAGTATAGTGCTGTTCTTTGTGTCCGTTTCATGTATATTTGTAAAGTCCCCCACGAGTGCCCACGACACAGAATGTACGTTTATAAAGCGGGATTATCTTTATTTTTATTTTATTTTAATATATCTTTAAGATAAAGAAAAACAAATAGTAAAAAAGTTTTGTAAAAGCAATCAGATGCAAAAGATAAAAAAAAAGTTATTTCTTTCGGGCATAAAGTTTTATTTGTCAAAAAAAGCTAGCAAAATACAAAATATGTAAATTACAAATATAACTTGTTTATCTAGTTATGGTAGGAGTGACTTTAATAGTAAATCAGACACGACTTTAGTTTGACCGTCCGACCTCACTCACTCTAAGTGATGCTTCACAATGTTTTCTAACGTGATGGGAGTGCCTTCGTTGTCAGATTTTATTTGTGACTTCAATTAGATTTGGTGAATATAAAAATGTTAGATTACTTTTTTATTGTTGCATTGTCCGCATTAGCAATTATACGGTGACTTCTACTCTTGAATTGAGGGGTATAGATTCATAACCGCTTCTATCCACTTTTTATTTTTTTCCAGAATAATACTAAAACCATTTATTGTACTACTACTTGTTATTAAAAACATATTTGAATAGAATAAAGTGGTGATAGAGGCAATTTTGCACATATTTTATTCAGTGAAACCAAAGAGAAGTAGAATATCATTGCCAGCAGTTGAAAAAACAATAAAAGCTTGAAATGGGATAGAGGCGCTTTTGAATATATAGCCCTCAATTGTCTTCATGTTTTCCATCAGAAAGTAGAGTTGCTTTGGCGGGCTCATACAAAACATATAAAAATAGTGGTCAAATAGAACATTCAGAATCGGAACAACGGTTTGTGAATCGGACAAAGTTTTATCCCAACGTAGAATTTAAAAAAAAGTATGTTTATGTATTTATATCAGTTGTTTAGTACCCATAACACAAGCTCTGCTTACTTTGGGACTAGATGATGTTGTGTGTAAGTTGTCCAAATATTTTTTTTTGATAAAAATATTTTGGACATCTTACACACATTGCCATCTAGTCTGCGCCATCAAAATAAGCATATTTATGGGCACTGGTCAACTGATATAAATTCATAAACATACTTTTTCTGTAAATACATACATATTATACATAGAAAACACCCAAACTCCATTTGCGGATCACACAACCATTTAGTTCGACCCAAGAATCGAACCGGAGACCTCTTGATTAGCAGTCGCATACGCTTACCACTAGATGAGGCAGTCCAATTTGCAGAGACTTAAAGCACTAATCCATACATGCAGAGAAATATAATTATGTAATAATGAAGACAGTGGGTGACTAGTTCTGACCTTTCAACAAATTTAATGTTGTGCTATTATCTGTTCATCCTGATACTAGTAAAGTGTAATGGATAGTGATGATATAGTTTACCGGTTAGGGTATAAAACCATAAATCCACAACTCGACTTTTAACCGATCAAGTGTTAACACTAATGTTAACCTGCCACTAATGGCAGGTTTTAATTCTTACTGGTTATTAGTTTCAAGTTTTTTTTTTATGGGAGGTAAACGAGATACCTTGGCAATTAGAGACTAGCCCTTCCCATTGTCACCTTCAACTCAGAGTTTCAAGGGCTCCGGTAGCCCTATTTATTAAGCAAATAAAAAATTATTTTAAACACTTTTTCAAGGTAGTAAAGCCGAGAAATGTGGGTCACCTAGCTGCATTGTTGTGACCACCTCACTTAGATTCTTCTCATGATTTCCTTCAGGCAGAGGTGTTACTTAGACAAACCCTTCTCATGAAACTGCCAATAATAATCCGGTTGTTCCAAAAAATAGCCCTCATACTCACGTACATACAAGAAACAACCCAGAAATCACAGTAACTAACAGATAAAATCCTGTCAAAATAAAAATATGTAATACCACATGTCACCTTTCAATCCAATTGAAACCTTATTTAAATACATTCCAATTCAAACATATTTGCGTATTCTCATTCAGTAGTTCAGAACATACAAAATGGCATACCTATAAAGGTAATTGTCAAAGGATATACTTGTGTTTGAGTCTCAATTTATTTTGAATAAGAATGAGTCCCAACCACAACAATAGAAAGTTATTTTTTTTGTATTGGTTAGTCTTTTATTTGTTAAACACGAAACTTGTAATTTCCTGTTTTCGTTTAAACGATTTATTTGTGAATGTATTTTAGGTTGTCTCAACATAACATATCTCTTGAATGTATATACATACAGCTTGATAGTTATTCACGGATGATGTATTATAGCGGTAAAAGAACAAATAGTAAATGTGGCGACTTTTCCATACAGCGCAAGTGAAAAAACATACAACAGCGCCATCTACCGAAGGAACACTAAACCACGAAGAAAACCCGGAATGTACTATACGGAGTAACTACTTATCCTGAATCGCGATAGAGAAATTCTCGCACCGATTAGCATATATTCAACATCCCAACATCAACTGTTCGACAGTGGCCCACCAGGCATTATCACCTCGCCTGGTCGGAGGAACCCCATACCCGTTCCTCCACAGTATAAACAGAATAAACGAATTAATAAGAGGTAACGCTCATTTAATAAACGGAGTTTTTTGCAGTTTTCAACTTTTTAGAAATAACGGCAACAGGAAGACGCTTGAAATGTATAAATAATGCTACGGAACCCTCCCATTACGAGTTCGACTCGCTGATTTATTTTTACATTGGTACTTAGATATTTTTTTATGAGACAAAAGGGATTATTTACTTTAAAAAAGCGGCCAAGTGCGAGTCGGACTCGCCCATGAAGGGTTCCGTATCAGCAAGTAACATCATATAAAAGTTCTTGTAGTTCGTTGTAACTTTCATCGATGTTTTTATACTAGTGTATTGACTGGATGAAAGGTAAATTGCGTGTTACGATTTATGCCGTATTAAAAAAAAACTACTCACTAGATCTTGTTCAAACCAATTTTCGTTGGTAGTTTGCACGGTAATGTATAACATATATTTTTTTTAGTTTTATCACTTTTCAGTTTAGAAAAAAATGATATTAGAAACCTCAACATCATTTTTGAACACCTATCCATAGATACCCCACACGTATAGGTTTGATGAAAAAAAAAAAATTGAGTTTCAGTTCCAAGTATGGGGACCCCCAAAATGTTTTTTTTTCTATTTTTATGTAAAAATCTTAATGCGGTTCACAGAATACATCGACTGACCAAATTTCAACAGTATAGCTCTTATAGTTTCGGAAATAATTGGCTGTGACATACGGACGGACAGACAGACAGACAGACAGACAGACAGACTTGACGAATCTATAAGGGTTCCGTTTTTTGCCATTTGGCTACGGAACATCGAGCCACGATGGATCGCTGGTCGGTCCGGCTGGAGACTCCACGTGCTGGCTTCGCCACCGTAGAGGCGCTTCAGCCGGTCATCGGCGAATGGGCAGTGCGGTAGCACGGGACCCTTACCTTCCGACTGACGCAGGTTCTTTCCGGGCATGGTTGCTTCGGAAAGTACCTGCACTCGGTCGCCAGGAGGGAATTGAGTCCCGCCTGCCACCACTGCGACTGCAGTGAGGATTCGGCTCATCACACGCTGGCGGTCTGCCCCGCATGGGAGACGCAGCGCCGGGTCCTCACTGCAGTCATCGGAGGGGATCTCTCACTGCCGGCCGTCGTTCGTTCCATGGTCGGCAGCGAGAGCGCATTCACCGCGGTCGCAACCTTCTGCGAGGACGTAATCACGCAGAAGGAGGCGGCGGAGAAGGCCCGAGAGGACGACATCCAATCGGACCAGATTCGCCGCCGGCGACTCGGGCGGCGGAGGCGCGAACATCTGCGCCTCATGCCGCCTTGAGTGTGGCCGCGGGTGGACGGGACGGGTTTTCCCTCCACCCGCACTATGTGGCCAGCCGCGAGGGGGCGGCGTCGGTGTGTGCCGGACGCCGCCTAAGAGAGGGTCGTCGTACAGAGACGGTGCCCGCATCAGGAGCGGGCAGGCGCTGGAGAAGTTCAGAAGGAGATCCCACCCTGGACTTCTCCTCCTCCTAAACGGAGAAGCGCGGAGAGGGCACACTGTGTGGTTTTTAGTCGGTTCAAGTCCGACACACCACCCCGCCGTAACCCCCGGTGGGGTGACGGTCCATGATGATTTTCCACACATAAAAAAAAAAAAAAAAAAAAAAAAATGTTGGTACAAGTGGCGGCCTTATCGCCCGAAGGTTATTATAGATTGCACCCTGCAAAAAAACATAAACTTTTAACACAGGAAAAAAGATGATACTAAAGTGAGAAAAGCTGTGAATAAAACCTGATCTTCAATAAATTTCTAACGTCTCATCAAATTATCACAGTAAAGACAATTTCTGGTCTTAATATAAAAACTTTTTCTTTAGCTTTGAAGTATCCAATCTTAAGATATTAGATATTAAAGCAGCGATGCTATCGCTCTTAAAGCTGAGAGTAAAATTAAGCTTAAGTTGAAGGCACTTACGACAATAACTAGCCATATAGAAGTTATAGATGTTTAGCGACTAAAAATGGTGCGTTTCACAAAAATCTTTTTTAAAATGAGAGTACATGGGTACTTATTGACATATAAGTATTCAAGTGTAATAATTAGTAGGTAGTAGAGTCACGTTGATTTCACCACGAATGGGGCGGCTCGACCCGGCCAGTACTACCCTCACACAGAAGACCATCTTAATAATGACAGCATTATTCCTATTGTGTTTCGTTGGTGAATGCGAGACCGGAGGCCCAATCATTTTGCATCGTTCTCCCAGCCGCCGAAGGCCGGGAGAATGATGCAGAATTATCTAACCAGGCCGTAATGGTATGGGTCACCATGCTATTGCCTAACCTCACAATAAGCATGGTGACCCCTACTCCTAGATTCTAATCATGCTTTCCATCAAATGATGTATAACTGATTGCACAGCTGGCTTATAGGTTTAAGCGCTTGCCACTCCGATCCCTACTACGTTAAGGTGTTGTGGGTTCAAATAACACATGGGTTAAGTTTTTGTGTAACTCACAAATTGTTGCTCTGAGTCTGAATGTTCTTTGTGTCCATTTAATGTATATTTGTAAAGCCCTCGCAGCACAGTATATATTCCTTAAGCGGGAATTGTAAAGGAAAAACAAAATTGTACATGCTATTTATTTATTTGAGATATTCTAAGGTACAGGAATGCACGGAATAATCAACCTTGTCATGAATTTATGCAGCAAGTCTTTTCAGAAAGACCTTGAGCCGTTTTGCGAAGAAACACGTTCTATCAAAATATCTGTTTGTTTAAAATATATTATTGTTCATTAAATTCGTTTAATAACACTTATTCTTATGTTTTTCATTTCACCAGTGTCACTTCACTACATATTATAAAATAAAGTCCTTCTCCGCTCCGTTGGTTTCTTTGTTCGCGATAAACTCATTATCTAAGCTATTTATAAATAAAGATAAATCTACTTCTTTAAATGCCGAAATCCATCAAACTATTTAGTGCATTAAGTGTACCAAGGAAATACACACACATGCACATATATAATACAATCGACTAAAGTACAAAACGTAAGCCATTCTAAAAATTTTGTGTTACTTTGCACCATTCACAAAAAGAGGTACAGCTGAGGGCGGAGTCGAACGTGTCGAAAAGCCTCCTGCATAATGCATAGCGACTGCACACAACCTTTTGACTCGTGGATTATACGGTGAGTTTATTTCAAAATTCCACCATCCACTGCTTTATACAAACATTTATTCTTTGTTTTTCTAGTTTGACTCTTATTACGCGTGAAATTGGCTCAGGAAATGCTTTATGAGATTTGTGAGAGCATTTTAGAAAACATTTGTTGGCTAATAGATTACATTGTGTTGTACGTCTTGGCTTTGTGTGGAGGCTGCGATAACGCAGAGCACTGGAAGAGTAAATGTTTTAGATTAACTTTTGACTTTTCCTCTTTAAGGTGAACAATAAGTAACAAAACGAATCTATAGGAAGCAGAGTTGAAAGGTGGAAGTGAGAGATAAATTATTGTGTTAAATGATGTACTGATAAGTATTGAGTATGAAATACAACCTTGATTGAAATTAGATGTAAATGTCATTTTTAATCGACTTCAAAAAAGGAGAAGGTTCTTAATTGTTTGGAATTTATTTTTTTATAACACACTTAATGTGATGATTATTCAGTACATATAGTCATTTCATCAATCTTTCATCATCAATCTTAAGTTGATAATCGTCATCATCAGCCTATCGCAGTCCACTGCTGGACATAGGCCTCTCTCATTGCACATCACTCTGATCAATTTATAGCTCCTCCATTAGGTGGAAATGGATTATAAGCTTGAAATTTTGGTAGCTGATGCTTTTTATAACGCAATCTACTGCTTAGCTACTACTTTTTTTGACTAAGATTTTTTTTTGGAAATTTCACCCCTAAGAATGTAAAATAAGAGTTGAACGATTTTAATAGCAGTTCGTCTTTGTCAAAGTTAAAAACATGATATAAGAAAAATAGGCCAAGTGCGTGTAAGGCCAAGCATAAAATAGGGTTCCGTAATCACCCACATTGACACGTGGATATCAAATCGTGCCCCTTAGATAAATAATTGTTATGTTTATATATTATTTCTTTATTTTTGTATGAAGATTTCCAAGTGCGTGCATTTTACAAGTTAGACTCCTATAACTCTTAAACCAAAGAAGTAATCTAAATCGTTATAGTTTTTTTCAAAGTTCAATTTTTTAAGTTTTTTTTAAGGCAGCCGTTTAGGTTTTAGACGTGGGGTGTTTAACAAAAAGATGCCGTTTAAAGTAGGTTAACTCGCAAACGGACACCCTATTCAAAACAATGTATGAGCAACCTCTCCATATAGTTGAAAGATCTATCTAACAATACCCTACACGATGAGGAAGACGCGAGAAAAAAAAATGCCACCCACTTAACATGCAAGGAAGCTACCCGAAAAAAAATATATTTTTATTCTAGCACTTTGAAGAGGTGATAAAAATATCCATGCAAAGTTTCATAATTCTAGCATTAACCATTCGGGCGGTAAGATGAAGTCGGACGGACATGACGAAACTATTCTACCAGAGTTCCGAGTCATAACCTACGAAACCCTAAAAACCACGCGAAAGAACTCAAACTTCTTCTAAAAAAGCGTTTTCTCTGCACAAAACTGTATTGCGTGATAAAGGATCAGTAATTACTATGTAGTTCTACTTGCCTTCGCTAGGTGGCGGAGAAATAAACTTTTAGTTGTATGTCTTTTTATAGTAATATTATTACTAAGGGTAAAACTTTTATTTAATTTCGTATAGGCATTATAACTTAGGCTTCATTCAGAGGCACTGGGATAATCCCTTCACCAGGTTCTAAGACTCTTTATTGCGGTCAGTAATCCACGCCTAAAACTTTATGATTAAACTTGTAGCCGACGTGATACAAAGGCAAGAGAGATATTGTACTGGGTTTCTACGATTAAGGAGTCAGGATTTTAATGAGTTGAACTTGAGAATATAAGTACCTAGCTTTATCTTAATCGTTTAATAATATAAGTATGTCAGTGTAGGGTCTAATTGTAGTGCTCATTTATAAGAGAATTTTCAAACTCGGTCCATAATTGATGCGAGTAATCGGAAAGCTTTAAAAAATACATGCAGAGAATCATAGAACCTGCTCTCGCGCATTATTGAATTTTTTTAAACTTTTCGATACCCACAATTGCTTCTAATAACAAACCTCGGACTTCTAACTCATGTAAAAGATATAGTTCTGTTTACGGATGCCTGAATAAAAGATTTTAGGTCTTAGGTAGGAACTAATTTGTTCGTTTCGTACGTAACTAAGTACATACGACGCGAACAGATGTTGTTCGATATGTTATTATTTAAAACGTCATTTGTTGACAAAAGTATCTACAGTTATTTTTTCACTAAAGTAAAGTGCTAGAGAAAAAGTAGTTATTATACCTATATTAAAATTATTTTTAATAGAAGTCATAACTGACTACGTCAGAATAGATAAGAGTTACATGATGGAAAGAGACGCAATTGTAGGTAATTATATTCGTAGGTGCCTCAACGCTGTGCAATCTGAATTGAACTTAATGTTATGACACCAAGGGTCCCTATTTCTTTAATTTGCTTTTCGGAGTGAGTCTTCTGTACTGGTACTATTGGCCAAGTGCGTATCATGCCACGCACAGGAAAGGGTTCCTCAGTCACGCATAATGGTTCGTGGATTGAAAATCGTATCCAATAGAGAATTATTATGTTTACTTATTAGTGCGTTAATTTTGTATGACGTTTTCCAAGTAAGCGCATTGTACAATTTAAGCCTCTATAACTCCTGAACTAACAAAGTCATCTAATCTATTCCTTTAAAGTTAATTATATGGACCACCACCACGAATTTTTCCAGATTTTGTGAGCCCAACGTTTACCTTGTAGGGGAGGTACCCCAAATAGAAATATTTTTCATAATTTTACAACACATAATATTTCGGACAGATAGATAGATAGATAGATAACTCTTTATTTGCACACAAAATTACAGGGTTACAAAAAAAAAAAAAGGAACACATTGATCAAATATAGAGTGTACAAAGGGCGGCCTTATAAGGCGGCGGCGTAAAGGACAGCTGACACACAACGCCATCTAGTCCCGCAGCAGAAGAGCTTTTAAGCTACTACTCCCACTACTAAGCAGACCTTTTAGTATGATACTAGAGAACATATAAAGTTATCTTTTTAAATTGTAACTTATCTTTATACATATCTATTAAATGTATAAAACACCGAAACTCCGAAAGAAATTTGCAAATAATACAATCATTTAGTCCGACCAAAACATTCGCTAGTACTGTGCCACCATGGCAGTCAAATAACTATTAAGTAGAAGTCAAATAAGTCAAAGAAAAAAGAAATATCGTTTAAAAAGTACAATATAAATATGGGTGCTGGTTGGTAATTTAATTTTACTTCAGCTGTATATTTTTAAGCTTATATTATTTAATACTATTCTTTGCTTTTCCAAAATGAATAACATTTTTATCATTTATTCTATCTAATGCCTACGTGCCTACTATTTTTAGATTATTCTAGAAACATTTACTATCTGAGATAGTAAAGAACACACACGTCGATTAAATAGCCCGAAGACACACATAAAAATTTGAATATCTATTCAATTCTTTTGCTCGAACCTTACTACCAAGTGACACATTGAGCTGTAAGCAGTACAAAAGCCGTGTCGGCACGTATCAACTATAAAGTACAAAAAAATATTTTATTAACTTTGTACAAGAATATGACACAAAGAAGTCGGATAGAGTTTTCTAGTTGTCGTAAAAAGACAATAAAACATCGACGGGCATTCACCGGCGTCGTACGGGCGAAAACTTCTGAGCGGGTAGCGAACTTGACTCAGAAGCACCATATTTTCTTTTTATTTTATGGTATAGCGGAAAAACCAGTTGCATGATATATATATATAAGAAACCATCCTTTATTTTAGTAGCCTACCGAAGTAGTGCTTGCAGATTTCAAGACAAGACAATGCAATAATTCAGCTTGGTCACACACTATGGCCACTTATTGAAATGCTTGTTCATCACTGAGCCTGCACAGCTACGGTCTCTCTCTCTCACCAACGAAACAGGACAACAGGAACTGTCTCATTTCAGGTTCCTCTTCTGTGAAGGTGTGGTACTCCGGTCGAATTGGCCGTACTTAAATCAGCGTAGCTCGACTGTCGTTGTACGTAGATGTTTGGAATTCAAGTCACTCACAAATGTGTTACTGACTTTTCATCCCCAAGGATTGGTTGAAAAGCTGCGTTTTTATGCTTACTTGGTGCAAACCAAAGAAAGATTTCAATGTTTTAGTTTTCCGTGAGGACTGTTTCATCAAACGTAATTGTCAGTTTGCCCAAAGACATAATGACAATGTTGATGTTTGACGGTGACTGGAAAGCTGAAAAGAAAAAAACCCTAGAAGATATTCAGAGCAGTTTGCTGGACAGGTCGAGATGAATATAAGTGTACATACTTTACCAAGCGACTGAGTGCAACTGATGGAGACAGATGGTTTACAGTTTAGAAAGAAAGGTAAAGATGGAACGATTGGCAACCGTTTTACTTATCTCTAGTTAAGCTGGTTTTTTAAAATCTTTTAAATCAATATAAATGATTTAATACTTACATTGATGTGCCAGATTATTTTCGAATAAATACGCCTATGTATATATTGTTTTAAACTTTCGTCGTCAGTAACATTAAAATAAAAATCTGCAGGATTGTTACCATGTACCTTTTTGTTAATGAGTATCATGGCGCTTGCAACAGCGCCGAAATATCGGATACTCATTAACAAAAAGGTACATGGTAGCAATCCCGCAGATTTCTATTTCGATACTCCTATGTATATTGTATAACACATTTAAACCGTTTTTTTGTTTATTGTATCAAATTACCTCAAGTTAAATCTGGACGAAATAAATTTTGGTTTAGGCATTTTTAAATTATGAAAATTTTGATTTTATTTACAACAGTTCATATCTCTTTCAAAGGTCATGCTCGTGATAAGGGCGCCGCCAGTCAGGGGGCTGGTCATCTCACAACTTCTATTTATTGTTTAATTATTTTTGGACACTACTACCTGTGTAAATATCAGCATCGTTACATTGTCCTCACATTTAATAAAATGCCTTATACAATGTAACCAAAAATTATAAAAACAATGTTGGAAAAGAGTGTCCCTGGAGTTTCTTGTCTGTTCTTCTCCATAGGATCTACGAATTGGAACAGACAACTAGCTTCAAGACTGACTACTGACTTACTACTTGAGGTTTCAAAAGTGCCGTTGTATGGTTCATTTAAAATAAAATTGGTTTGATTTGATTTTTTCGCCTTCAGATCCTTGTGAGTCTCGACAAAAAACTATTGAAGTTAAATAAAAACTGTTAGTCGCAGCGAGTTGTTTCGATAGTCTTACGGTACCATTGTTAAATTTATAGGTTGTTCTGGACAATAATTTTTGTGCAAAGTATTGCTATTGAATTTGGAAGGGTTAAAATATTTTTTACGTTTCATAAATCGACGCCCCCCTGCAACAAGTCGGTAATGTGCTATTATGGACTTTTTGCTGTTATGTTAAAATCGTAATCTTTGAGTCGGAATACATATTGTGAATTTTTGTTATAATTTTCCTACTTACATTTTCAGAGATATTTGCAATAGCCATTTTGTTGGAGGGAAATTGTAAATAAATTAATGACGAGAAAAACATCATTACATATTAATACCTAAGTATTATTTTTTTCGGTATTCTGTAAGTTGCTGTTACTGGGTTATTGTAGTGAATAATTTGCAATAATTTCCGGTAAACGCACACTCCATATTTATTTCAGTGTATACAGCATTAGATAAGGTAAAATTAGATGAGGGTTTCAAAGTTAACAAGGGAGTTCACGATGTCAGACCTCGGAAAATGAGTACAGCTACAGAGTTAAGTATTAAAACGTATATTGAACTGTTTCTAAAAGTAGAATCGCTCTACATTCGGAAAACATATAAGCGGGAATATTTTTCAGAACATTTAAATATTTCAAAAATATATCGCTTTTACTCTGAGTGGTTTGCAATTCAAAATTACAATGATGTTACAATGGCTACAAAACGCCAATATGAAACTGTGTTTAATACAAATTACAACTGCTCATTTTTAAAACCAAAAAAAGATCAATGTCCTTCGTGTTCTAGAGGAAAATCATAGATGCCATTTAGAAAGAAAAGAGATTATTACAAAAATTAAGAAAGGTGAAATAGATACTGCTGATAAAAATATTTCTATGGTAGCAATTTTTGATTTACAAAAAGTTTTAAGTACTTATACCACAATCTGAAGTGGGTATATTTCACTACAAGCGTAAATATCCTGTATATAATTTCACAGTTTTTAACGCTCTTAGAAAAAAAGGCTACTGTTATGTATGGCACTTCCAAATAGCAAAAAGAGGTAGTACATAAATAGGTAGCGCTTTGCTACATTTTTTTAAAACTAACTACGAAAATGGCATTACCACATTTTCACTTTATTCTGATGGATGTTATGGGCACAATAAAAATAGATATAGTTTTGCTTTATATCTTTTCCAAATTACTTATTTTTTTCTGCCAAATTACTAGGCATTTCTATTACCCACAGGTTTTTCGAAACGGGATACAGCGAGAATGAGGGAGATTCTATAAATGCATGCATTGAAAGAAACTTAAAGAATAAAGTGGTACATACTCCCGACCAATTATATAACATTATTTTAATCCTAAAGTAACTGGCGAAAAGTATTGTGTTAAAGAACTTGAACAATTCGATATCTGTGATATTAAACAACTTGTAGAAACTAATAATTGGCGGACGTAATGGAGGTTAAAGCGACACATTTGCAGGAAAATAAACTGGTTTTTAGATACAATTTTGAAGACGTATATCCCGAACTTGATACTAATCCACAATTTTCTTTAAATATTAGACGGCGAGGGCGTAAACGAACACAAATCACACCTATAGTTCCAGGTAATATTGAGTTGCAACAAGCCTACTACCAGCCCATTCCAATCACCAAAGCCTTACACACAGATTTAATGACTTTATGTAAAAGTGCCGCTATCAAACGATTTTATCATTCCTTTTATGATTCGTTATCATTTACTGAAAATGTGGATGCAACAGATAAAAATGCAGAAGATAAATGTTGATTTTTCAAATTTATGTTTCTATTGCTTTTTATTTATAATTTCACACTGATTTCGTTTAATCTTCTCATTCAATACTTTAAAAGTGTTTCCTTTATTCCATGTATATAGTTGTAATAGCTATAATTTACGTAAATTGTATTTAAATTGATTATACTCATAATTAATTATTTATTTCAAAGAAAAACCTTGATTAATTATTCTTCAAAGGTCTTGTTGTTTTGAACGGTAATATGAAAAAGTTGTTGTTAAATTTTCTATTTGGTACTGTATTTTATTATAACGGTATTTCTTGCATACAGAAAATTACTAGAATAACTTGGTTACGATATATTACGTTCACTAGCTATAATAAGAATAAACGTTATAAAAGTCGATAGTATGCTGTTACAAATCAACACTCTTCACAAATTTCCCACAATAATCCCGTAAGTTACCATTGCAGAACAATGAAACTTTTCTGGATACTGTAAAAAAATATTTTTCACATTGCAGCCGACAGGAAGCATATAATTTAAATCAGATGACAAAATGGGATTTCATAAAAAAATAGCTTTCATTTGATGTATCAATGACCGTAATACTCCTAGAGGTTAGAAAGTTATTCAAGAAAAACAGTAAATTATTTTTCCTGTAAAATTTGCTTTTTTCGATTACCGACTTATTGCACGGGGGCGTCGAAATAATTTTGCACTGTTATACATATTAATGTTCATGCTGTAGACTTTGTATCTGGTTCATAGAAATAAGGTACCTATAGTAAACATTTCATTTTATACCAGATGCAAATAAAAAATATATAATACTAGCTTTTGCCCGCGGCTCCGCCCGCGTGTATGTCGGTTATCGTGGTAAAAAGTATCATAAGTCCTTTCCCAAGGTTCCATCTATCTCTATACCAAAATTCATCAAAATTTAGGCTCAACGGTTTAGTCGTGAAAACGTAACAGACAAACTGTTTGTTTGTCTGTTACTTTCGCATTTATAATGTTATTAGGGACTAACTGTGAATAAATGCGATAAGTTAATTGAGAGCCATACAAAAAAAAATGAAATAAAATTGGTAAGTTAGTAACGTACAATTAAATTATTAAACCCTGTCAACCCGGATTGGAAATATGAATAATAATATGAGCTCAAATTTAATAATAGCTTCTGAAGAATGAAGAAAACGCTTATTTTAACACGAATGGCAAAAAATCTTATATCCACCTCTCGATTTTTTGAATCAGATAAGTTTGTTTGTCAGTTTATTAGTAAATAAAGTTTTTTTTATATTTTATCCTCTACTCCACGCTTCTACCCTACGCCAAAGCGACTCTACTCTGCCTGATGGAAAGCATGAGTAAATCCATGATGCAAAATGATTGGGCCTCCGGTCTTACGCTCACCAACAAAGTACGACAGCAAGAATGCTGTCATTATTAGGTTGATCTTCTGTGTGAGGGTTGTTTTGCCCCGGTCGAGCCGACTCATTCGTGCTGAATTCAGCGTGACTGAAATATTTAAAACTGTTTACAGTAAAACAAATTTAGACGACGTCCTTCTACTCATTAAAAGTATTTATAGGTACTATTAACAGCATGTACTGTTTGTTACAATATGTTAAAATGCATCACGTTAATAAACACATGGACATCTTTAGTAAATACAATTTTTTATTGAGAATGACTTCATATATCACAAATGAATTTCCTGGTCCGCCCCTAAATTCAACACGGGAAAGGTATTCTTTTAAGCCTATTTTCATCATAAAAATGCGTGTCAAAGTTATCGTACGTTCACAGAATACAAGTAGGTGAAATTTGCGCTTCTCTCAAAAAATACGAGGGAGTTCTTGTAGGAAAGCCGATCTTATTACGCACCCGCATTGTTTCTACCCGAGGGCTGAATTGGAGGCGATGAAATATCCTATTACGATTTTATTACGACAAATTATAGTCAGTCAAGCATATTGATAGAAAACGTAAAGACTGACGGCGATGACTCAATATTTTATAATACGATTAGGATTTTTTCGTTTTAAGACGTGTATGATGAGATATTAGAAGGAATTTGAGTAGAATTTTGAATTAGAATCTCTACAAGAAGAAAGATCTCTGCCATACTATAAATTATTTCTGTAATTAATAGAACAATGTTGTAATTCTAAATTGGTAAAACTATGAGTAAATTTTCTTTCTATTTTTAATTGAGAAAAAAGTCTCATAAGGTATTTTAATGCTCTGGGTAATATCAAAAATAGTTGAAGGAAGAAGTATTATTAGTATTAGAAGTAAAAAAAGAATTTAATGTGTCCGTAACTAAATAATTTATTTACACAAAGTCATGTATTACATACATATTTACAAGAAAATATATTCTATTAATAAAAATATCACACACAGTACCACACAGAGATTGCATGAATGTTATAATTATGTTTATTAAGTCTACTTTGACGAATTCATGCTAGTTTAAAGTAAAACGCACATTGCACATTTGTATCCCCTCCACCTGTAACTTCATATAAATTCAATTCAAATAAACTACAATTTGATTTGAACCCTCAACGTCAATAAATAGAATTGGAAATTTAATGGCAAGGATTTAAGTTTTTTGTACCATAATTAATCATTGAGATTTTTTTATTGTTAACAATTTTTTTTATTCACAGTCGTAATCTAGAGAAAACATTGTTCTTGTAAAATATAATCCCTACCACATGATTCATGCTAATAACATATATATCACTTTGAAATACCCATTTAATGGAAAACATTTAAATACACACACTAATTCTTGAAAGTGTTCATTATTATAATAGTTACTATCATTAATTTTTTTCTAGAGAGACTTAATAATTTATTTATTGTTCCAGACTTTCTAATAATTCGGGATTCTGTGCGAGAATGGCTTTTCCTTCTTCTGTGCTAGCTGAGGGCGCTTCTCCATGGAAAGTCTCCTCGGTGTAGACGAGGTTCTTCTTCCTCATCGTACCATGCAGCTGAAAGGAGAAGATATGATGTTATAGGACTTCCACTTGGTTTGTTAGACAATAAATATATTTTTAAAATTTAATGATAACTTTCTTCGTGTCTAAGTAAAATAATTATTATTAACCATTGAAATAAAACTATCGTTGATAAAATAATAACACCAATTTTTTTCTCAATACAACCCATTACCCAACGAGCTGATCTCAAAAAAAATGGAAATGTGTAAGATAAATGTGATAATGCTGACGATACTTATGTTGATTACAATCAGATTAAGGAAAGTAAATTGATAGTTGACGCTATTTTGAGAGTGCCTTCGATCAGCAGTGGACGGCATTAGGCTGAAGTAAGTTAACCTAAACTAATAAGTAACCACAACAACTTTGAAATTATAAACTTTCAAGACGATTTACATGTTTAAAAAAAGCATAACATTAAATATCCAACTTACCCTATCCCATATAGACATGTTGAAACCGAAGTTGCAGTGGAAGAACTCATGATGCTTGTCATGGAAGTCAGCGTCAGGCTGCCACGGCTGCCACCACTGGGCTTTAAAGTTGATGCCGGAATGGTCGATGATGCCGTGGTAGTAAACGTAAATGGCGATAGCGTAGAATGGAACTGAAAACAAAAAAATAACCTTGAAATAAAAAGTATCAAAAATCTAGACAGTACATTTATATAAGATTCATCATGTTCCTAGCCTTATTACCAATTTTATTTGGGGTCGATGTTTTATTGTGATAAAAATCCAAACAAAAATGCTTGATGCATATAAAAAGATTTCAATTATTCGTTTCAATTTATTTTCTTTAAATAGACCTTGGGGTTTAGCATTCACTGATGCAGCTCGGATCCAATATTAAAAATATAATTCTTAATCCAATTTCCACTATTGTTAAGGTTAGCTTCTTTACCTAAATCTACAGTTCTAATTACAAAAAAATACTATAAAATTTCGAACTTAAGTGTTTTTTCTAGCTCTGACTTACTTTTAAATATAACAATAGTTACAATATTAAATAACAACTTACGCCAGTGAACAGGGCAGAAAAACAGCGGTAAACACATAGTGAGTTGAACGTGCATGATTTCAACAGGGTGAATAGCGGTAACTGAGAAGGCAGTGGGCTGCTTGTATTTATGGTGTAACTTATGGAAGTGCTTGTACAACCAAGGAGTGTGGTACATACGATGGAGAATGTAGGTAGTGTAATCCTGCAAAAAAACATTGTGTCTAATTAGAACAATTTATTATCCCTGTAGTGACGAAGTTACAAACTACGAAGGAAAATAGCAGAATTAGAAAGAAAAGGTAGTCTTGGCACAAATGTTTGATATAACTCATCTTTTTTGATAACTATATGCAGCAATTAAAGGCTAATAATTATGGTTATGGAAAAAAAGATCAAAATAGTACTTACATTATAAAGGAAGATAACAGGGAACTGCAAGAAGAACCACCACCATCCGTATTCATCAAATTGGAAGTAAACTGTAGAAGGGTTCCCATTGAAGATGTAGCAGGCGAGGAATGCAGAGAAACTGCCTGTAATGATCAAGGACAATGTCCCCACCATAATTTCATGTCGTTCGAGTTCTGGAGATAACCACTTCTCCGGTTGGATTTTCCATTCTTTTGCTATATGCCTCCTCTTTACGTAGAAGTACCACTGCAACAATGGAAAGAGTTGTAAAATTAATGTCCAATAAATTCCTTCAAAGGGTTACAATTTTTATTTTTAATTTATGATACTTTGTGTAAAAAATCATAAATATCATAAACATAACTTTTTATGTTTATGATGTTTACAAGACAAACTTCGAGATGTAAAACCCTTTCCAATAAAAATATAATTATCGAAATCGAATAAATCTGTAAAAGCTATGCGTGGTTATATATAACAATCAGTTAGTGATCAAACCTTTCCTATTTTCCTACCCTTAAGGTAGTTTTTTTTTTCTTTTTTTATGGGACTAACCTCGAGCTTACCGTTTCCAATAAAAAAATATATTGATATCGGACTACTTAGTAAAAAGTTATGTGTGTAAATCAATCCCTTTTGCTACTCTTAGGGTTGCTATTCTTTTTCAAAATTTATATTTGACTAACTTGGGAGTATATCATATAAAAAGTTATGCGTGGTCATACAAAAAAAAATGCGTCAAATTGATACTAGATGGAGTAGCTATGGGCAGTCCCGTAGCTCCGGTGGTTGCAAACATTTGGATGGAGTTTTTTGAAGAAAGGGCACTCGCCCCTACACCCACTGAGATTAAATTGTGGAAAAGGTATGTTGACGTATTCTGTGTTGAGAGGAAACAGGTATGATGTGGCGTCCCATCTGACAAATTTAAATAGCATCCATCCGAAGATTAACTTCACTTACGTGATAGAGGAAGACAGAAGCCTGGCGTTTTTAGACGTACAAATCGGTGTGCGGAGCGACGGTTCACTGAGCCACTCTGTCTTCAGAAAATCAACTCATACTGACCGCTATATCAATACAAGCTCTCATCATCACCCTAGACACATTGATTCCGTGGTTACCTCATTGACAAATCGTGCACATGAGTTGTGTGACGACCAACACCTAAACCAAGAGCTCGAGCATGTTTGGTGCGTCCTACGGAACAATGGATATAGGGTGAAGTGTCCATCTAGACACAAAGTCAGTCACCAGAGAAGGGACAGGGTAGACAGACAACCAGCATTTCTGCCATATATAAAAGGAGTGACAGACAAGATTTCAAACATACTTAATAAGTTTTCACCCAATACTGTCTTCACTCCATTCAGAAAAGTGGCACATTCGCTCCGATCCCTAAAATACAGTTTCCCCTTGGAGAAGCCTGGTGTCTACAAGATTGACTGCAGCTGTGGGAGTTCACATATCGGCCAAACTAAACGTACCATCGCGTGCCGAATGAACGAACACACTAAAGCGGTCAAAAACAATAACTTTCAATCGTGAAGATGGGTTTAAATTGTCAAATGTCTGGAATCCAGTGATTCGAATGTGCAAAAACCGGCGTAATCAACAAAACATAGTTTCGCGATCAGTAACTGTTAGTGTTGTGTGTTGAGAACAGTTACGAGTGAATAGTGAGTTAGTGACCAGTGGTACCGGGGGCGATCATAGTTAAAGACTGCGAAAGAGGGTAGACCGATATATCTGCCAATATCATCCCACCGGCAAGATTTTCAGTTACTCCATGATCATGGCGCTTGCAACAGCGCCGAAATATCGGATACTCTCTAACAAAAAGGTACATGGTAGCAATCCCGCAGATTTATATTTAAACGTCATATTTAATCAAAAAGGGTTTTTAATTGTGTCTTTGAACTCACGTAAAACAAATTACTTCAGCCTTATGATAACTAGAACTAACATATTTTAATTCACTATCCCTCGTATAGCATACTTTTAAGAGATTAACTATTTCACAAAAGCGTCACAATCAGAGACTTTTGAAAATTACGATAGTTTCAAAATGCTTTGTGTCCAACCAATTTTGGATAATAACGGTGATCTGAACATAAATTTGAAACATGGCGTATATCATGGATGATTTTAGTTTGATATTGATAAAAAGGAATTGTATTCTAGCCCATAGCTTAAATATTTCGAACATCTGACACAGCACGATTTAGTCCTAAAAAAGCAGAGGTTGTACTTGTGCAATGGGTACTAGAGAAAACCGAGACAAACATGTGGTCCGTTCTGTGACCTTAAGCACGTTATCTACGTCCTTTTTTTACCTTTTCGATATCTGGACACTTAGAAGTGATTATGAAACAAATATTCAAAATTCAACTCACAGACTTTCGTATTTACAAATAATAATAAGTGGGATAGTATTGGTTTCATAAAAGACATGTGTTTACAGTTATTATCGTTTGGTTATCTATTGTCCAGTAGCGTAAGTGATAGAGGATAATTCTGTCTGATTTCATTAGTAGAATTACAGGTGTAAGATAAAGACTATTTATTAATATGACGTACAACAAATTTCGAATTATTATTGGTTATCAAAACATCAATTATCTGATTAGATTATTGAAGTCGTAAATTATTATAGAATATTGTAATTTTTGTAAGAATAATTAATATTATAGTAATCGCATTCATCAATTAAGTTTATAAGAATTCGTATTTTAATCTCAACCATGACTTATTTATGATACTTACAGGAAAAATACAAGCCTTTAACATCGCTACGAAATTGGTCTATAACAAAAAGTGATGAAATTTATATTTCTTAATATTTTATTTATATCTAACGTGTGGATGATTGTTATGACTATAAAAAGTCTATGTATTATCCCGATGTATAAACCATATCACTATAAAGTTATAACAGTTTTTTTTGTGAAACAGCAACAAATATCGTAAGTAATGTAAATTATACAAGGCTTATAACTCCTGAACTAACAAAGTCATCTAGTCCGTTATAGTTTTTCTTTAAAGTTTATTATATGGACCACCATCACTAATTTTTCCAGATTTTTAAGCCAGCCGTTTAGCTTTTAGAGGAGGGGGACGCCCTGTTTTTATAAAAAAAGTGCCCTATAAAGAAGAATTTTTCACAGACGGATACATTAATCAAAAAATCTTCTTTTAAACTCTTTATATATTTTTTAAAAGACCTATCCAATGATACCTCACTTTACGTGTGGGGAGGTACCCCAAATAAAAATATTTTTCATAATTTTACTGTGGCAGTTTGTCGACGTAATTACAAGAATATTTGCGGTAAGTTTCATCTTTCTAGCACTTACCGTTTGTATAGTAAGCCGAGGACGGACGGACGGAAATGACAAATTTATAACGGTTTCGAGTCATAAACTTCGGAACCCTAAAAAACTGCATTAATGAAGGTTGTCAAAGATTTCGAATATTGGTTATCTCTATATTTCTAGTAGAATATTTGAAATAAACTATCAATATTCGACATTTTTTCGTAACCTCCAGTTTTCATAATGGTTTTGTTAAATTGTTAAAGTTGCTTAATTGAAAGTAACCCTAGGAATATTAATTCTCTTTTCATAAAACTTTCCTTCCCAAATATACCCCCTTATTTATTTAAACTCAGATATTAATATACAAACGAAACCAGTCATGTCAGAACGAATTTACTTATTCTAAAGACCTTCCTGGAAAATTTTCTCCCTTATCATGAAAATAAAAGGCTAGAACGACTTTTTCACAGCTTAGGATACACGAAAATGTATTTACCTAACATTAAATATTGATGGGGAAAATGTACAATATTATATAGTTATACAAAATGAAGGTGTATAGGGTTCCCAGAAGCAACTTAGGACCCATTTTGTTTTTTATGCGGTGGGGCGGTGTGGTGGACTCGAACCGACTAAAACCACACGGTGTGCACTCTTTGCGCTTCTATTTTAGGAGGAGTCCAGGGTCGAATCTCCTTCTGAACCCCTCCCAGGGCCTGCCCGCTCCTGGTTCGAGCTCCATCTCTTGAAGACCCTCTCTTAGGCGAGGTCCGGCACACGCGGACGCCGGCCCCTCGCGGAGGCAACTGAGGACTCTTTGTTTTTTATAGGCTCGCCACCAATTACGCGGTGTTGCGAAAAGTATTACTCTACCTGCCTCTTCATAGAAACAGTTGTTATTTTATGTGTGTATTAATGAAAATATTGTAATCTTTAAAAACAATAATTCAATCAAAGATACTTATTGATAGGTGATGCTATTGCATTACACAAAGGGCAAATATCGTACACAAATTGATAAAACGCTAGGCTCACGTTGTTGTGTCGTCATTGTATCACAATTTGTTGGTCTGTCATTTTTAAGTCATCATCATCATCATCATCATCAACAGCCTTTAACAGTCCACTGCTGGACATAGGTCTCTCCTTGAAAAGGAGGTATTGGCCTACTATACCACGCTGGCCAGACGGGTTGGTATAGGGTTGGTTTCAAGTTTTCCTTCTCTTTGCATTGATTTTGTCTTGCGTTGTTTACCCCTTAGTCGCCTTCACCATCACCCGCGGGATGAATAGGGGTGGTG
Source organism: Phragmatobia fuliginosa (assembly GCA_932526445.1). Classification (NCBI taxonomy): domain Eukaryota; kingdom Metazoa; phylum Arthropoda; class Insecta; order Lepidoptera; family Erebidae; genus Phragmatobia; species Phragmatobia fuliginosa. The sequence continues at coordinate 1,153,222 of OW052065.1, forward strand.
ACACTTTGTATTCTTTATCCGTCACCACACGGTCATTTTTAAGTGCAAAAATTTAAATTGTTGTCGAGCTAAATCTATCAAATTAAATAAAATTGAAAAATGTGTCAGAAATATTTAGTCTGTTTGTCTGTCCTTTTGACTATTATTTCGTGTGTTTCTACTAATCTCTAGAATGGCTGGACCGATTTAGACGTGACTTCCACTGGCAGACAGCTGATGATCTTATGTCTGCTATATACTGCCTTGTTGATCTAGTGGTTGGCGTATGCGGCTGCTGATCAAGTCGTCTCGGGTTCGATTCCCGGGTCACACCAAATATTTGTGTGATCCATAAATATTTGTTTCGGAGTCTGGGTGTTTTTCTGTGTAGTATAAGTTTGTATTTACAAGAAAAAAAGTATATTTATGTATCAGTTGTTTAGTACCCATAATACAAGCTCTGCTTAGATTGGGACTAGATGACGTTGTGTGTAAGATGTCCGAAATATTTATTATTATTATTATTTGCCTGTGAAATTTCCGTCTCGCTAGTAAATTAGGCTATTTTTTAAACGAGCTTCACTCTAGTCCATCTATGTATTTTCTTATATTCTTTCTTTGTATTTTCTTATCATACAAAAATATTTTTTGTTTGTAACCCAGAGATTTAGTACATTCCGCGTACAGTCAAGTTAGGTATATAACTTCGATTAGAAGGTCGTCCATTGCGCTGTTGCTAAATCTTAGTAGGCACCAACCACTTATCAACTTAGGTGCGTATAATACTGATATCAGACGTCCATAAATCCGATGATCTCAATTGTTATGATAGGAAAAGTTTCGATATCTTTAAAATAAATATCAAGTTCAAGGTAAGTAGATTTAAGTACGTCCTTAGATATATGATTAGGGCCGGTAGGTGGCGCTGTAACTGAATTATAGAATCTAGTTTGACTTTAAAATAGACATACTCTTAATTCTTTTATAATTCGTTGAGCAGCTCTGATACAGCATTTCAGAAATCATATCATTAATTACTAGCTGCGCCCGCGGTGTTACCCGTATTTCGAGATAAATAGTAGCCTACATATGTGAATATCCAGAACTCATGTTTAAATTAGCCATCTACGAACTATCATTAAGGGTGCTATGCAAGTGTGTTATGCAGAAGTTTTGACAGGAGATAAAAAGTGATATATTTTGACATCTACGATTTATGTATTTTTATAATCACCTAGCTTTCGCCCGTGTATCTCGATTATTGCATTAAAAATATTCTGATATGTAAGCTATATTACTGTAAAGTTTAATCCAAATGCGTTCAGTAGTTTTGGCTGGAAAGAGCAAGAAACATACATACACACATACATACTCACAAACTTTAGCGTTTATAATATTAGTAGGTTAAGATTATTTTTTATCAACGCTACTTAGTATATGTATAATATTATTTAAATTTCGGTTAACTTTGATTTTCTTGATATTAATTATAACATCAAAACAACGATTAAGACAGTACAGAGAGATAGATATTAGGTTCGTTGTTAGATATAAATTGATATTTAGGTAAAAGCGGTTGAACTAATAGCCGACCCCAAATAATCTAAGGAATAAAGGCTAGGAAATAGAAGAAGAATGACATTGAAATCGTTATAGTTATTTCAAAAGGTACTTACATGTAAGAATCCTCCGATTAAGAAATACATGCTCATGGAGACAACATGAGCTCCAATGAATATGAACATGAAGTTTTCTAGTTTCATGTTTCTAGATGTAAACAATTCTAGAAGATCTGTTGTTGTGTTTACATTGGTCTGTGTTTGACCAGTCAATTGTTTTAAAGCTGATACGAGAATAACCACCCATTCTCCTGAAAACAACATTAATAAAATTGTAAATATTTTGAGGATAGTAGCAAAATACTTAGCTTAGGTCCACAAGAAACTATTGGTTCATAATTTAGATTTTATAACGGTTCTGTGACGTATATATGTTTTACTTTTAAGTTACAAATACTACTTAGCCAAATTACTTTACTTTAGTAGTGAGTTACACTACCACATAGATTTCATTTTAATTCTTCAAGCATAAGGTTTATTTAGTATGAATAACACTTACAACTAAAATATAAGGAAAAGCTATGTACAGATTTACAATATTTACACAAAAGCGTCAAAAATTCCTTCGCACTATCGTCTCTTATATTGTTACTAAAACCAATGTTAATTCTCTGAAATTCTCGCTAGAAAAAGGCCCACCTTCTGGTTAAGAGAAGTGTCAATCTGCTAAGCTAGTTGTTTATACACAGCATGAGCACTCGGACTTTTAGAACCTAGCGTCTCGACCGAAACCGGTTCAAAAATATAATAACTACAAATTTTTGGTTGTATTAGAGAATGAGAAGGAGATTTCACTGCTGTATTCTATTTCACATGCTATACATTGATATGAACAATGTAAAAAGTAATCAAATATAAATGTAAAGTTTGATTTTCAAATCCATTGTGCTGTAAATTTTACCATCAAGTGTCTTTATTTCGTCACACTCACCGAGATAAGATATGATTAAATTACATTAATCAATTAACACTATTGAGTAATTCATTGTCGTCAAGAGGATATATATGATAGATCTACTAATTAATGAAATATTGTCATCACGTACAAAAGATAAGCCACGAATTAATGAATGTCATTTTGATAATGGTTGTAAAATAGACTCAAGTTCAGTGCAGTGAACTACACCTAATCCTGGACTCCTACTAGCAAATCCACGTAACTTTATCTGCATCTCACATGAGGAAGAATTTGCCCCGTTTTTGTCAAATTTCCTAAGATGTTCCTGTAGCATGTAGCCATGCTATCAATAGAAATCTATCAAATATGAAAGAAAAGTAAGCGAACATATCTTTGCAATATGCTACACCTTATTGGTGGTTTGGTTATGTAGCATTTCTCGATGTGTGCATTCATGTAACCTTTAAATGAGCTATGTAAATGTACCTAAATTTACTTTTAATCAACAACGAGCTAAGAAAAATGCATGCGTAAAGCCAGAATATTACAATGAGAGAATCCTATGTGAGAGAATCAAGTAGTGGATTCATGAATCCCTGACTAGTGTGCAGGATTGTTTGTTACTCATTCAACAAAACAAACAAAGAAACTGTACCTAAATACTAGTAACATTAAGGAAACATAAACATTTACACCGTTCTTAATATTTAAGATAGTAAAATTAATGAACATATTTATCAAAATAGCAATTACATCACATCACTACGCATGAATGTCTGTCGATATACGCGATAAATTTAAATTATTGATAAATTCATAATTAACAAGAAAAAAATTGACAAAAATTTCACGGCTGGGTAATTAGCCCAAAGGATCAATTTTTCATTACAATAATGGTTATGAACACTCATTGAACTATCAGCTATTATTTGAGATTTATTGATATTACTCCAAGATTACATTTTAATGTAGAAATTTTTCGTGCCATTTATAACAAATTGCTAAGCAACTGTTCAACATTTATACAGATTAGACTGACCTTTTTCCAGTACCTATATAGAATTATCTTTATCATTCAATATGGTAGTACTGCCAATCTTCTAGGAACGCTATCAGTAGTCAATCTTCTAGGAACGCAATAATACAAAGGAACTTTTGATGCTTGCATTTAAACAGTATAGGTGAATATTATATTTGTACAATATTACTTTTATAGAAGCCTATAAATGACATTGATATTTTAAGACCCTATTTGAATAAATCCTAATTTCATTCAGTTGTTTCAGTAATTTTCGGAATCAATTATCTAAAATTGATGTGTATATGTACGTAATATCAGATAATAGTTATTGTACAATTTAACCAATTTAAAAAAAGAATGTCTTTCTGTCTGTTTGTTTGTTCCAGGTTAGCTCTGAAACGGCTTGAGAAACTTTGACAGGAGTTTCAATGGTAGAAAGCTGATGAAGCTGATTAATTTAGTATATTTTTAAATCGCGTTTTACGAAAATAACCCCGGGTAACGCCGCGGGACACAGCAATTACTACAATAAATGAAAATAACCTCAAATACATAAAACTTGACTAATAACTAAAAATAAATTAATATATTAACTAGCCTAAAATCGATCAGGGTGGTGTGAAAATAGGAAGGCATGTCCAGCAGTGGACTGAATTGGACTGCGATAGCCTGATGATGATGATGATCAACCGAATTTAGATATCTGTAGCTTCAACATGTACTACAAGTAAATATAAATAAATGCAATTTTATATTTACCTCTCAATGTAGCTCCAAATGTGAATACTGCTAAAGTGGCAATAAAGGTACTTATGAATTCAGGCAGTTTTTCAAAGAATTTCTCCAGGGAGTCACTGTATTTTTCTATCCATTTGACTCCTTCTGTTAAAGGGTCCCAGTATTTTGATTTCTGCGCTGGAGCTGGTTCTTTATGAATTCCTTTTTGTTTGCCAACTGGCCGTTGTTTTATGTCCGAACCCGTCATTCTGGAAATAAAAGTGAAGCGTCTATTAACTACATTTAGGATTCTGGAAAGAATCAGGAATAGGACAGAAAATTAATGAAATAAATAAATAAATATTTCAGACATCTTACACACAACTTCATCTAGTCCCAAACTAAGCAGAGCTTGTATTAAAGGTACTAAACAACTGATATAAATACATAAACATCCTTTTTTTTGTATATACATACATATTATACATAGACAACACAAAATCTCCGAAACAAACATTTGTGGATCACAAAAATATTTAGTCCTACCCGGGAATCGAATAATCGGCATAAAAATTAAGAAAAACAAGTATAATGGTATAAATAATATCACATGCAAATAATACTTTAATGCTATTGCGTGACTGCACTATTATTGTTACGACAATATTTAATAGCCGTTATATGACCAATATATCAAATGTTTTATTTATTTACCTGATACGGTATGTTAGTGGCACATGAAACACGTCTTTTTTGCACTAATTACCGTCACGAAATGATAGCGAATTTGCGAATATTTACATATGTACACAGAGCTGACAAAGGTGCTACGTGCAAACGCTAAAACACAGATTATTTTTATTTATCGGATTATTTACTTTACAGCTGACGATATCCTTTTGAAAATTATTAATCAGAAGATTTTAAGCTTAAAATATTTTGATTAAGATTTAGATAAAAAGAAACGTTTTCGTACTATGTCAAAATGGTACTTGCAACTTGAGGACTGTGGTTTTTGATCGCCTATTTCATTTAAGACAAAAGTTTACACAGACATCTTAATAAAGGAAATGAAAAGTTTGGACGGTTTTGAGGTATGTCATTTTTATATCTTTTAGAAATCTGTAGATTATGAATCACTGTACACGTGTACTAAGCGCATTTCGTGATGATAGCAATAACAATCGTTTGTTGCAAGATCGATGAGGATCAAACGCAATGATTAGGCATATTATATGCCTAATCATTGCGTGGTTGCAGGTGCAGGTGCAGGTTGCAGGTGTTGAAAATGTAATTGTTCAAAGACATTAAAAGTCGAACTTAATAAATTGGATCTCTTATTATCATTATTATCGATAGCTTTCGATAGGTTAATAGGTTTTGGCCCACTGCAGAATGCTCGCCATACAGGTTGGTATAGAATTTATTTACATAACCAGTATTTTGTATTTGAAGTGTGCTAAATTTCAGACTTACTTCATTCTTCTGGTTTCTTTCTCTACCCATTTACAATCTAAATCAATACTGATTAATTTGTTGTACCAAAAGTAGGTTTTTCTGTTGTCAATTTTTGAAGACTATTGACGACAGAAATGCCAAAACGGCTCTCCAATAGGTAAAACATGATAATTTCTTTCAACATTACTGCAAAGATCGAAGGCAAAAAAAAGCGAAGAAGATCTAGATTAATACTAGTAAAGGAGAAATAGGAGTCGTAGCTTATAAAAAAGTCAAATAGATCGCAGAAAACGATCGCAGAAGAGTGACGATTGTTCCATCGACAAGCCGACAAGACTCTAAAATTGAGAGGGAGTCCCAAAAATAAGAAAATTAATACTATGCCTGATAGAAAGCAGGAGTAGAATCTAAGAGGTCACCATCCTCATTGTGATTGTAAGTAATGTAACATGGTGACCCACATCATGGCAACTTAGTAATATGCTTCTCACCAACGAAATACGACAGTAAGAATGCTGTCATTTGAAATCCACGTTGATTTACGACCTGCGAGTGCAATATAACAACGCATTCAGGGTGCTTCTGGGATTGCCATGGAGGTGTAGCGCGTCATTCATGTTCGCGTAGGTTAATGTTGATGGTTTCGCTGCAATAATGCGGAAGCGTTGCGCTTCCATGCTGGCGCGCCTCCGTTCCTCCTCTAACAGCATTCTAAATGTATTTTCAGATAGGTGGGACTCCTCCCTCATGACAAGGTGTTGTATGTCCACTCTTGTTATTATGTAATTATATATGTTATATTTTAATGTATGTACTTATATATTTTCTATACTAACACTAGCTTAAGTCTCTGTAACTAACACAATATGGATTGAGGTAATAGAGAGATTGAATACTAAACTATTGCGTTATTAAGGTCTATTTGACCTGTAATTCAAAAGAAACCGTATCTAATCACGTTCTCAATCACGTTGCGAATCTAATCCAAAACATGTATTCAGTATTTGTGTGCTCATTTCAGTTGTTCTAATCTTATTATATAATTAATACCTTCATTAATTACGTCTTTGTTACTATTATTACTTATTCTAACGCCTTGTTGTTTTGCAGGTTAGTGTATGCGGCTGCTGATCAGGAGATCTAGGATTCGATTCCCGGGTCGGACCTAATGTTTGTATGATCAGCAAATATTTTTTTCGGAGTTTAGGTGTTTTCTATGTATATTATGTATGTATTTACAAAGAAAAGTAGACATGTATTGTCTAGTACTCATAACAAAAGCTCTGCTTAGTTTGGGTCTATATGATGTTGTGTGTCGTTCTTTTGAAATATTTATGACTATTTAGGTATGTGTCTTAAGAATTAACGGTAACGATTCGTAAATTTGTTTGTTGTGTGGCATTTCAATACTTTTTGTAAAATAACATAATTTGTATATTTTTAAAAAAATATATACTAACACGTTGACTTATCTCAACCAAAATTAAGGTCACGTTGATTTCAGCACGACTGGTGTGGCTCGACCAGGGCGGTACTCTCCTCACACAGAAGATATACTTATAATGATAGCATTCGTGCTGTTGCATTTAGTTGGTTTCGGAGACCTGATGATGAAGAAGCATCTACGCAGCACCAAGCCGGCTGGTACGGGTCACCATGCTGCAATTTCTGTATTCACAATGAGGATGGTGACCTCTACTCTTGGACTCTTCTTATGCTTTCTATCAGGCAGAGTGTATTAATTTTGGTAGGTTTAAAAATAAAAATAAAAACTCACTTAATATGCTTGGTGTGGTGACGGATTAAGAATACAGAGTGTCACCACCCCTATTCATCCCGCGGGTGTCGTAAAAGGCGACTAAGGGATAAATACGCAAGACAAATTCCATGCAAAGAGAAGGAAAACTTGAAACCAACCCTATACCAACCCGTCTGGCCAGCATGGTATAGTAGGCCAATACCTCCTTTTCAAGGAGAGGCCTATGTCCAGCATTAAAGGCTGTTGATGATGATGATGATGCTTGGTGTGTAGTGAGAAAGCTTATGGGATCTAGGATCATAATATGTAAGACTTTTTTGTAAATTGTATCTACAAAACTACAATGTTATAAATAAAATGTTAACATCAGATCGCTTTGAAAAATCAAATATAATGACAACTAGTTAAATCTTCTAATTCCAGTTTGTTGTTCAATTAGGTTTCTAAGCACAATTCACTCGTAAAATAGTAGATTCCTTTAAAAAAATAAGTACAAGTGGGACGTGTCTGTAGAATGAATATTCGATTTCGCACCAAAAAACAAGAGTTCACAGCCTTACATATAATATACCAGCTCGTTTTGTTCACAAAATACAACATTAATTTTACTTAACTATATCAAAAACATTTCGATTGTGTCGATTGCAAAGTAAGTTGAATTAACTTTATCACTATTTCCATTACCACCTAAGGAAATTTCACTGTTTACGAACAGCTAAACCAACACGTAATGTGGAAGTCATAAATGACTGCAATCCGAATAAACATAAAACAAAACATTGAATATTGAACGAAAATTTATTGTGTACACAAGAATACATTGAGAGCAATAGAGATTGAAATTTTAATTAAAGTAAATAAAATCGGCCAAGTGCGAGTCGGACTCGCCCATGAAGGGTTCCGTATCAACAAGTAACATTATATAAAAGTTCTTGTAGTTCGTTGATTAAATGAAAGGTAAATTGCTGTTTACGCTTTATGACATATTAAAAAAAAACTACTTACTAGATCTCGTTCAAACCAATTTTCGTTGGTAGTTTACATGGTAATGTACAACATATATTTTTTTTTGTTTTATCACTCTCTTATTTTAGAAGTTAGAGGGGGGGGGGGACACACATTTTTCCACTTTGGAAGTGTCTCTCGCGCAAACTATTCAGTTTAGAAAAAAATGATTTTAGAAACCTAAACATCATTTTTGAACACCTATCTATAGATACACGGATAGGTTTGATGAAAAAAAAATTTTTGAGTTTCAGCTCCATGTATGGGGACCCCCAAAACGTATTGTTTTTTTTCTATTTTTATGTAAAAATCTTAATGCGGTTCACAGAATACATCGACTGACAAAATTTCAACAGTATAGCTCTTATAGTTTCGGAAATAATTGGCTGTGACATACGGACGGACAGACAGACAGACAGACTTGACGAATCTATAAGGGTTCCGTTTTTTGCCATTTGGCACCGGAACCCTAAAAACGCCTTTAATCAACTTGAAATAAACACCAGTGCTTTACAATAAACTATTCCCATCGTGAGTTCTCGAAAGTATCTTTTAAAAATCAATGTAATTGCTACCAGGTATTACGAACCTTATTTTAAATCAAATATCGAGCCATCGTGGCAAAGCTGTTGGAATCAGGACACGATAGACAAATGTAAACCAAGTATGTGAGAAACACGTTTGAATAAATGCTGTTCTGAGCGGACATCAGCACTAAGAGTAGGTCAGTACGAATTAGAAGGCGATTATTACAAGTAAATTTATTACCAGATAAAATTTGGGAGCGGCTGTAACTACTGCTTTTGCCCAGGGATATCTCGATTATTGCAGTAAAAAATAGCCTATGTCTTATTCTGATATATAAGCGATATTACTGTAAAGTTTCATCCAAATCCGTTCAGTAGTTTTTGCGTGAAAGAGCAAAAAACATACATACATACATACTACTTTCGCGTCAATAATATTAAAAGGATTTACCTCTTTCGTCATAATTTTCAGTGCACGAATACGGTATTTATTGACTAGATTAAAAACAATTTTCGTCATAAGATTTGGAAACAAAGCGTTCAGGTCATAACATTGTTTGGTCATCCCCGGTATTAAGTTATTAGGTTATATCGTTCAATACTTATCGAGCAAGACAAATTTATTGGCCTATTATCTTTCAAGTGTACTTGTACCGGAGTCTGAATCAGAAGAATTAAAAACTTATCGAATTCGTTGTTCTGAATAATGTTTATTTTTTCATATTTAAGTACATTCAAGAAAGAGAATATGTGGTGATCTACATCCTAAACAAAAGATGACCAGGAAACCGTAGTATACACAACGACAGTATCTGTGAATTCTAGAAGGATCCGTCAGAGTATACAGATTTTTTTTTTCTGGGTTACATCTAGTTCCCTAGTTGCAATTAACCGAGACGGCGAATGCGGCAAGTTTTAGTCAATTTCACATACGAATTCTGGTAGATTTTCGTTGTGCGACGCTTGTGGAGGATTCCACAGGAAATAAAGGACTATTTAAGCTCTTAGAGGAAACATACTTTGTAGTAACTAGTAATGATGTAAAACAGTCAGAATATGCTTTTGAAGGTCATCTTTTATCTACCTTAGTTAACTCGTATATTAATATATTTCGTTTTTCCGCATCAAAATATAATTATACATATTATTATCGCAGTTTAGTTGATAATACTATAATTTAGTGTTTTAGAGCTGATCTGTTTTAAGAGACAAAAGAAGAATAGTGGAATTCTTTAGTAGTTTAAGAGCTAACTCCGACGCTCACCTATCAATACGTTTCTGATAGACTATTTTGAAGTAATCTGTTACAGAAGTACTTATTTCGGATTCAAATGCCTCGGATAGTAACTAATATGAAAGAAACTTTAAATTTATTAGCAACCTTTACGTGTTTTGTGTTCATTTCGTTTACTATAATTGTCGGCTTACTGTCTGAAATTGCATCAAAAGCTTTTGAAATTGACCCTCACTCTAATCAAGTATATATTATTATATCAGAATAAGTACATTTATGTCATAAAGTGGCAACACATTATTCTATCTCTGGTTCGTTCTCTCTTACGAACCCCATCATCAATAACGCATATAAGTGTTGTAATTAATAAGTTTTTTTTTTTTTTTTTTTATTTATTTAAGCCTGCCAAAGTGACTCTACTCTGCCTGATGGAAAGCATGAGTAGAATCCAGGAGTAGGGGTCACCATGCTTATTGTGAGGGTAGGCAATGTAGCATGGTGACCCCTACCATGGCAGCTTGGTTAGATTATTCTGCATCATTCTCCCGGCCTTCGAAGGGCGGGAGAATGATGCAGAATGATTGGGCCTCCGGTCTCACACTCACCAACGAAATACGACAGCAAGAATGCTGTCATTATTAGGATGGTCTTCTGTGTGAGGGTAGTACTGGCCGGGTCGAGCCGGCCCATTCGTGCTGAAATCAGCGTGGCTCTACTACCTATACTTTTTAGTTTAACTATAAATAGCAGTTTTACATGAATAAACATGCAGAAAGTTATATTAAACTTTATTATTTAATATGATAGCAGTGCTTGGTTGATAGTAAGCCAAATATAAGAATAAATTAAAGTCAAGTTGTAAAAAGTGAGATTATAAAACTAGCGTCCTCAAGGCGGCAAAACGGCTGGCTCGAAAAACTCTAGAAAATAATATGATAGTAGTCAATATATTGATCTTTAAAGGAAAACTATAGGAGTGTGGATAACTTTATTAATTCAGGAGTTATAGGTATGACTTTTAAAATGCACTCATTTGGAAAACTTCGTAGAAAAATAAAGAAACATAAGTACTTAAACATAACAATTATCTATTGGGTACGACTTGAAATTGCCTTGCCATAACTAACTACTGCTTAACGTGATCTCCAAATCACGGAAATGCTCATAACATATTTCATGCCACAAACGGTCACCCATCTACGTACTGACCGCGCCATCGTTGCTTACCCTTAATGAATGTTTCGAATCACTTAGGGCCACTTGTCTATGAGCGTTTCTAATAATCTAAGTCGTCTAATAATAAAATATCAAGGCCTGCGTATCTTAAGAAAGCCAGGGCAGGCAACTGGTTGTGAGTAATTAGAATTTTCAATTATCTCTGATTTAATTGAACCCTTATCATTCCTTCATAAGACTACTAGACCTTGACAGAACGTCCATCATGTTATAATTGACATACCTACCAAAAGGGGAAACTAAACGTGTCCGAGTGAAAATGGATTTTCAGCTGAAAACAATACTTCGGCCTCAGTCTTATTTTCGGCCTAAAATGAAAACGATTTAGATATCAAAAATTGAAGATATTGAATTAATTATTAATGGAATATATTTTCGAAGCATACTGAAATATATATTTGTTTTTCTGTTTAAACAACAAAAAAAAAACACGATACTTTCATTATGGAGACAAACAATTTCGATTATTTCTTGCTGTGTTTATTGATTATAAAATATAATCCAATCAATACAATTTATACTACGTTAAACACTATTAAAATCAACTAGACTATCAAGAATTACATCAACAGATTCTTATTGAATACTTATAAATGTAATGAAAAGCGTATCCCTTACGCTACTTTTAGAACGTTCCATTATTAATTATTCGATCTCACTTATTTGGCTATTTGTTTTTGTATTGAGTTCTTTATTAATTTATATTTTTTGGCCAAAAAAAGTTTTAAAATAAAAGTTATTCTTCGACCTAATTTAGGTCGTGCTAAGACTTTACTAATGTATCAAATCTTATATATATAATTCTTCTGTGAGTGTGTATGTCACTGAACTTCTCTCAAACGACTGGACCGATTTTGATGAAATTTTTTGTGTGTGTTCAAGGGGATCTGGGAATGGTTTAGATTCGCAATTGGACCCGGTAGGTGGCGCTGCGATCAAGTTCTAGAATTTTAAAGTTGGGCGGTACGAAGTTCGCTGGGTCAACTAGTCTAATATATAAAATTCTCGTGTCACAGTTTTCGTTGCCATACTCCTCCGAAACGGTTTGACCGATCTTTATGAAACTTTATATGCATATTCAGTAGGTCTGAGAATCGGCCAACATCTATTTTTGATACCTCTAAAACGCGAGCGGAGCCGCGGGCATCAGATAGTAAAATATAAAAATCACAAACACAAACTTCAGTTATTAACAATTGTATCGCTCCGTTCAAGTCTGATTGGAACCATGAGGGAACCGGATGCACTCCGAAGATCTCCGAACATTATACGTCACCGTTTCAGTACTCGAGAGGCAGGTAAGTCATAAAAGTTTACATGCTATAGTTCTACACCATTTTCCTCTACTTGTGTGATTGTTACAGTCAAATACTTTGCATGCGCAAGGTTTACAATGAAAAGTAAAACAAGGCCAGCTAATGACACAGTTCCACCTGCCTCTATGTTGATTGTCGCAGAAAAAATGGCCTTATATTATTCCTCAATGATCTGCCCCCTAACAAAGTGGCATTCTACAAACGTAAACGTTTAAAAAACTAACAAATGTATGGGAATGACGATTCTCAACGCAAAGGTATGTGGAGAAAACAAAATTTCAATCAATAGTATGAAAGAATAGATTTGTTAGTGATTTTAGAAGGAAAACACCAACTTTAATGATTTCATAAAAATCGCTTCATTAAAACGATGAACCAATTCCTAATACTAGTGAGTTTAAGATAATGCAAATAAATAGTAAAAGAAAATACTTGCCAACGTGTTATTCTGATGCATAAGTTAATGTTAATACTGTAAAATTTCATCAAAATCCATTCAATAGTCTTTCGTTTTTAGGGTTCCGAAGCCAAATGGCAAAAAACGGAACCCTTATAAATTCGTCAAGTCTGTCTGTCTGTCCGTCCGTATGTCACAGCCAATTATTTCCGAAACTATAAGAGCTATACTGTTGAAATTTGGTCAGTCGATGTATTCTGTGAACCGCATTAAGATTTTTACATAAAAAAAAGAAAAAAAACAATACATTTTGGGGGTCTCCATACTTGGAACTGAAACTCAAAAATTTTTTTTTCATCAAACCTATACGTGTGGGGTATCTATGGATAGGTGTTCAAAAATGATGTTGAGGTTTCTAATATCATTTTTTTCTAAACTGAATAGTTTGCGCGAGAGACACTTCCAAAGTGGAAAAATGTGTGTCCCCCCCCCTCTAACTTCTAAAATAAGAGAGTGATAAAACTAAAAAAAAAATATGTTGTACATTAACATGCAAACTACCAACGAAAATTGGTTTGAACGATATCTAGTGAGTAGTTTTTTTTTAATCCCTACTTAATATTATAAATGCGAAAGTACCTCTGTCTGTCTGTCTGTTACGCTTTCACGCCTAAACCACTGTACCGATTTTGATGGAATTCGGTATGATGATAGAACTGAACTTGGGAAAGGACATAGGCTACTTTTTACTGCAATAATCGAGATACAAAGACCAAAGCTAGGTGATTATAATAATACATAAATCGAAGATGTCAAAATGTATCACTGTTTACCTCCTGTCAAAACTTCACAGGTTGCTAGGAATAACACACTTGCATGGCAACCATAATGATAGTTTGTAAATGACTTAAAGACCAGTAGACCAGGGTACATAATTTTTGAAAACAAATAAAATTATAGTAGGATGAAACCTATTGGAAAAGGAGGAGAATATTATAAAAATGAAAGGAAAAATAATTGACGGGCGATCTGAGGTCGGGAAGGGGAAGGGGGGGGGGAGGTTTTCGGGTCCTTTAACCGGGGCGTGAAAAAGCATCTCACTAAGCAGTCATAGTGTGGGCCGCCATACATTATTGTCCGCATTCGCAGCAAGTGTGGTAGCCCCGACTCTTGGATTCTGCTCATGCTTTCCATCAGGCAGGGTAGAGTCAGATTGGATGGCTAAATAAATGGCTAAATACAACAAAGGGTAAAAAACGGTTTATCTCGATTTCCGGCAAAACTACAAGGAAAAAAGTTAAATGGCAAAGTTGTAGGTAATTAAAAGATCTACAACTTTTTAGGGTTCCGAAGTTTATGACTTCGAACCCTTATAGATATGTCATGTCCGTCTGTCCTTCCGTCCGTCCGTCCGTCCTCGACTTATCGTCCAAACAGTAAGTGCTAGAAAGATTAAACTTTGCATGAATATGTATTGTAATTACGTCGACAAAGTGCTACAATAAAATTATGAAATATATTTTTATTTAGGGTACCTCCCCTACACGTAAAGTGGGGATGTTTTTTTTTTTTCACGGCTACCCCATCATGTAGGGTATCATTATATAGGTCTTTTAAAAACATTAAGGGGTTGTTTAGACGATTTTTTGATTTAGGTATCCGTTTGCGAGAAATTCCACTTTAAAGGCCACTTTTTTGTAAAAACAGGCCGTCCCGCCCGCCGAAAAATTTGTGATAGTGGTCCATATAATTTAACTTTAAATGAAAACTATAACGAATTAAATGACTTTGTTAGTTCAGGAGTTATAGAGGCTTAACTTTTACAATGCGCTTACTTGGAAAAGTCATACAAAATCAACGCATTAATACGTAAACAAAACAATTATCCATTGGATACGATTTCTAATCCACGTACCATTAAGGGTGACTGAGGAACCCTTTCCTGTGCGTGGCCTGACACGCACTTGGCCGATTTTATCTACGTTCGTACTCACAAACTTTTGCCTTTTAAAACAAACCATCAACTTTAATAAAATGTAGGTTAATATAAACACAAACAGATTACACGTGTCAAAATATTCCTAGAACATTAAAAAAGGACAAGGGTTTTATTCACAACAATAATAATATATATGGATTCGTGCATTTGTTAACATTCGTGGAATCTTTGCTTCAATTGAACCGATACATTTATTTACTATCGACATCAACACGGTATCAAACTAAAACAAAAGTTTTGGAGAATATTAATACAAAGTAAATATTAAGTTTTAATTGTAATCTCAGGGATAATTGTTCGTATTGTAATGAAAAGACGATGAAACAACACATGTTTAGTTTTAAATAAATAGTTTTCGTAACAGTTTACGACAAGCTAAGCTATAATTTTAAAGATCTACATATAGTCCTTTTTATTACGATCTGTATAGTGAGGAAGTTCCTATCTTAGGAGCCATAATCAACAGTTTCTTGGTCTCTGTACCCGAAAGCAATGGTCTACTATTTTTTCAGCTTTATTTATGTATTTTGTTTTATATTAGTTATATGTATTTAAAATATAATATGATTTGTACTCTAGAGTATACAATATTGACTTTATTGTATACAAGTTAGTTACAATAGGATTTAATAACAAAGTTCAAGATGGTAGACCGACTCTGATCTCAGCACGAATGGGCCGGCTTGACGGGGCGGTGCAATCCTTTCACAGAAAAGCAACTTAAAATAACGAGATTCTTGCTGACATGTTTCGTTGGCGAGTGGGAGACTAAAGGCTCAATTTTGCAGAAACATGTCACTCCATACTGTCAGTCACCAAGAACAGTGTCTGAATTCACCCTATGTATGGTGACCCTAACTTTTAGATTCGACTAATGCTTTACATCAAACAGACTAGAATTACTTCTCACTTCAGGCTTAGATAAAAAAAATACTATGTGTGGTGAGTGATAGACCGGAGGCCCAATCATTCTGCACCATTTTCCTGGTCTCCGGAGACCGCATGCTGCATTGCCTACTCTCACTATTACTATTGATGACCCCTACTCCTGGATTCTACTCATACTTTTCATCAGGGAGAGTAGAGTCACTTTGGTAGGCTTAAATATATAAAAATTACTGGGTATGTAGGTACATGTACCGGCCTTCTCGCTCGAAGGTAATCTATTATAGGCAATTATGCAATGTTAGATATATATATATAAACATATAAAGCCTTATTCCCGTTAAGGGCGTGTAGTTTGCTTCGTTTCTGACTGATTTGACTAGGAAACACCTATCCTAAATCTAACCGTTTTCGAGATATTTGAATTTAATAGTTTTTTAGAAAAAAAACTAATTTTCGGCTATCAATTTAGATAAACAGTCTTATTATTAATAATATTGAAGTTTTACATGTAAAATAATATGCTTTATTACCTCAACAACCAATATTGTACGAAAAATAAATAAATAAGTCGATAAACGATTAAAATTTATAAAATATAAAATTATAAAAAGTAAACATAAACAGTGTGTGTTTGTGTGTGTTGTAACATGTAACTGCCACAAATTTACTATTTTTTGCTAACTTGATTGTTATCTTTTATTATTTTGTACTGTACTGTACTTATTTTCATTATTGTAATGTCCACTTTGTGTTCTCCCTTAATTGAGGAAGCACAAGCAATAAAACAGTTTGTTATTTCGGTCTGCTAAAAACTGTAAGGTGTATTCTTTGTCGGAGGTACATTTTAAATAAATAAATATTTGACGGATCTACATAAACCCTACGTAGAGATATACTACTTAGTATCTGTATCAGTACACATTTTGCACGTCTATTTGATAAAACTACTTATAATTATTGTTTGATAAGAATTGAAATGCTGTTCATAGTTAAAAATAGATAATTATGTACATGTAATTCTTATTTTTATAAGTGGATCTTCTTTGCCTTTAAAATTCACAAGATTATTTGGTTTCGACTACCAGTTGAACCAGTTTTAACTGATTAATCTTTTTTTTTGAAGTGCCTTTTCGTTTTTTATATTTTCATTAAGACACGAGGAGGGTTTACAAGGAAAGCAAAATGTGAAAATTAAAATAATAAAACAAAAAATTTCCTCTCTCATACAAACACTAGAGTGTTTTAAAGATTGTCCGATTTTGATGGGCTATTTTGATAGCTGGTGAAAATTGAAAAACTTATGTAATTTTTATTTTAGACTAGCTTCACCTCGTGGTGTTATTCGGGGTTATTGTTCTAAAGGCACAAAAGCAACCGCAAGTAACTTCGCGGGGCGCAATTAGTTAAAAAAAGGTTGTAAGTAATTGTAAATTACCAATATTTAATTCATTACCAACCAGCTGAGTCTCACGATGTTAGATTTTACCAGGATCCAGGATTTAAATTCGAGTCCTCAACCACAACTTTCTTTTTTATTTTTACTTTTTAAATAATAATTATATTTAAAAATTGTCTTGACGAATATAACAAGTTTTAAGTTTACACGGATAAACTACACTGTTATCAAAAACTACCAGTAGCTCCATCTTTTAGTAAGTAACATTAATGTGTTACTTACTAAAAGAGTAATACTTCAGTAGTACTTTACTAGACGGCGCTTTATTTCTTATATATTTATTTTTATTGCAACAACTATTAGATAGACATTATTATTATAATAATTGCTTATCTATGTATCAAACACACATTCGAAAATATTTCTGACATGTGATTTACATGTCATTTAGTAGATAAATTTAACTTAAAATATTTTTAATATAGCGCCACCTATTGTATAAATTTTGAACTATAAACGAGACGTTTTATAAACAATGAAAGTTAGTTAAGCGTTCTGTCGCTAGATGATGCTTAAGAACTTTTTGAAAATGAGTATTTATTTTTCTAACTTTAATGACAGAATACAGTGTGTTCCGCTTTAAAGACCAAATAAAGGCAAAAATGATTTAATAATAAATAGAAACAGAAAATAAAAGAATAGATTTCAATGAGAAATTATATTCTCTATGTCTTCGCTATTTGTCTTTGTAAATAATTATTTTTGGGTAGGTACAAAAAGTTATATCTATACAAATTTTATTGAAATGTTCCTCTTTGAATGCCGGAAAAATAAAATAAAACGGTTAAAACAACTCATCATGATTTCTTTATCAGTTAATTATAGGTATTATAATTATTTGACTAACTACATTTCGGAACAAATACATACCAAGTACTAATACAACACACATTCAAATTTACAAGTAAATAAAGTATTTCATCTACAATATTGATTTTGACTTTATTTATGCAAAATCGCTTGTTTGATGTTTAGATAAGAGACATGAGAGACCTAAATACCAAAATAGAAGAGGAGAGGGCATCCTATGGGGATCGTAAGAGGCCACTGAAGAAAAAACCGTATTTATGTAGTAGAAGAAAATTTTCTTGGTAAGGAGAAGCCTATGGTTCATCATACTGTATTGTCCGCGTTCGCATTAAGTACATTAACCAATAATATCAAATTCTGTTTATGCTTTCTATCAGGCGGAGTAGAGTCACTTTGATATCTTCGTATAAAAAATCACTTCTAAATGACGTTGATGAACACCAACGTCGTGCAAAAACTATGAAATTACAAGAACTGGCATGGTTTTGCCAAAGCACTTAGGGTTCCTCAGGGTTCCGAAGTTCGTGACTCGGAACCAGTGGCGTAGCGTGCCTCGGCGGGGCCCCGTATAAAAATTTGTTTGGGGGCCTTTATGAAGGGTAAAGATTTCTCAGCAAAGAAAAAAGAATGTTTGCAAAAAATTAAAAGAAATATTTATTCATCATTTATCTGTTACTTTGTCTTAAATTTTAACAATAATAACAATTCAAATTAAATGTACACTCTTCTTGTCTTTTTTTAGCTAAGTGTTTAATTACTTTTGAACGCACTCTTTACGCGGAAAAAAATGTTTTTTTTACTTTTCTGAAAAAAATAAAAATTGGGAAGTTTTTATTCATTTTGGGGGCCCCCGGAACACGCATAATTGATACGGCAGATACGGCGGTAGCTACGCCCCTGCTCGGAACCCTTAGAGTTCCGCCATGTCCGTCCGTACGTCCGTCCGTCCTCGACTGTGTGCTAGAAAAATGAAACTGCATGGATACATGTTTTTATGACGTCGACAAAGTGCTACAATAAAAACACGAAAAATATTTTTATTACGGTGCCTTCACTACACGAAAAGTGGGTTATCCCCCATGGTGTAGGGTATCATTAGATAGGTCTTTTAAAAACATTAAGAAATTGCCACGACGATTTTTAGGGTTCCGTAGCCAAATGCCAAAAATCGGATCCCTTATAGATTCGTATGTCTGTCTGTCCGTCCGTATGTCACAGCCACTTTTTTCCGAAACTATAAGAACTATACTGTTGAAACTTGGTAAGTAAGTAGATGTATTCTGTTAACCGCATTAAGATTTTTACACTAAAATAGAAAAAAATACAATAAATTTTGGGGCTCCCCATACTTGTATAATTTTTTTCTAAATTTCATAGTTTGGGCGAGAGACACTTCCAAAGTGTAACCCTGTAACTTCTAAAATAAGGAACTGATAAAAGTAAAAAAAATATGATGTACATTACACTGCAAACTTCCACCACAAATTGGTTTGAACTAGATCTAGTCAGCAGTTTTTTTTTAATATGTCATAAATCGTAAACCGCAATTTACCTTTCAGTCAATCAATACACTATTATTAAAACATCGATCAAAGTTACAACGTACTGTAAGAAGTTTTATATGACGTTACTTGCTGAAACGGAACCCTTCATTGCCGAGTCCGACTCGCACTTGGTCGCTTTTTGATTTAGGTATCCTTTTGCGAGTTATTTCACTTAAAAAGGTATTTTTTTTGTAAAAACAGGGCAACCCCCCCTTTAAAAGCTAAACGACTGGTTTTAAATTTTTTTAAATTTTCATGATGGTAGTCTGTATGATGAAATTTAAAGGAAAACTATAACAGCTTAGGTGAGTTAGTTAGTTAAAAAGTTATAGAGGTAAACTTAAGTAAACATAACGCATTAAGTAAACTTAACAATTATCTATTGGAAACGATTTTAAATTGACTTACCATTATGGGTAGCTGAGGAACCCTATTCCTATCGGTGGCTTGACACGCACTTGTCCATTTATTTGATGTTAGTACCGCGCCGTATTTCGATATGCATTTAGTAAAAAATGTTCAGATAGTAAGTCCAAAGTATTTATTAAATAATTGATTAGCAAAAATATCTAAAAGTTTCTTCTTTATTTTCGAGTATCGAGGGATTATATCCCGCTGGCACGTGTCTGCTGAGCTGACCCGGTGGGGTGCTACTATTGCGCAGATATTACAAAGGGTCGCCTCCGGGTGTATTGATGAGCGCTGATGCTGAATTTTTTGCGGCAAGGACACCTGCTGCCCATTATACACTGTAATTATCAATATCATTTCTACAAACTGCGTACGTGATTACAATGCGCGAAAATTCGTGTAAGTAAGTACTTAAAAATTTAAATGTGGTGATTTTAAATTTCAAACTCTTCGTGTAACACTCATAATTAAAAGAAATCTAACAGCAAATGACAAATAAAATCTATCAAGCCGTACCGTACAAGTAAATAATGCATGCACTCAAAAGAAAAAATAACCTGACTCGGGGGAAGTCGGGTAAATATAATACATGTACACAATTCTTATTTCTATGTATAATATGTATGTTTTTACAAAAAAAAGTATGTGTATGTCAGATGTCCGAAATATTAATAAGACAATATTATTAATTTAATAGGAAATGGTTCTATTTGTTTCCTAGATATCCGGTGCAGGCGGCTACTCGGATTTTAAAAGTCAATTATGAGAAAATTCAGATACTATATCCTAATAATGACAGCACTTTTGCTGTCGTATTTCGTTGGTAAGTGTGAGACCGGAGGCCCAATCATTCTGCATCATTCTCGCGGCCACCAGAGGTCGGAAGAATGATGCAGAAACATCTGATCAGGCCGCCATGGTATGGGTGGCCATGTTGCTATGACTACCCTCACAATGAGGATGTTGACCCATACTCCTGGATTCTACTCATGCTTTCCATCATACATAAATATATATATATAAAAAAATTAAGTGTTATGAAGTGTAATAGTGGAATCAAAGTAAAATTATTTTAACATATTGTTTGAGACCGAGTGGTAGTTTGAGCCGACCAATAACGCTTACCCCCCTGACTGAAATGCATTGTTGCAAAAAGTTTGTGTGGCACACCTCACACTTAAAAGAATACAAGGGAGTTTAATATGCATAGGTAGCTACCTATCCGTGTGGTGACGGATTAAGAATACAGAGTGTCACCACCCTATTTATCCCGCAGGTGTCGTTAAAGGCGACTAAGGGATAAATACGCGAGACAACATCCATGCAAAGAGAAGGAAAACTTGAAACCAATCCTATACCAACCCGTCTGGCCAGCTTGGTATAGTAGGCCAAAACCTCCTTTCTAAGGAGAGGCCTATTTCCAGCAGTGGACTGTTGAAGGCTGTTGATGATGAGGTAAATCTATCATTATCGTTCTCTAAGAGTTAATATCCGAAATGTTTTGAAATCGAATTTACTTTTATTCTAATTTAGTGTCACAGTAAGTATTGCTATAAATAATTAATATATATGTGTGCGTAATAAATGCCATACAGCACCTACTTATTAAACCATGATAGCTGAACTTCATCACCTGACAAACTGCCTGGATAAACATACGTCATGCTGTCAACCCACATAATACATTAGAACGTATGCTGACAATATGGCCGCCCACGTTGATATTCAATCTATTTATCTATTGATAATATAATTCATTTCCTGTCCCATCTTGTACATTTTGTAATGACTTATTATTTATTTTTACCTGCATCCGAGTTCTTTAAAAACTTCATAAAGTTACCCTCGCCACCATTGGAAATTAACAACTTTAGTTTATGTCACAAGTGCGTTACTTGTCTTTAAAATACCCCTTTATTGAGTTCTTTTAGACGTGACAACGTCTTATAATTCAATGGAGCCGGCTGCACGCACGAAAAAGCATGACTCATGCGGCGTTATCTCGATCTGAGGCGTTCCATTTAAGAATTGAAGTGCAAGCGAGAGTGCGGAACGAGCAACAAAAAGGCACAATCAGTATTTTCTTATAACGTTGTCAAGTTTAACTATCATCAGTAAGCCGACTTTACAGACAACCGATTTTTTTCTATTTAAACCTACCAAAGTGACTGCTCCGCCTAATGGAAAGCATGAGTAGAATCCAGAAGTAGGGGTCACCATCCTCATTGTGAGGGTTGGGAATTCAGCATGGTGAAACACACTATAGCAGTCTGGCCTCTGGAGGCTGGGTGAATGATGCAGAATGATTTGGGATTATATGGAAACCTAACAACTATAAGGAAATTTTCCATGAGCCTTCTGAAAGCGTTTAGTATCAACAGACTATCGCTGCTTAGCCTCTAACCATTGGATAATAATTCGGCTTGTTTGCTTTAATATTATAAAACTTGCGATTTTTTCTTCTCCTGTCAGACATGACATGACATCGGAAAATTTGACTTTTAAAACAAAACATTTATTAATAAAATAGAATCCGCGGGATTGCTACCATGTACCTTTTTATTAACAAGTATCCGATATTTGGGCACTGTTGCAAGCGCTATGATCACGAAGTAAATCTTCATCGTAGCAATCCCGCAGATTTCTATTTTAATGTTACTGACAATGAAAGTTTAAACCAATACATTAATTACTTATAAAAGTATCGAATTCTCTTCAATAAACCCACATATCTTCATAACTTACCAAACTGTTACAATATAATTAATTTCCCTAAATCATCCTCTCACCAGAACATCGTCATTTCAATGAAAGCACATACATTAATCAGTTGCTGCGCGGGCGGTCCTTTGTGAACGAAATTATGGCGCACCATGAGTTATGGCGGCAGATTTAATGTACTACCCCACAATGGCTCATTGATTCGGTAGGACTAATGTTCATGGAGCACGCCACGCTGATGTATGGGGGTTGGTAAGAGGTAATGAGATATTTTACGGACGTTGCTCATGAGGTTACAATTACGTAATAAATAGTATTTCAGATCCTTATATCGACTTTCATTTAGAAACTGTTGATTTCTTTGTGTAAACATTTTTTATATATTTGGGATCTGTTGCGTAAAAGGAGGAAAAGAAAATCTTGATGCAAAAAACGGAACCCTTATAGATGCGTGATGTCTGTCTGTCTGTACGTCCGTATGTCACAGCCAATCAATACACTATTATTTAAATATCGATCAAAGTTACAACGAACTACAAGAACTTTTATATAATGTTACTTGCTGCTATGGAACCCTTCATGGGCGAGTCCGACTCGCACTTGGCCGCTTTTTTTTTTAAATAACGAGCCTAAATGTCTAAGGATTCAAGAAATTTGAACATTTTAAAATGGTCTTTTAGTGAATATCGTGTTTTTACTGTCCGTGTGGTGACGGATTAAGAATACAAAGTGTCACCACCCCTATTAACTCCATGGGTGTCGCAAGAACTAAAGGAACAAAATAAGCAGCTAACATCACTGCTAAGAGAAGGAAATCTTGAAACCAACCCTTTACCAACCCGTCTGGCCAGCGTTGTATAGTAGGCCAATACCTCCTTTCAAAGGAGAGGCCTAGGTCCAGCAGTGGACTGTTATAGGCTGTTGATGGTGATGATTGATGTGTTATTACTATTCTATTACAAAAACATTACTCTCCGTTCTTTATTACAGTCTACCAAAGTGACTCCACTCTGCCTGATGGAAAGCATGAGTAGGCCAAGAGTCCTTCCGACGCAGTCCAGTAAAAAAATAGTACATTTGCGACTAATAACTTAAAATCTTCCGTTGTAATAGAATATTGTGTGTTATTTTGGATAAAATATTAAAATTTATTAACAATCGGTGATTGAGAATGTTAATAGGCAGAGAAAATCTTTTCTCGAGATTAACAAACTTATTTTTTCTCAGTTATTAGTGACTTTGTTTTTAAAATAATTAGTATTTAATGAATAATGTATTTCCTATGTTTATTATGTATGTATTTACAAATATAGTCTAGTACCCGTATCAAAAGCTCTGCTTAGTTACTTGAGACTTGAGCTTAGAAATAGACAGATGCGGTAGAGATTAGAGATAGACTTCAAAACAGGAAGAGATTGTCAATTCGATTGTTTTTTTTTATGATTGTTACCTTAGAACTTTTAATTGGGTACATAGACTTTTAATGATTGTAGAAAAGTCATGTCGAAATGCACCTATCGACTTTGCAACGGGTCGGACCAAATAATTGTGTGATCCACAAATATTTGTTTCGGAGTCTGGGTGTTTTCTATGTATAATATGTATGTATTTACAAAAGAAAAAGTATGCATATATAATTATATCTGTTGTTTAGTACCCATAATACAAGCTCTGCTTAGTTTGGGACTAGACGATGTTGTGTGTAAAATGTTCGAAATATATACCTCCGTTATATTAAATACGTTATTATTCTGTTTAGTTGAAAAATCATAAGAACCCCAAAAAAAGTCTCCCCAGGGTTTGGTAAGTAATCAGGATTTTTAACTTCATCATTACGCTTAATACTGAGTGTAACATCGGCATAAGTATAATAAGGTGGGTAGCGCGGTCCCGCAGGGTGCGTCCAGGGGGCCGGGTATTAATGCCAAAGACTACGTACATTGTACGGACAGTTTCGCTGGCAGTTGCTGCCTATTATGTTGCGTAGCTTCATCTTACTTTTCAACAATATCTGCGGTTGCTTTTATTTAAAACTAGCTTTCGCCGCGGTATCACCGGCGTCTATGTCGGTTATCACGGTAAATAGTTGCCTATGTATTTTCCCAAGCTTTAGGCTATTTGGGTACAAAATTTCATTTAAATTGGTGCAGTGGTTTTTTAGTTTTTGAAAGACAGAGGACTTTATTTTATAATATGTAGTAAAAATTAAATTGAATGACGGACTTTAGTGTTGTTTTAAAAATGATTATATATGACATGGAGAAGATTTGAAGCAAGCAAGCAATCAGTAGTGTTAATTACTTGTTAAGAAACTGTTAAATATTTGCGTTTCTTTTATTGATTTCATTTTATTTTATTATAATAATAATAATAATAATATTGTTTATTATGGCAACGAGGCCCAATGTGTTAGTAACAATGAACTTAATATTAGAGTTAGTAGCTTAAATTTATGTGACAGTTAACCTGGTCTAACTAAAATTTTGATTGCGTGACGCAGCCAGGGTGCGTCAAGTCTGTTACTTAGCATAACTAGGATACCGTTGGAACTAGACCGCATTCTTGTTAGCAGCGAATTGGTTTTGATTCGTAAAACTGCCTGGAAGTTGTTAGTTCGCGCTGTGGCGAACATACCGGATGCGCTACAAAAACGCGGCAGTCCCAACAGCATCCTAAAGCAATTATTATATTGCACCTTTATTTTCTCAAGCGATCTCTTAGTATACCTGGTCCACAGATTACTCGTATATAGGACCTGACAGTATGCTTTAAAGAGAGTAATTTTCACATCTCGACTACAACGAGCAAATCTGTGCACCAACATGTTGCCTCTGACCGCCAGAGACCTTCGTTCACGTTCGATGTCTATATCGTCGTTGAGGTCTCCAGTAACTATGTGCCCAAGGTATTTAAATTGAGAGACTCTTTCGAGTTTCACTCCGTTCAGTTTAATATCTAGGTCATGGGGCACATTCCCACCGGAGGCCTCAAAGACCATACAAACACTCTTTTTTACATTGTACACTAAGCCATGTGTCACCGCATATTTCTCACAAACATTTAACAGTTCTCTGATCGAGCTGGCCGTTGGTCCCAGTAGGACCATATCATCAGCGTAACTCAGGTTGTTTACACAAACGTTGTCTATCCAACAACCAACACGTCTACTACTGAGCTCAACGATCATCTCGTTCATATACAAGTTAAATAGCTTAGGGGAAGTTAAGCCCCCTTGCCTTACACCACATTCTAATCCATAGGCCTCAGACAGGCCATCTCCCCAACGCACATTGTTAGTTTGGTGCTTATACCAATATTGGAATAGCATTGTGAGTTCGATGGGTATGCCTACTTCCCCCATCTTTCGCCAAAGGACGTCATAAGCCACAAGGTCGAATGCCCTAGAAAGGTCAAGGAAGCACGCATATACGGAGGTATTCCTGTCTACATAGTATTGTGCAGTCTGCTTGAGCGTCAGAATAGCACTTTCCGTGGATAGGTTAGGCCTAAACCCAAACTGAGCATCACTAAGTTTTATAAACTTGCTTAATTCGTTATCAAGCAGACTGTCCAACACCTTCGCCATCACTGTTGCCAGAGAGATAGGTCTGTAGTTGGACGGATCCGAAATGTCACCCGTCCTGTCCTTCACAATCGGTACAACTATAGTCCTCATCATTTCTGACGGTAAATACGAATGGCTAGTACAGAGTGTGAAAAACATGGACAACAAACTAGGCAAATGCACACCTGCATATTTGAGGTGTTCTATACTGAGGCTGTCATGACCGGGTGACTTGCCTCTACTCATTTTGGCTATGATACTGGCCACCTGTTTAGCCGAAAAGTATATTCTAGGCTTACCTTGAGTGGCTGCAGCATCAACCGACTCTTTGGAAGGTCCCAGTGATGATGACATTTTAAATTTCTTACAGAATAGATTCGCGATGCCCTGGGGCGTTGTGCATTCACCTACGCTCACAGGTAGGCCCGGTTTGATATCAAGCCTTTTTGTGGACTTCCAAAACTTAGCAAAATTATTAGAAGATCTCTGTGACGCGAGAGCATCCATCTTTAACTGCTCCTGGTGTTTTTGGCACCACTTGAGTTTGCTTCTAAAAATTTTCTGACTCTCACGCATTTCTTCCCATATGCGACCCGTGGACGGTCTACCATTAAGTCTCCATGACCGAAACTTCCCTAGGGCGTCCCTGTGAGCGTTTCGTACATTTCTGTTCCATCCAACCACACGAGCTTGCCCTCGAGGGCGCTTACAACCAAAAGTAACAGTGGCAGCTTTTGACAGCACGGATACAATTTCATTATACAACTTATCAAGTCCCTTTTTATGTGCTGTAATGTTACACATTCTGTCCGCGCACTGTATATACATCTCGGGGAACTGTATTTCTCTGAGGAAGCTGTGACAAAGATCATGGTATCTACCGCACTGTGCGTCACTGCGCGCACCCCATATTATTTTATTCAACTCAGCACTATCGCTCCGATTCTTCGGTACCAACATCTGTAAATTACATTTAATAATCATAGGCAAGTGATCAGACCAGGAAACACCATAATCTATGTCTATGCTCACAACAGACTGCCATGCAGCATTGGTCACAATACAGTGGTCAAGCCACCGTCTGCTTCCGTTTATTTCACTTATATAGGTATAATTCTCACTGTTACAACGAAGCATTTCCCAATCGGCACATACCCATTGTTGATCAGTACAAAGGTTACACAATTCTTGCCAAAACGCTTGATTCGGATGAGCATTGTAATCACCAAGCATGTATATGGCCTCTGCGTCATTGTCAACAATTATAGCACTCATTTCACATAGGCAGTCCGTGAATTCTGCCATATTTTCTAAGTTATCGGTAGGCATATATACACTAAACACTAAAATAGATCTGTCACACGTAGTCACTTTTATAGCCGTAAGTCTTACACTATTACATCTCACAACCGACACAGACTGAAATGCGCCTTTTCGCCATAACAATGCCACTCCACCATAAGGACGTCCCAAGAGCATCCCCGCTGATGTATCGACAGCCGACTTACCCGTGAACTCGAAATTGCTGTCAATAGTCCCCAGCAGTGGTATATCGTGTGGCAACAACCACGTCTCCTGAAGCGCCACTATGTCAGCTGATCTACATAATTGTCGCACATTATCTATAGAACGTTTAATAGATTTACAATTAAATGTTACCAAAGAGCACAGTTTATTTGTAGCTTGATTGGAATCCATTACATTTATTATTGTTTTTCTTTCATATTGATCACATTCCTGTTAGGTCTTATCTTGTCATTAAAGACAACAAAACGTCTGAAACAAATACCTTCAGGCCATAAGTCGTCATTTAAAAACATCTGTAACTTACTTCTTGGAACATACAACTTATACGAATCGTAGTGTTTTTCCTTCTTCGAATGTATTTTCTCCAGGCTAACTCTTTCCTGAGTCTTACTGAAAATATAATCAATAATATCTTTTTCTAAAGTTTGTTTACATACATTAGATATGTACATTGGTAATATGAACTCAGCCGCCTTGAATTTAGAGTCTAAATTTGTTGTATAAGTTCCAGTATTACTTATAAACTTTTTATGTTTCCTTTTCACAACTTGCCATTCCTTATTATTATTCTTCTCTTTATAATTCCATACTACTTTATTACATACTTATTAATGTACTTACTACTAATAATTTTGTTATTTTCTTTTTGTATTGCAATTGAACATTGAAAAAGTAATATAATTCCTTTCAAAACTCAAAAGTGATTTAATATTCTTCTAATTTATTTTATTGAGGAATGTTCTAAAAGTATAGAGTAGTGTTTAAACAAATTTTTATCCTTAATTATTAAATGTCTTTCTCGAAGAGTACTTTATATTAAATTTAAGATGATAGAAATTACACTCACAGTATTGTAATATATTATTTAATATCTTGTGTTGACACTAAACAAAGTCAATAAATAAATAACAAATATTTCGGACATCTGACACACAACGTCATCTAGTTCCATCCTAAGCAGAGCTTGTAATATTATTGTAATACTTGTAATATTACTAGACAACTGATATTATATACATATATTTATACTTTTTTTAGTAAATACATACATATTGTACATAAAAAACACCCAAACTCTGAAACAAATATTTGCAGATCAAGAGGTCTTGGATTGGAATATTCGTATGACCACGAATATTCCAACCCGAGACCTCTTGATCTGCAGCCGCATTTGCTAACCAGTTGATACTAGTAGTTTTATGTTTTCTGAGTGACGCGTCTACATAAATAATATTAATGGTGTTTGTCTCGAGTTTCATGTTACAGACTTAAAAGGGTTTACACACCAGGAGGTCAAAAGCATGGCGTGAGTTGAAATTGATACAAAATTTGGTTTCGTTCAATAGCCGTATTAATTTTTAAGCCTTTGTTATTGAGATGAAATCGTATTCAATGTTGGGAGCAGCAGTTCTATTGAATCGTAATGATTTTCTGATGATTATGAATTTAAGCAGTGAGGAAAATAAGTTAAAAGCCAGGGGGTCCTTGAGGAAAAGAATAGAATTAAAATGGAGTAATATAATTTTATATTTATGTTGCAGAGTAGAGGTTATTATAATAACAATGCTTCGAAGTTTATTATTGATGGAACTCGATAAACTACACAAAGTTTAAGAGAACTGTTGCTACTTAATTTACTTATGAACAAGCAACTATAGTGTATTTTTAAAAACAAACTTTTTAAAATGTAAATTTGGTCCCTAAACTGAAAATAAATAAAAACTTGCAATTGTCATGAAAATATTATACAGTTCTGAATAAAAAGTATCTGCAGGAGAGCAAAGACTTGTTTTTTTTTATTTTTTATTTATTTTGGGGTTTTGATCCAGTAAGGATATGTTCACCCCACAGTAGGTATCTTGATACATAGACAATACAAATAATTAAATTACATATGGTATCATCGCGGAACTATTGTGTCTGTATTCTGTCTCTGAACTCGGACTACTCATTATGCAATCATCATCATCATCAGCCTATCTCAGTCCACTGCTGGATATAGGCCTCTCCCATTGCACACCACTTGTGCCAATGTTTACCCAAAAACAGCTCTATACTTATAGTATAGCATAGGTATGTTTAAAGGGCTATAAAGTACAATCCAGCGCTCGCAGACCACCTATCGCAGTGCTATCGCAACAAATTGCACGTGATGTATCGCTAGCTATTATCACTGTGACCACGATCTCAGGGGTATCGGGATAGCCCTAAAGAAAACATATATTTTTAATAAATACATATTATATTTATCTACCTTAAAATGCTATTATGATGTAAGCCTACCAAAGTGACTCTACTCTGCCTGATGGAAAGCATGAGTAGAATCCAGGAGTAGGGGTCACCATGCTTATTGTGAGGGTAGGCAATGTAGCATGGTGACCCCTACCATGGCAGCCTGGTTAGATTATTCTGCATCATTCTCCTGGCCTTCGAAGGGCGGGAGAATGATGCAGAATGATTGGGCCTCCGGTCTCACACTCACCAGCGAAATACTCTAGCAAGAATGCTGTCATTATTAGGATGGTCTTCTGTGTGAGGGTAGTACTGGCCGGGTCGAGCCGGCCCATTCGTGTTGAAATCAGCGTGGCTCTACTACCTGTACCAGTTACTAATGTAAAGTAGATACATCAGTAACTATAAGATTTTTTATCAGTTTTTGATCTAGGTTGTAAGATGAACTGATGTGCCTATATACATAATAATATAAAGGTACATAACGGGTGGTGTACAAGATGAAAAATATTCGCGATAATCAGTAAAAATCTGTATACCTATTAAGCTTGAAGTTAAAAAAACTGTTTCACAAAAACAAATGTTGATTTGATTTAAAAACTGTTTATTCTCAAATCGATTCAATAAACAAATGCATTAAATTCTTTAGATTACTAAAGAATTTAGGTTTCCAACGTTTATTTTTTTCTTTTTATTTTAATCTACGTCGCGACGATAGTAGCTACATTATACAAAGTGGTGTGATTAGTATGATTACCTCCCAATGATTTACAGAAAAGAATAAAGAATATCCTATAACATCGGTAGAGTGTGGTAACCAGCACCATTACGCGGGCCGGCCTGCTCGACCGCCACAGCTAGATTTTATCGCTCCTTCGAACCATTAAAACGACCATAATGAAGTTTCTGCGTCGGATAATGCACTGGAGCATTACGCAATGATTTACAAGGGCAGCAATAAAAAGAATTTAAGGGATGACCCGGGGATAGTAAAAATAGCGAATCGACCTCATAAAGAAGAGGAATGTGAGTAGGAACCGACTGCGGTTTCATGTTGGCGGTTTTATTACATCATATTACATGTAGAATGTGCTTTATAGGGATTTTAGGGTACTTTTTGGTAGGGTTTCTCTTAGTGTTGTGACGTCACCGTCATAACAATTTGATGAATCTAATCTAAATGTGCATAGAGCCGAAAACATTCTTGTTCTTTCAAATGTAATTTTGCATCAGTCCTCTAACATGGTGTATAGTATATTAGTGGCAGCACCTTACCCCCATATCAGGTTTATAAACATTAAAACTATGTAAACATTGGCGATTTGAAAGGAGTGTACCTATTGCTTGCGAACATGGCATAAATGTACATGTAGAATCTTGACCTATCACAAGAGATGTATTGCATCCTAAGTGAATAAAGAATTTTGAATTTGAATTTGAATTTGAATTTACTGTATAATAACTACCATGGAGCTGCACTGATGATAGATAATTAAATAATTTAAGTGCATTAACAATGTATATAAATTATACCCCGATGTAGAACAAACGATTGCTCTAATCGTCCAATTAGATATTTATCCTGGTTGGTAATGAATGAAAGAGGTATCTAGTGGTTTCATATTTAAACTCACTAAGTACTAGACATCAGTAGCTTCTCAATTTCAAGAATCGTGCTATTATTTTAATATGAATACAATATACATTTTCATAAAAATTAATACAGCTTTTCACATCAAGACTTCTATTACGTTTTTAGGGTTCCGAAGTTCATGACTAGGAACCCGTATAGATTTGTCATTTCCGTCCATCCGTCCGTCCGTCCGTCCTCGACTTACCGTACAAACGGTAAGTGCTGGAAAGATGAAACTTTGCGTTAATATGTGTTGTAATTACGTAGATAAAGTGCTACAATAAAATTATGAAAAATATTTAATTTGGAGTACCTCCCCTACTCGTAAAGAGGGGATGATTTATTTTCTCACGGCTACCCCATCATGTGGGGTATCATTAGATAGGTCTTTTAAAAATATTAAAGAGTTTCTAAGATGATTTTTTGATTTAGGTATCCGTTTGCGAGAAATTCCCCTTTAAAAGACACTTTTTTATAAAAAAATGGCGTCCCCCCCCTCTAAAAGGCTCAAAAAATCTAGAAAAATTCGTGATGGAGGTCCATATAATGAACTTTATAGGAAAACTATAATAGCTTAGATGACTTTGTTAGTTCAGGAATTATAGAGGCTTAACTTGTAAAATGCGCTTCCTTATAAAACGTCATACAAAATTAACGCATTAATAAGTAAACATAAAAGTTATCAGTTGGATACGATTTTAAATCCACGTACCATTAAGTATGACTGAAGAACCCTTTACTATGACATGCACTTGGCCGATTTTTTATTGTTAAGAAACCTTTTACGCAAATTAAGATAAAGAACCAATCTTCATTACAGGTTAATCTACTTCTATGTCACTTTTAATGATTTAAAAAGTTTAAACGGCTCATCTTAAAACCCTCAACCCATTTTATGGACGTAATGTTATGTTCACATTAAGTGTCTATAATAACAAATTGAATTGATGGTCTGATCGGGCTACAATTAAGGCGGGCTGCCATAAATCGGTGCTTATCTGATTCGGAACATGAAAGAGGCGTTGCGCCCCGACGGCTCCGAACGAGCTCATGGTATAACGAGAGATGTTTAAGAGTTTAATTATGTGTTAGTAGTTATTAGAAAAATATTTGCCTAATATACGTAGAATTATAAATAAATATTTCGGATATGTAACATACAAAGCTTCAAATTAAGCTGAGCTTGCAGGTACTATGAAAGCTGGATTGGGTGATAGAACACCTACTTATAGTTTTTATGGTTCCGTAGCCAAATGGCAAAAACGGAACCCTTATAGATTCGTCATGTCTGTCTGTCTGTCCGTCCGTATGTCACAGTCACTTTATTCCGAAACTATAAGAGCTATACTGTTGAAACTTGGTCAATAGATGTATTCCGTGAACCGCATTAATATTTTTACAAAAAAATAGAAAAAAACAATAAGTTTGGGGGTCCCTATACTTAGAACTGAAATCAACTTTTTTTTTGTTATCAAAACCATACGTGTTTCTATCGGGGTATCTATAGATAGGTCTTCAAAAATGAAATTGAGTTTTTTAATATCTTTTTTTTTCTAAACTGAATAGTTTGCGAGAGAGACACTTCCAAGGTGGTAAAATGTGCCCCCCCCCCCCCCTGTAACTTCTAAAATAAGAGCATCATAAAACTAAAAAAAATATGTGATGTACTTTGCCATGAAAACTTCAAACGAAAATTGGTTTGAACGAGATCTAGTAAGTAGTTTTTTTTAGTACGTCAAAAATCGTAAACCGCAATTTCCTTTTCATTCAATCAATACACTATTAATAAAACATCGATCAAAGTTACAACGAACTACAAGAACTTTTATATGACGTTACTTGCTGCTACGAAACCTTTCATGGGCGAGTCCGACTCGCACTTGGCCGCTTTTTTTTGCAAAAGCGACACACGGAGCAGTCAAATTTAAAATTTAAACAAAATTAAAGCGAATTATAAACTTTAAACAAATTTAAAGCGGATAATATAATTTCGAGTCGTGTTGTCTATGTAGAACAAGGTTAGTTATGTTACTGATAAAATATGAATCACTTAGCTTTCCTACACGAAGATAAATAGGCTTCATAATAATAAATTATAGTTTTATGCCTTAATCAACAAAACGGCCAAGGATTTTAAGAGACAAAGTATCAGCAATGATATAAAGATAGGCTGGTAATAGCATGCAACTAGCAACTAACTACTAACGGTGTCTCGAACAAACGTAAATAAAAGAAAGGTTGAAATAATGTTTAATGTCAACTTAAAAACCGACTACTGCATAGTATTGTCACTTATTAAATATAAATAACAATAAAATAAATAAATATTTCGGATATCTTACACACAACGTCATCTAGTCCCAAACTAAGCAGAGTTTGTAATATGGGTACTAAACAACTGATATAAATACATAAACATACTTTTTTTTTATAAATACATACATATTATATAAAGAAAAGACCTAGACTCCGAAACAAATATTTGTGGATCACACAAATATTTGGTCTGACTCGGGAATCGAAACCGAGACCTCTTGATCAGCAGCCGCATACGCTAACCACTAGACCAACGAGGCAGTCAAATGGTAGTAAATAGAGTAGGTGGCCTTAGATGATTGAAAATAATCACCGAGGATAAGCAACGAAGGCGCGGTCATACCTAGATGGGTGACCGTTTGTGGCATGATATGTTATTAGCGTTTCCGTGATTCGGAGATCACGTTAAGCAGTCGGTCCCGGTTGTTATCATAAGATAACAGTCGTGAAGCAGGCTTACACATCCAACGGCAAGATTTACGTAGCAACAACGTGTCTTACCAGTCCCCAACCGTCACTCGGTCAGCTTGGGGACGTATGGCATTAACCCTCTCTTGAGAGTCGACTCGAGCCCAGCAGTGGGGCATTATGGGTGGTTGATGATGATAGTAAACATAACATTCCAGGGACATAATCTTAAATTTTGCAAAAAAATTCTGTTGCAGGTTCAGAAAGAAGGTACATATATAGCATCACTTATTTGATACTACTACTGTGTATTTAAATATAAATCTGCGGGATTGCTACCATGTACCTTATTGTTTGTGAGTATCCGAAATTTCGGCGCTGTTGCAAGCGCCATGATCACGGAGTAACTGAAGATCTTGCGGGTGGGATGTTATTGGCAGACATATCGGTCTACCCTCTTTCGAAGTCTTTTACTACGATCGCCCCCGGTACCACTGTTTACCAACTCACTATTGCTGAAACAATATACTACTGTGTACGTTTATTTGACTAGCTACGCCCCGCGATTCTCGTAGTTGTTGTTATGAAAGTTTAACCAAATCCGTAGATAGCACTGCTAGCTCTTTATAGTACAGCACAACTTGCTATTTATAGATTTCTTCAAGTAGAAGCAGTTTATAAAATTCAAGAGAGAATTAAATCTTGAGGTCTCGGGTTCCATTCCCTCGTCGTACCAAATGTATGTGTGATCAGCAAACATTTGATTCTGAGTATTTTCTATGTATAAAATGTTTGTATTTAGAAAGAAAACGTATGTTTATGTATTTATACCATACCTTACCATAATACAAGCTCTGCCTAGTTTGGAACTAGACCGCGTTGTGTGTGAGATTCCGAAATATTGTTTTATTACACTGTCTCATAAAGGCAAGAAGCTCTCGTTGTGCGTCGAACTTCAAGCTGTACAAATATATCATGCTCGTGTGAATGTTTCGCTGACCGTCGACATACCCCCACATCTTGTGAACATAGCATCGGACACTCCTACACATAGGTGCAATTTATATCTTTATAAAGTGTATTGAGACCTGCATGATAGTGTACAATAACGTCACCGGGAGACAGAATAAATCTTAAACTTGAAATTGTAGTATAAATTGTTGAATTGTGATTTCGTTTTTAAATGACAATA
The DNA here is from genome assembly GCA_932526445.1 of Phragmatobia fuliginosa. Lineage (NCBI taxonomy): Eukaryota > Metazoa > Arthropoda > Insecta > Lepidoptera > Erebidae > Phragmatobia > Phragmatobia fuliginosa. The sequence continues at coordinate 1,189,090 of OW052065.1, forward strand.
CGTTAAAAATGTAAAAATAAAAGAGACAGGTAGCAAGGCATAAATGAATAAAAAGTTGAAAAGTCGTGAAAAACTTTATTTTAGAATAGAAAATTGGGATAAGGGCAGCCAGATGATGATATATGTATATATATTTAAAATAGATGTATATCAAGCAGTTAGGTCACCAATTATAAATGACTATTGTCACTAAGGAAACCTGTCAGCTTGTTGTACAAGAGGTAATACAAGACAGGGGCCTGTGGAAAAGATTAGTCAGTTAGGACTTAAGACATGTAAGTATACATAGGGACACAAAAAACAAAAAAAGCTGGCTTAAACTTTGATGTTCCATTCGTTGAATGATGTGTTGATTCTCATGTCTCTTTGCTGCTCATTATATACTCCGAAACTATCAAACTGATTTTAAGTTTTATTTTTATTAAATGGTGGCGAGTCTAACATGTTATAGTTAACATCGCGTTTATATATGTATCAATAAAAGCCGAGCATAGTCAGAGAGTCAGCTGCTATTGTATAATTGTGTACTTCATAGGTATTAACATCATCATCATCAACAGCCTTTAACAGTCCACTGCTGGACATAGGCCTCTCCTTTGAAAGGAGGTTTTGGCCTACTGTACCACGCTGTCCAGACGGGTTGGTAAAGGGTTTGTTTCTAGTTTTCCTTCTCTTGGCAGTGATGTTAGCTGCTTATTTTGTTCCATAGGTCGCTTCTTACGACACCCGTGGAATGAAAAGGGGTGGGGACACTTTGTATTCTTAATCCATTCTCCATACCATAAATTGTTCGTCAATCATTTTTTAAAGTCCATACTATGATTAGTTACAGAGATAACAGCAACACTGATCGGACACGGGAAAGTAGGTAACATTAATATTTAAGATTGTTACACACAAAATTCAATATCCAACAATACTGGCTAAGAATTACAAAGTTTTACTCACTATATATCACGACAACTATAAGTGAAACACACACGAAACACAAAACACCACATTATAACAAGGTCTCTGCCACAAAAAGGCTACCGTATAAGATTTTGTATTTGATAAATGTACACAATAAATATGGCCACAAAAATAGGAAACAGAGACATAAATATTGTTTGGTATCGCGCTCGTAAATACTGAGGTCGTGAGAGCTCGGCCCTACTGCACCCGAGGTTACAGTGAAATAATTCATGTCGATATTACTTATAATAGATTATAGTCTTATAGCTATTTGCTTTGTAGAAAGGAGATTTAACGAAACTGACGGTAATCACAAATAACTTGAAACAAAGAATATTTTCGTTCAGGTAAGTAAACTTGCAATGCGCTTTGTGTAGTGGTTTTTTATGTAGCTATTCAGGGTTATCATAGAATCAGAGTTGACGCTGATGTAGTATGTCGACATCGCTTAAAATTAAAAGGTATAGATTTGTACTTATGCCTACTTACATTTATTTTTATTTAAGTCTTCCGAAGTGACTCTACTCTGCCTGATGGAAGACGTGAGTAGAATTCACGAGAAGGGAGGAAGGATTCTTTATTGTGAGGGTAAGCAATACAGCATGGTGATGCAGCATACCATGGCGGCCTGGTCAGACATTTCTGTATCTTCCTTCCGGCCTCTGCAAGCCGGAAGAATGCTGCAAAATAATTAGGCCTTCACTCTCACACTAACCAGCGAAATACGACAGCAAGAATGGTATTATTATTAGGATGGTCTTCTGTGTGAGGGTAGTACTACCCCGGACCCAGGAATTTCACCCGAATCCTCTTAATCAAAAGTCGCATACGTTAACCACTAGAGACCAACAAGGCAGTCAGTCAACTTTAATTAAATCATCATTCTCATTTGTGATCACTTTCACCTGAATCACGTCAGCTGTCATCATTACATGTAAGTTATAGGTGGTAATATGTCTGTGCATACAATAGGCTGGTTTAAATCATCCATGTTGGACCAATTGCCAAGTTTACATAGTGTCATATAATTTATGGCTTCGTACCTCTTGGAATATGGAGGTTCTAGGCATCGTATATCTATCTCAGTGGTTCTAAAGAGTAATCTTAATGTGAGGCTATAATATATTTGTTTCATAATTATATTTGAAAATTAACTGTACTCTACTGTTTCAACTTCTATATACAACGCAAGCCAAAAACGTACAACAGTGCCATCTGCTGAAGAAACACTGAACCGCTAAGTAACTAGTCCTAAATCGCGATATAGAAATACTCGGATTATCTTTTCTATGTGATTAACAAAAACATCAATATCCGTTCTACACAGTACTTACTAAGATATAGGTAACCTTTTATACTGAAAAAACTTACTGAGCTATAGAAAAAAAACTTTGTTACAAATGCTTTTAACATAAACATCAAGGGAATGAGAATTAGCGTCTTAACGGGCTCTCCGAGGCAGAGGCGTGAATCACGGCAAATATATTTGGGCTGTTACTAAGAAAAGTCAAAAACAATTTTGGCCCTACCCGGGATTTGAATCTGAGACCGAGATCAACAGTCGCATACTCTAACCACTAGACCTGGAACGGCTGGACCGATTTCGACGGGACTTTCACTGGAAAATAGCTGATAACATAGAGTTTTGGGCTACTCTTAGACTAGCTTTCTACTCACGATTTGTTACTCACGACTTACAACAAAAACTGCAGGTAGCGTCGCAGGACTCCGCTAGTCTTTTAATAAAATCCACGGTTGGATAACATCAGGTTAATAATTTGCTAAAAACTAACAATGTCCTTAATTAATATTACGACCCCAACACAGTCACTGCAACAAATAACCCTATTATATCCCTAATCTGACTATTAGCACAACACAATTGTTTGTTACCGTAGTACTAAATCACTGTATAAATTTATACAGAATACGGTAGTGTTGGGACAATGCGCGCGATGTCTCGATATAAACGAAATATGCTAAATTCAATAACGCTCACGACCTACAACTGGTTAGGGTTGGCAAACTTATTTTAAACTTTAATTTTAGATCTTATTACACACATATGGTTGTTTAAGAACGGGTGATATACACATATCATTTAAAAAAAGACAATTGAAAGACATACATCAAAATAAATTAATTAAATACATATGTCCATTCAACGCAAAGAGCCGATACTTAGGACGATGCTTGGATTGGAGGACTACGAACCAATGGTTTGTCTTGAAAAGGATATTATATGTACATGAACAATTATCCTTTAATTAAAACAAGAACAAACAATATACTTGCTTATTATGTACTTATAACTTGTGCTATTGTAGCGTATATATTAATATTGGTGTGTACAATACAATGTCAACTTTTTAACACTTCCCTGCATTCAAATATAAACAAAATCTGCTTTCATTGAATAAGTAGTTACTGCAGTATTGTATCATAAATGTACCTATTTTCTGGCATATAATGGCTTGGTTTTTGAAAAGTGTCAACCCTGAATATACCGATGTGCGATAACCTGGGTCACGCGGTGATTTACCGTGCTGCAGATTATTTATCAGCGTATGCGCTGCCGCTGCCTCACACACTGCCATTAGCGTTGCTAACATACGTGTGTAGACAATACGATACTGCATGACTATACATTTGAGCAGAAATCTTCACTGAGATTTTTAAATCTATCTTCTTTCAACTTACATTAAAACAATATCAAATGACGGAAAACGTTAATAATGATACAGGAAAAAACTACAAAAAAGCCAACATCAAAAGCAATTAAAATGACATCTTCATTCCCGAATTTCAACTCTCTATCAAAGAGACGCTTATCTGAAGACTCTTTAAACATTATTTAACAGAATGAAGTTCATAGCTACACAATTTATGTACCCTACCATTAATAAAACATTCGCAAAGGACGTGATTAAAATGTAGCGCCCTTGCAGCGTTAATTTGACAAATGGGAGTTCAACTGTCGGGCATTGAGGATCCTTCGAATCTCCGCCCACTAGGAGACGTTTTGTTTATGGCGATGATAGAGCTGAGAAATTCGATAGAAGTGACAATGATAGTGACATTTTAGTTGCGACTAGTTTTAGACTATTCAAGTTTGCAGATGGAATTAAAGATGAAGGAGATAGTTTTTTGTTTTTTCGGACAGTCCCCATTTTATCTAATCCACTTTTTTATCATTAAATTCATTACGACGACGACTTGAAGACTAGAAGATTTTACAACTGAAGACGTTAATTACTGCAGAAATAGCTGATATTATTCCGCTGGTTGCCATCTCATCAAAAGAAGAAGAAGAAGGAATTAAAGATAAATTGTTCCGAAATTCGTGCCCTGATTACATTTTGAAATTTATTTTCGATATTAATAGCATTGGGTTGCACTTTTTAACATGCAACAGACAGTACGAATTAATATATAATAAGAAGAAATCACCATAAAAGTTTTTTTTCGTTATCGTAAACAGCTTAAAAATCAATTCAATATTGTATTTGCATGCACATTAAAATGACATTTGTTGATGGTATATATTCAGTGTGTATACAATAAATTAAGTAAAATAATTGTATTCTAAAACTTTTCGTAAGAAACGTGTGGATTTTTGTAGTACTATGCAATAAATAAGTGTACAATAAAACTGTACATAACAGTAGAGCTATTGTCGCCTACCATTAAAACGTTGAATTCCTGGAGTGTTGTCGAGGACCTTGTTAATGATGGGCGGGCACTGGCGGCTGGGATTTACTTAGTTATATCGAGTCGTTTTAAGGTTTAAAATGATATTTAATGTTTTTATATTCACTTGAAGTTCCTAACAAAATTGTGTAAAGAAAGAGAAACATCGTCAAGAAAAAATAACAATTCGATTAACCTTTATAATGAATATATCAAATAAAATCATAGATCAAGATGTGATCAACTACATGCTTATTGAACGTATACTAAAGGCATCTATCGACTCAATAAGTTTTCTCCAATGAGCTAATGACAGATCTATGCCATAGTTTACGAACTTTAACAGTTCTCAGCAAATAGTTGCAATGTTCATAATTTAAATTAAGGTTCTCGTAATTGAAAACGCGCCACTTTCCTTTTCGTTTGCTTAATTTTAGAAGTCATACTTTCACTTAACCCAGAGGTACAAAAGATTTCTTTTCTATGATAGTGCCTAAAGTCATTTGTTCTCTTGTCGTGACTTCAAACACGTTATCAAAAGCGCTGTTCTGTATGAACAAACATATCCCTTAACAGGCCGCCTGGAGTGCCAAGGAGGCGTGTCGTTCCGCCCTCTGAACGCAGCTCAAATTATACCCTGCTTGCTCAACAGTACCACCTTTTACTTCATCATATATTTGTTCGATAAAAACATTATAGTGTGCACCTTTGCTCTCAATGATTGTTTGTTTATAATCAATATTATTTTTACTTTTACGGGCTTTGTATAAACCAGTTGGAGGTATATTTTGAATAGCAGTCAATAAATCTTTGAGAGTTCCTTTGTTTCAGTAACGGTTTTTGCATATGTTCGTATACCTAATAAGATCTTCCATCACGTTAAACATAAAAGATCTTTAAGTTTCATATGTAACTTAGATAATGACATCTTGTGACCATGAACACATACTATTCATCATTATCATCATTCAATAGCCCTAAGCATTTCAGTGACTAACATAGTCTCTCCGATTTTTAAATTTGAGAATATACACATAATTGAGTTTGGTTCTTTTAATGTTTCAATGATTGATGATGCCACCATAATTTCTAACCTATAATATAAAGAAAGTAAAAATTTACTCCGATTAATTGTATTCTTAAACTCATAGTACGAAGTGTTGTTTCTTATAAAACAACTTTGGTAGTACAATAGCATAATGGCCGAGTCACTGCCAAAATATATGTTGCTTTACGCCGAAACTTTTGAAATATGCCGCCTTTAAATGTGCCGTTGAAAGCGCCATAATTTTCCCCTTTATGTCCCAAGTTGTGTCGCTTTTTGTATACCGTATCTTTTTATTGTTTAGCATTTTCTCGACTACTTTTGTTGTTTAATGTCACTACTACAATATTTATTGTACCTAGATGATGTTATAGTGCTTCTTTATGTTACATGATTACTTCTTTTATTCAAGATTGTTTTGCTTGATTGAGATTAAGAGGGCTCGACTAGGGTAGTATTACCTTGTCACTGTGCTGTGCTGTAGTATTTCGTTGGTGAGTACCGAATCGGCCGGACGGACATTACAAAACTATAATGGTTCCGAATCATGGAATACGGAATCCTAAAAAAAGAGAAACAATACAAGTCCAAAACTACAATAGCACAATAACTGTGCATCGAAAAACAGAGTTGTCATTAGGAATGCAAAAATAATTATAGTAATTTGTGAAAGTAACAAATCTCTAACTATGAAAAAGTAAAAACGAACTGAATTACGAGTTCTGTAAAATAAATAATTATCTAGCTCCTGGCTTTATTATCAAATATAACTTAAATTCTAAAATGCAAAAGATTGAAATAGTATAAGATTATTATCATTGTCTAAAAACAAAGCAAAAAAAAAATATAAAGGTACCAGTTGTATTAAAAAAAATGTATAATTTAATTAATTAATTTTAAGTTTATTATTTTAGTTAATTTTATTTCGTTTCGCCCACCCAACATATCTAGAAATGTTAAGTTTGATGGCCATAATTTTTTTATTGTTTGTGTGATTGTGCAGGTAGTTCAATTATTTTTTTAACTTCATTTATATTGTTATTACTTCCCACACGAGTAGTAGCTAGTTGTTATGGAAATAAATTTTTTTGTATTTGTTGAACTTACATAAGATGTGTAGAATTTACTGTTTTTGAAAAAAAAATATGGCAATTATGGCAATTAATTTAACAGCTTTGCTATCGCTAAATCGATAATTTTGTAGTTTAGCGTGACTATTAAAATTAATAACAAAAAGCTCAAAAATAATCGAATTTCGAAAAATAGTGATTAGAAGTCAAATAAAATCAAACCATTTTTATTTCAAATAAACCAATACAAGGGCACTTTTGAAACGTCAAGTAGTCAGTCAGTAGTCAGTCGTGAAGCTAATTTTTTGATCCAATTCGTAGATCCTATGGAGAAGAACATACAAGAAACTCCATGGACGAACTCCGTGAAGAAAGTAAATATTTTTTTTTTTTTTTTTTTTTTTTTTCTTATAAAAAGACAACTCCCGCATTAGGAATATAAATTCCTGTGTCGCGGGGGACTTTACAAACATACATGAAACGGACACAAAGAACACCCAGACTCAGAACAACAAATTGTGAATCACACAAAGTGTTGTCCTACGTGGGATTTGAACCCACGACACTTGGCGCAGTAGGAAGCGGCGTGGCGACCGCTTAAGCCACTAGGCCAACCGTGCAGTCAAATATACAAATTTAGTAGAAAAAAAAATGCCAACAAGTATAGTCTATATTTTTCAACAAAACTCGACTCCATTGAAAAATATCACATCAATACACTACATACAATGCTTTCCGCGAAGGCCATTTCAGCAATAGAGACATAGAGATACGATATCTTCACGACTCGACTTAAGTGGGCTATTACAGATAGGGAATAGCGTATAACAGATACTGCATGTGCACCACTGATGGCCTATTTCCATACCTATTGAAGGCTCAATAGCTCCGTTTGATAACGTCAGCCTGTCTCCTAAACCCGTTTTCCATTTATGCTCCCTACTCGTTGAACTCCTTACAAGCATACCAGTTTTGTGAACACGGTGTCACACTGTGTTTCTTGTTTCGAGTTTTGGGGTTACTCCTACGTAATACTTTGGTAAAAGGTAACAATGGTTTTTGGAATTGGGTGTGTTTCTCGACGCTGATAGTTGGATGGTCTTGTAAAGAAGCCTACGTTGCCTACACAGAGACGCAATTTCTGAAGATTGTTTTATTCTCCGTATTATAGGCTTATAGTTGATCTAATTTCATCGGAGTCTTCTCACTGTATATTGAATTATGATTTTTTTGATGCATTTACTTAATATTTATGATAAGGATTAAAACAGTTCATCATCTGAAACTGTAATTTTACAATCATAATGATAATAACAATAAAACCGTAATAACTAAAAATAGATTTCCAAAATGCTTTTTCGCCATTTCTTAGACAATTTAGTTTATCAGGTGCGTTTTTGACTAATTTTGATTTCTGAAATATTTTTGAAAAAGTTCACATAGGAATTCGTCTTAGAGAAAAAGGATCTGTTAACCATTCTCAAATGTAAAATACAGTACAATAGTCAAATATAATCCCATTGAAAATTCAGGAAAAACTTACTTGAAACCAGTAGGAGTCAGATACGACATGAGTACACCCGTAGCTAGTAGTAATTTACTTTTAACTATCACAAACAAAACTATTTAGTAATAATTTGCGTGCATTATTCGCTTGTAATATTATATAAAGTAATTACGACTGACCAGTTACGCACTCATGGTTCGAAAACAACAAAAAAGTGTTTACGCATATGTTGTAAATTTTAGCACCATCTATTTTCTCTGTTGCGTTAATGGAGTTAAGTAATAAGAGTAAGCGAGATGAATAAATGCGTAAAAGACGGAAAAAATAAATGACAATCGCTTGATTATGTAATGTAAAGTTTTAGTACGAACAAAAAGTTTTGTCATTATTCTTGTTATTACTTTACTTTTTGGTATTTTTCTTATATTATTTTCTCTATTTTTCTATATATTTAGAAGTCAAACAAGAAGATCCAGAGACTTGATGGGAAGTAATTATTTATTTGATTAAAATCTTCAACTCAGGACGTACAAGTATATTGCCAACTTTTGGATTGGGAGAATGCTCTTTAAGGTTTGGGGCTTTTCCTAGCTAAGAAAATTCTACTGACAAAAATTTGTTCTACAGGTTGGTTCTCATCGTTCTGAAAGTTGGCCTATTAAGAAAGAAAGAAAAAAATGAGAGATGCCTCAGCGTTGCTGAAATGCGAATGAATGCACATGGATGTGTGGTGTAACTCGGATGGACAAGGTCAGAAATGAATACATACGAGGAAGTCTGAATAGAAGATATGAATAGGAACTGTGAAATGACGAGTGATAAAGTAGAATGGAAGGATAAAACATACTGCGCTGACCCCAAAAAAAATGTTGACAGTGACAGTTTTCCTGGCAAGCCAAAACATTTTTAAGAACCAAACGTATCCTCAGAATACTCTCACTAAAAAGCAACAGAGAAGGAGTACTCAAAAATATAATTTCACCTAAAGTAGTTGTTACAAAATTTTAAGTGTCGTAGCTTCAAATTAACAAACTACATCAAGCATCGCTATTACGAAATATATTTCACGGGCGCCGACATTATCGTCGGCCCCCGAACACTGCAGGATAATATTATTGGATTTACGACATTCAGCTCCGGAACTATGATTTACAGCTTCCTCCGGCGATAAATTATAGCTCGATAGCCGGTACTATGGGGCGAGATCTTGTTCCGAATTGGTGCTTTGTTAGTTTTGAATGTGGTTTGTCCAACTTACATATTCCTATTAAAGATAGAATTAATTTAGGTAGTTAATTAATTAGAAAATAGTTCGAAAATAGCTTTAAGGAATCGAGAGCAAATTTTATTTTAAATAAATTTTTGTGATTATTTTTTCTTTTGTCAAAAGATAACTCGCACATTAGAAATGTATCCTGTATCTCAGGAGATTACAAACAAACATGAAATGGATACAAATATAATCCAGACATAGAACACCAGATTGTAGATTATATGATGTTTTCCCATGTGGGGTTCGATGCCACAACACTCAGCGTAGTAAAAATCGACGTGGCGACCTCTTAAATCACTACAGCCTCCGTGCTGTCAAAAAATTACTTTATTTCTACATAGAATTGCAAGTTATTTATTCTGAGTGTTTATGCATTCTATATATTGTAATATTCCAAAAATATCTAAGCAAAAATAATCTACTACGTCTTTAATTTGTATTTTCAGTAACAGAATATTTTAATACCAAGCTAGTACTTATTTTTTGAAAACTATATAGAAGGTTTTGTGAATCTCATTTTGTCGTAATCGAAAAGTAATCGTCCTGAAAACAGGCAATGTAATTAATTACTATCAATATTCATAAAACTGTTCCATTACTGACTGACAGACAAAGCACAGCCAAAATTACTAACCACAGGAAGCTGAAATTTGGCATGTGTTCCTTGAGGAGAGTAGGGGAGCACTAAAAGAGTATTTTAGGAAATTCCACTCCTTAGAGGCAATCAAAGTTATACATCAAAACACGTAGGCGAAGCTGCCACCAAAAATTGTTTACTAAAAAACATTTAAATAAAGTAAATATTACTTATCGCATTTTTTATCATCATTAAAATTAAATTGCCCAACTAACTTATGAAGTTCCTACAAAACTAGGTAGGAAATGTGTAGTGAAATGACCGATAGGACCTTCAAAAAAAGAGCGTACTCCCTTCTTAAAGGCCGGCAACGCACCTGTGACTCCTCTGGTGTTTCGGGTGTCCATGGGCGGCGGCAATCACCTACCATCAAGTGATCCGTCTGCTCGTTTGCATCCTATAATATATAAAAAAAAAAGTTTGAGGATTACATATTACAACAGAATGTGATGATCAATAATGCATTAAAAGTAATAAATCTTGGTATCTTCCACACGAGTATAATCCAGACCAAAATTACGCACATAAGAGAGATTGAATGGTACAATAAATTATGCCATTTAAGAACACTTAACACTAATCCACTCGAGACAGACCTAACCACACATCCAGACTATCGAATGCAGTATTTACGAGTAAATCCAGGCACAATGCTATCAGGATCTGTTCTCCATGGCCCTAACAAAGACCATTCATCCGCCGATGCGGCAACAAGATTATCATATTTAATGGCTGCACACATTATTTATGCCACGCCGCTGGGATGTAAATTTACATTCAGTTACGCCTATAGATCTCAATATGGTTGGAATGATAGCGGGGTTATAACATCCGATTGAAAAATACACACTTCCTTACGATCAGCTTTATCGTAACCCTTCCTAAGAATAACATATTATTATTTTAGGTACATAAAATGAAGTCATTTGGACAGGGATTAGTTTTTGTGTTCAAGCCTATCGAAGGGTCACTTCTCTGCCTGAAGAAAAGCATGAGTAAAATCGGAGAGTATGGGGTCATCATCCTCAATGCCTCTGCTTACCCCTTCGGATAAACAGGCGTGATTTTAATCGCAATGGTGACCTGCACTATTGCGGTCTTATGATATGCTTTTGTATCATTAGTTGATTAGGATTTGTATTAAGTTTGCCTTCTCTTTGTAGAAATGTTGTCCTACATTATTTGCTCTCTTAGTCGCCTTTAAGGTTACACATGGAATGAATAGGTGTTGAGATACCATACGGATTGATTGAATAAATCCACAGTTTTCATTGTAATTTTAATTATATTCGTTCCACGAAACTGTATCGAATTAATGTTTATAATATTTTAATTTTATTGCCATTCTCAGGTTAAACGTATTGTTTTATTCAATACCTTCAAAATATTATATTTTAAAATGGTTATCAAATAAAGTTCTTTTATTATAATTATTGTTAAGAAGCAACGATTTTGATTATAAATGGACTATTAAGTTATTATTATATTTTACTACATTTATTCTATTATGCTCACAGAATTTACTTTTACGTATCTATAATAATATTAATAATATAATATCAACAAAAAGGTTTTTTTTGTTTATATTGTCACAAAAACTCACACTTTTACATATTCGGGCAACTAATACTGCGACAGTCAGGTCTGCTATAAAACCCTAGTAATTATTGAGTCATAACAACAATGCGAACAGAACAACGCAAATTTACAATAAACGTAAAAACGTCGTTACATTTCCCTGCAACAACATAATTATTCGAGATATTTTATTGCTGTAACGTTGTCATCAGAAACAGAAACATAGAAGTTCAATACAAAAAGGCGTATCGTTAGCGACAAGCGACAAATATCTGAGTGATATAAGTGATTAACCAAACGACCTCGAGCATCAAACACGATTATTCTGAGTTATTCTGTGATTTAAGAGTATTTAAAATCTAAGTCTCTTTTATATGTTATAAGGTTTTTTCTCCAAATTGCATACACATATAACAATAAACTGATTTCTGAAACTGTGGCTGGCTTTTGGGAGTGGAATAGGAATTCGGGACTATATTTAAGATATGATCGTTTTGAAATCTTAAAATGACAACATATTTTAATTTAAGACTGTACCTAAATTGGAAGAAATTATTCTGCCGGGGCAGAACCACAAATAGAAGACTCGGTAGGATAATAAATAAATAAATATTTCGGCCATCAGACACACAACACCATCTAGTCACAAGCTAAGCAGAGCTTATATTATGGGTACTAGACAACTGATATAAGTACATAAACTTCTCTCTCTCTTCTTTTCCTTTGCCCCTTCCCACGTTAGGTGGGGTCGGCTCTCCTTATCTTTCGGCGCCAGAATAGTCTGTCCTGTGTTGTCGGGTCAAGTAATTGGGTCTTCTTTATGAGATTGGCCATACTAGTCCACCAGGTCAAGGGCGGCCGTCCTCTTCCTTTCTTGCCCTCCGGAAGTGCCAGTGCCTTCTGAACGACATGCTCACTGTCTTTACGCATGACGTACCACCTTAGGCGAGTTTCAGTGAGCTTTTCCGGGATTGGAGTCACTTTGAAGCCATATATAAGTACATAAACATACTTTTTTTTTCTAAATACATACATATTATACATAGAAAACACCCAGACTCCGAATCAAATATTTGTGAATCACTGTGAAATAATATTTGGTCCGACCCGGGAATCGAACCCGAGACCTCTTGATCAGCAGCCGCATACGCTAACCACTAGACCAACAAGGCAGGCAGGATATAACACGACTTTACAGAAAACCAATCCTCCTAGCCATTATTCCCAAGTTTATTTGGGGTCGGCTACTAGTTCAACCGGTTTTACCTGAATTTCAGTTTTTCCACGGAGCGAGTGGCATCGGACCTCCGCAACCCTAAGGGAGAACTGAAATTCGAAGATTGAACTAGTTGTCAGTATATTTGAGGGCACTGACTTCCCAATAACGATTGCCATAGATGTTCATGACAACCGGGACCGACGGCTTTACGTGCTCTCCGAGGCACGGGCGTGAATCACCGCCAAACTTCCAAACTCCGGGCAGTTATTAGGAATTTCCTAGGAAAATCCCAAAAACACTTTTTGGCCCGACCCGGGATTTGAACCCGAGACCTCTTGATTAGCAGTCGCATACGCTAACCACTAGACCAACGAAAACAGAAAACCAATATCATGTATCAATTCATTCGTTGATTTTCTTTTGACTTTGGTTTCCGGAGCCCGATCCTCCTTTTCTTATGCGGAAGAAACTTAAGAGGCAACAACTTATCTGCAACTTCGGTAGACCACATGATAGGAATTGAGTTGTAGACATCCTTAGGTATTGTCATCAAGTGATCTATCTTCTCTTTTGCGCTTCTATATTATAAAATATTTCTTATGAATCATGTTTACTACATTTAATGTTATTCTTAAACCATTGACATATTTATAGCTATATTATCGTGGTTTTAAACATGTTTAAATCATAAATCTGGCGTGCAAAAACTAGTTAATAACAGGTCTACGCACAATTTATAGCGTTATAACATATTCTAGTGTAGGTTGTAATTACTTGATCGATATTACTTGAAATTTATATTTTATTCATGGAACTGCGCAAGTGCGCTTATGTTTGTGTATACATATTCATTTAATCAAGGTGTTTTTGTGAATTTATAGTGTATATTAAAATAGTTCTTATTATATATTCAATATTTGTTGAATATTACTTTAAGTTTGTAGTTAGTAGACCGTGTGGCCGTCACGACACGTTTACCACATTAAGAATACAAAGTGTCACCACCATGTTATTCATTCCATGGGTGTCGTAAGAGGCGACTAAAGGAACAAAATAAGCAGCTAACATCACTGCCAAGAGAAGGAAAACTTGAAACAAACCCTTTACCAACCCGTCTGGCCAGCGTGGTATAGTATATCAAAACCTCCTTTCAAAGGAGAGGCCTATGTCCAGCAGGGGACTGTTAAAGGCTGTTGATGATGTTGTTGATGATGATGAAGTAGAATGCACTAGTACGGGTCACCATCCTCTCATTGTGAGCTCATACAATGCAGTCTGGTGATTCACACCATGGCGGTTTAGTGAGATATTTTTGCATCATTTTCCCAGCTTCTGGAGGCGGGAAAATGGTGTATAATGATTGAGCCTTAGGTCTCACACTCACCAATGAAAGACAACTCCACAAATGCTGTCATTTTCTGTTGGTCTTCTGAGTGAGAGTAGTACTGCCCCGTTGGAGCCGACCCATTCGTTTTCTTGACGTTATACCTATTTCAAAATTAAAATATTAAAAAGTTCCTGCACTAAACTTCGTAAAAACTTGATCCTATCAATTCATCGGTCAAAGATCTGGGTCTGCACATCGACTCTACTCTCAACTGGCAATCTCAAGTTACTAGCGTCTGTAAGAAAGTTACAAATATATTGCGTGGTTTCTATCGTCTGAAAAATTTTCTCCCAATAGAGACAAAGAAGATGCTTGTGCAGACTTTAATTTTTCCACTAATCGACTATGGTGATGTGTGTTACCTCGACCTGAATGCAGATCTGCTCAATAAATTAGACCGACTTCTCAACAATTGCATTCGATTCATATTCAATTTGCGAAAGTATGATCACATCTCTGCTTATCGTACCCAACTAACCTGGTTACCTATCAGACAACGCCGCAGTTCGAGGGCTCTAACAATGCTATACACCCTTCTCAACTCACCAAACTCTCCTACCTACTTGAAATCCCAACTAGAGTATATCTGCTCTAACCATTCAAAAAATTTTCGTTCTTCTAACAATCTTCTCCTTCGTTGTCCTTCTCATACTTCTAGTATCATTCATTCATCCTTCCTAGTTCAAGCTATAATTCTTTGGAACACACTCCCACTAGAGATCAGGATGGCCACCAGCCGATCCACTTTTAAGTTTAGAGTACGTAAGCTCTTTAGGGACTTGTTGACGGAGTCATCAGAATAATAACACAAATTGTGTTTTAAATAACATAAGTATACTATTTTGCTTGTGTGTTAAATCATGTATGTGTGCATTCTATTGAGATATTTTTAATCAAATTTTTAATGTATCAGTGTACCTAGTATGTATTTATATGTATTTGTGTATATAATATATCATATTTAATATTTATATATATAAAATAATAAATCAATAAATAATAGATATATATGAAACATAATATATAATATTGCTTCTCATAAATAACACACCTGCCTTACATAATTTTGCAACACCCAAAGGTTTGGTTGGAAGAGAATGCCTGTGGCATTAAATCCGCCTTGTGCAATATGTTTGCAGGAAGTTTAAATAAATAAATAAATAAAATATGACTCATCTTCTAAGTGATAGTCATACCATTTCTTTAAATCACTCACGTACAATTTATACAGAGGCAGCCGTTAACACTTCTTATAAAACTGATATTGATCTAGATGGTCCGATAAACGAAGTCCATGATTTACATCGTATAATATCTGTTTAAGCCATTGACAATGATTTATAGATTAAGGCAGAACATAGGTTTCTTGTCACGTTATAAGTGCTTATCAGTTTATTTGATGCATCGTTAAGATATTGTTGTAAGGACATTTTTAACATAAATACTTGTGCAGGATCTGTAAGCTGCTATAAGCTGTGACATTTCAGTAGAAGTATTTTACTGCAGGTATATATTACACACTATTCTTTAATACTCTTCTACTCTATTCTTGGAGTGAAGACATCGGCATATTTAGCAGGTTAAAAACATTTACAGTTACAAAATTAAAGAAAGATTCTTACCTTTTTAATCGTAAGCGTTATTTAACTTCAAACAATCCTTCTGTGTTATGTTCAACTTTAAAGTTACTGCCTTAAGGTTGGAAATAATACAGATAATATAAAGTTAAATAATGTTTCTTTAGTTAGTATTAGAATTCAGTTTGCCCTCAGTGTTGCATAGGTCCTATTCCAGTCAATCCGTGGAAAAACTGCTACCCTGGTAAAACTAGATATAGTTCAACAGTTTTTACTGGTTTTTGTAACTGACCCCAAACAATGTTGAGAAAAATAAAGGATGGGATGTCATCATCCCATCCTTTATTATTTTTTATTTTTTTACTCTTTTATTTTCCATCCCTTGGGGGGGGTTAGCGCATATTAAAAATAGAGGTTGTGAAGAATGACACAGAGCATTGGACACAGAGATTTGGATTGTACAGGTGTGCCATATGCTTGTAGAGTTATAGTACGTTAGTAGCATTGAAATATGATACTTTGAGAGAAACGTGAACAGAATACATCGGCATCACCGTGACTTGTTTCCGCTGATCTGTCAGATAAAACTTTGATTAATATTGATAAACCAATCGATCGTGCACCTGTATAGCTATTAATTGACAATAAATTAATCGGTTCGCGTGTATCGATCAAGGTATTCCCTTTCCATATTCAATCATTCTATTTCCATAACAGGGTGTTCCTGTTGAAAAACAATCGCATAAATATTTATGTTTGATGATTTTTTTTTTGTCAGAGTAACCTTTATTGATGTATTACGCCTGTTACGGCCTGTTACGCCCATATAACTGCTATTTAAATATTTGAACTGAGTCAGTGATGTATAAAATTATAGTATATAGTGAGTGGTCATGGCGTTAAGTGGAAACTAAAAAATATTTCTACAAAAGCCTCCTTAAAATGTCCGTTAGAGCTCTGCTAAACTTAGTTACAGCCGAAACGATTTAGTTAACATAATTTTCCATTACTCTTTGTCACTTTCGTTAACCGATACAGATTTTCAAAAGAAGGTTTGCAGCACAGTAGTGAGTTTTTAATTACCTGCCTCCTAATCAAGATGAAAGCGTTTGTCGTTCACTCTATTTTCTATTATCTTGCTTCATTGGCTAATGTCACTCAGTCACGTGATCAAAACAAAATATTAGCTAATGAAGCAAGCGAATACTTAGAAAAATAGAATAGAGAATATAATAGAAAATACGTTTTATACGTTTTATAAAATTACGTAAAGTTAAATTAAATTAAATTTCAAGCGTTAATTTTATTTCCATATTTCTTCTATCACACATGACTCGTAAATCATTATGTGTTTTCATTTATAAAAATAATTAAGTATATATAGTACAGCGAAATGTTTACCGAGCTTTCCGTTATGCACTTTCTTTTAATATATGTTTTTTTACCACGTAATTAATAGGAGTGATGATGCCAATCTTTTACCACATGGTGTAGTAGGAATCCAAATTCAAATAATTTATTGCAATGGAATCACATGAGCAAATTACCTGAGGTTAACAATGTTTTTTTTTTCACTTTTTGGTAATTTTTAACCAACATACGTACAAACTATGACAAATTACTTATTTTGTCATGTCTATTTAAATAAATTGATTAAAATTTTTTAATGTGAAAATTGCCTGTTTCTGACAATACCTAGATACTGTATAATCGAAAAATTATGATTATTTTTCATAAACAGACCAAAGACTGGGTTGGAATTGAATTTGGAAATATGTAGTGAAAATATTAATAGCAAAAATATTTATCGGTTCCTACAAACAAAGTCATAGCAATAAATTACAGTAGAACACTTAGCGACGATAATACGCTAAGACTTCACATATTAACAAAGTTGGAACTGCAATCGAATCGGATACCGACTGCACATGGCATTATGTGATTTTAGTCATCGATATAGCTCTTATAAATCGACTATAAATCCAATCTCTGCGTGGGCCTTGACTGCCCACAGAAAACTTTATTGAAATCCATGCATCAATCGACTCTAAGCTTTGTGCTAATGACGTAGAGCTGTATATTCATTGGTTCGTCTTATATGCATTTGTCGGTTCACTATTGTTTCTCGATTTGAGCCAAACATTACTTTTTATCGTTTCGAAGTGGTATCGCGATATTCTTTTGAGTTTCATTTCTTCTTTTATTGATTTTCAGTTACTTTACCGTCGTTATAAATTGTGTGTTATGATATTGAACCGTAAAATCTGCAATTTTTGTCCGTAACAGCTGATATCCTTTCAGTTTTATGAGTTTTTTTAAGTTACACTTCAATTTTTATGGTAACAACATCTAGCGGTTCGCTTAACGTCGTATCGTTGGTTCGATACCTACGCAGGTCACAGAATTTTATGATGAAATCGATCACAATTAGCTGTATGCATGGGTGTAATATGTATGGTAACATACAAAAGTGTTTTTTACAGTCTGGTAGCAACAGTAGTCTCTGCCTTCTTTGGAATCATACTACCTTCAGAAATTTATAATAACGTTTATTATTGTTAATGATTTAGTATTTAGCATAAAATCATAACATTTAGCATAAATGTTAATGATTTAGCATTTACCTACATAATTATTATTCACTAAACAAAAGTATAACATCAAATAAAAGTAGTAACCATCTGGACTAATGCTTAGCGAAGTCAACACAAAGAAAAACATCTGTTTTAAATTTCGAACGTCAGAGCTTTAAGACAAGTTTTCATTGCTATAAAAAAACCAGTCAAGTGACGTTAGCTTAAAGTGTTGTCATTAAAAAAAATTCGTAGTCTTTAAAACCTACAGATAATAAATTTATTTGAACAACCCAGTTGTCAGCGTGGTAATAATAGTTATAGTACAATATAACACAGTCGCTATGCAATCCATCGTTACGATCTATGGGCAGTAATTGTTGGCTGTGTTGCTGAAGGCAATGAGTTATTAAATTATGATGGTGTGTTAGATTGAGTTATAATATTTATGATGTTATTTTTTAATTTATTAGAACCTTAAATGGCTGATGAAGTATGATAATTATTGCTGAAGATACGTTAAAAATAAGTGTGTTAGAATTAAAAGCCATTATAGTATATTTTAAACAAGAATTTATTTTAAAAACTATGAAACCAAAAATCAAGTTTTGATACAGTACTTTTTATTTAATTATGAGCTAAGATTGACATAAAAAAATATAGACAGACTGCCAGTAAGTAAGCGCGAGCAGAATCTGTTTTGTTCTCTTTTTAAATACAACTACTGCATTAGGAATATACATCTTATGTCACGGGGAACTTTATAAACATGCATGAAACAGACCCATAGAACACCCAGACTGAATCAATCAAAGTGTTGTCCCGTATGAGATTTGAACCCACAACACTTGGCGCAGCGGAAAGCGGCGAACGACCACAACCACTAGATCAACCGTGCAGTCAATCTAAGAGTGGTAGTTACCATACTCATTAAAGATAGAGAGATACTAAATATACTGCGGAAGTAATGATTTATCATCGCAAACTTACATAATAAATCTTTCGATAAACACGTAGATACGTAAGTGCAAGTGCTTGTCACAGAGCCATTCTAAAATTGTAGTGAAATATTGCACAAAAGTACCCACTGATATTCACACAAATCATTGCTACAGAACCGCGCATTACCTTACAAAATATTACGTGAGAAACCGCTGTAGGTGCTATAACCGCAATCATATAACTGCAATACCATATAGAGAAACGAGTACCGACAGCAGACTCTTGAAGCTAGTAATTTCCAAATCGTAAACAACGTATACTTAACGCAGCGAAAACGGCAGGGTTGGAGTGCAGAAGGTGAAATTATTACCAATTCAGTGATACCTGTTACAGGTATCATGTATTTACATCACTTTTTAGTCGATTTCCGATCGATATCCGTGGCTGTTTGAATGTTTTAGTCGATTTTTTTACTAAAATAATACGCATTCGTTGTTTAGGATAATATTTATAAATTGTTGTTGTGTATTTCATCATAAAAAAGCTTTCCTATTATTAATTTAATGACGATGGCAACTGCTATTCTTGAATTCTAATTGAATAACGACTGCCTTGTTGGTCTAGTGGTTAGCGTATGTGGCTGCTGATCAAGAGGGTATGATATAGGGTTCGATTATCAGGTCGGACCAAATATTTGAGTGATCCAGTCAAATATTTGTGTGATCCACAATTATTTGTTTCGGAGTCTGGGTGTTTTCTATGTACAATATGTATGTATTTACAAAAAAAAAGGTTTTTATGTATTTATATCAGTTTTTTAGTACCCATAATACAAGCTCTGCTTAGTTTGGGACTGTATGATGTTGTGTGTAAGATGTCCGAAATATTTATATATATTTATTTATTTAATTATGCTTTTAATCAGGCTGAGTAGAGCCACGCTGATTTCAGCACGAATGGCCCAACTTAACAGGGGCAGTACTACCCTCACACAAAAGACCAACCTAAAAACAAAAGCATTCGTATTGTCTTATTTCTGTTTTTTGCTGTAAACAGGACTTATTCACGATAAAATTAAAAAAGGTACAATACCTTCTATTCTTCTTTCCGACGTTTCAAACGGGTTATACCGCTACCCGTTTACGTATAAAAGTCGCGAAAGTCATAAAACAGTTGTCGTATTTTATTGATGAGTAGACGACTTCCAAAGGTATGGGTCACCGTGCTGCATTGTCTATACTCACAATCAAGATGGTGACCTCTTACCCTTCTCTTGAATTCTACTCATGCTTTCCATCAAGCAGAGCCACTTTGATAGGCTTTAATATACAAACAGTCCTTTAAGCAGGTTAAAATAATAAGAAACATAGTCAAGATCAGCCTTTAGTAGTTCACTGATGGACAAGAGTCTCCATTTAGAATAGAGGTTTTGACCTATTACTTCATGGCTAGACAGATTTATTATAGAGATTTTGTTTCAAGTTTACTTTTACTCTGCAACGTTGTGGTCCTTCGTAGTTTGCTTTGCTGTTTTATGTCTCTGCTTGCAACTTTTGTGATATAAAGGCGTGATAATATATACATGTATATCTGTCCGTTGACAGTATTATTAGTTAAGTTTATTTTGTACTTTTGTTTAAGTTGCCATTCCCTAGATGGCGCTGTTTTGGATTTGTTGAATCGCGCTTACCTTTGCATACCGGTGTTATTTTAAGTACCATGTAGATTTATTTTTGTATGAGATTGGTAAAGGGTCAGTTCAGTACAATACATATTTGTTAGTAACAACAGTTGTGTTATTTATCACCTACGGATCCCTGATCTCGAACATCATTATTATCAGCCTATCGTAGTCCGCTGCTACACATAGGTCTCTCCAATTGCACGCCACACTCCCATCCACCTTGCCTAGTCCTACACTACGTTTGTCGAGACGCGGTCTCCACTCAAGAACCCGTTTACCCCAACGGGTGTCGGTTCTGCATATCTTTACTATACTTAGTTCTTTATTACGCATGTATAATCAAAATGATGAATGAATTAATACTTTTTTAAGACGCCTTACAATATACATGTGAGTATAATATATGTATAATTTTAACAAAAAGGAACCGACTTCAATGAAAAACTATTCCGAGTACACAAATCGCGACATTGTGCCTATGATATTTGGGGAGTTCTCTCAATTTCCTTGGGATCCCATCATCAGATCCCGATATGGTGACGATGGGACCACCTGTGAGCTACGCCCATTCCAATACAAAAAGAATTTTTGAAATCGGTTCATAAACGACGAAATTATCGCATTGAGAACCTCCTCCTTTTTTTGAAGTCGGTTAAAAAGACGTACGACGTAAAATGCACATAAAGGTAAAAATAGTATAACTAATAACCACATCTTGACCTAAATATATATACCTATTCTTAAGCGTACAAACAGCAATTTCTAAAGTAAGACCAGTAATAGTCAGACGCAGTGAAAGTACGGTCATAAAATAAATCATAAGCTAACACAATGAGCAGTTAACCGCGAGATTGCCGCTTCATTTGACTTATTGATGGTTGAACGGTCGGCAAAATAGGCAAAAAGTATTCGTATAAATTCATCGTCGTTTCATTTGTTTGTTTTTTCTATTATTTGGTAATTCGTTTAGGAAAAGATGTGACTAGCAGTAGCCTGTGACGCTTTGCTGGGGTACAATGTGATTGAGAAGTAGGGCAAAAGTGAAGCAAAAAAGTAAATGAAAATAATGCTTCAAAGATTGCACATTGCACATTTTGTCAAATTTTAGCTCAATTGATCCATACTTTTCTTGAACTCTTCTTTTATTCTGTACGTGTTTGAAAAATCTGTATGCTGTGTTTATCAAATAAAGTTCATTATTGTACAGTGCACAAATGGATGACTTAACTACTAAGACATTATAACAGTATTTTTTTCCTATTTTAAAATAAATTTTATTATTATACACACCTTGGTGTCATAAGCCTTATTCCTTAGGAATCATTTTGATGGAAGGTACTCCATGGTTTCGTCTCTGCCCTCGACATCGTGTTACTAATATTTTAATTAAGTAGTTAGTCACGGTAGCTTTAAAAGTATCCACCACCATGGCTCATCCGTTGATATCGAGACCCTGAATATTTATGTACTATTTTATTTATGAGCTAATCAACGCGCGGGTTTCCTTTGCGATTAAGAAATAATCAGTTATGAATGTTAATGATTTCGTTTGATAGTAGTTATTGATTTACATTGGTTATTGATATGTATCTACTACCATCACTTAAGTTATGATATTTCGCCATGCTCTTTTCTGAAACGTGATAAGTTTATTAGAATTCAATGACTATTTAATATTCGCAGTAATACACAAGCTCTAGTGTTACACGTGAGAACAATTAGTAAAGACCAGAAAAATAATTCTAGAATATTCATTTGTACTTTGATAGTAACATTAAAAACTGAGGTATAAGAAATCGATTACTTTGGTACTCTTAAATTGCAAAATACAAACGCGTAAACACTTTGTACCCTTTATGTAAACAGAGAAGTATGTAGTAGTACATAATATATATGTATGTATATTATAATACATATACTATATATATATATCATCATGATCATCATCATCATCCTATCTCAGTCCACTGCTGGACATAGGCCTCTCCCATTGCACATCACTTTGATCGAATTTGGGCTTCTCTCATCCAGCTCCTACCATATATATATTTATATATATACAGGGTGAATTTTTGAGACGGGACAGTAAGGGTAGGTACCTTAACCGTTATAGTTAGAGGAAAACGCTTTTAGAAGACTATCCATAATTTTTTAAAATATTCTAAACGGCATTTACAGATTTTGGAAAAAATGTACAGCCAGCAAGAAAATGGCCATTTTAAACAAAAACTTTTTTTGATGCCAATCGATCCTGTTTCTTATAAGGATCAAAAGTCTCTACTGGACCGCCTGAGGTTTGAGTACTAGAAATGTCAGAAATCGCAAAAAACTTTTCCCATACATTTGTACGGAAATAGATCATTTTAATATGTATTTTATCCTTTTTTATTATTTAAGCGTATTTACTAAATAATAGGAACACGAAATTTGCATTGGTGTGGTACACGAATAAATTTCCACTGCGACAAGTATCGAGTGGTAGTGGTGGAATTTTATGAAGGTACTCTTAATTCGACGTCAGAGTTAGAGAATCTCCAAAACCAGTTGGATGAATGGCTCCTGTCAGAATTTCAAAAAGTTTATTTTCAGCAAGATGGCGCTCTGCACAACAGCTGCGTATTCTAGTTTTAATAGGCAGTGCGGGTCACAGTGGGTAGGTACACATGGTTCAACCAAGCGGCCACCTCGTAGCCCCGATATTTTTCTGTGGAGCTACCTAAAAACGAAGTCTCCAAAAAAAATACAACAGTATTCAGGAGCTGAAAGATGCATTACCCAGGATTTTAAATAATATCTATCCAAGAAAAATATCGGCTGCTAGTAGCTCAGTACAAAAATGAGTGAACTTATGTATTCGTTAAAACGGCGGTCGTTTCGAGCAACTTATTTCGTAGATCATATAAATGTAAGCTATGATAGTCTGTGACTAAAATACATATTAAAATGATTTATTTCCGTACAAACGTATGGGAAAAGTTTTTTGCCATTTCTGACATTTCTAGTACTCAAACCTCAGTCGGTCCAGTAGAGACTTTTGATCCTTATAAGAAACAGGATCGATTGGCATCAAAATAAGTTTTTGCATAAAATGGCTATTTTCTTGCTGGCTGTACATTTTTTCCAAAATCTGTAAATGCCGTTCAGAATATTTTAAAAAATTATGGATAGACTTCTAAAAGCGTTTTCCTCTAACTATAACGGTTAAGGTACCTACCCTTACTGTCCCGTCTCAAAAATTCACCCTGTATATACACACATCAAAAGTGTCTAGGGATCAAGCATTTTTATGCGGATTTCTTGAGATTGAGATGTGGCTTTGTAATAAATTTATGATTTTATAAATTTATATGGATCCTTTTTGGTGCATTTCATAATTTGAATCAGGAACTGTCAATCAAATTCGAGTAAAAGATGAAAATCAGCTGCCAATATTTTCCCTATAAAAACATACAACGCATTGAAGAAATTATTAGTGCTACTGTTTCCCTACTACTGATTTAAACCAACGTTATTATGGAGCGGCGACGTCATTTAAGCAGGGAAGAAATGCTCAGAGCCGTGGGAATGATAGAAGCTGGTTCCCGGCAACGTACTGTGGCTTTAGCTCTGAATACAAGTCAGAGTGTTATCAGTCGACTTTGGACACGTTACCGAAGCACTGGTACCGTGGCTGAGCGCCATGGAGGACGGTATCGCTGCACCACACGGAGACAAGACCGATACATTCAAATCTTAACTCGAAGAGCTCCAACAATAACCGCCATGATGTTAGCCGTGAGGCTTCATCACTCTTCAGGGAACTTAATTAGCGACCAAACAGTCAGAAACCGCTTGCATGAAGTGAACCTTCATTCCCGAAGACCGCTACGGGTACCACCTATAGCAATGCACAATCGTAGGATTCGATATCAATGGGCTCTTGAACACAGAAATTGGGCAGAAGAACAATGGCGTTTCGTGTGCTTTTCTGATGAGTCTCGTTTTGGTATGAGACCGGATACAAGACGTATACGACACTGGAGAACCCCTGGACGCCAACAGCGATTAAAATCCTGCCAGGAAGTCCATCCTTATAGTGGTGGAACCATCATGGTATGGGCGGGTATTTGGATCGGCGGAAGAACTGAGTTGATTTGGATCAGAGGCAACCTCAACGCTCAAATTTATGCTGAGACGATTGTATCAGACGTCATCGTTCCTCTACAAGTGCAAATCGGTCCCTTATTTCAGTTAATGCATGATAATGCACGACCGCACACCGCAAGAGTTGTAAGACAGACTCTCGCCGCAGCTAACATCAATGTCCTGCCCTGGCCTGCTCAGTCGCCAGACTTGAACCCGATTGAGCATGCATGGGATATGCTACAGAGAAGAGCTCTGCCGAATATGGAGGGTATCCAGTCGCAAGAAGACCTTTTTTTGTTGTTGCAACGAACATGGGCGGCCATTCCACAGCGTGATTTGGATGAACTCATTTTGAGTATGCCAAACCGATGTTCTTGTGTTGTTAGTGTTCGCGGTAGAAACACGGATTATTAATTGTTTAAGTTACCTAATAAAATTTTAAAGAAAACTGTTATTTCAGTCTTTTTTTCGAACTTTAATGTTAGTGGTTCAAATGTCAAAAATCCCTTTATTAGGAAAATGGCAAATTTCTTTACTAATGCAAAGGTGACTTGGTTTATCGTTACTGTAACAAACGAAAACACTTTATTTGATGAATCCTTAAAGAAATTTTTAATTAATATCAATCAGGAGAAAAGTTATTGCAAAAATATATGTTGATCCCTAGACACTTTTGATGTGTGTAGTAGTATATAATATTAGACAGCTTGCATGCAGTAATAAAAGCTATAAAAAGAAGAATAAAAGCGGCCAAGTGCGAGTCGGACTCGCCCATGAAGGGTTCCGTATCAGCAAATAACATCATTTACAAGTTCTTGTAGTTTGTTGTAACTTTGATCGATGTTTTTATAATAGTGAATTGATTGAATGGTAAATTGCGGTTTACGATTTATGACGTATTAAAAAAAAACACTTACTAGATTTCGTTCATACCAATTTTCGTTGGTAGTTTGCATGGTAATGTACAACGTATATTTTTTTTAGTTTTATCACTCTCGTATTTTAGAAGTTACGGGGGGAGGGGGGGGGGGGGGACACATTTTTCCACTTTGGTCTTTCGCGCAAACTGGTCACTTTAGAAAAAAATGATATTAGAAACCTCAATATCATTTTTAAAGACCTTTCCATAGATGGGTTTGATGAAAAAATTGTTTTGAGTTTTAGTTCCAAGTATGGGGACCCCCAAAATATATTGGTTTTTTTTTCAATTTTTATGTAAAACTCATAATGCGGTTCACAAATTACATCTACCTACCGAGTTTCAAAAGTCTAGTTCTTATGGTTTCGGAAAAAAGTGGCTGTGACATACGGACGGACAGACAGACAGACATGACGAAATCTATAAGGGTTCCGTTTTTGCCATTTGACTACGGAACCCTTAAAAGAAGTAAAAGTAATTATGTTCTAAATTTTTTTTCATTCGAATTATGAATTCCCTCATTCGCGAAATCGATTTAAACTTACTGCTTTTGTATTACAACAAAAGTAACAACTTACTGAAAACTAAACAGCGGTCATAAACTTATTCGTTACTCTAATTACATATATAAATACATGAGTGAAAATAGAACACCCTCTTTCAAACAAGCAGCACAAGACCATTAAATATTCATACAAAGTTGATTGCAAAGTAACAACAACAAAACCCCACATTACACAACACATATTACCACTTTACATACATAAACAAATTACACACATTTGTCTAAAGTGGCTCTAATAAGCGGTCTATTCAGACGTGAACATGAGATAATAACACAAATATGACTTAAAATGTAGGGTAACTGCACCATTTACCAGACCTGTACACACCACTGCATAAGTTTACAATAAATAAAGTTATCATCATCACCTTCCTTCATCATCATCATCATCATCAACAGTCTTAAATAGTCCATTGCTGGATTTAGGAATTTCCCCAGAAATTAGATTTTGACTTACTATACGCCTATACTAGCGACACGGGTTGGTTAGGTTTGTTTCAAGTTTTCTGTCTCTTTGCAATGATGTAGCCCTGCATAGTTTGAGCACTTAGTCAACTCTTACGACACCCATGGGATGAATAGGAGTAGTGACATTCTGTATTCTTAATCCGTCACTACGTTATCGTTTACCTACTGCTTTCCTGGACACCTGGAACCTAAGAAATTTAAATATGTAATATATTTGAGACCAACTCAAGAATAAAAATATCTCCATTCCAAATCTCACTGAAATCATTGCAGTGGTTTAGCCGTAAAAACATAACAGGTAGGCAGATAAAGTAGCTGTCAAATTTACCATATTATAGATCGTCTCAAGAAAGAAGTCAGTCAGACACAGCAGTGCAGACGTACGACGGAATACTGTCAATTTTTACAACTGATATTCTTAACACTTCTAGTTAGCGAGGTGATTCTTTGTTGTAAATAAAATTGTATAATTCGCTGTTATGTATTTGTATACAAGATTGAACGAATTTCAAAGGGAAAAAGAAAAAAAAAAACAGAATTTAAAACTTAGTTCATAAAGCTTTCGCCCGTTTATCTCGATTATTGCAATAAAAAGTAGCCTATGTGTTATTCTGATATATAAGCTATATTACTGTAAAGTTTCATCCAAATCCGTTCAGTAGTTTTTGCGTGAAAGAGCAACAAACATACACACATACTCACAAACTTTCGCGTTTATAATATTAGTAGGATAATATGTATTGATGCAATGTCAAAAATTGGAAAGGATTTTAAACAATCCACATATAGCCTTAACACAAAATAAGAATGACTCATTTCCTGTTATTTACCTATCTTCTATATATTAAAATCGGAGGATGTATTTATATCCATTTGTATCTTTATCATATCAGTATTTATTTATATTACAAAAGTAACAGGATGTTTCAAAATTTATTTTATCACCGTATCAAAATATTTAATCATAATCTCAGCATTAATTAAGCATAATCTCAGATTCAGTTTAATTTTATATTACCACAAATTAAATCTACTTTGTAGGTAGGTAACAAATTTCTTGACGCGTATAAGAGATATTATATCAGTCATTGTATTTGGTGCATCTTGAATGACGTCATAAACGAATTGTGTTATCTGCTATTAATCTCAGAAATTCCTGTTTGCCTGTAGTCGTATGTTAAGGAAACAGATGCCTACGCTTTGTGAATCTACCAGATTTTTTTAAACCAGATCTAACGATTTTGTTTTGTAACAAATCATTGAATGACTTGCTACTATCTACTATTATGTATTCTGTGCTACTACGATTTGTACAGACGTTACTGACCTAGACAGCTAAACCTTAGAAGAAGTTGATTGCCACCTAGGATAAATAATTGTGTTATGAGCATGATTATCATTATTCATCATTATTTTTCTTGTGTGGCTGGATATAATTTGTCTTTAATATGAATATTGTTTGAGTCCCTTTCATCCTTTATTACCAAGGATTCTAAAAGTATGTTAGTTTACGCATTGAATAAACAAATACACAAAATTTCATAAGAATAAATCAAACCGTTTTGGAGGAGTATGGCAACTAACATTGATATATATATTTTGATATATAAGTAGGAATGTCAACAGTCCGGAACCACACTATAGTAGTAACTATTTATTAATCTGTATGTGCCTAGTTTGGGTACGAAGTTATTATTACCATTAATACCATTATGCGGATAAAAGCATAAGAGGTTATAAGTACATATAGTTTTATGTTTAAGTTTTAATATAAAGTACACTCGATCGTTGGCAGGTGACATTACCTTACTGAGAATGCCAGTTTTTAACACTGTATAGTGTCCAATACATTGAAGGCTTAATAGGTAGAAAATTGATACTTGTCAATGATTTATGATCGTTATGACGGAATATGGCTATAACAATTATCTCTTGAGTTGTAATACTAAGTAATTACAGCCTGTCCCGTATATAGCAATTAGTGGACCTCTAGAAACACTGAATAAATATAAAAAGGTATATTTAAGGATATTATTTATGTTTTGTACTCAAGACTATACATCTATAAACATGTACTATTTTACACAATTTAATGACTTTCATGTTTTTAATTTTTCTGTAGAACTCCATATGGTTTAGTTGGGTTGCGAGGGTTCGAGGGCAGTCATTCCGCTTAAAACTCTAAATTCAACTATATAATTAGGATCTAAAGCCGACCCTAAGCCAATTTCAGGAAATAACTCGAAGGCAAATTGAGTTTCAATGTTACAAATCACTGCCTACTTGATGTTCGTTAGTACAAGTAATCATCTAATTATAAGACGGGCAGAGTTAGAGAGAGTCATCTTTCGGCAGAAATGGTTCGGCTCAATCAAAGTAATATGAGCGACCCCTCAAAAAACCGGTGCCAACTCATCCTTTCGTCGTTAAGCAATGAGGAAGGTAGGATACAGTAAACTTACCTCTCCCCCTCACTACCTGATTATTGCTTTTGGACGAGTTACAAAGCTTACAAGGCATTTGTCAATTTGAAGGGAGATACTGAAACGACTGAGTCGATGGCGCAGTGCTAGTGTATGCTACAACTGTGCTTGAGGTCTTTGGTTCCATTTGGTCCCCGAGGAAATTGAAACAGAGATCTCAAGCAGAGCAGTTTTGTACACTACCACTGCTATACCAAGGCAGTCCAGCTGTTTCCCTGCTCCTGCTCCAGCGTTTGCTCCTTTACTCGTCTCTTATGATATCCAGCGGATGAATAAGGATTGTGAGACTCCGTATTTTTAATTATTACCTGACAAAGTACATTCTTCAATATTCTATAAATAATTTATTAAATTCCATAAATAATTTATTATATCACAACACATACAGTTATTAATAAATGTCGAAGCATAAATTCTTTATTGACAGTTATAAATATTATAATTTATGAATAAAATAATTAATTTATATCACGGATGTAGGTAGTAAATAAGTGATTTATAGCGCTTTTGTCATGTATATTAACATTACACGGTTTATTAGTTCTTGTAAGTGCTGACCGCTTCCGCATACGACACCAGAAGTGATATAAAAAAATAAGGATATTCTCGTAGTTACAATTGTGTGGCCCTTATGGGGATGAATTAAGAAAACGGAGTTTCAAAATACAGTCTTGTATTTATTATATACCTTCACAATTTATGCAATCATCGTTTACTATACTTGTACTGACTGATTGCCTTGTTGGTCTAGTGGTTAGCGTACGCGGCTGCTGATCGAGAGGTCTCGGGTTCAATTTAAGGGTCGGACCAAATATCTGTGTGATCCACAAATATTTGTTTCGGAGTCTGAGTGTTTCTTGTGTATAATATGTATGTATTTACAAAAAAAAAGTATGTTTATGTATTTACATCAGTTGTTTAGTACCCATAATATAAGCTCTGCTTAGTTTGGGACTAGATGACTCATCGAACTACATAATAACAATTATCGTTATTCATCACGTAGTCATCATCAGTAGTTACTTATAGAATATCTTTTATTTATTGAAGCTTCTAATTCTCCTGCCTTTGAACTGGTCGTTTAGTATCTCCTGTTCAATGGGGGAACAAAAGTAATGCTTACACACTAATTACCCAGATATCAAAACATTATTTAAACTTTAAACTTTAATTAAACTTATTGCACATATTGTGCAAAGGCGGACTTAATGCCATGAAGCATTTATTATAATTCCTTTTACTACCTTTTGTAAAGGTATGCACCAGTCAGTCACTATTACTGAATTTTATTTTACGAACTAAGTAATTATTATAATCTCGAAATAAAAAACATAAACAGGGTTGATTCAACTGTTAATGATATTGCAAGGCAAAATTTATAACTTACCATCTGAGTACCATGGTGTTCCCCACAATTAATGTTGTATATCGCGAGTAACTAGATTTATTTGCATAGATTAGTAATAGAAATACGTTTTCTTTGTTATTGTAAGAATAATTATCAGCTCAAAGTTAATTATACATATTATAAATTATATGATAAATTGTAAACGTGAGACGTGCCAATAGAACAGAGGGCTTAAGCGTATCATTGTAATAAAATGCTAATGAATGTGACATTATAACCGAGACAGGTTATTATTGTAGCTAGAACAGTGAATGGCATAGGGTCAAATGCTGTATTAAGAGCTATGTCGACAACGTGTACATTATTTCTAAAAAATTACACAATTTCCTAAACAGAAATACGTTTCTTTTTGTAACACAAATGAAAAAATGTATTAGGAAAAGTAAACATTTGGTAATATTTAGGCATTTTCTTGATCCCTAGTGCTAATTACTATAAGTAACACAACTACTACTAATATTTTATTTCAATAAGAAATTAAAATTATGTTTATTAATATTAGATTGAGTTTATAAATAATTGCATAACTGTTCACAATAATAATAAATAAATAATAAAAAATAAAAAAAAATCACTTTTTCAATGATAAGTATGAAGGTATTATATTTTATATTCAAAGTAGACAAAAAAAGCGAACAATTTTCACTATCACATGCATGTGTATTACAGATGTAATTTTTTGCTGGTTTGTATTTGACACCCTATTAAGTAGTCGTTAACAGGTGCAATGACCCTATTTATTATTTATTAAACATCTTTATTTGTCATTATACAAAAAAAAGAATTGATTGATTGGTTGTTTACTGCAATAATTTGTTATGAAACACGTAATTAATAAATATTTGCAGATTACAACTCGTAAATGATATTACAAATGTGTTAAGTGCAATACTAATAACAAATAGAACACTTGTTACCTACTTTATAAATCTACAACCACATTAAATTTTATCTAAAGCAGTTATTTTGCACCCCGATCCACAGAAGTAAAGACAAAGTTAATGCTAATGCTCACAGCAAGCTAATATTACCACCAAGGCTTCGGCAATAAAAAACGTATATCCATAAAATAAATACCAACATCCACTCTCATGTCGCACGGTGGCTAACATTGATTTATAACGAATATTCATTTCAACAGGCTGGCTGTCAGATTCCGCACGATTACAGTCCAGATTTATGTCGCGATGTCGCGTCTGCCCGTGTGGGAGCACGTAAAGGTGTGTCTTGACGAGAGATGCGGCAAGCCGTGAATGAATGCACTAATAAACATTTAATCTAGTTTATTACTAGATGTCGACGATATATATAATCTAATTAAGAGCGGGCTTACGATTGAATGACTGTGATTATGTTGAAAATTCGCACAGTTTATGTAGCAGACAGAGGACTTCATATAGCTTATAGTACCAAGTAAAATAATACCAAGTGTGCATCAGTAACGTACATGTAGTTTAAAAAAAACTATCAATTTCATAAATCTATTTTGTATATACCTATATTTTTAAATATAGTGTCAGTTGAAGTTGGAAGTCACCGCTTTGAAGTGATAGAAATTTACACGAGATCTAAATGGTTCGGGTCTTCTTTCCCGTGCTGAGTAGTTAAAAATTTGAACGTACCAGGGGGCATTAAAAAGTATTTCACTAGGCCGCCATACTGCCAGCATTCACAGTGAGTGTGGGAGCCCTCACTCTGGGATTCTACTTATGCTTTTTATCAGACACAGTAGTCAAATTGGCAGGCTATAAAAAAAATGACAGTCTTTAATAGTTCACTGCCGATCCTATGGCCAGACGAGGTGATCGTGTCAGTCCGACAGTTGATGTTGGGATGTTGTATATATGCTAATCGGCGCTAGAATTTCTCTATCGCGATTCAGGATTAGTAGTTACTCCGTATAGTTGAATCCGTGTTTCAACGTGGTTCGGTGTTCCTTCGGTAGATAGCGCTGTTGTATGCTTTCGCTTGCACTGTATGAGGAAGTCGCCACACGTACATATAACTAGGTCTCTTTCAATTCTTTCAAATTAAAAATAGTGAAATAAAAAGCGTGGCTGTCTGTAGAGGCTCTAATATCACTAATGCGGTACCGCCGACAGCATGATATAGTGCACCGGTTGCGTCAAGAAGTCCACACGTATAACATTTACCTCGCTTTGATCTCACATCGACAATAAATAACACACCTCACTAAAACTTATAAACACATTCCTGTCCAATTGCTAAGTTCCATTTGTCATTTCTGTTTTTAATGTAATTTAATTTTCTTTAATATTAAATTTTTGCGTTACACCAAACACTAAAACCAAAGTGGAGCTGGGCCGGCCATGTAGCGAGAAGCGATGACCAGCGATGAACTCTCAAGAGCACAAAATGACCAGCCCACAAGGAAAAAGAAAGGAAAAAGAAATGGATGAATCTAGCGCAGAAACGGGAGAACTGGAAGAAATTGGAGAGGCCTATACCCTATTAAGGGATTTCTATAATACAAAATAAAATACATACTAACATTAAATTTATTTAGCTTTAAATTACTACCATTTTTTACATTACATTTACATACATTTAAGAATTTATAAAACATATAAAACATATTGTATTACATACTTATAAGGTTTATGGGAAATAAAAAGGCTTTATTGTTATTATTAATATTAAATTTAAACAGAAATAAAAATTATACCTGTTACTTAAATCACAATACTAATGTCTGAAATGTTAAAAATATGTATTTAATAATGCCATTTGATAATGTATTAAGGGTCAGTAAGAGAGATTTTATGAAGGAGAATAGGGGAATAAAACGCACGTAATATCTAACTGCTCAGTTAGGTATTACGTGCGTGACCAAATCACTGATATAAAAATATCATATTATACTGTAGAAAGTTGAAAATAATAATTGAAAGTGGTTGGGGCTTCAGTGTTATAATGAGCAGTGTTTATATTATTGTGATAGCACTCGAATGGTATGGACAACTGGAACAGTACTTGAAGTAAATAATACCTAGATGTCCGAAGTGTCTTTTGGGGTAAAATGATGATGATGATAAATGGAAAAAATAATAATTTAAATAGATAATGTAAGTATTTCTTCAGAAGGACAGGATCGCATATTTGTAACTCAGGCCGATTATTGTACTAGTACATGTAGTGTACAGATCGGTACTGTAGTATCGATCCTAATACTAGGCTGTGACCGTAGTCAGTGCAATCTGGTCAGGTCATTTGATCATTTTAACATTATTATAAAATGAATGAAAACTTTAAATAAGCCCTGGTCTGGCCAGCATGGTAAACGGTAGCCGAAATCTCCTTCAGATGCAGAGGCTTATGTCCACCAGCAGATTATTGAATGCTGGTTATGTGATATTATAATAATATAGGTATACAACTAACTATATTTTAGTTTTCAATAATTATTACCACCTATAGTAGGTATACTTATTAATATATTTAAAGACTGACTTAAAATTCTTCAATTTTATCAAGTCTAAAATAATTATGTATCATCTTATCCAACAATAATTAACATATATTTGTTTACTAAATGTTTTACAGCATGTAGATTATTAAAACCGGAGATATAAGTCAATAAATTATTATAATGCTTAAAGGTGTCGATCTAGCTAACTACACAATAATTTATACTTATCTACAATCTTAACGGCATGCACGCCAACAAACAACTTTGTTGCAACTTGTGCAAACTTTATCGGTTAACATTTGACATTATGGTTTTTCTGTTACATGTATGATATATATTTATTACTTGCTTGTAGGACTGGGACAAAATACCGATTATGAAAATTATAAATTACATTACATAAAATATTTTCATTGTACCGTAATTCCATCCTTGAAATAAGTTTATCAAAGTTCTTTTTAGGGTTCCGAAGTTTATGACTCGGAACCCTTATAGATTCGTCATGTCCGTCCGTCCGTCCTCGACTTACCGTCCAAACGGTAAGTGCTAGAAAGATGAAACTTTGCATGAATATGTATTGTAAGTACGTCGACAAAGTGCTATAATAAAATTATGAAAAATATTTTTATTTGGGGTACCTCCCCTACACGTAAAGTGGGGATGATATTTTTTTCTTGCGGCTACCCCATCGTCTGAGGTATCATTGGATAGGTTTTTTAAAAACAATAAAAGGTTTCTAAGACGATTTTTTGATTTAGGTATCCGTTTGCGAGATATTCCACTTTAAAGGGCACTTTTTTGTAAAAACTAAAATCTGGAAAAATTCGTGATGGTTCATGTTCATGTCAATTCCTTCAATGTTCATTATATGGACCCATATAATGAACATTGAAGGAAAATTATAACGGATTAAATGACTTTGTTAGTTCAGGAGTTATAGAGGCTTAACTTGTAAAAGGCGCTCACTTGGCAAACATCATACAAAATTAACGCATTATTACGTAAACATAACAATTATCTATTGGATACGATTTTAAATCTATTATGGGTGACTGAGGAACCCTTTCTGTGCCTGGCCTGCCACGCACTTAGCCGATTTTAATTTTCATTATTTGGTGTCATACACTTGGATTCTCAGTCATCGGATCAAGAATGTTGCTATATCTATTAATACGTGAAGTACGTGCAATTTCGCAAAAATTTGGTCGAATTTGGACCACTCAGTGACTGCTAGTATTTATTTATACCCATATTATGCTACTCGAAACTATCTTCTTGAAACTTCAAACCTGTAAATATGACTTCCATAAATGAAACTTTCTTCAAAACATTTTTTCATACCTCTCCATGATTTGTCCCAAGTAAATACGTCATTTTTATAATTAATTACTTTTGTGAGACGAAATTCAAATAGAAACTTGTAGACAAGCAGCAAGCTGATAGTTTGATCTGGTCATAATACTGGCAGGAATTGTTGCAGTGTATTGCAGTCCAGTGTTTTAGAGTGTGGATACTGTCACACTTATATCGTTTAGAGTGAACACAACCTTTATATGAATGAAACCATTAAGAAGAATTCAGATTTATATCAATAAGATACAAGTAAAGATCATCCTGATTTTCTTTGATTATAGGATTGTAATTAACAATCGCGCGTCTAAGACAGTCTGTAGATGACTTTACTCTAAGAGCCATAGACTATTGTTGACAGAGTGATTTAGTACGATAGTTGCCGCTTCACAAGAGACAGTGTACCGTAATATGGACGATATTTATATCCGTAACATATTATACAATGTAATAGTTTTGACTGATGATAATGTTGTTTGACTACACCTGTTTTGTTCACGTTCATTAGCGGAGTTTGTTGAGTTGTCTCTTGTCGGTTTTGGTGTTTTTATTAATATAATTATTTGAAAAGAAAATAGCAAATAGATTTGCTTTATTTTGTTTATTTGTAAGAACATTCCATTTTATGTAGATATATGGATTATAATTATAATATGTTATATCTATATTCGTTGCTATGCAATTAAAATTTTTGATTTGTGTAACCATTAGCAGCCTCATTCATTTACCGCTAGATTACTAGACAGCTTTTTTACTCTCTCAATCAAATAAAGAAAATGTGTTTAAATATATTTGATTCGATTCCCAGGCCGGATCAGTGTGTTGTTGAATTCTTGTAAGATATTTTTAATTACAGTTCTTACTAGTGAAGTCTTACTATGCCTCGGAAAACATGTTAAGTAAACACTTAAACATCTATGGCAATCGTAATCTACTAAGAAGGCAGTGCTCCCAAACGGTCTATTTGAGGGCACTGACAACGGTTCAGTCTTTGAATTCAGTTTAGCCAGTCGCTCTGTAAAAATTCAAATATACTGATAAAATCAGTGATAGATATTATAGTAATATATTATATCGAATAAACGCTCGTATTATTCTTTTGTCGGGTTCAAAGCGTATCCTACTATGTAATATCCGTCCTAACTACAATCATTACAAATCAACACACATTCATTGACTCCACAATATGCTACAGAAC
Organism: Phragmatobia fuliginosa; assembly: GCA_932526445.1. Lineage (NCBI taxonomy): Eukaryota > Metazoa > Arthropoda > Insecta > Lepidoptera > Erebidae > Phragmatobia > Phragmatobia fuliginosa. The sequence continues at coordinate 1,226,172 of OW052065.1, forward strand.
ATCATCCTAACCCATTACAATTCAAACCGCATATAAACCATAATATGACCATATTAAAATGCTAATAAGACTTCATTACGTCTTCTGTATCTGTCGTAAAACTTAATTGCTTATTATAATGCTTGTCGGGATGAAAATTCAATGTATTAGCGGTGATGTAATATGTGGAACTAAATGTTGGCTAATATGAATATTAAGTATGTATTAGAATGGTATTTCTATGTTTATTTTATTTATACAGTGTTAAGGTTAATGATAGCTCTTTTAATTTGAAATTAATGTCCCAAAAATTCTCTTATGGAAGGCTCTTTCTTGGTAGGTAATAGAGCCATGCTGATTTCAGCACGAATGAGCCGATTCAACCGGGGAAGTACTACCCTCACACAAAAGAACATCCTAATAATGACAGCATTCTTGCTCTCGTATTTCGTTAGTAAGTCTGAGACCGGAGGCCCAATTATTCTGCTTCATTCTCCCGGCCTTCGGAAACCAGGAGAATGATGGAGAAACAACGTACCAGTCTGCCATGGTACGGTCACCATCCTCATTATCCTCATAATGAGGATGGTGACCCCTACTTTGGGATTCTACTCAGGCTTTCCATGAGGCAAAGTAGTCACTTTGGTAGGCTTAAATTTATAAAGAAAAAAAAAGTGATCTTTCTTTCTAGTGATTGTTCGTCAGCTCTAAACTTGGCATCTATACGTTAATAGGACTAAGTCTATTTCTGTCTAATGCTGAACGTAGGTCTTTCTGAAGACTGTCCACACCCATTCACTGTCAGTTATTTTTCCTAGATTTTCGGTTTATCGTGTCCCAGAGTGAAGGGTTCACTAACTAAACATTCTTAGTCACGATCTCACCTATATATTCCATATATATGTACTATAAGTCCGTTTGGAGACATGTCCGGCCTACTTCTCACACATCATCGTATTGATTCCAGCATGTTATTCTCATAACCGATGTTATCATCAGGAGACCATTTGTAAGGCCTCAAGTATTACACACAAAGCTTGATCAGTCTTCATTGCTTCATCAAATCACAAGCACTCATCAATCAAACCACATTTCACCACACACGTATCAATCACGATAACCTTGCTAAATGTGGGTGGAGTCCTATTGTTCTCGGCGGCACACATACATCGTATATTTAAAATGGTAGCATTAATCTTTGTGCCGACCATCAATTACCCGACCTTTGATGGATGGTGTAGTATGTTCATAATGTGAAATAGTGTCAGGTTCAAATCCGGATATGTGGTGTTAATAAATGTGTGCTGGATTGACATGTAGTATAAAAAGTGATTTATTCTAACATTTAGTGTTTGTTTTAGTACAATCGTATTTTAACCAAATAATTTTGTTAATAATACTTCGTCTTACATAGGCCACATGTGTCGAAGGATTGCATTTTTTTTATTTTCAGTAAAGATCCATCAGTTTCCAATTGATTCTAATTTTAAATTAATTAAAGTAAATTATATCTCAAAATAAGTAAATTCATTTCTTTACCCACACAAATCTTTCTCATGCGAATGTACAAGATATCGAGAGGACAGCCTCAGTTAACTTCGTGAGAGACTAAAATACATGTAAGTCTAATTGAGGAAAATCCTGAGTATCAAAAATATGGATTTTATTCGGACTTCAACTTAATAGGTTTTAAGTAAAACCATTTAGTAAAGATGCCAGTTTTTTTAATACTCTTTGTAATTCTACAATAGCATTAAGTAATATTATTAACATATTAGTATGCTGGACAGAATCACCTAAAGTCTAAAAGTCTATACATCTTATGACGTACGAATTAATAAATCGTATACCAACAGAAGACAAATCGCAAAATAATTATGAAATTAAATGTTCAACGCACCGTATTTATTCTAAATTCCCTCATTTAAATTCAAACATGGCAATGAAAATTTCAAACAAAGAAATTTGTATTCATTCACTGAGTTCTAATAAGCGCGTTATGAAAGTAATCATTCACTCGTTCCATTCATTCGAATGCACTCGTTCAGACATCGCTTGCATTTGAAATGTGATTATAATTAGTTCTTTGAAGAAGTAGATAGATTTATTCGAATGGGATATGCGTACTCGAATTACCAAATTATAATATTACTATCCTCACAACATCTATAATTTAAAATACACAATTTCTCATGACTTTTTAAACTAAAATACCTTACGGGACAGTACTACCTTCACTCAGAAGACCATCCTAATAATGTCAGCACTCTTGCTGTCGTATTTAATTGGTGAGTGTGTGACCGAAGGCCCAATCATTCTGCATCATTCTCATCATCATCATATTTTCGACTTTTAAGTTTAAAAGCATGTTTGTTTAGTTTTTTAAATCTATTTTTATATATTTTGCTTGATAAGAATTGTATTCCTATAAAGTTATTTGTCTTTAGGAACATGTGCGCACAAAATAGTACATAATAAAATCAAAATTTCTATTACTAAGTAAAGGTTTTATGCTATGGACCAAATGTTTGTGTGATCCACAAATATTTGTTTCGGAGTTTGGGTGTTTTCTATGTATAATATGTATGTATTTACAAAAAAAAAAAAAGTATGTTTATGTATTTATATCAGTTGTCTAGTTACCCATAATACAAGCTCTGCTTAGTTTGGGGACTAGATGGCGTTGTGTGTAATTGTCCAGAAATATTTATTTATTTATTTATTATTTATTTATACTTAGTCTCAACTTAGTAGCCTTTTCCAGGCATTGCATTTGGAAGGTAATATCCTATTCTGATAATGTGTAATGTGTGTCAATATTCTGTAATAAATAGTTAAGTAAAAAATAATAAAAAATAAAGAGCTAAATAAATCGGCGAGTGTTTAGTTTCGCGTAAATAAAGGCTAAAAGTGTTTAAAGCCTCTAAAAAAAGTTCCTTTAGTTTTTTTTGAGTTTACTCAAACTTACAAGATTAATGATCAAGCACCGCCCATTTCCGACTTGCACATGTCATGTTCTCGTATAACTTAAATATTTAAGTATAATTTACTTTTATTTCAAATTAGGTTTCTACTTTAACTTTTCACTTTTTAAAATAGTTTTTTTTAAGTAGAATGTGCAAATTATTTAATTTAGTACACCATGCAATAATATTAAATTGAGGGGTTGCGGTATAGTTTAGAAAGTTTATATGCATAATATTTCTGACTTTTTAAAAAGAAGTTGGCTCAATTGACAAGTACTCTTTTTATGGTATAGCAGATGAACAAGATATTAAGTTAGGTAATGTCAAGCGATTACTACCATGAACCATGGACGCCTACAACTTTAGGGTCACAGACGTGTTGCCAGCCTCCAAGAAAGAAGATTACTGTAATAATTACTACTCACAATTCTAAGACTCAAGCAAGTTACATAATTCATGACATTTCAATGAGTTATGAATCAAAACACGTCCACTAATTACGACCGCCATTTTGTTGATCCAACCCGCCATTTCTAATGGCCATGCATCAGTCATAAGCTCGTAAAACAGCACTTAGTCGGAACAGGCACGTAACGTTAACTATAGTGGCGATTACACATAAAGTTTTCAGTTAAAGCACTAACATTATGAAACAATTCATCGGTCCGACGGCCGCGGTACGGTGCAACTGTGGGCGGGTAGCGGAGCGATTTTGTAATAATATGTTGATTATCATATTACTCATTTTTTTAAATTATTCAGTGAATCAAGCTCGCGACCTTTCACGAACTACACAGGATAAAGAAACATTATATTGTTCATCGAATAGTTTTAGCTAATTAAAGGTTAACAATTGAGTTATAATGTATCGACTGTATGTAACTTCAGTATAATTCTGTAATGATATATTTTGTTTTTTTATTGTTTGTTTCTGTTACAACACACTTTATTTAATAAAGAGTACGTTTTTATTACGTTTATATAGAGCTCTCTTGACACATCAATAAAAACGACTAAAATACCTTTATCATTTTAAATTATTTTGTATCCGTTCGGGAATTAACACGATCACATTAATAGTTATAAAAATCGCCTGCCTGATCGTAATTTGTTAAAGTGATGTTGAACATCATCAATTTAATAAATTACTTACTACGCTTAATTGAATAAGCACTTGTAAAAATTAAATAAATTGTATTATGTGCTTTCAACCATAACCCATATAAGCCTCTAGGCAAAATGTTAATCCAACCTTTACGCATAATGAAATAAGTAATATGTTCGAATGGAAAAAAATATATACGGAATGTTGTTGATGTGCGATTATTTTTTTCATATGGACAATGTATTCAGTGTAGTGATGTGTAATTATATAAAAGTTCAATTTTTTGCCATGACATATTATAATAAAAACTGTTGATATATGTTTTTCAGTTTATACACATTACTTTCTATTGTGTAGATATACGGTCCAGTGTATTTTATGCACTATGGTTAATATATACCCTTTAATGGAGAAACTATGTACCTCTATAATACTTTTAAAGAAAGAGACTGCATTTGAGGTAAGATAACCTAGCATAGATAGTAAAACCAATCATTGTTTGTATGAGCTGAATAATCCAAATTCAAATTAAAGTATCACTTCACTACATATAAAATTAGGCAAGTATTTTAAAGCTAAGTTGGGAACAGATTCAATTACTAACTTGGTTGAGTTTAATTTTTGAGTTTAATTTGAGAGTAAATGGTGGAATTTTTCTAATTAAATACATATGAGTGTAATATACCAGTCATTTCAATTGCTAATCTTGTAAAATGCCATCTCTAACTATTGCCTTATTGCCTATATTAAGTGCCATGTTTCGCACTTTTTGGAAAGGTAAACTGATGCAACGCAAGTAAATTCTTTTGCATTAAACCAAGTCTGAGATTACTAGCAGACTAATTTGACTTTGAAAACTTGGTTAACGTAATCGAAAAATTGCAGTTTAAGTTGAAGATTGCTGTATGATACCAGTTGATAAATCATCGCTGAGAATAGAGCCCTACCTCACTCAAGCACCTAAGGCGTGCGAAGTAATTTCCTGCGCTCAATATTTCACAGTGCCCACACTGCGGCATAAATATGAATAATCGACAGCGTTCGCTTCGACAACACACATAAATTATGTGAAGCGAAAGCGATAGGCTGGATACGTTCATAGGGTAGCTATTATGGACACGATTTATAACTAAATGTATTTGTTTATAGCACAGCTTATCGAGTTTCAACGGGTAATTATTTTGTTCGAATCGAATAAAATAAATGTAAAAAGTAGTTACTGATTTGAATTATAGTTTTAATATTGAAATGTTTGATATTAAAATTTATTTATTCGATATTAAAGGTATAGTACTACCTAGTTTTTTTACTGGTTTATGCCTCTGACTTAGTAACTTTTCGCCATTTGGCAATTGGTACCTGGTCATTAAACTGACATGATCATATACATATGTATTAACTGACCAAACTAATAAGGTCTCAGACCTGTTGTCTCCTTAGCCAAGTTGAAATCGTTTTTCGATTTCTCATCATCATCATCATCATCAGCCTATCTCAGTCCACTGCTGGACATAGGCCTCTCCCATTGCACACCACTTTGATCGATTTTGTGCTTCTCGCATCCAGCTCCTGCCAGCCATCTTGCGCAAATCATCACTCCACCTGGCCTGTGGGCGTCCTACACTACGTTTGCCGAGACGCGGTCTCCACTCCAGAACTCTTCTACCCCAACGGTCATCAGTTCTGCGGCTAATATGGCCAGCCCACTGCCACTTCAGCTTGCTAATCCGGTGGGCTATGTCGATGACTTTGGTTCTCTGACGGATAACTTCATTCCTGATATGATCCCTCAGAGAAACGCCGAGCATAGCCCTTTCCATTGCACGCTGAGCAACTTTGAGCTTATGGACCAACCGCACCGTAAGTGTCCACGTTTCGGCTCCGTATGTCATGACAGGTAGGACGCACTGGTTAAAAACTTTCGTTTTTAGGCACTGTGGGATCGACGATGAGAAGACTCGACGTAACTTTCCAAATGCCGCCCAACCCAGCTGAATTCTTCTATTCACCTCGTCCTCGAGGTTATTCCTACCCAACTGCAATGTCTGCCCAAGGTAGACATATTTTTGAACAACCTCGAGAGCGGTACCGTGTATTGCAATCGGTTCCGGTAGTACATGTTGATTGAACATGACCTTGGTTTTATCCAAGTTCATCCGTAGGCCGATGCGCATAGAAGAATCAGCTAGGTCGTTCACCATCTGTTGCAGGTCCTGCAGTGTCTCTGCCATTATGACGATGTCGTCCGCAAATCGCAAGTGAGAGATGTATTCGCCATTGATGTTAATGCCACGTCCTTTCCAGTTCAGCGTCTTAAACATATCCTCCATTGCATTAGTGAACAATTTCGGAGAAATAATATCCCCTTGTCTCACTCCTCGATGCAATGGTATGGGCTTTGTTTGCTGGTTTTGTACTTGGACGGACATGGTGGCGTTATCGTAGAGACATCTCATCACTTGGATGTATCGCCAATCTACCTGGCAACGTTGCAGGGACTCCAGAACAGACCAGATTTCAACCGAGTCAAAGGCCTTCTCGTAGTCCACGAATGCTAGACACAGCGGCTGATTATACTCTTCGGTCTTCTGTATAATCTGCCGCACTGTGTGGATGTGGTCTACGGTGCCATACCCGCTCCGAAATCCGGCCTGCTCTGGTGGTTGAAATTCGTCGAGTCTTCGCGCAAGACGGTTCGTGATGACTCTTGAAAACAGCTTGTAAATGTGGCTTAGAAGGGAAATGGGTCGATAGTTCTTCAGCAAGGTCTTATCACCTTTTTTGAAGAACAGCACGACCAAACTTCTACTCCACATCTCCGGAGTTCTCCCTTCAAAGAGGGCAGTGTTGAAGAGCTTTTGGAGCTCCCTCAGTACGGGTTTACCTCCAGCTTTTAAGAGCTCTGATGTAATACCATCCTCTCCAGGGGCTTTTCCATTTTTAAGCTGTTTAAGAGCCATCTCGATTTCATCAGTGCTGACTTCCGGCAGGTCTTCGGTATAGTGGCGCCTTAATGCAGCTCTGGTGTCCTCATTTTCGGGATCAGGTCGCGAAGCATGCGAAGCGTATAACCGGCTATAGAAGTTTTCCACTTCCGAAAGGACCACCGGTTTTGAGGCAACAACTTCTCCACTTGTTGTGGTCAACTTCGTCAGTTGGCTTCTTCCCAGAGGTTGTACGAACACTTTTGACCCCCGATTCTGCTCGATTGCTCTCTTAATGGAGAGAGTATTGAAGCACCGGAGGTCGTGTCGTACGAGTTTACTAATTACTCTGTTCAGCCTCCTCTTTGCCGACGAAGTGACGGGTGGGTTTTCACGCCGTTCCCTCATCAACCTTAGAGTCTCCTCCGAAAGTTTCGACTTCTTGCCTTTACGTTGTAATTCGCAGAATCTCGCGCCTTCTTCCCTGAGGATTGCGACCACATTTTTGAGGTTCTGGTTTACGTCTGTTGTGGTTTCCACGGCAGCGAATCGGTTTTCCAAATTTAACTGGAACGTTTCAGATCCTACCATGGTCTGGAGCAGAGTAGGTCGGAGCCTGGCCTTCATCAAGCGGGCACGTTCAGCCTTAAAGTCGATATTCAGAGAGCCTCGGACAAGTCGGTGATCGCTTCCGGTATTAAACCTATTTAGCACTGAGACGTCTCTGAATATGTGCCTCTTGTTCGTCATGATGAAGTCAATCTCATTTTTAGTCATAGCGTCGGGGCTTTGCCACGTCCACCTCCGTTGGGGCTGTTTCTTAAAAAAAACGAATTCATCAAGAAGAGCCCCTCGCGTTCGAGGAAGTTAACGAGCATTTGCCCCCTATGATTCCTGACTCCAAGTCCATGGGATCCTACCACTGATTCGCTGCAAATCTGTACTCCCACTTTAGCGTTGAAGTCACCCATAACAACGTTGTAGTGGGTCTTAGTGGTAAAGTGGAGGGCCCTCGATATGTCGTCAAACATTTCCTCCATCTCGTCATCCGAGTGCGCCGAGGTCGGTGCGTACACTTGCACAACTTTGAGGCTATACCTCTCAGTGAGCTTGATGATGAGGTACGCTACCCTGTTCGACACACTGGAAATTTCTACAACGTTGTTGGATATTGACTTGTTTACCAGAAACCCCACGCCACCTTGGGATTGTTGGTCTCCCTCTCGGAAGTACATTAGATGGCCTGACTCGAGGGTTATAGTGTCCTCCCCCTCTCTTCGGACTTCACATAACCCGAGGATGTGCCACCTAATTTTCCCAAGTTCTACCTCTAGTTGTGCCAGATGCGAGTCTAGCCGTAGCGTGCGTCCGTTGTAAGTAGCCAGGGTCAGTCGGTTGTGGTGGCCTCCCGTAACCCGGAGATTCTTAGCACCCCCTGCCCCACCGTTACCGTGGTCGCCACCATAACCAGGAATAGTGGGGCTACCGGGAACTGGGGGCCGTGGCCTTAGTTGCATCTGCATGGGAGGATATACCCATAATCGCCACGCTGGGCAGGCGGGTTGGCGATCGCAGGGTACAGCTTATTTTACCGGTGATGCTGCTGCCCATCACCGGTCTTTGGTATTTAGCTGCACGTATTTGGATGGTTATACCGCCATCAGTCGGTCGCCAGAGCCTCGTTCGTTGATCAGCAGGACGTACCGCGTGCAGGTGAGGTTGGCTTGAGGGCAGAAGATGATGGTTTGCCTCCTTACATCCCTTTCGATTTCTACTCTATTCTATTTCTTTATTCTTTTGTTTCACTTGGTAATATTTTGTTTTGATGACGTGACTGAGTGAGTAATAGAGAAATTAATGAAATAAAATTAGCCAAGAAACAAGAGAATGACTGCCTTGTTGGTCTAGTGGCGAGCGTATGCGACTGCTGATCAAGAGGTCTCGGGTTCGATTCCCGGGTCGGACCAAATGTTTGTGTGATCCGCAAATATTTGTTTCGGAGTTTGGGTGTTTTCTATGTAGATATAATATGTATGTATTTACGAAATAGAAAGTTTGTTTATGTATTTATATCAGTTGTTTAGTTAGCCATAATACAAACTCTGTTTAGTTTGGGGACTAGATGGCATTGTGTGTAGAATGTCCGAAATATATATACATATATAAATAGATATATAAGAAATAGAATATAAAACAAAAAAGTTTGCAACTTGGATAGCGGTAAAGTTATATGCTTACAAAACACTGATTGCAACTAGCCGTGAATCAAAACTTTTCATTCGACTTTAAGCTTTTCTAATATAACTATGCGTCTATTAACCCGGAGGGGTCCAACATCTTATTGTCAACGATTTGTCAGTTGTCCTTGTCTAAGTTTTGATAGCCGTGTAATTTTGTGTCATTATTGTCAGTCCAGTGACACGCTTCCCTGCAATCAGCGGTCGTTAGCTGAGCGATTTATATCCTTAGCATTTGTCTGAATTACATAATTATATAGATGTATACCTACTAGAACTATTTAATGGGCTCCAAGAAGAGGGGAATTGCATTTCGCTGTTTTATATATTCTACTTCCAAGTAGTAGAGCTTAGGTATGAAGAATTTAGTTAATTCAAAAACATACATTTTGACTGCCATGTTGGTGTAATGGTTAGCGTATGCGGCTGCAGATCAAGAGGTCTCGGGTTCGATTCCCGGGTTCGGATCAAATATTATTTGTGTGATTCACAAATATTTGTTTCGAAGTCTGGGTGTTTTCTATATATAATATGTATGTTTTTACAAAAAAAAGTATGTTTATGTATTTATATCACTTGTCTAGTACCCATAACACAAGCTCTGCTTAGCTTGGGACTAGATGATGTTGTGTGTCAGATGTCCAAAATATTTATGCACTATTATTTATTATATTATTTATTATATTTATTAATAAACAAATGTAAGTATTGAAGTTGGGTTTCCTTTTTCAAGTTAATTATTTATAAATTGTAGGAATACAATATTTATTTACTAGACAATATCATACTATTATTAATAACTGCCTGGTGATGCTGTGGTCGTGTATGCGACTGCTCTGCTTGAGTTCTCAGGTTCAAATCCTGGGTTGGATTATGTTTGTATGACCTACAAAAAATTTGGGTGTTTTCTATGTTTAGAATGTTCGTATTGACATAAAAAGTATAAGCTCTGCTTAACTTGAAACTAGTTGGCGTTGTGTACTACATGTCCCAAAAAAATATTAAAACAAAATTGTCTTTTTGTTAACATATTTTTATAAACCTATAAATATGTACTGAATATGGTTCAGAGTACGTAAAATCGTACATGGACGAAACGATATTAAATTTACATAACCCATTGAAATATAAAATATTAAAATTACTTATAATTTTGAAAGAAAATCATAAATTACTTTACCATTTCTAGTGACAGACCATCAATCAATTCAAATATCAATAAGGAACATTTCAGTAGTGGGCATAATAAGACGCCCTGCGGCGCATGCGGCGCGTAAACACGTTGGTCACTTTAATGCTCCTAATAAATTATCATGGACAGCCGCAAGCTCGTGTTACCATTACATAAGTACTAATCCTGCTTGAAAGATTGTTCTGCTTTCAAAATAGAATACGAGAAGTTGTTTAATAAAACTTGATTTGTACTTTTTATTGAGTTGAGAGCTTCATTATTATTCGCGACTAGCACAGCCACGCGGTATTAACCGCGGTCGTTGGTGTACCGTAATCCTAATAATATTATAAACGCGAAAGTTTGTGAGTATGTATGTTTGTTGCTCTTTCACGCAAAAACTGCTGAACGGATTTGGATAAAACTTTATAGTAATATATAGCTTTTATCTCAAAATAACACATAGGCTACTATTTACTGCAACAGTCGAGATACACGGCGATAGGCGATTATAAAAATACATAAATCGTAGATGTCAAAATGTATCACTGTTTATCTCCTATCAGAACTTCATAGGTTGCTATACATAACACACTTGCATAGCAACCGTAATAATAGTTTGTAAATGGCTATTTTATCCCGAAAATACGCGGGTAACAGCGGGTTGCAGCTAGTGAGAACAATATAGTAGCCTAACAAAGTACATAAGGAGTACCTTATGTACTCATTAGTTATCTATCAGTGAGTCTCATCAAAATAGGCTGTTAATTTGAAATTAATTATAGAAACAAAAAACCCGCATTCTGAACAGCGATGAAATGAAAAGAGAAAAACATGTATTACAAGACAATATAAAATTGGTCTGACTAATGCATTGTTTTGTAAGCTTATTTAAATCTTTATAGTGCCGCATGCGGTGACAAAGTAATATGATAGAATAACCTTTGCCCGTAGATAACAAAGTATCATAATAGATTCAAGTGAAACTTGGAGTTAGAATCGCATGTTATTTGTGAATACTTTGAAGAAAAACAACGATATAGTTCAAATATTTGAATACGTTTATATAAACTCTTCTTCTTCCAAGCCCTATTCCCAATACTATTTGGGGTCGGCTACTAGTTCAACCGGTTTTACCTGAATATCAGTTTTTCCACGGAGCGACTAACATGAGACCTTCCCGGAAAACTGAAATTGAAATAACGATAAAAAATAAGGAGGTCAAATACCCTTTCTTTCTGTACTTACCAGTTGTCAATATAAACCAGTCAACGTACAAAACTTTTATTATGGCACCTAGTTGGCATGAGGGTATGATACTTAATAGATTGTCAATCGTCGCCAAATAGTTGGCACCTCACGGCGTCTCGTTGCGCCGGTTGTAAATGCCACACCGACATATCACAGTAATGAGATTAAGATATACGTCCTTTGTTTAAATAGATTTCATTAAAAGAGCTAACTACAATGCTATACTGGTACTGGATTGAGAGAATGGAGTGTAACCACCACTATCGTCGTAAGAAGCAGCTAAGAGAACAAATCGCTGGACAAAATCAATTACAAGAAACAATAACAATCCGTCTGGCCGGGGTGGTATAGTCTGCCAAAACCACCTGCGTTCAAAGAGGTATATGCCCAGTAATTGACTGTCAAAAGCTGTTGATGTGTAAAGTACTAAAGAAATTTATTTTGAAGTTGCACACCTGCGCTGCCGTCTATATACTGGAAAGGATAAGTTAGGAGGTATATAAAAGATTCTTCATATTTTGCTACTTATAATTATAATTACGCTTACAGCAAGCAGGTTTATTATACCATACTTCGAGAATTAGATGGAATACTTAGATTAATAAAAATACAATTTTTCACACAACGTTGTCTAGCTTCAAACAAAACAAAGCTAAGAAAGCTAGATTTCTTGTGTACTTTTGCTTATTAATTTTGCCACGAGGGTAGTGTTGTAGTTCACATATTAAAAATAACTTAGGATTCGATGACCTTACATACTAGGTGAAAAATTTGTTTTCTGTAGGGCAATACTCTTTTTACCTGACCACGGTGAAACCAATCGGAAATATTTCAAGAAGTTCATACACACATTGAAAAGATGTAGAGTGGCTTACAGAGTTTCTTATCAGATCAAATCTTCTTATAGATATTTTAACACGTCGGTATACACTTCTTCTTCAGAAGTTCTTCACCAGAAGAATGACTGTTGGAACCGAGCAACTAGAGCTATCAATATACCGTTTCAAAAGTGCCTGAAGGCTTCTACTTAATATTTTTGATTTCGATTTGATTTTTATTTAGAATATGTTGGTTTAGCCATCGTAGTATCCAAATTACTAAACTGATTTTAATGAATGAGGCGTCAATAGATTCATAAAAAATGTTAGCGTTATATAGGCTTCAAAAAATTTAACAAAATATATGGTATAGTGTTTGTTTAGTTCCTTTCAACCTGCAATAACTAAACACTGGCTCGACAATGCTCACGACACAACGTATTTTACTCTGCCCTTCACTACACCTCTCCGCGCCGTGCGCGTGTCGACAGTGACAGTTTGCCGGCAGTGTTGCTAGCCGTGGCACCCGAGACAGCGTATGTATGCTTGTTCGAGTAACTCGAATAATCGCATACACTACATCCCTTCCTTTTTGTATTTTTTCTTTGCATTACAATAAACGGCAAACTTAATAAATGTTAATAGGTTGACGGCATGAACAATCTTACAACTATGAATGAAACAGAAATCGATTATAGATGATGCTGCTACGATAATCATCTACTGTGCGTTTTTCCTCTATAGCATTCCACACTCTTTTTTTTTTTTTTTTTTCCGCATATTCCATATATGTGTATATTTATCGACTCGTTTCGTCACTTTTCGGCTTCCGCCGCTTTGGTAAGAAGTATTCGTCTAGTTCTTTTCCTACCAGTACGAATCCACAATAATCAGCCTATTCAAGCACCGAACCACTTCTTTCTATGGAAAGGCCTATGTCCAGCAGTGGACTGTTAAGGCTGTTGATGATGATGATGACGCACCGATTGTTGATATTAAGCGAATTGCAAGTGCACCGAAGCTGCGAAGCGTGGAAGTCACTTTCCAAGTTATTATAATAATAATAATAAATATTTCGGACATCTGACACACAACATCATCCAGTCCCAAGCCAAGCAGAGCTTGTGTTATGGGTACTAGACAACTGATATAAATACATAAACATACTTTTTTTTTTTTGTAAATACATACATATTATACATAGAAAACACCCAGACTCCGAAACAAATATTTGTGAATCACACAAACAATATTTGGTCCGACCCGGGAATCGAACCCGAGACCTCTTGATCAGCAGCCGCATACGCTAACCACTAGACCAACGAGGCAGTATTAATTAGAAGCAAACCGCCAGCTTAATGAAAGTAACTCTAAAATTTCGAAGAAATCCATCAACTGCATACCAAGTACCAAAGGGTTCCAATGTACTCAAATAGTTCAAATGCTTCACCCAAAGACGAGACTAACTTCCATTTCGGAAAGTAGGCGCAAAGCCCTCTTAATAAATACTCACTAGAGTACACACATAGCCCATCCCCTGGAAGGGCAGTGGCTAGAAACAGACTTATGAAGCACATCTCGAATTTCGAAATGACTTAAATCCGGTGCGCAAGAAACTACTTATTATAATAGGTCTTTACCTATAAAATTCGAGTACCAACTTATTAGCACCCTGGTACAAGCTGCGCGTAACAACAGGACGTTTACGGAGCGCGAATGCTGCAACCGAACACACACCACCCTGTACAGGTTTCCTCGCCTCCGCTTCCGAAACTTGAACTTGATAAATGAAACCAACGCCCGCCTAAAAGCCTCGGCTGACAATGACGAATCGGAGGACAGCGAAAACCGCCAAAACCCTATTCACTAGCAATCAGCAGTAGCACTCGATTGAGCATCAAAACCAGATTGATCTCTCCACGCGTACTTTGATCACCACCGTGGAGAGCAGCCCATACCTTTCCTCTCAACTCATAAGCAACTCCACGCCAAGGGAGAGTGTCAGATAGATACCTATAACTCAATCTTAAGTTACAATATTTTAACAATCTTAAACCCTTTTTTTTTTAGTGTGCTGTGCTGTAAAGTTAGATACTTTACGGTAAGGTGACTGAAACACGAAGCTCAGATCGACTTCAAAAGAGTGGTGTAATATTTTGATTTCACTCTTACACTTTAGAATAATAATATTTTAGTTTTATATAGTCTTAGTGATAAACCTTATTCATATACAATATAATATGAGAATATAACACTATGACTGCCGCTACTAAATGCCGGTACTGGGATGGGTCACGCCCAATGCAGTGAACGTTGGAGTGAGACACGTCGTACGTAGTGAATAAGTTTATTGTACGTAATTTAACTTCCAAAACAAAAGCTTCAAAATAAGATGCAAAACCATAGACAACATGTAACCAAGGTTCTTATCCTGTAAATTCCAACGATTTTGACAAAGTTTAGAAACCACCATGACAATTTATATTCCTCTTAAAAGGTATTCCAACCTTTTCTTTTTAACAAATAGTGCTTTACGCCAGACGTCTAATAGATGACTTAACCAACAACAGATGTACACTTCTTGTACCTATACAGACAGTCTTCAATGGCAAACTTACACATAACTCAATAACACAATCTGCCTCCTCTCAGACTCTATGAAACCTCGCCAATGTCACTGGTATTATTTCCGAGCCAGGCATCGTGACCGCACATTGCTGCATTGATATATCGACATATCGAACCCTATACTGAGCATTATAGAAGTGCTCCTGAATCATCAAGCACTCCTTCGCAAATGGGATAATCCCACACACTAGAAACGGTTATAATTCTCTTAATAAATGGTATACACAACTTTTTACTACGGGCGCTATCCGTGTAAAGTTTTCATTTATCATACATCATTTCATTTTACATACATAAAACTACGTCGCTTTACCTCATGTACTTATTGACATCACCTGTACTTTACGTTACTAAGTTCTTACGGTGTTACCTGCATCCGGACTACCAGGCATCATCTGGTAACCTCACAGTTTGAGTTATGTACCACTTTACATTAGAACTTACGCAACAGGCGTCACCTGTTATTAAGATGATAGAGGCGTCACCTGTTATTAGGATGATATAGGCGTCATCCAATGCTTCCACAGCGTGGACTGTTCTCAATTTAATGAGAGGTGTCAACCAGTTCCAATTTAATGGAGACATTCATTTGAAATGTCCGACTGTTATCAATTTAATGAAGGTTGTCAACCAATTTCTAATCTAATGGAAGTGCTCATTTGAACTAGGTATAATACATTTCCCAATTTAATGGAGGTTGTCAACCAATTCCAATTTAATGGAGACATTCATTTGAAATGTCCGACTGTTATCAATTTAATGAAGGTTGTCAACCATTTTCCAATCTAATGGAGGTGCTCATTTGAACCATAATACATTTCCCAATTTAATGGAGGTTGTCAACCAATTCCAATTTAATGGAGACATTCATTTGAAATGTCCGACTGTTATCAATTTAATGAAGGTTGTCAACCATTTTCCAATCTAATGGAGGTGCTCATTTGAACCATAATACATTTCCCAATTTAATGGAGGTTGTGAACCAATTCCAATTTAATGGAGATTGTCAACCAATTGTCACACATTTCCAACAACAAATCAATGAAAATGATTTTCGTTAATTTGTTCACCGTTCTCAGTGTAGAATATCACACCGACCGGGTGGACCATTATATAATTAGTTAAACCGATTATCCTGATCCTCTCAGGTAACATATATTTAAATGTGCTTAATATACCTTTTACTATTTAATGCCATTTCTTTAAATATTAATTGAATGTGTTGCAATGTCATTAGAATAAATGTTTTCATTATTTTTCTTTCTATGACATGATTCGTTCAGTTGACCATGATATGATGCAAATGTCTATTAATCCATGTAGGTATTGATTCTTTCATTCCCTCAATACATTATAAACGCTTTAAATGTAATTGTTTACAAACGCCATAAAACTATTCGAACTTAACTGCACGCAAATTGTTTTGTTTTTAACTATTTTTAATTTAAGTTTACAATTATAAACAAAATTACAGACATGAGCTTCAGCCACAAATTATTATTATTGTATATTGCGTCAAAATACATAATGTCAAATGCAAAGAAATTTATATTATAAAAATACTTTTTATAACCAAATTTCATATATACTCGCAAATATTTTAAGCTTTACAATAACACTAGAGAGTCTAATTTACTGTGTATCATCACTGTATTTCTTAGAGTGCGCATGTTATCTCTTTTTATTTCACAATATCCTGTATCTATTGTCTCATACTACATCTACACATCTGATCTGTTAGTTTTAATCATTTCATGTGACTAAAATCAATCTCAATGTAGAGAGTTAAAGATGTATTTTCAAATCCAAAGATTTAAAGAGTGATTTCGCATTTTGAAAGATTATACATCTTTTAAATCAATCACTCCTGTGTTACACATCTCTGGTTTACATACGTCTATGACAACAAGGTCTAATGTACACAAATATCTGTAAAAGATTCACAGAAACATAACATTAATCAACAATTCACATCTACCCTCCCAATCGCAAATATCTAAGACAATGCGAGATCAGTTTACTCTTCTCGAACATAACCATTTGTTTAGCCTAATGCAACTCCACGGTTTGTATGCATTATATATATATTCTGTTATTATTAAGTTACCATCTACTTACCAACCTTAGAACATTATAACTATATCTTATTATTATCATGTTATTTATTGTATATAATATATGGAACTTCAAGTTATTTATTCTAAATGGCATATGTACAAAAATAATACTATCTAGGGAGGCACTTTGAAAACAAATAATAATGTCTGTCCGTCAATATGTGAATTTGCTTACACATATTGTATACCTTTAAAGGGAAGCAACTATCACTAAGTAATCTTCATTCAATAACACAGTCTAACAATATAATTTGTTTATACTGTTAAAATATTTTCTATTTCTATTATAGAAATTTAAATGAACTTAACCTATACAATGCAATTTACTAACAGCAAGATGATGCCTGTCCACCACATTATTTTACAGCAGTAATACTATAAGTTGTGGTTAGTTGCAAAAGTTCTATCTTCAAACTATCTTTTAACTGATATGTATTATCAAAGGAATCACTTCTAGGTGCCATTATCCACCTTTTTTTTTTTTTTTTTTTTTTTTTTTTCCTCGACACAGTGAGCTATGTTTAATAATTATTTTTAAAATTCTTTTTCTTTGCATACTGAGGTAAATGTCCGTGCAAATGCCATACACAACATTTCTCTATAATACATGTGTCACAAGGTTAATAGAAGAATAAGACATGAATACTGCCATGTAGCAGGTAGTTAAAACATATATGTAACTTGTAAAATAAAATAATTATACCTTTAATATCTCTTTTCTATTATTTTTAAATAGTATCACTTTGTCAATGAACTATTCTTATTTATAGCGCTTTCTCTTTGAGTATTAGGGTATGTATAAATCATTGTAGATAAAACATGTCCCTCAAAACCTCACTGAGAAGGTTAATTGACAGTTTTGTCTTTCTTCAGTCTTATTTAACAGATTTCTATTATTCTATTATTTTAGCTGGAAGTGTAATATTGACAACATATTGCTCCTGCAGTCCCAAGTTTTTACTCTGTTTACTTTATAGGCCGGGTGAAAATAAGCGGATTGGTATAAAAAGCTTATTAGTCACCTGGTACATCGCGTTTTATCGAATTTAAGTTAGGAACGATCAAATGTGTTGTAATATTAGTGTTTATGTTGCAATAATACGGAAAATGCTTTTGATTTCAAAATGAAGGTATAGCCTTGGTTTGTAATCAAACGACTGTGCTAAAGGTTTATTGACAAATCTTAGGTACCTTTTTTACCTCGTCGCCACTTATAGTGTTTGTTTAGTTCCTTTCAACCTGCAATAACTAAACACTGGCTCGACAATGCTCACGACACAACGTATTTTACTCTGCCCTTCACTACACCTCTCCGCGCCGTGCGCGTGTCGACAGTGACAGTTTGCCGGCAGTGTTGCTAGCCGTGGCACCCGAGACAGCGTATGTATGCTTGTTCGAGTAACTCGAATAATCGCATACACTACATATGGGTATTCGGTTTATGGTTGCTCGAATAAAAATGTTCATTATTTGAACACGTAAAAGGAAAACAAACAACCACATTTCCATTATAGTAGAGATTATAAAGGATCACATATAATCTTGTCTTGTTGACTAGTCTAATAAATAAAACAATAACAAACAAGATATATCAAGTATCATTTAATCATTTCAATAAATGAACACGATCATTCAGAGCGGTAATTCTAAGTAAGCACTAATATAAATAATATTTCGTGTGGTGACGGATTAAGAATACAAAGTGTCACCACCGTAACATCACTGCCAAGAGAAGGAAAACTTGAAACCAACCCTATACCAACCCGTCTGGCCAGCGTGGTATAGCAGGCCAAAACCTCCTTCTAAGAAGAGGCCTATGTCCAGCAGTGGACTGTTAAAGGCTGTTCATGATGATCATCATTGCACTGATGCACCGATTTCAATAAACTTTGTACTTAAGAAAGAACAAAGGTCACAATTACCAACATACACATATGAATGGATATTACACACATCAAAAGTGTCTAGGGATCAAGCATTTTTATGCGGATTTCTTGAGATTGAGATGTGGCTTTGTAATAAATTTATGATTTTATAAATTTATATGGATCCTTTTTGGTGCATTTCATAATTTGAATCAGGAACTGTCAATCAAATTCGAGTAAAAGATGAAAATCAGCTGCCAATATTTTCCCTATAAAAACATACAACGCATTGAATAAATTATTAGTGCTACTGTTTCCCTACTACTGATTAAAACCAACGTTATTATGGAGCGGCGACGTCATTTAAGCAGGGAAGAAATGCTCAGAGCCGTGGGAATGATAGAAGCTGGTTCCCGGCAACGTACTGTGGCTTTAGCTCTGAATACAAGTCAGAGTGTTATCAGTCGACTTTGGACACGTTACCGAAGCACTGGTACCGTGGCTGAGCGCCATGGAGGACGGTATCGCTGCACCACACGGAGACAAGACCGATACATTCAAATCTTAACTCGAAGAGCTCCAACAATAACCGCCATGATGTTAGCCGTGAGGCTTCATCACTCTTCAGGGAACTTAATTAGCGACCAAACAGTCAGAAACCGCTTGCATGAAGTGAACCTTCATTCCCGAAGACCGCTACGGGTACCACCTATAGCAATGCACAATCGTAGGATTCGATATCAATGGGCTCTTGAACACAGAAATTGGGCAGAAGAACAATGGCGTTTCGTGTGCTTTTCTGATGAGTCTCGTTTTGGTATGAGACCGGATACAAGACGTATACGACACTGGAGAACCCCTGGACGCCAACAGCGATTAAAATCCTGCCAGGAAGTCCATCCTTATAGTGGTGGAACCATCATGGTATGGGCGGGTATTTGGATCGGCGGAAGAACTGAGTTGATTTGGATCAGAGGCAACCTCAACGCTCAAATTTATGCTGAGACGATTGTATCAGACGTCATCGTTCCTCTACAAGTGCAAATCGGTCCCTTATTTCAGTTAATGCATGATAATGCACGACCGCACACCGCAAGAGTTGTAAGACAGACTCTCGCCGCAGCTAACATCAATGTCCTGCCCTGGCCTGCTCAGTCGCCAGACTTGAACCCGATTGAGCATGCATGGGATATGCTACAGAGAAGAGCTCTGCCGAATATGGAGGGTATCCAGTCGCAAGAAGACCTTTTTTTGTTGTTGCAACGAACATGGGCGGCCATTCCACAGCGTGATTTGGATGAACTCATTTTGAGTATGCCAAACCGATGTTCTTGTGTTGTTAGTGTTCGCGGTAGAAACACGGATTATTAATTGTTTAAGTTACCTAATAAAATTTTAAAGAAAACTGTTATTTCAGTCTTTTTTTCGAACTTTAATGTTAGTGGTTCAAATGTCAAAAATCCCTTTATTAGGAAAATGGCAAATTTCTTTACTAATGCAAAGGTGACTTGGTTTATCGTTACTGTGACAAACGAAAACACTTTATTTGATGAATCCTTAAAGAAATTTTTAATTAATATCAATCAGGAGAAAAGTTATTGCAAAAATATATGTTGATCCCTAGACACTTTTGATGTGTGTATTTACTTATATGGTGATGATGCTGTACATTTGTTTGGAAGTGTGTCCATCTGTCAATAGTAGTCTGGTCACCGTGGCGCGGTCCTAGCCTGGCTTGGGATCAGACGACTATGTTTCAAATGTTTAAGAATATTATAAAACACTATCGTCTGCCCGCGGCTCCGCCCGCGAGTAGGTCCGTCATGGCGGTAAATAGTAGCCTATGTGTTATTTTGATATGTAAGATATATTATTGTGAAGTTTCATCAAAATCCTTTCAGTAGTTTATGCATGATAGAGTAACAAACATACATACAAACTCACAAACTTTCGCGTTTATAATATTAGTAGGATTGTTATCATTAATTACGATATTTGTATCATTATTGTTGTAATGGCTCGTCACACGTGTTAAGTAAGTGTAGTGAGCAGTTGTTTAAAATAAATACACGCTGGTGGAGCCGCCGACAAAATTTTTACAAAAACCGATACAGGCGCATCTAATCATTCAATATTCAATCTTGTAGATGACTTACTGTTTCTGTGTTCACACAAGGATTCATTACGAGGAGTGGTATATCCATCATCCTGTCAAGGTCTCGTTCCCGTGTGACTTGGGAACCATTAGAGTATTTATTTCGTGGTAGCTTTAATTGCTCAGAGTCCTTGAAAAAGTACTGATCTTTTAATGAGTCATGGTTTCAGGTTTACTCAATTCCAGGTAATTGGCAACAAACTGCGCAAATGATATAATATGTTATGAGTTTCGTGATTCAGAAGTCACGTTAAGAAATCGATCCCTGTTGTTATCATAAGATAACAGTCGTGAAGCTTATTTAAGGGCCTTCGGGTGGTTTAAAAACATCCAACGGCAAGATTACGTAGCCACAACGTGTCTTGCCTGTCCCCAACCCGTACTCGGCCAGGGTTGGGACGTATGGCCTTACCTCTCTCCTGAGAGGAGACACCAGCCCAGAAGTGGGACATTATGTGTTGTTGATGATTGTAGATTTAGATTGTCTATTTAATAGTAGTATTTAATATGTCCGTCTAATGACGACTTAAGAATACAAAGTGTCACCACCCCTATTCATTCCATGGGTGTCGTAAGAGGCGACTAAAGAAAAAAAATAAGCAGCTAACATCACTGCCAAGAGAAGGAAAACTTGAAACAAACCCTTTACCAACCCGTCTGGCCAGCGTGGTATAGTAGGCCAATACCTCCTTTCAAAGGAAGGTCTATGTCCAGCAGTGCACTGTTGAAGGCTGTTGATGATGATGATGATGATTTATTATAGTGAGACTTTAATAATATTAAAATGACTTTCAAAGACCTTTGGAATTGATAAATTGGCATTTAAATTTATTAATCTTATCACTGATTTTATTATTCTATGTCTACGTTCCTGTCTACAAATGGTCATCGTCTTTATTACTTCTTCGTCACTCTATAAAATAACTAGCTTTTTCCCGCAGCTGCGCCCACATGTATTTCTGATATGCTGGTAGCTGTTTTTCGGTTATGTAGTCTACTATGCGTCGCTGAACAGACAGCTAAACAAATAATTTTACTCATGACGTAGTATTCATTTTGGATGGGTATCAACATTGAATAAAGAATGTTAATTACTGATCCAAGCTCATTCATTACAATATAATCACTTAATTGGATTTAAGACCTATTTGTAGGTTTACTGCACGGTTGGTCTAGTGGTTTAAGCAGACTCCAAACCGCTTTCTACTTCGCATAGTGTCGTGGGTTTGAATACCACGTGGTGAAACACTTTGTGTGATTCACAAACTATTGCTCTGGATCTGGCTCTTTTTATCCTTTTTTTAGTTATTTATAGTACCAATGCGGGAGGGAGTTGTCTTTAAAAATATCATATCTGCTAACTTTTTTACTTTTGGGTTAGTTGTAACCTTTACGTATAACCTTTTTTAACAAAATTGGATTAAAATTAAGCTTTATCTAATCTGAACAGCAATTTGTTTAATAAGCTTTTTTAAGACATTTATTTAAATTCTATTGAATTAAAATAGACTGATAAATATTGAATAGAACACTAAGGTTGGTACCATTATAGAAATAGTCAGAATAAACTAGACATCTTATCAGCTTTACAATCAGCGAATCGATATATCTGCCATTAATTAAACTAAACGAAATGTAAATTAAGAGATTATGCATCTGAGAGCAAATTTAGATAAAACTTGTGTCGATCTTACGTGTTCGATACATCGATGTATTATCCATACTAATATTATAAATGCGAAAGTAACTCTGTCTGTCTGTCTGTCTGTTACGCTTTCACGCCTAAACCACTGAACCGATTTTGATGTAGTTTGGTATGAAGATAGAACTGAACTTGGGAAAGGACATAGGCTACTTTTTACTACAATAATCGAGATACAAAGGCCAAAGCTAGGTGATTATAAAAATACATAAATCGTAGGCATCAAAATCTATCACTGTTTATCTCCTGTCAAAACTTCACAGGTTGCTAGGCATAACACAATTGCATGGCAACCATAATGATAGTTTGACAATGACATATAGAGTAGTTCAGGGTAGATAATTTTTGAAAACAAATAAAATTATAGTAGGATGAAACCTATTGGAAAAGGAGGAGACTATTATAAAAATAAAAGGAAAAATAATTTACTGGGGATCTGAGGTCGGGAAGGGGTAGGGGGGGAGGTTTTCGGGTCCTTTAAGCGGGGCGTGAAAAAGCATCTCACTAAGCCGCCATAGTGTGGGCCGCCATACATTATTGTCTGTATTCGCAGCAAGTGTAGTAGCCCCGACTCTTGGATTCTGCTAATGCTTACCATCAGGCAGGTTAGAGTCACTTTGGATGGCTAAATATATAAAACAAAGGATAAAGAACGGTTTATCTCGATTTCCGGCAAAACTACAAGTCCTATGGAAAAAAGTTAAATGGCAAAGTTGTAGGTAATCAAAAGATCTACAATTTTTAGGTTCCCAAAGTTTATGACTTCGAACCCGTATCGTCCGTCCGTCCGTCCTCCTTACCGTCAAATCGGTAAGTGCTAGAAAGATGAAACTTTGCATGAATATGTATTGTAATTACGTCGATAAAGCGTTACAATAAAATTATGAAAAATATTTTTATTTAGAGTACCTCCCATACACGTAAAGTGGGGATGTTTTTTTTCTCGCAGCTACCCCATCATCTGGGGTATCATTTTAAAGGTCTTTTAAAAACATTAAAAGGTTGTTAAGACGACCTTTAAACCCATTTTTTGATTTAGGTATCCGTTTGCGAGAAATTCCACTTTAAAGGCCAATTTTTTTGTAAAAACAGGGCGTCCCCCCCTCTAAAAGTTAAACGGCCGGCTCAAAAAATCTGGAAAAATTCGTGATAGTGGTCCATATAATAACTTTAAATGAAAACTATAACGAATTAGATGACTTTGTTGGTTCAGGAGTTATAGAGGCTTAACTTCTACAATGTGCTTACTTGGAAAAGTCATACAAAATTAACGCATTAATACGTAAACATAACAATTATCCATTGGATACAATTTCTAATCCACGTACCATTATGGGTGACTGAGGAACCCTTTCCTGTGCGTGGCCTGACACGCACTTGGCCGATTTTTACCTCAAATTATATGTGAAAAATTCAAAAAACCAAGTTTTTGGTTTTTTTTTATCTTTTACAAATAAAATTATTTTTAAACGAAATTTAGTGAAAACATACCTTTTATGCCTCGAATACACTATAATTTATTTGATTTGAAATATTTATTTTTTCACCCTATTTTGACTTATTACCGAAAGTTCACCCGTCAAAATATCTACTTTTTTCAAAAAATTTGGGTGTTTTCTGTTTGATGAAATCTCTACTTTCCGATGGTGTAATCCCTACTTATATTATAAATGCGAAAGTAACTCTGTCTGTCTGTCTGTCTGTTACGCTTTCACGCCTAAACCACTGAACCGATTGAAAATAAAGGTAGAAAGTAGGGTTTGAAATAGGGGACGAAAGTTTGTGTCTAAGTTCCTTATTTTCAAACATAAAATCATGTAAGATTGTTTAATCTACCCTTACCGTGTCGCGCGATATATACGAATTCCACGCGGGCGAAGCCGCGGGTGGAAAGCTAGTTTATAATATCAATGAATAGATATAATAGATACGTGTCTGCTATTCTTGGACAGTTCATAGAAAAATAATTATACTAAACTGTTATAGTTTTCTGTTTTCCCTACAATGTATTTTGATGTCAAGGTGGATGTAATATTGTAAAGATCGCATTATTCATGTTTATGCAGATCAAATTGCAATATATAATACATACAGACATCTTCCTAGCCTTATTCATAATATTATTTGGGGTCGGCTACTAGTTTAACCGGTTTTACCTGAATTTCAGTTTTTCCACGGAGCGACTGGCATCGGACCTCCGCAACCCTAAGGGAGAACTGAAATTCGAAGGTTGAACTTGTTGTCAGTAAATTTGAGGGCACTGACTTCCCAATAACGATTGCCATAGATGTTCATGACAACCGGGACCGACGGCTTTACCGTGAATTACCGCCAATCTTCCTAACTCCGAGTTGTTATTAGGAATTTCCTAAGAAAAACCCAAAATCACTTTTTGGCCCGACCCGGAATTTGAACCCGAGACCTCTTGATTAGCAGTCGCATACGCTAACCACTAGACAAACGAGGCAGTTTATTATTAATATTAACATTAACATAACAACAACAGACGTTAGTATATAATCGTAAAATTAAGTCTATGACTAACAAAAAACGAACATTGTAATTTTGTTAGCTACTTATTATCATAGGAAAATAAGTGGAAAAACATTGCATAGACATTCATTTATTTTTATTTGACACCGTACTGTGTATAGTTGAACCGTCGACATTAACAAGTGGCCTGTGACGCCCTCTGGCGGCAATTTGTCAACGTCAAAACTTACTTTTATTATAGCCAAGTTGTCATCTTGTCCCTTTTATCTTTATAATGACATGTTTCGAAGTTACTTCAATGTCAAATTTGACTACCGTTCGTGACATTAACTTAATGTCGGTAGTTTTGGTGCGAAAGTAATTATGGTAAATTGCTTCATTACTGCCTTTATGTGTGGAAAGTATTGTAATTATTTAAAGTTAAATTATGCTTGTAAATTTTAAAACAAGTGTACCTATATTATTACTTTTTGTGCTGACGAAATAATTATGATCTTGCAATATAATTTGTAGTTATTAAGCTTTCTTGTATACATACATAACTACATTTATATATTTCTCAGTAGCCTTTATTCAAAGTTCCGTAGTCCATGACTCTGAATCCTAACAGTTTCTTCGTATGCATGTCCATTCGTTCGTCCTTGACTGACTGTCCAAACGATTGGTGCTTGAAAGTGCCATCAAATAATATATGGACGACTAATTCAGTTCGCTCTCAGGGTTGCGGAGGTTCGATGCCAGTCGCTCCGTGAAAAAGCTGATATTCAGGTAAAACTGGTTGTACCATCCAATGTGTCTGCGGACAGGTCTCAGCTGCGACGTGCAGCTAGTTATTGGCACTGTAATCTTAGTTCTTAAGAAGAATGGTGTGGCATAGAGTGCAACATCTCTAGTCGTGAACTAGCATATTTCGCAGCCCTAGCCAGTAGCCGACCCAAAATAACCTTGAAAATACTAAAGTCTTGGAAGATAAGTTACTTACCAGGTTATACAACTAATAAAAAGTTTAGTCAGCAATGAAAGGTTAAATTTTACAGCAGTCAGATACCAGAGGTTGAAGTCCGATTATATTTATAGCATGAATAATGACTATGTACCTTAGTAACGGAGATATTACGTAACGTAGGGTAATTCAAAGCCTTGCAGATCACTATAAGCTGATATGGACAAGTATCACGCTGATACTGGAAAAATTATACCATGTTTCATGAAGTATGGGTATGATACAGATAAAATAATGATTACGTGTAAATAATTACTACATAATCTTTTTACTGTTATCAAATAATCATATCAAATAACGTCTGAATTATTGATTTAAGACTATTTTAATCTGTAAGACTTCAAAAATAATCCCATAAATAATTCTTCATTATCGACATCCCCTAATAATCCATAGATAGACGTAGGCCCCTCCTTTAAATTTAGATCAATAAACATATATTTCGGACGAATTACACACAACATCATCTAGTTCCAAACTAAGCAGAGCTTGTATTATGGGTACTAGACAACTAATTTATACATTTTTTTTGTAAATCCATACATATTTTACATAGAAAAAACCAAAAATCCAAAACAAATAATTGCAAAACATACAAACATTTAGTCCGACCAGTATCGAACCCGAGACCTCTTGATCGGCAGCCGCATACGCTAACCACTAAACTAATAAGGCAGTCAATACCATAGATTACATTAAATGTAAAACTACGCCAGTTCAACGGGTTGTTTTAGAGTTAGTGTCAAGTTCTCCTTTTCTATACACTGCTATTCATCAACAACCCATACAGTCAGCTGGGCCGGGTATCCTCGTCCCCACGCTGGCCGAGTGCGGGTTGGGGACTGGCAAGACACGTTGTGGCTACGTAATCTTGCCGTTGGATGTTTATGAGCCGACCTCCAACTAAGCTTCACGACTGCTATCTTATGATAACAACCGGGACCGACTGCTTAACACGGAAACGCTCACAACACATCATGCCACATACGGGGACCCATCTAGGTCTGACCGCGCCGTCATTGCTTACCTTCGATGATTGTTTCTAATCACCTAATGCTATGATCGCTTGCTGACATTGAATATCCCTAATCCATCATAACACGGACATTAATTAAGTATTATAGAATTTGAATCCCAAGAAACTCTGCAATAATAACAACATGATAATAAGTCATGTATAATCTAGTCATCACCATATGCAATCAATTTCTGTCAGAGAAATCATTTTATTATAATTATCTAGCATTAATATGTGATTTATATTGACTGTTTGTTAGATATATTATTATTTATTGCCCAGTTTACCTCCATGTTTTCTGATAAACGTTCGTAAAACTTAAACAGTGATCGATCGATTACGTCCATGAAGAAAAATCGCCTTTTACCGCGATTTGATCTTCTAGCCGATTATGATAATTATACAGTGTTTTTTGACACGAAAACATCATTAGAAAGATATGTTTATTATAATGACTTAGGTTATGGTTGGTTATTTTTAATACCCGGATGTTATAGTTGTTGTGATCGGAGCATTAGTTTTAGTTAGATATTAGATTTATCTGTTATTAGTTACTAGTCTGTGTGGTGATGGATTAAGAATACAAGTGTCACCACCCCTATTCATTCCATGGGTGTCGTAAGAGGCGACTAAAGGAACAAAATAAGCAGCTAACATCACTGCCAAGAGAAGGAAAACTTGAAACAAACCCTTTACCAACCCGTCTGGCCAGCGTGGTATAGTTGGCCAATAACTCCTTTTCAAGGAGAAGCCTATGTCCAGCAGTGGACTGTTAAAGGCTATTGATGATGATTATGAAATTAGTTTGAAGATATTCTTTAGACTTAAAAAAAAGATAAGATCAGGTGTCTGCGTAAACACGAATATGCTACCTTTACAATATTATAACCAACTTCAAATCAAAATACATCTTATAGAAAACAGAAAAACTGGAACAATTTAGTATAATTATTTTTCCATGAACTGCCTATAAATAGCAGACACGTACCTATCTATTTTATAACAAGTTTTATCTTAATTTGTTCTCAGATGCATAATCTCTTAGGTATATTTAATGGCAGATATATCGATTCCAAATGACCTTGTTAACCAAATTGTTAAGCTGATGTGATATCTAGTTTAATGTGACTATTTCTATCATTGTACCAATTCTTAATCTAAGTGTGTTCAATATTAATCAGTCTATTTTATTACAATGAAACTAAAATAAATGTTTTTTTTTGAAGTTGCTTATCTTCTACATATATTACTGTTCAGATTAGATAAGCATAATTTAAATCTAATTTTGTTAAAAAAGGTTGTATATAAAGATTATATGTTACAATAAACTAAAAAGTAGGAAGGTTAACAGATGTGTCGTCGACAGTACATTGTATAACATAATAAATAAGTCTCAGATTCAAGTTTGTGAATGTAGAGTAATGATTAGACTTGAACTTACTAGTTCAAGTCTAATTAGCGTTTCTCAGTCAACTAGGATACCCATCCAGAATGAATATTATGTGATATCAGACTTCCAAACAAGCAATAGTGTTTGTTTGACCATCTGGTCAGTGTGGTATAGTAAGTCAAAACTGTCTACAGGTATAAATTTATCAAAATATTAATCTTTTACCGTCACATGTTTAATTATTTTAACAAAAAAAACCAACTGCAAAGAAAAACTATTCTGATTACCCAAATCGCGATAGATGTGCTTATGATATTTGAGGAGCTCTTTCGATTTCTCCAGGATCCTATCTTTAGACCCTAGTTACCTTATCAGTAGACCATATAGAAAGCTCCAGCTTTCACATGAAAAAATCAAAATCGGTTCTCCTAATCGAAAAGGCAACAAACATAAAAAAATACAGCCGAATTGAGAACCTGAAAAAAGTACGTTCATGATGATCTCGAGATGACGGAGTCACCCAATAAATAATATATATGTGTGTAAGTATATATTGTGTGAACGTATGTATTTATATATGATATATTAATTTAGTTTTATTTTATTTCAATCGCATCTTGTTCTGGTCAACTTTTTTAGATTTCTACATCACCCAAAATTTCGCTGGTAGAGAATTGTAAATAATTAATTAGATTTTGTTAGAGAACAATGAATTTTTCTAGACAATGAATAATTCAAGTTGTAGTATGTATGACATTCTCAGCTATTGATTACACAATCTAATTAAATCACAAATTCAGTATCCCTTTCCTTCGATTGCCTTCCCTTCCTTTTACCTTTTCCTTGGAATAGACTTATAGGCTCAACAGCAAGTAAAAAAAAATGTTTTCTCTGTCTCAATAACAAGTTAAGACCTTGTCGATGGAGCAATCACCACTCCACTCAGCATTTGTTTCTTCTTGATCTTGACGAATCCCACTTTCTCTTTGAGATGCTGTTGTATGTCAATCTAGGTCATCGTCGTATTCTTTTGCCTTCTATTTGTCCTTTCAGAGACTATAGTATCTTATCAAGAGGTTAATCATTTTGTTTCGTATATCTAATACCATATTGATCATTCATAAATCTCCTAAACCCTCATTTGATTTGTAATGACGGACGGCTAGACAAATGTATCAAAAGTATAAATAAGCACATAAAAGTTACAATTGTTATAAATTAAGATGAAAAAAAAAATACGTTTTACTACTACTAATATTTTTTTTAAAAGAGATTCTTAAGTTTCCAATTACAAAATCGAACTCCTACATCTCTATTTTGACT
This sequence comes from Phragmatobia fuliginosa, assembly GCA_932526445.1. NCBI lineage: Eukaryota > Metazoa > Arthropoda > Insecta > Lepidoptera > Erebidae > Phragmatobia > Phragmatobia fuliginosa. The sequence continues at coordinate 1,256,317 of OW052065.1, forward strand.
AGAAGAAGTAACGCCACTCTTTCAGACTAAAAGCATGACAGATGCAGTATGAGGTTGCTTCTGCATCATATGATTTATAAACTCAAAGCCAAAAATGTGTTGCCACCCAGCTAAAACAATATACATATTATAATATCCAACATTTTATATAAAAAACGTTGTTTACGAATGTACATTGAAACTTAAAGTTATTATGAAATTCTGATTAGCAATGATAATTATTCTGTTGTGTAAATTACTTGAATTAAGAGCTTGATAATGTTATGTTCAAATTGATTGAACTGACATTCTGAACTTTAAGGCAATTTAAATTTAATGTCACTTAATCAAAGGTTATTAAGATAACAACATTTTATCCAACTCACTTTGATTTTAATAAACTAGTTTTAACTCGCGATTTCACCTATGGATCGCGGTAAAAGATGTACGAGTTACATTACTGTAAAGTTTTATATAAATCGGTTCAACAGGAAGTTTTGTATGAAAGAGTAACAAAACATGTATACATCCTTAGAAACTTATAATATTAGTAAGACATGCAAACGTCTAAACCACTCATGGTAAAGTACAACCATTGCCCACCGGTACCTTTTGAGGCTCTTCGACACGTATGATCCTATCGCTGTCCATTGCATGCGAAGGTATCCCTCAGAAACGCCAACCATCCCAGTGTTGAGACTGCTCAACACTGGGATGGTTGGCGTTTCTGAGGGATACCTTACTGGCTGCCAATGAACTAATGCAGACTGCTGCATTAGTTCATTGGCAGCCATTTGCATCAATTCGATGCATCATATTTAACTAAGACAATCAAACGAGTTTACAGTAATCAAATGTCATAGATTGAACTAATTTTTTTTTTGCATTTGTCAAACATATATCAATCAATCGGCCAATCAATCAGTCGCTGTTCACTGTTGGACATAAGCCAACATATTCCAAATGTTAAAGGGTTCGCCTGTTCAATCATGTTTTAATATATCGTATTAATTATACGTTTATCATTTAATTATATATTTTTGACAATCTAACATTCCATTCCTTTATCGGACTACTAGGCGCAGGCAAAAGTTTCATCCATACGTTGTTGGCATACCCAAAAGACGAACTAAACGGTTTGACAGCTCGTTTTTGGTGAGAGTCGCCAAAATTTGGAACGACCTGCCTGGGTCTATTTTTCCTGATGAGTTGAACTCTGGAGCCTTTAAGAGTAGAGTGAACAGGTTTCTTTTGGATGGGCGTGTACCATCTTCGTCTTCATCTACACTTTCCATCAGGTGAGATGGAAGACAAACGCCTATTCCATTACAACAATAACAAAAATGAAAAAATACACACGAATTGTGGCGCGCCGGTAGATTTATTTGACAGGAACATATGCGTCTGGTGTTTTTATGTACAATACGTAATATGTGTTTATTAATAGCATGTAGTTAATAATCATCGATTAAATTCAAACGTGTCAGATAGCTCTGGTAGAAATAGAAAAAAACTTAGTAAATTATTAGCTAAAATAAATCTAAGAAACACGTACGTGTATACAATACTTTTACAGTGAATAGTATATATACAGAGTGTCCCAGAACTCAGAAGCCGTAACGGGGTGACAGGATTGATTATAACCATCATGAGAAACATCAAAAAAAAAAACTATCCCATGCAGTTTGAAAATTATGGGCATTTAAAAAAAACCTAGAAATTTGGTCAAACTGTAACCATTTTTCGGTTATTGTGGTTAATTTTTGGTTATTGTGGTAAAAGTGGCGTCACTATCTGTCTCGCTCACTCATGCAAAGTTCACAATCAATCCTGTCACCCCGTTTCGGCTTGACGTTGAGTTCTGGGACATCCTGTATAAATATTCATTTTCTTACATCTGAATCTGTTTGTGAATATTAATAATACTGAATGTCACCATGCCTGTTCAACGTGGAAGTCGTAAAGTCGCAAACTATGCAGGACAACAGCACTCTAACGAGAAGGAAAACTTTTCACAATCCCTACATCAATCAGTTCCGCCAGCATGGTCTAGTAGGCCAAACCCTCCTTTCTAAGGAGAAACCTATGTCCAGGAGCGTACTATCTAAGGTTGTTATTGTGTGATGTGCTCAAACCTGTTTATATATACATACATATATAAAAAATAAAATATGCAAGTTGTTCCATATTTAAAATGAACTCTAGTATGTCTCGGCAAGAGTCTCTTTTTATTTAAATACCTTTACACGAAGAGTCTTCTGTAGTTCTATTACGTATTTTGGATGTCGATGATGTAAGTCGAGTGATTACAACAAGCTGTAAGCATCGGTCATGCCGTGACTGGATTATCATTGAAAAAAGCTTCCTAAGAAGTTGTTCCGATTGGTACTTATATTAAATCTGATTAATATTAAGACATTCTTATGATCAGGAAAATTTTAACGATTGACATTCGTAAAGTTTAAGAGTTCTATATTGTTTTCAGTAACCATTGAATCATCAAAAGACTTCATAATCAAAATGTAAAATAATAAAATTAGATACCGTATTTGTAGTGTTGTAAAATCTAAAGGTAAATTCCATTAATTTACATCCGTCAGAATAAATGCATACAAAAGTTGGATTTGGTTTCATCAACCAACTTTACGAGTAGGTATTATTTGTGTGTACCTGCTAGTGATATCGTTGATATTTTAAACAAGTTTTACCACTTATTTGAGTTTGTTCTACTCAATACTGGTAAATAATTGGGATTACAACGTATAATTGTTCTGTCTCCTCTTAATCTATTCTACTATAGATATCATAACATATTGGAAAATCTTAGGCGTTACTATTCCCTTGGGGCACATGGACAATATCTTGTACCAAGCTTACCGCCGTCCACTGCAGATCGAAGGCCTCTTTTGAAGAGCTCCAACTATTGCGGCCTTGAACAGTGTGCATCCATCCGCTGCAAATATTTTTCCTTTACACATGCATGCACTGTTTAATTAAATAAAAACTATTTTGTATCTTAGATCAAAAACTTGAATTAGTCGATAAACTGTTAGAAAACATATTTACACATATGTATTACGATGCCAATAAAAGATAAGCTTGTCCTTGTTATTGTTATGACTGTTGTTTGTTTTGTAATGCATTTATTATAATATATTTTGATAACGGTGATTAACACAGAAATGTGTACTAATTGTAATGTTAGAGCTATCGTGTAGGTATTGACCTGCGAAACGAATACAGTTCATGTATTGTATCAGACCCATAAATAGCTCATATTATGAAAATTAGTTATACAGCAGACTATCTGATATAATCTCACCTGTATTTGATAAAACAATTTCATTTCTTTCCATGTACTCATATTGTAAGCATTCAGAGCGTATTTTGTGGAATATTTCTACTTTACGTACATTTTATAATTTCTGTGAAAACCCTTGTATACAAATAAAGTATGTATTATCTATTTGTCTATCTACATTACAAGATGAATCAAAATTAGCCGGAATCCCCCAAAATTGATGAGTAATTATCTATGTCTATATCTATAATAATTTATAATTAATCGATAACATTAATGTTAAAGAATGTTTTAATGTAAAACCTTGAGCTAAAATTTATAGTAAAAGTTATCAATCTTGTGATTTTTAATTTGATAAAATCAACTTAAGTTGAATTTTTGGCTTTATACAAAGATATCGAATCATTGCTTTTAACAAACCTTCTTCTTTTCCTAATGCCTGCTCAATGTTGAAAGATGGCATTCAATTCTTGCACTCCTCCTTGTCATTGGCCAGGCGGAACAGTAGTTCAACGGAGGTCTACTGCCGGATATTTTGCAGGCAGTTTGTTTCTTTTGCCCAGCGCGTCACTTCGCTTCCACCTGGGCCATCATTACTTATTGAAGCAGCATTTAATTTTCGTTAGTGCATGGCCGAGATATTTAATATTGCACGTTTTATTGTTTGCATACTTTTTTTTAGATACACTATTCCTCTAGGTAGGTTTTTATATTTTTTTTAATTACTCTATGTGCCAGTCACGGGCTCAGTTCGACCAATTAGTCAGTTTAATCAGTAGTGTACAATAAAACTAAATTACTCACAGAAACGTACAAAGGTATAGTTCCCTTAGTACTAAGTGCAACTACCTCTCAAATCTGACAAGAACATGAATAAATCATAACCGTTCTCTGTAATAAAGTAGCCATGTTTATCCCTCCATTCATTTATCACCGTTTTGCCAGTCCACTTTAACCTGATCCCTTTGTTACTTCGACACGCTATTTGTTTTCTTACAAATGTTTGGTTGAAAAGGTCTTATTGGCTGGTCGGTTGGTATTCATGATTGCAACGGTCATCAATCAACCGAGTCGGTTAGAATGATGGTCGGTATATTGCGTAATGTGTTTGAAGAATGTTTATTTGTGAGCTTTTGTGTTGGTTTTTTCGACTTGTTTTTTATTGTTGATTAATAGCTTGATAGATGACTTAAGGATGAAGAAATATTTTAATTGCTGAAGTAATTTTGTAAGAATTTTGTGGGCTCTGAAAAACATTTTTTTAATGATTTCTTGTTTTTTTCGCGAAAGATGTACTAAGTACTTGCTGTTTTGAGTGCGTGTGTGGTGTAAAAAGTTTTCGACCTAGTAACTATACAATACGTACATTTGCGCTACACAATACAAATGCAACTAAGTAGATCTAAGTAGTCTAGTGATTGAACTAAGTGGAGTGTAATGATGGCTGAATGATGATACAAATGCAAAAACGCACAACTCGGTTCAATAGTTTATTTTTGAGGCCTATGTCCAGCAGTGGACTGTTAAAGGCTGTTTGTTGATGATGATGATGATGAAGTGCTACTATCCTCACGTTGAGTCTACAACTTTTCAGATCAGCTGGTATATAAATTGACAAAAACTTAAGTAATGTAACGACGAATGATATATCAGGAATCATTTTCAAACTCGAGAATACGTAACACGTCCAATTTCAAGGAAAAGTTAAACACTCATAAAATATTAAGTACTCTTTTACATTACTCCATAAATTTGTGTGACAAGACTAATACATGGGTGTTTATAACAAATGTATGTTCTTATATATAGTGAATTTCTGGACATCGCAATAAAAATACTTGAAATATATTAACGTTGTGATGATCATAGCCGGTGCTAGTGCCAAGTGTTTATTGATGAAAAAAATGTATGCCATTAAATGTTCGACTGCAAAATATATGTTCAGCGGAGTCAAACGCGAGGAAAACTCTTCTTTCGATTTCAAAAACCAAATTAGCGTAACTTCTTAAGTTATTAGCTAAACTGGTGGAACATTGAGATTAATCCAGATTCTGATATTCTAAAATTAAGTGTAATAATAATAGGTATTTTAATAGGTATCAAAACAAACATTTTAAAGACTTGTGTAATCATCGCTTTATTAAAAGGATGATATTGTGTCCTTAGAAATTCTATCGTCATCACCATCACATGAAAGGTATGCAACAAAGGCACAGCCCACTGATGGATATCAGAGAAAGAAGGTCAAAAATATGTAGTACTAAAAACTCCTTAGAATAAGAATTCCGAAAACTGTATTAAAAGTTTTATTGCAAAATTCTGTTCAAGAAACAAATAAGTTTATGTATTTGCTATTTTTTTAATCAATCTGATATAAACTGAACATAAAGAACTGCTAAAACATTTATGACTATGGCAAGAAATGTGAATATAACATTACTTCTCTGAACTCTGTCAATCCATTGTTGATAGTCATATAATTCAAAATGAGACGTTGATGGAATAACAATATAGCGATTACTTACTGAGAATCCTTTTGAGCCATTGAATCGAAAGCTGATAATCAAATTAAGATATCTCTTCACAACTTTGTGTTTACAACTTCGAATAACATAATATCAATAAGTTTGGTAGGTATGACAGTTCTTGAACTGTCGAATTAAAATTGGAATCGTTCTTGAATTTATAAAAGAAAACCCGAAAGGAATATGTAGGATGACGATTTACTAACACAAGGAAAATCTGTTCACACAAATTAATTGAGTTAATGTGTTCATTGTTGTTTTTACATACTGATTGTCCGGAATATAATTATCAGTAAAAGTAAAGTATTACCTAGAACTGTTTGAATTTTTTTTATAGTTATGCCTACCAGAGTGACTCTACTCTGCCTGATGGAAAGCATTAGTAGAATCCAGGAGTAGGGATCGCCATACTCACTGTGGGGGTAGGCAATGCAGCATGGTGACCTATTGCGAACTAGTTTGACTGATTGGGCCTCCGATCTTGAAATCAGCATGGCTCTACTACCTAGGTACTGAAAAATATTGACAAAATGGTATAACATAAAATTACGAAAAAATAATTTAGTCCTAGAGATTCTAAAAATAAAACTGGGCCCCAATGGAAATTAATTGAAAAACATACCTATTATCATACATATTATAATCACATTTTATTTTTCACTCCATAATATAAGAGCTATGGTGGAAAAAATACTTCCAATGTTTTGTGTAAATAAAAATGATAAATATCATGGGCTGTACTAAAGTCATTCAGTTAAAGAGACTCTTACATATCTCACACATCAAAAACCTGCAAAAGATGAAGACAAAGATGGACAACACCATCAACATTACAGCTTTGCAAAAGGTTACCTTAATCCACTGGAAGTAAGGTATACAATACAACAGAAAGACTAAGAGTATCAAGTAATTACTCACAGCTAGCGGCGTGATACCGATTGACTTTGATAAAATGCCCCAACCTACTTGTTTAACACGATTTATTACCTGCGAGCCACGAGAGGGTCTGGACGTCCGTCACTTCGAATCTAGAATTTTTGTCAGACAATGGAGGTGATAGTGAGATCCGAATAGGTTAACACTACAAAATTGTGCATATGGAAATGAAATACAATTCCTAGGTACGCTGTACATTTTGTATACCAGTGACCAATCATCATCAATCTCTTTGGATTTTCCAATAATAGTTAGGAATATGAAAAACAAACTGTAGATGAAAATATTTTATAAAAAAAAAGCTTCGGTTTATCTTAGAACAGGATATAAAGAACATGTGCCATCTGCAATTATTTTGCTCTAAAACAAGATGGACGACCCCTCTACAATTGATGATCATTCTCTACTACAGATAAAGATGAATATTTCTCATTGCTCGACAAAGGAATGTATTCTGAGAAGATCATAAATTTGCTCATGTTGACAAAGTGATGATGTGACTTATAGACATACATAGATCATATCTAATCACTCAGTAGTTACTTGTCAACAATTCATTCACCTAATTCATCCTAGCGTTGAAATGATTCAAATGTCAGTAGGTTGTCTATTTTTAATCTATCATTAAACCGTTTGTTAATGTGAAAATCAACTAGTGAATGCGTTAAGTAGTCAGTTTTTAAGATCAAGTCATTTCAGTAAATAACTTGCTGCGAGGGTACATTTTGTATGTATATAATTCTCTCTTGAATCTATCATCAATATCACTTCCTTTATACTGTTGATTTGTAGTCTGAATAATGCATATATAACATTGTAAATGGAATTTATTTTGATTTTTATTTTATGGTTAACAAATTGCCTGACAATAATCTGAGGATAAGAAGATCTTAGCCCTGCTCTGATGGAGAGGGGAAAAACTTCCAACTTTTTAAACCGTTGCGACCGCATAATACGAGGAAAGTTTGAAAGCAGTGATATCATTTAGGCAAAATATGATCTTTCTTGAGGCTTTTGTTCAGCAGTAGACAACAGTGGGGTGAAGAGAGAGAAAGAGAGTTAATCGGATTTCAAAAACTTCCGTCTAAACGGGGATTATCATTGAAAAGAACTCAGAGTTTTTGTAATTAATTTTATGAACTACTTGTAATTATTTGTTCACGACTTGCTATAGTGAAAGCAAATTGTTATCAGCTGGCTTAAGGCTTATATAAATATTAAGTGACTTTCCTGCAATCACATGTCAGTTTGATAAATTAGTGACGTAGATATTGTGTGAGTGTATCTCCAGGGAATTTGAAACAATCAATACAGATTTTAATTTTATTTAACTCCTGCATTGTGCCATTTTAGTTCAATGATTTGAGTAGGTACATAAAATACTGATACAACTTTCTCTCAAACACCGTTGTCTCATAAGAATCGACCCAGATCCTTTTCGATCTACATTGTTACATTGGTTTTTATACTATAGGTGCCCACGATAAGAGCAGTCATCAGATGGTCATTATTGACTCCATATTCTTTCGCAATTCTGATTCTAAAACTAATATATGGTAGGTTAATCTAAAAGAATTGTTATCCTACAGTTTAATCATTTCGCCTAGTTTCTAAAGTGTTTTATTATCTTCCTGCTTTTTTTCTCTTTCTTCTCATTTGCTGTTTCTTAACATTTTTTGTTCAAAAAAAAGTACTACCATATCCATGAAAGTCAAAACTTAATTCTTTATCACTCCGAGAGCCTCACAACGCGATGATCTATCAACTTGTCTGCACAAGATTAATGCGTGCAGATGATTGACGATTCGCGTTGTCGGCGTCGCTCTAATGGTACATATGGCCAATGTTTGCCTGGCTTGGTTGTTGGTGATAGGATATAGTGTTACAAGTGTTGTTTGTTTACTATGATAGTGTTTTTATTACGTTAAGAATCAATAATTATGGGATTATCATCTTTTATTGGTGATGTTCACCACTCAGCTCATCCGAGAACCCGAACTAAATAATTTTAGTTTCCCCCAAATAGAGGTAAACTTTAACGTAGGTACTATGATTTTTAATAATCCTGTTTGATTTTGTAGTGTTTATAACACAATGTGTTAGTTTTTAAATCTACAAATTTACTAATTATTGCGTATATATTTATTAGATATATTCATACCAATTAGTAGTAAATGATTTATACTGAATATTCAATATAATTTATAACAAAAAGATTCTTATGAATGATATAATATTTGTTCAAAAGTAAACTTCAAACATTTAACACGTAAAAGAAACAGAAACAAAATTTACTAATAAAAATATGTGTAAAACAACCCAAATTATCCAAAAGTAAGAAATTTGTCACAAACATTGGTGTTGTAAGCCAATGAAAGTTGGCACATGACACAGCTGAAGACTGAATATTTATTTAGGTAGATATGTGGTGTCTTGCCGGATGTCTAATAAACAATATTGTTCCTAATATTTAAATCAACTTGTCAAACCAATGAATTCGAGCACAATGGTTTCTATTAAATTTCAAAGAATATTTTCTTATATTATGTCGAAATATCAAGAACTTTAATAGACGAAGATGAAACGTTGGAAATTCGTAGAAAAAATACTACTTTAAAGTTTAGGTGATAGCGGGCGAAGTTTAAATCCATTTTATGGCATTGGGACAAACAAAAAAGAGAAATCACTTGTTGGTAAATAACTACTGCCCACTATGAAACCTGTGACTCAAGAGATAAGTGCTTTGAGCATTGTTAACATTATTGGTAATATCATCGTCATCATCATTAACAGCCTTTAACAATCCTTTGTTGGATATAGGTAGAAGTAGGATTTGGCCTACTATTCCACGATGGCCAGGCGGGTTTATTTTTAATTTTCTTTCTCTTTGCAGCTTCCTGTGATTCTTCAGAAGCTTATTCTTTGTGATGTTGGTAATTTGTTCCCTTAGTCGTCTTACATGACACATACTTGATGAACAGGGTGGCAACACTCGGCTTAATCCGTCACTACACGGCCAACAGTATCATCAGAAACATCAAGTAATTAGGTTATACAAAATTTCGTAGTATAACATATTTTTTAATACACAATACATAAACATTAATAATTTTTAATTCAAATTACAAAATGTTAGAAATAATTTACACCACCTTTTTTGTTGCTGAAACTAATATTTTACAGACAAAATTTAAATAAACGAATATAATATTCTACCGCATTAAGACAACGTTATCTTGTTCCAAACTAAATAGAGCTTGTTATATGGATACTAGACAACTGAATATACATTAGATAATTTTATATTTTTTTATAAAAATATCCATATTATACATAGAAAACACCCAAATTTGCAGATTATAATAATCGACAGAATTTAAATACAAAAGGGTCATCAATCATCAACAGCCTTTATCAGTCCAATGCTGGACATAGGCCTCTCCTTTAGAAGGAGGTTTTGGCCTACTATACCACGCTGGCCAGACGGGTTGGTAAACGGTTTGTTTTAAGTTTTCCTTCTCTTGGCAGTGATGTTAGCTGCTTATTTTGTTCCCTTAGTCGCCTCTTACGACACCCATGGAATGAATAGGGGTGGTGACACTTTGTATTCTTAATCCGTCACCACAAGGACAAAAGGGTAACAAACGCAAAGTGTAGTGTATTGAACGTATAAGTGTGTTGAAGCTATCATGGTATTAAAAAAATGTATAGACATAAATCTAAAGATTGTGATATGAGATGATTTATGTGATATGAGAATAATTGTTTCTGTGCCAGTACTCAGTCAGCAGGAACGAGATAGTCAGATTAACACATTATTACTAAGAGCTACAGGAATTATCAGATGTAATCTATTTAATGAGTCCACTTACCTTACAGTAAGAAATATGAAAGAACTATGTTATTATGTTAACTCATTATATAATATCAACAACTTGTTACAACTACATACAGACAATTTCAATGTTAAAGAAGGAGTGATCTAGATTGCTGCAAGTCTAATTATAGAGCAACTAAACTAATTATTTCAAGTCAGATATTCGATAAATCTAAGACAACGTCGCGTGACAAACCAACTGTGTGCGAAGCCTCAACTTAACAAGGTTAAGAATAAAATTAAATCCAGATTACATATTTGTTAACGGATTAATTATAAATATGATAGGGGATGGATAAAGGCTGCCTAAGACCAGGATGGTTGGCGCTCTTTAGGGAGGCCTTCGTTCAGCAGTTTACGGCAATATCAAATCAACTCGACTGCCTTATTTTTCGAGTGGTTAGCGTATGCGGTTGCTAATCGAGATCTCGGATCTCGATTCCCGGGTCGGAATACAAATATTTGTTTCTAAGTCTGAGTATTTTCTATGTATAATATGTATGTATTTACAAAAAAAATGATGATTATGTATTTATATCAGTTGTTTGGTACCCATAATACAAGCTCTGCTAAATTTGAATATTGAATTTGAATATTAATAATTTGAATATTTCGGACATCTTACACACAACATCATCATGTTGTGTGTAAGATGTCCGAAATATTCATTAAAAAAATCTCTGATCGACAGCCCATAATCCCACAGCTGGAATTCGATCTCCTCTCAGGAGAGGCTTAAAGGCCATACTTACCATGCTGGCCGAGTGCGGGTTGGGGACTGACGGCAATATGCCGAACGAGAATTGTAACTCCCTAAATTTTAACAGCAGCAATGAACTCATCATATCTTTAAAAATATGTTTCTTCTTCCTAGCCTTTATTCCCAAGTTTATTTGGGGTCGGCTACTACTTCAACTGGTTTTACCTGATTTTGCAGTTTTTCCACGGAGCGACTGGCATCGGACCTACGAAACCCTAAGGGAGAACGGAAATTCGAAGATTGAACTAGTTGTCAGTATATTTGAGGGCACTGACTTCCCAATTACGATTGCCATAGATGTTCATGACAACCGGGACCGACGGCTTTACGTGCTCATTCTAAAATATATTTTTTTTAGAAAAAATATTCATCATCATCATCATCATCAGCCTATCGCAGTCCACTGCTGGACATAGGCCTCTCCCATTGCACACCACTGTGATCGATTTTGGGCTTCTCGCATCCAGCTCCTGCCAGCCATCTTACGCAGGTCGTCACTCCACCTCGCCTGTGGGCGACCTACACTACGTTTACCGAGACGCGGTCTCCACTCAAGAACTCTTCTGCCCCAACGGCCATCAGTTCTGCGGCTAATATGGCCAGCCCACTGCCACTTCAGCTTGCTAATCCGGTGGGCTATGTCGATGACCTTAGTTCTCTGACGGATCACCTCATTTCTGATACAATCTCTCAGAGAAACGCCGAGCATAGCCCTTTCCATAGCACGCTGAGCAACTTTAAGCTTATGGACCAACCGTACCGTAAGTGTCCAGGTCTCGGCTCCGTATGTCATAACAGGTAGGACGCACTGATTGAAAACTTTCGTTTTTAGGCATTGTGGGATCGACGACGAAAAGACTCGACGTAGCTTTCCAAACCAACTGAATTCTTCTATTCACCTCATCCTCGAGGTTGTTTCTACCCAACTGCAATGTCTGCCCAAGGTAGACATATTTTTGAACAACCTCGAGAACGGTATCGTGTACTGCAACCGGTTCCGGTAGAACATGTTCATTGAACATGACCTTGGTTTTGTCCAAGTTCATCCGTAGGCCGATGCGCATAGAAGAATCAGCTAGGTCATTCAGCATCTGTTGCAGGTCCTGCAGTGTCTCTGCCATTATGACGATGTCGTCCGCAAATCGCAAGTGAGAGATGTATTCGCCATTAATGTTAATGCCACGTCCTTTCCAGTTTAGCGTCTTGAACATATCCTCCATTGCATTTGTGAACAATTTCGGGGAAATAACGTCCCCTTGTCTCACTCCTCGATGCAATGGTATGGACCTTGTTTGCTGATTCTGTACTTGGACGGACATGGTGGCGGTATCGTAGAGACATCTCAGCACTTGGATGTATCGCCAATCTACCTGACAACGCTGCAGGGACTCCAGAACAGACCAGATCTCAACCGAGTCGAAGGCCTTCTCATAGTCCACGAATGCTAGACACAGGGGCTGGTTATACTCCTGGGTCTTCTGTATAATTTGCCGCACTGTGTGTATGTGGTCTATGGTGCCGTATCCGCTCCGAAATCCGGCCTGCTCCGGTGGTTGAAATTCGTCGAGTCTTTGCGCAAGACGGTTCGTGATGACTCTTGAAAACAGCTTGTAGATGTGGCTTAGAAGGGAAATGGGTCGATAGTTCTTCAATAAGGTCTTGTCACCTTTTTTGAAGAAAAGCACGACCAAACTCCTACTCCACACCTCCGGAGTTCTCCCTTCAAACAGGACAGCGTTGAAAAGCTTTTGGAGCTCCCTCAGTACGGGTTTACCTCCAGCTTTTAATAGCTCTGTTGTAACGCCATCCTCTCCAGGGGCTTTTCCATTTTTAAGCTGTTTAAGAGCCATCTCGATTTCATCGGTGCTGACTTCTGGCAGGTCTTCGGTGTAGTGACGCGTTAAAGTGGCTCGGGTGTCCTCATTTTCGGTATCAGGTCGAGATGCATGCGAAGCGTATAGCCGACTATAGAAGCCTTCCACTTCCAAAAGGACTACCGGTTTCGAGGAAACAACTTCTCCACTTGTTGTGGTCAACTTCGTCAGTTCGCTTCTACACAGAGATTGTACGAACACTTTTGACCCCCGATTTTGCTCGATCGCTCTTTTGATGGTGCGAGTATTGGAGCACCGGAGGTCGTATCGGACGAGTTTCCTTATCTCTCTGTTCAGCATCCTCTTTGCCAACGAAGTGACGGGTGGGTTTTCACGCCGTTTCCTCATCAACCCTAAAGTCTTCTCTGAAAGCTTCGACTTCTTGCCTTTACGCTGCAGTTCACAAAATCTCGTACCTTCGTCCCTGAGGATTCGAACCACATTTTCGAGGTTCTGGTTTACGTCTGTTGTGGTTTCCACGGCAGCGAATCGGTTTTCCAGGTTTGACTGGAACGTTTCAGATCCTATCATGGCTTGGAGTAGAGTTGGTCGGAGCCTGGACTTCATCAAACGGGCACGTTCAACTTTGAAGTTGAAAAAGAAAAAATATTACCATTGTCTAAGTATTTATTAGTAAATTTTAAATAGACTGGTCTATTGGGCTATTTTTACTATGTACCTTATGTACAAACTGCATTCGATATCAACGGATGATAATCCACTCATTGCAGGAAATGTAGTAGTAGAATGTAGTGTTACAATAACGAGCAGTATAATAGCGTCCTTATCTCATCATCGCCACCAAATAAATGAGACGTCGCCACAACTGTCATGTAAGTGTCAGTGTTGCTATTGCGTGCGCCAGTGCCGAGGAGAATTTAGTCCAGGAGCCGGACCGTGTTCTGAAAAAAACAATGTTTTCATTTTTAATTTTATGTACATATGTGTGTGATATGTGCAAGTGATCTTGTTATAAATGAATATTTGGATATTAGCTGTAATTCTTAATTTGTTATACATATATAGATTTTCGTCAAATATTTGCCAAAAACTTAACATCTAAAGTGATCTGATCAATTTGTGATCCCGCCGAAGCGAATATGCCTTTTATGATAAATTATATTTATTTTTATGAGTAAATCTTTAACAGACATGTTGGAAACATATATGTTAAAGATTTATTGGACTTGACAACTAGAAGGCACCTATAACTCGTGCGAGCTAAGATGCCACCTGGCTCAAAACGAAACATGATACCGTTCCCCCGCGTGATACCCCTCTGTCATCCTGCGAGTAGCGTTAGCATCACTATTACCGTTGCAAGAATCTTTCCTTAATAATTTTAGTTTATTAGGTATTACCTAATGTCATATAAATCACTCCCCGAATTTATTTTATAAATATATCGTTAGATTCGTCTGGATAACCTAATTGTTTTAAGAAAGGTCACACGAAAAAAAAACCAGCATGACGACTATGAGACGCAATTGTTTAAAATAAAGAATATCCATAAACATATGATTTTCAGAGACTACGATTAAAAGGCTTATCATGACGATTTTAAATTGTATTTTATAACCATATTTCAGTTCCTAATTTCATTTAAAATGATATTAGGTATTACCTAATATTATTTAAATCACTGCACGAAGAATGCATTTGGGTAAATAATGAATGAGGCCTGCTTCCTATTGGTATGCATATGTATTTTCTTAACTCAGGTAGTAAAGTAACACTTATGATAAAGTAGTATGTTATGAGAAACTAATTGAAGCAAAATAAAAAACTGAAATTAAAAAAAAAAAAAAAAAAAATATATTTTTCTTGCACTCAGTACTTTAAACGACTGACATTTGAGTCAGGTGCCATCTTAGGTCGCACGAGTTATACACATCCTAAGACTCACTCTGGGGAAAATGTCTAAACGAACCGCAGAGGTTTCACTATTTTAATACATTAAAAATGATTGAATAATAAGCTATGTACAGTATCTATACTTTACTGGCTAGTACCTACCAGACCCTAGTCTGGGTTGGCTATTTCAAGAAACAACTTTAATCTTGATTCACCCTGTCCATACAGCCGGCATATAAGCCCCAGCCATCATCTTTCGAAACTAACGTTAGTCAAGATTAACAATCCTAAGCCAGACGCTGTCGCCAGCAGGAGATTTGTGAAACAAAGAACTAATATTACTAGAATATAGTCACATTTACATTCACAATAAAATTGACCTACTTTAATTTTAGTTGTCAATAATACAGTGTTAAATTTTGTTTCCAAAAAATAAAGAAAATTAAACCTAACTCAGTCAAGATGATTAAGTTACTAATAAAAAGTCGAAACCTAGCTCTTGTTCTACACATTGGTCATAAATCAGTTGCGACCAGTCGCTTGGCGTGTCGAGAAACGCGCGATTATAAATAAACCAGTGGACGTGCGCTTGCGACGACACGACAAGTAGTTTAATACTACATAACATTTTGACGCTAGTGATATTGTGTCGATAGGGATACTGCTATAGATCAAAACCATTTTAACTTCATGTTGTCCTCAGGTCTGCGTGTTCGTTGTGTTGGTTTCACACATTTTTCTAGTGTGCCCAGGCGACTTAGGATATTCCTAATGCGGGAAAATTCCTGAGTCTGAATACCTTTTTGTTTTATATATTTAAGAATGCCCAAATGGTTCTACTCTATATGATGAAGAGCATTAGTAGAATTCAAGAGTAGGGGTCAACAACGTAATTGTGAATGCAGACTGGTGACCTTACGCTGGCCAAATATGATGTTTTTGCATCAATAGGCTTTCGATTTCGCACTCACCAACGAAAGATTGGTTGGTCTACTATGACCGGTGGAGCCCGTTCTCTACTACCTTCCCTTGCCTTGTAGTTGTATATTACATGAAAAATTTAAAGATATAAGTTTTCCAGTCACAAAATTTAGACCAAGAAATACCATCGCAACTCCATTCGACTGCCTTGTTGGTCTAGTGGTTAGCGTATGCGGCTGCTGATCAAGAAGTCTCGGGTTCGATTCCCGGGCTGGACCAAATATTATTTGTGTGATTCACAAATATTTGTTTTGTGTCTGAGTCTGGGTGTTTTCTAAAAATTATATGTATGTATTTACAAAAAAAAAGTATTTTTATGTATTTATATCAGTTGTCTAGTACCCATAATACAAGCTCTGCTTAGTTTGGGTATTTATTTATTTATAAAAATGTTTATTTATTATTTATTTAAGTCCTAACTGGTTTAATGATCTATGGGACAAACGAAGACTTCTAGGGAGGCCTACGAAAGAAGTCATGACTATGTTGTTGATTCTTGTTCATCACTTTCACTTTTATATTAAAAGTATTAAACACATTCGCTTTTACAACCACATGATAAAACGAAGCCAATAATATTATTCACTACTTTCCACATATCACACGCTGCCAGCGGTCAGTGTTGAAAAGTTATGTCATTAAAATGTCATGCGTCACGTCACGACGACCAAGCTCGGACATGACGGCATGACACCCTGTCACGCTGCGGCAAACGTGGTAATTAACTAATTGCAACACGACTTTCTTTTCACGCAGTTGCACCTTTATTTACACGGAATTAAGGTCGAGATTTGAATGTTTTGCTGTTAACGGTTTGGTCATAATTTCGCCTCATTAAAACATTACGCGTGAATTATTACTGATTGACGCTTATTGTGGTGTAATAAAGTCTAATTTGGTCTAAATTTGCAATGACATTTGATTGTTGTTGTGATGTGTGAGACAATAACGCTGAAGTTATGAGTCGTTCGTAAATTTTGTAATGAGTCAATTTGACAGCCGAAATTATAGAAGCGTTATATTCTGACATATTGATGATAGAGTTTGCTTTATTGTGATTGCTACATGACGATCGCTGAAATTGCTTTAATAACTTATGAGTTTATGACACTGATTTATTTTAATAAAAATGTTTGTAAGATTAGAGATATAAAGGGATTGTTACTAGACAGAATATTAAATAAAATGTCTTAAGCTATTACGTTACTATTGCACATAACAAAGCATAATTAAAGTTACTGTTAAAACAACTTGATTTTAAATGATTAAATAAGTAAAGGTATTAGAGCCAAGCCAGGCCACACAGGCCAGGTGGAGTGACGATTTGGGCAAGATGGCTGGCAGGAGCTGTATGCGAGAAGCCCAAAATCGATCAAAGTGGTGTGCGACGGGAGAGGCCTATGTCCAGCTGTGGACTGCGATGAGCTGATGATGTTGATGATGGTTAGAGCCATGCTAATTTTAACATGAACGGGCCGGCTCCATGAACGGCTGCGAGACTGGAGGTCCAAATTTGCATCAGCATACCAATAGGTCCATAGTGTGGGTCACTATGCTATATTTTCTGTATTCGCAGTGAGTATGGGGACCACTACTTTTAGATTCTACTCAAGAAGTTTGACGGTGATGCACGCCCGCGCCTCGGAGATGACGTAAAGTCAATGGTTCCGGTTGTCATGAACATGTATGGTAATCGTTATTGGGAAGTCAGTGCCCTCAAATTTACTGACAACTAGTTTAAACTTCGAATTTCAGTTCTCCCTTAGGGTTGCGGAAGTCCGATGCCAGTCGCTTCTTGGAAAAACTGATATTCAGGTAAAACCGATTGAACTAGTAGCCGACCCCAAATCATATTGGGAACAAGGCTAGGAAGAAGTTGCCATAATCTAAATAAACAGTTCGATCTTCACATTTAACATGCTTCTCATACACACAAGCTGGTTACAGCCCTTTTTAGTGCTCTGTGTTATAAATATGTAAAATTAAACATTCAAATCAAGTTATCATATCTATGTATTTTCTACAATTATAAGTGTACTAAGATGCAATAGAAATACTTATTATTATTATATTATTATATAAGATAAGATAGCAAAGAGAGGGAAAACTTGAATAAGTAAGACCTATACGGAGGAGCGAACAAATAAAAGGTGATTATAGATTATGATTTCATCTGTTTTGTTCTGACAGCCTTATTGGTCTAGCGATTAGCAAATTTGTCCGTGTGGTGACGGATTAAGAATACAGAGTGTCACCACTCCTATTCATCCCGCGGGTGTCGTAAAAGGCGACTAAGGGATAAACTACGCAAGACAACATCGATGCAAAGAGAAGGAAAACTTGATACAAACCCTATACCAACCCGTCTGGCCAGCGTGGTATAGTAGGCCAAAAACCTCCTTTCTAAGGAGAGGCCTATGTCCAGCAGTGGACTGTTAAAGGCTGTTGATGATGATGATGATGATGATGATTAGCAAATGCAACTGCCGATGAACTGATTAAGGTCTCAGACCTTAATTCTGTGTTGTGCCAAAACTGTTGTTTATATTTTCTAGTAAGAAATTCTTAAAAGAAGCTCGAAGAATGGAAGCCACGCAGAGTACGTTACGCGGTCGATCCCAATTGTCATAAACATCATTGTTGGAAAGTCAGAGCCCTAAAATATATTGACAACTAGTTCAAACCTCGAATTTTAGTTGGCCCTCATTGTTGCGGAGGTCCGGTACCAGTCGCTATGTGTAAAAACTGATATTCATGTTAAACCAGTTGAACTATTAGGCGACCCTAAAAATTCTTGGGAATAAAGGCAGATGATTTTATATGTTTTGTTAAGTATTATTAATGATGTTCCCAAAATAACAGTCCCCTTTATTTAAAAGGAATTAGTATCCGGCGAAACCCGATAAGGCAAATAATAATGAATATTTGTTCTGTGTCACGTTCACTCGGCCACTTATAAGAGTGACCGCTGACATTATTTAATGTCAATGAATGTCAATTAATTGCGTATTGTTACGTTGGCTGATAGTCGGTATTACAGTGACATCAAATAACTGCTACTTTTATGAGTACAATTGAGCTATTTTTTTCAATGAATGGACCGGAATATCAATGACTGATAAATGCTTGTAGAGGTTTATCCTATATTGAAAATAATGAAATAATCGTTGCTAATATTATAAATGCGAAAGTAGCTCTGTCTGTCTGTCCGGCTTTCACGCCAAAACTACTAAAACAATTTGATTAAAATTTGGTTCACAGATAGTTTTAGACCTGAGAAAAGACATAGGCTACTTCGATAACCGAGATACACGCAGACTGAGCCGCGGGCGTAAGCCAGTATGTTATGAAATATCTTAAATTAAATTCTCACGGCCAAGGAGCACGTATTTCTTTCTGTATCTTTTCATGAAATAACTTATAGGTAATTCAGTAAAGCAAGCGGAGAGCTTTCCGTAGGATACATCATGTATCACTACATACATTTATATATCGACTGCCTTGTTGGTCTAGTGGTTAGCGTATGCGGCTGCTAATCAAGAGGTCTCGGGTTCGATTCCCGGGTCAGACCAAATATTTGTGTGATTCAAAAATATTTGTTTCGGAGTCTGGGTGTTTCCTATGTATAATATGTATGTATGTATTTACAAAAAAAAAAGTATGTTTATGTATTTATATCAGTTGTCTAGTACCCATAATACAAGCTCTGCTTAGTTTGGGACTAGATGACGATGTGTGTAAAATGTCCGAAATATTTATTTATTTATTAATTTATTTAAACCACGTTATTTATAAATGTGAAACCCAAATAGAAGAAATAATTGTGCTTATTATATAATATAATCTGGGTTGTGACTGCCTCGTTGGTCTAGTGGTTAGCGTATGCGACTGCTAATCAAGAGGTCTCGGGTTCAAATCCCGGGTCGGGCCAAAAAGTGTTTTTGGGATTTTCTTAGGAAATTCCTAGTAGCTGCCCGGAGTTTGGAAGTTTGGCGGTGATTCCGGATTCCGTGCCTCGGAGAGCACGTAAAAGCCGTCGGTCCCGGTTGTCATGAACATCTATGGCAATCGTTATTGGGAAGTCAGTGCCCTCAAATATACTGACAACTAGTTCAATCTTCGAATTTCAGTTCTCCCTTAGGTTTGCGGAAGTCCGATGCCAGTCGCTCCGTGGAAAAACTGAAATTCAGGTAAAACCGGTTGAACTAGTAGCCGACCCCAAATAAACTTGGGAATAAAGGCTAGGAGGATGGGTTGTGACAAACCTGATACTTTTGCGAGTTCCCGCTAGCCCTCTTGGGAAAGTCGTTAGAAGACATCTTTTTGGTCAGAATCCAACAGTAATAAAAATATTTTCTTCTTCTTCATATTAGGTATAAAAAAAAACTTAACTGAGCTGTTTAAATGTGCATTAAACTAACTCTAAACTAAGTCATCACTTAAGTAAACATCATAACAGTTTCCATACACTAATTTATCAATATCAAAACAGGGTAAAATCCAATTTTAATGTAAAATGGTCAACAGCGTGTCAGGTGCCACGAGAGTGACAGATCACCGGCGTGACACAGACAGTGACAACGTGACACGGCCGACAGAGCGGGGAGATTTATTGTTTCGTTTGTTGGTGTCTGTAATTTTCACCGCTGCTGTGATGAATTTTTACTGATTTAATTTGGAATATATTTTTTTATGAGGACTTTCATTATGAGGTGGAGAGGTTAGTTTTATCAGAAGGAGGAGGAGTAATTGTTTAGATTTAATTTTCATAAATTTCAGCTTAGGATGCCTTGTTACAAACCGGTCAAATATTTAATTGCCTTTATTAAATGGTACAAGGAAGTGTTTATTCCAACCTTTACTTTTTATATGAGCCTGCCAAATTGTCTATTGTGCCTGATGCAGAAAACATGAGCAGAAACCAAGAGTGGTGGTCAGCATCCTCATTGTAAGTGCACACAATGCATTATGGTGACCCACACTATGGCAGTCTAATCAAATCCGTTTGCATTTTAGGCCTCCGGTCTCGGACTCATCAACATCAACCACCCATAATGTCCCACTGCGAGGCACGAGTCTCCTCTCAATTGAGGATAAGGCCACAAGGGTCTTGCACTCACTAACGAAATACAACAGCACGAATTCTGTCATTTATAGGTTGTTTGTTTCAGCTCTTTACTTTTTTGTATTTTTTTATATATATCTACCAGATGGAATAGGCACACTATATATCGTCCCCGTAGTTGGAAAATTAAACAACTCTGATTTTGTGGTTCTGAGATAAACGCGATTTAGTGTTTTGTGAGAGAATTTTTAAGTTGTAAAGTTCAACAACTCATGTTATTTACATTATTAGACATTTAACTTAATTATCATTGACCACAGTTATTGATTTATTTACTGAGTTATTTATTTTTACTTCAATAAAATAGTGTTAGTCTGGAGATATTTATTATTCCATGTGTCCGACAAAAATGGCTATATTTTTGGAACGCAATACGATACGAAAATGCCTGTAAGGCTCAAATATGTGGCATGTTTTAGATGTTTTGAAAATAGGGAAAAGTCAATTTCGCCAAAACCGGACTTATTAAATTTTCCAACTACGGGGCGATATATAATATACGTAAACGACCAGGTAACAGTTTTAAACTTTAGATGAAAGTTTCATAGTACACAACACAGTCTATAAACTAGTAAGTTCCCAGCTCCCTGTGTAGCACTCAAAGTTTTAACATATTTAACACCTGTAGCCGAGGGGGTTCATAACACAACCATAGTAAATATAGAGTAGGTTTAAATGATCGGTCTGACAAGATACAACGGACTACGATTCTAATTGACACGTTTCACCGGCCGGAAATAGGGATGTCCGTATTAACTTAACCATATCGATAAAATTCATAAACTGATATTTAATATTAATCGAAATTAAATGAATTCCTGAACTATTATCGTTTTTATTTTCTTTTGATGTATTTTATACCACAAATGAATTATCTGTGTAAAAAGCAATTCAATCTTAGTTGCACTTTATAATTTGAGTCAAGATTTATTTTTTATTATAGACGATTAACAAACTGGAATTTCTACACTATTACCATTCTTTATTCTGTGGCATATTGCAAGTTTTATCACACCATTAAATCATGTAACAAGATATAATCATATCTAACGATCACTAAAATTGTACTATATAAGTCTCAAGCTTCATGGAATTGATATAATCATAAGATATTGCAATTTATATGACATTATTGATGTATTAGCCATGGCCCTAATGTTTACTTATATCATTAAACTACTCAATCATACTTTGTTTATAAGAACTTAATAATAGTTTGACTTTATAATTTATACAACCTAATAAATTCATAAATAACACTGTGTGACCAGACGTTTGTCACGCTCTTGTGACTAAACTGATAAAGCGATTTGAATGAATCTCGGTATAGATACATACTTGGGAAAAGATATAGACAACATGCCTTGTTGGTTTAGTGGTTAGCGTAAGCGGCTGCTGATTAAGAGGTCTCGGGTTCGAATCCTGGGTCGGACCAAATATTATTTGTGTGATTATTTGTTTTCTATATGTGTTTATGTATTTATATCAGTTGCTTTAGTACCCACTATACAAGCTCTGCTTAGCTTGAGACTAGATAATTTTATGTGTCAGATGTCCGAAATATTTATTTATTTATTTTGTCCCAAAAACCGATGTAAGGAATTTTGAGAATTTTATGCCTAAGTGAGCAAAATAAGTTACGAAGGAAATGTGAAAATTTTATGTTTACATTTGGAAACTTGAAATAAAATACAATCACGTGAGCGAAGCTAGCGGTTGAAAACAAAAATAAAAAATTTAATCAAAAAAGTTTATGTGCAAGACGCTTCCCTAGTTTCTCCGTTGACAGGCGGAAGACGCTACGGAAGTAATGGCGCTGACTGTCAACAGTTCTAGACGCCTCTGCGACTTTATACCCAGTACATAGATAATTTTGCTAAGTATGAATATATAAATATTGAATTATAGTAGAACCTTGTTAGCTATAGCAGTGTAATAGGTGATATTATTCAGTTTTTTTCTGTTTCTTTGTAGATCAAATAGAATATCGTTTGAGTGATTTACGAGTATAAACATAGAAAGTTTCACGTTTCGCTCACCTCAAAAGCTTCTAAATATACACCTATAATAATGAATTCTTTAGTTATACGATTATATATAGGCCTCTCACTTTCTTATCTGGATATCGAAATCTTTCAAAGTGACAGACTCTCAATATCCAATTTCTGAAAACTGCTAAAACACAGTTTCAATATACAAAGTATCCTTGAAACAAATATGAAAAATGGTGTAGGTATTTATAATTTAACCGCATATCAATACGTATATATATATATATATATATATATATTTTTTAAACATTTGCAAATGATTTTTCAACAACACATTAATGTCATGTCACAACATGCTAATAGTGCAACCGTTGATTGACAGTCGCTTGTGTTGAACAATGAGAGCCAGGTCGGGGTCAAGTTCAACCATTGATATGTCTGACAGAAATTGTTTCATGACTGTTTAAATACTTAGTGTTTTCTTTAATCCAAGATTTTGGAAATTATGTATACTATTCTGTTTATTAAAAAAAACTTTATAGTTATAGTACGAAAGGAAACTTGCAAATCGGTCACAAATTTTTTTTTAAGAGTCAGTCAAAGTGTATCTCTACCCTGCCTGATGGAAAGCATGAGAATAATACAAGAGTAGAAGTCATTGCGAATGCAAACAATACAGTATAGTGACCCACACCATGGCCACACTATGGCCACACTATGACCACACTATTTCCATACTATGGCCACACTATGGCGGCCTATTGAGATGCTCCTGTATCACCACTACCACCATGGACCACCAGTTTTGCACTCACTAACGAAACACGACGGTAGGTCAAGTACAGACTGTCAAGTTTCGTTAGTGAGCGCTAAATTCAAAACTCGAGAACCGCTCGACCAAATCTGTTTTTTTTAAATATTCTCGTTTTGCTACAAAGCAGGTTCTTATGGACAGAGAAAACGTGAAAGTTGCGAGGAAGATATATTTAAAAATATTGTATAAGTTATCATAAATAATAAAGATAAAACATTTTTTTTTACTTATTCAAACCGCAGACTAAATTAAAACATCTCTCCGATTTCATTACTATGAAGGTATAACAACAATCGTATATAACACCGCAAGTGTAGCTAGTTTATATATATATATATATATATATATATATTATTATACTTATATATATAGTTTAACAAAACAAGTCTGACCACAATAAATCATTGTTCCAAAACGCAATTGTAATACGCACGCATAAGTTTAAGTAATATGTGTGTGTGCAATTTAGGAAATCGTTATCAAAGTAAAAAAGATTTATGAAGCGATTACAGTGAATTTATACGTGAAGCTAATGATGATATATTGTTCAATTAATCCGATGTGGCGTGATTTGCAACCGTTGCGTTCATTGCCAAGCGAACACTACAATATTTACACAGCTACAGCAATAAAACATTGATATTTAAAAGTCCCCGCTTTAGAGTGGTAGAAATACGCACTAGAACTAAACGGTTTAGCTCTTCTTTCCTGTGCGGAGCGGTGAAAAACTGGAACTCACTACCATCCCACGTGTTTCCTTCCTATTATGATCGCAGGTCCTTTAAGAGGGGTGTGAAAAAGCATCTCATAAAGCCACCATAGTTTGGGTCGGCATTGCCATGCTTCCTGCATCGCAGGCAGTCTGGTGGCTCCTACTTTTGGTTTCTATTCATGCTTACCATCAGGCAGAGTGCAGTAACAATGTAGGCATCAAATAAAAAAAAAGTCGGAAAGTAACCAGCTGTATTCTGTACTAATTTCATTATGGTTCACAATTGTTTGTAGAGAGGTGGTTAAAATTTGAATGTGGATCTAAAGCAGGCACCATACTTCGCTATGCGCTCTTCGTTATGCGGGTTATTCGCGCGCATACGGCGAAGTGTGGAGAGTATATTCGTTTCGTTCACCATAAAAATGACAATGACACATCTCTACAACACACACATTTGCCTTATTTGATGCTTATTTGGCATACCAGTTCGAAGTGTGGATGGCATGTTTGTTGTTTGCGCGCATAACTAATATTTGGGCGATCACGGTGTAGACACATAACGAATAGCGCATAACGAAGTGTGGTGCCTGCATAAAAGTTTCGACCTTCAAGAGTCCATAATACAATGGACATGTCTAGTTGAGTTAATTCACCAGTGGGCACCATAACCCGGTCAAAATTTATGTTCATTAGAATATGTACAGTATGTATTATAGCCTGGATAATTCGTGAAAAGTATTAATGGAAATTATTTTTATTTTTTTAAATATGACTTATTAGTTTTTTTTGCTACTCTGATGTTATGAACGTACATTTCGTTTATTAAATAAAAGAATTTAAGTATTTATATTTAAGTAACTAAAGTTGGTTGTCTGGAAAAAATCGCCATGAGCGATATGACCGCCAATTGTTGTACATATAATTTGTAACTCATATGTTTCTTTTCTTTTGTAATTTTGTGTTAACAATAAAGATATAAAGACGCATGTGTTTCCTTCCTTCTATGACCCCGGGTCCTTCAAGCGGGGCGTGAAAATGCATCTTAATGAGCCGCCATAGTGTGGGTCACCGTGCTGCACTGTCCGTTGTGGTAGTGAGGATGGCGGTCGCCACTGCTTGATTCTGTTAATGCTTTCCATCAGGCAGGGTAGAGTCATTTTGGCAGCTAATATATATAAAAAAACTTCATGTCAAATTTTGTTTCTCCGTTACGTGCGTGCGTTTATATTATAAAATCTTTGCTGTTGGTATGTGGCATTAATGCAGAGGCATCTCAATAGGTTGCCATCATTTGTGTCACCATGCTGCGTTATTTCATTATCTGCAATTGCAATAAATATCATGACCACTATTCTTAGATTTTGCTCATGTTTGCCACTAAGCCGAGCAGAGTAATTTTGGCAGATTATAATATTGAAAAAAGATTCTTCTGTCTCTATATTTCATATCAATAATACGATTTTTTTCTCTTTATTCCAAAGTTTGTTCGGGATCGGCTACTAGTTTTTTCCACGGAGCGACTGGCATCGGAACTCCGCAAACCTAAGGGAGAACTGAAATTCAAAGATTGAACTAGTTGTCAGTATATTTGAGGGCACTGACTTCCCAATAACGATTGCCATAGATGTTCATGACAACCGGGACCGACGGCTTTACGTGCTCTCCGAATTAATAATAAATAATACGAATTAACAGTTGCTAATAAGTCTGGTATGAAAATACTGGTATATAGTATTAATTTGCCCTTAATTATTATGCGAAAGAGATTTAGAATAAAAAACCATTAAAACGATGTCACGCATTGTAGCAAGGCATACTTATGGGACTGACCATTGAACCCATGAATGGTCAGAAAATCTTTAAAAATACTCTTGGCTAATTCAACATATCTAATAATAATAGTATTAAGTGCATAATTTACTCGTATTAATATTATTGCATCACTATTTGCAATATTAATAAAAAAAGTCTTGTCTAGCCATCACTTTTATGAACGATTCCGGTACGGCTTAAATCGATAACATGTAATTACCATGTAAGTTTTATCGATTAATTATATCAATTAATTAAGATATTTATCGATTAAAACACTGTCCCAATTTATGCTGCATTTTTAAGCTAATAGATCGTTTATCTAGTGATTAATATATTGATAAAAAAGTATTAACTCTGTTATAGATTAACGATATTGATGATCGATGTTTCGAGAATTATGATTGAATTATGACACAGTACGAGTGAAAGTTGTTTTATTTTATTTTTGTAATATTTAAACTCACTATGCATGTGTTTCTCTTCCATCCACCCTTCCTGATCCCGAGGCCTTTAAACCGGTCGTGAAAAAGTATCACACTAGACCGCAATAGTATACATTTTAATAATAATAATAAGTTTATTTAGAAGAACATACACAAAATACAATGTAAATGAAACGATGAAGACAGCAGTACCTAGTAAAAAACTGTGTCGCGGTCATCAACGCTCCTCTTTAAGCATAGGAAACAATTTGTTCCAGTTACATTAAAATAATGCAAAACGTGAATTTTAATTATTTTACAAACAATATAGAAATCTGTAGTAAGAAAAGGCAGGAATGATAGTTAGTAATATAGGTCATTCAATGAAAGAAGTAACAAAATGAAATCAACAAATAATGTCAACAATAATGTGTAATTAATTAATTTTGTTGTTTGGCAGCGATTCAAAAATTATTTAGGTATGCTTACAATACTTCAAGATTACTTATTAAGGTTAATTAATAGTAGTATATTATTTTCTGATTTTCAATATTTTCCGTGGTATAATTTGTTGTTATATTTTTTATTTTATAATTTGTAGATATTAATCTACGAATTACTATTTACATGTAAATATACTACATACCTTTTTAATGAAGCTACCTTACTTATTTTCGCTATTGACTGTTGGAAAATCCTACTTTTTAGTACATTATCTAATCCAAAAGATACCGTATGATCAGTGAGTGATCAATCATCCCTTATTTTCCTACCCTAGGTTGATATTTTTTTAAATTTATACGGCACTAACCTTGAGGTGTACCCCGTGTATATGCGTTGTTATATATTAAAATCAGTGAGTGAACTATCAATCATCCCCTGTTTTCCAACCCTTTAGATAGGAATTTTATTTTCAAATTTATATGGAGCTATTGCGGAGTATACTTTTTCCAAAAAAAAATATAATTATCTATTAATTTTGAGCTACTCTATAAAAAAATTATAAATAAAAATAAATACGCTTCAAATTGAGAACCTTCCTTGTTTTTTCTCGTCGGTTAAAATACTGCAATTTCAAATCAATACATGTTGACATCTGTCTAGATTCTCCTTTATTACAAATAACAAATTCAAGGAAGCTCACTCATATTGGTAACCCATCAACTACACTAATGTTCCATATTCGAATATGGACAATGTCACAACATGGCAACACTAAAAGTTGACATTCGTTTGGAATATCATACAAAAAACAAATTCGAAGAATCCGTATCATAATCGGCAACTAATGTTCGAAATTTAAATATGGACATCATCACAACACTAGATGTTGACACACGTTTGGATTATCGTACAAGAAACAAATTCGAAGAAGCCGTCTCATAATCGGCAACCAATCAACTATACTAATGTTCCAAATTCAAATATGAACAACATATTAACTGCGTCAATCACATTAATATCGGCGACGTATCGCAACGAGCGGCGACGGGCGTCAGGGCGAGTTACGGGGGCGTATGATGGATGGTGCGTCGTTAATCACTGCGCAGTGCTCATCATTCATCGTCACGACGGGTGTGCCACACTATAGATTAAACAGTAATTCATTTCTATATTCCTAATCTATTTTCGTGATGGATCGAGTGGTTAGTATTAATTTGTTAATCGTTAATGAGTACGAAATATTTTTTTCTTAATTAGTACAGAATGGAATTGAATTTAAATCACTTTTTGAGATGAAAACGTGTCTCACAAGTACTATTTACATTTTTACAAAATCTAATTTCCGATTATCATAAATTATTACCTAGGTCATTCTGTATATTGGTTTGGTTAGCTTGTTTCTGCTACGATTTTGCAATTTACCAGTTGTTACATTACTTCATGAATATATTATTATTAAATAAATACTTGAGAATCACTATTGGTTTTCTGTTTTGCTTGTACTATGTGTTAATGGAGGAGAGCTGTCTAAAAGTGAATTGTGTATCGTTCAGAATTGATCACTTTAATTTCTGTGTTAATAGAACAAATTGTTTTTAGATATAAGAAAATGTATTTTGCTAATGAATTATCGCGAGTTGATAGGCGTTCAACGAAATTTTACACAAATTGTAGGTAAATTTATTATGATTGGTAGAAAGTTTAACATATGAATGCGATCGATGTTTTCTATTTGTTTTTTCGTGGTACAGGGGCAAACGAGCAGATAGGTTCTCTGATGATAAATTAAGTCAGGGTGCGGTCAATCCCCGGTCCTGCAATTGTGAAAAACAATTGCTTTTTATTGAAACCGTGGTATCGTCGTAGCCTATTTGTAACAAAGCAAGGCTCTCTTCCTTTGACAGGTATAGTAAGACCAATTTCAAAATCAGTAGACTGCATAAAACTGATGATGATGAAAGTTCTCCCCTTGTCTCGGTGGTTTTACAATTTAAAGTATTTACTACACAGGCTTCTTGTTAAACTGAATTTTAAATGAATTTTTGCTGCCACCAACTACTGATGGTTAAAATGTGCTTATATTTAAAAAATATTTACTTCACTATATCAGTATTTTATCCCAATCGATTTCCTTCTAGAAATACGAGAAAAAAGAATGACCCGGAGCTGAATAGCTGTTATATGGCCTACTTTACAGTCTGTAGGCGTTTTATACTAGTGTTAGTGGTGTTACATTTGCATTGCCATTTCTGTCCGCTGCTATTAGCTCTAATAACTAGAGGATCTACTGCGAATAGTTAATAACATTCAAATCCTAGTACAAATAACTCTACTGAGCGAAATAGTTAACCTATCTTTGTTTACAGCAAAATTTCTTTTAACCAAGTGTGACTACATCAAAAAGTCACATAGAAGTACTAATTCCACATTTAATGTAGGTTATTGCAAGAAAGGAAAGTATTACGAAGACGGTTAAGGCCATACGTCCCCACGCTGGCCAAGTGCGGGTTAAGTACTGACAAGATACGTTGTGGCTAAGTTATCTTGCCGTGAAAGGCCTCCAAGTAAGCTTCACGACTGCTATCTCATGATAACAACCGGGACTGACTGCTTAACGTGAACTCCGAATAACGGAAACGCATCTAGGTCTGACCGCGCCAACGTTGCTTACCCTCATTGATTGTTTCCAATTACTTAAGTCCACTCGGCTACTTACTATTTTATAAATAAACATGCTTATTCGAGGAATCTTTCTTAATAAACATTTTCACAATCATATTTGAAATTTCTTCTTCTTCTTCTAGTGCCTCTTCAATCCTGAAGGTTGGCCGTCAGCTTCCTGTACTCCTCTCTATCATTGTGCAGGCGGAACAGTTGTTCAACGGAGGTGATACCGGTCCACTCCCGGATATTTCGCAGCCACGATTTCTTTCTTCGCCCAGCGCGTCTCTTCCCTTGCCCATCCTTATTAATTGAAGCAGCAAATATCTTTCGTGCCTGAGCACATGACCGAGATATATCTTTATATATATAATTCTTGTGTGTGTATGTCACTGAACTTCTCTCAAACGACTGGACCGATTTTGATGAAATTTTTTGTGTGTGTTCAAGGGGATCTGGGAATGGTTTAGATTCGCAATTGGACCCGGTAGGTGGCGCTGCGATCAAGTTCTGGAATTTTAAAGTTGGGTGGTACGAAGTTCGCTGGGTCAACTAGTAGTTTTATATATTTGAAACTTGAAATAATTCAAATACTAAATGACGCTTAAACTAATACTAAATACGAATAACGCTTGCCAAAGTTCAAAATATGTTGTGACTCACTATCAGAACTTATTGCCATCATCGATCACCCACATCTAATGCACACAAACCATTGAAATTTTCGATTAATAATAAGGCAATAAATTGATAACTAAATATATTGAGCAAACAGGCCAAGCCATGTTTGGTGCCGCTCAATATTTGCTCAAACATTGACAGGTGGGATCGATTAGTCAAATGTTTGGCTCCAATGGCACTGGATTATGATTTTAGTGATAAATGTTAATGCACAATGATTAAGCTCTTGCTAGCCTTTATTCTAATTTGAACTCTAATTGTCAGCAATAAGTAATGATTTGGAAGATATAGGACATTCTAATAATAACTAGTTTGGGTGTGTAGTTTTGTGATGTCAATCTGTTTATGATATTGATTCCATCCCTTGTTCTGGCTTTTATGAAAGACTCCTTTTCTTTCATTGATTTAACTTTGAACCTTTGATATACTTCCAAATTGCTGATTTTATACTTTTTTTTTTTTTTTTTTTTTTTTTTTTTTTTTTTTTTTTTTTTTTTTTTTTACGCGGGGAATGCTTTTCGCACCATACCCTTCGTGGGGTAAACGAAGGGCGTGTGTGGGACTCCCGGAGGAACCGGTCTACCCACTAAACCCCGCGGCGGCCTACCTCGGCAGTTGGGAGGAACACCAGGAACGCATCAGCGGCTTCTGGAGTCCCCCCTGCCGTACCCCAAAGGTTGAGGTACATCCCGGGGTGACTATTTTCACCCCCAGGACAGGACGGTGCAGCGCCTCCCAAGGCTCTACGCAGTAAGAGGCGCATCACCAACCCACCCTGGCAACACCCCCCCAGCCGCACCGGGGGTGTCACCTGTCTCGGGTCGTTTGTAGCGGTCACATCTCCCCAAGATGTAGCCGCAGCGACCCTTAGGTGGCGATTGGGGAGCTAGCGACCTCTGCCGCGTCCCCTTCGCCGCCTCCTTCGAGCGGGATCGGCCCTTTCCCGATCCCGCTCTGCGGCCTCCTTCTGTAGCATAACGTCCTCACAGAAGGAGACCGCGGCTTTCCATCCCTCGTCACTCGCCAGCATTGCCGCGACCAATGCAGGCGGTGACAGGTTTCCTCCGATCCGTCCGACCAAGACTCGACGCTCAGACTCCCAAGCAGGGCAGTCTTCCAGCGTATGCTGGGCGGAGTCCCGGTCGGACCCGCAGTGGTGGCATTGTGCCGTAGCCTCACGTCCGATTCTATTCAGATACTCACCGAAACAACCGTGTCCGGTGAGTACCTGAGTTAGTCGGTAGGTGACACAGTCGGTCCTCTCTATCCAAGCTTCGAAGTTCGGCAGAACGGCTCCGACAGCGCGCTGGCTGGCACAGCCCTGTGTTTCAAGCCGTGCCCGCCAAGCCT
Organism: Phragmatobia fuliginosa; assembly: GCA_932526445.1. NCBI lineage: Eukaryota > Metazoa > Arthropoda > Insecta > Lepidoptera > Erebidae > Phragmatobia > Phragmatobia fuliginosa. The sequence goes on from OW052065.1 coordinate 1,288,419, forward strand.
GCAGGGCTTGCGTGTGTGCGTTCCGCCGTAGCATTCCGGGCTCGTGATCCGGCGCTATCTCTTCGACATTCCGACCGACAGATCGAATTTGGTCGTAGACCATCGTATCCATGTCGGCCAGAATGTCGAAGGGTGGAGATCGCGCCAGGATCGTCGCTGCCTCGTACGAGATAGTGCGGTAGCCCCGTGCGATCCGTATGGCCATCAACCGCTGCAGACTCTTGACTTGAGCTTTGCAGCGGGAGGAACCCGCCAGGTCTTCAGACCAGACGGGTGCCCCATAGAGGACCATTGATCGCACGACGCCCATGTAGAGGCAGCGAACTTCTTCCCGTGGCCCCCCGAGATTGGGCAGCAAACGATGTAACGCCCCAGCTACCCCTCGCACTCGGGGGACTAATCGCCCGAAATGCTCTTCGAAGCTCCACCGACTGTCCAGGGTAAGGCCTAGGTATTTCATATACTGGCCCACCTGGACTACAGTGTCACCCACCCGGAGGCATGAGCTGGGTGGTTCCAGGCGCTTACGTAGGCCATGGAACCATATTGCCTCAGTTTTCTGAGGCGCCACCCTTAGGCCCAGCCCACGAATCTTTTCTACGACACTAGCCACTCCCAGCTCGGCGAGCAGAAGCACCTCCTCGAAGCATGACCCTCTAGCCAGTATTAGAGTATCGTCCGCATAGCAGACGATACTTAGGCCAGAGGGCAGACTGGTTCGAAGGACCGCATCGTATGCGAGGTTCCATAGTAAAGGACCCAATACAGAGCCCTGAGGAACCCCGCAACACACTTCTCTTCGATTTTCCATCCCGTTCCGATCGACAAACTTTACAGTCCTGTCACGCAGATAGGCCTCTATGACAGCCCGCAAGTAGGGCGGCACCTCGTGATATTCGAGAGCCGCCCTAATCGCGCACCAGGGGAGGGTGCCAAAGGCATTGACGATATCAAGGCTAACTGCCAACGCCACCCCCCCCGATCGGACTGCCGATTCCGACAAGGAGCGGACACACCTAACAGCGTCCACTGTTGAACGCCCCTGTCGGAATCCAAACTGGCAGTCCGACAGATTAGGGCCCACTCGCGACAGGTGCTCGCTGATACGGTCCGAGATGACTCTTTCAAAGAGTTTCCCGGACTCGTTCAGCAGGCATATCGGTCGGAACGCAGAGGGAGAATCTGCAGCCCTTCCTTCCTTTTTCAGGAGCACCAGTCTCGCTTCTTTCCAGCCGAGGGGGAAAACACCAAGGCTGAGACAATTCGTGAGAATCTGTCTCAGTTTGTCTCCCAGTACCGACAGAGCTATCACAAGCGCCCGACCTGGAACACCATCAGGCCCAGGCGCAGTATTGCGGGAAGCTAGCCGCCGCACGGCTCGATCCAGCTCTCCCGCCGTCACCTCCCACTCGTCGGACCAGAGTTGGCGGTCCGACTGTGACGGAGAGATCGGGAGACTATCCTGGACCCTTGGGAAGAGCGTTTCTAATACTCTTTCCAAAAACTCCGGGTCCAGGGTTTCCGTCAGTGGAGGGACCCATGGTCTGAGCTTACCCAGTACCATTTTATATGGTCGCCCCCATGGATCCCTATTTAGTCCCGCGATGAGCTCTTTCCAAGACCGAGCCTTGGCCTCAGCAATTGCATCGCTGAGAGCCTTTACAGCGGCTCCATATTCCCGCCGTGCTCTGTCGATCTCCTCGGCTGTCGCTCGCCGTCTTCTCCGGGCTCGAAGGTACGGGCGGCGCAATCTTGTGACCATCATTCTCAGACGCGAGATCTCCGCGCTCCACCAGTACGCCGAGCCCTTTCTGGCAGGCTTGACCCGGGGCATTGAGGCATCACATATGGACGCCATAATGTTCCCAAACCAAGCCGCCAGTTCCTCCGGATCGGACGAAACCCTTTCCTCGGACCAATCCGCGACGTGGGAAGCGGCTACGACCATATCTCTGTCGAGCCGCTTAAGGGACCATCGTCGCGGAGGTTCTCTATCCTGGCGTGGTCGGTCCGGGCGGCAGAGAGACACATCGAAAACGATGTGCCGGTGATCAGAAAGACTAACCACTTCCTCCGCCACCCTCCATCCCGATACCGTGTGTGCTGCTGAAGGAGTCGCCCAAGACAGGTCGACAATCGACTCCCCCTGCCATCGCACACAGGTACTGACCGAACCCCGATTTAAGAGTCGTAGGTCCAGTCCAGCCGCCCACTCCAGGATAGCTTCTCCCCTCGCGTCGTCTCGGGTGTCTCCCCACTCCCTTGAATGAGCGTTAAAGTCACCCAGGACGAATACCCGACGGGAAGCGTAGTTGCTGATGCAAATTCCCAACCCGTGCAGGTATGCCTCATACTCGGCTAGGCCGCGATTGGGGGAGAAGTAACAGCTTATAACCACTGTAGCCCCCCACTCCACTGCGACAAAACCCACACCCCTTCTCAGGAGAGAGCAATGAAGACCATCCCCACCTGACCAGTATATGGCTGCAGAGCTATCGACCGCACCGAACCAACGCGGATGGTCCGGGACGGAATAGGGCTCCGCAATGACTGCCAGGGCAACCGACAGCTCCGCGAGCGTCTGGATCAATAGATCCTGTGCTGCGCGGCAGTGGTTGAGGTTGCCCTGGAGAATCTTTGTGTAGGGTGGGAATTTCAGGCCTCCATAGCCTCTCCCAAGGCGGGGCGAGGATCACCCTCTCCGCCTTTTTTCTTCTTCGGTGGACAGCAGCTCTTGCTGCCCAACCGATGGTTAGCAGGCCGTCCGTAGTCGGTGCATACTGGACACTTAGGTGCGTCCGATGCACATTCTCGAGCCTTATGACCCAACTCCCCGCAGCGGTAGCAGCGCCCACTCCTGTCAGCGTGACCCGCGCATTTCACTCTGACGTGCCCCATTTCGAGGCACTGGAAGCATTGTAAGGGTCGTGGTGCCAGCATTTCGACACGAGCTGACACCCAGCCTACCTGCACTCGTTTGGCGGCAACAACTTTACGTACTGTCGTAAGCGGACCCCGGACCCAAACCGTTCCTAACCGTGCTGCAGTTCTGCGAATCTCCCCCACCTTAATGTCGGACAGGGAACAGCCACCTGCTGCAGCTATTCCATTCGCGACCTCGGAGGGGGTGATGGATTCATCTAAGTCCATCACTCGCAGTTCGGCCGTCTTGCATGGACGCACAAATCTGGCATCCGTGTCGCTCATGACAGCGCGCAAGCGTGCGACTAAAGCGTCAGCTTTGGCAGCGCTATCAGGACCGGGGATCTCTAGTACTAGGTCTCCTGTGATCGCCTTCCTCTGTCGGACCCCACCCGTGATCCCGAGTTCTGCCAATCTAATACGAGCCTTTGCGGTTTGCATTACCTCCGCAAGTGAGGTACTAGACCCTGGAGGCACTGCAATTAGAACGGCGGCGTTGGTGGGAGGACGTGGCAGTTCCGGCTTCTTCACTTTTGCGGGAGTGACCACCACGACACCCTGACTTGCAGTGACAGCCCGGGCTTTTCTCCCAACTACTTGGGCCCAGGTACCCCCTTCCTGGCTTACTGCAGCTTCTGGCGGCGTCCTTACACCAGTTGCCTGCCTCGTTACTGGTGCTGGTTGGGCATCTGGCGTTTTGACCTTCTTTTTACCTTTTCTGTTTCTCTTTTTCTTCTTCTTGTTTTTAGAAGAGTTCGTATTTTGGTCTGTGCTTGTAGCTGCCGGCTGCTGCTGCACAGGAGCCTGTCTCTGACCTAGTTGAGGCCGTGCACCTCTCTCTGGAAAAAATCTATCCATAAGTCCGGACTGGAATCGAGCAAATTCTCGGTTCATGATAACTTCAATTTGCTCCCAGTCCGGGTAGTCTTCCCTTACCTGGCGGGGAACTACTAATTTCACCGCCGGGTCGTTTGTCGGCTTTGGTCCCGTTGTCGATGAGGATAGTCGGATCTTGTCTACTCCCTTTGTAGCTGGTACGGCCGAAGATGACGACATTGTACCTGTGAGATTTTTGATCTCTTGTTGGAGATCTCTCACCTGGTTGCCGTCACGGGATGCCGTCTGAATGCAGAGCTCCTTTATGTCGTTCTGTAGGGACTGCAGAGTGCGGCGAAAGGAGCTCATTACTTCCGCCTTTGTAGCGCGAGGTTTGTCAAGAATTTCCTGAGCTTCAACCAGGCTTCGCAACATGTTGGCACCAACCTCTTCTGAGCTCCGGTTGTTAGGCCTTCCCTCAATCTCCGGCTCTTTATGTGCCCGTTTCGCCTGGCTAGACCCGTCCTCTGTCTCAAGGCGCAAATTTCCGCGCTTCCGTGCCTGCCGACGCGTTATTCTCTCCGAGCTTATCGAGATTGAACTATCGCTCTCATCGGTTCGCTCAGCTCCATCTAGGGGAAGCGAAGTGGAGGGTCTGGAGATAGATAGAGACGATTTAGGCGATCGCGACCTATGCCGCAAACGCCGATCATCTCCCTCACTCGCCTTCTCTGTTAAAATCATAAGTCCTTTTTCTAAGCCAGTTTCATTATTTTTAGATCCGTCCGTTGTTTCTTTTGGTTTATTAGTTTCAAATTCCATAGCTAATCCCACGAGTATGGGGGAAATAAAGTCGATCCGGGCGGTGCCCCCTGCACCCGGACAAGCCTATATACTGTGGAGGTCAGCCGGTATCCACAGGTTTTTACGACTTCACTGTCGGGTTTTATAGACTGTCCTTGTCATGGGCCGGTCAATTAAGGCAAGCCCTTCGGCCAACAGGTTCTCAGCGTACCCTCCTGGAGCCACCATTCGGGTCCTTGTTGAGACTCTGTTGGTTACGAAATGCGAGAGGGTGGCTAACCATCCCTCACCGGCGACAGCACTAGTGCTTGTCAGCCACTGCGAGAGCAGTGAGCTAACCCGCCCCTGGTTTCTCTGCAGATTCCATCTCGGCCCTGCCTTCACCCGTCCAGTCTCTTCTGATGAACAGAAGAGTACCGAGAGTGATTTACCCCCCCTGTCGAGTTATTCGCCGGCGGCCAATAACCCAATAAAAGGAAGGTTATTAGGTTATTGACCGCCGCCCAGGGTGCACCGGTCCTCTGCTTCTGTTCCCCACCGACCCTATGGTCAGTATGGACAAGAAACGCGAGAACGCACGTGGAGGTTACCCGACCCGCACCCCTGCTGATTTTATACCTAATGCGTAACCGCGTTTATACCTAATGTGAGGATTAAAATCATTGGACCTCTACTTCACCGGTGATAGATATTTATTGCAAAGTTAAATCTTTGGCGGCAAATTATGCATACATAACAAAAGAAAAAAAGAGGGTCCTCTTTACTAAAACCTCGGCAACGCGTAACGGCTTTAATAAAACTAACCTAACCTAAAATTGCACAAAGATTTATCTTAAAAAACCATACCTAATATATTGTATCCTAAAGCTTGCACACACACAACCATCTAAGTTTGAAACTGACTAGCAAATGTCATAATAAATAAAATTTAATTTTACACACAGTGGCAAGTGACTGAGTCGCTCCTGTACTTCCATATCAAATAATTCAAATATTTGGGCAGCCCTCATCGATCACTTACCGATGATGGATGAACTTGTTTCTTTAAGTACAACATCACATAACAACACAACTCGACACTAGCTGCAAATAAAAATAAACTTTACATCAACGAAAGAGAGTTTATTTTCTATTTAGGTGAATTTTATTGTACAGCATAAAGTTTGAAGTAGGATTGGCCCTAATACAACCAGTAGGTCAGTGTTTGTACAAATGTAAAGGGGACGAATGTTTACACAATTGACATTATCATTTATGTTTCACTTAGGAATAATTTATTGATGCCGCGCTTGTGGGGATTAGATAAATGGTAGATTAGTTGGGACGTTGTCAAGTATTATATGTATTTTATTTTTTACTGTTAGTGTTGAGCAGTATATTTTATTAATACCTTGAAATGGTGATACTGTAAATAATGATATAAACAGTTATAAAATAAGTTATATATATACCGTGTGGTGACGGATTAAGAATACAGAGTGTCACCACCCCTATTCATCCCGCGGGTGTCATAAAAGGCGACTAAGGGATAAACTACGCAAGACAACATCAATGCGAAGAGAAGGAAAACTTGAAACCTACCCTATACAGACCCGTCTGGCCAGCGTGGTACAGTAGGCCAAAACCTCCTTTCTAAGGAGAGGCCTATGTCCAGCAGTGAACTGTTAAAGGCTGTTGATGAGGATGAAAATACGTTGTTTAAATAAAAAAAAACTAGCATAATTATAATAGGTTCTAAAAAGTATTTGCTTCTATCGACAATTATAAACAAGGAAGATTGAATTCAAGTCACATAAAATCTCAGAAGACATAATAATCTTACAATATATTTTTAGGACAAGTCTACTTTTACAGACTCTCATTTTAGATATCGTGAGCTTATTTTAAAATTGCCATGGTATTGCTCGTTATCTGGATTTTAAAAACAGCTTAAATTATCAGTAATTTATACTTACCACATGCGGTAATAAATTTAGATTTGATAAAAATATATCATATGACCACAATTTATTTTATCACCGTCATACAATAAAATTTATAAATAATTTCTATGAGCTACTTAAGGTTATAAAGGAATAACGACCTTAAAACTATCTAGTCCAAAGTACATAGTATTTATCATGCGACATATAGTTTTATGATTTCAAAAGTGACTCAAAGAAGCTCATTTGAAGTCTTAGATGACATTTAACACCTCAATTTACCTAAAAAAAGATAAAATCGGTGCTTCTTCTTGATATATATTTTTTTAAAGTTAAACGAAGAAAAAATAAACGTTGAGTTAGTGTTGAAGATAGGACAGTGACAGGTGGGTAGCGAGAGCCATAATTTTTTGTTAATCTCTACACATAAAAATTGTCACGGCTTCGTGTGTATCAACATATTGGGATATTAGTGTAATGTACACCTTTTTGTCTTGATGAATGGTTCTCCGGGCATAAATAACTTTTGTTTTTAGTTGATTTTTTGTTTCGTTATTTATTTTTGCAACTTTACGAGCGTTTATATTATATTTATGTGTTTTGTTAAAATGTTGTTTTAGTTCTTGTATGTATTTATTGTTTTATTTATATTCTCAAATTTAATTTAATTTTAATAGTCATTTTATTTATTGGCACTATTCTTTACAAATGTATCGTTGGCCTTGTGGCTTAAGCGGTCGCCACACCATTTCCTACTGCGCCAAGTGACGTGGGTTCAGATCCCACCTAGGATAACACTTTGTGAGATTCACAATTTGTAGTTCTGAGTCTGGGGGTTTCATTGTGTCCGTTTCATGTATGTTTGTAAAGTCTATTAATATGATATTTGCTGCCACTGACCAGACCAGATATTTATTAAATGCTATATGTATTAAAATGAGTGGTTGCTAATAATATAGCTTAAAATACCAAGTCAGCCATCTAACCAAGTTGCAAACGTTTTTCGTTTTTTATTCTATTCTCTTTCTCTATTCTCTTGTTTCATTGGCTAATAGTTTGTTTTGATCACGTGACTAAGTGACATTAGAAAAAAGAGAATATAGAATAGAATACCGCCTCATTCTACTGGGTCAGTAATACAAGACGCATTTTCAACTATTAACTGATGATTGGCATCTTTAAATTGACATCTTTTTTTATACATAATTATATTTAAACCTACCAAAGTGACTCTACTCTGAATGATGGAATGCATGAGTGAAATCCAGGAGTAGGGGAGGGGAAACATCCTCATTTCGAGGGTAAGCAATGCAGCATAGTAACTCATACCATGGCGGCCTTGTCGAATGTTTCTGTATCATTCTCCGGGGCCCTGGAAGCTGGGAAAATGATGCAGAATGAATGGGCCTCCAGTCCCACACTCACGAACGAAATACGACGGCAAGGGTGCTCTCATTATCAGAATTATCTTCTGTGTGAGGGAAGTACTGTCTCGGTCAAGCTGGCTTACTACCTAGTACCTTTTATAAAGTACATAATTACCTTTTATAAAGAGGCATTATTAAATATAACGTAATACAATAAAAATAAATAAAAAGAACAAAATCATAAAAGTAAGCAAACAGTGCCAACGTTTTTATTTGTCACACATTAATGTTCAAACAGTGAGTCGAGTTGCCGTGCCCGGTAATGATAAGAATATTTTATATTTTACTGCCGTGACACTTGGCGTCGTGTAATGACCGTCCTGGTCATAACTCACCGTCTAAATTGGTCATATTATACGTACATATATATGTTGAACATACTAACACTGACATGTTTATATTTATTCAAACTGTATTACGTATTTTTATGTCGGTTCTTGGGTCTTTCGTATACCTTTTAGTAATCGTTTAACATAAATGTTGTACAGAAAGCTGGTGTGATAATCCGATGACTTTAAATGGTTTATAAGTTTTATATCTATACCTACAAATAAATCAAATTGAGTCTTTTACCAGCGGTTATTGTTGTCAATCTCGAGTAACGCCGTGGAGTGAAGCTAGTCCAGCCTTTCCAGAGATTACCAGGAACAAACAGAGAGACAGATGGACAGACAGACTGACAAAATATATTGAAATTTAATTTAGAATGTCAGTACTGTGAATAATTTGATAGGCATTTAGTAAAAATATGGTTATTTGTTATTAAAAACGGACATTCTAATTTTATTTATTTGTATGTATAGATGAATGATTTTACTGATTGCATATGATAGTACATACATATGTAGGTACTTACAACAAAACTCCATATTTTAAAAATATTGTCCGTCTGTCTGTCTGTTTGTTCCGGCTAATCTCTAGTTTAGACCATACGATTTTGCGATCGGATTTTGACTTTTACCGGCTTTTACCGACATTTACCGGCAGGTAGCTGATAACATAAGGAGTAACTTAGGCTCTAATTTTTTTAGGCAAGCATCGCTCTCTGGCGATACTCGCGATTTACAAAAATAACCACGAGTAACACCGCGGTAATCAGCTAGTTTTCAATCCAAAGGAGCGTGTTTTATGTAGATAATTTTAGTTTCACCTGCGTCCATATGTCAAAAGTTCTAAGAAAGATATGTTAAACATCAAAAGCACTTGTGTATTCCAACTGAATATCACACGTCACAATAAAATAGGACGTACATTACGAGTGTTCATTTAATATACGCTCTTTGTGTTCTTTTCAAACGATGATGTAAAGCTGCCGACGTGGAATGACCACCCACCGCCACTCGACGGACGGCCGACAATCGGCCAATCCATTACCCGCACACATTTTCACTGCTTATTTATAAACAACCTTACTTGTAAACCAAACTTTTCAAATATAAACCATGTTCAATTAACTATAGAGCTGAGATTTAAATGGCATTTATTTGGTGGATGGCCCGTTGTTGTTATAGAAAAATGCACTCACAATATAGTGGTGTTTACACAATTCCGCCGTTTTGAAAGCGCAGGAAGCTCGGACGGTACATTCTGTTTGTCCGTCACGATTGTTGGGTACAATGGTGCGGTGACGGGGACACGTACCTATTGTGACGAGGAATGAACGCGGTGTGAGGTTGACGGTTGACGCGATTTACTTTTGACAATGTCGTTCGTATAATTTATAAGGGGAGATGTAATTTTATACACTTCATTACTTTCTTTATTTATATAAGTATTTTTTATGTGGTGTAGGGGAGAAACAAGTAGACGGGCCATCGGGTGTCAAGCTACTACTCATGTTATTGGGAACCCGCGTTAATAATTGAGAACCCTTGATTTTTTCATGTGACTATTCTCAAACTTTCTTCTCACTGTTTCTTGGTATTTCTGAAGCAGTAGCAGACATCAGCGGTATTCACTTACCATGCCATGTGATTCGGCTGCTTGTTTGTCCCTCTATAGAATAAAAAAAAAATCTATTACTCTATAGACTCAAAAACATAGCTGTCATAAGAACAGCAACTCATCTAATCCATTTATGAAAAAAAAAGAAACCAAAAGAAATGTATTCCCTGTGGAAATAACCCAAGTAGACATGTAGTTCCCATGAGTTTTAAGTTTCTTGTTATTGCTCAATCATGCTTCAATACGTCTATGATGATTAACCGACGTCCAAACAAGGTATGAATCCGAAGTGACGTGACTAATAAAACTCAACTTTTAATGAGATAAAAGCTACCGACATGATCATCTTTAGAAGCTGTAGTTTGAACATCTGTATTTCACGTCTATTTGACAGACTATTATATTATATACCAAATCCATTTATGTATAAAAATATGGAAATAGATATTAAATTAAAGCGACCAAAATGACTCTATTCTGCCTGATGAAAAGCATGAGTAGAGTTCAAGAGTGGTGATCATTCATTGCAAATGTGGTTAATGCAGCTTGGTGACTTACACTATGGCGGTCTAGCGCGATGCTTTTTCATGGACCCTGGATCACGGTGGCAAGAAACACGTGTTGTGGTAGTTAGTTCATTCTTTGTCGATTTTTAGTTCATTTACCAAAATGTAGACACATAAAAGTAACGGTATTTTTTGTGTGTTTCGAAAACTGTTATTAGCTGTAAAAGTAAAACTCTTTTTTTATATGAGCTTGTTAAAGTGACTCCAACTTACCTGATGGAATGCATGAGCATATTCCAAAAGTGGTGGTCACCATCTTCATTGTGAGTACATACAATGCAGCATAGTGACCCACACCATGGCGGCTTAGTGGAAAGAGAAAAGTTTTCCTCATTACTGGGCCTCAGGTCTTGCACACACTAATAAAATAGAATATGATAATACCGCCCGGTCGAGCCGGTCCATTCGTGCTGAAATCAGCGTGACTCTACTACCTAGGGATATCGGTAATACCTATGGTAGGCTTATATTTAAACATTTGTTTCTTTCTGAATAGAATGTATTCTTTTATCCTTATAAAAGAATACACTCTATTCAGAAAGAAACAAATATTAACAGAAAGAATAAATACTCACAAACAACCTTTTGTTTGTGAGTATTTATTCTCATATAACATTTTTCATTTTTACACTAATTGTTTAAAAAAAACTCCTAAAGATATAGTACTTGTAGTAGTACTTGTGTAGTACTAGTACTACGGTGCTGTAGATTTTTAAGATTAGAGAATAATACTCGGTCATTTTACTATTTTAATTCAGTTTAAAAATATTTCAAAACTAAACAATTACAAAGAAAGCTTATTATTGCTTCCCAAGAAATACGAGAAAAACTTTTATGCATAGATTTATAGAATAAAATAAATCAATTCAATTGTATGTTTTACCAAAGTTTTATCTACATTTCTTTAGAAAAGTAGGCAATGTTCGTTATCAGAAACAAGAAATCAGCAACTCGAGAACTTTTTAAAAGTGTGTCAAAATTTAATTTATGTTCGTGTATTTTATACAATACACTGTATCTTCGATCTACTACTTAAATCTTATTGAACACATTCGACACCCATATCAAATTTGCTACAAAGCATAACGAACCTAAGCGAATCCTCGACCATGAAATGTGTGTTTGTTATTGCTATCTTCACGGCTTTTACCCTATTTATTTCCCTTCTAAATCACAACCATTGTCGATTCACCACGGCTGTCTATCCGTTTCACACTACCACCGATTACTGTCACATCCACCCCTAACAGAGTAAAAAAACTACTCTACACACATACTACAAAATTCAGTTAGCCAATGTTGCAATTTGGCGTTCTGTTAGACTGTGATACGCGGCGTAGGGTAGACGCCCCAATGAGCAGCATTGTCGTCGATGTGATGAATCGATATCGCGCGTATTGTCGTGTTCCCCGCAGCTGTCGTCTGTCACAAGAAAGATGACACTTGGACTGGTTTTTTTTGACGCGTCCCTTTGAATGAGCACAGTGTGGTGCCCGAAATGAGCTGATATCGATCGCTCAATATTATGCTTGTAGGAGAGGGCTTTAAGTTTGAATTGAACTCATAAATAAATAAGCTGTGTCGTGGCGTGTACGGTTTTTTGTGCGGCAATGATCTAGTGCTTCTCTTTGTTGCGTGATTCCGGGGGATCCGATATGCCGGAGGTGGAATTTATTACCCGAAATTGTTATTAACAATAGAATTGTCGGAATAAAAATATTATAAATGATTTCGCATTATCCCGAATTCGAGGTTCGACGATTAGCACGGTTACCCTGATTTATAATGGTGTTTATTTTTTTTGTATAAAACATAATTTATGTAAAATGTGTTGAAGAAAATGATTTTATTTAGGTGTAGGCTTTTATATTATTAATGGGGCTATTTATTATATTTATGCTGTTTCATGGATTGTGTATTTAGTTGGCGTATGGTTAATGATATAAATCAATCGATAATTTCACATTAAACAAAATTAATTAAGTTCATGACGCAAAGTTATACCTGAGAGTATGTCAGGCCAATGTTCTTCACTAGATAAAAAACTTCTAATTAAAATGATAGGTAATAGAGCCACGCTGATTTCAGCACGAATGAGCCGACTTTACTGAGGAAGTATATACTCACTCAGAAGACCAACCTAAGAATGACAGTATTCGTGTTGAGTGGAGGTGAGAACGGAGACCCAAAGATGCAGAGGCATCTTACTAAACCTCCATAGAGTGGGTCACCAAGTTGCATTGTTAGTACTCATAACTAAAATGGTGACCCCCCACTCTTGTATTCTAATCATGCTTTCCATCAGATGATTATAGTCAATTTATGAGGTTTAAATAAAAAATATTATTATTTCATAAACGCTTGAATAAAATGATCGCGTTGTATTTGAATTTGAAAATATTCCAAGATTAGTGTCTTTGTATCAAAAGTACATCTTAAATATTTTCGTAAGTTACTATGGAATTAGCATGTACATTATGTATAAAAATTTCGTAATAAAATAAAGAAAAAAGAAATTTGGTTGTATTCCATTTATCATCAGTTCTCTTAAAATAAGGGAAATACGGCAGAAGCTTATTCCTTCTATTCACTTTTTTATTGTAGATTTTATATTTATAATTTATCTTTTATGGGTTGCTTCCTGACTTTCATTACAGCTGAGATATGTAAAGCAAGCCACACTGTAAAGTTTAGTATAAAATATGTTCTGACAATGTCCAAATATTTCTCTAAATAGGCATTAATTATAAATAAGTTTTAACGCATTGTATTAAGATAAAGTTTTCTGTCATTACTTAATGATATTTCACTTACACATCCGCGCTACAACACGATTTAAAACTAATGTCTCGTATCGCGCCGTCGGCCCGGAGTCGTAAAGCGGGCTATAATTTTGAATTATTACACGGTTACGGCGCGTACGAACCTAATGAAACACACTGTATATCACAATTCCAACCTTGCTCGGAGGCTAAATGGTCTTGCTAAATTAGCCTTTCTCTCAATGCATGGCTTTGTATCATATAACATGTATAGACAGGAATAATATACATCTGGGACCTGGAAGAATATTGTTTTAGTACAATTGGGCCGTCAATAAAATCAGAGATCATATTGGGCTTAGAATAAACAAAATTACGCAACGGGCAATTCATTATCTATACATTTTTTGAGTGTATTATTATAGTGCATTAGTAAATTGTTTGAGTAAAAAGTGGTGAAATCCTCATGGTGGAAATGGGCAATGCAGCATTGTACCTGGTAACCCATGCTATGGCGGCTTCGCAAAGTGCTTTTATACGGTCCACTGGAAGAACCCGGGATAAATATATAAAATCATAGTTTCTTTTTGTGATTTCATTAGAAAACTTTTCACTAAATGCATATAAAAGTACAATGATACGGTACTCACATAAAAAAAAAAATTAAAATGTCTGTTCTGGCTAATGTGTAATGGCTCTAGAACAGCTGGACGGATTTTAGCAGGATTTTCTTCGACATATAGTTGATGAATTGTTTACTGTTTATTTATTTTATTTTAATTACAATAAACTGGTCTTTCATTAGTAAAATAATAATTTTAACAACCTGTACCTGTCTCATTCACATAACCATTCAAAACTGAATATGTAAATATTGTTTAAATTTTATTATTTAGTTACTCAGCCCGTAAAACTAGCAATATTCCTGTTATGAAAAGACTTTTTTCTTCCAAGACTAATAGGTGTGTTAGAGGAATTAAAGTATTATTGATTGATAGAAAAAATGCTTTATTAGATGAAGAGCCCGCAGATCTCTTCGCAATTTTGAAATTATCGCCTTTAATTCTTCGTTCATGAAGGTTAAAGAATATTCCTCTGAATTATTATTTTACACAAATATTTTTTCCTCCATATTATATTTGAAGTATCGTTATTATAAGTAGGTATAGGAATAAGTGAAAACACGTTAAAGGTTCACTGGCCGTCATCACAATATTAGACGACAACCAGTAAGATTGGTATTTCAAAAATATGACTATATTATTTTGTCATAAAACTTAAGAATATACAATTCAAAACGAAATTCATTAGAAGATTAAATTCCACATTGAGACAGCATTTAAAACTTTACTCGTACAAAAACGAACCAAAAATGAACCATAATTTACAAATTAACACGCTAATTATTCAAAAACATAACCGTGGTAACCTTCTAAAAAGGCTGAACCAAAAAGCTGGTCGTAAAAACGTAGCACATTGCTCACAGTTGTGCCCAAATTGAAATATACAGGCGGCCATATTCATTACTGAGGCTCAGAGCGGCGATAATTCAAACTTATGGCGCGCCTTTTACGAGTTTTAAGAGTGGTACTCGCGGGAGTACGTAGTGACAAAACGAGGGAGTGACACTGCCGTTGATGATTGTACTCGGGAATATTTTAGGTAACGATCGTAAATTGTGTGGCCGAATTATCACGTTGAAGGTGAATAAGTTAAATGAAAAATAACTGGTTAAATACAGCTATTTGTATGCAACATAATGTGAAGTCGTAATTTATAATTTGTTTATTTACATGGTTTATTGAAGATATGTGTCGTTCTCACTGTGTTAAGAAATAAAATGACAAACTCATTTTATTTCTTAACACAGTGAGAACGACACATATTATGAATTAAGGTTGAATATTTAAAAATTACATTTTAAGTTAATAAAATGATATTGTAAATATTTAAGAAAATAAATGTAAAATGTAATGTTCGAGAACATTGAAATAGCAGTATATTTTTTTATTATAACATGAAATGTATATGATTATTGTTTATTTTCAGGTATTTATATTATTACCCAAACTAACGATTGTAAATGATATTATACTTATTTTTCAGTATACCTATGTATTTACACATTTGAGTTTCACTCAATAGATTTGTTAAGCATCTATCAGCTGCTATTTCTAAACAAAATGTTAAATAAAATATACCATTGTATTTTTTTTCTCAACTATAAAGATGCCAATTAAATGTTAAAGCCATTTAACACATGTTGCATCTCCGAACTCGTAGTATTTCAAATAAATTTTATCATCTACAGATGTCAACTGTCAGATATAATCTTTACCAGGATCACCCACTAAGCCAAAAAACAAACCGACCATTTATCAGCGCACATAATAGCCATGACAATTCTCCCTTCTCTAAATCACCCTTACAGACTAAATCGACAATTTCGAACTTCTCAAAAATTTATAGAACAAGCAATTCTGAAGTAACGGCGAACTAACCAAAATACTATAGCATACAAATTTAATAGAAAACAGACTTTCTACCCTTTTCAATAAGATCGATAATAACAATATCATCTAAATATGCACTACTTTCACAAGATATTTTGCAGAAATGAATCTTATTGCATTGAAAATATGCGTTAAATTGTATTTCAAAATGATCAAAGAGAAAGATTGTCAAACGCTTAGATAAATCGTTCATTATTTTCTAATAGCTATTCCAATATACAATGTGTCCCAAAATCGACGTGTGAAGTGATAAATTGCCATTGGCACCTTTGTCAATGGCACTGGCAAAAACTGGCAGGTGGTGGCACTTTAATTTACACAGGATTGATGATACTTTTGAACGTGTGATGTTTGTGCAATTTTTTTAGGACCATTTGTTTGAAAAATCGTCTTAAAGGTAAATCTACTGCTCTTAGGCTACAAGTCACATGAATTGATCAGATAATGTTTTGTGCAGAATAGAAGCTTACAACAGTTTCAAATCAAGCTGTTAGTGGCACTTGCTATAGCAGAATCCAGGGTATTTATTTTTGTCATGTGTCATAGAAGAAGTAAAACAACCCAATTACCTGACCCGACGAACCAGGACAGACTATCCTGGCGCCGAAAGATAAGGAGAGCCGACCCAACCTAACGTGGGAAGGGGCAAAGGAAAAGAAGAAGTAAAAAGTGTCGGAGAGTGCGGAACGAAATCTGGCCTGAAGGCGTCGGATATTATTCTGTTATATTCTCAGAAGAAACCCCGATTGATGAATTTGGACTAAGCAAAAGAAATGTGTCTTGATCTTAGTAAGTAAAGGTCAATTTTCTCTCCCTAACCCTCTAGGAAATAGGAGTGACTTTATGTATGAATGTAATGTGAGAAACAGGTCTTAAATAACGTCTTCTTTGCGGGTAGTTGTAGTTTTAAATGGAGAATTTTGATTTTTGCATTCTTAAGTAACACTTTATTTCATGAGGAATTATATAGAATCGGTTTTAATACTTCCCTATTCGTTTGCTTTACCACTACTTTTATACATACTTCGAAAGATTTTACTGTACCACGCAGATAGTAATGGTTCACTCTACTCGCAAATGCATAGCATTTTACTATGAAGATTGCATTGCGTTGGTAGACCATTTACAAAAATGGTACGTTGGTTAATCGCACACTTAAATACATAAAATGGATTATAAACTTATAAATGTTAATACTAAACGTATTTTTCTATTCTCATCAGTATATTACAGTCCACTGCTGGCCTCCAAAAATGCTGGAAGCTCCATATGCTTGATTATATTACCATCATCTTCCTAGTCATTATTCCCAAGTTTTATTTGGGGTATTAGTTCAACCGGTTTTACCCGAATTTCAGTTTTTCCACGGAATGACTGGCATCGGACCTCCGCAACCATAAGGGAGACCTGAAATTTGAAGATTGAACTAGTTGTAAGTATATTTGAGGGCACTGACTTCCCAATAACGATTGCCATAGATGTTCATGACAACCGGGACCGACGGCTTTACGTCCTCTCCGAGGCACGGGCGTGAATCACCGCCAAACTTCGAAACTCCGGGCAGCTACTATTAGGAATTTCCTAAGAAAATCCTTAAAACACTTTTTGGCCCCACCCGGGATTTGAACCCGAGACAAGAGGTCTCAGATTTGCAGTCGCTTACGCTTACCAC
Source organism: Phragmatobia fuliginosa (assembly GCA_932526445.1). NCBI lineage: Eukaryota > Metazoa > Arthropoda > Insecta > Lepidoptera > Erebidae > Phragmatobia > Phragmatobia fuliginosa. The sequence goes on from OW052065.1 coordinate 1,305,767, forward strand.
TAGACCAACGAGGCAGTTTGATTATATTATTTATAACAAGTATCATGTTAAAATTCGTTTCCCTCCCCCAATAAAGGTGAAATAAATAATTTTTCCCCAGACCCCTATAGAACCAATCAACGCAAAACAAGAAAATAAAACAAAGCCGAAACATCACTGACACTTCGTAGCGCAATATATTATCGACTAAGGCATGTTACAAACTTGTGTCTGGAACAAGGCAAAATTTTAGATCAAACAGGCATCATCGTTTGATTTGTATCTAAACCGTTTTAGTCCTTGTATTTTCACTTTTATCTTTTGCGGAATAATTGCTTTATGTAAATTGAACCGATACACACCCGGTATATCGGTTATGGTGATAAAATATAGCGCCTTCCTCAAGAATCAAAATTTCTTAATGCAAAATTTACTTTCAAAATTATAAAACTAGTGTGGATTGAAGTGGTTATATTAATAACATATTTACAATGTTATTGACGTGTGTACTTAAGAGGTTGTCTAACTAGTATTGGACTCGAAAGGAGACCTTTTTAGGGTTTCGTAGCCAAATGGCAAAAAACGGAACCCTTATAGATTCGTCAAGTCTGTCTGTCTGTCCGTCCGTATGTCACAGCCAATTATTTCCGAAACTATAAGAGCTATACTGTTGAAATTTGGTCAGTCGATGTATTCTGTGAACCGCATTAAGGTTTTTACATAAAAATAGAAAAAAAACAATATATTTTGGGGGTCCCCATACTTGAAACTGAAACTCAAAAATTTTTTTTCATCAAACCTCTACGTGTGGGGTATCTATAGATAGGTATTCAAAAATGATGTTGAGGTTTCTAATATCATTTTTTTCTAAACTGAATAGTTTGCGCGAGAGACACTTCCAAAGTGGAAAAATGTGTGTGTCCCCCCCCCCTCTAACTTCTAAAACAAGAGAGTGATAAAACTAAAAAAAATATATGTTATACATTACCATGCAAACTACCAACGAAAATTGGTTTGAACGAGATCTAGTGAGTAGTTTTTTTTTAATAGGTCATATATCGTAACACGCAATTTACCTTTCATCCAATCAATACACTAGTATAAAAACATCGATGAAAGTTACAACGAACTACAAGAACTTATATACTTATGTTACTTGCTGATACGGAACCCTTCATGGGCGAGTCCGACTCGCACTTGGCCGCTTTTTTTTAAATACGATACGTGTGCATCCACTGTCACATGTCAAACGTGATATGATGAATACAGATACAGATAATTTACAACACTGATAATTTTTTGTACTTCTTCACTATCTTTAGATACTCCGGAGTCTCAGATTTATTAGTATAAATGCAAATAGACGTAAGTTTACTCTGTTACATAATTTAGTAGATAAACAGTTTATTTGCATTACAAATACCGAAAAAAAAATTGTGGAAATAACCTCTCAATATTTAATCCGTTAAACATTCAATCATTTCAATAAATATTATTTTTTCAATTCAAACTAATACAGTTGGGTGTGTGACACGCCTTACGTAGCACTACGAGCTGCTACGGCCTACACTTGCTACGAGCATCGTAGCAGCTGAAATATGGCCCATGTATTATTCAAAGAAATTGCCACATATTTCATCCGAGGGAAATAACTTTGAGATATATGCTGCGCGGTACGCGAAACGACGATTTGTTACTGGAAATTTACGGTTTTATTTCAAAGTGTTGCATTTGTAATGATCGTTTTTAAAACTCATAAACCTGAATATAGATTTCAATGCTTTGGCCAGTAATTACAGCCTCCTTTTAAACAGGTTCCTATTATATTTAAATTTAGTTTAACGTGAATTGTTAATGACGTTGGTTATAATTATTGAAATTGAATTTAGAATTATATGTTCATACATTTTATATGCAACAAATATTTCAAAATAAGCTGTGAAAATGTTTTATAAGTAATTATAAAAAGCTATTTCTACTTATCGACTAAATAACTCTATTATAAGAGAGAAAAATATTGTTCATTGAAAAAAAATAATGTTATATTCAACATAAAATTAAATTGGCATCATCTGCACGGTTGGCCTTGTGGTTTAAGCGGTCGCCTGGTCGCTACCTACTGCGCCTGTGACGTGGGTTCAAATCCCACTTGGGATAACTCTTTGTTTGATTCAAAAATTGTTGTTCTGGGTCTAGGTATTCTTTGTGTCTGTTTATCCGCGATACAGAAATTTAAAAATTATCACGGGTGCTGTCTTTCTAATAAAAATATAGATAAATCAAAATCTTTAAATTTGATTTGGGAAGCCACGTAACCCCACACAATAAATTAAACTTATCCAATAACTCAAAATACAAGAACACTTTTGCACATTCCTCAATCGAGGTATCAATTTATGAGTCGCATAACTGAAAGCTGTGGCTCCACCTTATCTCCGGCGAGTGATTCGGTGCGGCGTTCCATGATATTTATGCGTTCTACCAGATTTATGAACAAGTCGTATATGCCACTGTCATGAGTGTTCGCTTTATAATCTGCATCTCTTTCACTCACTACTTACCTCTCTGTTCAAGAGAGGTAAGTAGTGAGTAAAAGAGATGCAGATTATAGTAATCATAAGTATTGTTTTATAATATGACTGTATTTGTTACCTACGCCAAACATCTAATCACCAATCGGAAGGTGTTAGATACACTCGAAATGTTGAATTTAGGCCATGGGCGAGGTATTTTACCACCAGGCCTCGCCCAATCATAACTGCTACCTACTAAAGACAGAGTGCAATAGATAGGCCACAAATTACATAAACGCCTCATAGATATATAACCTAGTGCAAAAAGGTATCTTTTAATATTTAAAATGTATGAAAACCAAAAAAAAAAGCAATTTCCTAAACTAACATATGGCTGACTTCAACCTTATAAATTAGAGTTATCATCGTACTGAATAAACAAAGCTATGTCTACCTTAAAAAAATACATTTCCTTACGATGCATAATATTTTAAACCACCCCCTTGCTTTATACAAAATGGCTGTCGGCACTCGCTACTATTTTTCCAAGAGGAGCTAGTCCAAGTTAATCTGAAAAAAGAACTACAATTTTTGAAGTGATTTTTTTTCATCTTTTACTTTCAAAAAAAAAAAAAAAATTATAGACATCTGTAGGTACTATGGCTATAACTACTTCACAGGTTTGATTTGAACCTTAACCTCGATCTGTATTGTGAATTACACAAAATAACCTAAAATTGATTGAAATATAAGAATTATATTCTCTCTCGTTTATTATATATTTCAGTCGGTAACTGTCAGTTAATTGATTACTGACTTATTCACACTATTTTTCTCCTCATATTATTAAAAAATAACTACACATTGTCCACTCATAAATATAAAACTAGATGTCCTTATATGGGCTTGCCAAAGTGACTCTACTCTATCTGATAGACACCATAACTAGAACCTGAATATAGTGGTCCCCATACTCCACCATACATGATAGCGACCTATTGAGATGCTTCTTCTACATTATTGGGTCTCCGGTCTCGTAATCAATAACGAAACACGACAGAACTATTGCTGTATAACTTGGTCTTCTGTTCCACTCCTGCTGCAATCAGCGTGGCTATACCTTGAAACTTTTTGCTTCACACAAGGACCTAATGTTAAAATAAAATCATCAATCAACATTCCCTATCTTTCGACACCATCTCCTGATCAAATTCGTCCTATCTATTCGAATCTCAACCCGCTACAGTACATCACTTTCACCGCGGCACGCGTGATAAATTCCCTAGGAGTTCCTTACACTTGGCGAAGCAGACAAAATAATTTATGTACCTAGTTTAGTGGGTACTTTCCTGGATAAATGGCATCTCCGAGGTGAATGACATCTTTGTTACTCTAGTGCCAGAATTGATGGCTTCGGATAAAAATGGCTTAAAAAGTATAGGAGGTGTTGTGTGTCAAGGGATGCCAGATTTACATATAGGGTGGATGCTAATAGCGTTCTGGGAAGATATCCTTGGTAAATGTTGTCTCATGTCGAAAAGTGAACTTAGAATAGTTATGTGAATGGTGTAATGGAACCGTTTCGCAGATTAAACAAGGTAATATCTAGCAAGTTCCAAATTTCAGGATATTTTTTTAAAACTTAACTGAATATAAATCAAATTTTATTATATTCTAATAAACTTTAAATATGTAACATCAACAGTTTTCCACGGGTATATGGCTTTCCTTAAAAGAAGGTTTTGGATTTTGATAACACAATAAAAGTTGACCTAATGTTATTACAAAAATAAGATTAGTTTGTCCCATTATTCCTAATAATCCTGATCTCACCTGATTGAAAATTCCAGAAACAAAAGCCTGTAAAACGTTCATCACATTCAAGTAAGGTAGGTAAGGCAGCAGTCGAGCAAAATCCTGCCACATTTGCAGCTTAATAATGGCAAATGTAAACAATTGTTTAAAAAAAAATTGTCTCTATTCAAGACTGTTGTTGTTTATTTATTTATTGGCCTACCAACAATTGTTTACACATATTCTTACAATTTTCGACATAACCATGTACTAATGACTAGTGTAACAATCTCTTAAAGGTAAGCACCACATGCACACTAACAATAATTCTATATCAATAAGATTACTACATGTAATATAGTGCCATAAATTAAATTAAATTAAATCAAATCAAATTAAACTAAACTAAATCAAACTGCACGGTTGGCCTAGTGGTTTAGGCGGTCGCCACGCCGCTCTCTACTGCGCCAAGTGTCGTGGGTTCGAATAACACTTTCTGTGATTCACAAATTGTTGTTCTGAGTCTGGGTGTTCTTTGTGTCCGTTTCATGTATGTTTGTAAAGTCCCCCGCGACACAGGAATTCATATTTCTAATGCGGGAGTTGTCTTTTATAAAAAAAAAAAAAAAAAAAATAAAATAAAATTAAACTAAATAAAATAAAATAAAATAAAATTAAACCAAATTAAATCAAATTAAACCAAATCAAATCAAACAATCAAATTAAATTAACAAAATTTAAAAAAAAAAAAAAATTATTTTGTTTTTGTCAAAAAATGACTTTGTCAACAAGTGGTGAAATTGGTTTTTAGCTTTTATTATTAATAACAATAACAAATATTTGGAACTTCGTCGTCGGATAATAGCGTAATTGTCAATACACAATACAGCCTATTTACAATAATTTTATCTGTTGTGAATTTAATCAAAACATAAAAAAACATTAAACATAGGCAGAAAGATAAGATACAAACCAAGAGGATTTAGTAGAATGGAATATATCACGCTTCTTCTGTGGGTACTTCGCATGCAACCATTCGTCATCTGCCAAATACTTTTCGTCACAATCTTAGTCATAAATTAGCACGTATAAACCATAGAAATAAAGTAATAAAAACCCACTTATATTAAAATAATCTCACAGATAAACGCAATAGTATAAACCATCCTCTTAATATCTTTATTGATATAATATCCTGCTGTTAACGTTTGCATCGTCTTTTATGATTGTTCAATAATAACTATGATGATTTACAGATATTATATTATGGAAATATTACATACACAGCATCCGTTTTTAGATAAATAATTTGAAATTTATTTAGATTCATAAGTACAACGACATTTGTAGCAAGTGAGCTACTTGTTTCAAATCAAATCAAATCATTTTTATTTCAAACTAGCTGATGCCCGCGGCTCCGCTCGCACCCTAGGATTCTCAGACCTACTGAATATGCATATAAAGTTTCATAAAGATCGGTCAAGCCGTTTCGGAGGAGTATGGCAACGAAAACTGTGACACGAGAATTTAATATATTAGATAAACCAATACAAAGGCACTTTTGAAACGTCAAGTAGTCAGTCGTGAAGCTAAGTGTCTGTTCCAATACGTAGGGAACGAAAGGACAAGAAACTCCATGGATTATTTATGAATTCTTTAGTTAGAGACAAATGTTGGCTATAGAGGAAGATGCTCACATCCTTCATCAAAAATCTTTACAGCTCTGAATTCATTCAATCACCCTGAACATAAATAGCTGGTTCTGGATATAACTACAAACAATACAACTATAATATAACTTCTAATAACCTGATCTCTAATTTTGTGGAGAGCAAAAGGTAATATCTGGTTCCCACACAGAAGGGGACCATCTACAAGCCGCAGGTGGCCCGAGTTACGGCGGTTTTTCAGGAACTTCCTTCCGAGGGTATAACTGGTTCCTCGGCTCATAGTAACCGAGACGATTCGAGTCCAAATATTATGTTTTGGTCGTTGTGACTGAGTGACATTAGCCAATGAAACAAGAGCATAGAGAAATAGAATAGAAAACACAAAACGTTTGCATCATGGCTAGAGGAGAAGGATCGCTAACCACTTGATCAACAAGCCAGTCAAACTAAAAAGTTAGTATCGTTAGGTTAGAAATTTATCAATATCGAAAAATATACTACAAGCAGAAAAGCTTATCTGCAAGCTGTACTTCAATTTTTATTTTGCGATCGTCATAACTTAGGAAAACTACTGAACTATACTTTTCTTGTTTTTACGTTAAAATAATCATTAAAACAAAACATTTTACTTATATCTTGTATTGAATTTAAAATGCAACAACAATAACGTAAGTAATCATCATTACATCTATTGCGTATTCAAATGTCTTTGAATAAATATACGATTTATTGGACAGTTGTATGCAAATTTATGCTAATAACATCTTGGTCCAGACTTGTTTAACAATACAATATTAAGTAATGTGTGTACAGAAGTTGTATTCAGAAAACCTTACAACATTTTATACAACATACCAGAATGCATGTAGTGTCCATGCATTCTGGTATGGACTTATGACTTATGGACTATTGTTTCTACGAATATATTTATAGATTTACAAATAAATTGTATAACTTGGGATCTATTTTTATCACCAATTCATTTAAGGAAATAAAAAATATCTTAGTTATTTTAGTAGATACAAATTCTACTCTATTATTTTCAAGGATTTCGAAGACTTTTTATTTTTATATGTCAGTAATTTACTAGTTTTGACTATGAAAGTTTTAAGTCGAAAGATTCAATATTAGTTATCAAGTATAATAATTAAAAAAACACAATCCCGTCTGACTAGTGTAGTAGTCCAAATTGTCTTTTCTATACCTTTAAGTTTTCTAGGTCTCAAGCCCGTGTCCACCAGTTTCTGTAGATGATGATAAAACTGCTAACTAAGTACTACAATAATTTTAAATGTCCAGACATAATATCTAAATAATTTCACTAACTATATTCGTGAACTCTCCAACCCACAAACATCGTTTGATCCATAATATTCCATCAAATATTCACTGGTATCCATTCACAAACGGTGCAATTACACCGTCTCTCCAGGCTTAGATTTATTGTTATTACCCCACATTTCCTGCGGGTAACGTTTTAATTACACAGATCGGCGATAAAGCATCGCTGGAGCGCACTTTTCTTCATTAGAAGATGGATGGATGGTCTGCATCTACTGGGTTATTTATTGTGGTGAGTTCTAATTGTGGAGAGGTTATCAGCTTGTGATTTGTATCGCTGTTTAAGAGATGTAATGGTTTTGCTTTGAAAATATCCATCAAGTCTGAAATAGTAAAAGAAATATAAAACTTTATTCAAAAATTTGTATGATTAGCCTGGATGTTATTTAGAACCTTGCTTGAAATAAAAAAAAAAGTCAACAATGAAACCAATAACTCATCTCAAGAAGTGCAGCTCGATTACAGACCCTCCTTTATATAAAATATATCAATTCATTCACGGCAAAAGCTATAAATATTTCACAAAACTAATATCGCAGTACTTGCGTCATCACTAAATCGTATGTCAAAACTGATAGAAATGATATTGGCGGACCTAAAGCAACATTGAGAGCAATAAGAATCATAAATCAATCGGTTCATAAGAGATCCCCTAACGCATCCGACACTACATGAACTAGCAAAAAGGAAATTGCCATTCGAAAAACATTCGATGTTTGCTCAGAACGTGAACCATAAGAGTGCTTTTCGCAGGTTCTCACTGGATAAAACCTTTGATCGGTATCAGAGGGCGAACTGAGAAAGCTATCGACACTTTCCGTATTCACTTATCATTTATCGTTGGCAGTTTCCTTTTAACATACGATTTTGCACTCTATTAACGTACTCATATCCAGATATTATTGATTTTGAATAAAATATTGCGTTAATTTTCAGTACTTATATTCGAATCGACAATATCATAAAATTATATTTAAGTCAACTATCTCATATTCCATGTAGTTTTATTAATTATTCCAAGTGTTCTTTACAATATTGAATATTTCGATTCAAAGCAATAGGTGTTATATTAGCCTGAACTCAGCTTAAACTTACGACACAACATTCGACACGGGGTCTTCCGCAGGCCATTTGTCACAGAAGCCATTTGTACTTGTCGAATCACGGCCATTAGACGAGAGTGTGTGACCGCGTGGGGTTAACCGCGTCCAAACTGCGCTACGTCACCATAACGAGTCGCCACAGTATACAGAAGTATAATACAAATAAAATTGAATAGTGATAGAGGTACAAAATTTTACTTTTAATATTTTTGTCATGTGGTCCGTTACAAGTTGGAGTGTCATCAAATCTGAACACGAGTTTAGGGAATACCGCACTTGTCAATATCGACTTGTATGAGCCGAGCTGTCCTGACGATTTATCTTACTTTGCGGCTATTGTTACAGACGACCGAGGTTACAGCTGATTTATAAGTAGCCTAGTTAATTACAGCGGGCGTCGACGCATCATTAATTTCTCTTTGGCTCCCATTTATCTCTCGACTGTCATCCGCGTCGGCTTCCTATTTCCACCTGATGTACGTTTCGGAGTAAAGGCGTAACTTTAAAAGCTTGCCAATAAATACATTCGCATAAAACTTGAATTTATCTCTGTACCCTTTGAAGTACGGCCCGAGAAAACAAACAAAGCAATAAAGAAGGCCTTTATCGGAGCCACGAGTCGACACGCGAGCTAATTTACAACACAGCCGCGGGTTTTATCTTCATTAACCCATCGATTCACAATTAAGACGCGGAATAAATCTCCGGTAATGCGCTCCCCGTCTGCGCCGGTAGATTCAACTTCAAACAGATGTTATGTATAAATAAAGCCGAACGGAGGCAACCACTCGATATATTCCTGTCCGCGGCAAACTTTACAGATCTATCAGCGCTCGTTGGCCGGGGACAAGTGTAGTGCGCGCGCGAACCAAAACCGACCTTAGCAGCACCGCGCTATAAAACCATATGTTACTGTCCATCGAATGACTCCGAAGGATATTAATGTGGCTCGAGCAGAACAGCTGCACTCAATACCGTCTATAGTTCGTTAAAACTGTTCACCAGTTACGTCTTTACCGTTGACGTAAAGTCACAAACCTCATCTTATTTCCAGCGTAACGAGTCGATGCTCACATTCGATTATCTGGCTGCGGTATCCGAGGCATTACAGTTGATGTATCGACGGCGACTGCGCGAGATTGTCGGCCGACGGTTGATTTACTGTGCCCATTTCTTCCTGGCACTCCATACGGAATAGATCCCCATCTGTCGCGAGCGGTGTGACGGATCGCAGCAATCGGAGAGCGCCGAGGGGCTCTCTAATGAATTGTCCCAAATAATTGGGATACTATTTTATATCGGCGTCATTTGTACTTTTATCGGTACATTTGTTGTTACGTTGATTTGTTGAGCACTTTAACCTCACGGTATTAGGATATTAATTTTATCTGTTTGGTTTTTCTTGTTGCGTTAACAAAATATACATACATTATTTCTATTAGTTTTGGGTGAATAAAATTTATTTCTTTGTGAACAGTTATGTAGTTATCTGCACATCTGTTTTGAGATTCGTATGCCTTTTTAAACATTTATTTAGACGGATAGTTTTTGTTCATGTCTGTGTTTGAGTGCGGGGGCATCTGATCAGTAGTCATGAGCTCAGACAATGCTTACATCACGTTGTATCGCATTCCTCATCTCCGCTTTTGCTGTCGAACGTGCATTTACTACAGAAACGAATGTAGAAACATTTTTAATGTCGACTATTTTATTTAAAGATCGTTTACTGAAGTGGATTAATTTTGTTTCATTATATCCATGCATAAAACTATTTCCCTATTGCAACAGCATTTTACAATATACTTCGTACTAACTACTCCCAAACCCGATAGGGCTTGTAGTATACATAACAAGCTTGCTTATGTATACTCTAAGCGATAGCGGTACTTAATAATCAAACGAACTCAGTTTTGTTGCTTTTCCAGAAAATGTACTCCTCTCAACTGACAATTTAATGGCAAATAGGTACCGTTATACAACCAAAAGTATGTGTAAAAGTCACAAAAGTTTAAAAAAAGTTAAGACAACTTTATTTATTTTTATGTTATTATACTTGGAATCAACAAGTTTATTCAAATGTATTTTCTAAATATTATATAAAGCACTATTTAGATATTTACGATTATATTAAAACAAATGAAACCACTAACACAGTGAGCATGAATACTGCGAACATTGGAGGCCGCAACTGTGTGAAAGCGCTCAACAACGAGATAAGACTTGACTTTGATGTATGCGCCACATCTTGATACGTGTCTGCAACCGTTTCAATAAGCGTACGTCTGTCTGTCGCCGGCGAACTAGTTTTAACTTCGAGTTGCCTTGCTTTAGTAATGCAGGATTGTGATTTAACTTGTAATTCTCCAACTACTCTTTACGTTGAACTTATTTAGATTACCTTAGTAAATTTCACATCACTAGTAGGGTCACCCCTCTTGTTGGAAGTACAGATAATGTAGCATGATGCCCCACAATATAGCGGTTTAGGGAGATGCCAGTTTGACAGTTAATTATTGGACATAGGCTTTTAGAGACCCTTTTCTGGCAGCAACTATTGCTGGCATGCTGGCGGGTGAGGAGAGCTGTGGCGCAGTGGTCACTCTCTGTGTAGCTGTATTGCTCCAGAAAGAGACCGCTGAGCGGTATTGGGAGAGGGCCGATCCTGATAGTAGACCACGTTGGCGGTTATCAACAGGGCCGCAAGCTGCCAGAGCCGACCCTGTCAACAAAAAAGGCTTCTCTTTTAAAAAGAAGTTGGTATATAGTTCGTGTTAAATTTTTCTTCTCTGATTGCCCCTATGCCAAAAAAATATTTCAAGAATGGTATATGAAGTTTAAAAAGTTTCTAAAAAGACATACATATAATCCAAATCAAGTTTTAATGTATTCTTTTGTATGAACAGTGAAGTGGGTGGGAATGTTAAGTTATGATGACTATCTTTAGTGAGCAGTCAAAACACCAATCTTTGTGAGTTATCTTTTACAGTTATTTTTTATATAGGAACGAAAGCACAACAAGAAATACATTTTAAAAATTATCTATACTAATGGTAAAGTATAAAATTATGTAATCTCTGGTTCTACTGAACCGATTTTAAAGAATCATTTAGCAATTGAGAGCCATATTATTTGTTTCATAGGCTATTAACTTTAAGATGCGTCAAATTAGACGTCGGAAGGCAACAGATTCCTGATAATAATAATATTTTTTATTTGGATATAAATATAACAAGTTTACACAGAGTACAATTGAAAACTATGATATCTTCAGAAATAATGAAACTGTGTAGCAAATATCAACACCCTCTCCCAGATAAGAAGTTCAAATAAAATAAAACTTATAGATAAAAATAACAAAAAAAAATGGAAAAAAGACATGAATAAACATTTTACACGAAGCCAAAACCAAGAATATATGATATTTTAGATCTTTGTGTTCAAGCAGCAAAAAAACAATCTTTAACAAATTACTAGGTATGAAGAGAAAATAAACTTTACTGAATATTTACGAAGTTTTAAAAGTTTGGCAATTTAATTACTTTTAAAGAAAACTTTTAGAAATATATCCGTTGTCGTGGTTGACTTTACAAACGTTCATACAAGGGATAGGTCCCTTTTATGAACGTTTACTTATTTTTGTTATTAAGTATACACAAACTCTAAACAACAATTTTTACAACATCTGAAAATCGAACCTACAAAAGTCAACGTAGTAAAAAGCGGCAAATTGACCGTTCAAACTTCTACACTATCCATGCAGTCAAAATACTTAATAGTTTAGTCTTCTCCAACTTAAAAGAAGTATCAGAATATTATCTACTTGTAAATCCTCAAGTATCTTTCCAATTATCCGTAACAACCTTCTATATAGTTCAGAATCAGAGATAATAAAAAGTATTGTTTGATTATACCATAAAATACGAGTATATAAGCTATAAATTATAAAGATTATTGTCAATAAAACAAATGTATTGCATTGGGTATTTACAGTCAGCTTAGCTCTTTTATTAGTCTAATGTATTTATATCTTTTTATTCTAGATTATGGGTTTTTGAATCGACATTTACTATTTCATAATGTTCTTAAAATAGACTAAATTGAGGACATTCAAATGTGACGCATTCGCAACTATTTTTAGAAACAAAAACTACCAGAACTATTTAGATAATCTTAACTCAAATTTATTGATGTTATTTTCCTATTATTATTTATGCCAAATGGACTTTACTCTGCCTGATGGGAAGCATTTCAGTATAGGTGCCAAATTGAAGGCCAGGTGGCTTAAGCTTAATTACCTGGCCTTCTTCAACGAAAGAGTCTCTGATACGTTTTCAAGCTTGGAGTACATCCACCAGAATCGGGATACTTTTGGTAATTTCACATACAAAAGTTTACCGAGAGAACAGCTTGAGATCGTTTGCCTGTGAGGGCCTGGTTCCACGCCGATCAGTCTTAGTAGTTAAAGGCAAAACAACTGAGGGGACCTTTTGGGTCAGATACAATATAATTTAGATCACTGACATTTCATTTTGTATGTGTGATTAAAGAATATAACTTACTAGCTAGACTTCGCCGCAACAAATATTTTAAGACAAAAATTAGCGGAGTCGGTTCAGCCGTTTCAAATTTTAGTAAGGCTACTTAACAACATTTCTTTAATTCCTCATAGGCCTATGTTGTCTTTAAATTCGTTTCAATTTATAGTACATATCACATCACTATCACATAGTATATACATATTATCACTTGTTTACGAATCAAATTATAAATATATTATTTTTCTTGTCTATGCTTACAAATTCTCACCCATAATTTTAAGTGAATAATTTATCACGTAAGTTTTACATCGCCATCTTAACACCAGAGATTGTACATGACGCTATTCCCGATACAGCTTAATCGCGTTAATGTCCACCAGCAATAACGATTTTACACCGATCTCGAGATATACCTAAGTGAAGTATTTTTATTTTGACAGGATACTGTATAGTATTTAAGATTAAATCGACAGATATCTACCTACATCTGTTAGTATAACGTAGTACTTTATATTTCTTTTGAGCGTATAAAGGAAGATTTATTATGCAATGAATCATAAGGAAAAATAACTTAAGGTCAGAGGACATGATAAATAACAGAAATATTAGTAAGCATCAATAAAGGTATTATTTTTAAATCTTAATTTTGACTTTATCCATTTTTCTTTCAATGATTTGTACCTAATTATTATGAAATAATTTTTACCTGTCTTAGCTTTAATAGTCTTCTTAATATTAAGTAAATCTTAAAGTTGAAAGTCTCCACTTGTTCGCGTTCATGGCATGTAATATTTAACATACAACAGCGAAACAAGAAACGAAATTTTTTTTATAATGGCTACATATCAATGCGATTACAAACAACACTACAATTATAAATACGATGCAATCAATTGCCTTATACAAATACATCCAACAGACCTTGTAAACTTAATCAATCAGATATGAATAATAGTATATGTGTTTCACTTAGTTCTTAATAACAAACTCAAGATTGATACCAAACAATCTACGGAATTGATGATCTCAGAATCGACAGTTAGAAAATTGATGATCATGTTGAGAAAATAAACGACCACCTTTCTATATTTACAGACCATGAATAATCTTACAATTTATCATCCCAACCGCTATAGCCATAAATCATTGCACTTATTCACAAATATTTTAACTTTAGTAAATACTTTCGAAGGAGTACCTTCCGTCGTGTCTACGCATAAAATCGTCTGAAAGCCTTTAAATATAGAAGTTGTAATTACGTAAACAGACATATTGACGTATGTCTGAAAGGTAATCATAAGCTAAAATTTATCATGGAGTGAATCATTCATGCGCTAAGACAGCTGACAGCCAGGCACATATATTATAATGATCGACAGCCTGACGTTCCTTGTCACAGAGGGATAATGTTGTTGCTGTACTAAAATTTAATAACATTCAAAATACAACTAGATTCCATTGAATTTAAAACCTTTTTCCTATAAAGCGGTATCGTTCACTAATGACGTTCTTGTTTCAAGCAGTGGGAATTCCAACGAAAAGAACAAAATACTCAAGTTTATTGCACAATATGAACAGAACCTTATTGCTTTAGTGTTAGCCTCAAAATTCTCTGGAGGCATAAATTTTGTCGAGTTACTGGTGTTGGTAAATGTGACTTAGTTCTATGTGGTAAAGGTCAAAGCGATATGGATTCTGATGAAATAGGTTAGGGTATAAAATTGTCTGATATAAATGAAGTGTTGTAAGCTGTTAGTATTGTAGCTTTTGTCAGTAGCGCGGTAGCAGAGAGACGTGTCGCGGCGTGTCATCGGGACGCAATGAAGATTTATGAACAATCCGGTACTACGGTTCAGTCGGAACCTCATACAGTTTTCTACTTTGTGAATAATTTTATGTTGAATTGTAAAACCTGACTTTAAATTTTATCTTCACATTGTTTATATGTTAGGCACGTTTATATTATAGCTTTAGTAACTAAACGAAACTATTTACATAGTGTAAACAAACAGAAAATTTGAGTTTCCAATTCTTAACAAATCTTGACTCAAACGCATTTTACGACTGTTTGTTGTTCAAACAAGTTTGTAAATTAGCTTTTAAAATTATAATATACAAAGTTTTAATACTCAGTGTTGGCTTTTAGTATTATATCTTTTTTATTATAGTTTCTGTCGAAGATAATTTCTTAAAACACTGATATAAAATCACTGTCTTAATCATTAGGTAATAAAATTCGTAACTAATTGATGTTTCCCATTTTAATAACAGTATTAAACTGTGCATTTAATACCATATTAGACAACCCGTGGCGCTCAACTTGTTTCTGTATAATGTATAACATACATATTAAAATGAATTGATTTAAACCCATCTCTAACAAAATCTATGGAGAATATTTTTATTATATTTCAACCACTTATTAAAAGTAGCTGATAGATCGAAATTAAACAATTTATCACTAACGTTGATTTGTGAAACAGTACATTGAATTAAATGAAATTCAAAATTCAAAATTCTGAGCGACAATCAAATTATGGGCGACAGGCGGGATCAGCCGTTTCATGTCGGGCGAAGAGTGGATGAGCAGACTTGTCAGTGATGCCACCCTAGTTATACGATGAGAAACAGTGAATAGAATGTGTTTATAAGTGATTGATATACTTTTAAATGATATGTCTTTTATAAGACATAACAGTATGACTACACAAAAGTACTAACAGAGAAATTGAATAATATTTCTCTATCACTGAAGGTTGAGTGAGAAGGAATACCCCATAGAGACGGCGTGCGGTTTTAGTCGGTTCGAGTCCGACATAGCCACCAACTGGTGGCATTCATGGGGATTTCCGCATGTGAAAAATAAAAATAAAAAGGGCTGTCTTTAAACAATATACGTAGTAAGTCTCAAATAAATAAAAAATCAAAGATGTTTTTCCGATATTTTAATTTATATTACGACAACATTGAAGTTGTTGAATTTCATTGGTAAGTGTTGTCCAGTGACGCAAAAACGCCTTACTGGACCATAATGTGGGTCACTATGTCGCATAGTGTGCACTCACAATAATGATAGTAACCACCACTCTTGGGTTCTGTTTATTTTTTCCATCAGGCAGAGGAGAGTCAATTGGTAGGCTCATGTAAAAACCAATAACTGTTTTTTAATTAGTTTTTGATATTTTTCTTACGTAAATGGTAAACTACTATGTACTACCTAAATGGACGTATTTAATTTGACTTTAAATGTGTACCAATTCATCTATTTGCTTTAGAACATCAAATGTAAACTCAAAGAACCATTTCAACAATATCAGTACAATACCAATAAAAATTACGACCCTAAAGCACTTACGAATGCACCAACGCAACAAACAAAGAATAAAGATAAAAATCCCATTCCCCTAAAAACAGAATTCTCCTAAGCATACTGATCAAAGTCGTTTGTGCGATGTCGCATATGTATTGTTTTATTCACAAACCGATGCTGGGATAAGAATTCATGCATTTTTATTTCAATTTCCATCTGTAGGGGATGCTCTTTGAATGTTTATTTTATTTCACACTCTTTCTGTGGCGTTAAGTCGATGCTTCTTTTAAAATTACAAAGAATATTGTTTTAGATGATTGAAATATTTAATAAACTTTCAAGTATTAAGTGAGTCTATAGAGAGACTATAAATATGTATTTTCCTCACTAACATTATAAATTCGAAAGTAATTCTATATGTCCGTCCCGCTTTCACGCCAACTACTGAAACGATTTGAATAAAATTTAGAACATACATGAGAAAGGACATGGGCTATTTTTTACCGCGATAATCGGAATACACGCGAATGGAGCTGCGGGTGAAAGTTAGTTAGTTAGAAGTTAGTAAGAATCTTCAACATTTTCGGTGGTACAATTCAACTGGATAACGTAAGTTCAGTCTAGTTAAAATATTCATATTATATCACTTTAAATCATGTTATACAGCATAAGTTTTACAGCAAAGTATTGATTTGACATATTATGTATGATGTATGATGACTATGTATGCTTTTCACACACGATGTTATTTCTATTAAATAGATTAATAAGATAGAAAGACTTTGTAAACGACAAAAATCTCTGTATCAATACATGCTAAATTGTAATTCATTCAATAATGAGTACCGAGCCTATTGTTATAAACAAAACTACGATTATTCATTTCTGGCCGTACAATCTATCATCTAAATCTATTACGAGCTGTACCAACATCTTCTGTTGAACGAAATTTCTGACAGGCGATATTATCCACGTCCATTAATAAAACCACACTGATAATAATCACGTTCATTTATAAAAATATATTTTATACTAATTCAAAACTACCGACCTTCATTATAAACGTCATCGTTCAAAAGGAAAATTGATTTACAACACTGCATTACGCTATTATTTTATGACGCGAGAACGCCCCGAAATAAAATACTAACAAACATTCAACCGGCATCCACGACCATTACTATAAAACCACATGAAACTTTGCCATCAATAGACTCTTATTCAACTCTACAGGTTTTATAATAAAGTTGAATTTAGAATAAAAGTCAATAACAAGTATGAAGATGACTAGGTTGTCAGAGACCGTCATAAAGCGAATAAAATACGGGGCACAAAGAATAAGCGGTCGTATAAGCGCTGTTATGTCTGTCAACATAAAATATTGTATCCTGCGCGAGCCGGGAGCTGGGGTTCAAATTGTACTGCCTCTATTGCGTCATTAATCTTTGTAATGCACCGTGTGAAACGGCAGATGAAGATATTGCACTGCTCTGTCTCTGTCGTTGTTTCGAACTTCGCGTTTTGTCCACGGGGAAATTAATAGGCGTTTTGAAGGTGTGGGCAGATTTTATGGATTCTGCTAAAGGAGATTTAGTGTTGAGATTGTCGGCGATAAAATTAAGTGAGCATATGTTTTCGTTTATCTCAGATACAAACTCGGAGGAGGTCGTCGTGTCAGTTTTTTACTGTTATTTAAGATTATATGAATTTTTTTCCATATTTAAATGTTTCTTTAAATTCCAAATAGTCGTGGCATCTATACGTTTATTTTCATTTAATCTAAAGGTTTTTGTATAAACGCAAACCTTTTACGAGGCTAACTATGAGTAGAATCTGTGTACGGTAGACAAATTCAATATTCGGTACAAAAGACCGATCTTTTGACAGTTTTTAAAGTAGATTTAATCTTAATTAAGATCTAAATAGATCGTTTTAACTTTAATTAGTGTAATCTAAATACATTTCACTGAGCTTTATAATGAACTTACTAAAACTTCTTTACTATTATTAGTTCACAAATTGTTCTAAACCCAATTTTTTTAAATCATTTCATACAAGGAGTTAAACTTACTTATCATTATATTAGTGTACTTTTCGACATCCATTCTTAAAATCAGTCGATAATGTATATAATTTATTCAGCGTATAATTAACCAGCAATTAGCAGTTCTTTTTTTTAATTTCAAAGCCTCTTCCTCTCCTTTATTTTGCCCGATGGCAAGCATGAGCAGAATCCAAGAGAGGCGGTCATCATACCAGTGTGTATCAGACTGTTCAGCATGGTGACCAACACTGTGGCGTCTTGTAAGATGCTTTTAAACTTAATTCTTCTTATTAAAACGGTGCTCAATCAGAATTGAGCACCGTTTTTTGGGTGTCAACATGCTCATTGTGATGGTAGGCAATGTAGTATGGTGACCCATACCATGCAGGCCTGGGTAGATGATTCTGCATCATTCTCCTGGCCTTCGGAGGCCGGGAGAATGATGCAGACAAGCAAAAACGCTGTCATTATTAGGATGGTATTCTGTGTGAGGGTAGTACTGCCCTGGTCGAGCCGGCCCATTCGTGTTGAAATCAGCGTCTCCCTACTACCTTGGGCTAATGTTAGGACTAATGTCAGTTAGTCACATGATCAAAACAAAATATGTATTGGCGAATCAAACAAAAGAATAAAGGCGTCAGCGACAACAAAACGAAAAACGTTTGCAATTTGTCTAGGGATACAAATCATCATAAGAACTTTTATTTAAGAATATCAAGCAATTAAGTATTATTATAAAAGCCTTAACAGATATAAAACCCTTAACAATGGTACAAAATTCTCATACTCCCCTACAAAATTAATGGATGTTTTAAATTATGTATTAAACCACAATGTAAGAGAATAAAATTGAATGAAACAAGTATATTTTCAATTATTTTATGTATCCATTAAACAATGTCATAAATGCAAATTAAATGTTATTATTTTCGCCTTGAAGCAAGAAACTTTCGCGAAACACAATGCCTTATTCTCAAACTCATTATAAAGACAATGTGTTGTCAAAAGATTATAATTACTTATTTTAACAACAAAATGTCCGCAACTAGGTCGCTTATTATTCGACATTGCATGTGAACGTTTATTCCGTTTTAGGAGGTGAGCTCAGAACGAAGGAGCGTAAA
The DNA here is from genome assembly GCA_932526445.1 of Phragmatobia fuliginosa. Lineage (NCBI taxonomy): Eukaryota > Metazoa > Arthropoda > Insecta > Lepidoptera > Erebidae > Phragmatobia > Phragmatobia fuliginosa. Next base: position 1,325,183 of record OW052065.1, read on the forward strand.
GCGTTTAATTTGTCTCACATTAGTATCCTTTTAGGTTCGAACTTTTATTATTACTTGTGATGCCAATAACGAGACGGTCTTGAGGGAAACCATTCGTCACCTGATGGACAACGGTTAGAAAACATCTGAAAGACGCTCAATTAAATAGAGACACTGCACTAAGTCGTGCTAAATGGAAAATGCGGACAAGGAAGGCCAACCCCAAGTAAATGGGATAAAGATATTATCAAATTTATTTGGGATAGTGGGAAGGAAAAAGAAGGAAAAGACTAATATAACTGTTATTTTATAATGAAACTAAGTGTTGCTCTTTTTGAAATAGTGACCTAAGGTGTAACATTAAATTATTAAGAAGTTTTATCAACTAAATGTTTCACCACCGTCATATTCTTGCTTTTAACAAAACTTCTTTACAAATCAGTTAGTACGTATATTGTAACTGTTTTTGTTTGAAATATTTATTAAGTAATGTTAATAGTTTTGAAAATTGATCATGGAGAGATAATAAAAAAAGAAGAAAAACCATAAGCCTCAGATGAATAAGGTCTTATTACTATAAAAGCACCGAGAAACTAAGGTCGTACATATCACTCAGTGTTGTCATCCGAGAGGCTAAAACAGGAATATAAAATAACCAGTTCATATGTTATTCGCTTTACGCTGAGTAGATTTTTACGTCGCAGTCTTATGATAAGTGTATAATATTCCTTTTGTGTATTTGTTAATTAAAATGACAAATGTGATATTCTTGTTATTTTGTTATTGTTACAATAAATCGTTGGTGAAAATGTGTCAGCTGTTAACTGGCTCAACTATGTTGACTTGCTATTATGACGGTCTGTTCGCATTATTTAAAAGTCTAGACATTAGCATTTATACGGTATATTGTTTAATGCGGTCTAATTTTGCATTTTAATAACTTCTCATGTAGTTTAAAGTAATTTAAATTCATTTTATATTTTTATCGCGATTCATCTTACCGCTTTTGAAAAAGTTCTTGAGAAAATTCGTCGATTTTTAAAATTGTGCTTTCTAAACCAGGTGGAGTGATGATTTGCGCTGGCAAGAGCTGGATGCGAGTAGCCGAGGATCGAACTAAGTGGCGTTCAATAGGAGAGGTCTATGCCCAGCAGTGGACTGCGATAGGCTGATGATGATAATTAATCCTAGTTTCAACAAAACATTTTAGAAACCTTTTTCATCATCAAGTTATTGCATGTTGTAAATGAGTAGGTATCTTGTCATACAATCAACAAACAATCAATTATTAAATGACTAACACGGATTTACGGCGCTCGATTGTGTCAATATTAATAACCGATTGAATTGCTGAGATAATTTGATTTGTTTGAGCAATTATTTTCTAAGAGCAATTATTTTCTTAACATTACTTATGTTGAGAAAATAATTTAAGAAAATAATTTAATTTTGAGAAAAAATTTAGTTTTAAAAGATATTTCATGTTATTGAATTGTTGTTTCTAATCGTTATAACTTCTAATTTCGTTCGTTCGTTTACCGTTGATTATCAAATATTACAACTTCTTTGTAGCTACTAAACTGTGTTATTAATCTTAAATATAAAAATTCTGGTGTCACGGTGTTTGTAGTTAAACTCCTCCGAAACGGCTCAACCAACTCATGAAATTTTGTGTGCGTATTGAGTACGTCTGAGAATCGGACAACATCAATTTTTCATAACCCTAGGACGCGAGCGGAGCCGTAGGCACAGCTAGTATGCTTCTAAAAATTGATATTTTTGTGACTCATATTGCCTTTGCATCTATAACAGGTAGCCCTATTCGAACACAACTCAGTTTGTTAACCGCTAATCACCATAATGACCTAATATTTGAAGTGTAATTTAGTAAATTATACGCCGAGCTGCAGGGCAATGCTAGTCAAGTATACAATTTGGATCTTTATAATTATATTGTAGACCTTCGTACGTGTGACAGGTTGGCGACCAATTAAACTATGGAAAGTTGTGGTCCAAACTATAACCATCAGCGGAACCGAAGTAGTACACTCTGCTGACATCCCTCTATTCTCTATATCTTCTCCGTTGTACTGATATGAATTTACTATTACTAGATTATTTACCTAATATTGATAATATGATCTTGTTTTGCAACTTTATTTTTGACTTTTCATAGTCTTGCTTAAAATTTTAAAATGACGATTAAAGAAGCAGTTTATCAAATAACCTCATCTCCCACTTCTTAAATTTTCGGTTATAACAAAGATAATTTCAATCACTCAATGAAAGCAACGAAAGATCTCTTTAACACTAATTTTCTGGTAGGCTGTGATATACCTATGGTCGAGACCCCCATTTATGCCAATCGTGACTCTCCCTCATGACTTCAACAGCTTTATTAAACATATATGTTTCTTCTTAGCAAGAATAATTGTGGATATCGTAATAATAGCCGTTCCTGAAATACAACCATCTCTGGATCAGAATGTTTTTTGGTTGATGAGGTGGGAAATCCCTTGGGATCTCCGGCTCCTCAGGGATTCAGAAGCCAGGAGTATGTGGCGTTTCCACTAAAACCCACTCCAATCGCCGGGCTCGTGCGAACTGAATGGGTGGTGAATCTCTGTACATTTAAGCCGTCACCATATGGCTCACTCACAGCTACTTATAAGACTATGACTTAGACCACAAACTATCAAACCTTATAATTTGTCCCACTATCCACGTCATATGTCGTGTAATTAAGTTTCTCTTTCGTGAAACAACAATCTGTTGTATAGATACGAAAACCATCTATGTTAAATTATATATTGTCATATTGTTAGAATTATTATCATATTTTATTAACTTCGTGCATCTCCTTTTTTCTAAGTTTCATGTTTTAATTGTTGTTTGTACTATCACAATGTTATTGTACTATCACTGTGATAGTATAAACAAGTAAGTACTTATTTTTTCATCGATGTAAAGCTATAACAATACCAACAGGTAAGGGCAATTCTTTGCACCTACCCACCAATATCTATATAAGCCTACCAAAGTGACTCTATTCTGCCTGATGAAAAGCATGAATAGAACCCAGGAATAGTTGTCACCATAGTCACTGTGAGTGCCGACCAGGTGAGGTGATCATGCCTGGTGGGCCACCGCCGAACAGTTGTTGTTGGGATGTTGTATATGTTCATCGGTGCGAGAATTTTTCTATCGCGATTCAGGATTAGTAGTTACTCCGTATAGTTCATTCCGTGTTTTCTTTTGTGGTTCAGTATTTCGTCGGTAGATGGCGCTGTTGTATGTCAATGCAGCATAGTGATCGACACTACATTTTAATTACACACATTACATTTCAGTTATGCTATAGCATTTAAATAAAGAAGCGATCTCAATTTAGATTAGTTGCAACCTGTTTAAAGTATCATTTAATTTAAAAGTATGAAACATCCATTTTTTAATTTCTGTTTATTAATACATAGTTCCTGTATACGTAATTTTATGTCTTTATACGTATATTTTGTAATTTACAACGACTATGTAAATGTTTTATCACCTGTATTCAAAATGAGTATTTTTTTTAGTTTTTTTATATTTTATTATATGTTTACGTATAGATAATTTTAAACCCTTTACAGTAATGTAAAATGTAATAAAAAAATTGACTGCCTTGTTGGTCTAGTGGTTAGTGTATGTGGCTGCTGATCAAGAGGTTTTTGATTCCCGGGTCGGTCCAAATGTTTGTGCAATCCGCAATTATTTGTTTTGGTGTTTGAGTTTTTCTATGTATTTACAAAAAAAAGTATGTTATTGTATCGATATCTAGTTGTCTAGTATCCTTAATACAAAATACAAGCTCTGCTTAGTTTGGGACTTTGTGTAGAAGATGTTCGAAATATTTATTTATTTATATAATTTACTTAAATGATTTAATATGATAATTTGAAATTGTTATTCACATCAAATTCAGATAAAATACGTCAATTATTCTATGTGGGTAGACAAATAATCGTTTATATGAAAATATATGTGAATTTATGCGGTTTTAATTACTTGGCGCTGGTATTTATTGTCTAATGTCATACACGTCCGCCATCTTGATTTCGTCTAGGGTTAATACCGATAGAATTGAATTACACTTATATTTACTAAAGTTTTTGCTTTTTTGTTTTACATAGACCTTAGCTATACGATCCTAGAGGAACTACCAAGGTAATGACACAATTGTAACTCTTGAATAGGAGGAATAGAAATCGTGTTCCTCTAACACAAAGGGAGGATCCTCCTACCAGGCGAAGTGGTCATGCCTTGTGGGCCACTGCCCTACAGTTGATGTTAGGATGTTTTATATATGCTAATCGGCGCGATTCAGTATTAGTAGTTACTCCGTATAGATCGTTACGTGTTTTCTTCGTAGTTTAATGTTTCTTCGCTAGATGGCGCTGTTGAAATATCCGCTTGCGCTGTATGTGGAAGTCGCCACACTATCTTAAAAATATATCGGTCCCAGTTGTAATGAACATCTAAGTTAATCCTTATTGGGGTATCAGTGCCCACAATTAAACAAGTTTAATCACTTCTTTTTCAGAATCCAGAGGTCCAATGCCAGTTGCTTCATGAAAATACCGATATTCAGGTTAAATAGATTGTACTAGTAACCAACCCCAAATCACTTTGTAATAATAAAGGCTAGGAAGAAGAGAATCACTGTATTTTCTGTGTGATGTAAAATCGAAATTTATTCTTAACAAAATACTTTGTGAACGTATTGTTATATTTTTAAATCGTTTTTGATGTTGTTAAACGAGTTCATGTGTTTTGTAAATTATATTAGCCAAGTTTAACATACTATAGATAAGAATTGATAATTTATTACAAGAAAATTTTAAGTTACAAGTCTTAAGGATATCATGTTGCATTTATTTATTAGTCTATGTTTTGTGTTTTGGTGTTATAAAGTTTTTATTGCAAATATAATCAAATATCTGTTTTAAATTGCAGACTAAATCTTTTTAGACTGACTGATTGGTGCGTATGGCTGATTCGGATTCCAAAATATAGAAGACCCTCTTCCATGTGGGAGCCCCCGAGTTCCCTTACTGCTCTGCTGTATCAAATGGGGTGCGGGTGCCGCCACCCTAGCCTGCTTCTGCTACGGTAACAGATCGCCTCACCTGTCACTTCCAGCCTTGCGTTTATGGAGGACGGAGATCGTTTGTGGATCTCCGGTGCCTGAGTCATCTGCGGTACCTGGCCTGGCGTTCTAAGCCTCTCCTAAAGTGTCGCTACCCTATTCATCCCATATGGCGTAAGAACGAACTTGGAGAAAAAGCTACGTAAAAATACGACACTGATAAAAGAAGAAATACTTCAAACAAACCATACACCATCCCGTCAAGCCAGCTTAGTATTATAGACCGAAACCTTCCGTGTAAGCAGAGTAGTCAAGCTCTTGATTTATTAAAGGCTCAAATGATTACTTATTTTCATATTATAAATTGACAACATTTCTACAATTTATGTCCATTGCATTTCAGTTACCCGAACGCTATTACATCAATCAAATGAATGGCGCAATATATGTATTTCAAAACCGTCTTGGCATCGGTTAAACGATCACTGTCCTATCTTAGTTAGCTCTTCCTTGAAGTCATGTGAGTTATGAAAGTAAACTAACTGATCCAATACCCTTTTTCAATTCTTTAATAAGCTTTTCGACAAATATATTTGTCAAAGAACATATATTACTTTAAATAATAGCTTTCGTGCTGTCGTATTTCGTTGGTTCGAGTTTGGTTCAGTTCGAGGAACATTGATGGACCATCTAACTAGGCCGTCTTCACCATGCTGCATTTTCTGCATTCACATTGAGGATGGTGACCACTAATTTTGGATTCTACTCATGCTTTCTATCAGGCAGAGTGAAATCACTTTGGCAAACCTAAATGTAGGTAAAAATAGATATCAAATTTAGGCGGAGTCTGTGTTTTGTAAGCAGACTGCTGGAAAATTACTTCCACATTACACAAACACCCAGACAGTGCAAATGGTCGTACTTATCACATGTTACACTTTGGCTTAGCAGTTGATATCAGTAACCACTAGATCAACAAGTCCGTCCATATCGTTATCATAATATGTCATCATCATCATCAGCCTATCGCAGTCCACTACTTGATTTAGGCCTCCCATTGCACACCACTCTGCGACGTACTGGTGGTCCACGGCCAGCCGTTCTGCACAAGTCGTCACTCCAACTAGCCTGTGTCCAAAACTACGATTACAGAGACGCGGTCTCCACTCCAGAGCTCTTTAGAACTAAAATACGTACTACTAAATATTTACAATAATAAGAACAATACGCTTGTCTCACAGTGTATGTAATAAATCACACAACTTACTCTGTTCACACTACTCCGTTATCTGGTCTAGTCGTAAATAGTCGCTTGGATGTGTTCCATCATTCGCTTCCGACTATCCCAGAGATAAATCGCTGATCTGTCAACTAACTACACTTTACTCAGACAACATTGTTTATTATTTCACCCTATGATTTACAAAACAACATGACACGTTTCATAAAATATGCTATGCTTTTGCCATGAATCTTCGCCATGATACATTACTTCTAACGTTGTGAACTCGGCACAAATTTGTATTTATTGCTTTCATGTTGGCAGATTAAAATACTTCTATAGCAACAATACGTCTACATAGCTATCCATGCGAGTAATCTTTTTGAATTTTTTGTTCAAAAAAGTCTCCATAACAAGTAATACTCGTATAAAAGCCACAATAAAAAACTGAACCCCAACGATGTCACGACTCGTATCAACAATGAGTATCGTTTAAGCTTTTAATATTCTAAACGCAAACTTACATTATCAAATGAACCGATCGCTCACTCGGTCACGCATTGTCAAATTTCCTGTCATAGACGCGTCATCGTCACAAATACCCTGTTGCATTTGAGGGTTACAATACGACACATAAAAAAATAAACACACCAATAAAATCAGTTGTATTGACATTAGGTTTTCAAATAGAGAAGCGATGCATAATTCATAAATAAACTAAATCCAAGTACAAAAACAGAAAATTATTATAATAATGAGGATGGTTTGAATCGATTTTGACAATAAATCGCGTTGAAGGGTAGCATAACCCTCTAATTTGATGTGTGGGTAATAATACCCCGACATACATTATTCATCTGCTGATAATATGTTAATTTACTATACCTTATGTTTATGCTAATCGTAATTGGTTATTTCACTGCACGGATTATAGCGCTGTAAGGCATCAATCTTCGCTACGCATCTGTCAAAGTTAATCCCGCCGTGAGAGGTCATTTATAATGAAACGTGTAGTGATATTTCAAGGCGTGCTCTGATGCCATTAATAAAATCTACATCATTATCTCAATTAATATCTTAAGATTTATTCATCTCATTTTTAAACTTTTTTATGTGACGATTTATCACGATCATCGCGGAAAAACACAACAAGAGAGATATTAATTTTATGCATTTTTGGGATACACCCACTGTCTGAGGGCTAATTAGTCATGAGTTGAAATATTGCTTCAAAATTTTATGAGAATTGGATCGCTCAGCATTTGTTTACTGTGTTCTTTCTTAAAACTTCAGCAAACTTTTTCTAATAAGATTAATTTGTCTCACGGCTTTTATAATTCTTTTCACATTAAAAATAAAATAAAAAAATCGAATATAAAATCAATATTAAACTTACTAGAAAAATTAAAAATAACTTTCAATTCAAACCTCTAAGGTTCACTACTTGTAAACTAGATGGCGCTAGTAGGATCAAACTAAAACTGCGAGACGAAATTGTGTCAAAGCCGTGTCATATTTTAAAAGGTGTGCTAATAATATAAATGATTTATTATAAAGAACCAGAGCGGATATAAATGTCACTATCAATCATTTTCAATAATTTTGTTAATTACGAAACCGCTATCAAATGTTGAGTGATTTATTATCTTTATTATCATATTCATGGACTGTGTCAATTCGATTCTAGCTCCATTTATTTCATTAATGTATATAATAATATTATTTCTATTCCAAATTGAGTGTTTATATATTTTGTGTAAAATATAATACACTAGATATTTTTGTTCAGTGGCGTAAAAAGTAATTATCTACATTTATAAGAAAAATAGACCACCAAAATGAAATATACCTACTTTTAGGAAATATTTCATAATGTATATGTATAAGGCCAGATTATTTATATAAATAAGTAAAATTATATTAAAGCGAATATATCAAGATATCAATCTTATAACGTATGCAATTTAATTAAGATTCAGACAGATTTTTATCTTCAAATTCAGTCATTTAAATGTAAAACAAAATTATAATGGTTTATAAGAATTTTATGGCTTGCTAAAAGTATTAATATATTTATTGTGAAACCAAATATAAAATATGACATGGATTAAAGGAAACTGAATTATTATTGTAGTAAAAAGAATATTTTTTAATATCATTTAGAAAGTAAATTTCAAATTATTTGATATGACATGACTCTTGTTTTCATTTGTATTGTCTTGACATAACCTCTGTTTCATGCTACTCTGTGTTCCTACCAATTACGCCTCTTGACAGCTGAATTTCCAACATGACGTGAGCCTAATCAAAATAGTATTTATTAAAAAAAGCTTGACATTAAAGCTGACAGCTCACGGTTCTGTTATTAATAACGGCGTACACCGACCTCTTTCGTGTATTTTCAATATAATAATTTATTTTGTTAGTTTATACGCTATGGGTGGTGTGATCGCCAGATTGCCTTCATGTTCTTAAACAGATTGACGGCTTGAATGCTTAGTCAGAACATTAATTAGTCGATGAAAAATGTAGTAGGTACCTATGTAAACTTAATTGTGGTGTGTTACCTACTGTAACGTTATCTAACAGAATTGATTTTAAAACTTGCAACATTCGTGCTTTAAAATCTTTTTATTTAACCAAACAAAAAAAAAACATATTACAATACCAGTAAAAAGTCATTTAAAAATTGTATCTAGTGAACTTAAGATTGTGGGTTTAATTTTTCAAATTAAATGTAGTTGATGATGTATAAAAATAAAAGATGTTGTTAATGATTGGTAGGTAGATATTATATTTCAAATAATTCATTTAATATTAAACATAGAGATTATTTACACAAAACATTTGGCTGTACAGTCCGCGACTGACGTCGCTACGCGCCGTCGGCATTTTCACATAATATAAATATTATATTTAGATTGCACTAGTCACTAAATTTGTCATGGCGTGTAGCGCCTAACTTGAATAGTCTATCGATATCACAGAAGAAACTTGGACAATGTTTTTTAAAAGTCCTGGTTTGCACTTAACTATTCCGTTTATTGATGGACGGCGGCAGCTCCAAGTCTTTGCCCGTACATTGCATAAGGAGAGTAGAATGGTCCAAGTGCGGGGTTGAAAGCCCCATAAGGCGAAGCCCCTAAACTCGCAGGAAGGCCAGCCTTTGAGTAAGGATGATATCTACTAGCAGACAAGGGGCTAAGAGGTGCCGTCGGGTAGGCGCTGCGCAAGCCTGCTGTGGTAAACAATGGGTTGAGAGAGTTCAACAGCGATGCCTGCGTTGATGCAACCGATGCAGGTGTAGATCCGTCAGCCGTATGACTTCTTAAGTGTTGTAGGAGTTCTTCAGAGTTGCCAAATCTCTTTCCACAATAAGATTCACCAACAATCCAATTGCAAACATAAGGGCGACTCAATTGTGGGTATGGTAAACCACCGGCTGCGGCCCCTTGCTGGGATAGCGCCATTGCCATTGCTAAATTGTATTTTTGATGTTCACATTGTGTACAACCGGCGGGGCATGATCCATTGCTCATAAGTAAATGATGATTGTTTACTGAAAATTGGCATCCAGTGCAGTAGGGATCTTTACACACCGGAACTAGAGTTTCCCCGCCGGCAGGCGTTTTCACTCTTGCATAGCCAAGGTACGGATTTGGTGATGATCCTGGGAAGCCAGCTGCAGCTGCTAACATCGCAGCATGATGAGCGCTAAATGGAGCACCCGCGTAAGGTGGTCTGAATGCCGGGTTGGCATGTTGTTCCATTCCCGGCGGACAGCAAAGTCCGGCAAGTGGGTTAAATCCAGGTAAGCCAGGTAAATTTTTAAAGGCTCCAAGATGATCTTTGCCATGCCCTAGAACTTCCAATCCAGAACGGATAATTGGGCTGGTACCTGAAGAACCAGCTGGTGAGGCTTTAGATTCATTTGGGCTAGATTTTCCATGTTCTGCTGTTGGCGGTGTAGATTTCCGTCCAGGTGTACTTTTTCCTGATTTTTTATCATCAGAACTATCAGAACTAGCTTTAGATGACGGCCGTTCTTCAGGTTTCTTTGTAACAACATTTGTTTCATACGGTTTGAAAGCCAAGTGTTTATTATCGGGTGTAGAACGTGGTTTATCGGGTTTGGTCACAGTATTTGTTGGTGAAGAACGACTAATTACATCACTGTTAACACTATTCACTTTTTTCTTGTCAAGCGGCGGGAGCAGTGGTTTGGCTGGAGATGTGTCCACGCCAATCTGACTGCATGTTTGCGCTAAAAGCGCAAGCGGGCTTTTCTTCGAATCCAACTGTAACAAAAGAAAATAAAGTTTTAGTATACATTTTGTAAAGTACATAGTATTTTTGCCATTAAAAAAAAGTAACAAATAAATACTATATTTACTGTTCATATTTAAATAAATTTAAAATTTTTTGAATAAATAAAAAAGTTTAAAAGTATAAAAAAGTGTTTATAAAATTAAATATTCTAATATAAATATTTATACTTACAGCGGACGGAAGAGGAGTCATGTAGTCGGGTTGTAAATATTGATTGGGATTTGTAGTCATCATTCCACCGTCTTCAAGCACCACCATTTGGGATATAACTTTTACGATCACTTATAAACTTCACAGCGCGGTCACGATACGTCTCTGACAACAACTACTCTGTGCTACCGGAACGCGGAACTAAAACTGTAGCGCGTACGTTCGAAGCAGCGGTCGAGTCAACTCTGAGAGACTGGACCCCACCAGCGCTCAACGCTCCGTCGTTCCCTCACCCCGCAGCTTGCAAGAGCGGGATGGCTATATTTTGAGGCAACGTTAGAGAGAGTACGCTATGTCTCACCACTGCAGCGCTCGGTTGTAAAAAATAAAGCGGAAACGACACATAGCTGCATTGCGGTAGGGGAAAAAGGAAAGGTTGTATTGTCGGCAGCCCGGTGCGGATTGAGACGTGCGATGGTGTTGGTGGCTCGCCACCCATGACGGACAGCGCTTTGTGCCGCCGCCGCGAGCGTGACTGCGTCTACCTGAGCGGTTCGAGGAGAGAACGCGCGCCCGCCCGCACCACTGCGCTCCAGAGCTTTTTGTTTCATGCCACTTTTATTACGCCCCCGAGAACGGCGCAGCTACATTCTTTCCCGGCGTCATCGTACTTTACTGCTGACACATTCGAAACTACTTACTCTTTTACGATCACGCTTTGTTCTGGGATGCATCGGTGCCGGTTCAAAGGGGGAAAATTGATCTGTTCTCCGACACGAGAGCTTTCCATGAAACCGTTTGATGTGTCAACACACACACTAACTTTAGCCGTTTACATGTAAATCGATAAACATTGAACGTAACAAAGGCGATATTTCAGTTTATCGACATCGCTAAGTCCATAACGTTAATGTTAATCCGACACTAAAACCTGTCAAACGAGCAAGTCGGACCCTCCGTTGCGATCAAATTAAATATGTCAATTTGGGAACCCATATCAACAGCTGCGAGCGACGGCGGCGGGGCCCTTTAGAAATATTGCTTATTGTGTCCAAACAAAGATACTAAGTATAACGTATGGGCGGACGACAGAGGTCGTAAATAACCCCGCGGGCTGTAATATATTTGACAGTGCGCGGACATGCGAAACAAAAAACATGTTTATTGCGAGATCGGACCGGTGTCGGCGCTCGGCGCTCGGCCGATGTTGTTCTATAAATTAGGCACGCCGCGTTTTAGTGTTTGTTTAGGAGTGTTGAGTCGGGCCGAACAACTTGCGGCTAGGTTTTACTTGTGCCGCTTGAATGCACGTGATTATTACAGAGTGCTACAATGCTTGTTCGGTCCTTTGATATTTTGAATATCTTTGTATTATTCCAACACTATTTGTTTCTTGTTTACTTTACGTAGTGGAGCAGAAATTTTAAACTTCGATAAACTATTGTTGTACAGGAATTGAATCGGTATTTTGAAAGAGATACAAGAGCACAAAAAATCCTAAGATCCAAATTATACACTAGCAAATGTGAAACAAGATTAATATAAAATAATAAAATCCGCCTACCGCAATTCCCAAACCTTTAAATTTCAATAACAAAGCGTTGTACGCACGATCAGTTACCAAAGAGATTTAGATAACAATTTCCTGGGCCAATTACCGGTGCGTTGAAATCCAGCCAAGTGTAAACAACCACAATTATGATGACGATGTGACGGAAAAAGTTTAAACAGACGGGAATGAATTTACCCATAATATACTTAGTGCTTTCATTGTACCAGGAAATTCGAAATGATAATCGAACTAATTTATATCAATAAACCAATTTCAGATTTTTTGAGTTAGAAGAAGAGTAATAGTTCAACCAAGTCTGAACTAATAAATTATGTTTCGTTTGAATCTCGATAGATGGCGATGTTCTCACAACGTAAATCGTGTTGGAGTTCCGCTTACTTTAATCATATGAAAAACTATGCAGCATTGAAAAACAACAAACGATTTTTGAAGCAAATGACAAAATCTATTTCTAATCTGTCTGTCTCTACTTAAATAAGTTGTGTAGTCCCCAATTAAACAACTAAACAGATAGCTTTTGTTTCGAAAAGACTAACTTATTTGATGACAGTTATCAGTCGTTTTCATTATACCTATATTTAGTTTTAACAATAGATAGGATATTGAAAGCGGCCTGAATTTACGTCAAAAAAAGCATTTATTCTTCGTTTTGTCTACTAAAACTTGTAAAAAACCAAAAAATAAACAATTTAATAAAAGAAAAATAGGAATAATTGACTATCTCCAGTTTTAACTCCAGATTGGATTTTATATATTTATAACTTTATAAAGCTTTTCAAATTTACCTAATATGAGAAAATTGTAATTTCATAATATGAGCTGTATACAAAATCATTCTAAATTCAATTACTTTATATGTACTAGATAATATTTTCAATAGACGATAATATAATCCAACAGTTACCATGCAACAAAGTGTTGCGCATTGAATGTTTCATAAAATAATTATAAGCTGCCTTTAAATTGTTGCACAAAGATAACGTCAATCAATTTGAATTAAATGATCGCAGAATGATTGTTAGCTACTAATTCTAAAATATCTTTCTTAAATCATGTTGAAATTTTACTTCGTGTGTGTTATGCCTACTTATTTAAGTTATTCAAATACCACCAGCCAAGAAAAAGCAGGACTTTTCACTTCAACATTTAAAACCCTAGAACGTACAATATCTTTAATGTTGATACCTTACAGTGTTATAATTATAGGCAGTATAAGCATTCCAAGTTCCAATTTAATTTACTTACTGACTCATATTAAACTGGAATTAACCTGTTTGTATTATAGTAATCAGCTCGACGGGGTCAGTACTACCCTCACACAGAAGACCAACCTAAAATGACAGTAGTTGTGCTGTCGTCTTTCGTTGGTGAGTGTAAGACCGGAGGCACAATTATTCTGTATCATTCTCTCGGCCTCCGGAGACCGGGAAATTGGTGCACAAACATCTGACTAAGCCACCATTATGTGGGCTATCAAGCTGCATTGTATGGAGTTACAATGAGGATGGTAGCCTCCACTACTGGATGCTTTCCATCAGGCAGAATAGAGTAACTTTGGTTTGTCTGTTACGCCGCTTCTGCTTTTGTGGCTCAACTGCTTCACCCATTTCAATCATATTTGGCATGCTAATACTTTGATTTTTGAAGAAAAATATGGTAAAAATACTACCGTGACAACCGAAATACCACAAAAACTAGTAACACCTTAATTTCCGTTTTATATCAGCCTCCCTATCTAGAACCACTAGATTAACAGAGCCATCAACTATTACACTATCGTGGAATTATGTTATAGTTTTTAAAGTAATTTAATTAAAAGAGAATGTCATATATAATTTAATCTAAATGAAGTTTGAAATGGCTTGCACACGAAGCCGCTTAACCATTAATGGCACAATCAACAAGCTTGTTCTACTGTGAAATCTCCAAGATAGACAGTCATTGTACGCAACGGATGCGGGAACATCAAAGCAAGGACCGGCATTACCAAATAACTGTTTACCAACGGTGTAAAAACGTTGACGGGTCCCACACGGAGGCTACGGTTTCAATGCCTTTGATGTTCTGTTATGATCAAGAACATGTTAATGAGTCATCAATATAGTAAAAGTGCTTCTAAATGATTTTTGTGCTTGTGTTAACTATACGATTCATGTTTGATGTTGGTGGAACATTGTCAGGAGGTAATGGGTTTGGCTTAAATTAGATTAGGTCACGTACTGGGTGATACTCGGATAGATTCTTTTTGGAGATTGTATAAAAATTCGTTATGATACCTGAAACAATTTCATATGGATGTTATAAAGATGCAAGCCATATATGGAAGATTTGTTAATGATTTTAGTGAAGGGTAAACTCATTGCTATTGCCTATACGATTAATGTATAAGTTTCAATTGCGAACGATACGAATGTTCAATTGTATATGAAGTAAAGATTTCTGCTGTTGAGATCTTTATTTGAAAAAGAATCTTTAATAAACTTAGTTTTTTTTGGCTTCTCTTGGCTAAACTGTTTGTTTGTCTTACTGAAACATTTGAATGGCAAGGCTGCTTTAACTTTAATGGTAAAACTGATTGAAAAGTAAAAAAGCACAAGTCAAGTCGTAATCTACTTTAAATCGCATTTCTTATTCCAATTGGCGGTGTACCTTACTGAAGTCTTTGACAAAAACAGTAACAATACTTTTATAGATGCCAATAAATTACAATCTGACATTTTGTTAGGAATACAATGTAATGTAAATATTGTACTTACAAAACTAACTAATAATATTGTGACCTCCCACTGAGCAGTCGTTAAGAACTATGCCGCTCATAAAACAGATCCCTCCAACCCCTAATTGCGATATTTATTGGCGTTGTAAACTCTTATCTTTACATTAGAGTTCCTATAAAACAAAGACTTCAAAAGTTTGTGCACAAACCTCTATCTAAGCAATAAAAATTTAATTCTTATCTACATTTTAGACAATGACATACGTAAATAAATGGACCATTTACTCACGTTTTACTCAACATTTTTTGTATGGTCTATGGCCTCCTGTAAATTAGCAAACGCGTCATTTTATGATCAGTCACTACCAACGGTCTTAAATCCTTAGAACTCAAAGATCACAACAGCGTTATCGATATTTGGAACTTTCCGATAACCCCACTACTTCGGACTAAAGCTACGAAAGAATTGGTTTGCTATGACGCCATTGTATCCCTCTGGTCCAGCAGATTTTTAGCGAAGCATGGCTCATGGCTCTCAAATAAAACCAGCCCCCTGATATTTGCATTCGAGATTCTTGTTTAGTTAATATTTTTACCTTTCCTATTTATATGTTAAAAAGGAACTGTCACATGGTTTAAATTATTTGATCAGTATTTTTATACACATCCTATTTAATCATATTTAGTTTCAGACACATGTCCAGTTTCAAGCTATATTATATGTAGAGATCGCTTGGGGTGCATGTTGATATATAGAGTATAATTATTAATTTTTAGTTTATTTCATTGGATATTATAATTGCTGCTGTCATTGTATACACTTACGTATCTTACCTACTCTACTTACGTATCAACATTTAAACGAAACGGATATGATGGAGTGGTTTTCCTACAATTTTCGTTCTCTATTCAAGCAGGCTCGATATTAATAGCAGTACTCAGGCTTATTATCAGGTTTATACAGTATTCCAATGTGTTATATGATTATTGTTCCAGAAGTAGAACGAAGGGGCTTACCATGCCTATTTTCGGAACTGAAACATCTTCTATATTTAGTAACGGTATTCATATATCTAAACAAGAACGCAGATTTAAAGTAAACTAAGTATAAAAAAGATAAAAATAGAAAAACGTTAATCCATAATTTATTCGTTTCTGGATAATAGTCATCTATTAAGTGTTACCGATTACTCATTACTCATCCTAAAATATATGATTCCCATTCATTCATCGATCTTTTATATTATTATGTATTAGATGATATTATTTGAGGTTTTGGTAATTTTGTATTATTATAGCGTTATGATAATAAAATTAGAATAACAAGATGGTTAGTTATGAATTCTTTAAATCACGGCAAAACACTAATGTAAAACTTAAGAGTATTTATAATCTATCTTTAAAAATACATTAAATTCTAAAAAGTAATTGAATTTCATTTCAAAATAAATAAATAAATATTTTCGGACATTTTTTTGTATTATCGGTACCAAACAACTGATATAAATACATAAACTTACTTTTTTTTTAAATACATACATATTATATATAGAAAACACCCAGACTCCAAAACAAATATTTGTGGATCCACAAATATTTAGTCTGACCCGGGAATCGAACCCGAGACTTTAAGTTAAGGGTCCCTCAAAAACTAAGTTTAGTAAACGTAAGAATATAAATTTATTACGTATTGAAGAGTAAACACGATTTTTCAAAACTATGCTCTGTTTTTATACAAACTTAATTTAAATCAGAGAGAAGATTCCAACAGAGTTCTTCAATCTTAGAACACCTTATCAAAGACAATGTTAATAAAAATATTGCAGGAAAAATCCAGAGAACTAAATGTACCTACTGCATAGTTGTAAATAAAAGGTGAGGCAAAATAAATTTCCGCCAAGTTGTATTAGTATTTATGGAGGCAATAAACAGTCAAGCTTTTGTGAAACGCCGCGCATTGTAAATAATTTCGTTGTGAGCAAGTTGCCTTGTAACACTTACGGAGGTAGGCCAATAAACCAGCGAGATTGATTTATTGATAACAATTTTTTCATACTGCTAAGTACACATTTCATCCAAAAGGTTTCTAAACGTGGTCCTTTTTTTAGTGATCTAGATCAATGGTAATCCGGAATCCTGACCTACCTAACTTATTACTTACACTCCTCTATCTCAAAGTTGATTTTGAAACTACAGAACTCGATAAAACAATCATAAAATTAAGAAAAAAAACAATTCTCGAATTAAGTATAAATTCTGTGTTGTCGGAGATTTCACAAATATTTGTGACATAAACACAAAGTGTTCTCCCATATGGGGTTAGAAAGAACCCCCAATACCCAGCGCAGGTAGAAAATGATGTGGCAACTGCTTAAAACACTCCGCCATTAAGTTAATTTTAAATAAATGTTATAAAATAACTTTAATTGAGAAATGATGGTGACTAATACAGTGAAAGTTCACTTGTCAGTTGTGTCGATTAGTGACACCTCAATGTTCCTGGTGTTTGTGACTCCGCGGTAACTTCAAAGCATTCGGCATACCTCAATAGATGACAAGACAATATTTAAACGACGGCACTAACGATTATTGCTCTTTCGGGTGACAATAAATTTATAGATAGCATTGTGTTTAGACGTCCGATAGTTTATGACATTACCTAAAATAACAAAAATTTCGCCAATTTCTTTTGCAATTTTTTTTTTGAAAAATAAACATGTTTTATTTAAGGGCTATGACAATGCGACATTTTGTTTGAAATAGGTCCAGTTATTCAATGAATACAAAAATATTACCGTGGGCGATCGTAGCTTTATGGCCTCAACCGGTCTCAACGAGCCTCAACCAAAGTGAAACTAGGGCCTCACAGAAAACATTCAAATCTTTTCAGCGAGTCAGACACGCTACTGGAAGTCTAACCCCTTTATCTCTTATGCTAAGAGGGTTACTTGATACCCTCACAAACAAATGATAGCAACGCATTAAGACATCTCTTGAGATGTTGCAGCAGTAATTACTTTGACCCTATACAATACAAAAAACATGAATAGCAATCGCCGAGCTATAATATATCTGAGTTATGATTACACAAATACATTCTAAAACCCATGTATCTACATAGAACATAGAACCTCAGACGAAAACAATAAAATAAAATTAGAAAAACACACACGAGACCTCACAGACCGATAAATATAAAATAAAATCGTCTACTGAATAAATATTTCTCTATTATAACCGAAACACCAGTAGCAAGTGCGTAACAATATATATTAAAATATGTAAACATCACCGAACGGACCGCATGCGCATAATAAATAACTACTTTTAACACATTCCGAGAAATGCATTGACAAATATACACCGGCTATTACACATATAAATTTCAATCTTATTGCTCAAGTAATAAGGATATTTCAAAGACTTAATGAGTAAGGAGGCGACGTAATTCATGGTTTTCGTAATAAAATTTATATGAGTTTGAAAAAAAGGGTTGGGACAAAAATAATACTACTTCGAATCCTGTGATGTTAAAGCTATTTTGAAAGGGGTGAAACGGAAGTTTAACGTATAAAACTAAAGAAATAAAATATTTTATGTTAAATTAAAGGTTTTTTCTTAATACTCATTATTCAATATGATGATTATTATATTTATTATCTGTCCGAAGTTTTAGAAAGCAAAGATTCTTAGAAATGACTCCAAGTTTTCGTCAAATCAAATCTCTGAGACTAAATTAACTGATAAACATTAATTCATAATCTAAAATCTAAGATTAACAAACGAATTCTTGTTCTAATCCCTATTCTTTGTTCTTGTTTTCTTATCAAATACTTGTTATTTGAAAGGAAAATTGAGCTTGGATTAAATTCAAATCTTATCTGTTCCGAAAGATGACAAAACTTAAACGGTTGTCTCAGGGATTTAAACAATGGGCTATACTTAAACTGGAAAGGATTTTATCTGTTTCGGATCTAACAACTCGGATTATTCAATCAAGAAATGCCTTGGTGTCGAAAATTGGATGATGAGGAAAATACACGGATAATTTTAACCTAATACACAAACAGACATAATAAACTCATAATATAATTACAATAACCTCAACAAAGCAAGCACATAATATATATTATAACAACGAAAACGTATCGGTATCTATAAAAATGTAATTTTATATTTCAGAGAGTTTTTGAATTGAGTTTCTTTATAATATAAACTTGAAAATTTTAAAAGTTCTTTACCAACATGACATAGTTCAAATAAAACAATCAAAGGAATAAACTCTTTTACAAAAGTACATAAAATTTGTTTTGCTAATAAAGGACTTCTTAACCCTGAAATTAGCTTAAAATTCTAAGGGTACGTCGTGTACACAAGCTTCATAATTATAATACGAATGCCCCAAAATGGTCTATTGAATTAAAGTATTGAAGACTTGATCCCTAACACATCAATAATCCGATATAACTCATCCTTAACTCAACGTTTATACCAAAACGTATTATATTACATGTCGTACACGCATGAATACAGTATAAATAAACTGCGCCCACCATAAAGATAGCGATAAACAAAATTCAGCCCTGTGGTTCATTCCCCTTTTTTATTGGCAGGGGGCAATTTGAGACGATGTATTCTACCGTTTCTACCAAATTCAAATCACACTTTAGAAATCACTAATACAGATGCTCTTGAACTTTATTTTAACAGCAATAAGGGCGAAGATGATGAGAATGAATATTTTATTAAATGAATACAGAATGTTGCACTAACGTAATTTATATTCCAGCTACGGTTTAGTGAGAGTTTACGAAATTGTTAAAGACAGATAAAAGGGCGATATTTAGATTAAGGGGTGGTTTATGGGAGGTCCCATATAGATGGTAACACTAAAATGACAGACATTACGACTAACGCTAATAGTAACGAATGGGCTCTAAAATGTTGAAGGAAGTTATATTATTACCATTGGATGAAGTTACGACAAATGTGCTCGATAGTAGTACCTATATTGTATTTTTGTATGTTGTAATGACAAATATACTTCGTATCATTTACCTAGTTAAATACAATTTTCTGTTAATCGGAGGAATAAAAATTATCCTCTTTTATGCATTCTTGTTTAAACCATACTGATGTTATAAATTCAAAAGTAACTTTATCTGTCTGTCTGTTATGAATTCACGGCTAAATCGCTGAACCGATGTCAATAAAAGACATTAAGATAATTTGGTTCTAGAGGAAAGACAAAGGTTTATCAATATTTATGTATTATATTTAATTCAATGCATAGGTTACTTGTAACCGCGATAAGCGACATTCAGGACAAAAGCTACTTGCCAATACAATTTCCGTCAATTTTAATTGAATTGAAATAGGAAAACTACTAACTCGATGTGGAAGTTTACAACTTGTTTATCAGTTAACAAAACTAATATTACGTCATAAATTTTGTTAATAAATATAAATTCTTAGTTTTGAACTCTAAATAAATACTAAGTGAATGGTTTATAGGCTTTTTCTAATTAACACTATACAGACTGTTTAATTTTACTTAGTAAGTAGTAAGTACTAGCAGTACGTTTAATTATTATTTAAACAGCTTAAGGAACTTGATAGTAAGTTTCAAGACCATAAAACGCGGAAGAATTTGAATTTGTTCTTTCTTTCTGAACCAACTTTAATCTTCCTTATCGTGACAAACACGAATGCTATCAACTTGAACAAATTCTCGAACACTATTAGCTTCAAACAAATAATTTAATCGCACATAATTTCATTAAACAACGCTATCTAAATAAAACATAACAAATTTGTTCAGTGACAACTCTGTTTGTTGTGAAATAATGTCGGCAAATATTATGTGGCGTGTGTCAACAGACTCATCGAAATTTATAGCTGTGAAACCATTGTCACGGCCTAGATAGGACGATGTTTGTCATCGCATGTTATGTTGCCCAAACCATCGGTGGTTTTCATAGTGCTTTCGTAAGTGAAAGTACAACAAAAACGAACATGTATGGTGAATTAAATAATAGCATCGTAAATGTTTATTACGATGTGTTTTTATAACCAAATGGAGATAAGTGAGCTTATAACGTGACGTGTGGTAGGAAAGTACTTTTGGCAGTATGATTAATGACAGATTAGGGTATCATCAAGGCCTAGCAAACAGTGGTACTGCAGAAGACTTATGGGCTTGTCAGGGCTGCAGTTGGATTATAATATTTTTTAGATAGATGTGGCGCTTTGGTTATGTGACAACTTTGTCGTAAATCATTTTGTGAGACCTTGGTGTTGTAAAGTGTCGTTGCTAGAAATCCATCTTGCATTTTGATTGTGAAAACAATTTATCCCTGAGACATCTTCAAAACAAAAATCATTATTCTAATTAATGTGTTATAGGCAATAGATAGTTTGTATTGGATGGTCAGTCAATCAGTTATGCAGTTAACTTTTCATACTTTATTTGATGTTTGTGTCCATTTTATTTGTCGTATAATTCAAACCCCAAAATGCTTTTCATCTTGTTTTCTTTTTCAAGTAATTCTAATTCAAGTAACAAGATAAAAATGATAAAAAAATTGAAATATCAATAATTTAAAGGCCACATAACGTCAATCACATCCAAAATCTTCGCTAGACAGGTTAGACTAAACAAATTATTATGCTTAAATATTTACACGTCCAATATCTGAAAGGCAGCTCCACAACGCCCGATGTCATTAAAACGTAGACGTGCTGGAAAAAATATCAACATAAATAAACTCATTTTCGCTGGCATGGAGCAAACTCAAAGTGAAATTACCGAGCCTCGGGGCGACGTGTGTATGAAAAATTCATTCGAAACATAACAAGAGGGCGACGACGAATAATAATTTGAATAAATATCAAGGAGACTCCCATACGTGTGACGTGACAAAAAGCGGGCTCAGCCACGCGTGTTTATGCGTTGTGATGGTGTAATTTGGCAGTTACAGTTGGCACAGATCTCGTAATTCAAGCCGACGTCTACTCGTACACAAAAATGTATTAACTTGCTGTAGGTACGTCGCAGAGCGTTCCCAAATGTCATTTTGGAGTCCCTCATATGATTTTATTTTTGCCTCGTCATTCGTAAAGCTGTAAGACAAGATAAGATTAAGCATTGTTTTCGTTAACCGCTTAACCGATGTTATTACTATTCCATTCACATGGACCTCTTCCACGGAAAGATCGAAGTTACGACGCACAGTTTATAGCTCACACATCCCCTCTTCTGAGAAGGTCCATGCCACACAAAAGGGTGCTAAGTGTGCTCGCAAACACAAAAATAATAACAAAATCCCCGTGTATTTTGACAACATAATACTCAACGGTCACAAAGGCCGTCACGTCACGAGCAATCGGTTTCGCTTCCTCGCCGCCCTTTGAGAAGGGTTTCAAACAAGTTTCGCAAATAATTTATTAAAAAGTTTTTTTCAATGTTAGAGGCAGTTGGCTCACCGTGCGCGCTACTGTTTGACGGGTCGGCGATGAAAGATTTTGTAGAGATTATAATTGACAAGATCTTTGTTGACTGTGACAATGGGGCTTAGTATAAATCGGACTATTGTTGGTCGGAAGATTAGCTCGAGTGGGCTTCGGCACCGTGGGTATAATTCACGTAGTAATTGAAAGCAGCGTCTATTCGGCTATACAATGTGCGGTTCTCGCTAAACTTAATACCGTATAGTCCCGTCAACGCATCAGATTACGGCTATAATGCAGTTTAACTGGTTTCTTGATAAGAACGTATTGTGTTATTGTATATGTTCTGAGAATATTATTTAATGGACTGTAACAAATAGAATCTTATTATACTAAGTCCGAACATATTGTCGCTTCAGAGTTATAAAAGTGAATTCATCTTGACTTGAAGCGAATTTTTGGTTTATTATCATTTAATGGGGTTTAATGAAAGGAAGCTTCATCATTGAGTAAAAGTTGATAGTTACCTACATATATCAACTTCATTTCATTTGTCATTTTGACTGTACTCCATTAAATACTAAACACATAAAGTCAATACAAATCTTAAAGGTGTTCAATTTCTATTTTTAACGAAGATTTTGAAAGTAAAATGATATCATGAATAATACAGTACTCAGTACGAAATTGAGCACTCTATAATCACACCTAACTTGGCCACCCACAGAGCTGAACCAAGGCTTCGTAGAAACAAAAGCATAGAACATAAATTCGCGTACGCTTGCATTGTTGTGTTGCATACGAATGTGACACAAGCAGGTAAGGGGATCCTAAATTACTAGTTTACAAAGTGATTGGTTTTGTTGGAACTAATCTCTTATGTCAACTGTTTGAACAAATAATTGAATTTAACATTTTGTTTTTAATATTATTTGCATTTGGTTTTTTAGAAAGCATAACGCAAATAAATATAAAAAGCCTATTGAACTGCAAACTGATAATAGGCAGTTTAGTTTCAATATCGATAGAGGGCATCGTTCTCGTATCTGAATCGCGATATTGTTGTCCTAAGTTCATAGAAACCAATGTGTTATTTTTAAGGGAACCAGCCCGGGAAAAAAAAATATTATTTCTGAACAATTAGAGTGTGATTATGTTGTCTCTATTAAGTAGGTATCTGGCTCTTGGTATTTACGAAAGTCCCTTTATTCCAAACCATCACTCTTTCTAACTAAATACTACCGAAGAAATGCCAGTTCCTAAGTTAGTAATATCTGATTTCCATAACTCAGCAAATCTTTACAAAGAGATCCCATAATATATTGCTTCATTAGCACATTAATAAGATCTTGCACTAAATATCATGTAAATTTAAAAAAAATATGTGGATACATATGTTAAGGAACGTTATGGTTAGGTATTCTAATTAATAGGACAAAATAAGCAAGTTACATTATTATTGATAGCATTCAGTTAATTTGTTTTATTTCTGGAATGTGTCACATTCAAACCCACACCTAATCATACAATAGTATTCATTGGCTGTAATAATACTTTACAATGTCAAAACCTGACATGCTCAGGACGTTGTTATGACATCTGTCACATGTCAACTAAATTCTGAATACAGCCCCAATTTAATGCTTTCAATACACGATCTTTATAAAAACGGATACGTATAAAGGTTTCGATACACTTTTTTTGCGATATACAATGTGTGCCTATTTCATAAGTAAACTTCATGAGCGAGCATTGTTTAATATTGTACTACTACTACGAAGTCTGGATTAGAAAAATCATTTTAGCATATTTAAGATAATAAAATAACATAAATATCGAAGGAATGGGATTCGTATATAAACTTGTCGATAGATACGGTATAATACGAATCTCATTTTAATGAAAAACAGACATAGCCAGTCTAGCTTTTGTTCGTCTAAAGTTCTTCTTCTCAATTTAAGGGCCAGGCTCTTGTCGGTGGAGCAATCGCTACTCCTGTCTACTTTCCGCAATCCGTTTGACCTCTTGATAGGCCACGTCTAAAGCTAATCTCATCAAAATCTGAACCATAGATCGTGGTTTTGATTCTCAACTAGGATTCTGCCTATGGCAAATTAACATCATCATAGTCTAGATTTAACCTAGTACTGGTTATTGAGTAGCCGATTTCAAATGTTTTTGACCTTGAATCATTTATTTAAAGCGATATCAAAAATTTGTAACCAAAGTTTATCTAAATCACTAATGACATCATATAATAAAGTCAGATTTCTCTTGTGCACGCCTAATCTAGTTTCAGAAATCTATATCAATACAAAACATATCACAACACAATTTTGTCAAACGTTTACAAAGGTTTTGATCAAAATTTTTCTTATTTCAGTTCAATAATTGCATGTCAATCAACAGCTGTCAAAACACGTACCAATTTAGTTGTACCGTGACAATTTAGTTTATAATATGACAAATCGTGATCGGTCCGATGACAAAGCCTTTGTTACACCCACATGTTGTCGTGACATTAATACAATCGTTATAGTATAATCTTTTTTCTATATCTTATTCGTGAATAAATTGACTAATAAATTACTTTGAATAATGTTACACCCGAACACAATAGTCATTAAAAAAAGGATATGAATAGTAGTGTATCTAATTTAAATATGTATTATAGCTAAATATAGATATTTTCATTCATTTTATTTTAGTTGTTTTAATTATTGTTGTTTCAATCAGTTCAATCTTCGAATTTCAGTTGTCCCTTAGGGTTGCGGAGGTCCGATGCCAGTCGCTCCGTGGAAAAACTGAAATTCAGGTAAAACCGGTTGAACTAGTAGCCGACCCCAAATAAACTTGGGAATAATGGCTAGGAGGAATTATTGTTGTTTCTGGCAATTTGTTCGAAACAACTATTTCTTGTAGAGCTCTAACTCTAGTCCGATTTTAATTTTGTTTCACAAAATGAACTTTTATGACCTAATTTTTTTCTAGAAATTCCATACAAAAATTGAATTGTATTAGGTTTTACACTTGAGTTGCAGGTGCTCATGGATGTTAGTAGGCCCAGTGTTTGCCAGTTTATTCACCATATCATAAAACTGATGACTTCTCGTTATATGTGATTACTTCCGAAAGTTTATGCATCATATATCTATATCTCATTAACAGCATATAATAGTACATATCTGGACATAGGCCTCTGCTTAGAAAGCGGGTTTTGGCCTACTATAGCACGCTGGCCAGGCGGGTTTTTATCAAGTTTTCCTTCTCTTCACAGTGATATTGTCCTACTTAATTTCCTCTCTTAGTTTGCTCTTATGATATGCAAGCACTCTATTCTTAACCACCGCACGGAAAAAACCAAAACTTTATTTTTTTTAACAATTTGTTGCAAGAATTGTCAAAGCAAACTCAGTCCCTACAAATTACATTCGTTCTGATTAGGTTTTTTTTTCACCGGCTTACCCAACATCGTTAACATTGCGTGCTTCTCATAATAACGGCTCAGAAACATTGTAAGTATGCCACTTATTGATTAAACCAACCACATACACATCATAATGAATAGTTTTGAACATAATTATCGCCTAATAACATCGCAACAATGTTTTTCCTTTGTACCGTATAATACTCGCATTACAACAAATGAAATTGTATTAAATTGTATACCACGGGAACAGTAGCTACCTTATTCCAATTATTCCACCCTTGGAAAATAAGCCTATATTATTAAACAGTAGTTTTATTAACTGACGTCTGTTTAAACTGCTTCTAATATACCAGTGAGGTTTTCATTTACATTTATGATAATTAATACCTTTTAGATCGGACGTCTTTGAGAAAAAATCAAGTTATTGTCTCTCATCAACAAAAGCTATTGAATGCAGCTGCCGTTTATGGACAGACAAAGATCCGACGGGATCACATCGGGATGGTAGATCGTGGACTGTCGGCGAATGTCGGGCGTCGTCGACTCGACTCACCGAGTACTGAGTGACGTTGATCGACAGGCTTCGCAGACAGGTATGCCGGTGCAGCAAGACATGCTAATGGCACTGTTTACCATATAATAAGTCTCGTATTAACAAAGTGGAATGGCGGCACCACATCCAATTCCCAATATAGTTTTTGTGCAAATATATTCTGTTTTAGTTTTTGTGGTAGACAATTTGAAATTCTGATTTACGTGGTCTCATTTTTGCTTTAGGGTCAACTATTGTACCGCAAAGGAGAACAAGCTAAGTCCTAATATAAAAAAATGATGCACTCTACCTAAGCTGAAAACCTTTATTTCGTAGTAGGTTTATATTCCTTGATTTTTTTAAATATATCGTCAGACTTTCGAAGTGCTGCTGCTGGTTCTCCTTCAAAGATTTGTTCAAGTAAAATAATCCAAAGTAATTAGAAAATTTTTATTTAGAGGTTTTTCAATAATTACATGCGCGAATTTTATAAAAGAAGCACAAATCGTTAGAATAATTTTATCGTTAGAATCATTTTTAAAATACATAATTTAAAAAATGAACACCTGACACACAACGCCATCTAGTGTTGGACGATGGGTACTAAATAACACCCGGGAATCGAACCGAACGAAGGGATTGCTTTGCTCTGTCCACAGCTGGACACGACACCTCTCCAATTAAACGCCACTTTGTTCGACCCTGAGCTTCGCGCATCCAGCTCCTGCCAGCCGTCTTGCGCAAATCATCACTCCATCTAATTACGTTACACGGTACTAAAATTATAGAAAATAAAACGCCTAAAATGCCTCTGCCTGCCCTTCTGCGACAGGCATGAATTTATGTATGTTACAAACAATGTACTAATTTTTCTATAAGAAGGTTATTTTAAACAATATTACCACGATCCGATATGGTCTAGTGGCTAGGATACCTGGCTCTCACCCAGGAGGCTCGGGTTCGATTCCCGGTATCGGAATACTTTTTGTTTCTTTCCGATTTTAGTTTTAGCAATAAATGTAGGAAGACACAAATCATTCTTTTTTTATTCACTTTCAGTAAAAAGGTAAGTATTTAAATAATTATTTTTGTTTTAGTAGTTTTTAGAATAATTTGATTTTCTTGTGCTACTTCAATGCTATTTATTACTTTATTTTAAATGCTAATTTTAATGTTTAATATATTAAAATTATATTTTTAATTTATGAAAAATGTTTCGTTTCGTATAAATTATTCAAACCCAGATAATATCTGATGAATTTTAATAATAGTATAATTAATACAATATATTTTTGTACATTAATTTAGTATTTAGTTTAATAAATTATTTAACAAATAAAAATAACTAAGTAATTTATGATAATAAAACTTAAAATAACGTTTTCGGCTACAATATAATCTACCCAGTTTTTTTACGGTTTTCGTCTAGTCGAGCTACATAGCATAGTGGGATAAAACTACAGGTCATATTTTATTTACTTTTATTTATTAACACTTCCTGCATTTAATTTGCATGAGGTGGACATAATGCCATATGGCATTTTCTACCAACCAACCTTTGGATGGTACAGTAAGGACGTGGCAGGTGTCTTCTCAAAAAGAGGTGACAAGACTATATTTATAAATGAATATTATATAATTATATTGTATATATTTATACAATATATATGTATAATATATTTAAAAAAAGCCTACCAAAGTGGCTCTACTCAGTCTAATGGAAAGCATGAGTAGAATCCAGGAGTAGGGGCCACCATTCTCATTCTCATTGTATACAATGCAGCATGGTGATCCAAAGCCATGGCGGCTTAGTGAGATGAATGTCATTTCAGATTGGTCTTCTGAGGGTATTACTACCTCGATGAAGCTGGTCCATTCGTGCTGTAATCAGCGTGACTCCCCTTCTTAAATATTGCTTTGTTATAGAAACTCCTCTCGTGGGCGTCATAAAACTGGACTAATGCCGGTTTTCACAATAAACTTTTTCTCCTTCCTAGGAGCTTTTTTTTTAAATATTTATTTATCAAGTTGAGTTAAGGTATAGTAGGCTAAAACTACCATGTGGTGACCACTCAGGTCATGTATTAAGAATAAGTTGTGTTACCATAGTTTCTCCTCCCGTGGGCGTTATAAAATTGGACTGATGCTAGTTTTTACCTATACTCCGGTTTTTACATATAGCCGTCTCCTAATTATGAAGCTCTAACCTAGTTGGCCTATAATTTTAAGAGACATCTAAGTACTTAGGTATTCCTTAGATGAAAACGAAAATATCACTCAGGTTTATCTAATTCTCTCTCGAAATGACCCCTTAAATTTAGCGGACGTTGGTGAAAACAGCCATTTCTCCTCCCGTGGGCATCATAAAGTTGGACATACTTCAGCCGTTTCGTTACTAGAACCCCCCTAATTTATGAAGCCTCAAGAATAAGCATGCATCAAAACCTAAACCCGACACTGATTTAAATAAAATTTGGCATGGAGATACATACTTTGATTCTTGAGGCATGACATAGGCTACTCTTTTTGCCAAACGTCATACACGTGGGTGGAGCCGCGGGCTAAAGTTAGTTCATTAAATAAATTACCAACAAAAACTTGTATTTATCGTAAAAAGCGAAACAAATGCATAAAAGTATAAATCATAATCACGATTGTGAATAATCTAACTCAATTATTTTTATAATCACATTCATAAATATATCTCATCAATATAATAATACTCAAACGTCGGCATTGAATCAACAATCGTTATTACATAAAAACAAATTGGTATAAATCTCGCAAACTTTTGAGTCCTGACCTTCTACGTCGTCGCACATTAATCATTTATTGTTCAACACACACTTCATTGAAGCTAATTGATTTGTGATGTTTTTATTATTTTTATTGATGATTCACATAAAAACATACATTTAAATTAAGATATGTACGAACAGGATGTCGAAGTGTTTGTAGACTAGCTGCCAGGTGGTCGGACGATACCAAAAATATGGCAGAAAAGACGCCGCATCCAGAAGCGAATGGAGAAATTTGCTAGAGGCATATATCCAACAGTGGAAACAAATGTGCTGAAAAAGAAGAAGATAACATAGATTACATAACATGTTGAAACATTGAGTGAAGTACCTTATAAAATTACATTTTCAATAATTAACCTATAGTAAGTACACCCACTCTGATTTCACCACGTATAGGCCGGCTCGGCCGGGGCAGTACGACCCTCATAGAGAAGACCAACCTAATAATGACAGTATTCGTGATGTTGATTTCGTATGTGTGAGTCCAATCATTCTGCATCATTCTCCCGGCCTCCGCCGAAACATCTCATTAGGCCGTAGGTCACCATGCTGCATTGTCTGAACTCGCAATGGGGATGATGACCCCCACCATCCGACAGAGTGGAGTCACTTTGTCAAATTAATTAAAATTTATGTACAATATTCGATGTTACCACGTCCGTCTAGCTCCGACGTTGCCGTAGAAAAGAACATTTACTGGTATCTCAGTCTTCATGCCCTCCCCTCCATGCTAAATCTCATTCTAAAAGTCAAGTGACGTCACTAAGCCACGCCTCTTAAAATAGGTCTTTTCAATTGTTGCCACTTATTGTGAAGAATATTCTAAAATGAAATTAATCACAAAAAATATATTCTAATAAAAATTCAGGTTACCTCCCCTACATAATAAAATGGGGTTTATTTTCCTAGTTTATCATCAGATCAGGTAAAGTATATACAATAAATTTACAGAACTGTACAATGCGCAGGCGGCATGTCACAATAGATCTTTTACCTGTACCTAATTTATCCTCTTTTTTTTGTGAAACCAGGTAAAATAGTATATTTCTTAATAATAATAACATTTAGTCATCAACAGACATAAAGTCATTAATATGTGTTTACATTTAGGTATAAATACAATAAAGTAAATTGAATAAACAATCTTAATTACACAACTAATTTTGATTTCAAAGAATGATGTTTCGTCCTTTAATTTATAGTTTAAGATTTATATTCTACAATTTCAATAATCCTCAAGCAATGTACTAACCATAATTAAACTTCAATAGTTATTATGCCATAAATCATTTGTGTAACAGCCATGCATGACTAATACTCAAAAATATACGTTAATAATCTTAACTTTTGACGTATTACACAACCAAAAAAAATAGTAAACTAAGACCTACCGTTTACACACACTCAAATGACCTTTTTATATTATTTTCATTTTATCAGAGACTGTTATTGTTATTCTATCTTTGAGGTGTGTTTTTTGTTTGCTCTCCACAGTAATTTATTTGAGGACTTTTTGTTCTTGCGGTGCGTTGTATAATCCTCTGGCTGTCAAGTCGCCGCCCATGATGAGATAAAAATGTTCGCCTACCGCCGTGTGGAGAGTTGTGTCAGCTACTGTTATTTTATGCTTTAAATTTACTTACTATTTATTTTATAAATTTAAATTGGGATATTTTTTGAGCAGGTTTTTTAAGGACTAATGACCGTTTTCACTAACGTCCCCTCAATTTAAGGGGCTTCTAAGACAGAGTTAAGTTACCCTTAGTGATATCTTCGTTATGATCAAACTTTAGAGGCTCCTAGTGAGGGGACGGTTTAAGCAAAGTTGGTGAAAATAGGCATGAGTATTTCTTGTAGCGAAAAAACCTTGTTTCATTGAAAATTAATTATTAATTTTGTTTTATCGCTACAAAATATTTCTTTTCGATATTTGTATGATCTGCAAAAAATTCTATGGGAAATTGAATGTTTGTATGTGTATATTATATGTAATAATGTAGGTATTTACAGAAAATCCATATTAAGATACACGTAAAAATCATTTAATTTGTTTGAGATATGGAATGCAAACCAATGCGAAGCCTGTATTTCAGAAATCCAGGATAAATTTTTCAATATAACAATGTTAGTAACCTGTTAGTGCTAGTCCTAATTATATTTAACTTTGGAACTACCTACTTTAATTTATCTATAAGATATACCTCATATCTTTTTAAATTAAACACAGCTAGAAACGAACCGTACAATTCAATCAATATAACAAAATCACATCGCATCACGGAAATAATATACCGAAGTAATAACCACTCTACGCCATTTGTTAACCTGTAATGTCTGACTCGACGGCTACCGGTTTTTACCGTCTGATTGACGGCTGTCGGCTTCGCTTACACACCAACAAATTTATCAACAACACCATTATAAGCTCTTATTACAGGGTCATTGGGTTTATTTTTGTTTGATTGAGTATCTGAATTATGTTTGCCCATCAACATTTGCCGCGGCGCCGATCTTCGGCCAGATCTTGAATATCATCTACTTATTCATTATGGCCCCTATTCGGTGTTAATCATAATCTGTAGTCTCATTACTTTGGTGTAAGAAGATTTTTATAGTCATCGTGTTGGTTATAAGTTGTTTGTGAGTTTGCTGTGTCATTGAGTGGCAACAATCAGTTACATTTAACGGATGGGTTTTTGTATTGAAATGAAAGGAAAGTAATTCATTATAATGCTTTTGTAAGAAATTTTTACTTTTCTGTTATAATGGGTTTGGCTATTTTTTGTGTATTTCTTGGTTAGCAATCAAGTTTAGGTAAGATATTGCGAGACAATAAATTTGTCTTTGCTTGAGCATTTCCAACTTTAGTTTTTTCAGAGAAAAGTTCGTGAAGATACAAAAATGTTTGTTAGTATTTACGACAAAAGCTTGCATATCACATGAACATTTTGGTCCGACCCAGGAATCGAATACAAGATCTCAAGCACAGTATTTGCTTTCGCTGCCACTGCGAGGCAGTATTTTAGAAAAAAAAACTTATTTTATGGTGCTTTCCATCAATTACCATTCTGCTCATAAAGATGATATGATTTAACAAAACTATCATATTTTTTAACACTGATTCTATATAATACTAAAATAATTATTCAATTCTGACCTAAAAGTTTGACCTTACTTTAGCACAGATTATCAGATTACACACTTGGCATTGGTAACTCTTATTTAAGTAATGAACTATACTTTTAATTAAGATACTAGTTTTCTGATTATTTACAAGATTAAAACCTTTTTCCTGCTAAGACTAGCAAAGTAGTAGTAGATCAACGCTGATTTCAACACGAACGTGCCGGCCGACCGAGGCGGTACTAATTTCACACAGAAGACTTACCTAAAATGATAGCATTCGTGTTGAAATCTTTCGTTCGTGGGTAAGAAACCAAGGGCCCAATAATACAGAAGTATCTAAATAGGTCGCCATAGTGTGGTCATCAAACTGTATTGTCTGCATTTGTAATGAGTATTATAACCTTCGTGTGGTGACAGATAAAGAATACAGAGTGTCACCACCTCTATTTATCCCACGGTAGTCGTAAAATGCGACTAAGGGATAAACTACGCAAGACAACATCAATGCAAAGAGAAGGAAAACTTGAAACCAACCCTATACCAACCCGTCTGGCCAGCGTGGTATAGTAGGCCAAAACCTCCTTTCTAAGGAGAGGCCTATGTCCAGCAGTGGATTGTTAAAGGCTGTTGATGATGATGATGATGATTATAACCTTCTAGCTATTTAATTTTACACACGCTGTCAGTCAGTCAGAGTGAAGCCTCTTTTCTCATAGAATAATATTGCAAATATTGCAAAAATAATACAACTGGCCAGCGTGGTATAGTAGGCCAAAACCTCCTTACAAAGGAGAGTCCTATGTCCATCAGTGGACTGTTAAAGGCTGTTGATGATGATGAATACAAATTATAAATTTACTGCTACCATGTACAAGTAATACCTAAATTGTACGTCCGACCGAATAACAGTAAAAAGTGTTCTATTATCCCTGTCATGCGTGCATGCTAGTAAGCAATTTGTCTTGCTTTAAAATTATGCATGTAATGATTGATCAAGCAAGAACATAATTAATATTGATGAACAATAAGGCATACAGATAAGATAACATCACTGTAATTAGAATTTAAACAAGTTCACTTGCAAGAAAAAACATCATAATTACTTCAATAATTTGTGTGTGTCTAGATTTGTATACGTATTCATATATCTATACATAATTTAACGTGTTTTATATTGCTTGTTAACTTCAATCAAAAGAAACTGCATTGGATTTGTACCTACTAGACGTGTTCTGGTCATGGGTTATGGGGTTTTATTTATATTAAATATTAATAATGAAATAATTGAAATAATTATTTTATAGTTTAATAAAAAAATATTGAGTTTTATTATCTGTGCAAATAGGAAAGGTAAGTTAAAGGCGACTGTGGAGGAATGGGTTCCGTTTTCCCCCATCACATAGGGAGAATCCTCGGACCAGGCGAAGTGATCGTGCCTGGCGGGCCACTGCCCAACGGTAGATGTTGGGATGTCCACATAACACGGAATTAACTATACGGAGTAACTACTAATCCTGAATTTTTCCTCCTTCTCTGATTCCTCCTCCTCCTCCTGAATTCTCTATCGCGATTCAGGATTAGTAGTTACTCCGTATAGTTAATTCCGTGTTTTCTTCGTGGTTCAGTGTTCCTTCGGTAGAAGGTGCTGTTGTATGTTTTTCGCTTGCGCTGTATGTGGAAGTCGCCACATTCATAATATAAGAAAATAAAGAGAATTCTAAGAATGATGTAAACATAAATCTACCTTTCTTCTTCTTAAATAACAATAATTCAATCTTTGTAAAGAGTATAATTATCTTGCATTTCAAAGATATTCAACTGCATTCGATCCTTAACGGTGCACCCTTTCAAAAATTCAATTCTCATTTTTATTGTGTCATTCGTTAGAAATACGAGAATTTAACACTTGATGCAGATAAGTAAAACTACATCTAATTTTTGATATATATAAATATCACCCATTAAACATTTCATCGAATATTACAAATAAATTACAGTTTTTTATTTAATTGAAGTCTTGCGCAGTAAATGACTCTGTAGATAGCATTTAAAAATAACAAATTAATTTTTGTTTCATAACAAATAATGTAGAATTAATCAAAAATAATCCCCTATGAACTAATCTCCAACATAATTCAGAGTCTGTAGTGTGCCAACAAAAAAGACGGCAAAGGCACCGAATGTGCGATCGATCCAATCATCTGTCAGATTAAAATCTACATAAAATAAAACGAACGACTTCTTAACATCGCAAAAACTTTTAGATAAAAAGCAATAAAAACCTCAACTATACGTCATATTTATTCACGTTTAACAACGCAATAATTCAGTGAGATTTATTAATTAATACACGTCAAAGTCTAGATGTTGATATAAAAAGAACGAACGAACATAAATCATCTCGTCTGAGAATGTTCGATAAACAAAAGAAAATTGCTCAAGAAACGCTGGAGGGTTTTGACTGGTAGAATTTATTAACAAAATTACTCAAAGACAATGAAGGATATTTAGAAGCGGAGAAGACAAATTGTTGGAGGTATTGTGTAGATAAACAAACTGAGGCTAGATTGAAGGGAGTGGAAGAGTGAGATGCACTTGTTTGTTGTATAAGAATTAGCGATTACCATAATCACTGTCATCAATGCTCATACAAACTGCCAAATATTGATAAAAGACGAGCATGATGCGAGTACGACGTAATGATGACAGCGCTTGAGTCATAAAAATTTGATGTATGTATATTTATAATTTTGATTTAATCCACATTTACACAATACTATTAACACTCTTATGTTGATTGACAGTCATTGTATTATAATATATTAGTATCAAAAAACTTTACAAACAACTGCTGCTAACTAATATCAATTGAGACGTAAACTTTATATTGTATTTTAAAATACTTCAATCTATGCTTCAATGTTTTATTACGAACAAAGCTACTTTAAATAGAACAATAACATTACACAACAATGTATTGTACATACAATACAAACAAATACAAAATTTACATTATTTACTATACAAGACTAAAAAAGAGCATTGTTTGTAATGTAATACTTTACAGTAGTTACTAATTAAAACAAGTACTGTTGCAGACTAGACTGTTTATCACTTTAATCCATGGTTCTTATATTTTCGTCTCGGAGACAAACAACAGCGACTTTCAAAATTCTGTCACAAGCACAACGACATCTATCAATCGATAAAGGAACTTGTAAGGCTTTACCACGTGTATATTCACTTTATTTTTTAAGTATTTCGGATTTAACACCTGTAACTCTTAGTTCAGATTTTTAACTTTTGTTCAAATTTGAAATGGACCAAAGAGTTATTTCAAAATAAAAAATAAAACAAATCTGGAATCAATTCATAAATAAACTTAACATAAATATTACCAAATTGAAAACACCCTCCTTTATTTACTAAGTTTTTAAATATAAAAATGCCTCGCATGTTTATGGATCTCAAATAAGTTATAACCGTCGCGATGAACAGTTACAGAATGTTGATAAGCGTATCAAAAATGTTTGGTATGCTTATAACTTGTACCACAACACCACGAAGCATTCAAAGCCTGTTCGTCATACTTGATGGATGGTAATGAATAGCACTTTTATGCACAGCCGAGGTGAATACCGTTTATTGTAGGGGATTGATTGTAAAAGGCTGCCTGTTTGTTACCGACGTTTTAGCTCCATTGCTTTTGAATGGATTATAAAATATATTCACGATTCATTTAATATGTAACCATGGGACTGTTGCCATTTTCATGGTATTAAATAATACTAATGAAATTCTTAATGTTTATTAAAAGTATGAGGAATAAAATGGGTATCATTTGGTGTATTAGGAACTCTTAAAATGTTTGATAGCGGGACAGTACTAGAGACTACTATTTCTGATAGAATGTGGGAGAAAAAAAGCAGAAGGGTTATGTGATAATATGAAAATACTGCAACCTGTAAATCAATCTATCACTGTGCATTGCTAGTCTTCGCCGAGGATCACCAACTATTTTCGTATTGAGCAGTCCACATTCATTCGCTGCCAGCCACTATACTAATTGTTTAAGGGTCACTAGTGCATTGTTTTCTTTTGAGCCCTGAGTATTGGACTCCACTGAACTGAACTACTTCTAACTGAACCACTCTAGTAGTGGTTCAGTTAAAAGTAGTGAAAGAATTGCTTAACGCTCATTTCTATGGGGCCAATAAGTGCCACAACATAACTCTCAATATTGTTTTCCATTTTTAGATTTACGGTATCTATCACTTCTTTCCACATATG
Source organism: Phragmatobia fuliginosa (assembly GCA_932526445.1). Classification (NCBI taxonomy): domain Eukaryota; kingdom Metazoa; phylum Arthropoda; class Insecta; order Lepidoptera; family Erebidae; genus Phragmatobia; species Phragmatobia fuliginosa. The sequence goes on from OW052065.1 coordinate 1,361,905, forward strand.
TCTGAAGAGGAATTTATTTGTAAGGTAAAATCCAGCTAATCTCCTAACATTACGACAGTGAATAAAATTTGAGAAAATGGCAGCTGATTGGAATGTAGTTGCTGCAGATTCACTAAGAATTGGTTTAATAAATCTAATAGATTTAAGTTTCATCTCATAACTTACTTTTGAAAGCAGTACAAAGATGAGACGGAAAAACAATGACTGGTAAACGGCAGACGAAGCTTTGTGACTACACAAAGAGAGTGTGGCAAGACAAACGATACTAATTATTCATCATTAGCGGCAATCGTGCCACGGATGATGTATGGCGGGGCAAGACCATTCATCATCTGCCTTTTGTTTCGAAGTATGGCGAGTATTCGTAAGAGTAATCATGTAAGAGGATATGAGCATCGGCCACTTTATTTTCACTTTACCGTTGGGTGCAATTTTATTGAAAATCACCTCAAAATCAATTCATCTGCAGTACTAATGCGCTTCGTCACGGTTTGAATAAGACACAATAACTGCATTGAACCACGACTAATTTAGCCTTAAAAGAAAAATAACGATGAAACGGCAAATTGTTATTTATACAAAAAGTCTGAATACAGTTTTTAATAAACAAGAAACATAATAATCTTTGTTGCGTCATTCAACTAACAAAAAATATTTTATCTTAAGATCTATAAACTTCGTTTAAATCTTGCAACATTTTATTAGTACATTACATAAAAGATTAGACAAACAAAAAAAGAATGAAATAAACATTCGCACTTTATACCTGTCAACTTATCTTTTAGAAACGAGACAACTAGCATTAATGACCAACCACAGAAAAAAAAACGTAGCTTACAAAACACCTCGTTATGAGTTACCTTCATCAAGAACTGTCAAATTAATTGACAGCTCATACAGCTGATATGTATTGCCTGGCGTTTTGAATTTAAAACAAAATTAATTATACAATCAATCAGAAGACATGTCATGGCCGAAAAGGTGTTGCTTTTCGCGCGGCAAAATGCCAATCAATGTACAAAATGCTCACCCAAGCGATGCAGTGACTCCAATTTTAAAATGTATTTACTTATTTTTAATTTTAAGACTTTTTGCAACTCTATCTATGAGAGTTTAAAGTTCATTTTTAAATAATTGCTTGCAGTGACATAAGTGCAAGCTAGTTTTTTTCATGTTTGTAGTTTAACAGCCTGATTCGCCACACTTTAATCGAGTCGCACAATAAAGCGAACCTGTTCAAGGTGAGAACGATCTCAAAAGGTGCATTTGACAAGAAGAAATTTTTATGTCTCGCCTGTCATTTCACGCGTATTTAATGTTAATTCACACATTTCTTGTCTTTGGCTGAATGCGTTTAAATTTTCTTGATCGGAAATCGCCCGCAAATTTATGTGGACGCATGTTCAGTACAGTGTATGCTGTAAAATTTACGACAGAAACAGAAAGGAAAGACGGAATTGAGAAATAAAACTGTTTTCACATTCAAAATAGTGCTATATATTTCACAAAACGTTTATGATGGTGAATTTATGTGGTGATTCATTTGGTATGGTATAAAAAATTATATGTTCTTGATAGGGAAACGGGCTTCGAGATTATGGCTTCCTGTAAAACGAATGATCTTGTGAAAATTAAACAGTCGAGGAAACGGAATGATCGATACGACCCACATATTTACGTCAAAGCTAATTTAATATTCCCGGATACTACAGTTTTCAGTCGCCAGAATTTTCATAATTGATAGAAATAAACTTTTATAATCTATTTTTCAGCATACTCCACTCCAACATATTGTATAATGTCTACCAGTAAAAGTGAGGCAAATAATTCTTCTTAAACTGGTCACATTAATAACGGTGTTTTTGTATACGGTTGTTTTTAAATAATAATATTTCTATATATACCATAAAGTATTACAAATTGATTAAATAATGAACTCATATATTGATTGGTCAGAGACGAGTGACAGGCGTGACCGATTCTGAAATTAATTTCAATGCAATTTTTAGAAACCACAAAGTTCATGTTGTATTTAAATAAAATGAAACTCAGTGTAATTTCTTATGCTATAAGAAATTTAGTTTAATATTTTAGGAAAAATATTTTGATGCACATAAAATCAAAATAATATATTCTTACAGTTTGATTCACAATGATACCATTTCGTGAACACAAAAATATACACATATATATATATTTAAAAACCCACATGAAGAATTGATTTCCTAGTAAAAAAACTTAACACCTATCAAAATTTAAAACCCGTCAAGTTCACAAGTATCACAATGTTAGTGCACAAAAACGTTATTCGTTAACTACCACAGTCAGGATTCCAACGTGGAGAAGTCCCATCCATTATTCATTGGGCACTTTCTTATACGTTGCAGGGTTACCACAAACGGCCCATGGAGTGGTTTCTTTATTTAAGGATAGTATTTATATTACAGGTCATATTATAAACATACACGATGATACACTACATTATCATCCTTAGTGTATATGTGTATGTGTGTGTGTGTATATATATATATATTTTCATTGATGACATTAATATAACCTCTGTGCCTATCTTATAAAACCTACACTGCTATAAGGTATAGTGAAAGAGAATATTCCTGACACTAAGTTCATCGATGTACAAAACCGCATGAAGTATAATTTAAATAAATACCTAAATTTGCATTACTGGTTTAGTAATATACCTGAATAATGCCCATAAGAACAGGCATTGTAAAAATATACTTGCATATTTAACTACCTATACATCGGTATACATATTTTGAGGGTCTGTCCTGAGAGGCCTATGTCCAGCAATGGACTGCGATTGGCTTTTTCTTCGTAGCATGAATCAAAATCAGGACTTTTCACGTTACCGTCAAATGTACCAGCAGTGTCATTATTATCAAAGTTCTAATCAATAATCCCATAAGTTTTTAAAGTTAATCGTAAGGATAGAAAATAAAATTTGTAAATTAATCTCCCCGTCATAATTATATTCATGAACGAGCATATTTTTTATACCAATGGGTCCTGTTTATGGTTTACAGATTAAAATAAAAAATAATAATTGAAATAGTAATCCAAAGTGAGCTCTCTCATCAGATCTCTCATTTCTAAGCCTTGATGTCTATCAAGGCTTAGAAATGATAATGAGATAGAAAGAAAACTCTTTATTTGTACACCATACCTATTACTTGCAAAAACAATGTCATATATTTAATGTAAAAAGGGCAACTGTTGCCTTAATTCCTGTTAAAAAATATATATTCGTAAAGTGTTTTTAGTGACTAGAAAACGAGCGGTTTTATACAGAGTACCTATTGCCGCTTTTAACCCATTTCTTTACAAATAAAAAAGAAATAAAAAGGGAGAAGATTTTATCACCAAGTGCAATTCGCTTCGGAACCGATGCATCACAATCGATTTACACTAGTTAGACATCAATGAAGTCGCCGCCGACTCGATGCGGTATCGACTAATTTGTTACTGATACTGGATAAAATTGATTGGTTAACCGACTTTATCGTTGGGTTTGAACGTGGTTTGAACTAAATACATGTTTCCAAGTAAGGGGCAATAATGTACAACTTTTCTGGTATCGCTGGAAATTCTGTGTAACATATAGAGTTGTATTTTATATGACTCCTTTAGGCTTTCATTACATTCAGGCTGTTGGTCTATTTCTCAATGTTTCTTATGTTGCCTATAATCGTGTGATCGATTACCCAAAACCAAGAGATCTTTACATTTATTATGATGTTGAACATATTTTGTCAGGAGTACAGAACAGGTCGGGCAAAAAGTGTTGTTGGGTTTTCTTACAGGAAATTCTTAACAGCCCGGAGTATTTGTACAACTTTGGCGGTTTTTCACTCCCCTGCCCCGGAGAGCACATAGGCTTTTGGACCCGGTTTTCATGTACCTATGGCAATTGTTATTGGGAAGTCAGTTACCTCAAATATACTGACAACTAGTTCAACCTCATAATTTCAGCTCTCCCTCAGGGCTGCGGAGATCCAATGCCAGTCGCTCCGTGGAAAAACTAAAATTCAGGTAAAACCGGTTGAACTGGTAGCCGTGTGCCGACCCCAAATAATCTTGGGAATAGCAAAAAGAAGAAGACAGAAAAGAGTATAAGACACCTGCAATTAGAAAGTACGTATCATCTGTCCCCAAATAATAGAGAATAATAAAGAAGTTTATAAATCTGAATGATTAGTTTTGGTATTTGAATGTCAAGAAAGTAAAAATCGCTAGCAAAAGATAGTTGATGAAAAAAATGCTTATAAAGTTGAAAGAACAACATTTGTCATTTCATTACCTGGTAGCCTTTTGTAAACAATGTACTTACTACTCGTATAAATGGATTGCCGTCAAACAACAAAGGTACCATTAACGCTGGCGTTTCAATCAATTCGTTATCGATACCGCGGCTAGAATCGATTGGTGACATTGACAGTCAAACACATCGATTGCTTCCCATGAATATTGTTTCAAATAGTCGCCCGTTCGTGCGACGAGATTAATTATTAATAGTAAGTTGCGTAGCCCGGGTTATGAGAAAAACTGAAAGATGGATAAAGTGATTGCTTTTAGTTTTATCCGACTTTCGAAAAGAAGGAGGCTCTGAATTCGATTGTATTTTTATATTTGTTACCTTAGGACTTTGTCATTACTATAAATGATGATATTTTTTTGTTTGCTCCGTAACATACGTTGCTGCAATTTCCTGCAATGTGCTAACTGTATTAAAAATCATTATGAAAATAGGCATACAAGTTATAAGTGCTAATCTACTAATTTTTTTTATCCGAATATCAGAAATAAAATTCAAAGTCGCCAGTGCAGTTGTTTTTAGATACATAAAATAACACAATTGGGCTAAAAGTCAATGAAGTAAAGTACACACAAGTCCTGGTAAGTCATAAGGCAATGCAAGAAGCCTTCAGAAAAGTGTTATTTTTGTAAGTGTAAATGCTCCGTAGTAAGGCAGGCAGCTTATCACTTCAAATGTAAGGATTTTTTGAGCTCTTATTAGCCTTTGATGTTTGAATGCTTGATGCTTTGTAAGTCATCTCAAATAAACCGACTTATAAACTAATTTGAATCCATCTATTTATATAATTTTATTAAACTCGTACATACTATATAAGCTACATCATTACAATAACGTTAATCATGGCAATGTAATATTAACTTACTCATCAGTATAATCTTATCAATGGCAACGACTTCCTCAAGCCATAAAATAATTAAGCCATAATTAACTTGATAAAAATGCCATTATTGGTTATTAATAGGCGTAGATTTTTCACAGGCGGCCATTAAACTAGTGTTGCGCAAAGTTGTAAATCAATGTGTAATCGAGAAGTCGTTAATAGAAGTTTGAATGTTAATTGGCGAATTTCATAAGCCGTCGGCTTCAAATTAATCAATGTTGCAACACATGAAATTTATTTGCGTTTACACTTGCGTGAAAATTATTGATTGGGGTGATAAACTTTTGTAATTGGAGGTAAATTTATTTATTTCTTAACCTTACGGGGTTATAGATTAATTAATTTAGAGTTAGTACGAACACATTTAGACTGCACGTTTAACCTAGTGGTTTAAGCGGTAGCCACGCCGCTCTCTATTGCGCTAAGTATTGTGGGTTCACATTCTCCACGGGAAAGCAATTTGTGTAATCCACAAATTGTTAATATGAGTCTGGGTGTTCTTTATCTCTGTTTCTTGTACGTTTATAAGATCCCGCGACACACTAATAGATTCCTAACACGAGAGTTGACATTTCAGAAAAAATATGATAATGAAAATATAAGGTATGAAGACGTAGAACGAGTTTATTCAATGTCTGTATATAAGGAGTTTTGTTACTTCAAGCTTTCTCGTCTTTGATTTTAATACATATCCCTAAAAATGCTAATTATTTTCTGTAATAGTTATTATCTTTGCAAATTCAAATTTCCTTATTTGCGAAATCGTTATAGATTTTAAATTTGAAATTTGATATCAATTCATGATAGTCAATCAATTATCAACCCATAATGTCCCGCTGCTGAGTTTGGGTCTCCTCTTAAGAGAGAGTTAAGCCCATACGTCCCCACGCTGGCCGAGTGCGGGATGGGGACTGGCAAGACACGTTGTGGCTACGTAATCTTGCCGTTGTATGTCTTGTCGTCCGTAGATCTCCAACTAAGCTTCCCGACTGTTATCTTATGATAACAACCGAAGCTGACTACTTAACGTAACTTTCGAATCACGGAAACTCTCATAAAAAATCATGTCACAAACGATCACCCATCTAGGTACTGACCGCGCCGACGTTGCTTATCCTCGGCGATTGTTTCGAATCACCTAGTTGTACGAATAAAATCTAAAATAAATTCATGTTTCCCCGTTTGCAAAAATACAAATTTTAAGTTAGACATTTTGATATCATGACTTTTTAATATGTATCAAAACCCATTAGAACATGTATAGATAAGAATCAATGCGTATAAATAATTTAATGTATTTAAAACCAACACGCTCATAAAACTCTCGCATAGATAATTAAAAGTATACATTCAGGTCTAACATGTGGAATTAATTACCTATACTTAACAATTGTTAACACAACAACCTCCCACACTACGACACCGAAATTATTCAAAGTATAAAGTTACCTCATTATATTTTGATTAGAATCAGAGTGTCAAAGTGAATACTGATAGCGTACAAATTAATCCATCAAGCTGTATAATCCGGCGGTGCGTTGCCGTGGCTTGTCGGCTTGTGAAGCCCGGCTTGTCAAGCTGGCTGTCAGAATCATGACGCATGAGTGCGCCCACCGCGATGCCGCCGGCTTACAATGAAACTTTTTTTATTTATTTTTTTATTCTTGAATGACAGTGTAATCCGTGAAACTGGAAACGGTAGATTATTATCACCGGTTTTTGAGAACGTTTTTATGGATGACCTTTTGTATGAAACGATTAATGTGTAGTTTTTGTGTGAGTCTGACGTTATTATGACGGGTTGATGTGAGTGAGTTATTTACTTTACAAGTTTTTTGTTATAACACTTTTCAACAAGTTGTTATATTTAAAAAATAAGATGTAATAAAAATGTATTCTACCAACAACATCAGTAATCGAAATATATTGAAAAGACTCTGCTCTTCTATAATTATTAAAATTTATTATGTAGGTGTTTAAAAACGAAATCATTTTTTTTTTTTTTGTAAATGTTGTAACTGAAGAATGATGGCATCTAATGGCAATTGCACGAGTGACCGGCTGTAGCCGCGGGTATATCAGTTAACGACGTTAAACGAAGACTATAACCTTTCTCAGACTCTGGCCTATTCATGTACCAAATTGAATCCAAATAGGTTCAGTAGTTTCGGTTTTGCCCAAAATTAATCAGAGTGGTGTGCAATGGGAGAGATCTATGTCCAGCAGTGGACTGCAAAAGGCTGATGATGATGAAGTAATGAATATTCATCATTGCAATGTGTATTTCAATTTATTATAAACTTAGAACTGTAGAACTGTAGAAAGTCACATTATAACCTGGATAAATAAATGCGCTTAAGGGTGGAAGATAGTAGTATTGACTAAAAATCTCATTAACCCATATAAATTACAAATTACTTTTCAGTGAAATGTTAAACTTAATGCTTCAAACAAAACAAATTTTAATAATGAACCCCACCATTAAAGATGTCCAATACTTTTGTTTCAAGATGTCCAATCATTTTTTTTATTGTTGTAATGGAATAGGCGTTTGTCTTCCATCTCATCTGATGGAAAGTGTAAATGAAGACGAAGATGGTACATCCATCCAAAAGAAACCTGTTCACTCTACTCTTGAAGGCTCCAGAGTTCAACTTATCAGGAAAAATAGACCCAGGCAGGTCGTTCCAAATTTGGGCGACGCTCACCAAAAACGTAAAAAATAATAAAGTTTACGTATGTAATATATGTGTAATAAAATGTCGTACACGTACAATATCCTAAATATATACATATATTGTGTTGTAAATGCAAATTATAGCGTTTAAATCAAAGAAAAAGAATAATTAAATTTAGTCAAACACAAATTTATATTGCTGTAATGAACGGATATATTTTTCATTATAACCTTTTTAAGTATATTTATCCAACTCGTTTCGAGAACAAAACTTTTATTAAATATAATTTACTAACTAATTAGTACAATTATCCGGAAGTATGTCACTGGCGTAAAGCCTTGCCTTCGTAATCAGTTAATTAGCGCACACGACAATGGCTCCTCCACACGCGGATTAACTTTTTATCGTCTCATTTGTTGTGACGTGACATAATCTGTGCGCGGCCGCAATCTGTCAGCTGTCATACTTGTCAAATGAGTTGGCACGTAACACCTTCGTGCGGCCAGTGCGTCGATTCATAATTCTATAGTAAATGCTTACATCACTGCAATTATACTTCCTAAATAATAGTAATATCTTGAACATCTGACACACTCCATTTAGTTTCAACTTATGCAGAGATTGTGTTGTGAAAGCAAGATTGACTGATAGAGTACATTTGCATGCTGTTTTTAATATATACGTACATGTTACATATAGTATATAGTATACTGCCTCGTTGGTCTAGTGGTTAGCGTATGCGACTGCTAATCAAAAGGTTTCGGGTTCAAATCCCGGGTCGGGCCAAAAAGTGTTTTTGGGTTTTTCTTAGGAAATTCCTAATAGAAGCCCGGAGTTTGGAAGTTTGGCGGTGATTCCCGTGCTTCGGAGAGCACGTAAAGCCGTCGGTCCCGGTTGTCATGAACATCTATGGCAATCGTTATTGGGAAGTCAGTGCCCTCAAATATACTGACAACTAGTTCAATCTTAGAATTTCAGCTCTTCGTTAGGGTAGCGGAGGTCCGATGCCAGTCGCTCCGTGGACAAACTGAAATTCAGGTAAAACCGGTTGAGCTAGTAGCCGATAGTTAAGAATAAAGACTCGGAAGATGATGATGATGTACATGTAACATATAGTACAACAGGTAGTAGAGCCACGTTGATTTCAGCACGAATGGGCCGGCTCGACCGGGGCACTTCCTACCTACTACCCTCACACAGAAGACCATCCGACATAATGACAGTATTATTGCTGTCGTTTTTCGTTGGTGAGTGTGAGACCGGAGGCCCAATCATTCTGCATCATTCTCCCGACCTCCTAAGGTCGGGACAATAATGCATGCATTATCTAACCAGGCCGCCATGGTGTGGGTCACGATGCTACATTGTCTACACTCACAATGAGCATGGTGGCCCCTACTCCTGAATTCTACTCATGCTGTCCATCAGGCAGAGTAGAGTCTCTTTGGTGGGTTTAAAAATGAAAAAAAAAACACAAAATAGAAATGTACCATACAAGAAAATGTCGATAAAATAACAATTTTTTATTTGGCAACATTTACACTTTTTACTGATTCAGAATGGTACGTGACGTCCTGCATAGGTTATTGATGATACGTAGATTTAACATTTTTTTTTGGAAAGAGAATGACAAAAAATCTAAACAAAAATATTACTTGTCTTTTTATGTGAGGATTACTTCAGGTACCAGAGCTTTGACACTACAATCTTCAATCTAAAAATTATTCATTTCTTGTCCAAGTAGTATAAGTTCAGAATTCGCATCCCAAGTGTCTTGGATTACCCTAAGTAACATGAGAAAGTGATATTGTAAGAAGGGAAGGAAGAGTATTCATTATTAATTCATTCATCAAAAATTCGTAACGTCAGACTGCTGCGCTCGATCCTCCTCACAGTAGAGCTGCGTGCTGACCGAGTGCGGGTTGGCGACTGGCATCACAACGTAGAAGAGGAAGAAAGAGTATACTGAAACCTAAAATCAAGTCTTGCCCAAGGCCTAGGAGGATGTTTGGATAGGATGTTATGTGTGTAACAACTCACCTCATTAACTGCTTTATGTAATATTTTTGTATTATAAAGCTTTAGATAAATAAGTTGACCACCGGGATGAACTCTGTAAATATACACTCAATTCATTGATTCATACATCCTAAAGTTGACTTGGCATCAGTTTTTAATTCATTTTGCTCACGTGGAATGAATGTAAAAGGGAAGTAATAAAATGTATTTGAACATATATTTTTACACATAATGGATGTAGATTTATCAGTTGTTTATCGTTTCTCTGCTATCTGAGCGGAGGTTAAATAATACTAAAAGCATTTTGTGTATACAATGTATATTTACAAAGTATTTATGCAGTTTTATATTTATTATAGCCATATAAAGTTAATACTCGAAGTAATTACGGGTAATAACCTCGAATTAAAACCCAAGGTTTGTATTTCGTAATTAAAATTTATAGTTTTAATTTATATTTACACGTTAATTTTGGGACTATTTTTGTAGTGGTAATTATGATAATATCACTGTTGTTCGCTTGTTGAAAACGAGGTTTTTTATCTCTTGTTAATAAATGTTCAAACATGTACCTGTTTAGTTGGTGTCGGTTTTTAACCGACTTCAAAAAATGAGGAGTTTCTCTCTTACGTGTTTTTTTTTGTTAATTTCAGAACTTCTGTACCTCAATTTTTCAACTATCTTAAATTTAAATAAAAAATGACAAATCTCTAATTAAAATTGAAGACAGAATTAAGGGATAAGGATATAGTTAATTTATTATAATTCTACTCAAAATAGTTAGACTTTTCCTTATCATGTCAATTAACTAAATACTGGAATTCACTACCAGCTCACTTGTTTCTCTCTCACTACGATCCCAGGTCCTTTAAGCAGGGCATGAAAAAATATCTTAATAGGCCGCAACAATTTTAGTCACGATGCCGCATTGTCTCCGTTCGAAAGGAGGATTCTAATCAGCACTCTTGAGTTCTATTTATGTGCCTTGTAATTAGCCAGAATAGAGTCAATTTGGCAGGTGATTTGAGGTGCATTTTTAGATATAAATCGAAGTAACTCAAGTTGAAAAAATGTCATTCGATTTTGACCCAGTTTACAGGTACAACACTATTTATTTATTATTCAAATTTTATAGTACGACCTCTAATAAACAAGAAAAAATAGAGAAACTCTCGTGATTTACAGATAAAGTTCAATAACAATCGTATACCAATATCCACGCGAATGCAATTTTATTCGAGGTAGTAATTAATTACATCAATTACAACCTGATCCATGATGTCTGCAATTTGTTTAGATCAGGACTAGATGATTTAATAGGTTCCAATTTTTGCATTTAATTATTATGTGCCGTATTATAATTTATTATTATTTTGTGTCCATAATTACCAATTTTGAAATATTTTCATATTGTAGTAACTAAATAGTACTAGTTTTTTTGCAGTTTTTTTTACTCTTTAGTTAACAGACTAACAGTCTTTAGTTAATATTAACTTGTATTGAACTATATAAGCTTTGCTATTTTTGGAGCTAGTTTTTTAGAGAACACACACTAAATAATTCATTTCTAAAAAAAGCTTTTATAAATGAATTATACTGTGTGTTACGTATAAAGTAAATTAAGTATTATTATGTGCAATATGTAATCCTCACCTAAAATGTATCTCGTAGGTGCTAAAATCACATTATTGCCAACTGTCACGGAGACTCAGCTACATTTTAAGAACTGTAGTATTATTCAAACGCATGACGCAAAGACAATACAGTCTTGGTATTATGCTCTTCTCTACAAACTTACTAATTCTAAAACATAATTAAAAATTTCAAACTGTTCAGGTTATCGGAATAATTTGAATAATAGAAAAACTCACGAATCGCACAAACACCTGATACCAAACTAAGAGTAGAACATAGTACATATTATTATGACAACCAAATTTATGAATAAATTAAAACAGACACAGAAAAATATCAGGCTAATCGCACTTTATTGTTTATTGTGCACTATATTATTTAAATACTACCTACCTAATAACTAACATTTAATTTGAAATCATTGCATTTCAAATATAACATATTAAATACTTGTTTTTCTTTTATTTATGAAACAATGTTGCCATTGTAAATGAAAAAGTTTGAATGTCTTTTTATTATATAATCCTAATAATTATATTTGCTTGACATCAATTGTTATAATTTATCAATACTTGTTGTTTTAACACTGAAATCGTGAAACTAATGGGATTTGAAGTGATACTATCATAGTTTATACAGTGACAATAAATAAAACCTACAATTCTGAATTCAAACACAAAATTTCCACATGCAATTGTAGCCATACAACAATTAGTCCGTTCATTTGCACCAATGTATAAATAAATCAACACGGCTGACGTGACGAACGTGACAGTTTGCTGTCACAGCGTCACGTCATGTCGAGCCCAAGTGACGTGACGCGTACAACGTGTTGCGGTGAAAATTAGGGGTGCATTTTTTGGTTTTAATGTCGTCTATTCGTGATATACGACCTTGGTATTTTATTTTTACTTTACAGGTTGCTTTTGATTTGATGAACATTATATCAACAATGCTACCTACCTTGTCACAGAAGAATGGCCTAAAGTGACTATTTCATTGGTGATTGTAAGACCAGACACCCAATGATCGAGAAATATAATAAGCCATCATACTATGGGTCATTATGCCTCATTGTCTGCATTCACAGTGATTGTAGTGGCTACTTCTTATGGAAGTATATCTTGGAAGTACTTTGCCTGATGGAAAAATTGATCAATAACTCGTTGTAGTAATTGTAAACTGCCTCGTTGGTCTAGTGGTTAGCGTATGCGACTGCTAATCAAGAGGTCTCGGGTTTAAATCGTGGGTCGGGCCAAAAAGTGTATTTGGGTTTTTTAGGAAATTTCTAATAGTCCGGTCCAGGTCCAGTCCAGAGTTTGGAAGTTTGGCGGTGATTCACGCCCGTGCCTCGGAGAGCACGTAAAGCCGTCGGTCGCGGTTGTCATGAACATCTATGGCAATCGTTATTGGGAAGTCAGTGCCCTCAAATATACTGACAACTAGTTCAATCTTCGAATTTCCAGGTCCAATGCCAGTCGCTCCGTGGAAAAACTGAAATTCAGGTAAAACCGGTTGAACTAGTAGCCGACCCCAAATAAACTTGGGAATAAAGGCTCTGAAGATGAGTAGTAATTGTAGTAGTCATTTTAACAAACTTATAAATTATATAAAGAAAAATATATAAACAGACTTGACGTGACTAACAGACAGTTTGATGACTATAAACTTTATACATCGTCCGCCATTCGCCATCTTAAAATTCAGATAGAATCTCGAAGAAGAAATTCTATCCTCAGTCCGTTGCATTCCTTATATGTATGCTTCTAATTCAGGATGCATTACCATCACATCATGGTATCTTCTCCAATTAGTAGTTGATGTTTATGTATCATTCTTGTTAATTAAGGGTGAGTACAGACAGCGATGTCGTCGGCTGTCGCTACCAAAGGCACGTTCACTCCTTTTTGAGTTTATGATTCACACTAGTTATGGCCATCAGGGTTGCCATCGCCTTAAAGAAAGTGTAGAAAAAATGATTCTAGGGAGAATTTTAGCAAAAAAAAATTTACTATTATTTAACTTGGGACTGTTTCTGAAATTTAAATTTAATGTTTTTTGGTTCAATGCATTGAATAGATTGTCATTTGATTTTGAATTTATTTAATAACGGTATCTGAATGGCATTACTGAGAGTTTAATAGAAATGATTTGGGGAATCTAATAAAATGATTGCTTTTAGTAATAAGCCGTCCTTTGGAAATTACATTTAATTCATTTTTATTCTCTATTGTAAATCTGTAATATGGTATATAAATAAAGAGTTTTCTATCTATCTTTCTATGAGTATTTTTTATTACGTTATAATATTGTACAAGTCCTGTTGAAATTTGCCACGGTAATAGATCAGGACAGCAAGTACCTATGCTTCTTTCTTTCCAATAAAATTGAGTGATAAATTCTGATAAAAACGATTGAAAAAAGTAAGTTTTTCCTTGTATCTTAATATACTTGTGTTGAAAAAAACAAAAATACTTCTATTTCATTCAAACATTTGTTCATATACTGAACAATATTTGTTTTGTGACTGAAAACCTTTTTTTATTTATGTTGACAGCCATGACTGAATTTTTTTTTTCTTTTTTCTGGTAAGAACCTTAAGCCACAATCAATCAATCAATCGTTTATTAGTGGAAACATCTGGTAGTTACAGGTACAGGTCTTATGCACATTTTAAAGGTGTACCACATACTGTGGTGTACAAATATTTTTCAAACCAATTTATACATTGAATACAATTAATGAAATTAAATTAAATAATAAGAAATGACAAATGTTTTAAATTAAAGTTTGAATAAGTACAAATAAGTACATACAAATGGGTGCTATGTGTAAGTTTCTTAAAATATATGAAAAATTCAGTCCACAAAATTTAGATTGCCTTTCATTTCGAATATACATTTATTGGTCCTTCGAGCCGGATATGAACCAGCGAACTATGGATCCACGCTGGCTCATATTGAATATTCAGAAGACAAAAAATTGCCGATTACAAATATTGCTCAATATGTTCTAAAAAACGTTTATTAATATTATATGGCTACAGTTTTTCCTTGTATCTAAGTAGAATCTAAACAAACTAACGACCCATTTAAAGTACATTTGATCAATTGAACTGCAAGTGACACCCCTACTGGTCCCGTTGTATGACGTGACCGAACGGTTGTCAGCGGTATGAGTGATGGCGTGCCGCGTCGACGTTACCACCTGATTTATTACTTCCGAACGCCCCCCGCACCTCACCCCTCAAGTACAGTCTGCAGAACAGTGACGGAATTATATGTATTAACTTTAATGGGTGAAAGGATATAATTATAATAAACCTTCTACGTAATTAGCACGTTCAGTTAGTTTTAATTTGTTATTTCTTATGTTGTCAGCTTTTTACAAATGTAAGTACCGTCAAAATCGGTGCAGCCGTTCCACTGACTTTCCACTGACAAAAAACTAAAGAATTACTTTTTATGCGTAAGTACTATATTTACTTACACATGCATTTACCGAAAAACTGTTTTTTTTTATATTATATACGGACACTACAATTTTTTTTATTTGTATTTTTTTTTTTTTTATTTTTTTTTATATATAGCCTACCAAAGTGACTCTACCCCGCCTGATGGAAAGCATGAGCAGAATCCAAGAGTGGGAGAAACCACACATCATTGCTGCGAATGCAGACAGTAAAGTATGGCGGCCCACACTATGGCGGCTTGGTGAGATGCTTTTTCACGCCCCGCTTAAAGGACCCGGGATCATAGTGGGAAGGAAACACGTGAGCTGGTAGCGAGTTCCAGCTTTTGACTGCTCGGCATAAGAAGGAAGAGCCGAACCGCTTCGTTCTAGTGCGTATTTCCTCCACTCTGAAGCGGTGACTTCCAAGTCCAGCACGCGTTGTCCTGTAAAGGAAGGGAGAAGGAGGGACCAGTTGGAAGAGCTCTTCCGAACACTCACCATGGTATAGACTAGATCTTGTCCGCAGCTCTACTTGCATGTTGTACGCCAGTCATCGAACCCTTGGAAAAGGTAGCTCTTATCGTTTCTTAGAAATAAATTTAAAATTTTATTAAAATCACTTCAACGACATAGCCGTGAAAGCTTTACATACAAATAGAGTTACTTCGTTGATGGGTTATTTTTGTGAATATTTGATGTTAAATTTGGTATTTTAGTGCTTAAATTAAAGCGAAATTAATTACTCACTGAAATTAATTCACTACCTAATACAGTACCTAATACATTTACATAAATTAACTAGGTATATTTAAATTCACAACTTTTAAATAATAATTTTGATGCAAGATGGCATCTCCAACAAGAAACTTTAAGTAGCTCCTTCGGTGGAGATAATGTAATGTTAGTAGCAATTTTTCACATAGCTTGTGGCGCCAGTATGTATGTAATTACATACTAACATATTTGCACGCTACTTTACAAGGTACAGTAATTACTTATGGAAATAATTAAATACGTGGTTGGACTTCATATTTATACTTGGAGATATTACTAGAGTTGTATCCGTTGGGTTGTGATACAGAATTATGTATCTATTATCAGTAGTTCATATATTATAATTGTATTACTAATATTGTCTTGCTAGTGCTGTTCCTAAGATAGTCTTAAAATGCGTGGTCTTGCATCACTAATTTCTTGAAATATTATGCTATCAATAAAAATTTTCTTTTCGCTAAAACTTTTTTCATTCGTCACCCGTTTAAAGTGGAGTCGATCAATAGCTTAAAAGTAAAAGAATATTACGATCAACGTCCAATATATGTATTTTTAATACAATGAAAATCATTAAACTGAACACACACAGTTTATAAACATTCTAGATACAATTAACTTGCTAACTAAAAATAAATCTGTGATCTAGAAATATGTTTCACAAATATCTGAAAGTACCTAATTTTAAAATCAATAAAAAACTTAAATGTTATTTGCACTCAGTACTTAACCTACCCGATGCAGGTGTAAAAGCAGTCCCGATGTCGCTGTCATACAACATGTCACCGTGTTGGTTTTCCTTGATTCTGGTATGGCATTGCATTACTTTAGTAATGTGCTGTAGGTATAAAATTCATTGAATGACCACAAATAATGAACTGAAATCGAGGAAGAGCTATGTATTAGCTCAAATAGTGGAGTTTTGCCGAGTGTGGTTGGTAGGGACACAGCCATCTCATATTTCCTTTCTACATAATCACTACTATATAGCTTATCTAAGGGTTATCTGGCTGCTCAATTATTCTATACTCCATATGGCATGTCTTTGAAAAGTCATCTTATATTTTTCAAACAATAAAATAATTTGCGGCGAGGTATATGAGGCAGGAAATTATGCTAGATAAAATTCTGTAAGAAAATAGAATCGTTATGATATTGTATTCTTTTATTTCTTGTCCAATTTTTATTATTAGTTAGTAAGTTTAGCTTAGCTACCTCACTTACATACTATAAGCTGTATTTTTACTTGCCTATCTATAGTATATTTGAGGGTACTGACATTCAAATAACGATTGCAACAGGTATTCTTAAAAACTGAGACCAACAGCTTAACGTACTCTCCAAGACATAGGAATGACAACACCGCCAATTACCATATTTCAGGCTGCTAATATGTATTTCTTGTAAGAGAACCAAACTACAGTCCGACCCGGAAACCGAACCCGATACCTCTTGTTCGTGAGTCGCACACGCTAAACGCTTTACCAATAAAACAGTCATCTCAAAATTTCATAACTAGTAAACAATGTTATATAGTCTAATCATTCGATTCGAATACTCTGATCACGAACATGTAAATAACATAACCGATATGCAATACGTTTATGAACAAAACAGTCGTAGTGTTAACTAAGGCTCGCTGTTAACTTCAGCACAACAGCAATCCTCCACCGCATATATCATTCCATTTTATGAATTGTAAATTTTACGTTATATAGTCTTTAGTGGGCCATATTTCAACTTGTATTAATGTACCGCCAGCGACCGCAGGGTTGAACGTAGGGTGTGCAGAATATTTCATATTAATTTTGTTTTAAAAAATGACTATCCAGAGAATGAATAGCAGCAGTGAAATAGGTTACATGAATTTATTTGCATAATTTTTTGAAGGAATTAGATTATTGAGTTGTAGAAATTTTTATAAGCGTAAACAACGCAATAATAAATGTTTTTAACGAATAAATCCTTCGAAATGACACTGAATAAATATTATTATCACCGGAAACGAAATCTATTGAAACACTAAATTTTAAGCTAAAAAGTAGTTGCTTGACATTTACTAAGTTTAAATAAATATTAATATAAAATGCCACAATTCATTATTATATAAATTATCTTTTTAATGTTCTTATAATGAAACAAATATGTAAATTTAATGATAATAATGAAAACTTTTTGAATAAATCAATGTTTGTGCAAAAAAATGCTTTTAAAACTGAATACCTTTATTAATTGCGTTGAAGTTTTTAGAATTTATGATCTTAATTTTATTTTATAGTTTCTACTGCATTATCACTAACTAATATTCCACATTAGAAGGTTAATATTTGTTATGCTTATCATCATTAAATCGTTTATTCAGCGACAGTAAGAAAGGTTAGGTTAGGTACAATTCGACGAGTGGCTGAATTCCGGGCGGAGAGGGGCATCCGCCCTCCGCCCGAGGACGTGCGCGAGTGGCGCGAAGCCGCTCGTCGAGCCACCTTGGCTAGATGGTCTTCCCGGCTGGAGACTCCACGCGCTGGCTTCGCCACCGTGGAGGCTCTCCAGCCGGTCATCACCGAGTGGGCAGGGCGGCAGCACGGGACCCTTTCCTTCCGGCTGACGCAGGTGCTTTCCGGGCACGGTTGCTTCGGAAAGTATCTGCACTCGGTCGCGAGGAGGGAATTGAGTCCCGCCTGCCACCACCACCCGGTGGGGTGACGGTCCGTGGGGATTTCCACACGTTATAAAAAAAAAAAAAAAAAAAAAAAGGTACACTAAAATGTTTCAGTAAAGGTCGAACCAAATGAAATCTCACAAAAAATATTATTTTAGGTCTTAATTTACTATCAGCCTGTTCTTAGAGTCAAGAGGCTGCTTCTGACTGGAGCCGAATTAGCAAGGCTTTACTTAACCGAAGCTTTTTAAACAGATTTATTTGCTAATGCTATTAATACTACGAGGTAATTAAAATTTATATAATACAGTTTTAATGGTTCCGTAAAACTTGATTTCATGTCAATATTAAACAAATTATCGGTAATTTTTCTTTACATTTTTAAAAAGCCTGCCGAAGTGACTCTCCTCTGTGTGATGGAAAGCATGAGTAGAACCCAAGAGTAGAGGTCAGCATATTCATTGTGAGTGCATACATTGCAGCTTGGTGAATTGGTGACCCCACATGGCGATCTACTGGGATACTTTATTATTATAAACCGTATCTTTTAAATGGGAGCTGCAAAATCTTTTTACTTATATTAAAGACACAACACACTTTGCAATTCATTTGTGCCAAAAAATTTGATTCATTTCCTACTCTAGTGAAAGATGATAATTAAGTATGTTAATAAACAGAAAATCGCATAAGACTAACATTATCTCCCGCAGATATATTGCCGCTGATTGTAATATAAATATTGCATTAAAGAAAAAAAATAAAAAGTTTTTAAGAACTTTCATATTTATTCAAATAGATGAGATATAATTCATCTAATAAGGCTTATTAAGATTATGATCGCGATGAAATACACACGTATTATGTATAATTAAAACGAAACGTTGGTTAACAGTTTGTTCAGAGCAATAATAAAATAATGCGCGTTTTAATTAAGTTTCTTTCTCTCGTGATAGTAGATTTAATTATTGCATTTAAAATCATCTTCATACAACTCTATAAAGATATTCAATATATAAAAGTAAATTACCCAGTAGAGAGACACTGAGTTCAGTACAAATGGGTCGACTCAACGTAGCAGTTTACTCTTACAGGAGATGAATCCAAAATGACAACATCCATATATCGTTGGTGAGTGCAAGACTGGAGACGCAATGATGCACAAGAAGAAGAAGCAAGAAGCATCTCACCATGCTGCATTGTCTGCATTTACAATGAAGATGGTGACCTCTACTCTTGAATTCAATTATTGCTTTCCATCAGGCAAATTTGGTCAATTTAGTATACATAAATATATTAAATAGTCAATTTAGTGGGCATATTTTTTTATTGATCTCTCTTTCATTTCAGCTAAACTGAGAAATAAGTCTTATAAAGCCAAACTAACTAAGATAATTCTTGCAGGTTGTGGTTGATAAATAATTAAATGATGCAAGCGAAATATAGTTTACTCATTAGAAGCTAGCACTGTCTTCACGTGTATTATAAGAAATAATAATTTAGGTGTACTATAGTTAATAACTGTTGATAAACCTCAAAACCTTAAGTTCGTGCTTGACAACTTGTCTGTATGTCTTTTATATAAACTGTTTATATAAAGATGCATAATATAAGTAGCTACAATTGATGGCATAAACTTATTTATATTAAGCACCTATACAAACATCCTAAACATAAGCTCTATCCAAACCGAATAAATTAATGAATAAACTACTTGACGATCGAAACAAACTTCAGCACATGATCATTAATATTATTCACTTATGATTGATCGTTACTTAATCGATATAGCTCGTACATCATCCGATAAAAATCGTTACAACCAGTCACGATAGTAAGCATTAGAATTTTTATAAGATCACGAATGAATTAACAAATATAACCATTAATCATTCTTTAAGTGAGGCATTGATAAAGATTTTATATCGATTTTACTCTCAGACGATTGGTTTGATATAAATAATATCGATTAAATTGACTACAAACGCTACGGGGCATATTTTTCTTGTAATTCATAACCATATTAAAGTGCTCGTTGTAATACTAAAGTAAATTATGGTATTCGTTGTACAAGACAAACCCACAAACGTATGTTAGGGCTTTCAGGAGTCAAATCTAAGTATCTACTGTTTTTGTACTAAGCTTTTCTAAGGAGATTTCTTAACATAATTCGACCATCTTTCACTTAAACTTTTTTTCTTTGTTGTTGTTAAAATATTGAAAACTTGTTGCGAGTTTTAACATGGATGTTGTTTGAAGTATGTAAAATGTTGTCATAAAGGAAAAATGTTAAATGTCATTATTGAGGGTTAGAATAGAAATAAATACACTTGCGGATTTGCAACCCAAAAGTACTTCAAAGATACTACACAAAAATACTAAAGTACTCAGTACCTACTTATTTTTTTTAGTAACTGAACAATATTTCATTAGATTTATAAGATAAGATTTTAGAACAACCTCATTTAATCGATATTTCACGAACTAAAGCAATAAAATTACCAACCCTAGTATGGTAATAAACAACTTTTGTGTGGAAGGCAGCGCGGGTCGATTCATAAATTCAGCAGCAGCGTTTAGTTTTATGTTCGATATTATCTATGTGCGTTGTCACGCCCCTGGCTAAACGTGTACTAACACGTCACAGGCCAATAGAAGGAAATGGCGGTTTTATCATTTTATTGTATTTATGGCACCTTGGACGATGAGAGCGAAACGGCACAAGATCACTTATGCATTTCAGAGCAACATGACTATTGGCGATAAATTATTCTTTAGTTTATAATGACATGTATTGATTACTTTCGGATGTTTTGTTGATAAAAAAGTTTGCCGTTGATAACAGAACAAACTGTCCGTTAATGAAACTAGAAAGTCTTGGTACTAATCATATCTTGAAGTGATTGAGTATTGTAAACATCATCAACAACCCATCCCACTGCTGGGTTTGAGTCTCCTCTCAAGAGAGGGTTAAGGCCATACGTCTGGCAAGACACTTTGTAGCCACGTAATCTTGTGATTGGATGTTCTTAAGCCGCCCGAAGGCCTCCATCTAAGCTTCACGATTGTTAGCAACCGGGACGGATTGCTTAACGTGATCTCCAAATCACGGATACGCTTATAACATATCATGCCACAAACGGTCACCCATCTAGGTACTGACCGCGACATCGTTGCTTACCCTCGGTTATAGTTTCCAATCACCTAAGGCTACTTGGCTTCAAACGTCTATAGTTTAAAGAGAAATTTAAAAAGGAGAAAATATCAATACAAAGTTTTACCTATGAATCCATTTCGATGCAATTTAAATTCGAATTCAAGTGAAAGGCGATGAAAGTAAAATGTGATGGAGTTGGGCAAGGTCAGCAGCTATAATAAATCAAATTAAGGAAGGATAGCTTTCATTCGTAAGTGGTTCTACATCTTGCAATAATTTCTAAGTACCAAGGCACAATTTCAACATTTCAATATTCACTTGTTCAATCCAATGTAAAGATGCTGTAGAGTTTTCAGCGGTGATACATCGCTTAGTACTGAACTTAGTTGTTATCTTGTTCTAAGGAATATAATTGCAGTGCAGAAGCTATCGTTTACAAAAAAAAAAATCATTGTTTTTTAAATGTAAATTGAGGATTGAGGTTACGTACTGTTTGATACGTAGAATGCTTGTTAGCTGCAGTTGCAAACTGCCTGCCGCTTAGCATATTGAAAAATTGACGATTAAATCTTATTTGAGTTTTTGAATCAATTACGTAATTCAAATAGTATACGCATTCATATAGTACAATGAGGTAGGTGGTAAAGTAAGATTGTTGCTACAATAGGAGTTCTAGTTTAAAGTCATTTGGTTTTTTATCTGATATGTTTTCTTGTTTTATAAACAACAAAAAAATGTGTTCTTTGAATTTCTATAGATCTTTGACTCGTTGATATAACGTGAATCTTATACGACTGCCAATGAAGAGGTCACGTGTTTTTCTAACAAGTACTTCCTAATGACAGCCTGGAGTATGAAAGTTGGCGGTATTTAACGCCTGTTCCTCGAAGAGCATATTAAATGGTCGGTTCCCGTTGTCATGAAGATCTATGGCAATCGTTTCTGGGAAGTCAGTGTCTTTATACATACTGAAAACTAGTTCTGTAATTATATCGCCCCAAGAGTTGCAGAGGTCACAAATTTAGCTAAAACTGGTTGGTTGAACTAGTAACCAATCTCAAATAACATTAGATTTAAAAATGAAGACTAGGAAAAAGAGGAAATGAAGAAGTCTTTAAAGTAAATTTTACTTCAAAAACATAATAACTTCAAAAGTGACGTTCTTTTGAACTAAATTGAAACAATTTAGTTAATTAACATTTAAATTAATCATATCTTTAGATATAAATTTAAAATTACAGCTACACTAAAATTGTACATTCCAACATAAGAAAACAGCCTCCATTCACTTTTCATGGCAAAAGATAAAAATTGACAACCACCAATTAATATATTCTTAAACAAATTTGCATGCAAACCAAATAATCCATTACAGAACACCAACCAAACATAAGAATTAACATAATCAGACACATTCGTCGAAATAATGTATGTTAAGGGTTTTAATGAAAGGTCCCCGAACGCGCTTGGCGGTTCATGAAATAACTATCATTAAGACCGACACGATACGAACGATAATCATCGGCTTCGAAGCAAAAAGCCATAGCATCGACTCTGATGCAAATTGCATACGCTATAAATCAAGTGGGTAATCACCATGCAGTGGCCGAGTACGTAATAATGAGATTACTTGAAAAAATTATAGTACGCTGGCTATTCAAGATGTAAATGATAAAACTGTAGAGGTTTACAATACGGTTGATACTTTTATTAAGCGTAATTATTGACAAGGCATAGGTATAGTGGAATATCTGTAGGGGGATTACTTAACATAAGAGTGGATCCTTGAAGATGTAAGTTCGTACAATACTTACTCAGAGAGAGAGAGAAAATCAATGATTTTATCCGGATACATTCCTATTGTTTTAAAAACATATTAGTACTGGTATTTCTTTTCAGGATGTTTATTTCACCACCATGGCGTAATAACATAACCATACTTTTTTAAAGTTATGTATCCTGCCCATAAATAACTCAGCGATAAACATACGGCTGTTAAACATTTATGTAGTCAAAGTAACTTAATAAATTTTATGATGCAAGGAAAATACAAGATAAAAGACAAAAGCTATTAAGAAGTTACAATCGTTAAACACGAACTTAACGCTATTGAAGTGAAACAAAACGCAAATCGTAAAGACGGTGAAGATGTAAGAGGCGATAATAAGATATCGAATGCGGCCGAACAATTTATAGTCGAAGGTAAAAGAATAGTCGATGACGATAATTCACCGCATACAATAAAGAGCGCTATTGATCTTTCAGAAAGCGAATCGCTCGTAACAGAACAAAACACGCTACTGCCGAATGTCGCATAAATCTTTATTATTGCGGCAACAAGCTTATAGTCAGTCGTTTCAGGTACTCAAACCGGATCCCAGTCAGTATAAACTCACGACTCCAAAGTATTTTTTCGCTCAATGAAATATGCCACATCGCCCCTGGCCCAAAGGAAGGAAACCCATAAATAAATAATAATATAACCATTTATATTACCAAAGGGTTTCGCCCGACGTGTCTATTATCATCTGAATTGTTTAAATATGATAATGTATCAAAATAACAGGCAGCTCGTTCGCGACCGCGACTTCTGTTCCAACATTATCATAAAGATTCACTTAATAGACTGTTTCAAAATTATTATGGTAGTCTGACACTGTTTTACGACCACTGAGATTACGATGTTGACTTTTTGCTTAAATATATATTCATTTTTGTATTAGACAGAAATCCATAATCTTAAATTATACAGATTTAGTTTCATGCTTTTAGATTAAATGAGATTGATACTTTACATATATTATTATTACATTATGAAACTTTTATCAAAAGGCAACTATCTATTCGCAAAAGTTTTATAATGATTTGTATTTAATATTCAACGATAAATTGTAAGTAATTCAGTTTTAATGAGGAAATAAACCTTCCGAAACTTTTCAGTGTAATCATGGTGTGTCTGCAATCGTATTCGCTGATCGAAATCATATTTAATTATTACGAGCAGGCCACTGAGACATTTAAAGCTCGGAGGCTATGTTTTTGAATTAAAGACGGAGTATAAAAGGGGTAATAAAGAAACCCTAATAAACCCCGAAACGCACTGAGTTGCCTCGCAATAACCGTACGTAGACTAAACAAATGATTTTCTCGATAATAAAAACTTCACAATAAAAGCTTCACGAAATGTCGGTCATTAAGTGTATTAACGCAGCGAAACGGATATAGGGGCCGTAAAAATGTAGAGCGGCTTATTGAGACGTTGGCAACGGTCTCTCGCTCCAAGATCCGACTTAATCTATGGGCTACATGCCTCAACGGACTAATTTAGGACATCGGAGAGCACGCTGACGTAAGAAGATTAAACTTGGCTTAAAATTTCAGACAAATTAAAATTTCAAGTGGAGAAACTGAGAACAATATTATCAAGATCGCATAAAGAACGTCCTTTGTATTCCATATTTACGAGCGTTGCGAAGGAAAAATCGTTTAGGTAAACACGAGGGCAATAAAAACAAGCGGGCGTGCAATTCGCATTCGTGAGCAACGAACGTGAACAGTATTTAAAACCACAATTTATTCAGTTACTTTATCGTTAACACATGAGTTTACACTAGCCGGTAGCGGCCAATTAAGTCGGTTGAAAGGCGAGGCAATAATAACTTTATATGGATTAACTGTGTCAGATGCATTTAGAGATATAACATGGAGCGGTCTATCGTCCGCTGGCGGCGTGCCTGTGTGCACTTCAAATGCATAAATTATTACTGTCGGTGAAATTGTACTCAGGGTTGCGCCATCTTAGATAGAAATTAATATATATCTCGATTACAATAAAGATAACAACATTGTTGAGACGCATTGAGCGGAAGGTGAGTCGAGCTTAAAGCAAAACGCATCAGATGCCGATATTTATAGTTCTATTGTTGTACACACGAGCGCTTTTTCTTATTCGACGCCAAACATAAGCTGCTATTGAAATCGGAATTGTTATTTCATTCATAATTTATCACTTTATCGACCTTTGTATTTAAATGTCTAGGAATGAATTTGATGTGGACAAACCAAGATTAATGTGGCTGGAGCCTTCAATGAATTCATATTTTTCATTATGTCGTGATTTAACATAAAACATGCACGTCATCATACTGTTTTCTATTACAGTGATGGAGTAGATTGTAGAAGTATTAGATAAGATACTTCTTATAAACATAATTTATAGGTAGTCAAGTTGAGTAGTCATAAATATGTATCAAACTTAATACTCTATTGGAATAGTATCATTACTTATTTGATATTATGACTAAACCATTTTGCTAATCAAGATTGTGATCTGAAAGTCGTTCCTTGTTCGTAACTAAACGTGTGGTACCAACAAAGCAATAAATTTGAAGCCAATCGCCTTATGATTTCCTGCGGCCAACAATGCGATAGTTTGTCAGTTCTAGGCGGTTGTTAGGGCGCGTGGGCGTGGAGGGGCCGTCATCAATCACGCTCCGTGACTCTTTCAACCTGCCGGCGAGGGGTGGGGGACGCGGGCGGCTAGGGCTGATACAAACATAAATTATGCCTGTTTTTGTACGACTGTCGACTGGAGACAAAATTTGTTAGCGACACAGTTAATTAATTACACGTTGGCATCCTATTAGAGAATCAACAGACATTATTTAACTATAATTTATTTAACGTGTCTTTAAACTGTACATAATTTTAATTAATAGCCCACTTGTTTATGTTTTTGTTAACAGGGACTTACTTTATTTTTTATAATTTGTGTGATAAATATAATTCTGTGTAATGATCCGTTAATTATAATATTATAAAAGAAAAATATTGTGATAGAATGAAAAAGTAATACTTAGTTTTAATGGTTTATAGTAAAGTATAGAATTTAAATAAATAAAAATGTTTGTTTGACTCTAGAAAAAGAATAAATTGACATTGAGTACAAACTTGAAGTTTAATAACCTAATAATATACTTTCTCAAAATTGTTTCTTTGGAATGATACCTTGCTAACCCTAATAGTAAACAGCATACTTGATCATAGTCAGGGTTGGCATCGGTTGACGTTTTTATACAGCCTCTGCACGATAGATCGACACTGTCAGGTGCTTACGAAAAATTGCCCCCATATCTAAACCCTTTACTATAATACATTACTGTTATGCGAAACTTCATTATTTGTAAATTTGGAATCGATGTACTAGTAGCAATTGGAATTCTATTACAAATCTTTTATAGAAATATAGTTCTTTGTTGCAGGGGTCTTTCAAGCATATATGAAGCAGATACAATTAACCTCTAGACTCAGAATAACAATTTGTGAATCACTCGAAGTGCTGACCCATGTGCGATTTGAACCTACAACACTTGTTGCAATAGAAGGTATCATGAAGATCGTTTAAACCACTAGGTCAACCGTGCAGTCAGTCGAAATCAGTGACAAATTATTTATGCTAGCGTTTTTGTCTCTTGATTTTTACACATAATATATTATTATTCACAGTTCTCAGTTTTTACTACGTTTTCATTGTATTTAACTATCTTATAACTTGAAAACGATTAACTATTTTATTATCTAGCAAAAAGTTAATGCCAAGCTTACCGTAACAAAAGAAACATCTAATCCATCGGCACAATGCGCGCAACTCACACAATTCCATCAAAGAAAAGCTTTAAAAAATCAATATGAAACACATTTAAGCTTCTTTTTATCCAAACACAATGAAAGATTAACAGGCACGTCAAGGTGAGAGTAATGAAGTAAGTAATGCGTTTGACAGCGAAACAGGATACACAATACATTCTATTGAATATTTTAGAAGAGCGCACTCTTTTTGGGATTGTAGAACTTAGAATTTGTAGCACAGCAGATCACATAATAGATTGCATTAACCATTTTGAATAATGGATTTTATTTCAATGCAGTTTGGATAGACGTCGGTTCCTTTTTCGAAAAATTAGCAAGGTGTTAAATCTTTTTCCAAGAATCAATCACATCAATATTCTAAATTGGTTAGGAAACATAGGTGTGATAAAATTACATAATAGATGGTTAGAGTTTTTTGAAAAGTTTGTTTATATAATATGTTAGGTAAAATTATAAAAACTTACAGTCTTTCCGTGTGGTGGCGGATTAAGAATACAGAGTGTCACCACCCTATTCATCCTGCGTTTGTCGTAAAAGGCGACTAAGGGATAAACTATAAACTATAAACGCTAGGCAACATCAATCAAAGAGAAGGAAAACTTGAAACCAACCCTATACCAACCCGTCTAGCCAGCGTGGTATAGTAGGCCAAAACCTCCTTTCTAAGGAGAGGCCTATGTCCAGCAGTGGACTGTTAAAGGCTGTTGATGACAGTCTTTAAAATAATTTACAAAATAAGATTATTTATTTAATAACAACAAAAACCACTGCAGTTTATTTAAGCGACGTTAATATAAACATATTACAAAATGTGTAAAAAGCTTGACTAAAACAGGAACGAATGTAAATCCTTTTAAAAAGGGGTGAACCACACTGCACCCGTTGTTCTACTGTGGAAATTAAACATTTGATTTACTAGACACATCCGCAAACGACGTGACTTCCCATGGGAATTCATGTATATTATTTCCTCCCATTAATTTTGACAAAATTTCGGATAAAGGACTTGTGTGTGTAAAAAAAAGAACTGACTTTTTCCAACCTTAAAATCATATTTAATATATAATGTTCAGAGCAACAACATTTACACATAGGTGTATAAATAAAACCAATGAATAAACACAGATTTTTTAAATTTATAAATATTTAAGATAACAAATTAAACCAATCATTAATGATTCAGACGTTAATGATTGAGTAAAATTCCAAATATGTCGTCTTAAAGAAACGATCCTATCGAGATCTTTGTCTGGCTATAAAATATTTTTATTTATTTCAATGGCGCTTTGTAAGATGTCAGATATAATGAATATATTACCGGTAGCACAGAAGGGATATACTTTTTAAAAGGTAATTATTTAAAGAAACGATCTTCGTATTGCGATAAACAAGGCTGATAACAATACATCTCCGACAGCGTTCACGCATTCCGTATCTCCATCCATTACTGTTTCATCTTCAATAACACGTTCCTCCAGCATAGAACATACATGTTGTTTAGCTTCGGGGATTTGAACTTTATATGTAACGACACAAAGTTCAACAACAGATACTTTTTCATCAACTTGATGTCTGCGCTAACTCTTTCATCTATCATAATCGTTCATGCTGAAAACAATCAAGATTGATTTTTTTTTCATTCCAAGTTAGACTCTAAAGCTCTAATCTTACGAATAAGTTTTGTTTGACGGGAAATACTATATCTGTTGGTAGCTAACCACCGTCGGAGGCGGCGGCGGCGTAACGAAGGGACCCACGGATCGTGGAAAATGACAAATGACATCTGCCTACCGCCTGTCAAATAACGGACAGATAATAAATGACCCTGATTGTTTATCATCAAATATCGCATATATCATTATCGTGTACGCGTTAGGAGGGGGGAAGGGGAAATATGATTAATACTGTTTGGTTTATTTTGAGACGGGCCCGTAATGGGAACACTTGGAGGGTGAGTTTTAGCGCCGTCATTGCGGGTTGATTACTATAATGGCAGCTATGGTTATCCGATATTTGTTTGTCACGTCTAATGTTGGACATGATTAATTTACTACTACCCTCATTACTTTGAGCTCCGATGATAGGTTGTTTTGATTTTGCAATAACCAAAGAGGTTTTAAAATTATTTTTGTTTGTAGATACAATTTACGGCCTAATACTCTCGTAAGTATCCATCAAAGGCAACTGTCTCATGCAATTGTTTACTAACATGCAGCCCAACATTTCCGTGACAGTTCACAATGAGTACAACAGACTCCTGTAAACAAAACGATCAAAAAGAGGCTCTATATCAATGTGAATAAGGTCAACTTATAGTGGCTTGTCGAGTCATTGATCTGGACAGCCGGTTGTCAAGTGACATGGAGCAAGCGTGAGTTGATTAATTCAGACCTGACCTGCCTTCGATGTTTCTCGTGTCTTGCCAGCCGGTGGGTAATGAATGACACAGGTTTGGACATATTTTTATTCCCAATGAGTTTGAAACAGTTTGTTCATAGCTGTTTGCATTAAGATATGTATAATATTTCAGCGGGTTTAGTATAGGACTTACCTAATATATGTATAATAATTAACTACATAATTTTTTTATTTTTTTTTAGTTAACTTATTACTGTTTAACTAAAATGAGAAGTAATTTTCTCCTAAAATGAAAAAAAAAACAAATCGGTACTAGTAAATGTAAATAGCGGTATTGATAGTTTTTATTTGTTCAAAATTGGATAAATTTTCTAAAGAAGTTATCAATCTGCTCAAGATGAAGGAAATGAAAGAAAAACAATTTCTTTAAAAAAATATGGTAACAAATCCATAACACAAACCTTCACATTCACATTAATTAAACTTAGTAGTTTAATTATTATTGAAATAGTAGTAGTAGTCTACTATTATTTCGTTATAAAACATTTAAATATATTGTAAAATTATTTTAATATAACAAAATTATAAACTTTAAAACAAAAACAGTTGTATTAGATAATTAATGAAACATTTCAAACTGTTTTAAAAATCATGAACAGGGCCACCCATTTTCACCGGTAAATCATTTTTCACGAAAACCACCCCATGAGGCGATACGTCAAAATCAGTGTTCGCGTAAATTTTGCTCGACACCGCACACCACTCAGACGAGCTCTAAGGTATTAACTGAAAGCTGTTGAGAAAGCGGATTTTATGTATATTCAAATACAAGAGAGTTTTAAATTGAATTGGAATTTGGAATCGATGAATTCGATGAATCGATTGATTTGGAAGCCGGCCGAAGTTTGTAATTGGCGGTCATATACCCCTTGCCTCGGACATCACGTAAAGTCATGGGTCCTTTGAGTCAAGCCTCCCCGGTCGTATCTGATCGTCATCCAATCGAATTGTGAACAGAAATTGGACGAGAATTTGCGCATACACTTTTGGACTCTTGCCTTGCAAAAACTCTTGCCTAGCCAACTGGTCTCCGTTAAGTCTGGCCGCCGTGGTCAAAATCGGTTAGTAGTAACAAAAGTAGAATCGGATTTTGTTGGCACCAGTTGGCCTAGTAGTCAGGGTATGCTTTGTATCCGTTTCATACATGTCTGTCAAGTCCCCCGCCATACATGAATATATTTAAAAATAATACCACAAGATCGGTTGGTATGTGGTAAATATCAAGCCTTTTTCAATTATTATCATTAAATTCGTCAAGATTTAAAATAAATCATCAACTTACTTATCACAGGATTAATAGTAAAATTGTCAGCATACCAAAAATATTTTAAATAATTATTACATCTGTGATGACACAAAATTAAATATAAATGTGAAAATTAAGTTAATTATATTACTTATTGCGTGTTCACGTGTAACTTAATACTATCAAAACTATCAAGTATCAGAGATAACTAGAATCTATAATGAACAGAATAATTATGTGTGCGCATTTTTAAAAAATAACGGTTGAGGACCGTGAAAATGCGTACAAAGATACTCCCTGTGGGTACCCATTATGGTTGTGAGTTTAATACGATGGCCATGTTTGATGTGGCCTGAAATCTTCACTAATCATTACGCTAAACGCACTAGAGTTCAAGAGCGAGTTGTCGTGAAATAAACTCACTCTAGGCCTTCTCAATTTTGTTTACACACAACGTTCAGATATTGAAATTTACGTAGAAACTGAGAGAGAGAATTGCCCGAGAAACTGCCTTGTTAGACCAGTGGTCAGCGTATGAGGCTGCTGATCAAGCGATCTCGGGTACGATTCTTGGGTCGGACCAAATATTTGTGTGATCCACAAATATTTGTGTCGGAGTCTGGGTGTTTTCTATGTATAATATGTATGTCATCAACAACCCATAACGTCCCACTGCTGGGCTCAGGTCTCCTCTCAAGAGAGGGTTAAGGCCATACGTCCCCACGCTGGCCGAGTGCGGGTTGGGGACAGTGCGGGTTGGGGACAGTGCGGGTTGGGGACATATGTATGTATTTACAAAAAAAAATATGTTTATGTATTCATATCAGTTGTTTAGTACCCATAATACAAGCTCTGCTTAATTTGGGACTAGATGATGTTGTGTGTAAGATGTCCAAAATATTTATTCATTTATTTATAAAACTGTATCGTAACACATAACTTGAACTACACAAAAATATTTCAATACTACTAACTATCCAATAAAATAAAATAAACCCAAAAAAGAGACCGGCAAAATTAAAAGTTCGACATCAGTTTACACAGTTTACACGTAAACTAAAATATCAGAGTGGCTTTTGATTTAGACGTTACCAGACTGTAAATTGTACCAACGCATTAATTTTCAGAGCGGAACAGTAAGCTTGATAAATGAGTGTCAAAATTACAAAGGGGGCACAATAGAGATCTGACCCGAGAGACGGATCGTTAATCAAAAAATGTCTATGACGTCAAGGTGAAAGGGAGTTAAGACATTTAGGTGGTGGGGATAAGATGCTTACTTTAAAGAATTAACTGAAAATAATATATGAAGGTAAAATAAATATGATTTAGTAGAATTAACATCTTTTATACAGTGTATCATTCTTTTATTTATTTTATATTTACAATTCATATATTTTAATGTTAGTTTAAGGGTATATGACCTTTGGAATTGACATAATAAAGCTTTAAGTTTGGTTGGTTACTGAAAATTCAAAATGTCTAGAATTGCTTCGAGAAAACAATGATCCGGCAATGCTGTTTTTTTTGCTCAACTTGGCGGAGGCATTGCCATACACCCAAATAAATTTGCATAGGTTCCTAGAAAATAAACGTCAACAAGAGTGTATTAAATTATGTAACTATTATAAATTACTAGCATATCATACATTATGATATTCGTAACATACTTCCCTAATTGCCATACAATGAATCTATCAAAACTGAGTTGCTAATTAACGCAGACGATATTTTTCAAAAGCAACTAATCACATAAACTATGTCTAGTACATTTTAAAACTACAAACAAGTCCATCAAGCATCGATCGTTAACCGTCAAAGGCGTTTGATCTGTTTAATAACAACTTCAATATCGATCATCCTAAACCTAAAACTCGAAAACGATGGAGCGGACTTTTAACGAGTGATACAAAGTTCACGTTTATTTATCATAGCAAAAGTTTCCTAGAAAATCGTTGTAACACAGCAAACAGGATGCGGAGCAAATAAAGTCGGACCGGATACGAAAATCGCTCCATCGATAAATTTATGCAGTTGTAAAGGCAGATTTATACTTGAAGAGGCGACGTGTGAAGTCGATGTGACATACGGATGTTGAGGAAAGCGAGCAAACTTCAAACAATTTGTCAATTCTATGACAAATCTTCTACAGTTCCTACTTTGTCTGTTCTGTGAAAGTATCTTTACAGTATAAAAGTACTGTGACATCTGTGTGTAAAAATATTGAGGTGGTTTTTGTTGGTTTGTGGTTATGGAATATTTGAGTTTTTAAAGCATACATGTGCTTCAAAAACTCAAACATTTGCTTTCTTCAAATAAAGCTTTTATATATTAATTATAACCTTTCGAATCAAATTGTTGACGTAATAATGCTATTATGAAGAATACGGTTGTCAGTGAATAAACAATTCTATTTAAAGATGAATGCTTAATCGCAACAAAACTCAGTAAAGAATTAGTAAAGTCAATTTAATTATTCAGAATGTCTAACTTAAAACACTTGTATGTCACAAAACAATTTCCTCATCTTATAACGTATGAAGTTCGCTTAATGTTACGTTGAAAAATTTATTGCAGAGAAAAAAAAATGACATGAAAGAAATAGTTGTGTAGCTTATAAATGTAAACTTCGTTAATAGTTTTTAAAAGATTATTTACAAATCATCGGATCTCTTCAAGTGCGTTAATAAATTCAAAGGAATTAAATTATCTGATGAAATTATTAAGGAAATGGATGGCATTAGTGTGATTTCACTTGTAATTTAGTGTCTCATTCTGTGCGGCAATGACGGCTGAATATATGAATATGCGATGATTCAATGGTAGGAGTTAAATGAAAATATTTATTGACGTTTACGAAGTGGAAAGGCAGGCTTTGAAGATGATGTGTAGAATAAAAAATTAAAAAACACGATAGTGAGCGGTAATAAATAGCAGTATCAATTATTTATTTTAACATTTTTTGAAGAAAAAGAATAAATTATTACAGTTCAATGTTGAAATATTATATGTATTCATTAATTTAAATAAGAAAACTATAGTATAAAACTCTTTAATAATTATTTTTACTCTTTTTCGCTTTATTATCTTCACTTATGTTTATAAATCGGCATAGTTTGAGGTGCACAATAATTTTTAAAGCAAAAATGTATTACTTTCTGGAAAAGGATATATGAAACCAGGCGACTAGTTTCCCCTAGATCCTGGATTCAACCTTCACACAATTACAGAAAATAACAATCTATATAGATCTAAGCCTAATATTTAATGCAATTATTATTTTTTACCTCAAAACAAGTTTAAATTCCCAATAATACTAAAATCTTCTTCTTCCTAGCCTTATTCACAATATTATTTGAGGTCGGCTACTAGTTCAACCGGTTTTACCTGAATATCAGTTTTTCCACGGAGTGACTGGCATCGGACCTCCGCAACCCTGAGGCAGAACTTCTTTTCGAAAGCTGAACTAGCTGTCAGTAAATTTGAGGGCTCTGACTTCCCAATAACGATTAAATAATAAGAATAAATATTTTGGACATCTTCACACATCATCTAGTCCCAAACTAAGCTGAGCTTGTATTATGGGTACTAAACAACTGATAAAATACATAAACATACTTTTTTTTTTGTAAATACATACATAATATACATAGAAAACACCCAGACTGCGAAATAAATATTTTTGGATCACACAAATATAGCCGGTTCCAAAAATAACGGGTCAGTCACATAAACCCGAATATCTCCCGAACTACGTATGCCATCCTAATGAAACGAAGACTGTTCAATTGAGAATTTAATTATACAGATAAAAAATAAAATAAAACTTAGTTACACCCACAATATTAATCTTAAATTAAAAAAAAACTAAAGTAGTCATATTTTTCTTAAGATTACATTTTTTTTATGATTGTTTTTTTGCTGTTTTTCATCACTGGAGGCTTCATCACGTGGAGGCAATACAAAGTATTAAATGAAGAAAGTGATGAAAAACAGCAAAAAAACAATCATAAAAAAAATGTAATCTTAAGAAAAATATGACTACTTTAGTTTTTTTTTAATTTAAGATTAATATTGTGGGTGTAACTAAGTTTTATTTTATTTTTTATCTGTATAATTAAATTCTCAATTGAACAGTCTTCGTTTCATTAGGATGGCATACGTAGTTCGGGAGATATTCGGGTTTATGTGACTGACCCGTGTGACTGACCCGTTATTTTTGGAACCGAGTGTATTTAGTCCGGCCCGGGAATCGAACCCGAGACATCTTGATCAACAACCGCGTACGCTAACCACTAGACCATAGATGTTTATGACAACCGGCACCGACGGCTTTACGTGCTCTCCGAGCCACGGGCATGCATCACCACCAAACTTCCAAACTCCGGGCTGCTATTAAAAATTTTCTAAGTAAACCCAAAAACACTTCTTGGCCCGACCCGGGATTTCAACCCGAGACCTCTTGATTAACATTCGCATACGCAATACACTAGACCAAGAAGGCAGGCAATACTACTAAAATATAGCTCTAATATTTTTACTACAGTACTTAATCATAATCGTAATAAATACAAGATATATCGGTTGAAAACAAAAACGTAATAAATATGTCGAACATCTTCATTTCTGTTTACTTCGTTTATCATACGAGTACCTCTAAGAGGTTCAGAGAGGTTCAGTTGAAGTGAAATGGATTATTCAGTGTTTTTCTTTGATTCACGATCATTTGCATAAAGCTTCTCTCATCTGAATTTTATAAATATCAAAGCGAGGATAAAGTCTTTTGTTATTTTAATGCAGTAAACCTTGGCAAATTAACATGCTTATGTTTTCTCGTATTTAATATAGATGTAGTTGAATATATTATTCATAAATTTTTATGTGTCTTGCCAAAGTTTTAATATTTTTAACTAGATACAAGACAATAAAAACAGTAGCAATGTTTTTTGTGAGAACGTTATCCTTTTAATATTTTATATTCCTATAATTACAATTACTCAGCCACACTCTTACCACATAATCAGTTAAGCGGTTATCATAAAATGGATACAGGAATATTTAGAAGGGCTTTCAATCACTCCAAAGCTTAAATCCACATTAATTTAAAAAAAAAACAACCGGCTTTAAAGAAGAACTATTCCGAGTAACCAATTCGCGACAGGTATGCCTATGTTATTTGTGGAGTTCCCTCGATTTCTTAAGGATCCTATCATCAGATCCCAGTTTCCTTATCATAGGACCACATGGGGGGTGGACCACCAGCTTTCAAATAAAAAAAGAATTACCAAAATCGGTTCACCCAAAAGTACATTCTGAGAAAATAAACATAAAAAAATACATTCGAATTGAGAACCTCTTCATTTTTTGAAGTCGGTTATAGAGATTATTCTATAATACATGGTGACAGAAATTGATAAAACTAGTCAGTTCTAAGTTACATAACATCATTTGACCAATAGTTTCGATATAGCACAGTATTATGTTTTATTTAATGGTAGTCTATTGTTATAACCAGCGGTTTTGTTTTCATCTTTTCTTCAAAAAGAGAATAAACGAAATAGAAAACGACTATTATCCGCAAACACACCTCATGCATATCTAATGGACTGAACAATAATATTTATTCAACCGCCTTTTGTTTTGACTGGAAGAACGAATGAATGCAAAGAGTGTTGTTCATTCATAAGAATTTAATGACTTGTATTCAAGTTCATTCTCAATATTTGATTAGGTTTTTTTGTTTGAAATCAAAATATTTCTTGTTTGATGTTAATGATGTGCAAATTGCGTCCGCATATTTTTATAATGGTTTAAAATAATTGCTTTGTTTCCCCGTTAGTTTGATTTCATCCGTTGATAGCAGCTATTTGCATTGTATTAGCAATATTTTTTGTTTTCGTTTCTAACAAAAAACATTCTGGGTTAAGAATTGATTGGAATTCAATTGGATTTTTTTATTCAATCTAACTTTCCATTTATTCCATTAGTTTGTCAGCAAAAAAGATATAAATATTTTAAAGTAAAATCGAGTCCTATTATCAATAAATTGGAATGAATCATATTAAGTGTGAGGCGTACAATAAATAAATAAAATATTTCTACAACTTGTTAGAATAGAATAGAATAAAATAGAGTGTAATAGAATATAATTAACTTTATTGTACACCAGTTGGTATAGTGTTTACATATGGGAATAAATCAATATAATTTCCATGTACAATTGGCGGCCTTATCGCTAAAAAGCAATTTCTTCCAGGCAACCTTATGTTAACTCAAATGAAATGATATTAAATAAAATTTTGATGTATTCCAATCAAAAATTTCCTAGCGATAAAACGACTTTTACATTTTCTATTTTATTCTTACATTGACTGCATTTTGTTATACTGTCTAATAATATAACATCTTAAAACTTAAAACTATAAAGTTCTGTAGTTAGCTCTTTATCAATATAACACTTCAAGATTCCTGATTATTTTAAGCATTCCGAATAAAATTGTAATGAGCAGAATTCTTTTCTAACACCATTGAGCCGCATAATATGCAGTTTGAGGATAATATGCGTATTATATATAAGTCCAAACATAATACGCACTAACAACTCATAATGGCATGGTGCGCAGCTAAACACGATTATGATGATCCATGATTACTGCCTTCAGATATATCACATATAATTTTAGTGTGATGACTTTACAGATGTCGGTGTAAGGAGTATGCAGGTTAATCATCTTCCTTTTTTGGGCTCAGTTGCTAGTTCAACCGGTTTAACCTGAATTCCAGTTTTTCCTCGGAGCGACTGGCATCGGACCTCCGCAACCCTAAGGGAGAACTGAAATTCGAAGATTGAAGTATATTTGAGGGCACTGACTTCCCAATAAAGATTGCCATAGATGTTCATGACAACCAGGACCGACGACTTTACGTGCTCTCTCTCATAATGATGCAGTAAAATAATCAGTTTCGAAATTGCATTACACAGTAGTATAATGATTTGCCTTGTAGTAATAATTATGACTTGGCTTGGAATTAAATTTAACAGAATTTAATAACATTTTTTATGAGAATTCTGTGAAATTATAAGGTAATATGAATTTCAGATCGTTTTGATTTGCTTGTTACTGTATAATTTAGAAAACATGACTATTATGATGACGTATTAGTATTCATCCGATTCACCCTTACGAATGTTGGCTATCGCAGTAGATAGTTTGATAGCCTATGAGCTTCCTGAAGGATCTAAGGATCTTCATTGTAAATTTCATAGAAATCTATTAAGCGATTTAGCAGTGTAAACGTAACATACAAACAGATTTTTTGACTGTATTGTTGGTTTCGGGTTCGATTCCTGGGTCGGTTCAAATGTTTGTGTGATCTGCAAATATTAGTTTCGGAGTCTGGGTGTTTTCTATGTATAATATGTATGAAACAGTCACCAAGGGTAAGCAACGACGGCGCGGTCGGACCTAGATGGGTGACCGTTTGTGGCATGATATGTAATGAGCGTTTCCGTGATTCGGAGATCACGTTAAGCAGTCGGTCCCGGTTGTTATCATAAGATAGCAGTCGTGAAGTATAGTTGGAGGCCATCGGGCCGCTTATAAACATCCAACAGCAAGATTACGTAGCCACAACGTGTCTTGCCAGTCCCCACTCGGCCAGCGTGGGGACGTATGGCCTTAACCCTCTCTTGAGAGGAGACGTGAGCCCAGCAGTGGGACGTTACGGGTTGTTGATGAAAGACAATCGAGTCCTTATTGAATCTATATGAAAACACATTGTAAGTCTGATAAATTGAAAGTGAGGTTATATAAAGAACATTTCTTTTTAAGTCTTTATTTACGTAGCTTAGCCACATCAGTGAATGACAAGAATGGCTATGATTAAGCGACATAGACATCAGATATCTATGTCGCTTAATCATAGCCATTCTTTTAAAAACACGTGGAACGCGTCACGATTTTGCGTGTCATCAGAGGCCATGCTAATCTTCTCTTTTAATATCTCTATAAAGAAAAAATACAAAAACTTAGATGAATAAAATTTATTTAATAGAGGCTATAAAGCTGGTAAAATGATCTTAACATACTAACGAACTTAATTTCAAAACCTAGACCAAACTATACTCATCAAATTAAAATTCGATTCTTCGGTTACTCGATGTTACTAATCAAAAATCTTAAATCGATTTTTCTCATATGAATTTTACGGCAACACAACAATTTCATATAAATTATTAGATATTTTAATGATAATATCATTGATTGCTGACGCAATTAACGCTTTGTTTAATGAAGATAATAATTTTGCTTTTATGATCAGTTTGTGAATTACTTCTATTGTACTTTAATGAATAGCGATTAAGTAATCTAATTAAAACTACTAATATGAACATAAATTGTGGGCTTTCTCTCTGAAATCTGATGTAAGTTTTTAATGATGAGTTAAACAATAATAATATTATTACTAAAATTCATGTCCAATGTGTCCGTGTGGTGACGGATTAAGAATACAGAGTGTCACCACCCCTATTCAGCCCGCGGGTGTCGTAAAAGGTGACTAAGGGATAAACTACGCAAGACAACATCAATGCAAAGAGAAGGAAAACTTGAAACCAACCCTATATAAACCCGTCTGGCCAGTGTGGTATAGTAGGCCAAAACCTCCTTTCTAAGGAGAGGCCTATGTCCATCAGTGACTGTAAAGCGGTTGATGATGATGATTGATGATGTCTAATATACCAAAATGTTCGTACACTACAAACTGTTAGCATGGGACCTTAGCACAAATCAAGACATTTCGAAGACGGTAAAAGTGCCTTTATTTTTTTAAGCATTATTACTCAATGAACATAAACAAGACGTAATTAAATCACATAAATTATTACATGAAGAGCAATAATGACAATACGAGTATAAAGTAATTTTCGAAGTAAAGTATGTCATAAAGCGTATAAAATAATTTCGTAACGAGAGCTTCAGATAAGTGAAAAGTTGCCGCCCTTAGTAAAAACTTTATATTTAAATAATAGCTTTATATTTATGTATTAGGGTTGTCAGCAAAAGTCGCTCAAAGCTCAAAATGGGTTACTCTGGGCGGAGCGGGTTGGAAGTGAGGGTATAAAGGATACAAGCCTGAATTCTTAAATCATAAGTATCTACCATGCAACTGACTTCCAAATATATACTTGTTTTTCTTAACATACCGATTAAAATTGAAGTATGAAGTAACAAAATACTTAGAAAAAATATAGGTGAAAACTATGTTCATTACAGAGTTACTAGTCTCAATCCTGATAAAATCAACATGGATTGTTCCAACATTATCCTCATAGCTCCCCTCTACTATTGACAAAATTGTGCAATTCTTCGAATATGAGTTGAATAACCTGTTGATTTAAACAAAAATAGGAACAAGTAAAATGAGAGGTTGTGGAGAGCAGGCCTGGACTCGAGTTAGCCGTCACCACTTTAACTTCTGCAAAAATAATCCGCTATCTTTATATCATTAGATTCATTAGTTCTAGATATTTCGAGCTTGAATTA
Organism: Phragmatobia fuliginosa; assembly: GCA_932526445.1. Lineage (NCBI taxonomy): Eukaryota > Metazoa > Arthropoda > Insecta > Lepidoptera > Erebidae > Phragmatobia > Phragmatobia fuliginosa. The sequence goes on from OW052065.1 coordinate 1,402,351, forward strand.
AGAATTTAACACGAAAAAAATTGTATTAATTGTATTTTTAGCGTAGTGCCAACCCTGGACAGATTTAATAGGTTGAAACACTCTGCTCATATCACAAGTTATTGGTTTATGACACAAAATTAAGGGCACTCTGTTTATTGGCGTGTTGGCTACCACGGTTACAGTTTTATGGTGATTGTAAGTGTATAGTGATAATTAGGTGAATTACTCCTCCACACCAACTATTGGAAATGGTTGATTAAATAACGACATGGCTTGTTATCTTATGGTAAAGGTATTCGAATTTTGAAGCAATGTTTTTTAAATACAACTACACCATAGTTAAAAGTAACGTGAAACTTAGAAGAAAATTTGTATTTTAGAATTACATTTTCATCAACAATATCTTATATTCTACTGACTGCAAATAAAGATAGCCCATCGTTAGAAAGGGAATTTTGGCCCTCTTAACCACGGTGACCAGACGAGGACTCTTTGTAGTGTTAATTTAAGACTTACTCGGCCCTTAAGATACTCTTACTTCGGCACCATTAGCATATTCTACACCTTTACTTCTAATATACTATCTATTTTGCCCACCTAATCCTTAAAATGCCAGACATATGGCAATATACTTGCCTCGTACTGCTAAAGTCACCAACCTGCACTCGGCCAACGTGCACCTATGGACTTAACCCTCTCCTGAGAGGAGACCCGAGCCCAGCAGTGGAACATGTTGATGACTACTTAACTGTAGGTGATAAAATGTCGTAAAACAACCGACACATCTCTGATGCCTTGATCACAAGTACCGAGCAAACGGGCGAGACAGTGCTCTCGGCCGAGTACTCGGCGTGTAAACAAGGAGCGAGCGCTCGGCGCTGTGTTTATACGCACCGAGTACTCGGCCGAGAGCACTGTCTCGCCTGTTTGCTCGGTACGTGTGATCAAGGCATGAAAGTGAGTATGTTGAAGTGGTAATGGGCTTGCTATATTTGTCGCAGAACCGATAACCGCTGAAGTAAGCGTTTCCTGGAGGCGAGACTGCGTCTTGACAAACGTAGTGTTGGGTGTCCTCTAGTCAGATGGAGGAACGAGTTGCGCAAGATGATCGGTAGCAACTCGATTTAAAAAGCAGCAGATTGGTCTCTGTGGTATGCCTTAGGAGATATGCCGTCTATGTGTAGTAATGGACTGCAATGGGCTGATGATGATCAATGTCAATCCTTACAGTATTACTTAAAAATAGTTATAAAATACAAGCTGTCCTTAAATGCTTTTCTTATACAATTAAATTCTTTACTCAATGTTGTTTGTGGCTGTAGACAGTGAACACATGGTGCAAAATTATAGCCTTTCATTTTAAATTCTTAATCGGACTACGGTTAAGTATAGAAAATTACTGGGTACAATTGTATTTAAAGATTCATCGATGAATAAAGACATTATAGTTTATTATATGGTGGACATGATGGCCGGCCTTGTACGCTCAATGAAATATTAAGTAAGCTGACGTGGTTTTAAAAAGCAGCCTTCGTATGACACGGTATTTATATTGTTGTTTTTATTTTTCACTTATTGTCTTTGTTTGAATAAATGTTGTAGACTTTTCAACGTTATATAGCATCTGAACTGTTTTTCGTATTGTTGTATATTCTTATGACGAACTAGATTTGTCTACTGTCCCATCTGTGTGTGTGTTGGACATATCGTTAATAATTTTACCGGGTAATATGTAGCCGTGACTCATAAATGATGTTATTTTCTTTTGGTTAAAGAATTTTCAAAATCGCTTCAGTGGATCCAGAAATTACTCAATACAAGGTCAAAATCTAGCAAACTCACAAAGTTTTGCTCTTCATAGTATAATAGATATTATAACGTATTGTCTTAAAACGAACCGCTCTAATTGTGTTTTGTGAAACGCGTATGTATACGACATACTTCTCTCTTACAGTTACTTCTGTGGTGACTTTTACATACAGCATAATATACAACAGCGCCATCTACTGAAAAAACATTGAACCACGAAGAAACACGGAACGATCTATACGGAGTAACTACTAATCCTGAATCGCGAAAGTGACACTCTCGCGCCGATTCGCATATATATACAACATCACAACATCAACCGTTGGGCAGTAGCCCGCCAGGCAGGATCACCTCGACTGGTTGGTCGCAGGATCCGCCCTTTATATTGGAGGGACACGACACCCTTCCCTCATAACTTACATTATTGTTTTAAATTCATACTCACTACAAAAAGACATTTAAAGTTTATTTGTTTTTTATAAGTATGTATTTTCAAAACGACTTTAGGCGAAAATTTGCAGCCATAATGACTTCGAATAATTTCTTAGAGTACCAAACGTAATATAAGCTATAGAGAATACAAAATAAAACTACATTTATAGGTATCGCTAGACAGTCAAATCCATTTGACATATTTTGATAATCAACGATACAAATTGCATTTCAAATTACAAAAAGAGAAGCTGCGTTCATTTCCTACTTTCCTTATATTCAGGTTAATTTAGAAAATTTCACAACAGCAATCTTAATTGCTTGATCAATGATGTTATAAAACACCCGTGTATAGACCAAACCAATTACCGTGTAAATTAAAACCAAGAACATTAATTTAAAACCAAACATAAAGAAGTGGTTATTAATAAATAATTGCTAATATATACTAGTGATAAGTTAGAATTGTTATAAAGTAACATTATAACCGTTATTATGAGTAATAAAACTAGTTATTAAATTATTTAAGGGACGGCTCGTAAATTGATTTGTATCTAGCCACGACAGCTTTGATTAGTACTTGTATGAAGACAAGATATTTTGAAGGAAAGTGACATATAATATCCAATCTATCTAGTCCACTGCTGAATGAAGGTATCTCCCAAGGAACCAACTATCCCGGTCCTGGGCCTATATCCATCCGCACCAAGCCATTTTCTTGTTGATCAACATACTCGCACTTACCTACGGAATACAACAGCACCAATTCTGTCACCTTAGGTTGGTCTTCTGTGAGAGGTTACTACTGATTAAATCAGCCAGCCCATTCATGTTGAAATCAGAGTGCTTGTTTTATAATCTAACACAAGATCTTCTCAACGAAATGGCAGATTGTTTAAATCGATAGTTGGAACACAATATCATGTTGTTATAGTGTACGAATATTAATTATTTTAATTTAAGTACATGTATATATGTATCTTTGTATGTATGTAAACATATTTATATGTGTATATGTAATTGTTTGTATGTATGTGTGTCTATGTGTGTGTAGTAATTTTCAGTAGTTATCTGTGCACCTCCCTACAAGATTTCTTCACCACCCTAAGGTTGAATGGTAGAGAATTCCTTGCGCATTAAGTCCGCCGTTCTACAAAGTGCATAAAGAAATAAATAAGATCCCTGATTCGTCTATCTTGTATACCTATACCATTACAGAGAGTTTCACGCTACGCTGCATATGTCAAAAAACTAAGATCTTTATTCCTCCAACTGACATTGTACAGCAAAAAGCGTGCATTATAAATGCTTAAAATATTTTAACACAGCAACTATGACAAAAGATTAGAATAAACTGATAATTGTCTAATTTACATTTTTCTCATTACAAATTCAGACTGTTAAGTTTTAAGGGGAAATTAAGCAATTAACCACGAGTAACATGCTGGTATAATTAAAACAACACATAAAGCATGTAACAATGGTAGCCCATATTTCGGTGTTCAGGTTTCTGGCAATTAGGTGGGGAAAGTGTACAACAAAATTAGGTTACGTTATAATATCGTGACGTAATTACAGAAACAAATTAATGTAATTTAAAGTATTAAAACTTCCTTGTTAAGGAAACTCATATGTTTAGCTGTGCACCATTTATGGTTGTTGATGATCATCACGACGATAAATAATGTATTAAAATGAATATTGCTCTACTACTTTACTAGTTATATAATCGCGAAAAACCAGACATATGAATGTCCACATTTATTTGAACCATATCATTGTTATAGTTGTTGAAAGTGTAAATACGACAAAATCAGTTAAGCTTAAAATTTGAATGATGATTTTACATTACCAACAGATTTTAATACTCTACTGCTAACTAGGTTATCTACAGTAGTATTTTTGCAAAATTCTATAAAGCTTTACAAGTAGATATTATTATATTTATATTCCGCACTCAACGAATGCCCAACAACATAGCTTTGATTATTTACATGTTCGATTCGTTCTGCCAATGTCAAAAGGTAGTCATTTAACTAGTGACAGATCTCCCTAAGCACACGTTTCATTAATTCTTGAATTACAGTCGAAAGTATATACTTATAGTCACGTAAGCTAAGTATGTATTCACAAACTCTCTGTCTAAAGTATTTAATGATGATTATGATTGTATAATTATACAGACTCAACGCTCAGTAAACTGACATAGAAACCTATCATCTCACTTTATTATAGAATAATTAACCGTCTAGAACTAGCAAAGAGACATAAAGATTTTAACGAATAACTATAATTTATATTTTAAATTCTACAAAGTTTTATGACGCGGATTTTATTATGATTATGTTCTTTATATTCAACTGACTGTGATAGTTTATGTACCTTGTCATTTCTATTTAATTCTAGATTTTTCATAAAAGTTTATTTGCCATCCAATTAGTTTCATTTTTAAATAAAATTTTTAGATTTTTCTACGAAGCGTTTGTAACAGTCTTCGAGACTGCTTAAAATCCAAATAGTAATAAAAACATCATCTTTTTATTACAAACTATAATTAAGTTTTACCTATTTCATTGTCTGAAATGAAATCTTGCAAGTTTTTGATACACTTTCAGGTTTCCAATCGTGCTGAAATTTTGTAAGCATACGTATTTTGGGTGATAATGCAACAGTATGATAACATGAACCTGATCTGAAGCTGGAACTGAAAGGTAGCTGTAGGAGCGACGCAATTAAACGATTTAATCCCAATAAGTTTGGGCTTGATTAATTTGTCTTGATTAGTACTTTAATGCTTTTTTTATTTTTGAGTCTACCCCGTTCGAGCGGGCCTATTCGTGCTGGCTCTACTACCTACCAAATGGCTTTGATGGTAGCTTAACGTATTCCACTAAAAGCTTGTTCTTAAAACAGTTTTTTTCTTTTAATTTTTTTATTATATGTATTATTGTCTTTGTTTTATGCGAAAAATATAATTTTTAATACAAGATTTCTTATATTGCATTCTTGTTTTATAATAACTTTCATACTGACTTCGTGTAACCTACTTATCTTTTGATTTCTTCACGCATCGTCGTATTTATTTATTTATTTATAATTAACATTCGATAAGTTTTTAACAAACAGAAATAATATATTTTTTATTGCTTGTGTTGTGCTAACTGTTCACTAACAACTTATGTAGAAATAAGATAAATAGAAATAAAATTAATAAAATAGACACAATAAAGTAAGGCAAATATGCAACATATTTTTACTATTAACTGAGTTTATTAGTTCGTTCACTACCATTGATTCTAACTTTTATGATTTCTTTAAATCCTGTAGAACCCGATATCAAACCTTCTGCTAGTACTATTAAAGACACCATTTTTAGGGTTCCGTAGCCAAATGGCAAAAAACGGAACCCTTATAGATTCGTCAAGTCTGTCTGTCTGTCTGTCTGTCTGTCCTTCCGTATGTCACAGCCAATTATTTCCGAAACTATAAGAGCTATACTGTTGAAATTTGATCAGTCGATGTATTCTGTGAACCGCATTAAGATTTCTACATAAAAATAGAAAAAAACCAATACATTTTGGGGGTCCCCATACTTGGAACTGAAACTCAAAAATTTTTTTTTCATCAAAACTATACGTGTGGGGTATCTATGGATAGGTGTTCAAAAATGATGTTGAGGTTTCTATTATCATTTTTTTCTAAACTGAATAGTTTCCGCGAGAGACGCTTCCAAAGTGGAAAAATGTGTGTCCCCCCCCCCTCTAACTTCTTAAATAAGAGAGTGATAAAACTAAAAAAAATATATGTTGTACATTACCATGAAAACTACCAACGAAAATTGGTTTGAACGAGCTAGTGAGTAGTTTTTTTTTGATACATCATAAATCGTAACACGCAATTTACCTTTCATCCAATCAATACAACGAACTACAATAACTTTTATATGATCTTACTTGCTCATACGGAACTCTTCATGGGCGAGTCCGACTCGCACTTGGCCGCTTTTTTAAAATTTGTAAAAATCGAAGGCAGATCTATTTGGCTCAAAACAGCAGTATTTATATCTAATCCAACTTTTGTCTTTAGACTCCTGACAAAACTTTACAAACTTATGAAACGGAAACAAAGAACAACCATACTTGGAACAACAATTCGTGGATCACACAAATTGTTGTCCTATGTGGCTTTTTAACGCACAACATTTGAAGTAGAAAGTGGAGTGGTAGCCGCTTAAACCACTGGACCCACTGTGCAGTAATAATTTAATGAACTAGGAGACTTCTTTACCCCACAACGGTAGAAGAAACTTTTGCAACTTTTTATCATTACGACTTTGAATTTTTACGATGGATCTTGATAACAAATAATGGTCTACTTGTTTTGAAGTATTTAAACTGTCGCGTTGCATCTTTGAGTCATTCCAGTTTTACGTGAACAGCAGGTGATACAATTACCGGATACAAGAACCATTTAAGATAAGAAATGATTGAATAAAACGCTTCTAATGACACTCAATTACTATAACTCAACTTGTCTATTAAGTCTACCATTACATTTTTTATTCTAAAATAATTTTCTACTTAAGTAGCCCATTATATGGTGCTACCGAATTGATGGTGAATTAAGTACATTTATACCTATCCCACCCTCGATGTACAGGGTTTGAAATTCTTCCATGAAGTTATCATGTTTATGAGAAAATGAGCATCATTATCCGTAATAAAGGATAATGGAATTGTTTTTTTCTTTTATCCAATTTGTGGGCAGTAATTTAAATGTTGATTGGATTTATAGTAATGTTTTTTAAAACTAGTACAAGATAATGTATTTTATATCCAAATCGACAATAATTTTAATTTCACTATCGTATCTACTTCAGTCTTTCAGCTGTCTTTCAAACTGTCCATTTTATATACTATTATGAATTTAATAATAAAAGTAATAATATTAGAAATGGCTTTGAGACTTTTGAGAGCCCTATTGAAATTTACTGTTTTAAGATGCAGTGGAAATACTTTTATGGAAATACCTGAGTATCAAAATCATTATTAAACTATATGGCGATAATAAATATACATGTTTAATTTATTAAATTAATGGTTTATGAATAGAAAAGGTATGTATTACCTACTATTTTTATTAAGATTTTTTATAGTTATGACAATCGTTTTCCTAACAACAGGAACGTGTTCTTGAAAGTTCATTAGGTGTATAAATCGTATATGACAGACTGCATAGGTGCACACTATGCGTTTTCAACCACCTATCAGTTATTCAATTTTGACGTGACTTCGCATAAATTTTACGCTCATAAGAAACAATTTGAAAATAATAAAACATCGCAAAGTCACGAAGAATATTTCATAGTTCCGTATATTGACAAAGTCATTCTAACATTTCATTTTAAAATCTTACCCATCGATGAGGTGACGGATTAGGAATACGGAATGTCGACACGACTTATAAACCCAGAAATGTTGTAGGGGTCGTACGCAGGAAAACATAACTGCAAAGAGAAATAAAACTTGAAATAACGCCTATACCAACAAGTCTGGCAAGAGTGATATACTAGACCAAAACATCCTTGCTAAGAGCAGGCCTATGTCCAGCTGTAAAGTAATTAAGACCGTTGATGAACGATGATGATGATTTAAAAATCTCTTATTAGATTCGTTTTCCAATTCAAAGCATTTTTTTTGCAATTTTGCGACGACAGATACAAAACTCCAAAGCTTATATTTCAGCAACATAAAACATGGTGTCATTTAACCTTTTCAATTATGGAACCCTAAAAAAACAATACAAAATGGCGGCGTGCGTTTGTTTTACTGCAAATGGGTTTCGCGCTTCGTTGTATGCACATATTAATTTTATTGCCGTTCAGAATACTGATTGCAAAGTGCCAGTTTTTTTGATGTCCTTGCTGATTTTGTGATACTTTATTTCTGTCGTCTGGAGATTTATAGGAGTTGGGTGTGTACATGTAGAGACTTCAAATCGGAAAGCGAAAGTTTATAGTGTAGCATCAAGCAGTAATGTTATTCAATAAGTATTTTATGGTCAATGTACTTGACAACGAAAATCTGGTCCTGAATTTTTATGATTTCCAAATCAATTTCATTCTGAATCACGCAACAAAAATTTTAAGCAAATTTATTTTATGTTTAAGTCTACCAAAGTGACTCTGTTCTGCCTGATGGAAAGCATGAGTGGAATCCAGGAGTAGGGGTCACCTTCCACATTTTGATGGTAAGCAATGCAGCATGGTGACCCATACCATAGCGGCCTGGTCGGATGTTTCTGCATCTTTCTCCCGGCCTCTGGAAGCCGGAAGAATGATGCAGAATGTTTGGGCCTCCGGTCTCACACTCAAAAACTAAATACGACAGCGAGAGTGCTGTCATTATTAGGATAGTCTTCTGTGTGAGGGTAGTACTGCCCCGGTCCAGCCGGCCCATTTGGGCTGAAATCAGCGTGGCTCTACTACCTATCAATTATATTGAAGGTATGCATTTTATTTATCGTACTTATCATTACACCAATGTTGATCTTTATAAGTATAATATACCAAAGGAAGCAAATACATTACTTTTTTTAAAGCATCAAAGGAAATTAGCGACTGAATAAAATTAGGCATGCGCCATCTATTGACGGCCACCTACAAACTTTACACATCTCATGTGCACGCGAAAGCGTTAGTTATGTTTACAAAAGGAACAATGTCCGTCTGCTGTGGCGAGTGATTTACTGCTACCCACACTGCACAACACTGTTAGAATAAGGCTTATACACTTGTCCAAATGAAAGAAAATGACTGTGTAAGATAACACTTTAAAAATACTTGAAGTCGACTATAAAATACTACTATCTATTATTGAAAGTCTTTTACTTCCGATTATGATTTTCAAATGATTAAAAAAATTAAACATCAAACAGACCAAGTACATGTAGGGCAAAATATTGAAGTTATAAATAAAATATTCATAAAGATTTCTTTTGCTTCGTCCAGATTTACCAGTCTTTATGTATACTCGTCAATAATTGCGATTTAAAAAAAGAGGTTATAGATTAGCTTTTATGCTATTTAACAAAACAAGAAAGAACGTATATAATAATTTTTGATTAGGACCCCTGTCTGCTCTTTTAGCCCTATGTCATAAAGATGATACCAAATATATTATCCACGCTTAAGTGTGCATTCCTCTTAAACCAAAGACATTAAAGTTAATAATCACACCACATCAATCGTCAGTTCAAAGAAAACCGTTGCAATTGGCCTTTGAGTCTTCGCTCATTAGCGCCGAGCTTGACACATCAAAGGCCCAAACATCACTTGTCACATACGTCACTTGTCGCGGGCTGTCACCATACGTCACCTGTCAAACGTGACAGCAGCTGTATGATTAATAGACGTACTAATTATTTGGCAGATTCTTATTTTTGTTTTTACTTTTTTGTTGATATCGTACATCTGATGAGATTTCCGATGAGTATTGAAAATGTTTAATTTAAATGCGCAATTTAAAAAGCTCTGAAACACATTTGTGTGTGTAGTTTTAATGTGACTGAATGTACATATTCTAACAATGCATTCAAACAGTGAAATTCACAAACAGTATTTCAATAAATTCATCGACCTGTAGTTTGTACGTTGTGCATCACTAACGGCGTGCAGACATAAATTACTTCAAAAGTGATTTACTTGCGCCATACAAATCGCCGTCGACTACTCGTTGCGGCCTGTCTCCGCCTGTCTGAGCCGTTCAAAGGCCCTGACTGACAGGTGTGAATGATGGCCAACTAGACGCATACAGACTGACAAACGCTATCACTAAACAGCTCTGCCGTTTTCTTTGAAGATAATAGTTTTGTTTTTGGTACATTGTAACAGTTTACTTTGTTCACACCACTCTCAAAACATAGGTAAGTAGTTTCAAGAAATATTGTAATATTGAATCGATTCAAAGCAAATGTATTTTTGTTTGAAGACATTAAACCCGCGTCTGCTGCATCGTAAATTGAAAATGTTTTTAAAACATTTCATTGGTGAAGTCATTTCAAGCGTTTTAAAGCTCTAACGTTCAACGTCTTTTTTATGGTTGCCTCTTGACGAGCCTGTCACGAACATAACTCGCAAAATAAAACACGTGCGGAGTGGCAGCCACAAATCACATTTTTTAATCGAACTCACGTCTCGGTGCAGTGCCATTTAAAGAGCTCGCTTACGTACAACTTTATGTTTTATAGTACAAGGTTGAAGATTCTTTGTGCCGGGGAAATAAAAATATTTGCAGTATTTCAGTGTGCAGTCACGTCGCACCACGCGGAATGCTATCGACATCCGCTTAACTATCGACGTTGGCACAACACTAATTGCTCTTTTTGTGTGCCCCGTTTCTCACAATGATTTACGTAATGCTTCTACAAAGAGGGTAATCGTATCATTAATGCTTTTAAAATGACTTTAACGGCCAATTCTAATGATTTAAATTGATTACAGTGGGTGTAGAATAGAGAGTTGTTCATAAGTAACATACATAATGGTCTAATGTGCTTGTTGGAAGTTAAGTGAAATATATATATTGTTTCATTCATGTTACAAATAGAACGGCGTTAATGAATATTATAACTTAAATTCTTAACTAAAATTTTACGAAGTTTTGTCCTTCATTTTACCATGAAATTTGAAACTGATTTCCTTTCGACAAATCCCGGGTCGGATCAAAAGTGTTGTTGGGTTTTTCTTAGTAACAGCCACACTTTTTGGTGGTGATTCACGCTCGTACCTCGGAGAGCCGTTCGTCCCACTTGTCATGAACATCTATGGCAATCGTTATTGGAAATCAGTGCCCTCAAATACACTGACAATTAGTTCAACCTTCGAATTTTAGTTCTCCATAAACGTTGAGGAGATCCTGTTTTCCATTCAATTAGTGTTTTAAACACAAATTTTGTGTTAAAAACACAAGTCACAATGTTGTTTGTGTGTGCGATAAAAAATCCTAAACATTCACAAAATTTTAATATAATTGACGTAAAAAATATAAATATACCTATAGTAGAAAAAAAATATAAAATGTGTATACCAAGCATTTAAAATACATACTCATAAATAGAGCAAAATGTGACATAGTTCGTGTCTGAAACGACTCTAGCGTGTAAATATGAACAGACCTTAACTATAGTGCTGCTACATTGAAAAAAAAGTATCGATAAAATATCTAAATTAAAATAGTGGTGGACACGATGCATTTGTCATGTAATCGGCAAGATAAGGTTGCTCAATTAAAAATTTATTCGTCGGCGGCTTGGTGTAATTAAGATAGCAGGTGAACGTAGATTATGCGAGTTACGACGTGCTGTTATCTCTGACAGCGGAATGGCGGGAAGCGATTTTCATTTGTAATTAGCGGCACCGTTCAGATAAGTTCAACTTGTGTTTTGAGTACGTCAATATCTTTATGGTTTCGAGTAAAGTTGGAACTTCTGGTTTTTTTATTCATAACTTTTTTTTGTTTTTGGTTTTTGAACTGGATTTAAAATGTCCTTTATTTCTGTTTATTACTTACAAAGAGTTTTTTGTGACTTAAATATTTAGTAAAACGAATAAGACATAATAGTTAATTTAACAACAATTAACCCACATATCTTTTGATGAAAAAGCGATTTAGTAATTATCGATCAAAATATAAATTTAGAATAAGGTCATCTCTAAATTATTTTTTACGATTAATGTCTATAATCTGACACCATTAACACGTTGGTGATTTCGCTTCACGTAAACGGCAACAAATTGATGCTGTCGCAATGTTGATGCTAAATTTCGATAAGCTAAATTGTGTTGACACGGATATGGGTGCAATCGCATCGGTTACTAGATTAAACATGTTACCGGATAATTAATTTTAAGCATATGTTTTGGTATAATAAATTAAATAGATATTGGTCAATGTTAATAGCTTCCATTGAAAGTCGAATTCTGTTGATTTGTTTTTTTTTTAAAGATAACTCCCGCAATAGGAATATATTACACATCATGTGTCGCGAGGGACTTTACAAAAATAGATGAAACGGACACAAAGAACAACAAAGAATAGTCTCTGAGATTTATTAGTGCCTTATTAGAATTGAAAAGTATATGAACTTGCGTGATACTGACCTTTTCAAAACTATTATCACTTGAAAGGGAACCCTTTAACAGTACACTGAGTTCTTTTCTTTTTTTTGGAACTCAAGATGGTCAGATTAGATCTCCTAACAGTTGGAGATACCTATCGTCGCTGTTCTCCTTCAGCCACTGTACTATATTAAGTAGAGAAGAATAACTATTTTTAAAAGAGTCATGTTATGGGGAATAACTATGAAGAGAAGAGAATAAAGAAACACACTTCCTGGGTAGAGTAAATCGTCGGTGGCTTGAATTTATCTGGACAAGTAATGTAGACGGGTTTGAGAAAAATTCGTAACTCTCTTTCAATAAATTAAATTGTATATTATTATATAAGACACAAAAATAAATAAAACTATTTAAATTTTAATTAAACTATGTATAGTAGGTTATTAGAAGTTAGTAGTAGAGCTATGCCAATTTTAGCACAAATAGGTCGGCTCAGTACTACCCATCAGTACTACCTATCAGTACGACCGGAACAGTACTACCCTCAAACAGAAGACCATCCTTATATTTATTTATTTATAACTAACTTACGTCTATCATTATAGATATGTAGAATCTAATACGGTATACGTAGACAGTATGTTTTAATTAACTATACTGTTCCCAAGTTCACAATAAGTTACCCTGGTGAATTCGCTCAGTGAACAAATAAATATGTCAACGACATGACAGAATGACAGAATCCGTGTAGTCGTCTTTCGTTGGTGTGGGTCACCATGCTGCATTAAATGCTATCACAATGAGGATGAGCCACCTACTCATGCTTTCCATCAGGCAGAATAGTCACTTTAGTAGGCTTAAACATATAAAATACTTAGTTTATAATATTGTTAGTGTTAAAACTGATCACAATTTACTTCAATTTGTCTGGCGTTTATCTAACCATCTATCCGCTGCTTTAGAGCCGTAACCAAAGAATAAAGTTGGTTATTTTATAACCACAACCGTTATCCGGATTAGTCGGCTGCTCACTTTAAATTTAGATTAGATTGGGGACAATTTGATTGTATTAAATAAATATATGGTACTTTATGTTAAGGTCAGTGGATATTTTATATTGTTTATTTTAGTAGAATTATTATTGAATAATAGTAAGTAATCTAATTCCACAGAATACATAATAGTACCAGCACAGAAGACTCACTCCGAAAAGTAAATTAAAGTTATAGATACCCTCGGTGTCAAAGATTAAGTTCAATTTAGATCGCACAGCGCCGAATCACTACGATTATATTTACCTACAATTGCGTCTCTTTCTATCGTGAAACTCTGAACTGTTCTGACGATGTCTGTTCGACCGGCGTGTCTGACCCGGCAGGCAGCCGAACGACTATACCTAAACTGCGGAGTGACACCCCCCTGCTAATGCGTAGTTTTAATCTACAGCGCAAATCTTTTACGACGAAAATAATATACATATTTATAACTATCTGAATCCCACGGTCATTGTTGTAAATCGCAAGTAAAGCCGCAGAGCGAAGCTGGTCTTAAATCCAATAGCCTAACTTACTTCTTTACTTAGTGTATGTATTCTTAATTCCGTTTGACCTCTCGTTAGGCTACGACTCCTAATTTCTCCTTTACTTGCTGCAGAAAATAGGCAGAAGTAGCGAGTACTCCACTTACAAAGGCCTGAGCCTCAAATTAAGAAGGAAATCCCTCCTTATGACATCAGCGATCTGCCAGTAAAAATCCAGTCAAAACCGATCCAATAATCTCAGAGATAATTCCAAACAAACAGACAGACAGACAAAAAAATAATCCGTTTGGGATGTCAGTACCGCACCTGTGTACTTTAATCCCTACTAATATTATAAATGCGAAAGTAACTCTGTCTGTCTGTTACATTTTCACACCTAAACCGCTTAACCGATTTTGATGAATTTTGGTACTCAAATAGTTTAGAACCTGAGAAAGGACATAGGCTACTTTTTACCGCGATAACCGACATAGACGCGGGCGGAGCCGCTGGCTAAAGCTAGTATTACATAAAGACAATCCAAATTTCTTTATTTGTTTAGATGCTACGTAAGTGAATTAAATAATTACGAGTTAAAATATTCTTTTAGGAATAACGTTCAATAAGTAATATTTTATAATAACGTACTGTTACATCCCTATTTTCACTGTCACATCACTATTTGTTAGAGTAAAATGCTGACTTGCAATTATTGCTGGTTTACCTAAATACGATATTATAAATCAGCAATAATTATGCTATAAATACGTAAGACTTTACTAAATTCGTTCAGTTGGTTATTCTCTAGCTAAACTGCTCCCCAGCTACGGACCTGGTTCTTGCATATGATTTGCATAAGGCAAAACAAACAAAAACTTTAGGTACTTGTTTTTTATCATCAACCTTAAACAGTCCACTGCTGGACATAGGCCTCTCCTTAGAAAGGAGGTTTTGGCCGACTATATCACCCTGGCCAAACGGGTTGGTATAGGGTTGGTTTCAAGTTTTCCATCTCTTTGCATTGCTTTTGTCTTGCGTAGTTTATCCCTAAGTCGCCTTTTACGACACCCGCGGGATGAATAGGGGTGGTGACACTTTGTATTCTTAATCCGTCACCACACGGACAAGTTGTTGTTTATGATAATTTGTAAATATTATTTTTTGTATAGTAGTTTGCTTTATAATGATTTCTTGTCAATTAACTCGATGGTGAAGTGGCAGTGTATGCGACAGTTATGATATCTCGGGCTTAAATCCTGTATTGGACCAAATGTTTTACTGATCTACAAAGATTTGTTTCGGGGTTTAGAAGTTTTCTATGTATAGCATTTCGTCCCCGAAGTTGGAAAATTAAATAACTCTGATTTTGTGGTTCTGAGATAAACGTGATTTAGTGTTTTGTGAGAGAAATTCAATAACTCATGTTATTTACTTATTAGACATTTAACTTATTATTGACCAAAGTCATTGATTTATTTACTGAAAAAAAAAATTGTGTTAGTCTGAAGATATTTATTATTAAATCTGTCCGACAAAATGGCTGTATTTCTGGAACATAATACGATACGAAAATGCCTGTAAGGTTCAAATATGCGGCATGTTTTAGGTGTTTTGAAAATAGGGAAAAGTCAATTTCGCCAAAACCGGACTTATTTAATTTTCCAACTACGGGGACGATTTACAAATAAAAGCTATATTATATTCTATCAGTCAAACAACCTTTCATAGTACAAGCTCTGATGATACAATGATTTGGCATATATGTATATTCTGAATGATTTTAATTCAATTTGATGAGAAAATTTGTCGTCAAATGGTTATTAATTAATTCAGTCTTAAATTTATTTTACGTTTTAATTATTGTGACTGGAGGTTGACTATTTAAAAAGTAGTATAAATAATTTTATTTTGTAAGAATTAGTCTAATCAATGCATGTCTGTAATAAATTAATGAAACTAAATTTTAGTTAGAATTTTAAATTAGTTACTTGACACGAAATAGATAAGGTATGTAAAACTATATTAAATTGTTGCCCAAAGTTTTATCCAATTGAATTAATTTGCCATTATTGGGTTTAATATTTTGAATTCAACTGGTTTTGCTACCTTTTAGATATTATTTACAGGTATTTTTTTATATTAGGTAACCTATACCCCACGTTTTATTTGCATTTAAATGTATTTATGTATGTAAAAATTCCGTTTAACTGTATGTCAGGAATATAATTATTTAAAATAACTTGATAGTATATAATTACAATAATGTGTTTAGTTGTAACTAGTTGTGTGTATGTAAGTTAATCATCCGAGTGGTGACGGATTAAGAATACATAGTGTTACCATGCCTATTCATTACGCGGGTGTCGTAAATGGCGACTAAAGTAGACAAGACAACATCAATGCAAAGAGAAGGAAAACTTGAAACCAACCCTATACCAACCCGTCTGGCCAGCGTGGTATAGTAGGCCAAAACCTCCTTTTTAAGGAGAGGCCTATGTCCAGCAGTGGACTGTTAAAGGCTGTTGATGATGATGAAATTAATCAAAAGATAATCTTTTTTACCAACACCACGACTAAATTCTGTGACAAAAACATACATAAAACGGACACAAAGGATACCCAGATTTAGAACAACAATTTATTCGCACAAAGTTTTATCCCATGTGTGATTTGAGTCCACAACACTCAGTGCAGTAGAAAATATCCAAATTCCGAAAATAATATTTGGGGAATCGAACCCGAAACCTCAAGCACAGTAGTCGCATACGCTCCCACAAGCTGTGGTCACTCTTCAAACAAAACCAAGTGTAGTTGGTATGCATTCTCACAGGCCTTATTTAATGGCAACATCAAACATTCATCAACATTGACAGGTGGTTATACAAAACATTAATTCTTATCACGCTTCACCTTATCTGATTCTCGATCTAAAACAAAAATCACGTCAGCTCCGACAAATTAATTATCATGCTCAACGTGAATTGAAACATTTGAATGGCATTCACTTCCGCCATTCAATGATAATGGATCTACTGATTTAGATCTAGCCGTCTATTCCTAGTCTGACGAATAGTATCGTTAGAAAAATTTATGTCTTGTTCGTTTAATGTTATGGTCGTTTTAATAAAATCAATTTCCGTCTGGTGTTTGTCTCTTAAGTTACCGCTTCCTGCTTTATGAAAGTATATATTAATGATTTTAAAATTATAGAAAATTTATTGCTTAATTTAAATATATGTTCTACAAAGATTTCATTAAAATGTAATAATTTATCCTCAGGTCTCTCAACGCTATATTTATTATAGCCACGATGTAAGAGAAATCTGTGACATGACATGTACAAACAAAAAAAACAAACACGTTTCAAGATGTAGAAGGTTATTTCTAACAAATACGTATATTTTACGATAGTTTTTTTTGTGCCTAAATATATTACTTAATTACGTAATGTTGTATTGAAAATGATTTATATGTTTTACCTCATTACAAACATAATCATAAAATAATATAAAGCAATACCAAGATCCTGAAACTTCAGTCGTCAGTGTGACAGTGCTTGTAACACAGTATAACCGCGGCTCCACATTCGCGCCGCGAAGCTCCGTGAACAGGCGTGAACGTGAATGTGGATGGTTTTCGCGTTGTTCACGCGTGTTCACGCTTGTTCCCCGATCAGAGTCGGTATTTTGTCCCGCGACAAAGGGTTCGCGCCCCGTTCGCGCGGCGTTCACGCGTATCTATCCACATTCACGGCCCAAAGAATTAAAGAATAAAAAAGACTCTTTGCTGTCCAGTTATCGTTTATATCGTAAAAGGGTTTGTTATTTTGCATATATGTTTGTAGTATTTTGTGTTCTTGTTTTGGACGTATACATAGTGACATGTTGCCACAGCAAACAAAGTTATTGCAGCAGCAGCTTCTACGTCCATTTCGCGGCGGGTTTCACAAACGACTGTGAACATCCCGTGAATGTGGAGGTCACAACTTGCGCCGCGAATACACGGCGAGAATTCGCGGCGTAAATTCTCGGCACTAATGTGGAGCCGCCATAATACTATTATAGGCACTGAAGTTCACTCTATCTCAATAAAAAAAACATTTATACCTAGTGTTGTGTTTATTTATGACAGAAATGGACAAATTTTGTATGTTCAACTTCAACAACCCATACCGTCTGATGGGCCTGGGTCTCCTCTCAGGAAAGGGTTAAGGCCATACGTCCCCACCCTGACCGAGTGTGGGTATGGGGATTATGTATGGCTTCAGATAATAAACTATTTATTATTTTGTAGTTTCACTAATATAGCAGTATCTTTATATTTCATCATCATCATCATCATCATCAACAGCCTTTAACAGTCCACTGCTGGACATAGGCCTCTCCTTGAAAAGGAGGTATTGGCCTACTATACCACGCTGGCCAGACGGGTTGGTATAGGGTTGGTTTCAAGTTTTCCTTCTCTTTGCATTGATGTTGTCTTGCGTAGTTTATCCCTTAGTCGCCTTTTACGACACCCACGTGGGATGAATAGGGGTGGTGACACTCTGTATTCTTAATCCGTCACCACACGGGTCTTCGGTAGTATAGTTTTAAGTATCCCCGCCTGTCTTTATATTTGGTACAATCAAAATCAAATTTGTCCTATAAAACTAATTCCTTATTGACTTTCCTAAGTACGTATAATTAAGTACGTAAAAATATAACTTTAAAAGTAACATGCGTGTACTGAATCATAATATAATATAACATTAAATACGATATAACGGAAGTTTCACCATCGTGTTATAAACTCCAAATGATTTAGTATCGATAAAGTAATATTTTATCGATATTTATGAGCTTCACTATAAACACATTTGGGGCACACATAAACTATATTAGTGTTGTCGAGCAAAATATTTATTTTGAGCAAACATTTTCAGTGATGATAGATGAAAATGAGACGGATGTTTCAGATAATAATTGTTAAGAATATTTATGTAGTTCTGTCTCAGTTATAAATAACAATACATGACGATGTTCAATGTCATTTGACATACGCAATATATGTACATAGTGTAACGTTAAGGGATAAATGTAAATTATTTAATGTTTAGGAGAAGTACAACATTAAAGCACAAATAATCCTTAATTAATATTATAATTTACTTACTTAATTTGACTTCCCATATGGTACAAGACTTTGTGTGGTGCACAAATTGTTGTTCTGAGTCTGGGTGTTCTTTGTGTGCGTTGCATGTATGTTTTAACATTCCTCCGCGACACGCGGTGTTTATTCCTAATGCGGAAGTTGTTTTTTTTTATTATATTACCTACCTATATGTAAAAAAGAAATTCTCGGTCTGTCAGTCAGAATTTTACGGCAAAACTGCTAAACCTATTTTAACACAATTGGTTACACAGATAGCCACACGTGGGCGGAAAGCTAGTATTTTAGTTATCAGTAATAGATAAAGTGATTCAAAATAAAGGTTAACCTGTGTTAAACATG
This sequence comes from Phragmatobia fuliginosa, assembly GCA_932526445.1. Lineage (NCBI taxonomy): Eukaryota > Metazoa > Arthropoda > Insecta > Lepidoptera > Erebidae > Phragmatobia > Phragmatobia fuliginosa. Next base: position 1,421,703 of record OW052065.1, read on the forward strand.
CATAGTACAGTAGAGAGTAGAGAAATTCGAGAATTTCAAAGACTTCTTAGAAAGTTACTACTTTTCCATCGTTCGTTGTTGTTGTATTTGAATTTTAAGTATGCTAGGTGATAAACTAGGTAAACTAAATATGACTTTATATTTTTTGTTGCCTTTCCTATAGAAAGTTCTTGATGATGCTCTAAAGTCTAGGAAATATAACATTATATTCGATTCACATTCACTGCGAAACAGATTACACTTTTATAACCAATACTTTATTACCGTAGTAGCTCTAAGTGGGAACGGAACCCTTATAGATTCGTCAAGTCTGTCTGTCTGTCTGTCTGTCTGTCCGTCAGTATGTCACAGCCAATTATTTCCGAAACTATAAGAGCTACACTATTGAAATTTGGTCAGTCGATGTATTCTGTTAACCGCATTAAGATTTTTACATAAAAATAGAAAAAAAACAATACATTTTGGGGGTCCCCATACTTGGAACTTAAACTCAAAAAAATTTTTTTCATCGAACCTATACGTGTGAGGGGTATCTATGGATAGGTGTTCAAAAATGATGTTGAGGTTTCTAATATTATTTTTTTCTAAACTGAATAGTTTGCGCGAGTGACACTTCCAAAGTGGAAAAATGTGTGTCCCCCCCCTTTAACTTTTAAAATAAAAGAGTGATAAAACTAAAAAAAATATATGTTGTACATTACCATGCAAACTACCAACGAAAATTGGTTTGAACGAGATCTAGTGAGTAGTTTTTTTTTAATACGTCATAAATCGTAACACGCAATAGGGAATATGCATAAAATTTTAAATTGGCTCAAACTTTTTTTTTAAGTGCTTTATTGTCGTTACATTAAACTTCAAAAGATTTTTTTTTATTTATTATTTTTTATTTTATTATTTAAACCCAGAAAATAATAAATAAAAAGTGAAAAATAAGGGACGGAAAAATGAAACCCTGCCGGATGCTCCTCAAACGGTCTCTAAGCTAGGAAAAATCCACGAAAACCCGGACGAATGGCCACCCTACGTATAATGATATCCGAGCCGGTCGGGACACGATCGCGACAACTGACGTCATCAAAAGCGCGCGCAAAATGGCCGTTTGAATGTCTCAAATATAATCAATGTTTTTAATTTCATTTTAAAAAATAATTTGACTCTTTTCAAGACTATTTATATTTTTTTCTATGTTTAATAGACCTAAATAATCGATTTATAACATAAAAAAAAAATCATGCATATTCCCTATTTACCTTTCATCCAATCAATACACTAGTATAAAAACATCGATGAAAGTTACAACGAACTACAAGAACTTTTATATGGTGTTACTTGCTGATACGGAACCCTTCATGGGCGAGTCCGACTCGCACTTGGCCGCTTTTTTAATAAATAAATGGTTCGGGCATCATACACCACGCCATCTAGTCCCAAACTAAGCAGAGCTTGTATTATGGGTACTAGACAATTGACATAAATACATAAACATACTTTTGTTTGTAAATACATAATTATATTATTCATAGAAAACGCTTAAACTCCGAAACAAATATTATTATAACGTCATTGCATTGACTTTTTGATTTGAAAACAAATGAGAAAAAAAGCAGATTTCTTTTTTGATTGAGCTTCTTAGTAGCATACAATTCTAACATAAGAATAGCTACAATATTATATTTAAAAAGTACAAGCATATATCACATCGCATCACAAGGGCCACGTAAAAAGCACCGGGAACTAACAAGCAAGTTTGACGAAGCAAAGAGGTGTGTCAGGACGTAGCAAGTGGACTATGGACTCTTTGACTATAACCCTGACATTTGAACCCGCCATGGACACAGATTTGTCCTTGTGGTGACGGATTAAGAATACAGAGTGTCACCACCCCTATTCATCCCATGCGGGTGTCGTAAAAGGCCACTAAGGGATAAACTACGCAAGGCGACATCAATGCAAAGAGAAGGAAAACTTGAAACCAACCCTATACCAACCCGTCTGGCCAGCGTGATATAGTAGGCCAATACCTCCTTTTCAAGGAGAGGCCTATTTCCAGCAGTGGTCTGTTAAAGGCTGTTGTTGATAGACACAGATTTAGAGGAGAGTTTTAGAAAGAAAATTCCTATCTACTGTACCATGCTGGCCAGACGAATTGCCCTTTGTATTGATGTTGGCTCTTTTAAATAAAAAGGCTTTATTATAACATAGTATGTATAGTTTCACTTTTAATTTATCCTCCTTATGCCTCTCCATAGTTCCTTAGTCTCCTGGCTGATTTGATCGCCGCTTATGACACCCATTTGATATACATAGATTTGAGTAGGGGCGGTGACGTTCCGTATTTTAATCCGTTATCACACGTACTTAAACATTTATGCTTCATAAATGTTTAAGTAAAAAATAATAATTATGCATTAATCATCATCAGCCTATCGCAGTCCACTGCTTTACATAGGCATCTCTATTTCATGCCACTTAGTTCTATCCTCGTCTACTCGCATCCAGCTCCTGCCAGCCGTCTTGCGCAAATCATCACTGGACGTCCCGCACTCCGTTTGCCGAAACGCGATCTCCACACAAGAACCCGTTGACATCAACGGTTGTCGATTTTGCGGCTAATATGGCAGGCCATTACCACTTCAGCTTAAGCAGTAATAATATCTTATTACTGCATAAGCTTTCGTCTAGGGAGACGAGATCGCGAGAGAGTGGATAATTTTGCTTCCACATGTATTTCAGATAGAGCATCTGCATTTCAAGAGTCATAAGTACGTTGCCGCCCAGGAGGGATTTTAGCTTCAATAACCTAACTCCCTAGACGTAAAATTATAAAAAAATGCGGTGTACATCCATGCATGCTTACTCTAAGGATGTGGTATCACTCACTCGAATGGAGCTGGCCTACGTGCTCCCATAATATCTTTCGAATTCGAATTCTTGAGATTTATAATTAAATTAATCAATGTCTCAATCATCGTCCGTAAGTGAAATTTAACGATTAACACCGGATTCAAATAATTCAAATTTCAATCTATCTTCCCGATGGATATTTTATGTTTCCTGATTTAAATTACTCTGCTTTTAGATAAAAAATTCAGAGCTTTTAGATAAAAATTATGTTTAGTAAAACAATATTAGATAAATCCACAGAATGAAGCGAAAAAGAAATTTCACCCACAACAAAAAAAAATGTATTTCCTAGAAGTCAAATATAGCAGAATAAGTAGATTTATATAGGCAACAGCTAGGTACGAAATTGTATGTTTGAAAAGACAAGGCCAATATGTACAAATCAAAACCATAAATATGTTACTATGGACTATGGACACATCGGCAAATATATCTGTCTCAGCAATCAGCAGCAAAAAAGTGTAATAATATCTGACTGCAGAAACTCAGCACAAATATCTGATTCTCATAGGCATCATATTAAAGTTACAGCTACCGTCACGAGCATAAATATGTGTCCATAGTAACATATTTATCCTAACCTAGTGAGAACTGATCTCTTCGTCAAAGACAAAATTGCCTATTCATCATTTATTCTGAAAAGATACTATACAAACTACCTTTAAGCAGAGCACAGGTTATTTAATCATAATCCTTATATTGGTGATCAACTCAAACATAACACGATATCTATGATACCGATCAAACGCTATATCTTAAAGCATTTTTAGCCTCGGTCTGGAGAGTTACAAGTAATAAAATATGTAGTTAAATACACACCCTCAAAGCAAACATGACTGCATGAACACTTCATTTGCACCCACTTGACTATTCAATCCACAAAATCAATACAAAATCGACACATCAAAGTTGCCGCATCCACCGGATGCGACTCTTGCGCATCGCGCCACATAAATCATGATGGCGGCGATAACAAGCGACCACTCATAAAAGCAACTACGGGAACGATTTTACGATTCATAATTGTACTTTATTAAACGGCATCCACTAGCATTTTAATGGAAGAATTTTGTGTAATAAAAGTTTTGTTGGCTGTCATAGACTAGGTGTCAGCAAACAACCAGATAGTTTTGGTGATTTTTTTGTTCAAATTAGCTGCCAACATTACTCTACCCAGCCTCGTAAATGCGACAAGGTGACCCATACTATGGTGGCCTAGTGAGATGCTTCTTCACACCCCGCTTGAAGGACTCAGGATCGTAAAGGGAGGGAAACACGTGGGCTGGTAGAGAGTTCCAAGTTCTAAGTGCTTGGAACAGAAGGGAAGAGTCAATCCGTTTAGTTCGAAAGCGTAAGTAAACTACGAGTGAGAGCGTATCACAATTTTACGCACAAATACATGCATTGGCGGACTTTTTACAACATTTACAATATTTTCTAAGTACTGTCTGAAAATTATATTACAGCAATTTCCCTACACCGCAATGTTTCCGTTCACAGATCGATAAAGACTTTGTTGTTCATTAGATTGTATGTACTATTTATGGCACTCCATTATCGATGTAGTATTTTACTGTACCTACATATACTGTCGAGTTCTGGTACCAAACCAAGATGGGATATAAATGATCAAAGTTACCTACAATTTATAACGTCGTATCTGTAAGAGCAAAGATCACTACCGCCTCAAACTGGCAGCTATCCGCCGTCTATTTACACCCGCTAATTAAATTATAAATCTTTCACGACGCCCTTTTCGAGATGTGACTAAGAACAGAGAATGTTAAGAGCTGGTAATACCCGAATTGAAAATATTTTTTTGATACATTTATTTATAATTTTACAGATTACATGTCTAGTAGTTGGAAGGAAATCAACAAATGAGGTTGATATTTTCTAATTATCCAATGTATTTATGAGTATATTATTTATAAAGGTGACCTGTAACCCTGTATATAGAGCTGCTAATACAATATACATATGTACGTTTATACTAGTTCAACTAGTATTTTAACTACTAGTAAGTTAACTAACTTTCAACCGCGGCTCCGCCCGCATGCATTTCGGTTGTCGCGGTAAAAAGTAGCCTCTGTTCAATGTATCAATTTTCATTTAATTTGGTTCAGTAGTTTTGACGTGAAAGCAAGACAAAGTGAAGTGAAGACAGACAGACAGAGTAAATTTCACATTTATAATATTAGTAAGGATTGTTACCACGTTATAATTAATCGAACAGAATATTTTACACTTTACAATTACTAAGACAAAAAAACGAGCAAATTAATTTTCATATTTACAAAAACAAAATTTAGATTTTCTAATCAACTTAAAAAAAAATTGGCTAGATTAAATTTCTTTCAGCAAAGACGTCGAAGAAATAGGAAGAGAATTATTTTTAAGAGGAATTCTCAATATCCATACTTATATTGGCTACATTTAGAAGAATACATAGAGAAACTGGGAAAATATTCAAGAGTCACACAAAAGACACAGAAATACCAATATTATATAAATAAATAAATATTTCGGACATCTGACACATAACATCATTTAGCTCTAGACCAAGTAGTGCTTGTACTATGGGTACTAGACAACAGATATAAGTACGTATATACTTCTTTTTGTAAATACATACATATTACACATGTCATAAGAAACACCCAAACTCCGAAACAAATATTTGTATATCATACAAACATTTATTTGTAGACCCGGAAATCGAACTCGGGACCTCTTGATCAGCAGACGCATACGCTAAGCAAGAAAGCGGTTGTTATGGTAAGCAAATGATAATTTAAAACGAAACCTAGTCTCCTTCAAACGTGTGTTAATAAAGCATTTCTTCCGTTGTTTTTTTTACGTCATGAAACTAGTAATTAATATGAATGATTTCATTAATTATAAACTTTTCACTTTATAAGTAAAATAAAACAATTAAATTTAACAAACCGCTACCAGAAATTGTTGCTATATTTATACTTGTTCAAACAGTGTTGAGAAATCAACTGTTTTAAACATTAACCAGCTTTATAAGCGTGAAAGGGTACCTCTAAAAGTAATTAACATTATTTATATACGAAAATAACAATTATTATGGCACCATTTTTTAATTAAATTGGATATTTATTCTTCATAATGTGAGATTGTTTAAATTTTTAGACAATAGAGGGTTATGTAGTAGTTTTTAGATCTTCTGTAACAAATCAGCAGTTGATTTATTTGTCAATTGTTTGGTTCCACTAGATGGTTTTACAACAGTAATAAAGATTTTGGGTACAGTTACCAAGCGGTATGCTGCTGATAATTTCGTATCGTGGAAATTGCGAGATATAATGTCTAAATTATATACTTTTATTTACATAACATTGTAATGTTTCCATTGGATACGACCGATTGAAACTGGCCTAGCCAAGTTGCAATCGTTTTTCGTTTTCTATTCTTTTCTCCATTTTGTTTCTATATTGTCTTGTTACATTGGCTAATATTTTTTTAATCCATGACAAGAGAATAGAGACATAGAATAGAAATCGAAAATCGTTTGAAAGATGTTTTGTCAACAATCTAAGGATACTAATTTTAAAAATTAAGCCAAATTTTTAAATGCATTTTGTAAATTGAATGTATATTTATACAATAGACCGCCTTGTTGGTCTAGTGGTTAGCGTATGCGGCTTCTAATCAAGAGGTCTCGGGTTCGATTCCCGGGTCGGACTAAATATTTGTGTGATCCACAAATATTGGTTTCGAAGTCTGGGTGTTTTCTATGTATAATATGTATGTATTTACAAAAAAAAAAAAAGTATGTTTATGTATTTATATCACTTGTCTAGTACCCATAATACAAGCTCTGCTTAGTTTGGGACTAGATGATGTTGTGTGTGAGATGTCCGAAATATTTATATTTATTTATTTATTTATTTATATATTTTTTTTAAAATGTATGTATATCAAGTTATTGCTTGTTAAACAAAATTTTGCATTTTAAATTTCAAACTTGCATATAGCAGAAGGTTTTTAACGGGCTGTTGCTTAAATGAAACACATACATACAGTGTCATAATTACAGGAAGTTGTATATAATGGGGTGTAAATCACGGTCGGTCGGTATCTTGCAATCTGACAGGTGTACGCGCAGCAAGCCTGTACAGTTAGGTAATATCAGAATTGAAAAGTTCATTTACATTTGCGTAAGTGGGTAGACTTTTGAGATACTTTTTAAGATAGGTAATAAAATGTATACACAAAGTTTTGCACACAACATGTATTAAATATTTCGGACCTCTTACATAGCGTCATCTAGTCCCAAACTAAGCAGAGCTTTTATTATGGGTACTAGACAACTGATATTAATACATAAACATATTTTTTTTTGTAAATACATTCACATTATACATAGAAAACACACAACTCCGAAACAAATACTTGTGGGTCACACAAACAGTTGGTACGACCCGGGAATAGATCCTCAGACTTGTTGATCAGCAACCGCATATGCTAACCTAACCTGGCTAGACCGACAAGGTAGTCTGTTACGGAGGAATTGGGAATTATGTAGTATGGACCACGATATGCCGATGACTTGAGGAAACTGGCTAGCAGTATTTATTCATTGCAGACTGCCTAACAATTGAGTTCTTTCAACAGTAGATGATAGGTTAATTAATAATCTATACAATGAAATAAAATTGAAGTAACTGTTTGTATCCTACGTGGGATTTGAGCCCACGACACTTGGCGCAGTAGGAAGCGGCGTGGTGACCGCTTAAGCCACTAGGCCAACCGTGCAGTCAATTGCAGCTAATTCCAAGATAGCATTGGAACTGTCACTAGAAGATGGCTGATAACATAGGAAACTTAGGCTTAAAAAAGAATTTAAAAGCAGTAAATTGCAGTTCACTAGAGTTTTTCTTATCACCTGATATGAAAGCATGCCTCAGAGATAGTGGAACTGAGCCTATAATCCATTACCGTTAAAGAAAACGACTCACAAACTGGCTCGCATACAAATTGCAAGCGCTAGCAATTAGCTGTGGAGGTAATGTTAACGGCTTGAACACAGTTCAGAAATAACAGTAGGAAATAGCTGAAAATAGATTACTAGCTTTTGCTCGCGGCTCTGCGCGCTTATTACCGCTTATTGAGGTACACAGCAGCTTATATCCTTCTTCAAGAATCAAATTATTTCCCTCCTAAATTTCATTGAAATCGGTACAATTTTAGCCGTAACAGACAGATAGACAAGCACATATACTTTGGATTTTATAATATTAGTATCGATGAAAGTTAAAGTAATTTTTTTGTACAGGGTGGATGGAGGTAGACGAACAGACTGCCTCTATCCACCCTGTACAATAAAAATGACAGATACTCAGGGGTCACAAGCGAGGTCAGTTTAAAATCCCGTGACATCACTCAACAGGTATCATCATCATCATCATCAGCCTATTGCAGTCCACTACTGGACATAGGCCTCTCCAATTGCACGCCACTTGGTTCGATCCTCGGCTTCCCGCATGATGAATGATATATGATAATATAATAATAAACAAAATATATTTCAAAAGTTTTTGTGCACGGCACACATGGATGACAGACATTTTATGATGAGACACTTTTAATTGGACAACCTAAGCTAATTCAAGCAAGTGTGAACCTGTCTGGATCTTAGAATAGAGATTATCCCGAACAAACAGACAGATGACGAAAAGTTTTGAATATTTGGATTCTTGTGAAAGGTGATGACTTTCATATTAAAATATAAATATAACATTCAATCTTATTTCTTTGTATATATAGATGTGATTGTAATATAGTATCATTATTTCAATAATCATTATCACCCTATCGCTGTCCACTGCTGGCTTCTCATACTGTAACAAATACATCGAAAAATTCCAAATACCACTCATGTTATTATTTATCATTATCAGTTCACAGCTGGGCATAGGCCTATCCTTAGAAAGGAGGATAACATAAACATAAATCTTTGACAAGGCTAATTTTAAATTAAATTTAACAAGAGAAGTTAGTTATGAATATTCATGTTTTTAACTACGCTTAACAATAAATTACTCAAACAAATATTTAATTCAATAAATAATTCATAATCACGACCCCTCAGAATGAATGAACACGTGTTTAAATATTTTGCATTACATTAACATTAAAACTGAATATTGGTCTACTGTTAATAGTTACCTGTGGCGATATCGTGATCAAGGCTCGTTCATCGCAGCATTAGCATATCGGAATTATTCCATTACAGCGTTAATAATTTAAAAATAATACGCCGCTGGCGCACGCGACCTAAAGTTATGAGCCCCTGGAGATGCGGTTGCGAAACAAAACCACCAATCAAAAGCGATCTCTAAATGAACGTATGCAAAGTTTATTTTGATTTACGGTTGGGTGTGTAAATTTCAGAGCTGCTAAACATTTTATTATGCTGATAAGCAGACAATGCGATTGTTGTTTTGTTTTTAATTTATTGTTATGTATTACTTTTTATGTAGCCTGTAAATCATGGTCGTGTTACTTTTAATCGAAATGCTAAAATTAGAAAGCCTTTTATCTTTGAAATAATTTTCTTTAAATGAGTATATTAGTATAATTTATATTTGAAACGGTTTTATTTTTATAATTTAACTAAATTTGTAACCTATACTGTTGCCTTGTTGTAACCTTTAAGAGTTCATTGCTGTAAAAAGAAGACTATTTACCTTCATTAATTTCATTTTTTTTTAAATGACATTCATGGCGCATACCTATACACTTTTGTTAATTGATTGTCTATGACAATAATCTAATTTTTCATCACGAAATATAAGTCTATATTCGAAATTAATCTTCAAAATCATTAACAAGCAGTGTTAATGACAGGATGACGTTAAGGTATTCCGATTTCAAATAAGCCTCCCCTTTGAAATCAGAACATCCAAATGTAGTTGATGCCTTAACGGGGGAGGATGGGGACAAACGGTCTAATAAATCAACCGCGAACGCCGCATGCAGGTGTTACACCACTGCACACCGCTTTGAAATATTACGGTTAAGATTAATATATGGCAGACGTGTCGGCGAATTATTATATAAATTGCCTTTCCCTTTTTTTTCTTTTCTTTTTAATATATAAAAAATAAAAACAGGAAAGGCTATTTATTGAGTCACTTTGGTAGTCTAAATAGCCTACCAAAGTGACTCTACCCTGCCTGATGGAATGCACGAGCAGAATCCAAGAGTGAGGACCATCATACTTGCTGCAAATGCAGACAATAACGTATGACGGCCTGTGGGCCGCATCAGAAAGCATCTCACTAAGCCGCCATAGCGTGCTATGGCAGCTTAGTGAATTGCTCTTTCACGCCCCGTTCAAAGGACCCGGGATCATAGTGGGAAGGAGACACGTGAGCTGGTAGTAAATTCTAGCTTTTGCTGGAACTGCTCGACATAGGAAGGACGACAAGAGCTCTTCAGAACACTTCATGGTAAAGATGGTAGAGGACCGCCATGGAAGCCATGTCTCTGCGCAGCTGCAGAGGCTCCAAGAACTCGGTGGTTTCGGGATTGTTAATAATGAATTTTATAGTATTTTTTGGTGATTTGTTGCATATAAATAGAAATACGAGTTTTGATTAAAATTTCTATTGACTTTTGATTTTCGTTCAGAAGTCTCGTTGGCGAGTGCATGACCGGAGGCCAACTGATGCAGACACATCTCAACAGACTGCCATAGTGTGGGTCACCATGCTCAATTGTTTGGTAGAAGAGTATGGTGATCACTACTCTTGGTTTCTTGCAGAGTAAAGTCACTTTCAAAGGCCCTGAAATATAAAAAAAAAATGTATTAACTTTTAGAATCACTAGTATCTAGTGTGTTGCTATTTGTGTTTCTTTACCCCTGTGTGTTTTCTGTTAATGGTCGTTCAGTAAACAAAGTTACTTAGTAAATAGTAGCGAAAAAAATTCGAAAAAATGTAAAAATTACGGAAAATGGTTATTATGGTATGAATTTTAATTAATATTTTTCTGATGTTGTTTTTCTTTATATTGATTATATTAGAACTTCACCTTTTTATGAAAACAAATAAATACAAATTAAAGTGTTTGTAACTTAGAATTAACAACTTTTCACTAAATACGGAATTTACATCAAAAATCTATTTGTAAAATTATATCTGTCCCTGTTACTTTCGGCTAATCTCTAGAACTATTGGACCCATTTTGATGGGACTTTCACTAGCAGATAGACTTGACTTTGTTTTGACTAGCTTCGCATCGCCGCATTACTAGTAGTTACACCAAAAACCGCGAGTAACAAGGTAATTAAAGATTTTTAAAATAAATTTTCGAATGACATCAAAACATTAACCAAAATCTCCTACTAGTTTTTTTCAACAAATTCGGACTGTCCTTTTATCTTTAGCACGGCACAGTTAATCTGCATACCCAACTTTATCAGCGTCAGAAATATGGCTACCGTCAATTGTGGGCTAATAATTGGCCGCTTGTTTCGTTCGACTTTAATTTATAACTCAATCATGTACCTAGTAGCCGTTTTTTCCATCCATCTTGATTTAATTGGACAGGATAATTATTAACGGCATCGGGTATTTAATATTGTATCGTTTGATGTATTAACTCTGAAATGTTGTGAGGATGTTTTAATTATTGTTTTATGAGCCAATAAATTCGTCAAAAATTTAGGCCATGTTTTTATTGGAACGCGTGTAGAAGATGGATTTGTTTTTGGTATTATTTAAATTATTCATTTTTTATAATATATTACTAGAGGACTAGAAAAAAACTAAAACAAGTCGCGATTTAATCAAATCATAGCTATAAATTACAACTTTAACACAGAAGGAAATAAAAACACGTATTTTGTCAATGATGTTCGAAAATAATTTTCAACCTTTTTGTAAAAATACAGAACATATACTTGTAACTAAGTGCCGTTAAAAATATTAAACCACTAATTTAAATTTATATCTATGAAATATTTTATTTTTAAACTTAAATAATTATATTGCATACATACAATACTTTAATGCAATTGATTGACATGAATAGCTGTTTATTAGCTGTCAAGCTAAATTACTTATTAAATCCTAAGTCAATTCGTAGTTAACTACATTCGATTATCGCTTATAAAACTGCGAAAATAAAGTCTTACGTATTTTAATATATAAATATACTACACGTACTTATGAAATAAAATATTGTTGTTCTGTCATTCGCCGGAAAACGCAGTCATTCAAAAATTTCACTAATAAATATATTATCAAGAAACTCAATAACTTCTCACCGAGTGTGATTCCCAGTAGTTTCATTGCTCTTTGATAATCCCAGTTCTGTTCGTAAAAGCGAGCAGATTAACAAACACATAAATAATTTGTTTAAAAGAAAACATTTCCTCACCACGACAGTTTTATTACTAACATAATATATTTTTCTTTTTCATATATATTTTTATGTAATAATTTAGCGATCACGTTCAAACGCTCGCTTTGCAATAAATTTAGACAAATTTAGAGAGAATTATTTATTTTATGGGTGGACAGACTAACTCTATTTTTATTCGCTAGTCTGTGCCTCGGTTACAGCAATAAAATCATGATATTCAGGGCTGTCACGGTGCCAAATTTATAATATACCATTATGTTTTGACAAAACACGTTATAAATTTATGTAGAAGGAAGGAAGCTTTGATAGTTTCCTGTTGTTTGTTTCTGTGTCACCATTTTGTTCTTACATTATGAGAGAACATGTCACTGGGTCTGTTCTTGGTATTTAAGTATTTAAAATTGCATGCGATTATTCGCTTAAATTAACCTGCATTTGTTTTCATTTCAGACTTTCTTTTGATGGTTAAGCGTTTAAATCAAATTTAATAAAAAAAATAAAAAAATGTTAAGTAAAGAGTAACCGGTAAATTTTCAAATAAGAAACTTCAAACACTCCCACTGCGCCCAAAAGGCAGTCAAAATACTTTTTCATAACAGACAAAATGATATATAGAATAAGAACACTAACTAAACTTGAGACGCAGAAGAAGCTTGGCTGGCACAAGCAAATTTTTTTTTTTTTTTTTTTTTTTTATATTTAAGCTTGCCAAAGTGACTCTACTCTGCCTGATGGAAAGCATGAGTAGAATCCAGGAGTAGGGGTCACCATGCTTATTGTGAGGGTAGGCAATGTAGCATGGTGACCCTTACCATGGCAGCCTGGTTAGATTATTCTGCATCATTCTCCCGGCCTTCGAAGGGCGGGAGAATGATGCAGAATGATTGGGCCTCCGGTCTCACACTCACCAACGAAATACGACAGCAAGAATGCTGTCATTATCAGGATGGTCTTCTGTGTGAGGGTAGTACTGGCCGGGTCGAGCCGGCCCATTCGTGCTGAAATCAGCGTGGCTCTACTACCTACCAAATTAAACTATTAATGTCCAAGAGGAAATAAAAAGCTATAAAAAAGCAGTGTTATATTTTTGTTGTCTAGCCAGCACAATAATCCAAAAGGAAGTCTACAGCTTTAACAGTACTTACAGTTTTAGCAGTGAATTATCAAAAGCTGTTATTAGTGATGTATTTATGGGTGTTCACCAACCACCACTTGACACCGTAATGACGTACGGAGCGAAGACGTGGACATTCACCATTGAATTGGTCCATAAATCAGTGGCTCAGCTTACGATGAACCAAACAATGCAACCCAAAAAGTTCAGAACGAATTTATTCGACACAAAACTAGAGTAACATCACAGAATACATAATAGTACCAGCACAGAAGACTCACTCCGAAAAGTAAATTAAAGTTATAGATACCCTCGGTGTCAAAAGATTAAGTTCAATTCAGATCGCACAGCGCCGAATCACTACGATTATATTTACCTACAATTGCGTCTCTTTCTATCGTATAACTCTGAACTGTTCTGACGATGTCTGTTCGACCGGCGTGTCTGACCCGGCAGGCAGCCGGCCGACTATACCTAAACTGCGGAGTGACACCCCCCTGGTAACATACATAGCAAGGAGAATCAGTACGCTGAAGTAAAAATGGGCCGGTCACATCTCCAGATGAAATGAAGGTCGCTGGAGCCGAAATTTAGTACATTATATCAATGGAGACCACTATTAGACAAACGCAGTGTACTGGTGAAAGTAACTGGCAGTGGGTGGCTGCCAAAACCGGGACAGTTGGCACTCCTTAACGAAGACCTTCGTTCAGTAGTGGTCGGTGATTGGTTGATGAACCCATCATATGTTTAACAGGGAACCAAACACAGCCGTTTGGACTAAACATAATTTGTATAACACTGAATAAATCGAATATGGTTACCACACCGTTGTTTTATATTTCATAAGCTAAGGTGTCAATTATAAATGCGATTCGAAACATCCTGTTTGGTATTTAAATTGTTTTATTAGTGTAATTAGTTCTGTTATTAGTATATTTAATGACTGACGGCTTGTTCAGTATATTAACATGTAAAATAAATCTATTATTAGTTCTTATGTAACTTTCGAAATGTCGTCCGGTTTTGGTTTTAAAATCTAATTAACTATTTGATCTCAATCTCCCTTTTAGCAATATATTACAATAATTTACATAATATTGTAACACTGAGCGTGTGGCATTTGAAATATAAAATATATATTTACGACTACAAAAGTCGGGTTGAACATTTCGGGTTATGATTTTTAAATATTAACTATCTGAGTCCCGTGGTGTTACCTTCTGTTATTGTTGTAAATCGCGAGTAACGCCGGGGAGGGTTGAAAGTGACTCCTTAGGTCATCAGCTTTCTGCTAGTGAAAGTTCCGTCAAAATCGGTCCAGCCGTTCCAGACATTACCCGTATCAAACAGATTTTCGCTGTTGGTACTGGTTCGCTGGTTGGTAAAAAACTGGTTATTTGATATCACAAACAGTCACTATAATTTTATTTATTTGTATACATTGGTGGCTTATGTTAAATCGTTGTTGATAATTTCTATATACTGATAGAATAAGAATACAGTGTTCCTACTCCTGATTATCTCAAAGGTTTCGTAACGTAAAACTAGGAACAAACTGTCTGACCAGCAGATTAATAAGTCAAACCTTTCTAAAGGGAGCCCTATGTTCAACAACTATTAAAAGTTGAGCTGATGTTGATTAAAAATTATCCAAAACCATTTATAAATACACTATTTCTTAAAACACCGAAATTAATATTATTAATTTGAGTTAACACTTATTAAACGTTACTTTGAAAGGTAGTAATGAACACATACGACCTTTTAAAACTAAATTTTTATTATGTTTCCCAATGTTGTGTCACTTACGTAAACCCACGAATTACAAGGCGATAAATTTTAATTTTATTTTATCACTACAATCATACAATTAATAAATGGTTAAGATAATTATGTATAAATTACTCATGTCAGTCATATTACGAAACTATTTCATATGATGTTGTGTATTTTCTGTTGAGTCAAAGTCGGAGGTCAAAGTAACGAGCATTTCTAGAGTCCTAACTACTAATTATTAAACTTAGTTTCAAAATGCCAACTATTTACAGGATCATACTGTTTTAATTTTACTTCTAACTAAGTTCTCATCATCATCATCATCCTGTCGCAGTCCGCTGCTGGACATAGGCCTCACCAATTGCACGCCACTTGGTTCGATCCTCGGCTTCTCGCATCCTGCTCCTGCCAGCCGTCTTGCGCAAATCATCACTCCATCTGGCCTGTGGGCATCCTACACTACGTTTGCCGAGACGCGTTCTCCACTCAAGAACCCGTTTCCCCCAACGGTTATCAGTTCTACTGCATATATGGCCAGTCCACTGCCACTTCAGTCGACCTTTCCTTCGTCTTTAACTTCTTTTCCAATCTGTGTCTTTGGTATACTCTACCCCTATTCTGAACTTAGTTTCTTTCTTCTACCTGCCAGGAAATGATGTCATTCTCCAAAGAGTTGGCATCAGGCAGTGGACCTTCTACAGTAGTATAAGAAATTATAGTAATATTTTAGCCTAATAATAGCCGATGTTTTGAGTGAATTGCCGTGGGTGTTGACAAAATGAAATATCTTTGAAGATTTCTCTACACATTTCCAATCTTTCCACACTTGTCATTCTTAAATTGGTATATTTACGTAATTACACGTATTTAATTAGTTCATACTGATTGAATTTCCAACAACTATCGGTTAACTCATTTATTTGATGTTCTGCACGCATCCAAATGAAGTGGGTTGCGTCTGATTGATTGATGTAAGTAACAACAAATTGAAAAGTTTGCGTCAATCACAATTTATTCGTAGAAAAACGGTGAAAGCTATAATTCTTTTTATTCAATATATTGTATTTAGATAATCAAAAATAATAGCGAACTAGCGAGGTTATCTTAGTTATCTTAGGTTATCTTCGTAAATAAATAAATCTTAGGAAAGATGATATATTGTTGGATGTATTTTTATAAAAGATTTACAATAATAGTACCCAGACGCAAACAAACACACACACACACACACAAACACACACACACACACACACACACACAAACAAACACACACACACACAAACAAACACACACACACACACACACACACACACACACACACACACACACACAAACACACACACACACACACACACACAAACACACACACACAATAATTTATAATTTGTTTAATTTATTAATAATTTATGTCAATAAAGAATATTATTATTATTATTGAATAGTAGAAGAACAATATGATTTCTAGTGTGATGCTTCTGCATCACTGAGCCAGTCTCTAATATAACAATGAAATACGACAGCACGAATACTGTCATATTAGATTTGTCTTCTTTTCTATTCTATGAGACCCATCCATGCTGATATTAGCGTGACTCTTCTAAATTCATAATGATATGTTAATTACACTCGAAAATAGAACAAATGATCGTATTTAATCATCATCATCAACAGCCTTTGTCAGTCCACTGCTGGACATAGGCCTCTCCTTAGAAAGGAGGTTTTGGCCTACTATACCACGCTGGCCAGACGAGTTGGTATGGGGTTGGTTTCAAGTTTTACTTCTCTTTGCGTTGATGTTGTCTTGAGTAGTTTATTCATTAGTCGCCTTTTACGACACCCGCGGGATGAATAGGGGTGGTGACACTCTGTATTCTTAATCCGTCACCACACGATCGTATTTAACAATGGATTATAAAATACGTGTTTGATAAGAGACAAATAAAATCTAGTACTTTATTTATTATATCATACTTCAACCGAAGGCAGTTTCATCAATTTCTCTTAACTAAAATTGTAGGTTACACCAAGACGCACGCAAGCAAGATTTAATTAACAACTCCCTCATATTTCTTCATAGGTAATTAATTACTATTACACGCCTTCGAACTCATAAAAACATTCACAATAGCCTCTGAAAGGTTTAACTAGTACCTATCAGCAACATACTTAGCTTTTATGGTGTTACACATAAGGTACATATTCGATTGATTGGATTATCTAGTGTTGTATGCCGAAAAAGTGGTATACGATGGCTATTCATCATTCTTATAACAACCGAACATAAATAATATATTTAGAAGGTTTATTCCTCTTTGGTATATTGCATTGAAACCCTGTAAGTTATGTTTTATCTGTAATGTAATGTATAATATTATAAAGAGGAAAGATTTGATTGTATGTTTGAAATGAATAGGCTCCAAGACTACTTGACTGATTTGAAAAATAATTTCAATATTAGAATGTCCCTGACCGATATAGGCTATTGAATGTTTTCAAAAAAGTTAGGGATCCGTATGAAAACTTCGATAATGGTACCCAAGGTTTTAAAAAATACCCAATAAAACCACCATTTTGTTGCGAAAACTTATAATTAAAAGATTCTGCGTCGCTATTTTAGCAGCGTTATTTTAATTAATAGAATTAATACTGAACGTTAATGCTTTAACAAAAAAATATGATCAAATGCTAAATAAGTCAGGTTATTAAAGAAAAACAATTGAGTAATTAAAATCTAAAAGCATTATTTTGTTTTAAAAATAAAATAAAATGATCTATCAACAATAATAATACAATAATAAAACGATAAAATTTTAATGTAAATTCAGTAAAACGTATTTATAATAAAAGCTGTTATAACCTACAAGGTGACCATAACAATAAATAACAAATAGTAATCAAAAAACATCTCAGAAACTTTTAACCTGGCTAAGAATAAATAAGAGAAACAAAGAAGTGAGAAACAAAGTAAGGCCAGATAGCTATTATCGTGTTTTTGATTATAACAAGTCATAACATGGTTATAGTCATTATTTAATGTTTTTCATCAATGTCCTGCTACCAACCATTTAGTCTTAGTGGTAGTCAATGAATTCCGTCAATGAAATCAAAAACAATCACCGAAGGTAAGTAACGATGGCGAGGTCAATACTTAGATGAGTGAACGTTTGTGGCATGGTATGTCAGTCGTCAGTAGGTCCCGGTTATTATCATAACTGTCGTGAAGCTTAGTTAGAGCCCTAATAACATCCAACGGCAAGATTACATAACTACAACATGTCTTGCCAGACCCCAATCTGCACTCGGCCAGCGTATGGACGCATGCCCTTAAAGCTCTCCTGAGAAGCTGTCAAGTCTGGAGTATGGAAGTTTGTCGGTGTATCACGCTCAGTTGTCTATGCCGATGCCGAACCGGTTGAAATACACAGACTGTTGACATGAGACAGACAAGAAGATTATATAGATCAAAGTAGTTTTGTCTCTTTCAAATAAGTAGTATAATATTATATTGAATGATGTATAAACACGGGTACTCTAAGGAACACTCTATTGCCTACTAATTCAGAACGCCGATAACAAGGTTATATTACACCAATTAAGCGCCATTTTACATTTGATTTTATTGTAGCATAATTAGATGCGGTTTACGACCGAAGGTTTAAAACCACTGGTTTTATAAGCAAACGATACGATATAATAAACGTTATGGATTATAAATTAACTTGTATTAATTTTTATTATCGGTTTGGCGTACCGTAGGCAAGCTTCAAAGAAAGTTAGTTAATTTAAAATAATAATGATTTATATCTTAATATTTCTTAGCTCTGACGCATACGTCAAAACAGACGTTAATAGTAATTGGTGCAATTTTAAGAACTGCTTTTTTGACCTCCTTTTTAGAGTTTTATGACTACTTTCTTTTAAATCATTAAATTGGCAAATAAATATATCAACCGCCTGGTAATAAAAAATAAATAAGAAACTGTAACTCTCTATCTATCACCTCTTCGTTATTTTAATTTTTTTCTTAAAAAATCATAATTTTGCTGTAATCTTTAAGTTTTTGAAAAAGACATGTTTTTTTTTTACGTGTGGTAATCCCCACGGACCGTCATTCCGCCGGGGTTTTCTATGCGGCGGGGCGGTGTGTCGGGACTCGAAACGACTAAAAACCACACGGTGTGCCCTCTTTGCGCTTCTGTTTTAGGAGGAGTCCAGGGTGATATCTCCTTCTAGACCCACATGACTTAGACGAATCCCCAACAAATTAACTTCCAAGAAAGTAGAAACGATTTCCTGGTTTAATATAGTTGTACGTGTAATTTTGAACATACCTTTCAGTATTTGTATGCATGTAGGAATTTGACTTATAGAGGAATCTATCCAATAATGCGAATAATATTAAATTATACTTTGACAGGTATTTGTCGTGATTTTTTCGAGAAATTTAACTTCTCTGCCGTACTTATTCGCTGACGAAGCTTTGACTTCTTTAACACATATATTGTCTATAATAACTTGCTTTATAGTGATTGCTTAAACTTGAACTGAAACTATTATGAACACTTATTAACAAGCTTTCATTAAGTGTTTCTTCAGTTCCAAATTTTCTTTTTTTTTTAATTGAAATGATTTATAAATAAAGTCGGTTAAAACTAGATAAATATTTTGGACATCAGACACACAACGTCAACTAGTTCCAAACTAAGCAAAGCTATGGGTGCTAGACCACTCATATAAATACATGTATACTTTTTTTGTAAATACACAATTGTAATAAATATTTGCAGATCACACAAACATTTGGTCCGACCCGGGAATCGAACCCGAGACCTCTTGACCAGCAGCCGCACACACGAACCACTAGACCAACAAGGCAGTCAAAAGTTATTCATTAAATTGTTGATTTTTTATTGGTCAAAAACTAAATGGCGGTACTAATTCTGTGTGTGTGTGTGTAATGTGTCTATTAAGAAAAGGCAGGAATAGTAGTTTATGTACACTTTTTCTCTATAAATAAACTACTATTCCTGCCTTTTCTTACTACAGATTTCTATATTGTTTGTAAAATAATTAAAATTCAAGTTGTGCATTCTTATAATGTAACTGGAACAAATTGTTTCTTTGCTTGAAGAGGGGCGTTGATGACCGCGACACAGTTTTTTAATACTGCTGTCAGCATCGTTTCATATAAATTGTATTTTTTGTATTTTCTTGTTCTAAATAAACTAAAAAGCATTCGTGCATCATTGGTGAGTGCGAGACCGGAGACCCACTGACGAAGAAGCAACTCAATAGGTTGCCATAATGTGGGTTGCCGATTATTCGTAAAAAAAAAACAAATGCAACAAAACCGCAATTTAAATAAAATCACCGTTTTAAATATCGATAAGGAAACAGCAAGCATAACACAAGCAGTTATATTTTAAACTATTTGTTTGTTTCAATTATCCAGCGAAACCTTGAAATAATTAAGGCATGCAACGGTTAATCACTGCTGTTCATTTTTGTTCGTTAATTTGTTTTGCATTTAATTATTTCTGAACGAATTATAATTAATACGGACACTCAAAATTGCAATTGGCCTTAAGGATTTTACGTTGTATCAAAATACATTTATTTTTATAATTGTCAACAAACACACATGGTGCACATATAGAACCTCTTAGGCCGTGTTCAGACCAAACGTATGGTCAGCCGCCGAATGTGAGCAGGCTCACTGTGAGCCCCAGTGTGAACGTGAAAATAAACGGTATTT
Organism: Phragmatobia fuliginosa; assembly: GCA_932526445.1. Lineage (NCBI taxonomy): Eukaryota > Metazoa > Arthropoda > Insecta > Lepidoptera > Erebidae > Phragmatobia > Phragmatobia fuliginosa. The sequence continues at coordinate 1,442,660 of OW052065.1, forward strand.
TTCTTTCACAGTATGCTTACAATACGCTATAGCTTACAATACGCTAATGGTGTGAACAAAAGAGCGCCTTCACACTAGCGTTTGTCCAGCGTAGGCGTTCGATAAACGTATGCGCAGCGCAGACACCGCGACGACGAGGCGCAGGCGTCGCGTTGTCGCGGCGTTGCGGAAGGATAAATGAATACGCTGCGTTAGCGCCGCAGGTGCGCGACGCATGCGCCGCGTTACTGCGGAGCCATGTACATTCCTGTTCACATTAGACATCGCCCAAATGAGGCGATACACAAAGCCTCAAATGTGTATCCTGATATTGTATATCACTGTGTATTTTTTGCAACAGCTTCGCCATTCGAAAGTAAGAATAAAAATATTTTGAATCATTTTTTATGTGTTTACAATAAAGTACAAAATAATCTCTTTCACTTAACCGTGCACTCCTTAATGGGCTCTCCCACATCCTTTTATTTTTTTTTGCACGTTTTCGTATTATTTTTTTTTAACAGCAAAGTCAACAATAGAGTTTCCTCGTCAGAATCCATTTTGTTAATGATATTCCCGAAACGACAACGCAATTGTGTGATGTCTGCGCCGCGTTAGCGCAGCGTTCAATTGACTACAGAAGAAATGCCGCGACAACGCGACGCCTGCGCCTCGTCGTCGCGGCGTCTGCGCTGCGCATACGTTTATCGAACGCCTACGCTGGACAAACGCTAGTGTGAAGGCGCTCAAACAGTCGGCTTGTATACGTTCACACCGTATGCGTATGCTGAGCGGCCGACTATTTTGACTGAATTGAATAAAATCCGCCGGCAGAGCTGCATCCAATACGCTAACGTAGCTACGTAGCCAATCAGCGTCCGCGGCGCGTAGTGAGGCGCTATATTAATCGGCGCCGCCGAATGTCAGCGTCTACGCATAGCATTATAACGTATTGTCGGTTAGATGTGAACGAAAAAGTGAATATGTATGGAAATATTATAAACTGCGTAACGCTCGCTCACATTCGGCGGCTGACTAAACGTTTGGTCTGAACACAGCCTTAGTTTAAGATAAATATTGCAGTTGTGAAAGTGGAAAATTGAGGAACACAAGTAATATTTACTTATAACTAGCTTTTGGCAATGTTGTCGCCGTCTAAACTATCTGTGTACAAAATTTTATTTCAATTGGCTCAGTAGTTTTGCTGTGACGGACAAACAGACAGAATTACTATCGCATTTATAATATAAGTAAGAATTAACAAGCATTTTAAAAGAGAAGTATTATTTATTTCGCCTATGTTACGCCAACAGGAAATCATAAAAATAGTCATTGCAACATTAATTATATTAACAAACATATAATTATACATATTTATGATATTAGTAGAACGTAAAGAATTCAGAGAGCTATAACAATATTTTTTCTAATATTAACATAAGTAGGTGTCAAAACATGATGATAATAATCATTAGTGAAACTCATAGAGAATATACAATAAACGTATTTCATTAATTTACCATAAAATGTCTTCATAAATAATGATCGAAACGACGGCTGCGCCCACGCACGCGTTTAATGAATCCATTTGTAGGGACCCGTTGGTAAATGGTTCTCATAACAAGTATGCAAAACTTTTAGCTATCAATTTTAATAAATTAAATAGTTTTTATTTAATAAAGGAAGATTATATGGAAATGTATTTAAATAATCTAAATTATAATAAAATATAAACATTCAGAGATTCCAGATGTTTGCGCTGCATTACGACTTTTTTAGAAGATTTTTGTTAAATTTTCTTGTTTTTTAAATAATATTATAAGAGTTATCATCAATTTAACTGAAACGTAAAATAATAAGACAACATTTAATTCCAACCAAAAGTTTATATCAAATTAATAAAAATGCTTGACATTAAGATAAATTTATATTACATACATAAATCGAGACCTGTTGACGATAAATTCTATTTATTTTACTAATAGTATTCTTTATAAAAATCCCCGAAATCATCAAATTGAAAAAAACATAATTTACAGACACTGATTTATTTTTAAGGTAAATGAAGCAAAAAATCTCCTAGGTGTCATATTACTGTCAACTTATTTATGAGTAATAAAGACAATTTGAATTCCACGTGGGTGTTTTCATTAGCATTATGACATAATGAATGACCTTGGATAAACTATGTGGCATGGTAGCAGGACATTCAAATGCAATTCATTATGGTTGGATGGTTTGTTAAGCTACCAAATAGCACCGATCTCCGTTTCATCAGTTGTGTATATAAATACACTAATATAAACATAGTGTGAAAGTAAGCCAAAGTTCCATTATTAATTCTAGAACGAAAAAAACTGCGAATATAATACAGCTAAATGAAATTACTTTTGTTTTTTTTAGGGTGAATACCACTTCTCATGGAAATCAGCAGCACACGAGTCAGAAGTTTGGTACTATATAGTGAACCTTGATTATCTTCTCCTTGACGGAATCATGTGAAGGAAAAGAGTTGAAATTCCCCAACAGTTTAATCACTAGATGTCACGCATGAACATACAGGGTGAACTCTCTCACAGAAGACCAAAATGATAGCATTCGTACTGTTGTGTTTCGTTGGTTAGATCGAGACCAGAGGCCCAATATGGCTCACCATATTGCAGTGTCTGCTTCTTTTTCTGCTTCTGCTAATTCTACTCACGCTTTTCATCAGGCAGAGTAGTCATTTTGGCGGACCTATAAATAAATGAAAAGCTTAACGTCAAACTGCTGTTTTTATATTTATTAATGTTCTACACCCATTAGAACATATTATACAAAATTTTTGCATGGTGTGTTATATCATATAACGTTATTATTATTACGAGTATTATAATATGCAATTTATGAACATATTTAAGTTTCTTAATTCAAAACAGGTTTTTATGTACGGGTCCCATAATATTAAATTCAAATGACCAATCGTATTATTCCCTTTTTATGTTCATTTTCGTAATTAATGTACATTTCTGTTGGTTATTGTGATTTCTAATAACTGTTATTTGTTCGTTCTCTAGAGTCGTGTTGACAGTTTGTATGTTTTATTTTATATTTATTTTGTCTATAAATGTCTACAACCAATAAAGATTTTATTACTTGGACATGGACCATCTAAATGATTCTATAGAGGAACTGGAAAATATATTGTTATGGTATTACTTCGAATCGTGATATCGAAAAATCTTAACAGTTTTAGAATAATTAGTAATATTGTTGTTGTAATATAAAACGGGTAATATTATATATTATTACAATATTATTTCTATGGTATGGATTGGATTAATACTGGATGGATTCAATTAATACTGAAATGTCCGTGTCGTGACGGAGAACAATACAGAGTATCACTACCCCTATTTCGTCCCACTGGTGCCGTAAGAGGTAACTAAGGAAATTAACTACGCATGGCATAAAGAATAAAAAATAAAAAAAATAAAAATATCACTGCATAAAGAAGGAAAACCTGAAACAAACCCCATACAAATTCGATTGTCTGCTATAGTAGATCACGACCTCCTATCTCAGGCGAGGTGTTTGCAACAGTAGATTGTTAAAGATTGTTAGAGTAAAATAAGTGAATATTAAGAATAGATTGAGAACAAAGTCTTTCAAAGAAAAATAAAAAGACGCCACTCCTCATACAATATTCTCGTGATGCAATCACCACCAGGCTATACATAAACTACCGTATTCATGTCAACTCACTAAGTACGGCATTTACATATGAATTGTATGAATTAATACAACGCCAATTGACACCAACCTTAAATCATATATTATAATAGACCTGTTTCTAAACGGCAAAGAACAACACGTAGAAAGGAATTATTGTATAGAGTTACAGCCTACAAACACTGTGCTTAATAGAGATTTGTGTATGACTTTTTTTATAATTTATGCACATAAATAGTATACATAAATAATATAATAGCCTACATAAATATCCATATTATGCCCTACCATAATGACTTTAGACAAAAAAGTTAGTTTTTTTTCTAACATCGGTATTTGCAGCAAAAGAGTGAAATTTGTAGTACGATAGGTAGATTACCGGCAACTCGAAGTAGCTGACATCTGATGGGTGAGTATTACTAACACCAGGACAGTTGACCTTTTTTGGATGAGACTTTCGATCAGTAGTAGACAGCAGTAGGGCGAGGAGAATAACCGAATTAAATAATATCATTACTATCCCTCCCTCCCTCTATTGGGTGAAACATACTGTAAGTTGGTTTCGACTATCGTGTTCTCTAAACTTTGTGATTTATTCGAGTAGTTAATATAAATATTTATACGCAATACCTTCTTGAAAGTTACTGTATCCGACTAAACTTATCGTCAGAATTGTAAGTATTTCAAAATTGCTAAATTGATGTTTACGTATAATATAATTTAAATCAATTGTTACATAAATAAACGTGTAATTTATAGTTCCATATATAAATACACACATAAAATTAATCAACATGATCATGACTACATTTGAAAGATGTTATAGACACTTAAACTTAAAGGAGCTATCAAGTTTTAAGCGCAGATTTATATAATTCACAAATACGTGTCATAAGACGGTGTATCCAGTCTTCGACAATAATCTGTGAAGGGAAAAGACTCGTAAAACGGCGAGCGAGGCGGATCATAAATTTAACTGCCGTTTTCTAAAATTAATAACGCATAATTCTAATATAAAACCTTAATGAGTGGCGAATAAAGCGATAAAAGGGTAATTTACGATCTGCCTGGCTAATAAAAACTTTAAGATAAGCAATCTTAGAAATGGAAATCAATTATTTTGTTTACGTCAAGCTGTTATATTATGTGATGTTTATTTTTTATTGTATTTGCTTTATACTTGGTCTGATGTTCTATTTGTTGTTTTGATGTTTTAGAAAATATTTTGTTTTATTCTTGGATGTTTTATTGTGTGTCATTTCTTACATACTTTAATATTTTTATTTTTAATACTGGTTTTAAATCTAGCCAGTTTTGTAACGTCTATGCTTAAACGGAATTACTAATAGGAGAGAGTAAATAACTTTAGAAACATTTAGAAAAAGTTTAAAAAGTTAATAAAGATATTTGATACATTTTATGTAACCTGTATCACACTGGCTCTTCTCACGAATATACAATTAATTTAAATCAGTTCACCTGAACTTTTTGTCCTTAAAAAAAAAGAATTTTAATTCAGAAAACAATACTTGAGCATTGATTAAGATTTAAACCAAAAACAAATCCATTCTCCTATATAAAGATATTTGTATATTGGTGTTTTTTATTTAACGGAATACATAAGTACATTTATTATTAATTTCGAGCGAGGTTTAGCATAATTTGATGCCAGATGACAGTTTATTATAATATGTCAAGATATTATTAAAATACATATTTGTTTGAAGCAAAATAATAAACGGCTGTAAACCGTAAACATGTTCATAGGTTTAAGACGAGTGATTTATGATAACTGCTTATGTAAAAAAAAGCAGATTCATCTATGGCTAGATTTATTTCCTCTAGACTTAGTCTAAATTAAAGTTATCAAGATGAAATATATTCCGTGTAGCGAGGGACTTTACAATTGATACGGACACAAAGAACTCTCAGACTCACATAAATTGTTGCTTCACGTGGGATTTGAACCCACGGTACTTGGCGAAGTAGAAAGTAGCGTGACGAACACTCAAACCACTAGGCAAAACGTGCAGTCAATTCTGAAAATTATTTGTAATGTCAAGGCAATGATTACATGATACGGTTTGATAAGGTTCGTTTTTTTTTTGTATTAAGTTTGAATTGGTTAATTATTTGGTGAGCGAGGGAAGTTGCAGTACTTATTCATTTAAATGCGATGATGAAAGACAGGCTTCATCATCATCACCACCATTTAAAACATGCTTTTCACTGATTTTCTGTAACCTTATTATCTGACACACAAAATCATCTAGTCCCAAACTAAGCAGAACCTGCACTATGGGTACTAGGCAAGTTATATATTATAAATACATGGAAATATTCTTTTTTGTAAATACATACATTTTATACATAGAAAACACTCAAAATCCGAAATAAATATTTGCAGATCATCCAAATGAAAATACGATGAAAATACAGACAAGGTCCGACCCGGGAATCGAGCCCGAGACCTCTTGATCAGCAGCCGCATACACTAATCACTAGACCTACAAGGCAGTCAGTAGCAGCAGGCAGGCAAGGCAGGCAGCAGACAGTTTATCTACCTCAGCACACAGCAATAACTATGAGTTGATGGTCAAGACAGTAATGGCCTGCTAATGGCGTTAGAAGTACATTATTACGTTTTTTATACCCTCATTATAACGCTTATAATGACCATCAGATAAGAGTAATGTCATAAATTCTGATAATATCAAAATTAAAATAATATGTGATTAAATTTTGTAGGACACGATCGGAATTAACATAATATTCTTGGTATTATATTACAAAAATATTTAAATTTCGCTGAATAATTTAATTATTATATGTATTATGTTCAGTGTATTTTAATGTATGATGATTTGAAATGTAACTAATTAGAATGGAAGTTAAATTTTTGACTTTATTAACATAGAAATTAAAATGAAGATTAAACTGAGTGTTGTTGAATAGTTACATAAGCGTTATATTGTAACAAGCTGACTGGCAAGTCGGTCTTGTGCTTAGCAATTCTATATGCTCAGTCAAAGGTCGTAGGATCGATTCCCATCCAAGTGCGTAAAGAAAATGATTATATACCTACATGTATTTACTTAAAAAAATATAAAATACTAGCTTTCGCCCGCGGCTCCGACCGCGTGTATGTTGGTTATCGCGGTAAAAAGTAGCCTATGTCCTTTCCCAAGTTTAGTTCTGTCTTCATACCAAATTTTATCAAAATCGGTTCAGTGGTTTAGACGTGAAAGCGTAACAGACATACAGACAGAGTTACTTTCGCATTTATAATATTAGTAGGGATAGTAGGGAAGTATGGATGTAAATATGTTTATCTGCAGTTGGATTCCAGGTCAGGCTTCTTTTTGGATTAGACGCTCCTGTGTTGCAAGTATTAAGTTATAAGTTGAACAAAATCTTTGATTTAGTGCATTACTTACTAGTATTTGCCCGTGACTTTCTTCGAGTTTATACAAAATTCCATACTACAGTCTATTTCGTTTTAAAATATAATTCACATCATACATTCACCATGGCTTAATTGAGTACAAGAGTAGACCACCGTTGATTTCAGCACGCACGAGCCGGCTCGACTGAGGCGATACTACCGGGCCACCAACCTGAACTGACAACATTCGTATTCGTAATGACGTTATTCATTATTGAGTGCGAAGCCGAAAACCCAATAATGCGGTACCAGATGGTAAGTATGGATAGTATGACGGCCTAGTCAGATGACTAGGCCGCCATACTGCATGCACTGTCGTCATTTACAGTCAGAATGATGACCACTAGGCTCGGATTCTACTTGTGCTTTCCCTCAAGCATAGTAAAGTCACTTTGGCCAGCTTATGAATAATAATAACAGGCATCAAAAAATCAAAACTAAATTCTTCGCGTGTGTTTTTTGAATGGAATTTCAAAAGAAATGATAGTAATTGAGGATTTGAACTTGAAAGGTATTAAAACAAAACAGCTGTATGACAAGATTGTTACCCTCTTGTTAAGCATTTTCAATTAAAAGAGGGACAAGCCTACTCTCAAAAAGTTTATAGTCTACGTTAAACCGGTAATGAACCTCTCGTACAAAGTAAAAGAACCTATATTTTTTAATGACACCCACAGTTACAGACTTTATTATCAAAAATATATGACATAAACTTTTTCAAAGGAAATTAATATGTTGGCATTACAAAAAAAATAACTTTAATGTGCATTGAGGTACAGGTAATATATTTAACTGCTATTTAAACTTTTATGAGCATGCAATAAGAGTAAAATTCACATAACACGTTTTTACACAAACTTTATACACAATTCATTCGATATAAAATCGCCAAACTCGATTTTGTTACGATTAAATTGATTTTACGATTTCTTAATAGATAAGGTAATGTTAACTCGAAATTATATTATTTTTAATGTATCTTGAGTTCCCCAACAGAGTAATTTGGTAGCTTGGTACATGGCCTCGTTTAAAAAGGATTTTTATATTTTTAAATTGCGGTGCTAAAATGTTAAGTAGCACATATATATTTTAATGATATTAAATATAATAAAAATATAAATTAACTTACAGAAATTGCTGCGGTAACTTTTTATATTAAAATTTATTATATCGCTAAATTGAAATTATGTTCAATAAAAAGTGATGTTTTTAGGTTACATTAAATTATTTGTAATTGTATGAGATATACGATTGTACTGTCGTAAATCAGTTACGATAGTAATAATAATTTATTTCAGTACCCAGTTTAAAACTTTATGAAAGTGACCACAGTGACCTTTTAAGCAAACATGGGGGGTGTTAGGTCACTGCACTCTTTTACGGCAGATCTGTTAATCTTAGAACAATGGTTTCTTTTGTGTTAAGATGACAAACATATATAAGTTAATGGCAGTATGGGTCACCATGCTGCATTGCCTACCCTCACAATGAGAATGGTGATCCCTACTCCTGAATTCTACTCATGCTTTCCATCAGGCAGAGTAGAGACTGTGGTGGGCTTAAATATATATATGGTTTAACTCAAACGTAGTTAACCTAATAGTAATATTACGTTAAACAGTTCTTATTCTTGTAGTAATTAAGATTCTTATCTTAATTATAACTCCGAAAGAATAGAGAGAGGCGTATTAAACGATCTCATTTTGCCAATTATAATCTAAGTTTCACGTTAATGTAATAGGTGCTTAGCGTGTTTTCGTTTATTTTTTATATAATTAGTTTACAATGGTCACTTAGAACTTAAATTTACACTTACACTCGCCAAACGCAGTTGTTTAAACGCTAAACGCGGACACGCTCTATTATGAAATAAAAAAATACCGTTACAATGTACTCACAAAAATAACAGCAACTTTATGGTAGAAAAAAGGAAACATATACACAAAGACACATATTACTCTATGATCTGATACTTTGGGGATATGAAGGAAAGGGTGTCATGTATCTATCAAGGGTGATTTTTACAAAGAAATTATCCTCCGACCAATTTCATAGCTAAACGATTGATGTTGATATGTTGCATAAGTATAATAAAATACTAAATAGAATAATCGCTGTGAGAACTTTTCATATCGCCATGCAGAATTAGCAGTAACTTCGTAGTTTACTGTGCCTTCGTTAGATGGCGTTGTACAGAATTTAGATTTCATTTAAGGAAATTTTATAACATCAACACACCTGAGCTACATAAAAACCAACGTATAGTAATATATAAGAGAAACAAGACAAGAACAATTTTACAGACAATTCCAATGCCTTTTATGGAATTTAAAGTGGTCATATTTTTCCAACACAATTTCGCATTCCTTTTAAACTTATACGTACAAATTGTCGGCAGACCAGAGGTCTGATAACTTGTTACTTGAATTACATCGATTTATAAAAAAATTGAAACACGTCTTACTTAGGCGAAATTGCTTACTACCGTGGGTTAAAATAGGTTCTCACCAAAAGTGAATTAAAGAACGTTTTTTTATTTTTTTGTTGGTATTGAAAAAATAATCCTATTACACATTTTGATAGAAGTAAATCTATGAAACCTGATACTCAGCTACTAGATAATCTTGACATTAAATCTGCTTTATACGTGCGATACTGTGTCTCACACAAAAAATTAATAGGTATAGGGAACAAGAACAGGTAGGGCTTTCAATTTACTTATTATTGGATTTATATTAGTATTGGAAGTAGTTAGAGAAGTTATACATGAGTAAGCAGCCGTGAAAGGGAAGAGGCATGCAAGACGAAATCAATTTATAAAGCTTCTTAATTTCTCTGTCACATTGTGGTGAACCCCTAAATAATATTCAGTAGGATGTCCATACGCCAGGACGAGTGATGACTTGCGTAAGATGGCCGGCAGGTGCTGGATGCGAGAAGTCGAGAATTGAAATAAATGGCTTCCAATGGGAAAGGCCAAGAGTCGACTGCAATAAACTGATCAAATATTATTTTTTAATTTTTAAATAAATATTTCAGACATCTTACACATAACACCATCTAGTCCCAAATTAAGCAGAGCTTATATTATATATATTATATATTATGGGTACTAGACAACTGATATAAATACATAAACATACTTTTTATTTTTAAAAACATACATATTATACATAGAAAAACACCCAAACTCCGAAACAAATATCTGTGGATCACACAAACATTTGTTCCGACCCGGGAATCGAACCCGAGACCTCTTGATCAGCAGCCGCATACGCTGACCACTAGACCAACAAGGCAGTCAAAGGCAAGATTGGTAGAGTATTGAAAACGGGCGTCTTAAAAATATCCGTAACCCAGAAATCCCTATGAAACACTGAATAAGCTAAAACTATGTATATGTAAATGAGAATATTTGATGATAGTACGGCATGATGTATGAGTATGTATGTTATTTCTTCCTCAGCCTTTAGATATTCGAAGACATTCCCATACTTGCTAAACGTCCGCTGCGATGTGTGTACAGACGGACATAACTATGCCTATTTAAGGTATTAATGTTATTGGTTCAACTTACTCATGTCGCAGTACTCGTAATATGTGGCTAAAAACTGTACATACGATATGTGACGGTGAATTTATTGGTTAATGTAATCTCATACTTTTTTGTGTGTAAGGCTCTTTAATTGCTTCCTTGATTGTTTAACATAGTTAGGGTTGAACGTTCTTGTATTGGTTTAATTCTACATAGTTATTTAATCTAGCAAAAAGTTCGCGACTGCTGAAGATAAATGCTTTTTTTCTGGTGTATTAATCTAAGGAATATTGGAAATATGATTGATTGTAGTTAGGCTGATATTTCTAAGTAAGCTATATAACTAACTTTTTCTGATAGTCATCAAATCAATTCAAATCAAACCATTTTTATTTCAAATAAACCAATACAACGGCACTTTTGAAACGTCAAGTAGTCAGTCAGTAGTCAGTCGTGAAGCTAATTGTCTGTTCCAATTCGTAGATCCTATGGGGAAGAACAGACAAGAAACTCATTGGACACTCTTTTCCAACATTGTTTTTACAATTTTTGGTTACATTGTTTTAGGCATTTTATGCATAGCTATATAACTAGACATAAAATATAGATTTCCTAGGTGACAAGAAAAGCAACGGCTCAACTTATTGCCTCGTTGCGTTAAGCCCAGTAGAGAAAAAATGGTTTTCTCACGTATAAAACATTGTAAGTGACAAAGAACCATTGGATTACAAATTGGTTTACTATTTGATTTTAGAAGTGTTGACGTGATAAGAATGGTTTTTTGATTTAATTTGAGACGTGACAAGTTTCAAATATATTATTATGTACTTATTTGAGTTAGTTTTTAAAATGCTACTAAAAATAAATAGTAGAATAAACAATATTTGAAAAAAAACTTTTATTTTTAAAGCACAATAATTATTAAATATGTGAATAGTTTAAATGTTTTTGTGTACTTTATAATATTAACTAGGTGCATTAGCTGAGTTTTGATAGAAACTATTAACTTAAAAAGCAACGATTAAATTTGATTTTATTTTCCTCAATACCAACATTTCAGAAAGGGAATAAGGCGATAAGAGAGGGAATATTGTTTGTGAAAATATATCAATGGTGATGGAAATATATGTGGTGCGTAGAGAAGCAAAATGTAGAACATTTTACATTGCCTACCCTACAATAAGCATGATGACCCCTACTCCTGGATTCTATTCATGCTTTCCATCAGGCAGAATAGAGTCACTTTGGCAGGCTTAAATATATAAAAAAAAAAAAAAAAAAAGTTATGAAAGTTTTAAGTATAAAAGTTGACGGATATAGGAGTAGAGGGCGACCAAAGAAAAAATGGATGGACGGCGTGAAAAAGCGTATGGCCAGGAAAGGAATAAACTGTGGACTGACGAGCAATAGAGAAAAATGGAAGAAGAAAATTCATTGCACCGAGCCCAAATAAATTTGGGAAGAGGGTAGGAAGATGATGGTGGAAATATATCATGACTTAACCAAAATAAAACTCTCTCTCTCTCTGTTCTCTGTCTTCCAACGTGACTCTTGTTATAGCTTCAAACAATTTATGTCCATGTACTGACCCACATAATTTTCCACTCAGTAAAAATTTTATTATTCGCGTCGTTTCATACAAAAAGTGGTCTGACGTCATAATAACAGCAACAGCTGCCAGACGGTTTAACGAGCGCAATAACTCAAAAGTATAATTATATAGTAAAGTGTATGAGTGTATTTGTGGTTAAGTACGGTGGTTTGCGGGGTAGTTAGTAGTGCGGATGTTGAGAATTGGCATCGATAGGTAAATAATTAGAAATGATACATATACCTATTCTTTATCACCATTATATCTTGCGCCATCTGGGGATAGTTTTAGCTGACTAAGGGAGTATATTAAGCAAGAGTAAAGCTGTGTGTGTTAAATGTGTCTAATGTGTTTACATGTAGATCTTGACACAAACCCGTTATGTTTTTGTGTCAAGATTTGTGCCAAGAGTCAAGGAAAATAATTGATACAGCTACTTTAGGTTTAATAGGTAGTAAAGCCACACTGACTTCAGCATGAATAGGTCGACTCGACCGGGGCAGTACTACCCTTACACAGAAGACCAACCTAAAATGACAGCATTCGTCTTTCATTGGTGAGTGTAAGACTTGAGGCCCAATCATTATCACTATTGGGTGAGGGTCACCTTAATGCATTGTATTAACTCACAATGAGGATGGTGGGCTCTTCTTCTGGATTCTACTCATGCTTTCTATCAGGTAGAGTAGAATCACTTTGGCAGGCATAAATAAAAAAATAGATACTAATACATCAACATAACCTCAGTTCCCTAGTAGCTGTTGATTACTTTCTTTTGCATTTTTACTTAAAACCTTTTGTTTAACAAACTCAAATACAATATGCTGCTTATTAATACCTAAATTATTTCACTAAACAGCAGATATTTATTCGAAATTTTTCAATACAAATATCTACTGTTCGGTATTCCGATGGTGCTGTTACAATCAACGTTTAGATAAATAATGAAACAATCCCGTTTCATTTGCATCAAGCTAGTTAGTTTTTATTTCTGTACAGCCTCCCTAGCCCAATTGACTTTCTACAAACATATATGTCATAGAAAGTTAACAAGTATATATGGAAATGACGTCTTACAGCTGTTACATGCTCAAAACAAAGTATTAGTCAATAATACAAAAGAATAGAGGCCATAGCTTTAGAAAGAAAATCGACGCGAAATACTTCCATTTTGGGTCAGATTTGTAAATACTTTCGCCAATACTAATAAGCCGTATTATACAAGCCGTCATACTATTGCACACGGTAATATTAACAAGTAATTTTGTGATACACTAGTGATAACACTTAGCTTTGCCGTAGATTATTATTTTGCTGATTTTAATATACAGTTATGAAATTTGGCAGACAGTTTTTACATATTATGTTACTTTAATTTAATTAGTTTAATTTAACTTTGACGAAACGTTGTTTAGGTAATTCTTTGTTCGAATGTATTTTCGTATAAATGACAATAAACATAAACAGTTATTATCTCAATCATATAATTATTAGCTTTTGCAAACTATAAATTTGAAATATTTTATTTTCTTATTTACAAAAAACCGTATTTCTAAAACTTAAAGTTATACAAAGAGCAAATATTCAGGATACCAGCGGTAGTTTAACTTATGTTATGGATACAAGGCCTCTCACACAAGGTAACAACATTATCTACCTAAATATAAATAAATAAATATTTCGGACATCTTACATCGTACACAACGCCATTTAGTCCCAAACTAAGCAACACATACTTTTTATTTGTTTTTTTACTGTAAATACATACATAGAAGACACCCAAATTCAGAAATAAATATTTGCGGATCACACAAGCATTTGGTCCGACCCGGGAATTGAACCCGAGACACACAGACACACAGCAGTCGCATACGCTACCACTGCTCCACCGAGGCAATCAAAGTATATAGTATATAATTGAATATAAAAATATAGGTAGATTAAACTATTAAACTATTTAACATTTTGCCCACGCATACGTATATATGGGCGTTTGTGTGAGTGAGAGGACACACACACACGCATGTGCATACTCTTATTTTATTTATATTTGAAATATGATCCTTCCAAAGTAATTCTACTCTGCCAGTTAATGTTGTAAATCGCGGGTAACTCAATGGAGCGAAACTAGTCTTAAGTTAATCCTTAGGTAATATATTAGCTTTCGGCCAATAAAACTCCCGTCAAAATCAGTCCAAACGTTCCAGAGATGACATGGAACAAACAAAAAGATAAAAAAAATGCTTTTTTGGTGTAAGTAATTTTTATACTTTTAAAAGCATTTATTAAAAATACTGTTAATTTAATATTACACACAGACACTTTAATTTATTTGTATATATATTATCTAATAAGCACAATAAACACACTCGTTCACAACATAGAACCGTTACAAAGCAAGCTCTGTTGCACACATATTACATCTCACTACATTAGCAGTTGTCAAGTTTTTCCTCCATTTCCACTGGGTGTATAAATCATTGTACTTATTATACTTTATTAACAATGTAATTAGATATTTTTTGTTTACGATGGAGAATGTGCGAACATAAATATCGTTCGTTTTTATTTCCAGCATGTGTAAATAGACAAGTAATCGATTCAGTATTAATACGGTTTGACTGCAACGGTTTTTTTATAATGAGACCTGTTATCTTGATGGTAATTTCGTATAGGTTAAACCTGCAATTCCAAAGTCATATTATGTTATACAAATAATATTACAAATAGAAAGTCAAATTAGTGTCAACCTATTGCCGTCCACTGCTGGACGAAGGTCTCCCCAAGGAACGCCAACCATCCCGGTCTTGCTTAGTCTGCATCCATCACTACGTTTGCCTAAAAGTAAAGTCATATTATTTGGTTCATAATTTTAAGTGTAGATAATTTGTCAACAAAAACTAGTAATTTCGTAACCTTTTCTTCTTCTTCTTTCCAGCCTTTATTCCCAATATAATTTGGGGTCAGCTACTAGTTCAGCCGGTTTTAACTGAATATCAGGACGACGACGACGAGCGACTGGCACCGGACCTTCGCAACCCTGAGGGAGAACTGAAATTCGAAGGTTGAACTAATTGTAAGTATATTTGAGGGCACTGACTACCCAATAACGACTGCCATAGATGTTAATGACAACGGGGACCGACGGCTTAACGTGCTCTTCGAGGCACAAGCGTGAATCGCCGCCAAATTTCATACTCCGTGTATTAAGGATTGTCTGTAAGAAAAAGCGAACAACACTTTTAGCCTAACCCAGGATTTGATACCCGAGACCTCTTGATTAGACCACTAGACCAACGAGGCAGTCAATATAATTATTATTATATATAATGTCATAACCACTATGTTACATAAATGATATCGCTCAGTTACTGCCGCTAGAATATGTACGGTTCAAACCGAAAATGACAGGCATTAAAATTAAAAGCAAATAATATTGTTCCGACAACAGGATGATGTTCATTAAGCAGGTTCATTCATGACAATTTGTGTGTTGCTGGATCACGGGCTTAATTGCGAATGAATTATGAATATTTACTGTTGTCATTTCGATGTTGACGGATCGGTGGGCTAAGTGGTAAACTTGTAGTGATTATAATTAATGCTCTTTGTGCAATTAGAGAGGCCTATGTCCAGCAGTGGACTGCGATAGGCTGATGATGATGATGAAACATTGGTGACGCAGTAGTAGCTTAAGCGACTGTTCTACTTAAGGTCTCGGAGTTGATTCCCTGATCGGACTAATAGTATGTGTGATTCGCAAAATTTGTTTTGGAGTATGAGTGTTTTCTATATATAATATGTATGTATTTACAAAAGAAAATATGTTAATGTGTTAATGTCCGTTGTCTAGTACCTATAGTACAAGCTTTGCTTAGTTTGGGTCTAGATTGCGTTGTGTGCAAGATGTTCGAAAATATACAAAGCACAACAGTCGCATACACCGAGGCAGTAAATATATTTCTATTGCGACAGTTGTCTTCCCGATACAAAACTGTCTGTCATTTTTAGGCTCACGTGTGAACTCTCACATAAATAACAGTAAAATCGAAACATTTACAATTTCACATGCACGTGAACGCACCCTATGTCACAACAGTGTAATTAGTAGGCCCATTTGGTTATATATTTAGACAGAAGGTATTGCCTGTTGACTACTTACTACTGTGTTACTATAAGATTTCAGAGCATCATTAAAATTTGCCTATCGCAGTCCACTGTTGAATGTAGGCCTTTCCAATTACAAGTCATTATGTTTGATCCTTGGCTTCTCGTATCCAGCTCCTGCTATCCGTTTTGCGCAAACCACTCCACCTCGCCTGTGGAAGTCCTACACTTCAGCGCATGTCCAACTTAAAAACATTTGAGCAGAAATTTATAGGGCTTACGCACAATCTCGAACCCTATCTTTCTTAAAATGATTTTAAAAGTTTTATTGTGAAAGTGTGGCAGACAAAAAGACAGAGATACTTTTGTATTTATATTTTTAAGGAGGAATTACCAAAGATCGCTATCGCCTATCCCTTAGCACGATAAAGCAACAGTTGTTTAGGTCAGTTCGATACACGTCAGAGATATATCGATACTGAATAAGATTGTAAATGTCAATTAGCACCGTAATATACGCGTTATATTGTACGGAAGGATTTATTGTGCAATGGTGGGTGACTTGACTTTAAGCTGTTTATGGGTTGTCAATTTATTGATTTGGACATGTCTTGAAACTGTACTCTTTGTGGCAGATAATAATTGTACGGTAATAGTACGATTCAGCTGTTTCTTTCCATAGCATTTATTATTAAAGGAATAGTTTTGAAGTTGGAAATGCCTTAGGGCCACAGCACACTAGCTACTTTTAGCATCGGCGATCGGCAACTAGTTGCTTTTTAGAAGCTAAATACGGCGACCGAACGCTCTACACCGCACACTTAAAAACGCCAAACGCGGAGATTGAGTCGCTTTTTACAAAAAAAAAGTATGTTTATGTATTTATATCAGTTGTTTAGTATCCATAGTACAAGCTCTGCTTAGTTTGGGACTAGATGATGTTGTGTGTAAGATGTCCGAAACATTAATTTATTTTATTATTATTTAAAGCCTGAGAAAGGACATAGACTACTTTTTACCGCCATAACCAAAATAGATAAGGGCTCAGCCGGGGAAAAGCTAGTTTAGAATAAAATTAAAATTACACATCACTTTGAACATTACTATTACAAGCATACAAGTATACCTTTTACATAAGTGACGTATCACCCGGTCCACTTCTAATACCTAACACTGAAGTCACTCTAAGTCCAAGCACATTTGTACAGAGATATAATCTGACTTCCTGTGGCATTAGCCGACAAAGATCAACATTGTATGTAAATCGTAGATGGGTATCTCGATGCGATGCGCTTGTCTTTATAAATCATGTTAAAACTTGACTGGAAATTAATATGTTTGAAATGGTGACGGGCATTTAAATAAATACATAGTCGAAATAGCACACGCATTTTAAATGTGTGACTATTTCTATTTTGGTTTTTCACATTTCTGACGACTTCCAGCGTTGATTAACTAAAGTTAGAATAGAATGTACTTTGGCTCATATTCAATTTTTTACAGGTTTTTCAATTATCACAAAAGACATGAAAATATTTTTTGTTGGCGAATTTGAATGATCTGTATTATGGCAACAAGAAGAAAAAAATGTTGTTACATATTTATAATGATTTTGCCTTCTCATTTTATTGACCTTCTCAACATATTGATTTAAGAGGTGTCACCGTTATTTACTTCTGTTCTTTATTTGATAATTTCTGTTGTTAGCGACTTTTAGAAAATCATCATCAGCCCATCGCAGTACACCGCTGGACGCAGGCCTCTACCATTGCACACCACTGTTATCGATTTTGGGCTCCTCGCATCCAGCTCCTGCCAGCCATCTTACGCAGGTCGTCACTCCAACTGGCCTGTGGGCGTCTTGCACTACGTTTACCGAGACGCGGTCTCCACTCTAAAACTCTTCTACCCCAACGGTCATCAGTTCTGCGGCTAATATGGCCAGCCCACTGCCACTTCAGCTTGGTAATCCGGTGGGCTATGTCGATGACCTAGTTCTCTGATGTATTACCTCATTCGTATATAAGAGAATATTAAAACTTTCATAATTCAATTCTTACCTATTTCTACGTCGATGAAAATCATAAAGAATAAGAATAAAAATCAATTATTTTATTCTTATTCTTTATGATTTTCTATTTTTATGCCATCTATGGCTCTATTGTTTTTAATTTTTTGAGACTGTATTTATTTGTAATGCCTTTTATCTGTTTCTAAGGTGTAGTGTTCAAATTTAGCTATACGAGAACTATTAATATCTAAATTGTTAATACCGTTATAAACTAATTTAAAACCATGATGAAATGTCATCATATTCTAAATAAAATATATCAAAAAGGTCATTCCAATTTACGCAGTTTCGGAAATTTTTGATGATCCATTCCCACGATAAAATATCAAACGAATATCTAAATTATGTTAATAATAAATAAATATCAATATTTATCTATAAGTATCTTAATTAGATATTTCGATAATTAATGCTATAACTAACATTATGTTTTATAATTACCTAATATGCATATATATGTTCAGTTAATACTTTTTGTACGAATAAGTAATGATATTGGGGTAATTTACATCCGTGGACGTTAGCTACATTCACTAATAATTCTGTTATTTATGTGCATTTCTTAAACAATATGCTAGAAGAAAATAATAAAAAGTAACAAAAGAAAAAAAAAAGTTGAACTGCTTCAAAGAAGATATGACTGGGAAAGTAGTAAGTGCTTAACTCATGAGTGACAGAGGGAGATAAAATAAGAAAACTTATTACGACACTTACAAATAATTTCTTGTTTACCTGCCTTGTGGGGCTAGCGGTTGACGAAAGAGGCTGCTGATCAAGAGGTCTAGGGTTCGATTCCCGGGTCGGAACAAATGTTTGTTTTATCCACAGATATTTGTTTCATAGTTTGGGTGTTTTTCTATGTATTATATGTATCATCATCGTCCTAGCCTTTATTTCCAAGCTTATTTGGGGTCGGCTACTAGCTCAACCGGTTTTACTTGAATTTCAGTTTTTCCACGGAGTGACTGGCATCGGACCTCCGCAACCCTAAGAATGTATAATATGTATGTATGTATGTACAAAAAAAAGTATTTTTATATATTTATATCAGTTGTCTAGTACCCATAATACAAGCTATGCTTAGTTCAGGAATAGATGATGTTGTGTGTAAGATGTCTGAAATATTTATGTATTCATTATTTGTTCTAGAAAATAAGTAAGAAGAATTAAAACTTATTCAGCTAATTGATGCAGAAGCATCGAAATAGTCGCAATAGTATTTATCACCATTCTGTATAGTCTACATTTAAAATGAGTATGGTAATCAGTCCTCATGGATTCTTCTCTTGCTGTCCATCAGGCAGAGTCGAGTCATTTTGGCAGCTCCTTAAAAATCATCATAGTCAGCCTATCACAATCTACTGCTAGACATAGGCCTCTCCCACTGCACACTACTATGATCTATTTTAGGCTTCTCGCATATAAAAAATGTTGCATGTAAATTCCTGTCTTGAATTTGCTTTTTTGTACGTAGTATAGTTTTTATAAGTAAAATTTTTAATGACCGTAACATGGGTATGCGGGCGTTGTGATGATATAGGTACAGATGTTAGCTGCAGCCTTTAATCATCAACAGAGCCAGGTGTCTCAATTGCACATTGCAAATTTAATAAAAACATACATAATATTTACAGTTAATATGTAAGAAATCCTATAGGAGGCTTATTAACAACAAGATTTACCTTCCAGACTTTAAGAATTTTGACATCTATAAATATAAAACTGTTCCGTTACTGAGTGACTGACAGATACACAGATGCACAGCCGAAACTAATGAACGCAATAAGCTGGAATTTGGCATTTGTGTTCCTAGCCCAGCGTAGGCGATAACTAAGATTCCACCCCAAATGGGGTAAAAAAAGCAATCAAAGTTATAGATCAATATAACACGTAGGTGACGTTGCGAACTAAAGCTAGTGGTTAATATTACTAGTGAGACGTCGACAGATTTATCTCTTCCACTTCCACGTCAAGGTAGGATACTGAAGTACTTGTTTGTAGAAGATTAATTAACTAAAATCAGGACAGTGGGCACTTCTTGTAGGAGACTTAAGTTCAGCAGATAGCGACGGTTTTTTTTTATAGTTGTAATGGAATATTGAAGGTGAAGTATAGGCTACTTGGCCAGGAGCACTTCCGATGAGCCATCGCCATGAGCTGGAATATATACTCTCAAAATTCGTATGTTTAAACTAATGAATTAAAAATGGGTACAAAAGTCAAAAATTTACGTGTAAAAATGAACTTACTGCCTTTGTATAGTCTTTGTCCAGATCTGGCATTAAGGTGTCACAACAACGGCGCGCGACATCGCAGATTTAACGCTCGTCGCCGGACTCGCAGGATTAGCGTGACGAACACGAGATGAGCTCTGTCAACATGTCAGTAGGCATTATACCCACTATTGTTTTGTTCTTAGTCTTCGCCTGTCTGGATTTGAATGTCACGAGATTGTTCTGTGACAAATAATTTGAAATGTTTTGAAATTAAACGTGTGAACAACAATATTGTTTTTTTTTTAATTTTTATTTAACAGTGTCTTTGTCTTTACTGTGATGTTATCATCATCATCATCAACAACCCATAACGTCCCACTGCGGTGTTCGGGTCTCGTCTCAGAAGAGGGTTAAGGTCATAAATACCCACATGCCATGCCATGCCACAGGCTAGTCGAGTGCGGGCGGTGGACTGGTAAGACAACGTCGTGGCTATGTAAACTTGCTATTGGAAATTTTGAAACCGCCCGCAGGCCTCCAATTAAGCCTCGCGACTGTTATCTTACGATAACAACCGGGACCGACGGTTTAAAATGCCCTCCGAATCACAGAAACGCACATAACATATTATGCCACAAATGGTCTCCCATCTAGGCAGTAACCGTGCCTTCGTTGCTTACTCTCGGTTATCGTTTCCAACCACCTACGGCTTGGCTATGAGCACTTCAATTTTTTTGTGATTTATGTGGTGTCAATGGAAATCCTAATATTAACCCTACTCTGTATTCAGTGCCATATGAGGGACAACCAATAAAATTGGTTCTATTACTAATTTGAACCAAGTAGCAAAATCTATGATTACATACACTCAATATCTCAATATCAACCAATAATTGGAGTTATTCGGCAGTACCACGTCGCTCACCTAGTCATTTAATCGTAAATTTGGATTCTGTTTTTTTTCCTGAAGAAAATAAAATCGTACAGGGTTAGGTGAATACTATTGGCCATGGAGAGCTGTAACTCAAAAGTGACAAATGCGTTGGGAACCGGCTTTTGAGTTTTGAGTTTGATTATGTTGATTGAACTAGATTCGAAATAAAGGCTTATGAAAAGTAAAACTCAATTTCATTCAATTTATTTAATTACACTTTTTTACACTTTCCACTTTAATTCAAAAGTCATGGTAGAAACGCTACTGAACATAATAAAATGAATGTCAACATTATTAACATTTTCAGTTCATAACTTTAAGGTAAAGAATATTATATTACTAGATGTCATTTGCCTTTTCATTTTTGAACGACATTGACATTTCAGACAAACACAAATTATAATTAATCATAAACGTCAGAATTGATATCTTTAAATGACAGATGAGATTATTGATTGTATTTGAAATTAAATTCATTCATAGAGTAGAAAAGATTTTGGAGATAAAATATATATACCTATATAAGACTTCATCGTGACAAGATCAGATGATTAAATGAATCTGTCAGTCTGGTGAGGGATAGTAACCAGGATCACCAAGGGGTTGGTCAGGACACATTTTTCCATGATCATAATTTGATCTTAGTTCACAGCTCTTATCTATAATCATATCACATCAACAGCTTATAGTAATCCACTGGTGGACATAGACTTCACCTTAGAAAGCTTTATCTATAATAATTATGTATATATTTATAATCTAGCTTATTTTGAGGTATACTTTAGTACGGTATACGTCCTTTATAGTGGCTTATTGAAATCAAATAAACATTCAATTTTAAGTGACATTTACTATAATAAATAAGAGAAAACCGCATTCAAATCGGTTGAGTCACTTCTTAGATTAACACGCACTAAGAAAATGACAACAAATAAAAAAAATAAAAACTGTTCAAGTTTTATTTACTTTACGAAAGACCTCCTTTATGATCTTTGCTTTTTCTTTAATATCTTTAAAATACAGACATTGACTTACAAAAGATACTATGACTAATTGACTATCGTACACATTTATTAAAAAACAGACAAATACGCCACTAAAATGCACAATGACACTTGACCTATAGATAAACCTGTCTGTGAAATTGTTGACACGTAATTTGTATGCGATAAAGAGAGAATGTAACCTAGCGTCATTAATTGTTTTTTATACGATTAAGAGGTTGTACTTGTATATTGAGTGAAACTAAAAGTTTTAGTTAGATCACTGAATTGCTGAGGACCTTATCACATGGTGTGATAAGGTCGTATATGGTGACTAATTCACTGTGGCACAGTCGAAGTGTAAGCGACTCCTATCCTAGAGGTCTCGGGCTCGCTTGCTCGCGTTGGACCAAATGTTTGAAAAATCTGATTTTGAGGAAGGGAGAAGATAGGGTCAGTTGGAAGAGTTCTTTTTGCCGCGGTTGGTGAGGAGTATAATGAGACTCAAGGTGGTGTGATAGTCTCTGGTAGTATATGGTATACTAAAATGGTGCGTGCCTATAATTACTTTATTTAATCTTTGTCTGTATCTTATAATATGTGGCTTATCTAACTACGTGAAATAATGTCGGACGTCTTGTGGCTACATTCTTCATTACACACCCCATGAAAAAGGTGATACAGGACTGCCAGAAAGCACTTAACAAAAAACTAAACTACTACACACCCATATTAAACCAAACAGTTTGTGGGCAGTTAAAACAAACGCCATAGATTAACAGTCACACACCTTCATTAATTATGGTGTAAATAATTCAGAAAGAGCCATAATAGCGACAATTAGCCTCTCGCTGCCTTCCCCATAAACTGACGGTGTTCTGTGGTTTATGGCCGGGCCGCACGCAATACACTCGTAAAGATGCGTCTGCATCCAGTTAATAATTAATTGTTGGTCTGATGCCTTATCGGCTCACCCTACCACTTTATGGTGGAACATGTTTTCCTTAGATTAGTTGAACAACTTCCAATGCGAAAATTACGAAATGTTTAAGGATTTTGGGAGTGGGCTCCTACATGTATGTCTTATTTCGGTTGAACACAAAAGAGGATCCTCGGTGACTACCTTATGATGCAGTGGTAGTGTTTGCGACTGCTGCTGGAGGTCAAGGTTCGATTTCTGGATTAGATTAAATGTGTCTTTGTTTCTTGTGTTTTCTATTTATAATATGTATGTATTACGGAAAAGGTATATAAGTATTCTATGGTAGGTAGATGGTAGATCATATGATGAGCTTTAGATAAAAACTATAACGGCATAGATTGCTTTGTTAGATCAGTCAAGAGTTATAGAAGTCTAACTTGTGAAATACGCAACTTGTGAAACATGAAAAATATCTGTTTGTTGTAACTTTTTTAACAATTTACACTATTCATATTCTAAACACTCGCTATGTAAACCGAGCTTTGAATTCGAAATATTTCAATAACCTAACACTAAATTTGAAACTCGTGACAATTTTCATATGCGAGACAGGATCGACACGCAACAATAAATGATATTATGGTCGCTTCACGTGATTGTAAATACCGTTACTCACATAAATTGTACTTTTAAAATGTCGAAATATTGAATGAAGTCGAGCAGCCTTGCGACTTGCGGCTAAATTGTGTTTATGGCTACAAAATGTCTTGGAATGAAGTGTACACATGATTTTAAGCATTTCTATTTGGTATACCAATTTTTCTAACTACACATTTATTGCGTCAATCTACGTTAAATAAGTTTATTAGGGTTCCGTCGTTCATGACTCGGAACCCTTAAAGATTCGTCATGTCCGTCTGTCCGTCCGTCCTCGACTTACCGTCCAAACGGTTAGTGTTAGAAATATGAAACTTTGGAAGGATTCCGTTTGCGAGTTATTTAAAGGATTAACTTTATCTTAAAAGGTTTTTTTTTGTAAAAACAGGGCGTCCCTACCCCCTCTAAAATCTAAACGGCTGGCTCGAACAATCTAAAATTCTTCATGGTGGTAGTCCATGTGATGAACTTTAAAGGAAAACTATATCCATTGGACACGATTTTAATTCCACTTACTATTGGATACAATTACGGAATTCTAGTCATTGCGTGGCCTAATACGCACTTGCCCAATTTTTTAAAATTCAAAATTAATACAACATCAAAGTCATCGAATCCTTCTGATTTTGATATAAACCAACCGTAAATTGTTTAGGGATACTAAGTCAAGTACTATACTGCTAAATTCTATATTAACGCTTTATGCCAAACTTTATTGTAAACTCTATGGGGAAACAAGCACAAATGGGGTACAAATGAAGGCACCGGATATATAAACTTTAAATTAACAAAATAACAAAAGTCAAATTTATAATATTAAAAAAGAATTCCGTGAAGAAGTCGCTCGTCTGCAACTCTACGAACATATCTCATCAAACAGATGAATAACGAGCGAACTGCCAATTACACTAAAAAATGTCCATAGGCACCAATTAAAATGATTTACATATCAATAAATCGCCTGACTACGCGAGCAGAGGCAATTTTTCTACCGTATCGCGTTGCACACTGGGTCGAGGTATGACTTATTGCTTTTGTGTCCTGCCGCAATAAAATTGGAGAAATTTTGCGATAAACGGGCTTTCTCTTAGATAATCCTTCATGTAATATTTTCTTTTTGATTCTTTGGAATTAGGTCTTCGTCCTAGCCTTTATTCCCAAGTTTATTTGGGGTCGGCTACTAGTTCAACCGGTTTTACCTGAATATCAGTTTTTTCACGGAGCGACTGGCATCGGACCTCCGCAACCCTAAGGGAGAACTTCGAAGATTGAACTAGTTGTCTGTATATTTGAGGGCACTGACTTCCCAATAACGATTGCCATAGATGTTTATGACATATTATTTGGAATTACGTAATAATTTAAAATTGATCGATCTCAATTTAATATTTATATATATATGGGTATATCACGGGCTAGAACCAATTTGGAGAAAATTTTGTGTGCATTTTTCAATAAGTTTCTGGATGGATTGAAAACACCATTGGACCAGGTAAGTGGCGCTGCTATTGGTTCGTGATAATTAATTCTATGAAGTTCTTTGGCTAATATAATTAATTATATGTTGGTGCAAGAATCGTGTAATAGGATAAATGATTAGCAGTGAACTACCAACAATGATCTGATTCAGAACATGATCAATATAATTTAATTACTTATGCATGTTAGAAGACCTGAAAATCATAATTTCCTTTAAAACTTTAGCTCTTCTTTTTACTAGATAAGTACAAGATGAAATAACTTAGTGACGTTTTTCTTTAAGGTTTAAAATCTAAATTTTTGCCATCCAAAAATAGCAGTTAATAAAACAAATAAAGATAAAAATAAACAATCATCATATTGCGTGGAGCAAGTCAAATTTGAGGTAATGAGTGTCATTGTTGACAATGCATTGCATGACAAAAAGTAATATCAATCAAACTGCTGCTATTAACATGTCACAAGACACACCATCATCAGAGCAAAACTATTCTTAGCTTACAGAAAATTAAGATCAAATTTGAGTAAAGTGAACAAATGTTTTACGGCAAACAAAGTACGGAAGCAAAATAAAATAGTGTAATTAAAGGCAATGTAGATATATGATGATGCGACAGGGACAATTTAATGAAAGAGATTATTGCCATTGCTCTAATGATAATTGACGTTTGAAAACATCTAACCCTGAATGTATTATAAATTAACGTTCTGATGTTGGTTTAATTGTCATAGATGTAAATTAAAGTGCAATCAAGTTGTGAGTAGACAAAATTTGAACTAATAACTTCACATCCTGTGGTTATAGAAGAGTTTTGGAGTACAAAATGGTTCTTACTAAAAAGAGAAGGAGAGATTTATTTTGAATACATAAAATAAATATAAGACTCTGAAATACTAGGGTTTGTCCGCGGCCCTACTTATGTTTATGTCGGTTTTCGTGGTAAAATTCATTGAAATTGGCGCTGCGGTTAAACAGTAAAAGCGTAACAAACAGACAAATATAGATAATTCCAAATTTATGAAGGTAGATGATAGTAATGTACAATCTTCGATTAACTTGTTATCGGATGCATTCAACATAATTAATGCTGACCTTCAACGCATCGGCGAGTGGAGTTATAACTATGGACTTAAGATTAGTCCTACAAAGACACAGGTATGTGTTATTGGCAGCCACAGACTTATCTCAAAAGTTAACTGGACTCAGCTGCCACAAATTCAGTTCGGTGGCACAACTCTTGAGATCAGCACTAGTGTGAAAAATTTTGGGATCTACATAGACAATACTTTATCTTGGGGTTCACAGATGCAAGAGGTCAGTCGTAGGATATTTGCTTCAGCCGGATCTCTTCGAAGACTACGCAACTTCCTTCCAATTGCAACTAGGGCTGCGCTTGCACAAGCACTTCTCCTCCCAATTCTCGACTATGCCGATGTCAGCTATCTGAATCTCACTGAAGCCCAACTCGATAAGCTTGAGCGACTACAAAATGTCTGTATACGATTCGTATTTGGTTTACGAAAATACGATCACGTCTCTGAATTCCGTCAACTTCTCAAGTGGCTTCCAATTCGCTCTCGCCGGAATACTCATATCCTTAGTTTCCTTTATAACATTTTGTTCAATCCTAATGCCCCTTTCTACCTCAAAGAACGATTTAAGTTCCTTAATGACACACATGAAAAATGTCTGCGGTCATCCGTGAGTTTACAACTGGAGATGCCACTGCATTCCACCAAATTTTATGACCAATCTTTCACCGTTGAAGCTGTGCGCTTATGGAATGCACTGCCGCCTAACATCAGGCAGGCGCAAACATTAACTAGATTCAAGAAAATGGTACAGGAGTTTTATTCACCTTAATTGAGTCCGACACGATTGAGGGTGAAACGAAACTGTTTCTCTTTTCTATTTTTATTCATTTAAGTATGTATATTTACTGGTATAGTATGTATGTATGTATGCATGTATATGTAAGTATATTTATTGTAATAAGTATGCATTTTATGTAAGTAAAAATTGTAAATGTTTGTAGATAATATAATATATGTAGTGTATGTAATATGGTGTACCTAATAATAAGCAAATAGTAGGTTCAAAAATGTATATTCAACTACTACTTTCTCCCTACAACATTTGATCCATCCTAAGGTTGCCTGGAAGAAATTGCTTTCAGCAATAAGGCCGCCCTTTGTACACTCAATATTTTATCATTGTTCCTTTTTCTTTTGTAAATCTGTAATTTTTGTGTGCAAATAAAGAGTTATCTATCTATCTATCTATCTATCTATCTTCTACCTGTGGCGCCGACCACATGTATATTAATTGTTGTCACGACAAATAGTAGCCTTTTGTGTAAAGTAAATGTTCTTTTCCAAAGTTTAATCTATTGGGTTAGAGATACACAGAGAGTTACGCTCATCATCATCATCATCAACAGCCTTTAACAGTCCACTGCTGGACATAGGCCTCTCCTTTGAAAGGAGGTTTTGGCCTACTATACCACGCTGTCCAGACGGGTTTTTAAAGGGTTTGCTTCAAGTTTTCCTTCTCTTGGCAGTGATGTTAGCTGCTTATTTTGTTCCCTTAGTCGCCTCTTACCATGGAATGAACAGGGGTGGTGACACTTGTATTCTTAATCCGTCACCACACGGACTCACGAGTTACGCTCAAATTTATAATATTGGTATATATTGCATGAGATACGTATTGACAAGGAATCGTTCACCGACCAACAATATTTACACGTCCGACCAATTTATTGATACAACATTAAACACAAATCACTTGTTGATTGAGTGTGATATACAGAGAGTTGCAATTAATCGTATGTTTAAACTTGTTGATACAAATTTCAGTACATTGCTTGCTTTGGACGTTTTTATGTCGATAATGGGTATGCTTACCTGCAGTTTATTCTACGTTGCGATGTAAATATTTTCAGTTCTATCAACGATTTATTTGTGGGTAGTTGTAATAAAAACTGTGTAATACAGTTCGCGTTAAGTTGTAAAAAGTGTTGCTAATATCAGAATATTTTTTTGATTTCATTACATTAAGTATTCATTTATTTATTTTAAAAGTTGATACTGCTAAACTAAATGAAACAACATTATAAAATTTCAAAATTTCTTATAAGTTCAAAAATAGCTCTCTCGCCCACTTTAAAAAAATAAACTAGTAACACTAAATTATACAAGTGTTGCTATTTATTCTAAATGTTAACTTTAAAAAACATAAAAATATTAGCTGCAAACAGATATACTACTTAAGATAAAGTTTTTCATTTTAAATATGGAGGACGCCGTATAGCTATTTAAATATAATTAATCATTCATTTATCACACAGTATTCAAATAAATTTATCAGGAATATCCAAAATAAACACTTAAAATTATCTTTAATAATTTAATAATAAATTTTGCCCCCATTAATGGCCCCAAGTGGACACCAGTTGTCACATAAATGTCACTAAATCATCGAAACAGATTTACAATCACAAAAATCAGGACCTGCTTTTCAAAATCCATCGTCCGCGTCCCAATTCCATTCGAATTGTGTTTACATAAATTACATTGGCGAAATCAATTGATAATTAAAACCTAACATATTTTTACGATGCCGTCAATTTTATAACGATGTTAATTTATTGGCGGTCAGCTTTTTATATCGCCTCTTGAATATTAATGAAATGTAATTTATTGACACGTTTAACGCTCCAACGAAATCAACGTTCATCGTGTTTTTGATATTTTTATACTAAAGGAAGTTTTATGATTTTCTAACATGGATTCGAGTCGATTACATGTCGTGATTTCTATTGCTTGGGTGTTGTGCTAAGACCTGATTTGTTTAAAATGTTTTAGTTTAAGGCGATGCAACAGTGTTTTGAATTGTAGATGGTTACTGTTATGTCTTTCTCACTTCTTACGTATACGAGTATACATTCAAATGTCTACATAAAATCATGATGATATATAGATGTGATTATAGCAGTTGTGACATAATACCAAGTTAATATTTTCATTATAAATGATAATAGTGATGAAGCAATGACGCATGACCATTATATTGTTAGCTTATTTATTTATTTACCAACATTCTTATAGATTACTTACGACCAATCTATTTATCTACAGGTTAGGGTTTTTTGAGTATTGTCCACATGCTTAATATATATATCAATAACAATCCGATCGATTTCGGCCATGGCGACAACTTCGACCCCTTATAGGGTTTGGCGTTGATGCACCCGGAGATGGCTTATTTAGCCTTACACAAAGTGGGCAAGTGAGCTTACCACTCTCATAATTATAGTGAATGGCGCCGAGTGGGTAGGCTTTCAGCTCTGTGCGCTTGGCGTCGAGGTCAGCTAAACTCCTGTTCCTCAAATTCGCAGATTCGCTTCTTCACAGTCTCGCGCCATTCCGGTGGCTGTGCTGCCAAACTATCTACATACTTAGTAAGTAAGTGTGCATGAAACATCTACACAGTATAAACAATATACATATGTACATGAGGTAGGTTCCTTATGTTAAATACTTTTAGAGACTAAAGCTAAAGTATGTTAAATGACTCGACTTTTTTGAAAACAACCATTTTTATAGCTTTTCTCTGTAATATGGTGCAGATTATTTATTTAACCGGGTTGTAATAATTTACGTAGGTTTTATGTTAATACTGTCTTCATCTTTTTCGGTGACTTTTTAATTTGGCATCATTTTTATTTCCTCTCCAAAATTTTTCACGGTTAGGCAGATTTATATACCTATTTATAAGTGTTTTGTTTAAACATAGCTTTAAACATTTAAATGTGTTTGTTTCCTATTATGTTTTATTGTTGGTAACTCACGACGACTTCACTACATATTACAAAATAAAGTCCTCCGACGCGCCTGTCTGTTTGTATGTACGCGGTAAATTAAAAAAAAAGCGGCCAAGTGCGAGTCGGACTCGCCCATGAAGGGTTCCGTATCAGCAAGGAACATCATATAAAAGTCCTTGTAGTTCGTTGTAACGTGGATCGATGATTTGTATAATAGTGTATTGATTGAATTAAAAGTGAATTGCAGTTTACGATTTATGACGTATTAAAAAAAACTACTTACTAGATCTCGTTCAAACCAATTTTCGTTAGTAGTTTGCATGGTAATGTACATTATATATTTTTTTAGTTTTATCACTCTCTTATTTTAGAGGTTACAGGGGGGGGGGGGACACATTTCTCCACTTTAGAAGTATCTCTCGCGCAAACTATTCAGTTTAGAAAAAAATGATGTTAGAAACCTCAACATCATTTTTGAATACCTATCCATAGAGGCCCCACACGTATGGGTTCGATGAAAATTTTTTTTTGAGTTTCAGTTCCAAGCATGGGGACCCCCAAAATGTATTGCTTTTTTTCTATTTTTATGTGAAAATCTTAATGCGGCTCATAGATTACATCCACTTACCAAGTTTCAAAAGTATAGCTCTTATGGTTTCCGAAAAAAGGGACTGTGACATACGGACGGACAGACAGACAGACAGACATGACGAATCTATAAGGGTTCCTTTTTTTGCCATTTGGCTACGGAACCCTAAAAACCAACTTAAATGAAATTTTGTACGAAGATAATTTAAAGCCTGAGAAAGGACAGAGGCTTCTTTTTAGGCGTAGCCGCGGGTGAAAGCCAGTATTTAATAAAACAAAGTCAGTAATATCTGTTTAACATATTATGTATCTGTCTTCTATACTAATATTATAAATGTTAAACTGTAACCCACGAAAAATATTGTTTAATATTTTAATTGACCACAATATAATTATCACTATACAATATGACTAGACTTCACATTTACGCGATATACTAAAGGTTAAAACTGTTTCCGCTGAAATGCCAAGCCACTGATGTCATAAAGAGAAAACATAATTTCATATGCTAACGACTGAATTTATATAGGTATTTTATAAAAACCAAGATAGACTTTTAAACGTTTAATGGCTCCGAGTTTCACATCGAGTCTTAAAAACTAAAAAAAATATTACAAATTTTATATGGTATTAATATTAATCAATTATATTAGATCATGTCGAATAATATTTTTCCTTTAGTTTCGGGTAACAACATACAAAATATCGATGCAACAAATGGCAATATAGCAAAAACTAAGGATGGTATCCAATGAGGATTGATAGTCGCTATAAAAGGCGCAACCATTGCTCCTATTTTGGTTCCAGCAGCGCTTACACCAAATGCCATAGTACGCAATGGAGTAGGAAACAATTCCGAAGCATACACGCATAATACCCCATATATTGTACTAGTGGATGCAAAACCAACTACTCCCAACACTGTACACCCTGTGTGACCTGGTGGCATAAAAACTAACACGGCCATTGTTACTCCAGTGAATAAAAACATTGGCACTAATGTCACTTTTCTTCCGAATGATTTGTTCAAAACTATAGCCAAAGGACATGTAGGTACCTGTAAGTAAAAGCATAGAATAAATAATTGCTTTAAAAATGTATTCTGCTATTGTACATTTAATTGTCAGACACTATGACTTACTTGAATGCATCCCAATATAACTACAGATAAATATAAATTTGATCCAATAAATGTTATGTATTGATTAATTCCGTAATAACATATTCCAGCGACGAACCAAATAACAACGGAACAAATTGTCCTTAATGCTAATTGTTTTGTTTTAAAAAGATCGAAATATGTAAACTTTCGTAAATTTTTATCGTTAATCATAATTTCATCGCATGCTCTTAAAATATTATACTGTATATCGCTGTCAGTTAGGTTCATTTTATTCCTGAAATAAAAAAGTAAATGTAATAACATTAAAATTAGAATAGATATATTAAATAATCAAAATTTATTTGAACTCACAACTTTGCTGCTTTAGACATAACATCAAGTAACTTTTCAACTTTACCCTTAGCCATTAGCCATCTAGGTGTTTCAGATAAAGTAAAGATAAGTATATAAATAAATATTGTTATGATGCTGTACTCTATTAGATACATTTTCCAGTCCACTGCAAAATAAGCAAAGGCAGATAACAATGCCTGACCAAAGCCCTCTGATATTATAGATAAACTTCCGGCAATTTCTCTATATTGAGGCCCTAAAATTTCTATTATAAATACTAGACTGATAACCATAGCACCACCGGTGGTAATACCAATCAAAAACCTTATCCCATTAAAAATCCAGTAACTTGGCGATAAAGGCGCTAATATCATAAGTGTTACGTTTATTGTTGTCGATATAATCAAACCTATGCGACGACCAAATCTAAAACAAAAATAAATTATAACATTAATAATTATCAAAGATATAAAAGGAGGAAGTTACTGTTATTACCTGTCTGATATCCATCCAAATAAAGACACGCCGATCATAGATCCAAACATTATTAGTGTTTGCGTAAATCCAACTTTCCAAGCATTATCACAAATTAAATTAAATTCAGAAATTAAATTCTTTTCAAACATAAGATCTTCGTGAAACTCATATTTCGCACAATTTTCATAGCATGTGGAATTTTTCACATGAAACGTAACGTTATCAGTTTTAAATTTAACACATGAAAACGCAGTAGTTGGGGTTAGAAACACTATTGATAACATATTCCATATTCCCGTTGCTCTCACTAAAGCTGCTATTAGACAAATTTTAGCTTGCCAAGGACCAAATGCACCGACACATTTCACAATATAATCGTCTTTTAACTCACTGCCATTTAACTGTTGGTCGTTCGAAGGTATTTCTCTCTCCATAATAATATTTATAGAAATTTGATGTAGTTTTGAAGCAGTTTCATGATTTTGAGTATAATATTTGGCTTTTAGAATAGTTTATAGGTCGACTCTTGTACACACAACATCACTTTAAAAATAAACGTATGTAATGATAAGAAATAATAAACAAAGTGCATAATTTCTATATCAATATTAATGGAATTTGAATAGAGATCAATGAACAATATATTTACTTTAGATAAAAGGACTGCTGTAGCGCAAAATTAAGCAATGTGCTCATTAGTAAGATAACTTTGACGACACCAAATCAATAGGTAGTAGTAGAAATGACAGCATTCTTGTTGTCGTATTTCGTTGGTGAGTGTGAGACCGGAGGCCCAATCATTTTGCATCATTCTGACCAGTACGCCATGGTACGGGTCACCATTCTGCATTGTCTACCCTCAACATGAGGATGGTGCCCCTACTCCTGGATTCTACTCATGCTTTCCATTAGGCAGATTAGAGTCACTCTGACAGGGTTAAATAGAAAAAAAAGATTGATTATTTACTTGAACTATCTAAAAGATATTATAAAAGAATAAGCTAGAATGTTGTATGCTTTATGTTTATAAACTATGACGAGTCCATTATTTTTGTGGGTAATTTATCAACGTTATGCTTTATCTGCATCCCTCAAAGGTTGGCTGGCATAAAATGATTCAACATCCATACTCTGAGTGCATGGTTTGCAAATTGATTAAAATAAACAGTTCTGACAGTGAATTCACAAAAAATTCGATAACGTGAACACGCAAGTTATTTTAAATATACATATTTGTCCTAATATAATTATATACAATATATATTAGTCATTGAATATTGCTTGTTACTAGTTCCGCGGTTAGTTACCATTGCTTATTGTTTTAAAATGCAAGTTATACCGCGGAGCAAAACTAGCTTCAGAAATTACCCGGAACAAAAAGAGAAATAAACAGTACCGTAAATACTTTCATTTGATACTACAAATAGACAACATCAATATATGTTTATGTTTAAAAAAAAATCAAGAGTACAAAGTAGCAAATTCTTACCAAAATATTTTCTTCGTAGCATAAATTGAGGATATATAAAAACCTTAAGTAATTAACATTGTCCAATTTAAAGAGTTTAAATTAGAGCCTTTGCCGATTTCAATACCATAAATAAAACCTTCGAAAACCGCTTTTGTTCGTATCGTTTCGGCAGACAAAACCACACGGGTTGCTTGTCCTCGCATTTTTTATCCAACGCCCAGTCCAATTAATCTTCCTTATCGCTCCATCGCCGCCAGTTAAATAATCGCGGCGCGGACGAGTTTAACATAAATTAAGTTTTCCACGACACCTGAGATACCCCCCTTGTGTTAAGAGCTTCGACAAAATGCCAAATTCAGTAAAGTCAAATGATTTTAAAACTTAAGTAGAAGATATAAGAACTACATCAGATGATTTTGAAGAAATGTTGGTCAGTAATAATGAGGCTTCGCCGAGAGATGTATATCGCAAGTCAGAAAGAAAGGTTAAGTGTGAACATTTGTTTGTTAATGCCCTTGTATAATGGATTCGTGGTTCTTTTTCGGTTGAAATGATAAGTTGTTTTACTTTAATTGATCGATCGCTTGATTTCGGTTGGGTTTTGTAAACGGTGAACGAATTTCTCTTAGTTGTAGACAGGTTTGATAAGTGATAAGGTGCGGAATGATTGATGACAGTGCTTACATTCAGAACTAGTAATATTTCTAGGTATTTTGGTTTTGTAATAGATTTTACGTTCTATTTAGGCTATCGTAAAAGATCTTTGTTTTTCTCCTAAGTTTTAAATTTGTGTAGATGAAAATGTTCTGGGATATTTTACATAAAGGTTTCTTAAATTTAATTTATAACCAGATAATGGAATGACCTTATTTTAATATATATAAATAAGTAAACAAATGGAAGTATCTAGAAATATTTATGGTCACCGTGAACTGAACTCGCGACCTCCAATATGTTAGATAATAAATAACAATAGTAAATCATTCGGACATCTTACACACAACGCCATCTAGTCCCAAACTAAGCAAAACTTGTATTATGGGTACTAAATAACTGATATAAATACATAATCATAGGTTTTTTTTGTAAATACATACATATCATAAATAGAAAAACACCCAGACTCGGAAACAAATATTTGTGGATCACACAAATATTTGGTCGGACTTGATCAGTAGCCGCTACTAGACCTACAAGGCCGTCAGAAGAATGCATTACAGTCGCGACACACTCACCTTTTATATTTGATGCTTAAAATTATTTGATGCATGTCTAACTATAGTCCTCAAGCAGTATTTATAAATTTATAAGTCGGCATACTCATTAGGAAACTATTTAACATAGTAGCCCTGCCTAATTTGGTATTAAACGGCCGAGTGTGGGATGTGTCAAGTTATTATTGTTATTGCTACACTGCTCCTGACTAAGTACGATAATGAGACAGGTACCGGTTGGTGTGCATGGTTTCTTAGTAGTGTAATGTGTGGTTAATTGCCCGCAGCTGAAACAGTATCTCAATAACTAGTTATGTTACTTTGTAGGATGATAATGCCATTTATATAACTTATGGTTACCAATAACTAAGTTATTGCTAATATTTACATCTGCATTTCATTATCTATTCACATTTTATTGTAATTTTTGTTACGGTTTGTTTTTCTCACGCTTGGTATATTAATAAACAGTAATAAACTAATCGGATATAACAAGTTTGTGTTCAAATGTAAATTCAATATTATTGATTGCATTAACAAGTTGTATATTATTTATTTATTTCTACATTAAAACAAATTCTATCTTAAAACAGCATGTGAACTTGTGTCCGATCTATTGAAGTGTTATCTGAGCCAAACTATATTTTTGGACATCTTACACACAACGTCATCTAGTCCCAAAATAAGCAGAGCTTGTGTTATGGGTACTAAACAACTGATATAAATACATAAACATACATTTATTTTTGTAAATACATAGAAAAACACCCAGACTCCGAAACAAATATTTGTGGATCACACAAGTGTTTGGTCTGACCCGGGAATCTAACCCGAGACCTCTTGATCAGCAGCCGCATACGCTAACCACTAGACCAACAAGGCAGTCAAAGTAAAAATCATTGTCGTGACACGAGATACAAAGACTAAACTATAAAAATATTATATGTGTTCATTTGGAGGCACGGCAATCTCTCTTTCCAGCTTCCAAAGTTTGAAGATTGCCTTAATTCTAAAATTGTGCAATATTTTATTAGTAAATAAGTAACAACATCCCAAAAAAAAAAATCCCATACAAACGTCAAAGAAGAACAATTATTCTTGTGTCGAACGGAAATAACATTCTATTTCTCCCCAAGAGATAGAACTTCACCAACTAAATAAATTGAGGTGGGTACTAAATATTCTAACTCCTAACAGCAGTAACTACACATATCTACACATCTATTTATCATCATTACCGAGGAAATATGAGCCCACTTAGATTGCACTCATGATTAGAACACTCGAATATATCAATAAGTGAGTCAACAAACACTGCATTCTTGCTTCTTCAAATAAAGTGTTACGAAAATTGGCCAAATCAATTATCGCTATTAACCGACCAGTTGCGCTCGTGCTTAATATATTTGAGTGGCCATACCACCGATAGTTATATCAATTTGGTTGTATTAACATAGTTGTGTTATTTGCTTCCCTTGTAGAGTTTTGGAAATATGATTTCACTTGTGTGGTCTACAGTGGTGATGTGAAATGTGACTTAGCTGTGACAAAGTAATGGATGCGAATTGGTGTAATTGAAAAGTGGCGTAGTTGCGAATTGAATGACGCAAATAAATTAATGGATATAAAATGGATGTATTTTATGATGTATGTAGGAAAAACAATATTTATGGATACGAAGATTCCTTACAGCCACTTACTTATTTGTTCTTAACTATTGTTTAATAGACAGGATTACAATCCATTATACCCAATAGAGCACCATCTTTCTAGTCTATATATAATATTATGTATTTGTGTGACTCACAACTATTTGTTTCGGAGTCTGGATGTTTTCTATGTATAATATGTATGTATTTACAAAAAAAAGTATGTTTATGTATTTATATCAGTTGTCTAGTACCCATAACATAAGCTCTGCTTAGCTTGGAACTAGATGATGTTGTGTGTCAGATGTCCGAAAATATTTATTATTTATTTATGTATTTACTACTACGAAAATTATTTGGAATCAGTTATTAGATCAACTCACTTTACTTTAATATTAGTTTTTTCATGACGGAACTGGCAACAGACTTCCGAAACCCTGAAAATTAACTGAATTTGAAGGTTCAACTAAACCAACCTCTGTTATGTTAGAATTATGACCATTATGAATTCAGTTATATCTTCTTCCACAGCAAATACTAACAGAATAACACCTTCAGATCCGTTAATGAGACTGCTAAAACGGCATTTATACACTTATTTAGCACCACAAGTCGGTCGTCGATCAGTTAGAGTGTTTGATGGCCTATTTGCCTTTGAATTAGCGAGTTTCTAGGTGATTGTTGTAACAGAATATTCTTGTTCATCTGCAATATTGGTTTATTAATTTCTTAGAAACTTACAGCTAAAAATAACATGATAGTGTATATGTTTTTTATATATTAATAATAATAAAGCTCTTTATTCAGACCAACTTAGCATCTATTTACAAAGTATTGAGAACTTAAAACTAAAAGTAGGGATATACTTTTTTGTAAACAAACTTATTCTATTATTCTATTCTAATACTTAATTATTTTTTGTAGGTCTGTTTGCCAATCGGCACTCTATTCCACGTTATTCCTGCCAGTTGCCTAATGTCGTCATCCCACCTTTTCTGTGGTCTGCCCCTTTTCCGTTTTCCGTCTTCAGGGTACCCTAGAGTTTTTTATATGTGTTCGAAAAATAAGTGACACCTTCTTGAAATGGAACTTAGTTTTTTCTACAAATACTAGCATTTACAAAACCATTAGTTTACTAATAAACGGTCTATAATATTGTTTACTATCACCGTCATGATCATTATCAATAGCCTTAGATAGGTACTAGGGTTGCGCTGATTTCCACACAAATGGGCGGGTTCAACCGGGGCAGTACTACCCTCACACAGATCATCCTAAAAATGACTACATTCTTGATGTTGTATTTCGTTCGTGAGTGTGAGATCGGAGGCCCAATCATTCTGCATCATTCTCCTGGCGTCCAGACGCCGGCCGGGAGAATGATGCAGAAACATCTGACCAGGCCGCTATGGTATGAGTCACCACGTTGCTTTGCCTACCCTCACAATGAGGATGGTGACCACTAGTCCTGGATTGTAGCTATGCTTTCCATCAGGCAGAGTCACTTTATTAGATTTAAATATGTAAAAAAAATAGTCAACTGCTGGTCATGGCTTACCAGTCATCGACCAGAAATTAATAGCTTCTAAGCGATAAGGTCACTTCTTGTAAATATAAAGTGTTTAAAATGTGTATAAAAAAATATAAAATGATCATTATATGAGGAATTGTTTTCAAATTTTGTAATCATTCAATTTGAATACACTAAAGTTTCTGAGTCTTTCTGAAAAAAATTAATCATGAATTTAAAAATTAAGCTTAATGTTTAAATATGTAAGGAACCTCAAACAAATAAGAATTAAAGAAATCTCCCTGGAAGATTTTCTTTTACCTTTAAACCCGGAATTAACTTACTCCGTCCCACAGTGGGCACTCAGCAAAACCAGACAGGTAAAAAAAATAAAAGGTAGATCGTGTCATTACTTTGAACACGAGACGTTGGTACAAACTAGGGGAGATCTGCGATAGCCGGCTGAACTTGTGGGCGGTATTGCACAGTGGTGAATGTGTGAGATTTCAAGAAGGTTATAGTTAAATATCATAATTTACACTTTTTCATGTATATCTAAAGCCTTTAGCAGTTTGCTATTGGACATAGACTTAAACAGAAGGTTTATTTAATGTAAATTCCCTTGAAAATGTAAATACACTTGTACATTAAGATTCTAGATAGTAAATGTACAGCTAAAGTAAAGTACAACTGTCGATAATTTCTCCTTAGGAATGTTTAAAATAATAGTAAATATCTAGTGATGAAACATACTTAAGTACATCTCAAATTATAAGTAATGTTCTTTATTACTACTAGGAATATTTATTGTAAAACCAAAAAAACGTGGAATAACCAACCATTTCATTTACTATTCCTGTGTTTCAAAATCGTAACATGTAACGTAAAACTAGAGGTGTCTTACTAAAATTAAACGTCATCCAAATACATGCCGTACTAAAGTAAATTAAACCCCTGATGTAAAAATTATTTTCGATTTGTGGAATTATTTATTATGATGATTACGTGATTAATGTCACTTAAAAAGTCAGTATCTTGACTCAAATCAAATACGATTGGTGACCGCAGGGATGGGAATCATTGACACTTTAAAATAATCGATACGCCGACAAATTTAAGTTCCTTTGTTTGTTTTTTATGTTAGTTTATTAATTTATTTTTATATTGTTACTTTTTCTCCTTAAACACTCAATTGATCTTTGGAACTTTGTGTACAGGTTGACTTGGATCCAGAAAGGAATCAAGGCTGGCTTATATAGAAAAAGTATTGTCCTAAAGATTATACCTTGAAGTATTTAAATATATACTTAAGTTTACCCTAAACAAACCCCTCTTATAGGGATTATTTTCTTCTTTCATTTTATCAAATGTTTAAAGGTTGGTCGACGAATTGGATGGTTGCACACTGTGCACATAGAATAAGAGACAATCAGAGGCGCTGGGCGTTAACGCTACGTCGCGCGTCGTAACGATCTCGGGATAATCCCCACGATCGACTCGGTGAATGCCGATCCAATTTACCGGCGCCCGGGCCTGGCCCGATACCGGGTCGAGTTCACATCGTGTTATTTGAAACAAGTATCCGGGGTTCGTGGCTACTGTTCTTCGTTTTAAACGGATCTTTTTATTTTTTTAGCTTCAGTTGTTTACTTATCTATATAAATAAATAATATTGAAGTATCTGTCTGCTATATCAAATGAGCAGTTATTTACTCAATGCTTACGATATAATATGTTATTTACATCAAAAACGATTTCTCTCTCAAAATCTCGAAACGGCTGGAATGATTTCATTAGAATTTCACAGGCAGATAACTGATGATAACTGAAATATGGACTAATTAAATAATACGTTAAAACTTTTAGACCAGCTTTCCTCCTCGGCGTTATTCTTGATTTCTTCAGCTAGTCTATGAACATCAATATGAAAAGAATCACTAAATCGTTTTGGCTAATTTTGATCTTCAAATACTTGTAGAAGTACAAGGAAAGCTGAAGCTGTGAGATACATGAATATTAAGTAAAGGATAAAAAAATCGACAAGTCAATTTTAAAATTCAAATAGTTATTGTAAAACATTTGATGTCTCTTGTCGTTTTAGAAATATATAATTGCCACTTGGATCTCAAATCAAATTGATTTTCAAATTAGGTACATATAAAATTTGTTAGTTATATATCTGTAGAACGAGGTCCGATCTTTATGGTCTGTTTTGTCGGAATGCAAATCAGTTCAGATATATAAAAAGTGTAAAGATATTAGTTGTCGAAAAAAGTAAAACTACAGACAAAAATATATGTTGGTAATACGAAGTTCACAGGGTCATCTAGTTTACAATAAATTAGGCAATATTAGTTTCGTAGAAGTGAGAATGCTATCACTACTAAGGATTTTCATATAAAGTTCAGTATTGATACGAGATTTTGAACTTAGCAGTATGTTTTAAAACATATCAAAAAATATTGTACGTGTTCACGTGTGTACGTGTGTGACCGACTTGACGTAAGCACAATTAGCTGCATCCCAATTCTATACTTAAGTTGCATATGTAGGACACTTACCGTTATGTAATTGTTGTATAATATGTATATATTTACAAAAAAGTATGTTTATGTATTTATATAAGTTATTTAGTACAGATAATACAAGCTCTGCTTACTTTGGGACTAGATGACGTTGTGTGTAAGATGTCCGAAATATTTATTATTCATTATTATTGTCTGCTCTGTAGCCGACTATATAGAAGTTATTGAATAAATACATGTATGTTAAAATCCAATGTCCATACTAACAAGTCATCGTCTTAGCCTTTATAACTTAGGATCGACTTCAATTCCAACTGGTATAAGAAAACAAGTATTTGTACCAAATAATACAGCATTAGACAACATCATCATCATCATCAACAGCCTTTAACAGTCCACTGCTGGACATAGGCCTCTCCTTTGAAAGGAGGTTTACAACATACTTACATTTAATATCTAAAAATAAATTGCGGGTTCCTGGATTTGTAAATGCACTACATGTGTCTTCGAATTACTCTCTGTTTCCGCGAGAGCGGAACGTATTTCTGCGCTTGCCACACTAAATTGACAGTTGACGTTTGACGTGTGTTGAAAGGTCGAACTTTGCAAGTGTCTTTGTCACGAACTAACCGCGCGCGTGCGATTTTGTGCAATTCCTCAAATATTACCGAAAAACCCGGTCCTGCAAGTGACAAAACCACCCACGATCAGCTCAAGAACCCGCATCGCTGGCCAGCTGAATAGCGAAGCCCGCGACCAGCTCCACGACACGTATCCACGTGTCATCAGCCCGCATTCATCCGCCCAGAATAAACCAGCACAAACCAACCGCCTCTCAGGTGAGTTCCATATCATATCATAATCCCTACTCCCATCGCCGCTGTCCTGTCTGAGTCTCTAAAGGACTTAGCCAGTACATATTGGTCCATCCCGAGCCGGTCATAACGCGTACTAACCTGCGTGTTCTGAATCAGTATCTATAATTTACAGTCCACTATCTCTCTTGTAAGCTCAATCATCGTTCCCCAGCCCTTATTAAGTACATTTCGTTAAATTTAACAACTTTCATATACCCCACATATTATAATAAAACATTATTTTCACTCGGCTCAATTATATCTTACTATATCTCCTTCTTGTATTGTAATATACATACAACACATTAAACCTCATCTCTAAGGATACCTATTGTCCATATTTATCAACAAATTCCACAATTTTATAATACTTTTCATTGTAATTTCATCCCACCACCGCAAGAAAAATAAAATAAAATAATAGTCATATATCCTAATTTAAAGTTAATAAACACATATTATAGGTTATTATTGGTTATTCTAACCATAGTAGGCATTGATTTCAGCTCATTTAGTTTATTTAAAGCTTCAACCAAGAATTTATTAACTTATAGTTAGTAGTGAATCTACCTTATATCTAAAAATATAAAACTTATATTTGAATTTCATGTCAAATCATCATAACCTTATTAAAGGATATTTAAAGAAGGTTCCCCAGTGCATTACAGCATAGTTTCAGCCCATAAAATACAGAATTTAAGTTATCTGAATCTGTATAATCATCTGCGGTAAACTTCATACATTGTATTTCTTTGTTACTTTTAATATCTTTCAACTCATCAAACGCAACGGTACTGCTTTGTTGACAATTACACAGTTGCAATATATATTTTATTTTGAAATTGTATTTAGGATTTCAAACCGATTGGGTAATTGCATCGTAGGTTTGAGTTTATATCAGATCATTGACATAACTATTTAATACAAAATACAAATAATTGTTGCAATAACAATTGAATTATTCTTGGTTCTTATAGTGACTTCACAACTTGTTAAGGCTAAGCCTACTAAACCCATATTTAAATATTTAAGGCACATATACCAGCTTATAGTTTGTTTACAAAATTTTAATTAATTAATTTACAGTGGTTAGTATTTGTCTCTATCAACTCATTATCTAATACATACATTTATAATACAACACACCTATTACTAATACAGGGTGTGTCAACATACAGGCTGATATTAATTTCTATTCACATACAATATTTTATTTATTTATTTTTTGAATTTTTTGTTTTCTTCTTTTAACTTCAATCGGCTCTTCTCTTCAATATGCCTTCCAAGTCACAAGCTGCAACCTTCCGAGAGGCCGCTAAGGCCATAGCTACCTTGCTTAGGATCGCAGAAGAGCTTGTCGGCCCCGAACCCAAGGTCAAACCTGCTGAGTTCTATTCTCGTTTCGCCAAACTGGAAGATTGTAAGCAGAAGCTAGATACTGTCTTCCATGAGATCCTCGACTCGGCTGACCTCACCACCGAGCAAGAGCAATTTTATACGGAGCATCACTCTGAGGCTATTGAGGACTATACACGTATCTCGGTCATCCATTATCAGCTCCAGGCTGTGCCTCCTTCATCAGCTCAACCCCCAGCCAAGTCTTGGGTACCAGCAACAGTCTTGCCCAAGATTGAGTTGCCAAAGTTCAGCTCATTAGTGGAGGATTGGCCGTCCTTCATTACTATCTTCAGGAGCCTGACTGACGACATGGCGACGCTCACAGATGCGGTCAAACTGCATTATCTCCTTTCTTCCCTTTCGGGTGAGGCGCTCAGCATGATCTCGCACCTTAAAATAACGGATGAAAATTACCCTATAGCCTTAGACATCCTGTCTAAGCGCTTCGACAATCGGAGGGTCCTTATTGATAGGTTTGTGGACATCATACTGAGTCTGCCCACCATACACGCCCGCTCTGAGATCCGACGATCCTTTCTTACCCCTCTGGTATCAGCTCTGTCGAATCTCAAAAACCTGGACCTACCAATGAACGACAGTATTGTATTCGTCTCGATCCTCATTCGCAAACTTAAAGGCGACCTCCGTACACTCTTCGAACGAAGGTACGGTTCAAGTCAGCAGCTCCCTACCCTAAATGATTTGGTCCCGTTTTTGGAGGAGCACGCTCGCTGTGTGGACAATGAACGGTCAGCACCAGCACCTACTCAGCCCTCCCATTTCCAACAATCTGCTCCCACTCAGCCCACACGCCCGCGTCAGATCGCATATCAAACATTCCGCCCAGTATCTCAGCCCATGCGCCCCGGCCATGTTCGTCAGTCGGACCCTCAAGCTCTCCGCCCTTCCTACACGTTTGCGCCACTGCCCAGATCTCCCGGAGCAGTTGCCCCAGCGTCCCCTATGCAACACGTAT
Organism: Phragmatobia fuliginosa; assembly: GCA_932526445.1. NCBI lineage: Eukaryota > Metazoa > Arthropoda > Insecta > Lepidoptera > Erebidae > Phragmatobia > Phragmatobia fuliginosa. The sequence continues at coordinate 1,487,237 of OW052065.1, forward strand.
CCCCAACGTCGTACGTGTACTGCCCATATTGCAGGAGCCAAGATCACAGGTTGATCGCGTGCCCCAAATTCAACAACCAACCAGTTCAGGGTCGTTGGGACTTCATCGAAGCCCGCGACCGCTGCTGCCGCTGTCTGGGTCCTCACTATGAGACCGAGTGCAAAAGCACCAAGGCATGTCGGCTCTGTGGTGACTCACATCACCACACAGCTCTTCACCGCCAGGATGATGTTCCTCTGGCAATGCGTTCGACCGCTCAGCACCTTCCTCCCCATCTTCGAGCTCAGCCCAAACAGCGCCCCCCTAATAGGCCCCAACACATCTCCGCCCACGCCGCACAGGCAAACCCCCCAACAAGAACCAGCTCTCCACCCGGTTCACGGTCGCCTGGCCGCGAGTCTCAGGGAGGTCACCGTCGTCCACAATGACTACCTGCCGTTCGTCGTCCCAAGCTCACTCACTCAGCACACGCTTCAACACCCACATTTACTCATTCTGCTCACGCTTCCACACCCAAATTTACACACTCTGCACCCGCCTCCACACACAGCACACATTCAGCACATACTTCACAATTGAACTCAGCACCTCCAGCACTGGACAGTAGACTTAACTCCGCACTTTCAAATGATACACCTGTTCTATTACCCACTGTTTCGTTAAGAGTGTCAGACGTGCATGGTCATTTTCATAAGGCTAGAGCATTGTTGGATTGTGGAAGCATGATAACCTTGATAACTCAGCACATGGCGAAATTATTAAAACTGCCCACCCAACCATCAACCCTGAAAATCGCAGGGGTTGGTAATCAGCACGCACAAGCCTCAAAGGCGTCAGTTGTGATTACATTTCAGCCCACACGTAGGGATAGCCCAACTATCACAACAACAGCTCATATATTGAAGCATGTCACAGGCTGCTTACCCCTAGAGAAGCTCCCAAATACGGCTCACATCGCAGGACACTTACCGCTCCAATTGGCAGATCAAAATTTCCACACACCAGCCCCAGTTGACCTGCTGTTAGGGTCCGACGTTCTCGGCCAAGTATTGGACGGGACTAGGGTTTCTTTGGGCCCCGGGAAGCCCATAGCCTTCGGCACGATTTTTGATTACGCTCTGTTAGGACCCATTGAAGAATTTTATCCCCAGCCTGATAATCAGGTTAACTCACTTCAGGTTACCAGCCCTCAGCTCGATACAGTAGACTCAACTCATGACATACAAAAGAGTCTTGAGAGGTTTTGGGAGTCAGAAGAACCCCACTCTCATGCTGTCACTAGTACACTGAATGATCAGTGTGAACAGATATTCAGCTCAACTACCACGCGTCAACCATCAGGTCAGTACATGGTGACGTTACCCTTTTTACCTAATGCTCCATCGCTAGGCAACACTCATGGTATTGCGCTACGTAGGTTCCTCAATTTGGAAGGGAAACTGCAATCCAGCCCTTCACTCCGCTCAAAGTATGTCGAATTTATGGACGAATACCTTAGATTGGGACACATGTCACCATGTCACCCAAACACTTTCACTGATAGGCCCCACTTTTACATCCCTCACCATGGCATATTCAAGTCATGCTCCGACAAACTCCGCGTCGTGTTCGACGGTAGCTGCAGGAGTTCAAATGCGGTTAGTCTGAACGACTGTCTGCACACAGGCCCAGCTCTTCAATTAGATATAGTCGACATCCTCATGTCTTTCAGGACTCACCCTGTAGTGTTCAGCACAGACATTAAAATGATGTTTAGGAATATCCTTATACATCCAGATCACCGACGGTATCAATTGATACTGTGGCGATCATCCCCTGACAAGCCTCTCCTCACATATTCACTGAATACTGTGACTTATGGTCTGAGGTCTAGTCCCTATCATGCAATCCGCACATTACTCCAGCTGGTTGACGACGATGGTCACCGCTACCCCACGGCCGCTCAAGTTTTACGTAGGTCCATGTTCGTGGACGATATCCTCACGGGTCACGACTCCATAGAATCTGCCCAAGAACTCCAGAATGACTTAATTAGTCTACTCGCCCTCGGTGGTTTCAAGCTCAGCAAATGGACATCCAATTCACCTCAGCTCCTTGAAAGATTTCCCGATGACCAATGCGACATGCCCAAGGATTTCGATATCAGTCCAGATTCTAATTCCATCAAAGTGTTGGGTGTGCGATGGATCCCTCAATGTGACATGTTCACCTATCATATCTCTCTGCCCTCAAAACCCGTTGTCACAAAACGGTCAATTCTCAGCACAGTTGCGTCACTTTATGACCCCAGTGGGTGGGTCACCCCCGTTATCTTCCGTGCTAAACTCCTCCTACAGAGGCTGTGGCTCCTCAAAGTAGGATGGGATGAGCCCACTCCCCCTGACATCAGCTCCGAATGGGAATCCATCTCTCAAGATCTTCCCCACTTATCAACCCTTCGCCTCCCTCGACATATCTGCACTAACAAGGTATCCTCGAACTACTCCCTCCATGGGTTTTCTGACGCATCCGAGAGTGGTTTTGCTGCGTCAGTCTATCTTCGTGAGCACACTCTCGATGGTAAAGTAAATATACACATGATTCTTGCCAAATCAAAGGTCGCCCCAATTAAGAATCGTCTCTCAATTCCCAAGCTGGAACTTTCAGCTGCAGCCCTTCTGGCCCAGTTGATGTCACGTGTATCAGCACAGTTATCCGCCCATTTCCCTATACACCACAATGTCTGTTGGTCCGATAGCACGATAGTTCTAGCGTGGCTCAATACTCCCCCTCATCGTCTACAGGTGTTTGAAGCCAATCGTGTGGCCAAAATAAACTCCAATTCACCTCAACTTGCGTGGAGACACGTACCCACGAACCTCAACCCAGCCGATTGTGCTAGTAGGGGAATATCAGCCTCAGCCCTTTCTACTCATCACCTCTGGTGGGCCCCTTCGTGGCTCAAGGATGATCCGGAGTCCTGGCCCAAGATGCCTCCAGCTCTAGGCCACCATGCTTTACCAGGTCTCAAACCCAAGCACGTACCCTCACTAATAACAGTACCTGGTATAGACATGGATCTGCTCACTCGTTTCAGCTCTCTCGACAAGCTAGTTGGTGCAACTGCTTGTATTCAACGCTTCATATACAATTGTAGGCACAAACCAGATGCACGCCGCTCTGGTGTCATGTCAGCCCATGAACGAAAGGAGGCTCTTTTGTTTTGGATCCGCTCTGTTCAACATAACGAGTTCTCCGAAGACATCCATCGTATTAAAACAAATAAGTTGTGTACGACTAGGATCGCTCGTCTAGCTCCCTTCCTCAAAGATGGCCTGCTGAGAGTTGGTGGTCGACTCTCTAATGCTCCAATCATTTACAATGCCCAACATCCGCTCATTCTACCCAGCTCTAGTCCCCTCGTAGACCTCATCATCGACCACTATCACAAAATACACTGCCATCCTGGCGCCGACACATTACACGCTATCCTGCGTCAACAGTTCTGGATATTATCAGCTCGTAGGGTTATCAGACACCGCGTATTTAAGTGTATCCGATGCTTTAGGTATCGCGCTCAGCCTCAGGCCCCGATCATGGCTGATCTTCCGCCAGATAGGGTAACACCTCAGCCCGTGTTTAGTCAGGTCACCACAGACTTTGCTGGTCCGTTCCTAGTCAAGTCCAGCACACTGCGAAACGCGAAGCTACTAAAAACGTACTTTTGCATATTCGTATGCCTCGCAACAAAGGCGGTGCACTTGGAACCAATCTCAGCACTCACCACGGAAGCCTTTCTTGCTGCACTACAACGATTCGTTTCACGTCGCGGCATTCCGTCCCTTATCCGCTCAGATTGCGGTACAAATTATGTAGGCGCTAGGAACCACCTTGTTGAAATTCAGCACTTCCTTAACACAAATAACGACGCAATTACCCACAACCTCGCTCGTCAGCACATAACATGGTTACTCAACGTCCCCAAGGGACCCTGGTTTGGCGCATTACACGAAATTAATGTAAAGTCAACGAAGCAGCTGCTGTATCGCGTAATTGGTGAGCAGCGCTTCACCTTTGAGGAGTTCTCAACCCTCTTGGCGAGAATTGAGGCTGTGCTCAACTCTCGGCCCATCAGCCCAATGTCCTCCGACCCTCTAGATTTCGAGCCCTTGACGGCCGGCCACTTTCTCATCGGTCGGCCTCTCACAGCTCTCCCCGAGGAGCCCCTACAGGACAGACCATTGCCCTCCCTTAGACGTTTTCAGCTCATCAAGGCTCTCGCTCAGCGCTTCTGGACCCTCTGGACCAACTCCTACCTCCATACCCTCCAAACCCGATCCAAGTGGCTCTCCCCATCCTCTCCTCCTCGAGTTGGCGAATTGGTGCTCATCAGGGAGGACAATCTGCCGCCCCTTCAGTGGAGACTGGGGAGAATACTCCGCACAATCCCCGAGAAGGATGGAGTGGTCCGAGTGGTGGACCTGGATACGGCCACTGGTCATCTGCGGAGGCCTGTCTTCAAGATCGCCAGGCTCCCAATGGACTCAGCTCAGGACGATGGCTCTGTCCCGGCCCCCCAGGATGTTTCCGCGAGAGCGGAACGTATTTCTGCGCTTGCCACACTAAATTGACAGTTGACGTTTGACGTGTGTTGAAAGGTCGAACTTTGCAAGTGTCTTTGTCACGAACTAACCGCGCGCGTGCGATTTTGTGCAATTCCTCAAATATTACCGAAAAACCCGGTCCTGCAAGTGACAAAACCACCCACGATCAGCTCAAGAACCCGCATCGCTGGCCAGCTGAATAGCGAAGCCCGCGACCAGCTCCACGACACGTATCCACGTGTCATCAGCCCGCATTCATCCGCCCAGAATAAACCAGCACAAACCAACCGCCTCTCAGGTGAGTTCCATATCATATCATAATCCCTACTCCCATCGCCGCTGTCCTGTCTGAGTCTCTAAAGGACTTAGCCAGTACACTCTCTATGTTATGTTCCCTTGTAAAGAAGTAAATTCTGAGTTTAATTGCATTCATTGATGTTTTACACATAATAACGTGACAACTTAATGTAATACCCATATACACTGTGGCAATTTTACAAAGACAGTAAATTTATAAAAAATAATAATTGCGCGCTGCCTTAAAAGACAAACACCATCAAGATGTAGTTTCAATTAAAACCTATCTATAGATAATTATTTTAGGGTTCCGTAGCCAAATGGCAAAAAACGGAACACTTATAGATTCGTCATGTCTGTCTGTCTGTCTGTCTGTCCGTCCGTATGTCACAGCCACTTTTTTCGGAAACCATAAGAGCTATACTTTTGAAAATTGGTATGTAGATGTAATCTGTGAACTGCATTAATATTTTCACATACAAATAGAAAAAAAAACAATACATTTTGGGGGTCCCCATACTTGGAACTGAAACTGAAAATTTTTTTTTCATCGAACCCATACGTGTGGTGTATCTATGGATAGGTATTCAAAAATAATGTTGAGGTTTCTAATATAATTTTTTTCTAAACTGAATAGTTTGCGTGAGAGATACTTCTAAAGTCGAAAAATGTGTGTCCCCCCCCCCCCTGTAACTTCTAAAATCAGAGAGTTATAAAACTAAAAAAAATATATGTTGAACATTACTATGCAAACTACCAACGAAAATTGGTTTGAACGAGATCTAGTAAGTAGTTTTTTTTAATACGTCATAAATCGTAAACTGCAATTTACCTTTCATTTAATCACTACACTTTTATTAAAACATCGTTCAAAGTTACAACGAACTACAAGAACTTTTATATGATGCTACTTGTTGATACGGAACCCTTCATGGGTGAGTCCGACTCGCACTTGGCCGCTTTTTTATTTCTGTAGCACTTTCTGCATTACAATCTGCACGGGGTGAACTTAAAATCACCAACTCCAACTCCATATGTACGCTAAATACTTGCCTTTAAATAATTCGTAGAAAATCAATATGTACAAATAGTAAAAAAATACAACAAAGAAAAATGTCACGTATCCAAAAACGACAAAAGTGTATCCAGTCGGCATCTTTGTCGTCCTATTCAAATTAGCGACCCAGTACTAAATTGACCAATCATGGCGCTCCTTTTTCTTCGTGACGACCCGATATGAGCCAAGCGGCCGAGTCAGTTTGCTTAACTTTTTTTTTTCAGATTCGAATTTTAGAACGTCATATTGACAGTTAACCCTTCTGGGAAAATGTGTGAAGCATGGGTAAACGCGATTTTAACGTATCCACGCTAAAGGTTACTGTCGGTTGACGCGCAAAGAAAAACAAATATTTATTTATTTGTACCGAAGCGGTCTAATCACTTTTGTAATTCTGTGGAACGGTTTAAATTTGTCGTGTTTGCGGCTACCATTTTTGTTGCTTTTGTTCTTGGTTACACAGTAAATATCAAAATTCCTTACAAGCTGTGACTTAACCTACTGTATTTTAAAAGCTATGTCTGCTTAAGAGGTATGTATGAAAAGAACGACAGCTCTAAAAACTATATAGTGTGTCGCAGAACATAAAATTAAAAGAGCTGTATCCGGCGCAGTACAATATTTTAATTAATATTCACGCTTGTGTGGGTAGGTAATAAAATAGCGTACCAGACAGGTGTTTATCTTCTTGACAGTATTGTAAAGATATCTGATGGCTCATTATAGTATCCATAAAATGATAGTGAACATGAAATTAATATTGAACTCTTTGTATTATCGGTTTATTTTTATTTTAGTTTTAAATCAATAACAACAGCATAGATTAACTGTGCCATTTGGGTTTTTATATCAACACATTCAAATATTTAATTTTAATGATATTTTTTAAGTTTTATTTTTATGCATATCTTTTTAAGAGAGAAGAGAATATTAGTGAATGTTCTGATCATTTATTTATCTCGAGGGATTGTCAAAATTATATATCTAAGAATTGGAAAAAAAGAGTCCAACCTTTGGCCACTACTTAGATTATATCGCACATCAGCAGCAATAAGATGAAAAGCTATAAAAGCTGATAATTAGATACAGCAATCAATAAGTCATAATATATTTGATACTAAATCTGACGAAACAAACATGTATGTATAAGAAACAAAAAACCAACAGCATTTTAAAGTATCAAGTCCATCTTTTCAATATTTTAGAAGCCCATTTCCAAATATTTCCCCGCCATTAAATATACCAATCAATACATGTGATTTCTGAGTAGTTAGCCATATGCAAACATACACTCACACTATTTACTCACCACTTAGCGCCAAGTTTCTTTTCTGATTAACATGACCACACTAAAATGCGAAAGCAAATAAAGTTGCCGCCCGATAATTTATTAACACGCCTAAACGTGTTGTTTAAACTACAGTTTAACATGCCAGTACTGGAGAATTTCCAAAACTTTCCATTACATTTAGATTTTCAACTTTATGCTGAAGACACAAGTGTTGAATTTCGAATAGCCCTATTTTGATAAATGAATTTGCAATATTTGCAAATGCCAAAAATGATTTGATCGGTAAACAATTGAATTGAAATGTTTTTGTTTGCGTTTAAAATTAAGGACAATTTTGGTTTAACATACTTAGCGGATAATAATTAGTAACATTAAATGAATTGACAAATAGATTTACTAGTTAATGATGAGAGAGCTATGCTGTAGGATGGGTATATGTAATGATGTTTAAGGGATAGCTCGAAAGAAGTAAAACTGCAAAAAAGGCAGTTCTGTATCATTGGGCCGAATGGGGCCTCTGATCTCGCACTTACTGCAGTTTTAGATCGGTCATATATATATATATATTTATATATATATTTAAGCCTGCCAAAGTGACTCTACTCTGCCTGATGGAAAGCATGAGTAGAATCCAGGAGTAGGAGTCACCATGCTTATTGTGAGGGTAGGCAATGTAGCATGGTGACCCCTACCATGGCAGCTTGGTTACCTGGTTAGATTATTCTGCATCATTCTCCCGGCCTTCGAAGGGCGGGAGAATGATGCAGAATGATTGGGCCTCCGGTCTCACACTCACCAACGAAACACGTTCATTATTAGGATGGTCTTCTGTGTGAGGGTAGTACTGGCCGGGTCGAGCCGGCCCATTCGTGCTGAAATCAGCGTGGCTCTACTACCTTGAGTTTACCCTATGCCTTAAAATGATAAACTTTACCACACCAGACTGTTTTGCTAGCTAACAGTCACAATGTGTTCCTTTTTTTCATCTGACCCTACAAAGGATAGTTGTAAGAAAAACAAAAACAACATATTTCCCAACAGTCGTAAAACGATTACATACGAATTTTTATTTCGAAGTATAAAAATAAAAGCAATAAAAAGAGCACAAAGAAGCCGAGGGTCCAGAAGTGCAAAGAAATAACAAACCAGAAATCGATTAAACTTAGCCACTTTGGAGACATTCATTTATGGACACTATAAAATTTAAGTAAGTAGTGAAAATATACGCAACGTAAGTAATATAACAGAGTACCGCTTGATCATAAAGTCAATAAAACGCAAATGTGTTAAAGTAAGAAAGCGATAAAAGAAGTACAATTTTACTGTAATTATGGGTTGTTTGGTATTAAATGTCATGTAGTACATTTACAGTAATATGGTAACATTTAATTGAAAAGATAGTTTTAGTTGTAGTTAAAGTTCCCTTTTAAAATTGAATGAAAAATACTTAGACATTAAGTTTAATTATAATAATTACTTCTCTGTTTATTAATCCTAGAGAAAGAACAGTAAGTCTTTTAATTATTCTACAGGATTAAAAAGCCTTGACTTAATATGTCAGCATTTGAGAGTAACAATGTCAAATAATAGAGAAATTTAATGCACATACGAATAAAGTCCCGGTTGTCTGAACAAAAAGCCTGATGTGGAAAATTCTACCTATAAAATAGCAATAACAATTTGTGGTATACCTACTCGTACAATGGAATAAAACGAATCCAAATAAACGATGTTCAGGTCAAGGAGACATACCCGTTGAAAAACGTAGACAGTCTAGAATTCATGTTTACTCTAAGTTTTACTTGTAAACAAGTATTGCTGATGCAAGTATTGAATAAATTTTGTAAGTACGTGTTTTTGTTACTCTATGTACATGCGTGTCGGCACTGACAGCCCCAGAAAGTAAACGGTACGTGTCAAATAGAAAATAATGATGGTAGAAAACCTCCTCTCTCAATAATTCGACAACGGAGCACCTGTAGACTCAACTAGTCATTCTGACATTACAGTCAATGCCATTGAATGAAAAGTCAGCCAATCCAAAGGTTTTTTTATTATTTATTAAAAATAAAACAAACTAAGTTACATATTTGCCTGGGGGATCGAGTCTCCGTACAATTATCAACCTTTAAAATAATAATACTTAACAACAAAGCCAGTTTAGAAAACAAAATACCTCTTTACAACTAATTAGGATTATTTTTAATATTTATTTTTATTGAATAATTATTTTTAGACTTTTAAAGCACAGGTACAACAGAAACTTATTAAATAGAATCCATATCCAGAAATATTTTAGATTTTTTCTAATTTTCAGGATCTGTAAGTTTACTAGGAGAAAATAAAATCATTAAGTTTCATGAAACACATTAAACTAATACTATTAGGCCTACACGTGTCAGTGAGACATAAGTGGCTGGAGCACGTAAAGCGAGTGATCCTAGAGGGCAGCACATTCCCAGCGACACATAACTGGCCACTGGGGAGCTACTGCATTGACCATTCCGTATAAAATACGTTTTTACGACTTCGTGTTTGAGATAGGGCTGTCATTAACTGATAACTCGTCACAACTTTTAGGCTTTAGGCTAGAAATATTAAACTAACTTCGTTGACACATCAAAATAAGCTCTCTTTACTTAAGCCGATTTAGTAATTGGATTTTTTAATTAGATTCCTTGAAAACCAAAGGTTGGTTATTCTTAATAAAATGACACTGTCTATGTTTAATAACTGCTCATAAAAAACTAGGTTTAAGAAATAAAGTAAGGGAGCAATATTTCCGTAATAATAAGCTTTCGCTTGATGAGAGGCTTTTAATTAAACTCGTATAGGAACGATATTAATATTGAATTTGAGTAGGAAAAGTAAAGCCTGTGACACCCCTACACAAGAAGAACTCAGTTATAGTTCAACGATATTTACGTGGAACGATGTTGGTGAAAATATTGTCGGCAATTTATTGTACAGATTTTGTGTTTTCGATTTATCGTGTCGAGAATAGGGAAGATAGTTCACAATTTTTTTTCTATTCCAAGAAAATATTACCTTAAGTTATTACCTTTTAAATCGTATAGCAATTATTAGGAGAAGAAAAGGGATGATGAAGAGAGATGGATAGAAATTAGTTTCTTTATTTGTACACAACTTTCAATTATTTTTTTGTCTTAGGATTCATGTATTTTTGTTCGTATGTATAATCTATGTGTTTTGTTCTTACTAACTTGTTTTTTTTTAATTGAGATTCGCATTGAGAGCGAAGTATCTTGCAGGAGAGTAATGGATGGATTTATATTTTTATTGCCTCAAAAGAGAAAATAAATTCTTCAAAACCAAGTACTTAAAGGTTCTTAAATATAGTTTAAAAGTAAGCAACTGTACTCAATACATAATAGTAAACCATACAATTGAACGTCTTAACATTTTTAAATAAAACAAAATTACTATTTCAACAATTCACACAAAATATTTGACTTCCATTCCTTGATATATTTTTTAAGCATAAATAAAAATAAACTGCAATAAAATCGTGTCATATTATATCGACTACGGCCACAACACTAAGTTATCCAGGAATTTATTTCGTCTGGAAAGTAACAAGACATCGGATTTGTACCGGCGCGATAGGTTTCACGGATCGACAGCTAAGCTTATGTATCCTTATTTCAAATAAAGACGTATACCTATCTAATACTACAATTGTAATACAAAGAAACGAAGACACTAACTTTGTATATACTCTTTAAGAATCATTACATATCTGATTATGACTGCCTTGTTGGTCTAGTGGTCAGCGTATGCGGCTGCTGATCAAGAGGTCTCGGGTTCGATTCCAGGGTCGGACAAATGTATGTTAATGTATTTACTTGCTGATTCCCGCAGCTACGCTCGCGTCCTAGGGGTTTGAAAAATTCCTAGGCCGATTCTCAGACCTACCCGATGTGCACACAAAATTTCATACAAATCGGTCCAGCCGTTTCGGAGGAGTATGGGAACGAACATTGTGACACGAGAATTTTATATATAAGATATTAGCTGTTTCGTACCCATAATATAAGCTCTGCTTAGTTTGGGACTAGATGGCTTTGTGTGTAAGATGTCCGAAATATTTATATTTTTATTCGTTTATCTCCATAAGAAGTAAATTTATACATATGAAATAGCTTGTCTGTCTGCCTGCCTGTTTTTTTAAATAATAATTAAATGATATGATGACTTTACTTATCAGCTTGGTGGAAAACAGGAGCACATTCTGAGAATGGTGGGCACTATTATCATAGTGACCACAAGACCACGAAAAGATTACAACAAATAAAAAAAAAATCTTAACAATATTAATGCACGTGTCAAAACCATAGCTAGGAAAATATAAATAGAAAATTATCAAAAGAGGCAAAACAAAACCAACGAATCGCCGCAGGTGTCAGTTTTTAATAAAGGCCCAATCAGTCGGCGGCCGGAAGCGACGTCGGCGGCGCTCTTCCGCGCCGGAAATGGAGCTCGTGTTTGCCAGCGCCCTCTGCCGACATCTCCCGGAAACGACGGGGTCGCCCCCGGCCGCATGGACCCGACAAAATGAACCTTGCGGTACGTTCCCCCATCAGCTGTGGTGAACAACATTTGAAACGTAATTTCAGGACAGAAACCAAATTTTTTAAATTACATGAAACAATTCAAACCAAACGCAACGTAGGATATTATTGACCAACATTAAAAAGAGCATGACCATAGTAAAGTTATGTAATACGATAGATTGAATGAAATCAAGTATTCTTAGTGATTTACCTGGTTTAATTTATTAAAACTAAATAAAATGAGTTACCCAAAAATGCACTGTCTTTAAAATATTAAATATGAACAGGTAGTCCATTTTTAGGGTACCGTAGTTCATGACTCAGAACCCTTACAGATTTTTCATGTCCGTCCGTCTGTCCGTTCGTCCTCGACCTACTGTACAAACCATTGGAGCTAGAAAGTTGAAACTTGCGACAAAGTGCTACAATAAAATTACGAAAAATATTTATATTTGGGGTACCTACACGTAAAGTGGGGACGATTTTTTTTTCTCGCGTCTATCCCATCGTGTAGGATATCATTAGATAGGTCTTTTAAAAACATTGAGAGGTTGCGAAGATCATTTTTCGATTTAGGTATCCGTTTTCGAGTTATTCAACTTTAAAGCGTATTTTTTGCCAAACAGGGCGTAAAAGAAAAGCTAAACGGCTAGCTCGAAAAATCTTAAAAAAAAACATGTTAGTATTCCATATATAGAACTTTAAAGGAAAACTATAGCGGATTAGATAACTATTGTATTTCAGGAGTTATAGAGGCCTATCTTGTAAATTTATTTGTAAACATAAGGAAAAAAAACTATAAAAAACCTATTGTAGATTAGAACCAGTTGATTGACAGAAAGTGCTACATTTTAATTTTCAGGACTTTCCTTAGAAGTTCCTTATACCTTGTCCTAACATGTTTGCAATAAACGTGTGCAAGCGTATGAAAATCGTTTGAAGCACTTGTTTTTGGTCTATTTGTTTTGTGCATCCTTTGATGAAACCGCGTAGTCAATATATGCGGCTTCTGTTATAATAAGTATTGAGAAGTCGGTGTTGCATCGCTAAAGGTAAATAGTAGCAGTAAATAGGAGTGATGTGGCGACTGAGTCATACAACAGCGCCATATAGCGAAGAAACATTGAACTACGATGTAACACAGAACGATCTATACGGAGTAACTACTAATCCTGAATCGCGAAAGAGACATTTTCACCCGACTAGCATTTTTATTTTTTTTGGATGGATGAAACACGACACCCGTTTTTTCGTCACTGTCTGTTTGGTTTGGGTAATCTCTGGAACGACTGGACCGATTTTGACGGATCTTATCGTTAGAACTCTAATGACACCAAGAAAAACTTAAATAATGTTTTCTACACTAACTTTGCTTCGCGGCGTTATAGCGTATACTAATGAAGTGATTGGTGATTTTCGATATAAATATGTAAATACATTTAGACAACACCTACAAGGTACGTACACCTACTGAAGTAATATAAGCTGTGGCTTAACTTCCCTGGCTCTCAATACATTTTATTTAGTCATAGATAAAAAGCCACCAGTACAATTACTTTCACGTCGTTTTATCTTACAATGTTCAAACAGCACGTCCTTCGCGACAAACAGCTACACTTAATCACCGAGCTTCCGACGTGTGAACAGCGACCTCTTACATAAAACACCGCCCACTGACTAGAGATGGGACGGACTTGGAAAATGTTTCGCATTTTTTTGTAAGAATTAGCACATTACTTAAGTCTTCTTTAAAATAGATAGAAGTCTATGAATATTGTAATAGTAAGGGAACCAACTTTGTAGATAACTTTGAAACAAATCTCATACTAAACCGTCTGATAGACGTGGCATAATAACACTGGCAACTATAAGAGAATGTTGATAACGAAGATGATGATGAATAAATTGTAACTCATATGTATTTGATCAAATTATAAAATACTAAATATTTAATCAATTTCCGGTAATAGCACTTAATAGTTTTTGAGGTCAATAGAGTTTCAAGCTATCTCGAAAGACTCAGAAGCCAAGATCTAATTTTGTGTCATATATTGCTATTATAATCCTTAAGATTTTTTTAGGAACAACTACCGTTTACCGTTAATATTGAATGTCAATGAAACGGAGGCAACGAATACCCAGACACACAAATTATGCAGTCAAAAAATTACTTATATTATCATTTAGTTGACTTTGGCGATGTAAAAGTTCTTTCTGGAGTTAACCTAAGCTCATAATTCTAAGAAGACATAATAGTTACCGATAGGTTTGCGGTTCGACGCTATCTTATAGCGTGACACCACTAGTAACAAATGCTAGCGTCGCGTTCGCGCCGTGCCGCTATCACTCACTGCGAGCGAGACGAATGCCCACGGATTTGTCACGCTGGCGCCGACGTCACGTCAAATGTGCCAAGAAAAATGCTGGTCATTTTATATCTTAGTACCTGCTGTAATTAAAGTGCTCGCGCGAATAATATCAACATTGATAATATAATTTTCATTTTGAATTTTGCGATAGTATTTGAATTTAAGTTGTTTAAGATTAAACAGGACTAATGCGACATCAGATGTACTATTACTAAAGCCAGGTTTGGATGCATGTGTAACTTAAGAATCATATATGCTTAAGATAACTTACAAAAAGCGCTTTAAGCCGCCTTAACGTTTTAATTTAAAAAAATCAGCTTAAATTATGATATACCTAATATTCAGGACAAGAGAAAAATTAGTGTCAAGCCATTCTTTATTTTCTATTTACGGAGTCAGCGAATAACGGGTGCTGAAACCCTCCCCTGATTTTTTGAGATATTAGTATCCGTAGGTGGATCTAAATCAAATAACTCCTCTGCTTATCTGCACTAATATTGTTGGTCAAAGTATTTAAGTTTGTTATAAAACTTAATATTTTACAAATACAACTACATTTAAAACCTATTCCTTCTTATTCAAGAGCACGCAAGTGAAAGCTATAAATCGAATAATTCAATTCACACCCACGCACATCACTACGACTTGTACGCCGTTGAAATAAAATCTGTACAATTTGCAAAAAACAATAATATTGATGAAGTCCAACGCTAATAAGACACTAAGCACCTAAATTAGTGTATTAAACTTAATTTACAACTATCCCAGCGTACATCCTATATTTCTCCTATAAAAACTTTATTTCCATGTAATATATTAAATTTTAAAACGACGTATATATCCTCAATTTAACAAGAGGCTTTATTCAAAGAATCATAAATTTAATAATATAATAGTGACTGGGTTCCTCTACTCAGCTAATCCGAAAACATATTAATAAATTCAAAATAAAATTATAAGCTAACTTCATAAATACTGTATTCACTATTTAAAGTTCGCCGCTCTCAACTTTAGTGCTGTCCAAGAACGGTATCGATAAAATATTAATTTGAAAGTCGATACCATGTTAGCATGACATGCTCGTAAAAATTTACAGTCAATAAAATGCAAATAGACACCGCTTGGGATGATGACACAACGATAATCGACAATCGTAACACATTCATTAGCATTAAGGACCGTGTTTCTTCATAACTGTCTACGTCGTATTTATTCTTTACTTATGTTGGGTTTGTGCCAGAAGTATTTGTAAGCAGATTGTTACTCTATGACTTATGTAAAATTTAGAATTGTTAAATAAAATATACATATAGTATAGCATTTAAACTATTCAAATTACATTTTATAATACAAACGAGTATATAAATAATACAGTTAACAATATATTAAATTAATCGCAGTGGTTTCATAGTACAAACTCTTCTTAGCTTGAAGCTAGATGGCGCTGTGTGTTACATGTCTGGAATAGTTATTTAAATATTTATTTACTTATTTCTGATTTTGTAACAATTGTGTAACGTCGTCATCTCATCAAATTTGCAATGCCTGTAAAAGGCTACTAAGTTGATACAAACCATGTTATATATAAGATCACAAAATGTACCTACACTTAGCAATAAAGATTTTGAATTTTTGAATTTTGTAACTAGAAGTAAAAATAGAATTACATATTCCATTTTTACTTCTAGTATGGTCATTATATTTCATTTTGACAAGAATCTAAAACAATTAAATATTATAATTAGCTTTTCACTAAATGCACGTAAGAGTATACATTATTTTGACAGGTAATGGCAGATAGCTCATGATATAAGAAGTAATTTTTATTATTATTAAGTTACAAAACAAACAGCGGGGCTCAATTATTAAAAAAATAAAGTGAACACCAAATAATACACAACACAATTAGTAAGTAACAAACACATTAATTATAAAACATCGATAAATATCAAACACATGCCTAACATCCATTAATTAAACAGTTTTGATTACCAGAATCATCACCAACAGCTAAAACTAAACTAGAAAAAACATGACTCTTTCGAGTAAATGTTCAACAACTCCTCTACTTAAGCCGTTAATACTAGAATCTGAGACTTAATAACTGCGATAAATATTTAGTTTATGACTGACCTTTAGCCTAAGACATTCAGCTATTAACAGTGGCGGACGGTGTCTAATAAATTTCAGATGCAAGATACTGATAAAATATCCATTTACATATAAAAATAAGTTTGTATGATAAGCTTAGTATTGACTTAATTTAGTACCTATTAGTTGTATAATAAAGACAAATTCATAGTTTACTTGTAGTAAATTAAAATGTTATGACTTTGATACGTTTACGGGAATATCTGACTGCACGGTTGGCCTTATGTTGTTTAAGCGGTCGCCACCCCGTTTTGTACTACGCCAAGTGTTGTGGGTTCCAGTCCCATTGAATGACACTTTTTATGGTCATAAATTGTTATTCTGAGTCTTGGTGTTCTTATGTGTACGCTTCCTGTATGTTCCTCCTCCTCGGCTCCGTATGTTATTAGATATATACTAATTAAAGAAAAAAAAAAGAAAATTAATCACAATTTGTATTGAATAAATATAAACACAAAACAAAATTATTTATTAACTGAATGCTGTGAAAGAACAAGAACATGATAATAATTAGAGATATATATATATATATATATATATATATATATATATATATATATATATATATATATATATATATATATATATATATATAAAGATAAATATATATCATATTATATTTTATTATTTAAAATAGCTCAGCGTGCGATGGAGCGTGCAATGTTGGGTGTCTCTCTGTCCGATAAAATACGCAACGAAATTATTTGAGAGAGAACTAGAGTTCCGACATCGCATGGAAAATCAGCACGCTGAAGTGGAAGTGGGCCGGACATGTCTCGAGACGAACTGATGGACGCTGGAGCCGAAAGGTGCTAGAGTAGAGACCGCGATTAGGCAAACGTAGTGTAGGACGCCCTGCGGCACGATGGAGCGATGATTTGAGGAAGATGGCTGGCGGCGGATGGCTGCGGACTGCCCAAGACCGGGATGGTTGGCGTTCCTTGGGGGAGACCTTCGTCCAGCAGTGGACGGCGATAGGTTGACACTATATTTTATATATCACTCGCTGTCTGCCAGTGAAGGTCTTGTCAAAATCGGTTAGGCAGTTCCAGAGATTAACCAGAATAAACAGACAAACATAAAATTGTGTTATTTTCATTGAAGTACCGTATACCTATACTTTCATACAGATTTAGTGAAAAGCTGTTATTTAGAAATTACAAACCGACATCTCATTTTAATTTATATGTATAGATCTATATACATATATGTATATAAATGATGTAAGTATAAAATGATACATAATATAATATATTAGCATATTCATGACTAAAACACGCTAATGAATATGTAAAACTTATATATAACATTGCATATCTTGTATTAGTCATAAATAAGTCTGATCATAAATTAAAACTAAAGGGATACACTTATTACATACATAGTTATACAAATTAACTGAATACAATTTAATTATTTAAATGAATTTATTTAAATATATCATGTTAAGTGGTTTTCGAATTAACTGTACAAATATTGTAAACTGGTTGATTCGGGTTACTTCATCTGTATTTCTGCCAAGTAATGTTTTTTTTTCATGCTTTCGCATTTTTTCGATAACGTATCTTAATAGTCAGAGTATCATCATGAATATCATCAGCCCATCGCAGTCCATTGCTGAACATAGGCCTCTCGATGATCGGTTCGATCATCGGCTTCTAGTAGTCATATAATAATTTAAAAAAACCAATAGCTTTCGTTGACAAATTAACTAACCAACAGTTACAGAACTTTTCGATTCAGAAGCGGTAGTTCCTGAGATTAATGCCTTCAATGAAGCAGTATTTTTTTTACAATACTGGTGTAAATTGAATTTCATCAACAGCCTTTAACAGTCCACTGCTGGACATAGGCCTCTCCTTAGAAAGGAGGTTTTGGCCTACTATACCACACTGGCCAGGCGGGTTGGTATAGGGTTGGTTTCAAGTTTTCTTTCTCTTTGCATCGATGTTGTCTTGCGTAGTTTATCTCTTAGTCGCCTTTTACGACACCCGCGGGATGAATAGGGGTGGTGACACTCTGTATTCTTAGTCCGTCACCACACGGACTTTAATCCGTCACCACACGGACTTTAATCCGTCACCACACGGACTTTAATCCGTCACCACACGGACTAATGATCTGTTTCACTTTCAAATTAAACTTGTACTGAAAATATTTTGATAATCTTTTATTTTAAAACATTACAATATACGTAATGTTTGTGAACATCACTAGGTATATATTGTAAAATAAAGTCCTCCACTCCGTCTGAATCTCTGTCTGTTTGTAATAAACTCAAAAACCACCAGTTTTAATGAAATTTTGTACTGAGATAAGCCTAAAGCCTGAGAAAGAAAATAGGCTACTTTGTATTACGATAACTGATATGGACCCGGGCGGAGTCTTGTGCGAAAGTTAATGCTGTATAAAATCATCGATAAAGTCTCATTTCCTTGTGTTACGTAATACGAATGACATGCGTGACCTTCCTTTCTACGCAAAAAAGCTCATTTTATTATATAAAAAGAAAAACTTCTAAAGAACAGACAATTATTTTTATCGTTTTTCAAAAAAAATAAATACACAAGTTTTTTATGTTATAATTTTATTGAGTAATAAATATAAATTTTAAAGTCATACAATTAATTGAATCGATAAATAATGCATGCCATTCATGTTACCTGTTGGCCGGATAATTGCGTTTTAAATGATAATGTTAACCTTTAAACAATAATATTGCCTCTTAAAAAATGGCAACTCGAATATAAACTACTGTAAATTTATTAATGTTTTATGTTATTTGTGCTACTAGCGTTCTACTATAATTTTATGTTTTAATAATTTATGTCCAAGTTATTAGACAAAATGCTCGTAGACTGGAATAAGTATAATTTTTCTTGAACTTTTATTATTTTTGTTTGTATTTTATATCGACTCACACGTACCTATATGAAGTATAATAATCTTATAACAGTACCAACTTTTGTTTCTTTTTTTAACCAGCAACTAATGATCTATTACGCTTTCAAATTAAATTTGTAATATTTCATTTTACAAATTAAAATGTATTTTATTAATAATGATACTATTAGTACTATAAGTGCTGGTTCTGTTGTTAAGTCACTAAACTAAAATTTCTATTAATTTCTCTTATTTTACTAAAACGTTTTAGAAATAACTATAAGGTATTCTTTTTTTTTTTTCTTTTAAAAAAGACAACTCCCGCATTAGGAATATGAATTCCTGTGTCGCGGGGGACAAAGAACACCCAGACTCAGAACAACAATTTGTAAATCCCACAAAGTGTTATCCCACGTGGGATTCGAACCCACGACACTTGGCGCAGTAGAGAGCGGCGTGGCGACCGCTTAAACCACTAGGCCAACCGTGCAGTCAAATGTGTATTCTATGAATGTAATTAGATAAGTCTATTTTTATTGTGAAATATTTAACTTTAGTCAATCTTAAGCAATTAGACCATCGTTCAACAGGACAAAACTTATTATAAAGGAGGGTTGTAGTTGAGTTTAGAGAGATTTCGAACAACAGAATTAGCACCAATAACTGTACCTTTATAGCACACCATATTTGCGTTTAAATAACGAGAAATATAAACACTGGGTACTTTAGATGGGAAGATAAAGTATCATCTGTCGACTTGGCCATTTCCATTGCACGGAGCTACGGCATATAAATATCATATTACATTGTAACTAAAGAAATATACTATTTTTTAATTTTAACAAAGTAACTCCACTCTGCCTGATGGAAACTATAAGTAGAATCCAGGAGTAGGGGCCACCACCCTCATGGTGAGTGCATACAATGCACCATAGTGACCCACATCATGGCGGCTTAGTGAAACGTTTCTGCATTATTCTCCTATTCTTAAAAGAGATACAAACAAATGACGTCCTACTAATATTATAAACGCGAAAGTTTGTGAGTATGTGTGTATGTATGTTTGTTGCTCTTTCACGCAAATCTACCGAACGGATTTGGACGAAACTTTACAGTAATATAGCTTATATATGAGAATAACACATAGGCTACTTTTTACTGCAATAATCGAGATAAACGGGTGAAAGCTAGGTGATTATAAAAATACATTAAATCGTAGATGTCAAAATGTATCACTGTTTATCTCCTGTCAAAACTTCACAGGTTGCCATGCATAACGCACTTGCATAGCAACCATAATAATACGCAAGTGACATCGCGGGGCACAGCTAGTTATTTTATAAATTAAAAGCAAATAATATTACAGCAATTAGAGTTTGACGTCATGCCTTTCTGATAGGGTACTAAGTTGACTTGACGATTATCTAGGTTGTTATATAGACTAGCCGTGACGTTGACGCTTCGCTGTGCCACGTTTTGGTTATGTTTACGAAATATTAATAATAAAAGTAGCGTGAAAACTGATGAAAACTATGTTTCAAATCAAATCAAATCATTTATTCTGCAATTAGGTTACATGAACACTTTTGCGAGTTAAACTTTTTTGAGCAGATGAGTTCGGCATTTTCTAACTGGACAACCCCTGAGAAGAAAGGACGAAACAAACTCAGGGATTGCAGTCTCTTTTAAAGTCCAGACAATATTCTTAAATGGGGTAATTACAATTTGAGTCACAATTATACTAATTAAAGATAATAATTTTATGCGTTAAATAGTATATCGTGTCAAAATTTGAGCTCATGCAAACTCAAGCTGAACACACACAAATGCTAGTATTTGTATTCTTAATACTAAAATCAAAATATCGTTCAATTCATTCAAAATATCAACTTTACGATTCAATTTCCTCATTGAACTTATCTTATGTAATGTCACAACTAAGGCTAGGAAATATTAATTTAACGAAACAGCTCTATATCAAAAGCAACAAGTTTCTCGTGCCACGACATTTACGTAACTCGCTATCAACAAACAAACGATCAAACAGACGGACGTGTCGCTTAAATTGACAAGTTTCGTCATTCTAATAAATACACCGAATTACACGCTCGCTGTATTCATAAAATAAATATTTGATTAGAGAAAACTACGGACCCGCGGTTATCATATATTTATTTTGAAATGAAATTATTACAAATCATGCACTGTAAGTACATTGGCAGACTGAATGCCTTTGGCATTCTTTAACAGTAAACCTTTGGATGATGGATTAAATATTGTAAGTAGGTGCATTATTGTTGTAATTGAATTATATTCTTATATGAGAATTATTTCACATCAGTTTAGAGGGCGGCTTTTAATATTCATTACACTTGGATTCTACTCATGCTTGCATAAGGCAACTATTTCACAAAAAATATGGCAATTCGTTTCACGTACGATAATAGAAATATCATAGCTTTACTGCATTTTGTTATCAACATTGATTGTTATTATTACTGATGTATTTGATTCTTCTTTTTCATTTATTATATACCATAGCAATTAATGAATTAATAAGTATTATGTGATCCCAGTTTCTAAGTTCTCTGAAGTTGAGTATGTTGTATTTGTCTTAGCCATTTTGCAAGTAAACTTTTTACATACAAATATATATGTTAGAAAAGGAAAACATAAAACTTCAGAAAATTTGTATTTTAAATGCCTTTAACAGTTCACATTTTCCTTTTATTTCATACCAGATGTGTCTTTCTTTTATTTTACAATAATCTACTCCATTTATTTCTCTGTCGCAAGATAACACCTACCGGCGGCAACGAGAATAAATTAATATGAATATTTAAATCAACAACCAGTTGTCCCATTAAAACACTATTACAGTATTAGCATATTTAATAAACAATCGATAATCGAATGACAGGCACAACACTATTCATTCCGAATGTATATTAGTGACCTTATACACTCGATTATTAATTAACTGTCAACGACAATTAAGGTGCTATGTTAGTGATGAAATATGTATCTCGATTATATTAGGTACGTTATTTTTAGGGATATTAGCTTTTTTACTTTTAAATTTATTAGCTTTATTTGATACTACATCATTAGTATTCAAAATGACGTTCTGGTTTCTAAAATGTACACAATTTACATTTTAGAAATCAGAACGGTGTAGAATCTAGAAAATTTAGAAATATTAAACTCATACATTACATATTGAGAATTATAAAATATTTATTATTACTTAAATTATTAAAATCGTTGAAAATGTGACGGATTATTTATTCAAATTAAAACGACAATCAATATAGACGGTTTGAAAACTTTAGCTGTTTTAGTAGGTATCTTTATACCTATTAAATTACGATATATATGTCAAGATTTGGTAAAATATACAATTTAAAAAAGTCACATTGGTCTGTTAACCCACACATATTAAGATAACTAGCCGTGCACCGCGGTTTCACCCGCGTTTTTCTCTTTTCGTTAAAAAAAATAGGTTTTCCATTTTACACCTTCGATTTTACAAAATAGCAATTTTATTACGGATCCCTAATTTTGAAAAAAAAATAGCCAATAGCCTTCCTCGATAAATGGACTACCGAACACTGAAAGAATCATTCAAATCGGATAAGTAGTTCCAGAGATTAGCGCGTTCAAACAAACAAACAAACTCTGCAGCTTTATAATATTAAATAGTATAGATTATAGTTTCAATATTTGGTGACTTCAAAAAACATTTACAACTTGTAAAGCACTTCTCACGTAAATTATTATGTCATAAAAATAAAATAAATTTATAGAGTACTTAGGGACTAAAGTTATGTATGTATCCATAAAATATGCAATAGCCTTACAGCTGTTCACCCATAACAGAGTCAAAGTCGGTCGTATTTCCTTTTGCCTATAAAAGCCTTAAACTACCTCATTACATATTCGATGCGTAAACAATTTTGATACAAAACAAATTACCATTTACGACATAAAAGTATTTATTAAATAAGTACGGGACGACAGTAAAACGCGAAAATTAAACTTCAATAACGTTTTAAAGTCGGAACGATGATCGTAAATTTTGTCTTTTACGATGCGATCGTGAGTAGATCGTATGTGTACAGGACAGGATGCTTTTACACTTTAATAATGCAGCTATGACATAGACAAACTTAGATATTGTAATCATGTGTATGCTTCAATAAAATCGAATTATAATTTGGTGACTCTACAAGAGTTTTCTGAATTATTTGGGCTCTAAACTCACATAATTTTACTGGCCTAGTGGCTAAAGCGGTCGCCACACCGCTTCCTACTGCGCCAAGTGTCGTGGGTTCAAATCCCACGTAGGATAACACTTTGTGTGATTCACAATTTGTTGTTCTGAGTCTGGGTGTTATTTGTGTCCGTTTCATGTATGTTTGTAAAGCCCCCCGCGACACAGGAATTTATATTCCTAATGCGCTGTCTTTTTTAATTAGATTAGATTAGATAATGTGGGATATTACGTCTGAAATATTAAGGTTTTGTTAAGAACTTTTATGAAGAATTCTAAAACCCCTCCAAAATCCCCTGCTAGTACAGTTACTAGTACTGTTTTGTCTTACAATGCTATGATTCAGATAAGAAACTTTATGCATTTGGCATTGACCTTGCTTGAATATTATTGTATAGATTTTGTAACTTACCATATTTTTACGATTCAATTAGTTCCTGTTTTTATGCGATTTGCTTCAGTTACAATTGCTATCGAGACTCAAATATTGATTCAAATCTACAGATTTTCAACCATGTAGATCTAAAACTAACCCTTTAAACGTTAGTACGTAAACGTACGTCAAGTATGTATGCAACTCATCGACATCACTAATGCGAAACGATCAGGCTTCGAAGTAAAAAACACTTCTTCTCTCTTCTTCTTCGCACTTAAAGCTGTACTAGACTTTATGTGACGTATTTAATTATTTTTGCAAAAAACCACAAAGAAAGGGACATTTGAACAATATTCTGCAAATTGAATTTTCTTTATAATATTATTTCATAAGTTATAGAAACGCAACATAACCTTAAAAGAGCACTGTTAAATTCAATTAGTGCTAATTATATTGTTACCTACGTCATTCAATTATAATTTGTTTAAAGGTATCTTCCATTATATAATCTTAGCGAAACCATTTTTGAAATACTACCTCTATTTGAATGTATTTAAATAGGTCCTTATAATGTCGTTCGACTGGACAATCTTTCATTTTTGATGTTTTTCACCAATAGAATTAACATCATACTTTCCAAACAACATAATTCTTGAATTACGATACGAAATTGAGTAGCGTCAGAAGAATACGATATGTACGACACAGACCATTTGGTAAACCACATTTAGCGGATAGTTTATTGGGTGTAGCCTATATTTAAATAACAAACTTAACAAAAAAAAAATATCTCTGTCGAAAATACAACGAATTTTTTTCTACGAAGAAACAGAAATGTCATTAGTTTCCACACAGTTATGAGAATGTTAGGTCTAAAAAAAAACTTTATCAAAGTCAAACACATCATATCACACACCTACATATACTATTATACACGTTAATCCTACTATTAAAATTCATAAGACCTCTTATTACATCACTCACTACATTAGCATTACAACACTTCCATTCCACTTAGATTTCATCACTTACATCACTCAAAAAATAGGACATTCAACACGCACGGAAAAAATGAAATAAGGTTTTGATTAGTTTAATTGCAGATGCTAAAGTCATATGATCTGTAAAATAGTGTGAAGTCTTTTGTGATCTAATACTAAGTTTTAAATTTTGAAAATAAATTATTATTGAATTACCAGTTATCATTGTATTATATTAAGTCTAAAATAATGCAAATCATGTATTATTATGCCTAACGTACATTTATAAAAAAATCGGCCAAGTGCGTGTCAGGCCACGCATAGGAAAGGGTTCCTCAGTCACCCATAATGGTACGTGGATTAGAAATCGTATCCAATGGATAATTGTTATGTTTACGTATTAATGCGTTTGATTTTGTATGACTTTTCCAAGTAAGCGCATTGTTAAAGTTAAGCCTCTATAACTCCTGAACTGACAAAGTCATCTAATTTGTTATAGTTTTCATTTAAAGTTCATTATATGGACCACTATCACAAATTTTTCGGCGGGCGGGACGGCCTGTTTTTACAAAAAAGTGGCCTTTAAAGTGGAATTTCTCTCAAACGGATACCTAAATCAAAAAATCGTCTTAACAATCCCTTAATGTTTTTAAAAGACCTATATAATGATACCCTACATGATGGGGTAGCCATGAGAAAAAAAAAATCCCCACTTTACGTGTAGGGGAGGTACCCTAAATAAAAATATATTTCATGATTTTATTGTAGCACTTTGTCGACGTAATTACAATACATATTCATGCAAAGTTTCATCTTTCTAGCACTTACTGTTTGGACGATAAGTCGAGGACGGACGGACGGACGGAAGGACAGACGGACATGACATATCTATAAGGGTTCGAAGTCATAAACTTCGGAACCCTAAAAAGTAGTAGTTTTGCCGGAAATCGAGATAAACCGTTTTTTACCCTTTGTTGTATATATTTAGCCATCCAATCTGACTCTACCCTGCCTGATGGAAAGCATGAGCAGAATCCAAGAGTCGGGGCTATCACACTTGCTGCGAATGCGGACAATAATGTATGGCGGCCCACACTATGGCGGCTTAGTGAGATGCTTTTTCACGCCCCGAAAACCTCCCCCCCCTACCCCTTCCCGACCTCAAATCGCCCGTAAATTATTTTTCCTTTCATTTTTATAATATTCTCCTCCTTTTCCAATAGGTTTCATCCTACTATAATTTTATTTGTTTTCAAAAATTATCTACTCTGGTCTACTGGTCTATATGTCATTTACAAACTATCATTATGGTTGCCATGCAAGTGTTATTCCTAGCAACCTGTGAAGTTTTGACAGGAGGTAAACAGTGATACATTTTGACATCTTCGATTTATGTATTTTTATAATCACCTAGCTTTGGTCTTTGTATCTCGATTATTGCAGTAAAAAGTAGTCTATGTCCTTTCCCAAGTTCAGTTCTATCATCATACCGAATTTCATCAAAATCGGTACAGTGGTTTAGGCGTGAAAGCGTAACAGACAGACAGACAGAGGTACTTTCGCATTTATAATATTAAGTAGGGATTAAAAAAAAAACTACTCACTAGATCTCGTTGAAACCAATTTTCGTTGGTAGTTTGCATGTTAATGTACAACATATATTTCTTTTAGTTTTATCACTCTCTTATTTTAGAAGTTAGAGGGGGGGGGACACACATTTTTACACTTTGGAAGTGTCTCTCGCGCAAACTATTCAGTTTAGAAAAAAAATGATATTAGAAACCTCAACATCATTTTTGAACACCTATCCATACCTTACACGTTTAGGTTTGATGAAAAAAAAATTTTTGAGTTTCAGTTCCAAGTATGGAGACCCCCAAAATGTATTGTTTTTTTTCTTTTTTTATGTAAAAAACTTAATGCGGTTCACAGAATACATCGACTGACCAAATTTCAACAGTATAGCTCTTATAGTTTCGGAAATAATTGGCTGTGACATACGGACGGACAGACAGACAGACAGACAGACAGACTTGACGAATCTATAAGGGTTCCGTTTTTTGCCATTTGGCTACGGAACCCTAAAAATGATGGTCTTATTTATGCGGTATAATAAAATATTACAACAGCTCATTAAATTAAATCTAAGGCCAAAAGAACAATAAACAGATGTTTATCGTTTGGCATTTGCATAATGGACGTGAATAATATATGATATTTGATACTAATTCTTATTTTATTCTTAACATTTGACCTGGTATTATGAACAAAAAAGGTAATAAAGTTTTTTTGGTCATTGAAATTAAAAAAAAATAGTAAACCAAGTGGTGCCATCTATCATATCACGAAAGAACTAGTTGTTAATTTAGAGTGTTTTTTTTTATAAAATCAAGAACGAGTAAATAAAAATATTAAAATAATTTTCGACCCAACATGATATTACGGCCATTAGGGTAGATATTTATCAGTCTTTTATGCCCATTGCAACACTTAAATTGACATACATACGTATGGTCATAGCGTTGTCGATTCATCAACATAGGAGACTGTAGGATTAAAGATACATCCTTATGGAAAGAAGTAAATTTACGCAGATCGATTGTTGCTAAACATCTAATTCTATTTTTTTGTTACCAGTACGACTCCCATTTTGTATGCTGTCAGTTGTTTCCATTTTACATCCAATATCACCATCATCAGTTTCGACTTAAAAAAAGTCGACGACTGGATAAATTGCTCCCAAAAAGCTCCACACAACAGCTGTGCCTGTACTGCCATATTCCTACAGCTTGTAGGTTTAAAATGTTTGTATGGTGTAAGGCGTACCACGAAATTACATCCGAAAGAAATGATATCAAACGACAGGGAGCGCTGAATAATTTAAAATTCTATGACGAGGTAATTTTGAGGTTACCCATTATCTTATGGATAATGTGGATTGAAGATAGTGTGTAACCTTGAATTCGCGGGTAGTAGAGCCACGCTGGTTTCAGTACCAATGGGCTGGCGCGACGGGGGTAGTACTACCCTCACATAGAAGACCAACCTAAAATTACAGCATTTGTGTTTTTTCTCGTAGATAAGTGTGAGACCGGAAGCCCAATCATTCTACATCATTCTTCCAGCCTCCAGAGGTCGGGAGAACGATGCAGAAACATTTCATTAATACGCTATAGTGTGGGTCACCATGATGCATGATATGCACTCACAATGAGGATGGGTGACCTCTACTCCTGGATTCGTTAAATCGGGCAGGGTAGGGTCAAGTTAGTAGACTATTTAAAAAAAAACAAAACACTCAAGGTTGTTTTTGCACCCCTCCCTAAGTCAGAAGATAAGTGCAAATCCTTCTGAAGGCAGTAACTGTGAGGTAACGACTCACAGAAAGAATTACTGTTCAACTTAATAAACAAACTTTGAAACAAAAAATGTACCCACAACCATACATTTAACAGACACTTGACAACTAAAATGCAAACGAGACTGCGAGACGCCGAAAAAACGCATTTATATCTTAAAAATCAGACAAACATGAAACATTTATACAGACACTTGACAAATGTCCCCAGACGCTGCACTACTTAGTGTCACTGTTAAGTATAACGTAGAGACTGAATGACCAGACACATATTTAACCCCGACACCACTCAATACTGCCGACAGTATGGTAATAACCGAAAAAAATGTATAATTCAGTTTTGGAAGTTAGATTTATTGATGTTTAAATAAATGGAAAAAATACCAATAAAGTATGTCACGTATGAGCTCACGTAGTCTTAGCAACAACTATTATAATTTTCTCATAAGAGACCAGTATTTTGCTTGCTTCGTTTTGTTCCATGCTTCCAAAAAATTCTGGGCAACATTTCTGATTCCTTCATAAATGTAAATAAGAGATTTGGTCAAAGCGGATTATATATAGTAGACATTAATGCACATGTTCAATTAAATAGCATAATTAGTAGGTGACGTTTAAATGCGTTTGGAAAAACATTGAAACTGTCAGCAACTCTGTTACAAACAGTAGCAAACCTGCCCTAGTGCTAGTTTCATTAGCCAAGATAAAAAATATAAGGGCCTGAATTTACTAGAATTATGTGGTCTACTATCTATTCCCCATATATTACAATTACTATAATAATAATAATCATCTCAATCGCAATCGCATGTAAAAAAGCTGAACAAACAAAATACACAAAACATACATAATTTCTATGTCACTGGGAAAATGATGGCTCCCTAAAAAAAGGAATAAAAACTGAAGACACATATCGGCCAAACCTTGGGGTTTATTAATGTTAATATTATACCAAGAGGACTGAAGCACCGAATAAACTAGATGTATAATTCATAGGACATCAGAATAAATGTATCGCCGACAGACTTGTGATGGATGGCGTTCTTTCGGATTAGATGCAGTTGTCTGCAGCTAAGTATAATTTGGACATTACAGAGTCCGAGACGCAAACGGTTTTTTTGTGTGGAAATAATTTAACCTTCAGTCTTAATGTAACAGTTCTTGTATTTTGGATTATATATTTATTTAGAAACAAACGCTACTTTCTCATTCTCTTATTGTTAGACATTTTTATAAGCTCTGATCTGTATCTTTAAAATTTATAAACTCTTTAAATCTTTAAAATTTATAAACTATAATACCCATATTCTTAGTTGAAGTATTTATAATTTTATTATTTATATTTTTTGTATTTTTTAATTACCTTCTTCTTAATTTAAGGGTCAGGCCCTTGTCGGTGAAGCAATCGCCACCTCTGTCTATTTTCTGCAATTCGTTTGACCTCTTGATACCTTTACTTGCTGTATATGTATACATCAATCTAGACCTTCCGCGTTTTCTTCTACCTTCTATCTTTCCTTCCAGTATGGTTTTAAAAGGTTATCGTGTCTAATCAAATGGCCAACCATTTTGCCTTTTCTGTTGTCAACAGAAGAAGAAGAAGGAAAGAAGTCTCCTTTCTTCGTCAACCATTAGTAGTACTTCCTCGTTGAATTTTTTCTCTGTCTAACTGATGTTCATCATCCGCCTCCAGCACCACATTTCAAATGCTGTCAACTTATCTCTGTCTGTTTGAGACAGCGTACACGTTTCGCAACCATAAAGCACACTGCTCCAAATATAAGTTTTGATGAGTTTTTTTTTATGTTTATGTTAATCTTTGCGTTATTCATGAAATTAAATTCAGATACCTCTCCAGAGTATATATTCTATGAATTAATATTTTAGCGATTCTTTATTGGTTTCATCTTCTTTGACCTTTTTAGCAATAGTCTGCTTGGTCTACGTGAAGTAGTTTTTCAAATAACCCATTATTTGATTTCCTAAGGTATAATTTCGCTATGCCATCAGTTTGTTTTAAAACTGTGTCATACAGTCGAAATGAAATATTTCTATTGCACAGGTATTATGCGTAATTCGGTGCCTAGGTTGATGGTCACCTTGGCTTCCAGGAAGATCTGGAGTTCGCTGAGTTAGGGGTGGCCTGTGTCGTTCATAACATCAAAGGTCTGGGTTTATAGGTTGCACCTCATAAGACGGAAGCCTTGTGGTTCCACAGAAAACCGGAGGTGCTGTTGCTACTCGCTCGCTCATTCGGATGGGAGGAACGGAGGTCGAGGTGGGCCTAAACATAAGGTACCTCGCTTAACCCTGGACAGTCACTGAAGCTTCGAGGAGCATTTCAAGAGGATGGTCCCCTGAGTTCCCTACAGAGGCTTTTGTCTAACTTAGGAGGACCGCGGGAGGAAGTTCGGTGCGTCTACTGTGCGGTCATAAGATCCATATCCCTCTACGAAATGCTGATATGGGCCAAGCACCCCTCTATATTTTTTTTGTGGAAACACCACATACTCCTGACTTCTATGTGCCCGCAGGAGTCGGAGATCCAAAGGGATTTTTCCACTTCGTCAACAACAAAAAAGGTGGATTGTCACCTCTGCTTACTTGAATCTCAATATCTGTTTCTTGTCTTAAATTCCCTTGATTCTTGTACAGGATTTCATCCTAAACATGGTTCAATTTTAGCTATCCTATCAATATTCATAACTACTTGACTGCATGAATTATCGCAGAAGACAAAAATAAAATAACAACATTTAATGTGTTCAAGACCGGAGCCCCAATGATAAAAAAGCATCTCAACGGGCCACCAAAGTGTGGGTCACCATACTACATTTTATACATTGGCAATGAGTAGTCATTTCAGTAGGTTCGCATACAGGAAAAAAATGCAAAATTAATAGTAATAATAAAAAGGTCATTACCTTTTTATTATTAGTTATTACTATTAATTTTATAGGTCCCTATTATGAAATCGTATCATCTTACATGACATTTAAGAAGCAAGGTTGATGGGATAACCTTGCTTCTTACAAGTATCAACAGCGATAACAACCATTTCACAGTATACGAGTAATAGGTGTGTACAGATATATTTATTTTAAATGAAGCAAGTTAGCTATAGAATCATAAAAACAGCTGATTTGAATTGAGTTCCTGAACACGTGAAACAATCACGGATTCAACGAATGTCCATGATGGATGCCCCAGACAGCGATCTGCAGTTTTTGCTCATAATAAGCGTCTGGGCCTCGCGTCACCGCTGCATAATGCAGAAATTGTCTCAAAAATAATGTTTTAAATTTGAACTATTTTTGTCTTCAGATTTTTGGGGTCGTTTTAAACTAAACGATTTCTATAATCATTACATTTGTAAAAGTGATGGTGTGTGGAGTAAACGTTAAAATAAATGATATATATCAACAATCCATGTTCCACTGCTGGGTTCGGTTCTCCTGTCAGAAGAGAATTAAGGCCATAAGTCCCCTGGCGAATTTATATATACCACGCTAAAAATAGTTTTGGATCATGTTTAAAATTGAGATTCGTTTTTTACACAATATATATATAGAATGCTTTAAGCAAAATTTCCAATTCCAAACTTTTCGGGTGTTGTTGTATTTCTAGTCACTGCTATTTATAGAATGATATTTTTAGAGTTGTTTTCCTACAGTTCAAGGATAGGCGTCATTTTTAGGTTATTGTGTTACAGACATGCCGATGCTACCTTGAGCAGGCTATGCATGGAAGAGAGCATTACAGAACCCATGTGTTCATTTTAAATGATATTGTATTGCGAAGTATACAATAGTTAAGCTTAGAAATATCAATTCAATTATTGCTAAGACGTACATGAATAATTTAGGAAAAATTAAAGTGCAGTTGCAATAAGTATCCAGTTATAGCACAAATGATCACTAAGGGTCAGTTAGGTTAGAATTACAAAATATTTATCTTGAACAACCATCTTACCCGGCGCTCGTACACGTAAACCTTAATAAAACTCATCAATATTGAACTCCAACTAAGCCAAATATGTTTGCATTAAGTGTTCAATAGCAGCTGTCTTTAACAATCTAAATATACTTGCAACAAGGCGGGTGTGCAAATCGAAGTAAATTTACATAGCAGATTAAGCTAACGCCTCCTTGTCTGTTCACGCTGACGGCTTGATTACAACTAATGTGTGTGTTAATTCACTGCTTAAACTTGAGCTTAAGCTTATTCTTGGTTGTTTATAGCCGTTAGGTTATGTCTTTTATGATCGTTACTTTCTTTAAGTTATAAAGAGACAAATATAGAACCGGGTCGGACTGTCAATAAG
Source organism: Phragmatobia fuliginosa (assembly GCA_932526445.1). Lineage (NCBI taxonomy): Eukaryota > Metazoa > Arthropoda > Insecta > Lepidoptera > Erebidae > Phragmatobia > Phragmatobia fuliginosa. Next base: position 1,519,753 of record OW052065.1, read on the forward strand.
TGACTATAGCAGTTTATATCAAGTGTCACAGAACGCGATGCCGACCTCTAAGTCATAAATTCAAATTTGGGTTCCAGTCTGCTAGCTGAGTTGCAAACGTTATTCGTTTTTTATTATATTCTCTTCTTTTGTTTCATTGGCTAATGTCGATCAGTCACGTGATCAAAACAAAATATTAGCCAATGAAACAAGATAATACAATAGAAAACGAGAAAACGTTTGTAACTGCCTAGGGGGTCTCTAATCTCACTCACTTTCTGCAGAAGAATAGATTTCTCACTTCTAATTTGGATTCATTTAGGTACGTCGGGGTTCTGGGACTTCCATTCGAGGGTACACCTGGTTCCTCGACCCATAGTACCCGAGACGGCGTGCGGTTTTAGTCGGTTCGAGTCCGACATAGCCACCAACTGGTAACATCCGTGGGGATTTCCGCTCGGAAAAAAAAGGGTAATTGCCCATTTTTTTGGTTACGTGTGATGATGATGTTCTACCGATTTTACTGTACTCTCTATTCGATCATTCTGACTGATGACTTTTTGCTCTGCTCTCCGAGTAAGTTCCGAGTTAAGACCCTAACTTGCAAACTCCAGACTGTTTGTATAATCAGAAACCCCGTAAACGAACTCGATCGACACCTTTCAGCAGTCGCATACGTTAACCGCTAGACAAACGAGGTTGAAAAAGACAGTTGAAAGTGTCGGAACAAAATCACATTATACAGCGATCAGGTTACCTACACGACAAATATTGCTATCGTGGTTTTTAATAGATGGTTTTGGAAATTGATCTGATTAAATAACTAAAGTTTCTTGTAATTGGAGAGGACTATTTCCAGCAGTGGACTGCGATATGCTGATGATGATGAAGGAAAAAAATTTAATCGAATAAGTCTACGGTCAATTTTCCCAAACATAGCCACGGTAAATATGAATAATAAGTGAGTTACTTTTATATTGGTACAGTTTTCGCCGTTATTTAAAAGCAATAACAGTTCAAATCTTTAACCTTTTTTTATACCTTTTTTTTGTTCACGGGTGAAAAATCCCTTCGGATCTCCGGCTCCTTGAGGAAACAGGAGCCAGGAGTATGTGGTGTTTCCACTAAAAAAACACCCCGACGATCGACCTCTGACGCCCTGCTCCGGGAGGACCCGGACCATGTTATTTCAGGTCCTTACCATCATAAGAAATATCTCAGATGTTTGCAACTTGTGATATAAACAAATACATCATTGATTTCAGTACCATCATCATCATCATCAACAGTCTTTAATAGTCCACTGCTGGACATAGGCCTCTCCTTTGAAAGGAGGTTTTGGCCTACCATATCACGCTGGCCGGACGGGTTGGTAAAGGTTTTGTTTCAAGTTTTCCTTTTCTTGGCAGTGATGTTAGCAGCTTATTTTGTTCCTTTAGTCGCCTCTTACGACATCCATGGAATGAATAGGGGTGGTGACACACATATTCTTAATGCGTCACCACACGGAATGATTTCAGTACATTACTAGTTATTCTAATAGCACAATTAATTTAAATTAGTCTTTTCCCTTAATTAAGCTGCAAACGTTTTTCGATTGTTATTCTATTCCCTATTCTAATTATCTTGTTTCATTGGCTAATATTTTGATTTGATCACGTGATTTAGTAACATTAGGCAATGAAACAAGAGAATCTGTATTCTGTATATATAATAGAAAAAAAAGTTTTTAAAACTAAACAAAATACTTTTAATGTAAAAAGCGTGGGGCGACGTTATTGAAATATTTTCAGAAAGCATCCCACGTTTTGTTACAATTTTTTTTCTAATTTTAGTTTAAAAGCGTGTGTTTAGTTTTTTAAAACCATTATTTTTAGAAAAAGACATTTGTTTAAACATTTCTTTTTTTTTTCAAATTATTATATTGTCATCGGTCCTCGATAAATCTACAAAGTTTGTCAAAATCGCACCCATAGGAGTCGGATACAAACATACAAAAATAAAGGTGAAGCTAATAAAAAGCGTATAAAAACGAAAAAATTTTACAACTTGGCTAGGGGGGATTGTTAGAAAGTAAAGAATCAAAACCAAATTAAGACGAAATTTTAAATCTCCAAAATTTTTGATCTCTAACAAATAAATTATTATCTTACGTAATTCGAAAAGAATGTCCTTTCTCTCGCTCCCATATACGGTAAATATATTCTAGTAAGCTTTCTCTAAACATTTTAAGTAGCAGCTATATATTCATAACACTAAATCCCCTCATATCAAATAAATAAGTACTAAGAATCAGTGCACAGGCCACGTTTCGTCATACTAAAATGGCGTGTGAAAACACCATCTAAAATCACTTCACAATGCATAGTAAATCGTTGCAAGGCATCGCAACAAGCGATCGGATGAATAATGCAAGTACACGCTTGAGTCACAACGATAAATAACGATTATAATTTTATCGCGATTCGCAATAAATCGCGCGATTGAATGCTAGTGTGCGCATGGCTTTAGCGTCAACGGGAACGGTGTGGGTAATTTTCCTTTAACGTTTGGATTCTACAGATTTAGATGGTATCCAGCATATTTTTCTATGGTTTGCTACGGCTAGATACTATTAGAAACGATCACAGAAGCTAAAGTGCACAATTCTATTATTTTTAATTTTAGATGGTTCATTGATGTTTTATTCTCAATGGCCTTAGTTTTTTTCTGGACTACTTTTTCTTTCATAACGATTGCAATAACAAAGAAATACAATGTAAATCAGGAAGCTAAAGATAATAGTAACCAGGCAAACCTATTTTATTGAAATTAAGGAAACATTAATTAAATATTTGTTTATGGCAATTGTAGATTTTGCACTTATTGAACTTCGAACACAATCAACAAGTTCGACATTATTCTTACTCGTGTGTTTACTTGATATACTTATATCGTTTTTACGCAACTGATCTTTAAGATTTACAACAAGTTGTGCTTGATTTATGACTGACAATATAAACGAGTCAGAACATTTATTTAGAATGTAATGTTAACTTATTAGCATCATTAAATATTGCTATAAATATGAGGTATGAATATGCAATCAAAAACTTGTTTTTTAAATTTTGCTTGTCTTACTGAATCGAAATCTATTTATGTGGTTTTGGTTTATCAACATAGGTCACAAGGTATTTTTCTGTAAAACAAGAATCATTGCACAATTAATGCATACCACTCTGATCGATTTTGGGCTTTTCGCATCAAGCTCCTTCCAGCCATCTTGCGCAAGTCATCACTCCACCTCCAGCGTGACGATTATGGGCATATCCTCCCAATGCAGATGCAACTAAAATAAGAATAAACAAATTAAATTAAAGTCTGTTTAGTAGTTCTACATATGTGGTTTAGTGGTGCTACATATAATCAAACATAGACTGTCAAATTATTACCTTTTCTTTTCGCTTTGCCATAGTCAAATAGAAATAAAAAAACTATTTGAAACATAATATAAAATACTGTCTATTACATGTGGTACAGAATTATCATTATTAAGTGATAACATTTCACATAAAAACCTAGCAAGTCATCGCACAAGCGCGAAACAAACGTATTCTATATAATTCTCAAGAGACGTTTTTGCCCGTTACGAGACGTTACGTTCAAGATTTATTACGTGGTGATAGTGATTTATGACTTATGAGTGATAACTTGTATACAATGTACACATAATTGCAGTGTTGTGCATTATAAGAATTATCGGATATAGCTACTGAGACATAGGTGAATACAATGTAATAAACAGACGATATTCCAACTAATTGCCAATGTGCGGAAGAGTCATACTTCAACACAAATGAACTACATAACAGACAAGCGGTTATAAATTTTTTTTCGATCCTTCTACCCCTACTCATCTGATGGGCGTCGTAAGACATGACTAAGGCAGTTAATTGTGAAGGACAAAATCACTGTAAACATAAGGAACACATGAAACAAACCTTGTTGACTGCCTTGTTGGTCCAGTGGTCAGCGTATGCCACAACAATAATAGTTCGATTCGATTCATAGGACCAATAAATATTTGTTGTGATCCACAAATATTTGTTTCGGAGTCTGGGTGTTTTCTATGTATAATATGCATGTATTTAGGAAAAAAAGTATGTTTATGTATTTATATATCAGTTGTTTCTTCTTCTTTTCCTTTGCCCCTTCCCACGTTAGGTGGGGTCGGCTCTCCTTATCTTCCTGCGCCAGGATAGTCTGTCCTGGGTTGTCGGGTCAGGTATTTTGGGTCTTCTTTATGAGATTGGCCATACTAGTCCACCAGGTCAAGGGCGGTCGTCCTCTTCCTTTCTTGCCCTCCGGAAGTGCCAGTGCCTTCTGAACGACATGCTCGCCGTCTCTACGCATGACGTGCCCGTACCACCTTAGGCCAGTTTCAGTGAGCTTTTCCGGGATTGGAGTCACTTTGAAGCTATATATCAGTTGTTTAGTACCCATAATACAAGCTCTGCTTAGTTTGGGACTAGATGATGTTGTGTGTAAGATGTCCGAAAAAAAAATACATATTCGTGTGGTCAATGGTCAGTGGTCTGTGGAATAATAAATATTATTTCTACGGAAATTCTTATATCTACCAGTTGTCTCTTTAATACTGTTGATGTTATAAAACCCTCCCTTTTTGAGACATAGAGAGCAGCAATAGACTTTGAAAGTGTATATCTTCTTCATCATTATAAAAGTAAATCATTTCTTAATTTAATGATTAGCGTATAATATATAAATAAAGAACATTTAAGTAATATTAAAATCCCATACGTCAAAGACAAAAAATTGGGCAAGTGCGTGTCAGGCCACGCATAGGGTTCAAAGTCACCCATTATGAAAGGTGGATTATTTAAAATCGTGTCCAATAAATAATTGCTATGTTTACTTATTATTTCTTTATTTTTATACGAAGTTTTCCAAGTAAGTATATTTTGCACAGCTGTTTAACTTTGAGAGGGGGGGGGGGGTTGCAAAAAATGCGCTTTAAAGGTTGGGGTAGACACGAGAAAAAAAATCAACCCCACTTTACGTGTAGGGGAAGTACCCCAAATAAAAATATTTTTCTTAATTTTATTGTAGCACTTTGTCGACGTAATTAAAACATATTCGTGCAAAGTTTCATCTTTTCATCATCATTCCAACAGTTTGACTTGAATCTGCCCTGGCGGTTGAGAGTATGTCATGCTCACTCAAATGACACGCTGATGGTGGCGCGTGTGTCGGATCATTTAATTCCCTTCAAAATGGTTGAGTTGAATGGTGCGGATCCATGCGTCATGTTCGTGAACGGGCGCTGTCAGTTGTGACTGGTCATCTCTTAGTTGCCACGGCTTATTTGAATTAATTATTTTAATTTTGAATTGTATTTTTGTTGTACTATGGACACTTTTAACGTGCACGTCTTGCTACATCGTTCTCACATAATGTACCATCTCAACATGAATGATGTAACCAAGATTTTGTAAAAAACATTTTGATTTAAAAGAGTGTCCATGGAGTTTCTTGCCCGTTCTTCTCCATAGAGATCTACGCTAGGGAATGGGCAACTACAGTACTTTCACAGTTTTTATGTCTTGTGACTGGGACTGTAGCTACATTTAATTTTCATTTTTGTTTCGACAATTCAAAAGTGCCTGTAACTGGCCTACTTGAAATAAATGCTTTGATTTTGATTTTGATTTTGGGCAGTAAGTTGAGGACGGACGGACGAACGGACATGGCGAATCTGTAATGGCGTTCCGAGTCATGAACTACGGAACCCTAAAAATGGTAAGTTAATGAGACAAGTCTCCATAGTCAATCACATAACACATAGCTAGTAGTTGAAATCAACGGGTAATTACTTAACAGTGTCAAACCATCAACTATAATCATTTTACTACTACAATACTCAGAATTATTTCTCTTTTGAGTCGGTATCGAGTAATTGCACCGACTTACGAGAGAGTATTTAACGGTTTTTAATTACTTAAATATCTTACTGGAATTTGTCAATGCAGAAAGTAATTACGTTGAATTGAGGGGCTTAATTATTGGCTGTAAAATAATTGAATGGTGCGTGGTAAACATACTGATTACGAACCAAATTAACGATTGTGTGTATTTTTGTTATTTTATAAATCTTATTGGTTTGTTTAAATTAATAATTAAATTTGATTTCAAGACTTTGTACGTTACAAATAAAATAGTCTATAACTTTTATTATAAATAACAAATATCTTTTTTCTTCTTCTAATTGATAGGCCAAAGCGATGTTTTCAAATAATAAATTTAAAAAAAAACTTTAAAAATAGCGCCCGTTTCTTGTAAGCTTTTTCAAATATTATTTTATGCAATAGAACACTATTAAAATAAAACCACCTAAATATTTAAAGTTGGCACTTTTTAGGGTTCCGTAACAAATGGCAAAAAACGGAACCCTTATAGATTCGTCATGTCTGTCTGTCTGTCTGTCCGTCCGTATGTCACAGCCACTTTTTTCCGAAACCATTGCGGCCTCTCCCATTGCACACCACTGTGATCGATTTTGGGCTTCTCGCATCCAGCTCCTGCCAGCCATCTTACGCAGATTGTCACTCCACCTCGCCTGTGGGCGTCCTACACTACGTTTACCGAGACGCGGTCTCCACTCAAGAACTCTTCTGCCCCAACGGCCATCAGTTCTGCGGCTAATATGGCCAGCCCACTGCCATTTCAGCTTGCTAATCCGGTGGGCTATGTCGATGACCTTAGTTCTCTGACGGATCACCTCATTTCTGATACGATCTCTCAGAGAAACGCCGAGCATAGCCCTTTCCATAGCACGCTGAGCAACTTTAAGCTTATGGACCAACCGTACCGTAAGTGTCCAGGTCTCGGCTCCGTATGTCATGACAGGTAGGACGCACTGATTGAAAACTTTCGTTTTTAGGCATTGTGGGATCGACGACGAAAAGACTCGACGTAGCTTTCCAAACGCTGCCCAACCCAACTGAATTCTTCTATTCACCTCATCCTCGAGGTTGTTTCTACCCAACTGCAATGTCTGCCCAAGGTAGACATATTTTTGAACAACCTCGAGAACGGTATCGTGTACTGCAACCGGTTCCGGTAGAACATGTTCATTGAACATGACCTTGGTTTTGTCCAAGTTCATCCGTAGGCCGATGCGCATAGAAGAATCAGCTAGGTCATTCAGCATCTGTTGCAGGTCCTGCAGTGTCTCTGCCATTATGACGATGTCGTCCGCAAATCGCAAGTGAGAGATGTATTCGCCATTAATGTTAATGCCACGTCCCTTCCAGTTTAGCGTCTTGAACATATCCTCCATTGCATTTGTGAACAATTTCGGGGAAATAACGTCCCCTTGTCTCACTCCTCGATGCAATGGTATGGACCTTGTTTGCTGATTCTGTACTTGGACGGACATGGTGGCGGTATCGTAGAGACATCTCAGCACTTGGATGTATCGCCAATCTACCTGACAACGCTGCAGGGACTCCAGAACAGACCAGATCTCAACCGAGTCGAAGGCCTTCTCATAGTCCACGAATGCTAGACACAGGGGCTGGTTATACTCCTGGGTCTTCTGTATAATTTGCCGCACTGTGTGTATGTGGTCTATGGTGCCGTATCCGCTCCGAAATCCGGCCTGCTCCGGTGGTTGAAATTCGTCGAGTCTTTGCGCAAGACGGTTCGTGATGACTCTTGAAAAAAGCTTGTAGATGTGGCTTAGAAGGGAAATGGGTCGATAGTTCTTCAATAAGGTCTTGTCACCTTTTTTGAAGAAAAGCACGACCAAACTCCTACTCCACACCTCCGGAGTTCTCCCTTCAAACAGGACAGCGTTGAAAAGCTTTTGGAGCTCCCTCAGTACGGGTTTACCTCCAGCTTTTAATAGCTCTGTTGTAACGCCATCCTCTCCAGGTAGCTTTTCCACAGAGATTGTACGAACACTTTTGACCCCCGATTTTGCTCGATCGCTCTTTTGATGGTGCGAGTATTGGAACACCAGAGGTCGTGTCGGACGAGTTTCCTTATCTCTCTGTTCAGCATCCTCTTTGCCAACGAAGTGACGGGTGGGTTTTCACGCCGTTTCCTCATCAACCCTAAAGTCTTCTCTGAAAGCTTCGACTTCTTGCCTTTACGCTGCAGTTCACAAAATCTCGTACCTTCGTCCCTGAGGATTCGAACCACATTTTCGAGGTTCTGGTTTACGTCTGTTGTGGTTTCCACGGCAGCGAATCGGTTTTCCAGGTTTGACTGGAACGTTTCAGATCTTATCATGGCTTGGAGTAGAGTTGGTCGGAGCCTGGACTTCATCAAACGGGCACGTTCAACTTTGAAGTTGATATTCAGAGAGCCTCGGACTAGTCGGTGATCGCTACCGGTATTAAACCTATTGACCACTGAGACATCTCTGAATATGTGCCTCTTGTCCGTAATTATGAAGTCGATCTCATTTTTTATCACAGTGTCGGGGCTTTGCCATGTCCACTTGCGTTGGGGCTGTTTTTTGAAAAAAGAATTCATCAAAAAGAGCCCCTCGCGTTCAAGGAAGTTGACAAGCATTTGCCCCCTATGATTTCTGACTCCAAGTCCATGTGATCCTACTACCGATTCGCTGCAAATCTGTACTCCCACTTTAGCGTTGAAGTCACCCATAACAACGTTGTAGTGGGTCTTAGTGGTTAAGTGGAGGGCCCTCGATATGTCATCGTACATATCCTCCACCTCGTCATCCGAGTGCGCCGAGGTCGGTGCGTACACTTGCACAACCTTGAGGCTATACCTCTCAGTGAGCTTAATAATGAGGTACGCTACCCTGTTCGACACACTGGAAATTTCCACAACGTTGTTAGATATAGACTTATTTACCAGAGACCCCACGCCACCTTGGGATTGTTGGTCTCCCTCGCGGAAGTACATTAGGTGAACGAGATCTAGTAAGTAGTTTTTCTTTAATACGTCATAAATCGCAAAACGCAATTTACCTTTCATTCAATCAATGCACTATTTTAAAAACATCGATCAAAGTTACAACGAACTACAAGAACTTTAGTATGATGTTACTTGCTTATACGGAACCCTTCATGGGCGAGTCCGACTCGCCCTTGGCGGCTTTTTTTTATTATTTCTTAAATAATTCATCTCTCATATCGAATGTTTTATACCTATTTAATCTATTAACCAAACCGGTGCTTTTAAAAAAATGTTACAATAATAATTACTATTTTTTTTTTTAAACCGATTTCAAAAAAACACAGCAGACGCATATTTCCTGCCTAGGACACTGAAAAGTGTAAAACAAATTTGCGTTAATTTGACTGCCTAAATTACTTGTCATTACCTAAATTTCTATTAATTTTAATAAACTGTAATTATAATGTGCGCTAGTTATCTAAAATCTGTTTGAAGTCGGCGCCTCTAACCACCTCCTTTTTTGTCTTTTTTTTTAAGTCGGTATAAAATACGTTTCGAATGTGACTACTTTAGATAAACCAAGCATTAAAAACATTCAAAGTCATCTTGACATATTATACATGATTATAAACATTAATTATAATCTAGATTAAAATGTGACTCAACAAACATTTAAAACATCTCAAAGTCAAACACGATTAGTTTTAATTAGGTACATTTTTTCAACCTCCAACAACAAGTTATATATTCATTATCACTATTGGAGTAAGGAAATTCCACCTGTCTAGTATTTAGAACTCATTAAGAACCATTCACACATACCGGAGGACATTCTCGGAACATTTTTTACGTTGTCTTTACATGAGCCATCCGCTTAACTGATCTCATATCTATGAAGTCGGTATTTTCTCATAGTTTACGTGATACTCGATGGATAGTTACGATAGTTTCATTTCCGTGAAAGTGTAGGAACCTATCACAAGATGTGGCAACACCTTTGATAGATGGAACTGCAGATATATTTATGATTTATAATTGCAAATATCATTAATATTATGGTACTCACTTATGTTATTGGCAATTTTTTTTTATTTGTTATGTTACAGATAATGATACGTTATCTGTATTTTCAATTTGACAGACGACTGACAGCTAAAGTCAAAAGAATTATTTAGATTTATTTAAATTCAGTGCGTCTATTTATTAATTGGTGTCTCTACGAATATTCGATGTTGATTTAATTATTGTATTTGTAAGCATTGGCTATCATTCAATTGGTATTTAAGGTATACTGTATGGTAACTATACCATATTGCACCTTAGATCAAAGAGTTTTAGAAACATTTTTCTTTAAGACCATACGTTACACTTAAAGCTTTTATTGTTACCCTATATTATCATGTCAGAAATTTGAATTCCTATTTAATACGGTGCATAGTGTTGGCAACACTGCGTTAGGAACAATATGTAGATAAATGCGCGAACAAATGGCTTCTTTTAAATTGTATTCTATAATTAGTCAAAAACCCGGTTTAAAGATATAAATAATGTAACTATTTTTATTTGTCGAAAGGTATTGAAACACACATTAATGAGTTTGGTCTGATTCAAGACGTACCAGTTTGTAATAGTTTTTATAATTCAGTCTACAGATAATTTAGATAAAAAAAAATGAATCAAGTTTATGATTCTCGAAACCGTAAGATATAAATTATAAGATTTGTACACCCGGAAGCGTATAACAAATTTAAAACAACCTGTATTAGTTGTTCATACTTGTTAATAGATTTATAATTTAAATTATATATGAAAAACATTATAATCAATCATGATACATATTTTTATATTTTATAACAGTTTCACTTTAAAGTGAAACTTTTACGACAAAAATAATTAACATTCAAATGGTTTGAATTTGATTAATTTTCAATTTGCTAGTCATGACGGTCGCGTCTGATAATCCTGCAATGGTAAAATCAACAAACCGCTAATATGTAACTTAATTGAGATATCTACGGACAAAAAAATATCCTGATTCCAATTTATTTGGTTGTCTTGTCTCTGTAACTTGCGTTTGAGAATGAGCATCAGACATGGGGTTTGAACTTGTAACTTGCGTTTGAAAGTCATCATCCGAAATTAGGCAGAAGCAGCATAGGCTAACCACTAAACCACTAGATCAGAAGATCAAGAGGTCTAGGGTTCGGTTCCCGGACCAAAAGTTTGTATGATCTATAAATAATTGTTTCGGAGTTTGGGTATTTTCTATGTAAAATAATATGTATGTATTTACAAAAAAAAAGTATGTTTATGTATTTATATCAGTTGTCTAGTACCCATAATACAAGCTTTATTTAGTTTAGGACTAGATGATGTTGTGCGTAAGATGACTAAAAGTATTTATTTATTTATAATCTAAGTCAAATATAGTTGGAAAAGTGACGGTAGGGTGATAATTTTATAATTGGCCACATTTGCTTGAGGTCTTTATAGTATGTCATGTGAAAATTTCCACGATGCCATAAAATTTACCTTAGAAGTCTCTATAATTACGTACTTTAATCGATCGATAATCGAATAGCTCTCATTCCCATAATGACAAAACGACCGTAATTTTAATAGCAATTGCACCATGTAAACATGTCTTAACGACAACTCAACAACCTGTCGTGTCTTACCATTTAATACAACTTTAATTAGTCGAAACATACCTTAAGGAGAGCGTCAAAACATTCAGTTATTCAATTAAAAAGTATTAAAAATGGATTCCTACAAGTATATTATGTTAATATACGCACGGGGAAGAAATATTATCTGCGTGTATAACAATAATTCTGAGGAAAAGACCTGTCGTTGAGGATGTCGGCTGTAGTACTTTGGAATTTTAATTGTTTTTTTTATCGTTTGATGAACTCAAAATTCAAAATTCAAAATTCAAAATTCTTTATTCACTTAGGATGCAATACATCTCTTGTGACAGGTCAAGATTCTACATGTACATTTATGCCATGTTCGCAAACAATAGGTAGAGCCGGAGAAAAGAACATGGCAATAAAAACTCGCGGCCACTCCTTTCAAATCGCCAATGTTTACATAGTTTTAATGTTTTAATATAATAAACCTGATATGGGGGTAAGGTGCTGCCACTAATATACTATACACCATGTTAGAGGACTGATGCAAATTATAGTGATTAAAAATTAGAACTTATGCTAATTAAAAAAAAAAAACAACAGCCTCAGTGGGTACAACAACTCAATTGTCTTTTGTTTTGAGAATAGAACACCCGTTTATAATGTGATAATTGTTTATTAAATTCGAATAGGAATATTGCAATAGAGAAAACAATAGATAATATAAAGTTGTTGGAAACATGAGACTGTACTGGAAGTTATGTCATATCTACCAAAGGTACTAATCCCAATATAAACCTAAATATTTCACTATGTCTTAAGGTAAGAAAGTTATCTTGTTAAAAAATTTCGTGTAAGTACGACTACTAAACGGAGAAAACTAAATATATATACATATATGTCAAACTATTTATAACAGCGAGTAGGTACTAAAAAGGATATTGAAAAATTCTACCCATAAGGGAATGATAAAGTCATTCAAATTTATACATCAGAAAACCACGTACGGAAAATCTAGTACTAGCATAAAGAAATAAAATATAATAAATTATTTAGTTAGGACAATAAACTGTAGAAACAATTACTTTAGCTCTTATAAACTTATCACCAGATTGTAAAACAATCCACGTCATTCTGTTTATAACTGAACACAACACACCACATAAACGTATGAAATATAAAGAAATTAACACATACATGAAACCTCTTCATCACGGGTAATTACACAATCGTAGACAATTAAATAACTTATTTTATATCCAACAATAATCTAACCTTAATGCCAGTTCTTGTTGTGTGTTATTAAATACACATTACATAACAAAAACATTCTAAAGTACATCGAAATAACAACCTTACATCACATCACTTGAGTTGAAAATTGAATACAACAATTTAATTTAACACATAACCCTTTTGTTTGATGCACTTTATTTCATATTAAAAAATAAATTAAATTATCGTGACCATGTTTATTATCAAGTCAACCCTTCAATGCGATATAGCATGAAATAATTCAACTCATTCATGTAATACATATTCATGTATAAAATACACATAAAACAGCTGTTCCTATGTTTTTTTTTGTAGAATAATATTAATGAAGTCGTTATATTACCCATAGTCGAAGTTAAAAAATGTGATGTCCTTATAAAATTGTGTTGAAAGGAGATCCACTGCCTTTTAAAAATACACAAAAACTTTGTTGACATCATTTTGAGTAAAATGACTAGGGAATTTCATTTTTGTAGTCATAATGCAATAATTTCATGTAATTAATTTAAGTAAAACATTCGTAATTTAACTTATTACATATTACATAATGCCATGAATATTTGACTGATGACTGTCTCGGTGGCGTATGCGACTGTTGTGCTTGAGGTCTCGGGTTCGATTCCCGGGTAGGACCAAATGTTTGTGTGATCTGTAAATATTTGTTTCGGAGTTTGGGTGATTTGGGATGAAAATCGTCGTACGTCTGTTCTTCACTAGATGGCGCTTATATAAAATAAATGTTGGTGAAAACTACTATATTTAAACCGCTTGCTTACTAGGAGAACCCTAACGTATGTAGCCCTTAAATTTTAAGAAATATCTAAGCACTTAAGTTTCTCCTAATACTAAAATCGACCTAGCAACCAATTGGCCAAGAGCGTGTCAGGCCACGCATAGAATAGGGTTCCCTAGTCACCCATAATGGTAGGTTGATCTCAAATCATTTCCGATAGACAATTGTTATGTTAACTTACTAATTCTTTATTTTTGTACGAAGTTTTCCAATTGAGTGCATTATACAAGGCCCCATTATCTCTTAAAATAAAAAGATATTAAAACTGTTATAGTTATCACTATAGAATTCCGAGTCATGAACTACGAAACCCTAAAAAGTGTATTATAACCTAACAAAAATAATACGAAATCAATAATAATTCGACAGAGTTAACAATATACTGTAATAATCTGCTCAGAATTCAACAAGCAATCCTGTATTGCATTAAAGTGTCGTTTGCAACGGCATCATGAAAACGTCTCTCAAATATATTAATAATTAAAAAGGAGTGTCGCGCAAAACATGTTTCAATGGTCCGACATTCCTCACAATCAATTTCTTGCCATTCTCGAATGCCAAAACGGCTATGACTGGCATGTGAGCCACCAAGAACTTGGCAATTATAATGGCAGTCAATTCATTTTTGACTGGTGCTTCAGAATGCTAAAAGAATAATTTAAACGTATATAGTAATTCGTAATGCAATTGTTTTATATTTTGATTCGGATTTGCTTTCGCGTTTATAATATTAATGAGGATTTAAAAATGTAATACACATTTGTACTTTAATTCTACCCAACTACGGCGAAGTCTGAAGGAAAAGTAACAGTTTCGGTAGTCTAGTAGTAGTAGTAAATTACTGAACAAATTTCAATGAATGAAGTGTCAAGAGATTCGTAATAACATCTCGTGTGACGTAGGCTATATATAGGTACACATTTATTGACCGGGTATGTCCCGGCCTGCAAAAATGAAAATTTTAATATAGAAAAAATATATATTGATAGCTTTGATTATAAACATGTATATAATCAAAGATTGATAGATCTTAATTAGCCCTTTTGAACTACGTTCATTAATTTAAGAGCCCCTCTTTCGTGTTCCCAGGAAAAAACAAAATATCATTTTTATTTTTTCACCTTTTCAAATACCCGTATCTCTTTCAAATATGGTTATTTTTTATTCTACCAAGCGTAGTAAAATTGCCCTTGAGCTGATTTAAATTGCTCTCGTGTCAATTATTATAAATATTTAATAATAATCCTTTAAAAAGTAAAAGTTTTATTCTCTGTGATTACAATCAGATATAACTCATACTCCTGGACTCTACGTAGTCAAAGTAGAATCATTTGCTTTAAATATAAAAAATGTGTTAAGCTTGCCCTATGTGGGCCTCTGTTTTTTTTCTCTGAGCATAAAGGCTCTTCCACACTAGTGCGTTATTATCAAAAATGTAAAGCTTAATTTTTTTTCTGCGTTTATTTAAAATAAATACAAATTGCTTCATATTTGCATGGTTTTACAAAATTTATTAACATGCATGCCAGAAATGCGTGGTATTGTTAGCATTTTCACATCGTCAAAATTGTTTTTTTTTTTCATTTAGTGTGGCGATTTCATGACACATAATATGTTTTTCTGACAAGGCGCTTCTGATTTTTAACTTTTTTTTATTTTTATTTTATTGAAATAGCAATGTAAAATGCAAATTTGAAATTTAAGTACACAAATAAAATAATAGTGGATTTTGTTTATGTGGTTTGTAATCCATGTTAAATGAGACTGAATCTGTATTATTGTCAGCCGACCTAGTTATTTTGTTATCAAATGTTCTTTATAAACAATTTTTTGGCCAAATCAGTTCCCGGACTTTGTCCATATCAATATCTGCTACGTACCTAAAGTACCTATTACTTTGCCGACACACACGTAAAAGTACTTATAATTCTTATGTTTATAGATATAATCTGTTGTGTGACAAGTGGTTCTTTAATATCTTTGACACCAACATTATCCAAATAACAACCAACTCTTTAATATCAACCGCCCATTTTGGTGAGTCTTTCTATAGGAGATTTGACTTCTGGCTTTACAAAAAGGCTGAGAGAGAGTAATTAAAATTCTCATCGTCGCCGTAGAGCGGTTGCATTGTGGCGGTGATCGCAGAGCGATTTTCAATTAGGCGCGTTTCACGGGAGGCGTAGTTAGAGAGAACCTTTGTCGCAACGTCAGGGTTGCTGAGGAAATATTAATTTTACGAAGCAAATGGCGGTTAGGCACACATTTTGCTGGCGTCACATTATAAACTATTTCATTTTTCATTGAATAAAAGTAACTTAAATGTTGTTTTTTGTGACTTTGTTATGTGAGCTTCGAGCGCTTTAATGACAATGTACCTATGTATTTATGAAATTTTGTATAATTATGTATTTATTTTGTGTAGTAGTAGAGCCAAGCTGATTTCAGTACGAATGGGTCGGCTTGACTGGTCACGACTTTCAATAAATCAATATAAAAAAAAAACCTTTTTATATAACTTTGATTGACAACCCTAGCGTCGCGGGTGGCTGGCGCGTGTTCTTACAGCTAAAAGGGTTTGACACGATACGACGGACCGAAGAAATTAGTAGTTACGTCACTCCGTTTGAAGACGTATCGTATTGCAGTCCCTTTGTGTGTGCCTTTGATCTCCGCGGGTAGTAGGTACCGGGAGATTTAGTTCACGGCGTCTAAAACATGTTACGATAACAGTAGTGATTGTAGTTTATACCCGACTTACTCGAGTGGGTGTAGAGCAATCGATTAGTAGAAAAATAATACCTTCATCTAAATATAATGATAAAAGCTTTTTAAGAAAAAAAATAACCGAATACAAAAAAATAAGCATAATGAAACGCAAACTCCCTGCCTAGACTTTGACTGACTTACAACTTGACTGGCTTAAATTGCAATGTGTCTATTCCTGTCAACATCTTTTTTTTTCTTTTTTTTTTACGAGGGGAATGCTTTTTTGTCAATATCTAATTATCTAATAATTTAAATAAAGTAAAATTATAATGTGTTCTAGTTTCATAAAATCTGTTTGAAGTCTTGGTGACGATGGGACCACATGTAAGCTACGCCAAATCCAGTACAAAAAGAATTTTTGAAATCGGTTCATAAACGACGAAATTAACGCTGATCATACATAAAAAAAAATCCTCCTTTTTTGAAGTCGGTTCATAAAATAGTCTAAGAACGCAAGGTTCATATTACAACAGGCCACTTATTATATTCAATTAATAAATAATATTACAAGTACAATAGCATTTCAGTGAGCCATTAATCAAATTTATCAAGGGCATGTGTACAACATGCCCGTTTTACACGAACAACTGAGCTAATGTTTTATGTCAAGTGGTCACGCTATAATGTTAGACATTATACAGTTGAATGTCAAATAATACAGTTAACAATGTAACATCAATGTCACAGTGACGTGAATAAATAGTATTGGAAAAGATGTCTTTTGACAGCACGCTTGTCTACTACGCCTAGTGTTGTGGGTCCAACAGTTTGTGTCATCGATAAATTGTTTTCCTGACTCAGGACGTTCATTGTATCCGTTTTATTTATGTTTGTAAAGTTTCCTGCAACACCGGATCTATATTCCTATTTCTGGAGAAGTCTTTACATAAAAAAAATAAATTTTTAAATTTTAAATGTGATTTGGTTAGCAATTAGAGAAGTTTGCACGGCGTTATGCACCTTAAGACAATAGTTGTGATACTGCACCATTGAACAACCACTCAATTGTGGACTCTACTCCACGCCTTTTGGACTCTACTCCTGCTTTTCATCAGACAGAGTAAAGTCATGTTGGCAGCTTTAGTATAAAAAATACACAATTTTGTTTGGTGTCTATAAATAATTATTTTGATGATAAATCGGATTGAAACTGCAATAGCTTGAAGAGACCGTGCATTCAAATGTTATCCTCTGATGATGAAATTGTTTGCAAAATATCATCAAGCGGTTTACGATCTGCAAAATATGAAGCCTCTGTACTAATAATATTATACTTGCAGTTTGTCTATCTACCATTTTCGGTCTCATACATAAACTACTGAACTATTTAAATATGTAAGACCGGAGGTAACATATTAAGTCTCAAAAATATCTCTACAATGTAGGGAAAAAGGGATACATGTAACCTAAGCATAAGCAGACGAAGTTAAATAAAAAGTAATGCTTGAATTTAAGCATTTCTATACTCATCTATCAATATAAACCTACTAATAAAAAAAATATAAATTATAAACCTTAAAGTAACCGCGGGTAGTTTCAAAGTCATTTATCATATATGTAATTAAATAATTTTGCAATCACAGCCTAACATCGATCATCATAAAAACCGATAGTCATTCATCGCAAGTCATTAAAGCACCGGATATGGCCGTTTCAACCACTTCAAACTAACCATAAAATAGTGCAAAATTAAATTCAAATTATGAATGTTTTGCATAGTGATGTGCTCAGTAAATATCGATAACTTGTTCGTAAAGTTACACTTAGAGTCAGTTATCATAGAAATATGACCTGAATTTCTACGTGAAACTGTTTAAAGACACTTTCATACGATTCAATTTACAATTTAAAGTAATCTTGAATTGCTTTCATAATTTAATATTGTGTGTTTAAATAACTACTAATAACTGTGTTTAAATAACTATTAAAAGCTATTGAAGTCAATATTGACATTCATACAGTAAAAAAGCGGCCAAGTGCGAGTCGGACTCACCCATGAAGGGTTCCGTATCAGAAAGTAACATCATACAAAAGTTCTTGTAGTTCGTTGTATCTTTCATCGATGTTTATATACTAGTGTATTGATTGGATGAAAGGTAAATTGCATGTTACGATTTGTGACGTATAAAGAAAAAACTACTCACTAGATCTCGTTCAAACCAATTTTCGTTGGTAGTTTGCATGGTAATGTACAACATATATTTTTTCTAGTTTTATCACTCTCTTAGTTTAGAAGTTAGAGGGGACACACACACATTTTTCCACTTTGGAAGTGTCTCTCGCGCAAACTATTCAGTTTAGCAAAAAATTATACAAGAAACCTCAATATCATTTTTGAATGCCTATCCATAGATAACCCACACGTATAGGTTTGATGAAAAAAAAATTTTTGAGTTTCAGTTCCAAGTATGGGGACCCCCAAAATGTATTGTTTTTTTTCTATTTTTATGTAAAAATCTTAATGCGGTTCACAGAATACATCGACTAACCAAATTTCAACAGTATAGCTCTTATAGTTTCGGAAATAATTGGCTGTGACATACGGACGGACAGACAGACAGATAGACAGACAGACAGACTTGACGAATCTATAAGGGTTCCATTTTTTGCCATTTGGCTACGGAACCCTAAAAAGCGGCCAAGTGCGAGTCGGACTCGCCCATGAAGGGTTCCGTATCAGCAAGTAACACCATATAAAAGTTCTTGTAGTTCGTTGTAACTTTCATCGATGTTTTTATACTAGTGTATTAATTGGATGAAAGGTAAATTGCGTGTTACGATTTATGACGTATTAAAAAAAAACTACTCACTAGATCTCGTTCAAACCAATTTTCGTTGGTAGTTTTCATGGTAATGTACAACATATATTTTTTTTAGTTTTATCACTCTCTTATTTTAGAAGTTAGAGGGGGGGGGACACACATTTTTCCACTTTGGAAGTGTCTCTAGCGCAAACTATTCAGTTTAGAAAAAAATGATATTAGAAACCTCAACATCATTTTTGAACACCTATCCATAGATAACCCCACACGTATAGGTTGGATGAAAAAAAAATTTTTGAGTTTCAGTTCCATGTATGGGGACCCCCAAAATGTATTGTTTTTTTTCTATTTTTATATAAAAATATTAATGCGGTTCACAGAATACATCGACTGACCAAATTTCAACAGTATAGCTTTTATAGTTTCGGAAATAATTGGCTGTGACATACGGACGGACAGACAGACAGACAGACAGACAGACATACAGACAGACTTGACGAATCTATAAAGGTTCCGTTTTTTGCCATTTGGCTACGGAACCCTAAAAGTGGTTAATTACTACACGCTGTGCGTCTAAAAATACGATGGGATTGTAATTCAGTCACGACCAATTCTCCCTAACATTATATTAAGACCTGTATTTTTCTAAAAGGATTACTAAATATGAATTCTACAGGTTAGGTCGTATAATCTGCAGATCTTTGTTCACAAGTTTGTGTTTTTTGTATATAAATATTCTATCATTCAATCTAGTTTTCATAGTAAAACCTCTAAAACTAGGGGGCGTTGTGGGTTAGATGCCCGAAATATTATTTGCTATAGTAATAATATTTCCAGAACATTGTAATTTTCATAGGTAAATTCAGTTGTCGATATCTTCCATCACTAGCACCGAATAAAGTCACCCACTCATCATTGGGCAAGCTAGCCTACATAATATATATCATTAGGAATATTAAAGCATACATTTGGCCGACCGTATCAAAGGCCTTACTAAAGTCCGTTCCTTATAGGAACCGCCAGGCGCCACTTAATTGATAGTTTTGGGGTATCTCATTAAAATAATAACGGGCCTCCGGCGTTGAATAAATATTGTATTATAGCACATTGATGGAAGAAACTTGGAAAAAAAAACTTCGTCCTTTTTTAAATAGTACAAAGCGGAGAAAGGTGCATTCGTGTAGAAAACGATAATCGCTATCGAACATTGAGTTTAGGTGCATACAGTGGATAAAATTTTAATTCGGTTTGGCAAGGAATAGACAAGAAAATTTATAAAATAGAATGTAATTAAATTTATGTTGTAGCTTATTAATAAACGGTTTGACTGATCAATTTTAAAAGCTATAAAATGAGCTGTTATCTATAAATGTAGATACCAATTTACTTACAATTATTAAATTTTAATTTGTAGTGTTATTGATTTAGGATATTCAAATACCATTATAAAGACAGTCCATGAATATCAATTAGTAGATTAAATTATCATAAAAAAAGTATTTTGATAAGTTCTCATACTTTTACTATTGAAATAAAACTTTTAGTAAGTCAAGACAGTTGAAGCTTCAAAATTCGAATATTTCAAAAATCGCTCTAGAACTCGGTACCGGATAGGCACAGACGGCTCGTTTGATGTTACGGCGTGTTTACACTAACCTAACTGAGAAACAAGTCATTTCGTCGGGCGTCTGAGCTCGCCGCGCTGCTTTGATCTCACCGCGGAGTTTTTGCCCCTTGACTTATTGCCGACATGTTTGATGCGTCAGGGATGGCGGGTTACGCTAGCATTTTCGGTGACTGTCTGCGCCGTGACTCGCGTTTTTACTTCGTTAATGAGTTGGTGATTTGTGATGGAACTGAATTTGAGACTTTCTATTTTTGTAAGATTTCAGCTTTAGGGTGCGGTTGTTTTAAATAACTGTTAGTGGTTGTTTTATGTCTTAAAAATAATAAATATATGACTTACTTTAGTACAGCTGGTTGATGTCATTGTAAATGCTTAGTTTCAATTACATTTACTGTGTCATTGCCGTTGCTGTCATCTGTAATGTTAGCTAGTAATCTTGATAGTAGTGTTGGTCTATTGGTTAGCGAATGCGGCTGCTGATCAAGAGGTTTCGGGTTCGATTCCCGGGTCTGACCAAATATTTGTGTGATTCGTAAATATTTGTTTCGGAGTCTCGGTGTTTTCCATGTATAATATTTTTATTACAAAAAAAAAAGAATATTTCTGTGTTTATATCAGTTATCTAGTACATCATAATACATCATCATCATCAACAGCCTTTAACAGTCCACTGCTGGACATAGGCCTCTCCTTAGAAAGGAGGGTTTGGCCTACTATACCACGCTGGCCAGACGGGTTGGTATAGGGTTGGTTTCAAGTTTTCCTTCTCTTTACATTGATGTTGTCTTGCGTAGTTTATCCCTTAGTCGCCTTTTGCGACACCCGCGGGATGAATAGGGGTGGTGACACTCTGTAGGTATTCTTAATCCGTCACCACACGGACCACCATAATACAAGCGCTGCTTAGTTTGGGACTGAGAGACGTTGTGTGTAAGATGTCCGAAATATTTATTATTGTTTTTATGTGTAGTCTGTACTCTGTAGTAGCATTTTAATATTGAAATGTAAGTAGTGCATTTCTAAAGATAATTGACATTATTTTTATTTTTACACCAAACACTCGTTTCCCCGTAAAAGATCAGTCACACTTAGAGCTTTGACGACTAGTTACTTACCTGGCTACGCCCAGAAAAAAATAGAGATTAATATTGCTAGTTTAATCCACCTTTCACAAAAAAGAAGTCTCTCAAGAATTCAGTTGATCGTATTTAAGGGAATGAAGGGGAGAGGGGATTAAAGCGATTAAACGGACTGTCCTCCCCCCTCCCCTCCTCCCGCACCATAAAGACTGCCCAATAACCTTGATAATTTTACTAACATCATAACTTGATAACTTCACTAAACAAAACCTGTTAAATATAAAATAAAACGAAAGCCATAAAATACGAGTGACATTTACTTGTAAGTAATAAATAATATTTAATATGCTACCTTTTGAGTTGAATATCTTTAATTTAATACTTCCTTAAACTCATAAATTACTTACAAAGATAAATCACCTATTATGTTCAAATTATTTTACAAAATAATATATCAAAGTAACTGTAAAAATATCAAAAAGAAAATAATATCAAATTCACATAATATAACAATTAGTATAACATTAACAAATCGTTAGAAGTTTATGAACGAGTGTCGGTCGCGATAAAAACGCGAGGCGGTCGTCGGAGGCGGGGTCTCGGGCGCCCCGCCCAGTGACGTCACACAACAACATGGCCGCCTGCACTTTGCAACTGCACGGAACCTCGGTGCTGTCAACTCACGTCGGAACATGTTGATGAATTTTCTGAACGATTTATTTATATTATTTATTTATATGCATGAATGAAATGCAAAAATAGTTTTGCTTGCTTTGAGATTTTAGTAGTAATCATTTTATGATAAATATAAAAATCTAATGTATTGAAGGTAATAATAAGTAATTAATTTTCTTTTTTATTTATCTCATTAATAATTAATATTTACTGAGGATTACTTGATTGTTAAACACACATTTAATACTTTTTCCAGTTTATGTCTAGAATTTTTGTCAAATTAATGACCCCACCCACTGATTTGCCCGTTTAAAGGAAAGTGACCGTAGATAAAAGTATAGGTAAGCTAATAAAATTAATTAATGTTACTGAAATCATTTGCATAGTAAGTATGTATGCCTAAAATCAGTTGTGTAGTAAATACCTACGACACTTGGTGAAACGTGTGTAGCGCTCATGCCAAGCCAAGTAGTGATTAAACCTTAGGTGATTGAAAACAATCATCGAGGGTAAGCAACAACGGCGCGGTCAGACCTAGATGGGTGACCGTTTGTGGCATGATATGTTATGAGCGTTTCCGTGATTCGGAGGTCACGTTAAGCAGTCGGTCCCGGTTGTTATCATCAGATAACAGATTACATAGCCACAACGTGTCTGTCTAGTCCCCATCCCGCACTCGGACAGCGTGGGGACGTATGGCCTTAACCCTCTCCTGATAGGAGACGTTATGGGTTGTTGATGATGTAGTGGTTACTATCATCAATCATCAATCATCAACAGCCTTTAACAGTCCACTGCTGGACATAGGTCTCTCCTTAGAAAGGAGGTTTTGGCCTACTATACCACCCTGGTCAGACGGGTTGGTATAGGATTGGTCTCAAGTTTTCCTTCTCTTTGCATTGATGTCTTGCGTAGTTTATCCCTTAGTCGCCTTTTACGACACCCGCGGGTTGAATACGGGTGGTGACAATCTGTACTCTTAATCCGTCACCACACGGACAATATGGTTACTATACTCATTGTGAATGCATACAATGCAGCATGGTGACCGCGGTCTATGCAGAATATTGGGATGCTTCTGAATTATCGGACCTCCGGCATCAAGTAACCAACGAAACACGACAATACGAATGCGGTTATTGTTGACGTACACTCAATCAATCAATCAATCAAACCATTTTTATTTCAAATAAACCAATACAACTTTTGAAACGTCAAGTAGTCAGTCAGTAGTCAGTCGTGAAGCTAATTGTCTGTTCCAGTTCCTATGTAGATCCTATGGAGAAGAACAGATAAAGAAGCTCCATGGACACTCCCATTCATTTGCCAAGTTCTGCAGAATAATGCGTTAATCATTATAATTAATCTTTGTATCCGTTTTGTCACAGAAATCTATGAATACTGTATCACATAACGATAGCAATATGTTTTGTTTTAATTTTACTTTAACAAAATTTAGTTTATGGCACTATAGTACATGTAGTAATCTTATTGATATAAAATTGTTGTTAATGTGCATGTAGTGCTTACCTTTAAGAGATTGTTACACTAGTGTGGTTGGTTATGTTGAAAATTGTAAAGATCTGTGTAAACAATTGTTGGTAGGCCAATAAATAATAAAAAAAATAAAAATAAGTCTGTCTTCTAGGGTAGTATCAATTCGGTACAGTCGAACCATTCGTTCTAGAAATCTTGCATGGAAATTATGGCTCTCCTATCTTGTACGTCTTTTAAGAACATAATGGGTGGATGACCAAAGCTACTTATGTAACATATACTTAGCCCCAATAGTGGGCAAGGTATATCATTATTTGTAAGTAGAAATGCTAAAGCCGACCGACTTTAATCATGTAATTCTTTATTATTATGGTTATTGGTTTAAGACAGAGGTGTATTTAGGATTTTTATTTAAAAAAGAATGGTATGTATAAAATGCAACCTGCTTATAACTCCTGGAAAATATAAAGGAGACCTCAGCATTTAATTCTGGGTATTTTTTCTGTAATAATTGTCCTGATAGTTTAGTGGTCATTATCTTGAATCAGAGATCGTATGTTTGATGACCACTGAACGAATTTGATTGTTTTGACGATCATGATTATTTAATGGATCATAATGTAAATATGTCTAAATATGTATGTTTGAGAAATATTCCTGGTCGCTATTGAGCCTGTTCAAATATCCAGAAGCATAGCACTCCCACGTAAATTGTGAAGTACAGTCGGTAATAATTGAACTTTGTAGAAAGGGCTTCAAAATATAAATTCACCCATGTATTTCATCTCGTGTCAAAACGTGCAAGAAAAAATTGGAATACCAAAATTACAGGCTTAAGAAGTAACGTAATTATTTATGCATATTGACTATGATCAATAAACACAAATCGATTAGTGTAATTTCTCACAAGCCCTTAATTTACGTGTCTCGCCAAATGTCTCGAAAGGGTCTCTAATAAATCAAAAATGTCCGGTTCAAATACGTCCCTGTGTACCAAACCGTGATTCGGCATCTCCTTCAATAACATAATGACCCGTCCAACGAGGCGCCAACATTCGGCTTTTGGCTTTTGGTTCGAGCCAAATAACATGTAATTTAACCAAACCACAGACACAATCACGCTGCCATTTCACGATGCCAATTAGAAAAGCTAATTCTTTGCGGCCATCTCTAAATTACAGATGTACAACTGAAATTGTTCGCTTAATCAGTACTTGCGTGATATTGGCCCAACCCATTCATCATCAGTTATTAAGGCGAGAATTCGGCAAATTTGTATGTCAAACGTTTGACGAATGGTTTAGTAAACAATTAGAAGACGTTGGCGCCAAGTTGGATAATGGCGCCGGAAGAAGGTTGTAACAATTATTACCTGAGATCTTTTGTGTATTTAAATAGTAATATTCCTAGCATCTTGGGTGGTAAAGAAGTATGAATGAAAGTTGTTTTTATGATGTTTATTTTTTCATGGGTGTTTCATAATGAGTGTTAGCGCCTTTTAACATAAACTAATTGTTATGATGGCTATATAATTATCAATAGGACAAAACAGACCCCAAAAAACAACTGCCATATAATTAA
Source organism: Phragmatobia fuliginosa (assembly GCA_932526445.1). NCBI lineage: Eukaryota > Metazoa > Arthropoda > Insecta > Lepidoptera > Erebidae > Phragmatobia > Phragmatobia fuliginosa. The sequence continues at coordinate 1,545,354 of OW052065.1, forward strand.
AAAAATTTAAGTAGTTAAAGTCCTTTCTATAGTAAATTTTATTTACACCCGACTGTTTGGATGGCATATTATAGCAGCCAGCTTGTCTCTTTCCACAGTAATAAGTATTGTAGGTCCAATCTTTATAAGGGACAATACTTTAAGTGATTCACAACTTGTTGTTTTGAGTGCAGATAGAAAACTTTTTATTTGTACATCGTATTACACATTTACAATAGAGAACATAAATGATGATGATGTTTAATGTACAAAGGGCGGCCTTATTTCCAAAAGCAATCTTTTGCAGGCAACCATAGGATTAGTTAAAATGTTTCGGAAAGACAGTAATTGACGATGCAATGAGTTTTAAGACCGCCCTTTGTACATTAATTTTAAACTATTACTGTTTTTTTTTCTCTATTGTAAATCTGTAATAAGGTTTACAAATAAAGATTTTCTATCTATTCATAATTTACTAAATCGTACTTACATATATAATACACATATACCTACCAGTATACATATAAACATACAAATAACTATTAATTATATTACTATATGAAAAACAACATATTCACAAATACTTAGTTATGAAGTATGATATGAGTACATACACGTAAGATACAATAAGAAAGATTAAATAAATAAATAAATAAATATTTTGGACATCTTACACACAACATCATCTAGCCCCAAAGTAAGCAGAGCTTGTGTTATGGGTACTAAACAACTGATATAAATACATAAACATACTTTTTTTTTGTAAATACATACATATTATACATAGAAAAACACTCAGACTCCGAAACAAATATTTGTGGATCACACAAATATTTGGTCTGACCCGGGAATCGAACCCGAGACCTCTTGATCAGCAGCCGCATACGCTAACCACTAGACCAACAAGGCAGTCAACAGATTAAAGGGCCCTTGCCTAAAAATATGAACCTTTATTAGTAGTACCTATGTGTATTTTCTTATTGTTATTAAAGATGTTAACCCTCTCTTGAGAGGAGACCCGAGCCCAGCAGTGGGACGTTATGGGTTGTTGATGATTAAAGATGTATGCATAATGGTGTTACCGTCTTGGTATAAATAAGATTATACGACTACTTCATAGTACTTTACACTCCATTGTCAAAGACCGACCCGAACAATGAAATTAATTAAATTCGAAAGATGAGTGTCAATTGGTTGTCCCCTTATTGAACTTTCAAGCGCACGCTCCACTTCTATTCATGCAGCTAAACGCGTCTGACTAACCGAACGTCTTCCAACGATTTGAATTTCAAACGATTCTAAAATCAAAAGCACCGCACGCTCGTGACTCGTGGTTACCAATCAGCGACTCCATCGCTTTTTACGGTGACAAGTGTCCAATTATCTTTGATTGAAATAATAATAGAGGTCTCGAGATAGCAGCGTTTGCAGCATGCGAAATTAGGAGTGCAGCGGTGAAGCGAACTTAGGTATTCTTCGTTTTTATACTTCCCCACCCGTGAAGAGTTCGGAATGTGAAGTTGACATTTTTGGACGTGGCGGCGAGCCTGTCGGCGGTATCAGCGCATGCTTCCGACGTGTTTTGTCCTATTATTTATTCGGTCGGCATTTCTTTTACCGCTAAATCGATTCTCGAGAATTCAACAACCATTGATGGTGGAATTCGTGAATTTCTCTAGCAGAAGCCGTTTCTTTTGTCAATCTTAATCATCCGTTGTTGCGAAAGTTGAAAGATTTATATGAAGCACAGTTCTATTGTCTTATTCCGACTTAGTATAAATACCGAATAAAGTATCGGTGTGCAAGTAACGGTCTCTGTCAAAGAACTTTAAAATATACTGTTTTGAGTTTGAGTGAATCACCATTTTTCGAATCGGTGATCGACATCAATTGGGTTTATAAGTAGGCCTGTTCTCATGGTCATTATTTTCAAATATTTAGGGTATGTACGCTACGTATTTAATTCGCATACTTCTACTAATAATGCTTATATTTTTATTTATTTTTTACATTTGTACGGAAGTAAATTCTTTCTTTTCTTTCTTTTTTAAAAGACAACTCCCGCATTAGGAATATGAATTCCTGTGTCGCGGGGGACTTTACAAACATACATGAAATGGACACAAAGAACACCCAGACTCAGAACAACAATTTGTGAATCACTCAAAGTCTTATCCCACGTGGGATTCGAACCCACGACGCTTGGCGCAGTAGAGAGCGGCGTGGCGATCGCTTAAACCACTAGGCCAACCGTGCAGTCTATATATATATTCATTTATTTATCCACCCATACAAACTATGAGAAGATATAACTCGTAGACAAAGATCAATCGATCTGTCGGCAATTATCTTTGATCGTATTGTGTTAACAATTTATTATAATTGGAACTGCTTTTGAAAAAGAAAACACGACCTACTAATAAAAAAAAATTTAATGTTCTCTCCTACAATACTTACAATCATTTCTCCTTCATCAATACTAAAGTCGGCGATCAAAAACGCACGATCAAAAACTAACTACGCCATTTTCTTCTATCTAAATTATCAATACAATATTAGCAGTAGACTGCTATCAATCAATGTGGTAAAAACGTTGAACTCTTCGTTCCATTGTGTGCTAAGTGCTCAGCAAACGATCCTTTTTAAAACATACCCTTTACTGTAAAATGAACCATAACCTAACTGACATAAACATCAATACACTTTAAGGCTCACATGAACATGGGAATAAAAGAGATACAGTTGAATTTGAACTTAATGTTTTAGGTTATACAGTTGCAAATGTAAGTAATGGTTGGTTTTTTAAATGCAAAGCTTAACATATCAACGCCGACAATACGGTGTTTGGTGAAAAAGTGACATCAATCATCTGTGACGATGACGCACAGTATGTTGCGAAGGCGCTTACACGGGAGTTAATATGGATGGTTTTTATAATGGAGATATCTGGTTCGTTGTATATAAGGTTAAGGATTGAGTACTAGAGTTTCATTTATGTATCCAACGTGAATGATTATGACAATCTAAAAATACACTGCTTTATTACAAGGTAGATTAAAACTTAAGTCTGGGATTCAGGATTAGTGTTGTTTATTTGTTTTATTCGTGTCACTGAAGTAATATTTTCTTAAGTATGAAGTTAAAATAAGTATGGTATTTTAATCGTTGTATGAGCTTTTTACCTCGCACAGCAAATCTGTTGAACAAATTGTTGTCTTCAAATATATTCACCGCTAGCCAAGTTGATACTCTACAAATGGAAACTAAATAAATATTTTGGACATCTGACACACAACATCATCTAGTCCCAAGCTAAGCAGAGCTTGTGTTATGGATACTAGACAACTGATATAAATACATAAACATACTTTTTTTTTGTAAATACATACATATTATACATAGAAAACACCCAGACTACGAAACAAATATTTGTGAATCACACAAATAATATTTGGTCCAACCCGGGAATCGAACCCGAGACCTCTTGATCAGCAGCCGCATACGCTAACCACTAGACCAACGAGGCAGTCATGAGTCACTAACTTTTATGAGTTTAAGTCACGAGGCTAAAACAAAATTAATCAACCAACTATGAAATCCCACTGTTGGACTCAGGTTTCCTCTCAGCTGAGGGTTAAGGCCATACGTCCCCACACTGGCCGTGTGTGGGTTGGGGACTGGCAAGACACGTTGTGGCTACGTAATCTTGCTGTTGGATATTTTTAAGCCGCCCGAAGGCCTCCAACTAAGCTTCACGACTGCTGTCTTATGACAACAACTGCAACCGACTGCTTAACGTGACCTCCGAATCACGGAAACGCTCATTATATAAAATGCTACAAACGGTCACCCATCTAGGTCCGACCGCGTCGTCGTTGGTTACCCTCGGTTATTGTTTCCAATCACCTAAGGCCACTTGGCTATGAGCTCATCTTCAGAATACGAGTATTAACAACAACTGTGCAAAACACTTGCACAGTTGTCAAATTGGTTGATCTCTTAAAAGCTAGTAGCAATTAATATTTCAACGCATTAGATTTAATTTCCGCAATTAATATAAAAGAAATATAAATAAAATGCAACTTTAAAATTAATTACCAATGAGCATATTTAAAGCCAGGAAGTAATTCTGCATCATACAAATCTAATCAGCTTTCTTTTATATAAGACACCAATTATTAAATTATTAACAACATCATATATTATGGTGTCTAAATCAACGGTAAATGGTTTCCTGATTTGCTTATTAATTTAGATATAATTTCTATTCACATCACTATGTATTATAAAATAAAGTCTGTCTATATATATCTGTCTGCTCGCGAATAACTCAAAAACTTAGTCTAAAGCCTTTCTCAAGGACATAGGCTACTTTTTAACTCGATAAACGACATATACGCGGGCGGAGCTGCGTGCGGAAGCTAGTAGTAAATGATTTGTTATTAATGGTTAAAAATAATTACTCATAAAATCGGAAACTACCGGCGAAAATAATTAAATATAAAATACTCTTTGAACGACTTTTATTAGTCTATATTAAAGATAGTAATACAATATTATTAGTTTTAATTAACTATATTTGAATGTAGAGTGTTTATTAAGGAAACATTTAAAGTTTTATTACATGTGATACCTATGTATAATAGATGTAAAAGAAAGAACACACACAAAGAATACATTGATAGAATAAATGTATGATAAATTTCTACCTGTTTGCCTCCTCTATGGAGTCTTAGAAATAGGGTTCCGTGTTCCCTTTACGCACGAAATCTTATAGATAACCTAGTGACGAACGATCTGACAGATCATCTGCTGCCAAGGACACATGTAACTAAAATACATATTTGTATGTAAGTGCGTTTACGTTGCTTGAACTTATACCTTACTTTGAAAGTAATAACGATTTCTTTATTTAAATTTTCATGATAACATGTACTAAATATGTAGTATAGACAGGTTATACTATTCAGAATACGTATCTGAATACGAGTGAGCACGTTCTGCAGTGGTGACCACGTCTTGCAAACGAAGTGTGGGACGCGATCTGGCTAGTTGAGATTACGTACGTGGGAGGAAGTGGAGGGGATTTAACTCTAGTAACCTATTTTTGAGTAAATACTATTATATCTATATCTTTTAGGTCAGGTTTTCAAATATTTTTGGTGACCCGTACTCGTAGCTTTCTTACGCATGTGCAACTGTTGGGCTTGAGTTCTCTGGTTTGAGTCCCAGGACACACCAAATGTATGTTTGTGTGATCTGCAAATATTTGTTTTGGAGTCAGTCCACTGCTGGATATATTAATATCCATTTTATGAGTAATTATTTTAACCATTAATAACAAATTATTTACTACTAGCTTCCGCTCGCGGCTCCGCCAGCGTATATGTCGTTTATCGAGGTAAAAAGTAGCCTTTGTCCTTGAGAAAGGCTTTAGAATATCTGGGTACAATATTTTATTTAAATCGGTGCGATGGTTTTTGAGTTTATCGCGAACAGACAGACAGACAGACGAGGAGGAGGACTTTATTTTGCGGTAAATCACGAGCAACACCGCGGAGCGACTTTAGTAAAAAAAATAGCATAAGTTACTACTTATTCCATCAGTTTCTACCAGTGAAAGTCCCGTCAGTATCCGTCCAAACGTTCGCAAATTACCCGGAACAAATAGAAGGACAACAATTTTAAAAATTGCATTTTTTATGTAAGTACCGCAATATACTTTAATTTGCATTTAGTCAAAAAAAAAATCAATAGATAGTACATACAGATACTCCAATTTTATTTATTTGTATGTATAGATACATAATGTGTCTCACCTCAGCCGTAACGTGTGGTTAACGCTCCCGATATCCCATAATCTGTTTAACATAAAATGCAAACACCGGCAGTTGCTTTTAAACAAAATGAATTCCTGATATGGTTTTATCGACAAGTTATCAGCGTACAAAGTGCCGCCGTTGAAGCATGTGTCAGCACACCGATAAAACGGTAACTTAAATTTAGAAATTTAAGATAAATGCCGACTTTTTTGAGAGCTTTCTTAATTATGAGACTTCACGTTATCTTTAAGGAGCTCTTTAGAAAGTATAATCTTTTGAATTTTCGATATTTTTTAATCGATCTGTGTGAGAATGATTGTGAATTTTTAATTAGGTCTTAATTTAATCAAGTGTTTTTTTTAAATATCATCATTGATATTTATGTTTGGTTAGATATAAGTGTCTTGATAGTGAAGAAGTAGTGCTTGCAACTGGTGTGCTTGAGGTCTCGGATTCTACTCCCGGGTTTGATTGAATGATTACGTGATCTACAAATATTTGTTTCGGAGTTTGCGTGTTGTCTCAAGACAATACTGGCTTTCATCTGCAGCTCCGTTTGCGTATGTCCCTTCTTAGGCTCTAGATTATATGTTTGCCAAATTTCATTGCAATCGATTTAGTATCTACTTTTGGCATGAAAGCGCGACAGACAGACAGATAGTTTTGCATTAAAAAAAATATATACATTTATTTAATAAAAAATGTATTTATAAAAAATAATTACCATTAATACAAGACCTGACATCTAGTTCCAAAATAATATAAACGAGATGGCGTGGTGTGTTAAAATGTGTGTAAAAAAATGTATTCATGAACCATGATATTACTTACAACATTAACTTAAATAATATATCTATTATAATATTTTTTTTTTATATATTTAAGCCTGCCAAAGTGACTCTACTCTGCCTGATGGAAAGCATGAGTAGAATCCAGGAGTAGGGGTCACTATGCTTATTGTGAGGGTAGGCAATGTAGCATGGTGATCCCTACCATGGAAGCCTGGTTAGATTATTCTGCATCATTCTCCCGGCCTTCGAAGGGCGGGAGAATGATGCAGAATGATTGGGCCTCCGGTCTCACACTCACCAACGAAATACGACAGCAAGAATGCTGTCATTATTAGGATGGTCTTCTGTGTGAGGGTAGTACTGGCCGGGTCGAGCCGGCCCATTCGTGCTGAAATCAGCGTGGCTCTACTACCTCAATAATAATAATTTTATTACATTTTTAGTGTGTCTTGTATATTATAATTATAATGATTATGTCACCACATTTTATCGAAAAGAATGTGGGATGCCCTCTGCTTATATAGCGGGACAACTTACGTAAAAGGGGTGGCGACGACTGTATGTGAAAAGAAACTGACTGGGCTCTGTAGTTTTTCTCTGGGAGAGGCTATATTCAACCGTGGACTATGACGAGCTGAACAGAAAAAAAACTAATACGTTTTTTTTAATTATATTAAAATCAAATTGTTATTAAGATTCAAATAAACCAATTAACATGTTCTTGAGTCAATATCACTTTTATATAACTAAAGTCGATTAACTTAATAACGATTCCATTAATGTTATTGCCTTTTGTAGCTTTTATTTATTGCCTTATGAATATTAAACACAAAGATTAATAGTTTACAAACACATAAAACGCCAACTTATATCGAGGTAATGATGATTTAAAATTGCAAAATTATAGTCGTTCTTTGATATCAAATAACATTAAATACTTAAAGCTTATGACTTTGGCTTCTTAATTTATAAATAATAGTGGCTTTTAATATTATAATCTTTAGTGCTAATATCTGCCATTTTACCAAACTTTATTTGAGGTCAACTTTATAAACTTTGTTCTTTACTACATTTTAACTTTACTGACTACTCTCATTCTAATCATTTCTAATTTAACGATATCTGTTTATCTTTCATTGGTCTCTCCTGTGTCTGTCTATTTCAATAGGTACACAAAACTAACTATAGGATATATTTTTAAATTAATTTGAAGTAATAATGTTTGTGTGTTACTTGGTTATTAAATACATAAATGTATATTTCATTTCCCAAAAACAAATAGGGTCAAGTTGTAAATCGTCCTCTGGTATGTGGTAATTTCTTATATAATTAACCTCCATTTTACCCCAATAAATATAATTACTGTCAGCATATATAAAATCGTTATCGATAGTATTATAAATTAGTTAATTATAGCAATCAAGAATAACTTATCTACATTGGAGCCATAAAACAACTTTATCATCGCCATCAAACTCACGCGCAGAATTAATGGGACATTTTCTAAAAGCGTCGTGTAATTAGTCACCCTACTCGAGCGAATGGGCTTTAATACCATACGGATGTTTTAGGATTATTTTTCAAGCAGTAATTAAGTCGTTGAATGTTAAAATACAGTTTTAAACGTCGTAAATTTACATAATTTACGACAAGTGTAATGCAAAACATTTGTTTATCGTTTAACTTAAAAGCATTTTGTAGTTATTTAATTATTCTTACCAACAAGACTCAACATTATTTCTTAGTATTTGCTAAAGTTATTGTTTCACCAAATAAACCCACACGTTATTTAAGATTTCTTTGCTTAGAAACTTTAATAGTTTAAAAAGGAACTCTATTGCTTTGTGAAAAGGTTCATAATATGTTGCATGCTTGTGAAAGAGTATTCAAATCATAGGTAAAAAGCAAACAGTAGCTGGCCACCCGCGGATTTTTAAACCGTCAATATCGAGTGTCGAGAGTGTAAACACGATTAACTGAACGCGAGTCTCGTTCCGATCATCGATCATACAAAACTGTGTTCACTAGTATTGAGTGCTTATCTTAGTTATGAGTTAGTGCTGCACTATGTTCCGTTTTAAAACTGCTAGAAATGTAATTATATGTAACGTTATCAATGTAAATAATCAATTTTAATAACTTGATCAGTCGATCAGTGGCCTATAAGCTTTAAGAACAGAATATTAAATTTATTTCGGTACCAATCTTTTATGTTTCTGATTCATTTACTCAACTATTATGGAATATATTCATAATTACGCGGCTGACCTTACCAGAAACACCAACACGATTAAAAAGTTATACAAAAGCCAAAAAAGTTAGGAAAAGGTCAGAAAATTATGACGATGATAATAATAAAAATAGATAATAATAACAAAATAAGTTAAAATTTATAATTTAATAGCAAACATAATATATATACGTACATAATATATACATATACAAACATAATTTAATATATGTAGATAGGTATATTATGGAATTTCCTAAAATTGTACTGTTTTAACAAGTACGAGTATCTTTAATTCAGTGTAAAATCATATCTATGAATTGTGTTTCGAGACATCTATCCCATCCCTATATCCTATCATAACAGAGAGCACATTATTCACTTGCTCTCGAAAGTGTGTGCACAGCAGAGCAAACAAAACACTCGCTACCGTCCCGCGGTCGAGTGACTGGCTCAAGTGCTACTCACAATGTCAACACTACACAACGTTTGACAGTTCAACATTCTATCGATGTAATAATCTATAAAGAGTGTTGTTTTATTGCTAAGCGATTGAAATGTATGAGTTAGAATGCAATGACATAGCATTAAATGATTTAAGAAGTTTTATGGTCATAATTTAACGACTATTTTTACCGTCTGTTGGTTTAAGAATATATCATTCACCTAGTTTAATACATTGAGTTTCAAGATAATAGTCAGCCTTTCCAATTGCACGCCATTTAGTTTTATCTTCGGCTTCTACGAGCTATCGATAAAAATAACTTGTGTTATTGAAATATACTTATATTTTTTCTACAATTCTTAATTATCGATAACTCTTTATAAGTTGAAACCACTGAAATACTTATGCTCAGTTATTATAATTTTTATAGTGGTGTTTCATAAAAAAAGCTTAATCAATCACTATATATTGTGATGGATAGCCAAACCAACAGTAATCTCAACAGGATTCGAGCAAAAACATCGCAAAAAAATTAATCATACAGTAGGCAATAAAACTGTATTGGTAAGGTTTACATGCAATAAAATTCGGAGAATAGATCATCAATCGACAATTAAAGGTTTGGTTACCCTACAGCAAGACGATGAAGTATCTATTGTAGGCAACACCGTGGCGGGGAAGTTTACAAACATACATGAAAGAACTGCTCTCTCACATGAGAGTCAAGAAAAAGATGTTACGCAAAAAAAAAACAATTTCAAATACTGATTTTTGAAGTCCTTACCAAATTACTATAGTATTACAACAAAATAACAAAAAAAAAAATACATTGTAATTGTCAAATAGCTTTTAAATATTTTGCTTACTTGTGTGTCTTTTCAACAAAAGATTATTTTATCTCCATGTAAACCAACCACATGTAATTACATTACAAGAACAAAGAACTGCCCACTTACAGGTAGTTTTTTGATAACCCATTAACCCAGCAAACGATGTAATGACCGAGGCTAAATTGTAGCTATATTATCCTTAAGCCCCAGGCGCGGTAGTAGATTCGCTAATTATATGGTCGGTGAATTTGTGACGTCGGTTTGGTTACAAAGGATAATTATGTTGTGATTTCATGATCTTCTCCAAGATTCTATATTAAGTAGGTACCTTTTTATGTTTTTGTGAATCATTAAAAAAAATGCTATCATTAATTTGTTATAGGTATCATCATTTAAAGAATATCTTACAACAATTGTAGCAAATCTAATGTAACATCTCTTAAGAAAATAATTTTAATCTGAATGTGCTAGAAAGCTGAAAATTTTGCGAGAAATTCTACTTTAAAGGGCACTTTTTTGAAAAAACAGGGCGTCCCCCCCTCTAAAAGCTAAACGGCTGGCTCAAAAAATCTGGGAAAATTCATGATGGTGGTCCATATAATGAACTTTAAAAGAAAACTATAACGGATTAGATTACTTTGTTATTTAGTTCAGGAGTTACAGAGGCTTAACTTGTAAAATGCGGTTCCTTGGAAAACGACATACAAAATTAACGCATACAAACCCTTTACTGTGCGTGGCCTGACACTCACTTGGCCAATTTTTAAAATCAATTAAAGATCTTAATACAGCTACTAACCTCACTAACACATCTGTTAAATAGCATCACTTCTGCCAGAAACTTCCAGAACCACTTTGTTTAGTGCCGCTCAAAACGGCATGTAAAAATAAATCAATACAACATGACAGCTAGATTTATTACACAAAGATAATGACGATATAACACAGAATTTGTGACGTCACTTTTCCACTCACCACTCGAGTGGACTTGAAAAGCGGCTTTGTACCACTGATAGGCGAAATTGAACGCTTCCTGCGCTTGCGATCCCTTTGATCTTACTCGAGTGTTTCTGTTTTACATAAATGACATGTACTTGCCATCAGCAGTGTTTATTTTATTTCGGCTGCTCTGTAATGTTTCAGAGAGAACTGATAAACAATACTGATAAAAAACTTTAATAATTATTCTTTGGCACTATGTAAACCTAAGCATGAATTGTATTAGTGGATTTAGTGTAAGGATAAATATTCGTTGATTGATTCAAAGATTGGTTTGATATGTGTGTAAAAAGTGTTTTAAAAATAATAATTTCTTAGTTCATTGCTATCTCGCAGTCAATACGATGTACCACGTGCATTCGTTAGCACGCCATAAATTGCCACAATCTGACGGCGCATAAATCGCGCCTTTGATCCCATGCGCAGGAGTTACGCTAACGTCCTGTTTGTACTAATATTGCTGCGGCTGTATAAATTCTGAGGTTTACTCATGCCTTATGTTTGATTATGTGGACTATAAATCATAAATATTCCATTCTAAATTCAATTTTATCGTATTTGCTGTTATAAGTTAGGAAATAAAATAAAATTCATAAGATACTCGTCGACACTTTATTGTAGAGAATAATGAGAATAATTTATTGTATTTGAGAGATGAACAATTATGATGATATCTAAATAACAAATTATTTAAAGAGCCACTTATGGGATAGAAGCACTGTAAAGAGAAGATAAGCTTGACTCGTAGCCAAAACCGACCCTCGAGGTCATCCAGTAGGATTCCAGATGGCCAGATCAAGAAGTCTTAAAATATTAATAAAAAAAAAAAATGGTAAGTTAATGTAAATAAATAGATATACATTTGGAATGTTCGTGAAAACTCGTTACATATTATATCTACTCGTTAAGAAATAAGTTATTTTATTTTAACTTTAGGTCTATTTGCAACTTTTTTATTCCAAAGTTTGCAAATCTTTTTTCAAATTCGTCTCGTAGCCACCGAGTTCCTGCAGTTCTCTATCGACTTTACCATGAGTGTGTTCTGAAAGAACTCTTTCAACTGGTACCACTTCTACACTGGAAATCATCAAATTTAAAAAAAAAACATGGATTCAACCATCCTTATACTGTCTGCATTTGCAGAGAGTGTGGTGGCCCTCGATCTTGGATTCATAACATGCTTTTCATCCGGAAGAGTAGTCAAATTGGCCGGCTATTAAATAAAATAAATAAATATATATTGCAAAAAGCTTTTACCTCATGTAGTACCGAAATAGAGAAAATAAATGAGACCAAAGTCGATGGGTTCATTTTACTTCATTGAGAAGTTTCTATGGCCGTCTGCCGATTCCAACATCAGAACAGCACCGTTGTACCACATACAAAAGTATCATTGAAGATCACATATCACATCAAATTTTTACTGAATCAGTTACAGTGATTCTAATTCAGCTTTTTCAATTCATGATGAAAATACACTTGTACATACAAGATACATTGTAGAATAATTAAAAGCTAGTAAAATAGAAAAGAATCCTATGCTCTCAATGCATAGCCTTTTGTTAGCTAGAATTTTTCAGCAATAGTATTCTGCCTTTCCAGTTTTTCTTGTTTAAGATCCTTTTTCAAAGTACAGCACAATCTGTAAAAAGACAATTTCAACACATTTCATATGCATAGAGAATCTGCAAAGTATTTAAAATTATGTTTCAAATAGTGATTGTGTAGATTGTCCTATGTTGAGCAGTCGACTTGGTTGGTTCAATGAAGCTAGATCTTATTATTTAAAGTTTTATAATATTTTCATATTTAAAGTAAATGTATACTTAGTTTCACATATAAGTACATGTTGTTGGGCGAGGGATGGGAAGCCGCGACCTCCTTCTGTGAGAACGTTATATTCCATGAGGAGTCCGCAGCGCGGGATCGAGAACGTGTAAAAGTTTACTGCCATCAGCTTACAATATTTGTTTTTAAAAGGGTATGCAATTCAACTTAACATTTTGATACTTATTGACCTGTAGATATCGGTAAATCCAAAATGGTGTTACCTTAACGTAAGAAAGTAGAATAGTTCCACGAGACTCAAAAAGGAGAACCCTAGAAACAGGCCGAGGAGTCCTCCGATGTTGGCGAGGAAGTCAGTCAAGCCAAATAGTTCCGAGCGATGCATCAATAAAAACTCCGGCCGCTTGAAGTACATCTCCAATTTCGAAAACTGAATGCTAAACAAAAATATAGACATTGTGACAAATTGATTTCTCTGACCCGAAAATTGTATCAAACAGTACCGCGAATTGAAGAAATACTTGAAAAACCAATTCTTCTGGTTCTTGTGATACAGCACGCTAGGACCTTCTAAGTTCTTTCTAATGAAAGACCTATGTCTAGTTGTTTACTTTTAAAAGCTTTTGATGATGATGAAACTTTTTGTAAATGACCGAGTCGTTAGTCTAGCATGTGCAACTATCAATCAAAAGGCCTTGGGTTCGATTACTGAGCCGTGCATAGGAGTGTTATTGAGTTTTTTGATCATTATAGAAATACTTAATAGACCTCTTAGTACACAATAGTAGACTTATTTTTTTATAAATATATCTTTTACATTATTGTTTTTAATTACTAAACAAATTTTAGTGCAAATTCTCAGTCAGTTTATGTTACTTACTCGTTACTAAATGACACATTGCTCTCTACATAAACTGCTTGCAACCAAGCGTTCAGATTATAATCAGTTTTTAGAACTTCTGCTTCGTAATTAACACTGTAACATGGAGGAAGACAACGGCATGTTCTAGTTTTGTCACTGGCTTCAATCTCAACCATTTGATCTTAAATTAAAATACATATTTTAAATGTACACACTGGTAATTAGTAACTAAAATTATCACTAGTACGTATATTTAATTGCTTACTCCTTGCCCTGTTCATGCATCCCTTACTGTAAAATGTGCAAATTGTTTTACTTTCATCTGAAAATTTAATATAGGATATTAAATAAAAGGAATTCGAAATAAAACAGACAAGAGCTAAGAAAAATATTACTTACGAGGCATATAAAATGGTACACATTTACACATATCAAATGTAACGTTTGCAAGACACTCAAGTCTACAATTGTTTAACGTGTATATTTTGAAATATTTTAAATATCGTTCACCTGAGAAGTAACATTGTCGTCTGTAATATTAAAATATCAATTTATTAATACATGTGGTTCCTAGCACCTTGCATCTGAGTCGCACAGTTAACACCCTGACTAGGGCAACGAAGGATGCTGATAGGAAGACACCAAAATATGCCGCAATGGAGACGCATTATTATTTTATGCCCATGGCGATGAAGACTTTGGACAGTTGGGGTTCGGAAGCCAGGAAGTTTGACTGCAGAAATTGGTTACCGAATTATGCATAAATGTGGTGACAGATTCACGCCTGTGCCTCGGAGAGCATCTAAAGCCGTCGGTCCTGGTCGTCATGAACATCTATGGTGATCGTTATTGGGAAGTCAGTGCCCTCAAATTTACTGACAACTAGTTCAACCTTCGACTTTCAGTTCTCGCTTAGGGTTGCGGAGGTCCGATGCAAGTCGCTCCGAGGAAAAACTGAATTTCAGGGAAAACCGATTGAACTTGTAGCCGACCCCAAATTTATGTTGGGAATAAGGCCTAGGAAAAAGAATTAAAGTAATTGAAATCTTACATTTCTGGATCGTAATTTCTTAAAGTTTCTGACGTATTTAGTACATTCAAAGTGAGTGCCATCGACGTAACCTGCTCCTTCAGAATAGTAACATAATACAGACCTGACTGTGGATAATCTGCAGGATGTTGAATATAAATCTGGAAAATACAGTCTTAGATTTTAGGACGTTTTAAACTAAATACACCATCAAGAGCCAATCGAAGTATACTGTAGTCGATAGTAGCTTAGTACGGTATTTATCGATAGTGGCGTTATGCATCAATATTATTATTTAAATTAATATTTCTTAGTTTTATCATTAAATGAGAGATAACCCTTTCAATAATCCATTTACACTTACCTTATATCCAGTATTCACACCGAAACACATTTTATCTCGTTCTATTAATGATTCTTTCATTATTATTTGTATATCTGGAGTTGCTGCATTCTCCTAAAAACAATTTCGACTGGATTTACGAAGGTGAAAAATCGATTTAGATTAGTTTTGTTTGGAAAAAATGCGAGTTTTCGAGTTTTCATGTATACTTCAACACAACAACTCTACAACTACTTGAGAGAATAGATGGCGTTGTTAAACAATAAATAGTATTAACCGAGCACAGCTCAGTCGTCGAGATACTAACATTAGTCAAAAGGTATATATATATGCACAAGCCTAGGGATAACAGATAGATATATATATATATACGAAGGTCTGTTCATAAGAAAATTAAAAAAAAAAAGAGTTAAAAATGGAAAAAACTTCTCCAAGGCACTTAAATGTTGACTGGCAATGTTGGCATTTAACGAGTCTAATTTGTCTCAAAAAAGTGTTTATAAGTAATACAAGTGCTTTACGATAATATTTTGAAAAATCGTCGTTATATTATTAGAAAAGTTGCAGGGAATGTTGAAATATCAATCGGCTCATGCCAGCTCATTTACTCGAATGTTTGGGCATGAAAAGTGTGGCAGTGAAGTGGGCATTCTACCAGCGTGTTGAGCATTGTGTCCGCGATCCGGCCATCACAGTGATGACTGACTGACAAAATTGTCTCGTTCAATAAATACATGATACCATATTTTTTTAAGGAGAGCCCTATGATGATTCTCACCTTTCCTGGAGCAGGATAGACCAGAGGACCATAGTCAGTGTATCCATATTCATTTGTCCAATTAGATGCTATAAAACCGGCACTCATATATGGGATATTATTGTGAATACTGTAAACAATAAAGTAATTTCTTTTCAAGCAAATAATTTAAAAAATATTTTCAGAATGTCTTGGCTGATATAATCAGTTTATTTGTTCTCATGCTTAGATTAAAATATTTTCTTTTCATCATCATCATTAGCCTATCTCAGTCCACTGCTGGACATAAGCCTTTTCTATTACACACAACTTTGATCGATTTTGGGCTTGTCGCATCCACCTCCTGTCATTTTCTTTAAAAACACAGCAAACTATTTTAGAAGTACCTTTCCTTTCGTAATATCTCCTGGGCAGCTAGCGAATTGAAGCTGAAGCAGAGCCCTTCACTGGTAAGTGTTTCAGATATTGCAGTGCAACCTGGGTCAAACGCGCCCCAGTACTCACAATCTTCAAAAATATCTTCCTTTTTTGGTGCCACCTTTTATTAGACATAAATATTGCTATTAGATATTAGACTTCTACAGTTTTATATAATTTAATAAATTTCGTTTGTAAAAGTTTAAAAAATCGGCGTATGGGACAATATTTTTCTTTGCTTTCAGTTGGGGTGTTGTTACTAGTATCTGCATCAATTATCTTTATTTTATGCAGCATGACTAAGCAAAATTTGGTTAAAGGTCATCAAAAAGCCTACTCATTACACCTGGTTTGCTTCGATCATCATCATCATAATCAACAGCCTTTAACAGTCCACTGCTGGACATAGGCCTCTCCTTAGAAGGAGGTTTTGACCTACTATACCACGCTGGCCAGACGGGTTGGTATAGGGTTGGTTTCAAGTTTTCCTTCTCTTTGCATTGATGTTGTCTTGCGTAGTTTATTCCTTAGTCGCCTTTTACGACACCCGCAAGATGAATAGAGGTGGTGACACTCTGTATTCTTAATCCGTCACCACACGGGCAATTTGACCTGCAACACGACCTGGTTTGCTTTGATACTAGTATCATAAATGGGAATGTGATTAGTTACCTCAATTATAGTTCTTGCTACTGTTTCGTCTGAGTAATTCTGCTTCAAGTGTTCTAGGCTAGAAGGAATTCTCGCAAAACTTCCACATAGGATTGCAATATCTTGTAATTTAGCGAAATCTTTTTCAGGACTGAAAACAGTTTCGTACTATTAATTAAATGTTTCTAGAATAAAGTCTTGGATCAATCTATTTTTCTACAATTATATCACAACCAGTAGTAAACAACAATTTTAAACTCTTTGCTGTATATAGGCCTTTATCAAGCAGTACATACGTACGAACATACGTACAAAGTTATGTTTTCAGGGTGTACTTCATACTGTTTCATTATATTTAAAAGCTTTAATTTTTCTGACGTGTAGTTGTATACCGTGGTTTTGCATTTTGACTGTGGACAAATCAGTACCGACGGAAATGGAACCTAAAAAATAAAGGAAATTTTCGTTAGAATAAATGACAAATTATAACATACAATTATTTTCATGAAATTTTAAGCATATAATTACCGTTCTCACTGTCACAAGTTTTTCACTAATGGTAACTAAGACAGGACTTGTTTTCCATTTTATCCAAACATTGCGAATTAAGTAAGAACATAGACAAATGCTTGCAATGAAAGTTATTAGCCAGAAGATCCTGAAAATAGAACAGAAAATAACTAAAGTACGTTTAAAGTTTAATCAGTTGCTATTTGCGTTTTTGAAAGTTTGTCATAAATAAAATCCGATTTTTAAAGATTTTTATTTCTTTAAAACATCTCTCACACTAGATTATATCTATTAATTTATAACACACTTACGTCTACCATTACAGATACATATAATCTGATGCGGTATACGTAAACAAGTAGTCACGGACACAGTAAATGACACTGGTAAATTCGAGATGAGATGACTGTTCGCAAGAGCTTCATATAAAACCTTCAAGGACCAGATGTTTATGAATTCATTCGGCTGACGTATGATAAATCCAAGATAACGGTATGCCTTTTTAAAAATATCTGAGATAAAGTATAAGTCACGAGTGAAGCGTATACCTAAATCCCTTACCTCTTCCACGCACTGCTAAAGCTCACTGTCCATAATGTACTGGTGGTGTATCGGCCTACGTGCACGTGTGAATGATATCACAGAGCACTTAGACACATTAAAGAAGAGCATTGTCGTGGCTCCATTCAACAACACTGTCTAAATCCCATTGTAATGAATCGCAATCAGCAGAATCCTAAATATACCCTTTGCAATGAGATACTTTGCAAACGTATATTAAATGGTTACTAAAAGCATTCAGATTAGGAACAATAGTTTGTGGATCACACCAAGTTTTGTCCCGTGTGAGATTTTGAGCCACAGTACCTGACGAATTAGGAATAACGCGCCACCCACTTAAACCACAAAGCCATGAGTGAAGCTAATATTATATTGTATATCTTACTTTTCAATGATAGTAAGTCCTCTTCTAGTAATGTAAGGTAGTCCATGAAGAGTAGTGTTAGTAGCGTAATCGTTGAGTATTTCCTGTACTAATGCTTTCTGTCGTTTCCTTCTTATTTTCCGAACACAAACATTTTTAGAAATGTTAGTGATCTCAACGGGACTTTTACCAATGTCTTCACTGGAATTTAAAAACCGATTTTTTTAAATATCAACTTACAACAAATTCAGCCAAGAACTAAAAAGTAAATTTGTGCATTCAATTGACATCGATTTAGACTCTGTAGTTCATGACTTGGAACCTTTAAAGTTAAACTTTAAACCGTCCAAACAGTTAGTGCTGGCAAGATGAAACTTTTTTGGATGGATATGTGCCTTTGACACATCGAAAGAGAGCTAAAATAAAATCACTAAAAAATACATTTGTTTGAGCTACGAGTATCTCCCTGAAACGTAAAGTGGGGATGACTTTTTTTTACTCACCCCGTAGTGTGCGGTATCATTAGATAGGTCTTTTAAAAATATTGAGAGATTAATTAAACTATTTTTTGAATAAAGAGTCTTTTTGAGATATTAATTTTTAAAACTCATTATTTGTTACAACAGGGTTCCACATTTAAAAGCTAAACTGTTTATTTGTGATGATCGTCCATTTAAATTTAAAGAAGAACTTTAACTATATAACAAAGGACTCTAACACGATGCTGGTGAAGAAAAGAGGATAACTTCATTAATATTTACAAATTAACAATTAGTACTTACTCCATGATGGTACACAAAAATCCTTCTTCGTCCTAGCTCAAATGTGACACTTTTAGAACTAAAAACTAGACACGTTTGATGTTCTTGCTTTTAATTGGGTTAATGTTGAGCATTGGAGCGTGGGGACGTTCATAAATAATCAGCAGGTTTTTATGAACTTTCATTTCATATAATTACATTTATGTGTGATCTCATCCCTAGGGTAGTGGCATCAAATGTAGTACAAATACTATGATATCATCGTTTTTTTAGTAAGTGAGTGACGTACTAGAGAACCAAGTATTTATAGATGGAACTCATATTTTACCCAGAAAGAAAAAAGTTAAATTGATTTGAGTACACTTTATATTACCAGGAGTCGGTTTTGAATTTTTAATTTACATTTAAGCCAGCTAAACTGACTTTACATTGTCTGATGAAAAGCAATAATAGAGCCAAACTATAACAGCTCATGGTGATTTTTGCATTATTGGGTCTCCGGTCCTACCTCAAATAGTAAGTAAAAGTAGGATCTCAAAGATAGGACATCTATGTTTCATTTCCATTTATGCAGAATCCTTGAAAATTTACTACTTTTGGCCGTATTTTTTATAATTGTATAATACATTCGATCATACTTTATTTGTCACTAGCTTTTGCCCGCGGCTCCGCCCGCGTGTATGTAGGCTATCGCGGTAAAAAGTAGCCTGTGTCCTTTCCCAAGGTGCCATCTATCTCTAAACCAAAATTCATCAAAATCTGTTCAGCGGTTTAGGCGTGACAGAGTTACTTTCACATTTATAATATTAGTAGGGATTATCAAAGCTACTATATATGAATTATGATCACATTTATGGTCCTTCATTGCGAACATTTATAATTACAATCATCTAATTAATTAGAGGATAAGTTAATAAAATATCCTTGCCTTTATCCGTCTATTTGAAAATTCGCAGTGTTACCAACTGTGTTCATGCCATGTGCGCCGCAAGATCCAACTGAGGGAGAAAACTCTCTAGAACAATAGCACTTTAAATAGCACTTATAGACTGTTGAATCAGTTAAGATTATGGACATGATTATATAGATGGTGGTTTTTAGGGTACCGTAGCCAAATTGTGTATTCGATATTAGTAAAGTATATATTTTATATGCATTTAGTAAAACACTATTTATTTAATATTACAAACAGACACTAAAATTTTATTTATTTGTGTTATAAATGTTATGTTAACCGGGTCAAAATACTTTTTTGCCTAAAAACCAGTTCCTTCGAGTGAATATTATTTTTTATGAGTCATCATCATCATCCTAACGTTTACGTTTCTAACCAGGGTCCACTTTCCGGCTCTTCCTACTCCACTTTCCACGGTCTTCGGCATCCCTGGTAGGTAAGAGTATTAACGCGCATGTCACCCATTACGACGTTACGCCAACACTTCTTGGGTCTAAGCCTTCTACGGGGGCCCGACGGGGGTGGCCAGATATTTGTTACTCATACAACCAAGCGGTTGCCGCAAAAAGTGTCCGTACCAGCGCAGGCGACTCTTCTGCATTTTGTCTGCGATGAGACAGACATGAAGGCTGCCACGAATGTGGGAGTGTCTCACGCGGTCCTTTCACATGACTCCGCACATCCACCGCAGCATATTCATCTCCGTGACCCGCAGCTCTTGCTTCCAGCCACGCTTCCCAACTATGTAAGAGGACAGCCCTTGTTACAGTATTGTAGACCTGTCCCTTGTCCCTCAAGTTTAATCGGCAGTTTGGGTGCCACTTACTCATTATTTATATGAGTAAGTGGTACGAATTCGCTAAAAAGTATATTAATTTCGAAATAAAACATCAATAACTCATACACAAAATGAAATGTGTTCATAAAAAAATTGTAATTTGTTCGAAAATTAAGGTGACAACGTTGTCATTCTTAGTAACGCAGTAGTTCTTTATACAAAATAGTTGTGCTCTCCTTGAGCACGTGTCTAAGCGATTTCTTAAAAATATTTCCTAAATGGCCTTTACCTTGAACATCACTACAAAAAATATTTTTTTGGAATTTACTGCAGTGCTAATATATTATTCATAAATTGAACATTTAATGAAATGAAAAAAATTGGCCTAGTGCGTTCAGGCCAAGCATAAAATAGAGTTCCGTAGTCACTCATAATGGTAAGTAGATTTAAAATCATGTCCAATAGACAATTGTTATGTTATCTTATTATTTCTTTATTTTTGTACGAAGTTTTCATAGAACTAGACTCCTAAAATAAAAAAGTTATCAAAACGGCTACAATTTTTCTTAAAAATTCAATATATTACTATCATGAATTTATTCGAATTTGTTCAAGTCAGCCATTTAGCTTTTAGTTTACGTTTTCAAGTTGAATAACTCATAAACGGATACCTAAATCAAAAAATGGTTTAGAAATCTCAATATTTTAATAAGACCTATTTAATGATACCTCGCACGATAGGGTAGAAGCAAGAAAAAAAAAACATCCCCACTTTACGTGTAGGGGAGGTACCCCAAATAAAAATATTTTTCGTAATTTTATTGTAGCACTTTGTCGAAATAAACACAACACATATTCATGCAAAGTTTCAACTTTCTAGCTCCAGCCGTTTGGTTGCTGGGACGAGGACGGATGGACGGACGGACATGACGAATCTTTAAGGGTTCCGAGTCATAAACTATGGAACCCTAAAAAGTTACTGTGGTATTAGTAACACAGTACTTGTGTTCCTCTAATTAATATATCATTTTCAGTAATACATAGGCTTGTAATTATTTAAAATGTCTTAACTTCATACCTATGTACTATCCATCAAAAGTGGAAGATTATGTCGTCAATTGCTTATAATTTTATTTACTTTTTGTAGCTACTCGAAAGAAAGTTTAACTTTAAAAGTTTGACTTTGGTAACGAAGTTATCTAAATTATTAAAAATATTGTATGAAAGTGATTGAGTGCTGTGATCGCACTTGATAAAAGGCAAATATAAGCATTACAGTTTAAGAGGGGGTATAAAGCTAAAGTGCCGATCTTAGATTTGATTTTTACACTCGAAAATAAGCCACAAATGATCTGTTTTATATATATATATATATATATATATATATATATATATATATATATATATATATATATATATATATATTACATTATATTTGAGAGGGGCTGGTCTGAGTGAAAACATAAAATTGTAATATTTTATTGATAGAAAATAATCACAAAGTTACGTCTAATTTTCCACTAAAATCAATTTATTATCATAAATATGTATATTACTGAGTCAATATTTTAATACATTGTATAAAAATATATTAACAAGGGACCCTATTAGTGTTTTAAAAAAATAATGTATAATTTACGAGTAATTACAATAAAACTAATTCAGCGCTTACTACATTCTTAATCAGTGAAGAACGCTCCCTTTCTATCGCACCTTTTTTTTTTTTTTTTACGTGTGGAAATCCTCGCGGACCGTCACCCCGTCGGGGGTTACGGCGGGGTGGTGTGTCGGACTTGAACCGACTAAAACCACACGGTGTGACCCTCTCTGCGCCTTTGTATTGGAAGGAGTCCAGGGAAGGGATTTCCTTCTGGACTCCAACCGGCGCCTGCCCGCACTGTTGCGGGCACCATCTCTACACTCGACTCTCTAATTGGGCAACGTCCGGTCCTTTCTATCGCACCTTTTTTTTTTTTTTTTTTTTTTTTAACGTGCGGAAATCCCCGCGGACCGTCACCCCGTCGGGGGTTACGGCGGGGTGGTGTGTCGGACTTGAACCGACTAAAACCACACGGTGTGACCCTCTCTGCGCCTTTGTATTGGAAGGAGTCCAGGGAGGGGATTTCCTTCTGGACTCCTTTCTATCGCACCTGACCCGAGGTAACGGGCATGTTTTGTTTCAACATTTGTGGCTTATTTTCGAGTGTAAAAAAAAAAAAGTAAATCTAAGATCGGCAGTACCCCCTCTTAATACTGACGTGTTACTAAGTCTCATTGCACATTAAAAAAAGTAAAAAAACAAAAAAGTGACGCAGTTGTTTAATTTTTCGAAACTTAAATGCATTATATGTTACAAATATAGTTAATTCATTTAAAGTATCCCTGCTGGGCTACGTATATTAGAAAAGGATTTTAATGAATCTATTTGTGTATAAAAAATAATAAAATGCTTATTTTAATTAAAAAAAAATCGATCGACGTTTACTCTACGATACAGTTAACTAGGTTCTTATGCGAGACAGAGGATATCGCCAATTGTAAGAACATATTCAATAAGTCTAACGCCGCATTTGAATTAAGGTTAATGAGAATCATGATAGACAGTCCAATATCGTATATTAATAAAATACAATTTACATTTTGGTGCATCGACACAATCAATAGCAAGTGTTGAACATAATTTAGGACACCGCACTGACATACGCACATAAAAGTTGTAATATAGGAAAGAGTAAAAGCTGGTACAATGGAAAGAATTATAATAAATAATAAATAAATATTTTGTACATCTGACATACAACATCATCTAGTTGGGACTAGATGATGTTGTGTGGAGAGCTTGTATTATGGGTACTAGACAACTAATGTAAATAATAGGTCTTTACCTATGAAATTGCCGTTTTGTATGCAATAAGTGAAAGTATTAATTTTTTCAAACTCTTTTATTTCTGTTATTCCAAGTAATCACCCATGCAATTGACGCTCTTTGCCAACGCATTGGCAGTTTATTGATGTCCTTCTTGTAAAAATCAGCTGGACCGGAGGCAACAAACTCTTCAAAGGCATTTTGTACTGCCTCTCGGAAATTGAATTTTTACCCACTAAAAAGTTTCTAAATTTTGGAAAAAGTAATAGTCGGTTGGTGCAAGGTCTGGTGAGTATGGCGGATGAGGGAGAGCTTCCAACCCAGCTCTTGCAGCTTGGAGACTGTCTGTTGCGCAGTATGGGATCGCGCGTTGTCGTGAAGGAGCAGTGGGGACGACCGATTGACCAAAGCTGATGTGCAAGCTTCTCCATCATTCTCTCCAGTTCTTCACAGTACACATCTGCATTAATGCTCATGCCGTTTTGTAAAAATCTGTGGTGAATCACATCCGCACTAGACCACCAAACAGTAACCATCACCTTTTTAGGGGTCATTTTTGGTTTAGGGCATTGCTTTGGTGCTGAACCAGGGTCTAACCAACTTCCTGAGCGCTATCGATTGTCGAACAGAATCCATTTTTCATCGCACATAACATTTCGTTTCAAAATTCCTTCATTTATTTGCCTGTTGAGCAGCGCAAGGCAGGTCTCGACGCGTACGTTGCGCTGGCGATCGTTAAGGTCGTGGGGCACCCATCTATCAAGTTATTTAACTTGCCAATTTGTCGCAACTGGATCAATATTATTTTGATGCTTACATTAAAAGCTGCTGCTAGCTCAGCTGTAGATTGAGTTTCGTCAGCTTCCACAATCGCCTTTAATTCATTATTGTTAACCAAAGTCTCCGGACGACCACAAGCTTAATTTTTTAAGTCAAAATTTCCAGAACGGAACCGGGAAAACCAATAACGGGTTGTGCGTTCGTTTGTACAGTTCTCTCCATAAACGTTTTTGATGTTACGTGCCGTTTGTGTCGCGTTGGTGCCACGACGGAACTCATATTCCATAAATACACGAATTTTTAAAGTATCCATTATGACGAAAAATTTTCAAATGT
Source organism: Phragmatobia fuliginosa (assembly GCA_932526445.1). Taxonomy (NCBI): domain Eukaryota; kingdom Metazoa; phylum Arthropoda; class Insecta; order Lepidoptera; family Erebidae; genus Phragmatobia; species Phragmatobia fuliginosa. The sequence goes on from OW052065.1 coordinate 1,570,209, forward strand.
AATGAAAATACAACGCTAATCAAAAAACAAAAGACTGAGTTTGTAAATAGAATGTCATGGTTTTCAAACAAAATTAATTTGAATTTAGAATACAGAGCCATTATAAACTTTTTTTATTTGAAATTACCAGTACTGAAGAAAGGCAATTTCATAGGTAAAGACCTAATACATAAACATACTTTTATTTTGTAAACACATACATAATACATAGAAAACACCCAGACTCCGAAACAAATATTTGTGAATCACATAAATAGTATTTTCGCCGACCCGGGAATTGAACCCGAGATTTCTCGATCAGCAGCCGCATACGCTAACTTCTAGACCAACAAGGTAGTCAATTTTTACGATCTAAATGTAAAATTAAGCTAGAATTTTTTAACAATAGTGTTCTGCCTTCCCAATTTTTCTTGTTTTAGATCCTTTTTCAAAGTACACCACAATCTGAAAAAAGATAATCTTAGTGCAGTGGATGTATACTGAGTTGTCCTTATAATTATTTTCAATTATCTTATTACAGTTTAATAATATTTCTACATTTATAATATAATACTTAGATTTACATGCCATCGTAAGATGGGGTCGCATATCGTGACAAAATTTCAGTTCTGTTGGTATAGAATTATAGTGCGAGTAGTTGTTCGGTATAGAAAATTTAAATTTTTAAATTGTAAACAAGTAAACGTATCATTTGTAGAAATACTAAACTATAAAAAGATGTTACCTTAATGTAAGAAAGTAGAAAAGTTCCACGAGACTCAAAAAGGAGAACCCTAGAAACAGGCCGAGGAGTCCTCCGATGTTGGCGAGGAAGTCAGTCAAGCCAAATAGTTCTGAGCGACGCATCGATACAAACCGCGACCGTTTGAAGTACATCTCCAACTTCGAGTATTGATAACTAACAAAGATATAGACATATACATAGAAATAGGATTTTGCTATTTTTTTAACATACACAACAGTTAGGTACACTACGCAGGCCATTAGCCTTGCAAAGAAAAGAAAACTTGGATCAAATTCAAAGCCATTTTGGGCAGCGAGGTACAGTAAGAAGGTGAAGTTCTAAGTTGAGACTGGCTACTGAAATCGGTTAGAAGTTTATAATACATAATATTTATGACCAACAGAAATGTTAAACAACTGCGCATAGGTTTTTTTTTATTTTAAAAGACAACTCCCACATTAGGAATATAAATTCCTGTGTCGCGGGGGACTTTACAAACATACAAGAAACGGACACAAAGAACACCCTGACTCAGAACAACAAATTGTGAATCACACAAAGTGTTATCCTATGTGGGATTTGAACCCACGACACTTGACGTAGTAGGAAGCGGCGTGGCGACCGCTTAAGCCACTAGGCCAACCGTGCAGTCAATAGTTCCATTTAAACCAGATTCTAGTTAGTAAGTCTTTTTTAAATTTAATTCGTCAATCATTGTATTCATTTGTTTTATGTCTGTCTTGCATATTCTCAACTAGCTTTCCACCCGCGGCTTCGCCCGCGTGGAATTCGTATATATCGCGCGACACGGTAAGGGTAGATTAAACAATCTTACATGATTTTATGTTTGATATTATGGAACTTAGACACAAACTTTCGTCCCCTATTTCAAACCCTTCTTTCTACCTTTATTTTCAATCGGTTCAGTGGTTTAGGCGTGAAAGCGTAACAGACAGACAGACAGACAGAGTTACTTTCGCATTTATAATATAAGTAGGGATTACACCATCGGAAAGTAGAGATTTCATCAAACAGAAAACACCCTAATTTTTTGAAAAAAGTAGATATTTTGACGGGTGAATTTTCGGTATTAAGTCAAAATCGGGTGAAAAAATAAATATTTCAAATCAAATAAACTACAGTGTATTCGACACATAAAAGGTGAGTTTTCACTAAATTTCGTTTAAAAATAATTTTATTTGGAAAAGATAAAAATAAAAAACCAAAAACTTAGTTTTTTGAATTTTTCACATATAATTTGAGGTTATGTGATAAAAAGTGTAAATAAAAAATCGGCCAAGTGCGTGTCAGGCCACGCACGGGAAAGGGTTCCTCAGTCACCCATAATGGTACGTGGATTAGAAATTGTATCCAATGGATAATTGTTATGATTACGTATTAATGCGTTAATATTGTATGACTTTTCCAAGTAAGCACATTGTAGAAGTTAAGCCTCTATAACTCCTGCACTAACAAAGTCATCTAATTCGTTATAGTTTTCATTTAAAGTTATTATATGGACCACTGTCACGAATTTTTCCAGGTTTTTTGAGCCCTGTTTTTACAAAAAAAAAGTGGCCTTTAAAGTGGAATTTCTCGCAAACGGATACCTAAATCAAAAAATGGGTTTAAAGATCGTCTTAACAACCTTTAAATGTTTTTAAAAGACTTATATAATGATACCCCAGATGATGGGGTAGCTGCGAGAAAAAAAACATCCCCACTTTATGTGTAGGGGAGGTACCCTAAATAAAAATATTTTTCATAATTTTATTGTAACGCTTTGTCGACGTAATTACAATATATATTCATGCAAAGTTTCATCTTTCTAGTACTTACCGATTGGACGGTAAGGAGGACGGACGGACGGACGATGGTTCGAAGTCATAAACTTCGGAACCCTAAAAATTGTAGATCTTATGATTACCTACAACTTTGCCATTAAACTTTTTTTCGTAGGACTTGTAGTTTTGCCGGAAATCGAGATAAACCGTTCTTTACCCTTTCTTTTATATATTTAGCCATCCAAAGTGACTCTACCCTGCCTGATGGAAAGCATTAGCAGAATCCAAGAGTCGGGGCTACTACACTTGCTGCGAATGCAGACAATAATGTATGGCGGCCCACACTATGGCGGCTTAGTCAGATGCTTTTTCACGCCCCGCTTAAAGGACCCGAAAACCTGCCCCCCTACCCCTTCCCGACCTCAGATCCCCCGTAAATTATTTTTTCTTTCATTTTTATAATATTCTCCTCCTTTTCCAATAGGTTTCATCCTTCTATAATTTTATTTGTTTCCAAAAATTATCTACCCTGGACTACTGGTCTATATGTCATTGTCAAACTATCATTATGGTTGCCATGCAATTGTGTTATGCCTAGCAACCTGTGAAGTTTTGACAGGAGATAAACAGTGATAGATTTTGATACCTACGATTTATGTATTTTTATAATCACCTAGCTTTGGCCTTTGTATCTCGATTATTGCAGTAAAAAGTAGCCTATGTCCTTTCCTAAGTTCAGTTCTATCTTCATACCAAATTTCATCAAAATCGGTTCAGTGGTTTAGGCGTGAAAGCGTAACAGACAGACAGACAGACAGAGTTACTTTCGCATTTATAATATTAGTATGGATAAGTTGATATAACTTACATATCGTTATCTGTTATGTTGACTGTCCTTAAAATTGATTGTATTATATCATTGAAGTTAAAATCTGTTTTGAGAATTTCTGCATCGTAATCAACACTGTAACATGGAGGAAGACAACGGCATTTTCTGTTTTTGTCACTGGCTTCAATCGCAACCATTTTTTCTAAAATTACAATAAAAAAATTGTATGTTATGTGTATTAGGTATTAATCGAAAAAAAATGTTGTAAGCATACCGTGTACCTTACCTCTTGCACTGTGTAGACATCTCTTACTACTATGAGTGCATATTGTTTTGCTTTCATCTGAAAATATTAAATTAGTAAAGGTCGTCATATAAAAAAAATAGAAATAAAATAAATTAGATTGGATAATAACATTACTTACGAGGCATATAAAATGGTACACATTTACACATATCAAATGTGACGTTCATAAGACATTCAAATTCACAATTTTTTAATGTGTACATTTTGAAATATTTTAAATATCGATCGCCTGGGAAGTAACATTGTCGTCTGTAATATTAAAATATAAGTTTATTAATAATTGAATTATGTACATGAAAATAAATTGAGACTACAAATCATTTTATAAAAATATCATTATCATCTCCCTACCCTCTTCACAAATTTAGTTGGGGTTGGTGCAATGAGTTTTATTTTTCCACTCTTGTCTATTACTCGTCAGTTCACTGTTTATTCATTTCCTGGCCATATCCTCTTTCACGTAGTCCATCCATTTTATATTTAATATTCGTCAACTTTCATACTTAAAACTTTCTTCACTACATTTTTCTCCTCACTACGCATCATATGTCCATAACAAGATAATCTATTGATACTCAACTTTTCATCTAATGGTGCTACTTTGAAGCTTCTACTAATATACCCATTCTTCACCTTATCCATTCTAGTCACACCATACATGCATCTTAACATTCACATTTCAGCCCTATGCGCCTGCCTCTCTCATCCGTTTTCTTTGTTGGCCAACACTCAGATCCATGCAAGACGGCAGGTCTGATGATCGTTTTATATATTTGTCCCTTTAACGTTAAAAGGAGCTCAGGGTCGCTAATGATCTCCATTACCTGCCACCACCTTATTCATCCTGCATCGATTCGATTCGGTACAGATCTATCTATTTCGTCATTGTTTTGTATCAGTAAACCAAGAAACTTATAATCAGCGCAGAGTCAAACATTCTCTAGTCTTTGCTACCACATCTCTAACCTGCGCTGGACCTCGGAACCATCTTCACTAACTAACACAATAACATGCACCTTGGTGCCTCCTCCTGTATGACTATCCATTACCAGCAGAAAGAGGGCTAAGAACCGATGCTTGGTGTAAACCTACAGAGCTCGAATCAATGCCACATTCTAAGCAGGTACTTTTTTTCATTCATAGTCCTCATGGATACGCTTATCTCGTAGGCTTTTCTAGGTCGACAAACACCATGATATTTTTTGTGCGCCTGTCTGTATTTCTCGCAATCGAATGGAATGTGAAAGGAGCTTTATTCCTCGATAGTTGCTACATTCCTGTACATCTCCTTTACTTTTACAGATGGATACAAGCGAACATATACACCATTCATCCGGGATTACTTCTACATGCAACAACTTATTAAAGAACAAAGTCAACCACTGATGTCCACCCTCTTTCAGGATCTCTTTTAACTTCCATCAGTAGTAGTCTATGTTTTTTTAAGATTTTTCAACTAATATAAGCTTATGTGTCCTCTATAATTTTTTATTTCATAGAGCGCTTAATATGCACACGTATAGTGAATGCTAAGATTAGAGATATCGAAAAATGGACTGTAAGCAAATAACATTAGAATATATAATTCAACAACAAATGATAATAAAACTTGGCCTAGTGATGTGAATAACAGAATCACCACAAATGCAACCAGAACAAATTGAGGAATACTTTGCAATTGCTAAAAACTGAATTTTCGTTGACAATTAAAGTAATGGAAATCTTACGTTTCTGCATCGTAATCTACTAAAGATTCTGAAGTATTTAGTATGGTAAAACTGAGCGCCATCGACGAAACCTGCTTATTCAGAACAGCGAAATAATACAGACTTGGCTGTGGAAAATCTGCAGGATGTTGAATATAGACCTGGAAAAATGTAGTTCTAGATTATATTATTATACTTTTAAAACCTAATACACCTATATGTACATAGTAAGAATCTCTAGTAAAATAATTTTGTATCTCGAGATATAATCATCCTACATGTACATAGTAAGAATCTCTAGTAAAATAATTTTGTATCTCGAGATATAATCATCAAGAGCCAATCGAAGTGTACACTGCTAGACACATGGCTTGAGATATGCCTGTATTTTCTGACGTCCATAGTCGCTTAATGCGTCATTAGATGATCTTTATTATACAAGTTTCCTTACCATTGCCATACCTTGACTTATTTCGTAAATCCAAAGTGTATTCTAAATAACGTGTGTTCTTCACTTATTTACAGGCAACTAGTAATCAGACTAGAAAACCTTGATGTATTCAAATATATCATTTACTGAGAGATAACATTAAAAATACTTAATTACGCTTACCTTAAATCCAGAATTCAAACCGTTACACATTCGATCGCGATCAGGTATTGATTCTTGTAATATTATTGTTAAATCGGGAAATGCTCCATTCTCCTTAAAGGAATTTTAAAGGTTTTGAGGTTTTCTCTCTACTTTTGAAATTATTCTCGAGAAATTTTTGCATATGTAGTGGTGTGTATATTACTCAGATCTTAGAGCGCGTTTCCACTATATCGTTCTGGCTTATACAAAAATGTTTCGATATCCTAACATTACTATTTAATTTTATACTTATCCCTAGCAACACTCTGATTTTTGTTTTCAATAAAAACAAGTTTTTATTTTAAAGAAAAAGGTTTTGACTTTATAAAAAAAAGGTGTGTGTGCGATTCACACACGATAGAAGTTTTTTTTTTTTTTTTCCTGTCATCTAGGTTTTTAAAACTCCGGGGAGTCTACGGGGGGGTCAAAATTTTTGTTATTTTTGGCCTAGGACGCACCGTTTTTGAGATATTTCAATCTAAAGCAAAACATCGTCACTTGATTGTGAAAAGTGGAAACACGCACGAAACCAGAATAAACCAGTTTACGCTGTCCGCAGGTGCCACGTGACCATACACTACTACAAACGCAAAAATTTCTCCAAGCTAATTTACCTGTAACACAGATCGTTTTGCTACCTCTGGTGATATCCGAATCGCCCTTTATATAACAGCAGATATCGGTTTCACAAGTCTCGGGTAGGGTTAAATAGGTCAGATAACAAAAAGAAACATTTATACATACAACGGCAACTTTTATCTGTTAAATAGTGTTGTATGTCAGACAACTTTCTGAAAGTTTATTATTAACTAGTAATTATTTTAAACCGTTAGGAAGAACTAATAGCAATGAAATTATCTCTATTCCATGAATGATGTAAGCCAAGTCCTAAAAATGATGCTAAGATGCCAAATACAAAGACAAACCTCATAAACATTACGCATGCACAGAGCACACATTTAACGTATTGTTTTCTTTTGTTACTTACATATATGGAAGATAATATTCCCCACGACACAGGGAATCCTAGTGTGGGGTTTAGTGTTTATTATAATTCTAAACTTTGTATTAAGGAAACAATCAATTAATATTATTGTTGTTAAATGCTCATCAAATTTAATTATCCCTGATAGATATATTTAACAACTAACTGGATGTGGCAAATATTGAAATGGTTATTGCCTTTTGTATTTTTATTGCATATCTGTTTTTAGTTTATTTATTCAAATATGAAAATATGACTTCTTCTAATTGTAATCTAATAAAACCTTTTTTCTATAAGCCCAATTGTATATTCGTGTGTTATGTTCCATACACTGTTATTAAATTGACTAGAGTAATACCATGGCCAGCGGAAAATTAGTGTTTACCCATTCTTTCTCTGCTTTCTTCGAGTCAGTCAAATTTAACCGCCCCTTATCCTTTTACTCTGATACTAGAAAGTGTCGGTGGTTTGCCCAAGAGAGCAAATTACGCAGAAAAGCTGTACTGTAAGAGGATGGAAAACTTTGAACTAACTCTGTTCCAACCCGTCTGGCTAGCGTGATATAGTAGATTGAAATATTCTTTCTAAGCAGTGGCCTATGCCCAGTAGTTAAAGGCTGTTGATGATTGACAATGATTCTCACCCTTCCTGGAAGAGGATAGACCTCAGAACTATATTCAGTATATCCTTGTTCATTTGTCCAATTAACTGCCAACTTATCATTACTCAGATATGTAATGTTACTGTGTATACTGTAAAAGAAAAACTGTTTAGGCAAACATAAAACAGTAGTGAGAGGAGTAAGCAGAAACATTACTTCTTAACTGAAGTCTATGATTATTTTCAGATTCTTTTGGCTACTATAGTCAGTTCATATATTGTCATGTTTAAGTAAGAAAATTCTTCTTTATAAAATACAGTAACTTCAGATGTACCTGTTCCGTAATATCTCCTGGGCGGATAATGAATTGAAACTGAAACAGAGCCCTTCACTGGTAAGTGTTTCAGATAATGCATCACATTTATAGTCAATGTTGCCCCAGTACGAACACCCATGAAAAACATCTTTTTTTTTTGGTGCCACCTAAGAAAAAGATTTGATTTTAAGTGCATGCTTCTATAATTTTATTTAACGAAATAATGCTTTTATACATAAGACTTCTATAGAGTTAGGTATTTCACGAAATTTCATTTTAAAACATAACTATTTTTAAAAAAACAATTTTCTAAGTTCTACATTCATTCGATTAATTTATTTTTTAGTTAGGTTTTTAGTTGTATCAAGTCTCGTGGATGAGTTCATCTCCGGTTTACTTAATTTGAACAATACAAAATTTTGTCGACTTTTATGTCATCAGTAAACCTCACTAATTACACCTAGAATGCTTTGATACTAGTAGTTTACTGGTTTTATTATAAAGCATCATAAATGAAAATGTGATCAGTTACCTCATATATAGTTTTTGCTAATGATTCGTCTGTGTAGCTTTGTGTCAAGGTATCTAAGTCATCATAGACAACTTCTCCACATACGTTTCCAATATCTAGAAGTTTTTTTAAATCTGTAGCTTGGCTGGCTGTGTCTGAGCTGCAAAAAAATTAAATGTTTTTATAAAAATATCTTGTATTAATATTCAGTTGTATAGTAATATCAGAACAAGTATTAACCGATAATTTAAAAATTCTTTCTATAGAAACGCCTACATCAAGCAAAAGACTGCTGAAGGCTGATTAATTTGCAATTAAGCGGTTAATGATGACTGCAGAACATACGTACAAATTTAAGTTTTCTGGATCTTGTTCAAACTTAGTCATTAATTTCAATAACTTCATATATTCTGCTGTGTAGTTGTAAACCGTGGCTTTGCATTTTGACTGTGGACAAATCAGCACCGACGGAAATGGGATCTAAAATAAAATAAAAATGTTAATTTAAATATAGGCAATGACGTGACCTGTAAATTATAGGCTTTGACATGAAAAGTTAAGCATGAAATTACCTTTCTCACTGGCACAAGTTTTTCGCTAACGGTAACTATGACAGGACTTCTTTTCCATTTTATCCAAACATTGTGTATTAAGTAAGAACATAGACAAATGCTTGCAATGAAAGTTAATACCCAGAAGATCCTGAAAAATATATAATTTCAACCAACAACACTTGGAGTAGCAGGAAGTGGCGGGGCAGCTGCTTATACCACTAGTCCATACTCGCAGCCAATATAATATTGTATATCTTACTTTTCAGTGATAGTAAGTCCTCTTTTAGTAGTGTATGGTAGTCCATGAAGAGTAGTGTTGGTAGCGTAATCGTAAAGCATTTCCTGTACTAATGCCTTCTGTCGTTTTCTTCTTGTTTTCCGAACACAAACATCTCCATAAATGTTAGTGATCATAACTGGACCTTCGTCAATGTTTGCACTGGAACTTAAAACCGTATGTTTTTATGTTTTGTTTGTAACATTTCAAATACCTAATGAATAAAATAGAAGAATATCAACTTATAATGAGTTCAGCCGTAAACTAAAAAGTAAATTTTTGCATCTAAGTTCAATCCCTTTTTAGGCTGCCGTAGTTCATGACTCATGACTTAGAACGATTATATTCGTCATGTCCGTCCGTCCGCGACCTACCACCCAAACGATTATGAATATCTGTTTTAATTACGTTGTCCAAGTGCTACAATAAAAGTATAAAAATATTTTTACTTGTGGTAAAACCTCCTCACGTAAAGTGGGGATGTTTTTTTTTCGCGACTGCTCCATCATGTGGGGTATCTTATGATAGGTCTTTTAAAAATATTGCGAGAATGAAAAACTAATTTTCGATTTAAGTATCCGTTTGCGAGTTATTCAACTTTAAATCGCATTTTTTTTTTACAAACATTGCGTTCCTCCTCTGTCTAAAGTCAAACGTTCTTAATTTCGGGACCGCGAAAAGGCATTGGATTGAAATTTAAACCGTATACTCAAGTCTACGGTTCCCTAAAGTTTAGAAAAAATCATACCTCTAAGTAAACTTAGAGGTTTGATTTTTTCAAAACTGTCAATAAAAATAAATTGCCGTTTATTCAGCAAAAACCGCAGATTTCGACACTCCCAAGGGAACCAAAACCCGTACTCTCCATTGACCTATGAGATTTGGCAAATAATATTGATATAGGCCACAAATACATGGAAAAATCTCAATTCCATATTTTTTTAAAAAAATCTTGATTATTAAGGGGTCTATAATTTACAGGGCATTGAAATTTCAAATTAAAGCTACTACTTCAAATGGGGTTTCATGTGAAAGGGCTTGATTTGCGCATTACAAAATATAATTTATTTAGTTTGTTACGACTCATCATTTCTTATTTTTACCAGAAATATCAGAAATGCAGTTTACAAAGGGCGGCATTATTGCTAGAAGCAATCTCTTCCAGGCAACCATAGGATGGATCGAAATGTTTTGGAATGACAGTAGTAGTAGACCCTGCATTGAGCTTTAAAGAAATAATTAGCCTATTAAAATAATTACAAACATATACAATATAGGTACATACTCGTACATATACGTATGTGCCAAATACAAATCGCATAGAGAGATTATGTAGTCGCTCAAACTTATCGAGTTGTGCTTCAATAAAATTAAGATAAATTAATGACATCGGCATAGTTGAGAATTGGAAATATAAGTATACTGAGCGAGATCTAAAATTTGAAAATAACCTTTATCAATACAATATTCCATTACAAAATTCGATAGTTTTATGATAATACGAACAAAGTACTATTGGCAGTGCGAACAAATGTCCTAAAAGTACATGACGCTTTCGGAACAAAAATATTATTAAATCCTTCCTGTGTTAATTTTGATGAACATTCTTCATAGAATGAATATTAAGCACTTCTGAGAATAGTTTTCGTGACAAGGGATCTTGTCGTACGCCTTTGCCTACTCTGGAAGGTTCGCCTTTCTATTCTGATTAGATTATTGCAGTACTCTGGCTGTACACATATTTTACTAACCGAATGTTATTTTTTTTTTTTTTTAATTAACTGAAAGTCAGCCTTCTCAATGGGATTGCGTTCGTCTTATATTTTTCAGACAACTGATTTATAAACATAAACAACTTTTTTTTGGAAATACATACAATCATGATCAATCATCATCATATAGAAAACACCCAGAGTTCGAAACAAATATTTGCGGATCATGCAAACATCTGGTCCGACCCGGGAACCGAATCAAATATTTTGTGATATTAAAATGGGGTGGGGTAACAGTAAAAACCAAACCGAAGGAGTGGACCTTAAAACGACGCTTATCTACAAATGAACAATTAGCACTTACTCCATAATGGCACACTAGTCCTTCCTCGTCCTAACACAGGTAAAATACTTTTACAACTAAAAACTATACACGTGTGATGTTCTCGTCATTAATTGGGTTAATGTGAGCGTTGCAGCATGGGGACGTTTATAAGTAATCAGTATGAATTTTAATTTCAGAAAATTACGGAAGTATGATATCACCCTTAGGGCAGTGGCATCAAATGTAGCACAAATATTACTATGATATCATCGTTAATATATAAATAACCGTTGAATATGTCAGCTCAACTGGTGTGACAGAAAACCGAACTTATCGGAGAACTAAATAATTCTAGATGGAGCACAAATTTTGCTCATAATAAAGAGTTAAGTTAATTTGAGTAGACTTTAAATTACTTTCTTTACTTGCGTCAACTTCATCAAATGCGTAAATGTTAATGCTCATTTAGATTTTTAAACTATTGCATAGCTTTTATCGCGGGCTTCCAGCGCGGCAATAAATTCCGTAACGAAAAAACCTAACACCCCGTGTTAAAAAAGAATAGAGAATATGATTGTAATTGCAGTGCGACAAGGGCAAGTATGTAGGCAAGTAAATGGGCAAATAAATAGACAAGTAAATGGGCAAGTCAATTGACAAGTGAATGGGCAATGAATAGGCAAGTGAATGGTCAAGTGAATGGGCAAGTGATAGGTCAAGTTAATGGGCAAGTAAATTAGTAATGAATGGGCAAGTGAATGGTCAAGTTAATGGGCAAGGGAATGGGCAAGTGAATGGTCAAGTGAATGGGCAATCGAATGGACTAGTAAATGGGCAAATAAATAGGCAAGTATATAGGCAAGTAAATAGGCAAGTAAATGGGCAAGTGAATGGACAAATGAATGGACAAGTGAATGGGCAAGTGAATGGGCAAGTGAATGGGAAAGTGAATGGGCAAGTGAATGGGCATTGAATGGTCACATTAATGGGTAAGTAAATGGGCAAGTGAATGGGCAAGCTAATGGGCAAGTGATAGGTCAAGTTAATGGGCTAATGAATTGGCAATGAATGGCAAGTGAATGGTCAAGTTACATTAACTTGCCCATTGGGCAAGTCAATGGGCAAGTGAATGGTCAAGTGAATGGGCAAGTGAATGGGCAAGTGAATGGGCAAACGAATGGGCAAGAGAATGGGCAAGTGAATGGGAAAGTGAATGGGCAAGTGAATGGGCATTGAATGGTCACGTTAATGGGTAAGTAAATGGGCAAGTGAATGGGCAAGCTAATGGGCAAGTGATAGGTCAAGTTAATGGGCAAATGAATTGGCAATGAATGGCAAGTGAATGGTCAAGTTACATTAACTTGCCCATTGGGCAAGTCAATGGGCAAGTGAATGGTCAAGTGAATGGGCAAGTGAATGGGCAATGAATGGGCAATGAATGGGTAAGCGAATGGGCTAGTAACGGAGATTAGCCAACTTTCTTACGTAATTTTAAGCTTGCCACAGTGACTGTACTCTGCCAGATGGAAAGTGTAAGTAGAGCCACACTATAGCAATTCACAACGATGCCTTGTTGGTATAGTGGTTAGCCTATGCGGCTGTTGATGAAGAGGTCTCGGGTTCGATTCCCGGGTCAGACCAAATGTTTGTGTGATCCGCAATTATTTGTTTCGGAGTCTGGGTATTTTCTATGTATGATATATATGTATATGTATAATATATATAAATATGCAAATGTATGTATTTACAAAAACAAAAGGCATATGTGTTTATATCTGTTGTTTAGTACCCATGATACAAGCTCTGCTTAGTTTGAGACCTGTTGATGTTGCGTGTAAGATGTCTGAAATATTTATATTTATTATTATGCCTCTGGTCTCACACACACCAATAAAACACGACAACACTAATGCTGAGTTTGGTCCTTCTATCATCCATCCATCTAAGTTGGTCCTCTGTGTCATTTTCACTTCCATTTATACGGAATCCATGAATTTAATTTTTACTTGTTGTATAATTAACGAGTTAATTTACTACTAATTTCCCTATTTAAATTACATATATTACATGCGGTCATATTTCATTCGTCAAAGCTATTATATATGAATTATGATCACATTTGTAGTTCATAGTTGCGTCCCATTTGATTAATTAGTGGACAAGTTATTAAAAGATCCTGGCGTTTGTCCGTGTAGTTGAAAATACGCAGTGTTACCACCTGTGTTCATACTATGTGCGCCGCAAGATCCAACTGAGGAAGAAAACTCTTTAGAACAATAGCTCTTATAGACTGTTGAATCAGTTAAGATTAAGGACATGAAATATGTGATAGATGGTGATTTTTCAGACAGATAACAGTCTTCATAGTACTCGATTATAAATTTAAATTGTAAATGATATTGTATTTTGCTGATTGTTTAATTAACGTATCACGCGTAATCATCATCAGCCTATCGCAGTCCACATAGGCCTCTCCAATTGCACGCCACTTGGTTCGATCCTCGGTTTCTCGCATCGCAGTTCCTGTCAGCCGTCTTGCGCAAATCATCACTCCACCTGGCTTTTGAACGTCCTTATTACGCGTATTATATTGTTATTTACTTAATAAACTACTTTCGTACGTACTGTTTGTGTTTGTGTCAATATCTTGCCAGTACCAAGCTATATTACAAGAACAAGCGATATAGTATAACAGCACTTTAATGAAAAAGATCACCAGGGAGTATGGGCGTTCCACAAGGCTCAATTCTGGGTCCTTTTTTATTTTTGGTGTATATAAACGATTTGCCATTTTTTACTAGTAAGTTATGCGATATTGTTCTATTTGCTGATGACACTTATCTTATATTCAAAACCAATCGCAAAAACGATTACTCTGACGAAGTAATTAGGTCCCTCGCATTAGTCCTTGACTGGTTTACATCAAATAACTTGCTTTTGAATTCTAAAAAAACCAAATGTATTAAGTTTAGTTTGCCAAACGTAAGGAATATCAGTACAAATCTAGTTTTAAACAATGAAGTTATTAATTTTGTTGATTCAACGGTTTTTTTGGGAATTACTTTAGATAGTAAGTTACAGTGGAGCGCCCAAATATCGTGTCTCGCAGGGAAACTCAGTTCTGCAGCAGCGTATGCTGTCAGCAAAGTCAGACAGCTTACGGATGTGGAAACAGCAAGGCTAGTATATTTCGGTTATTTCCACAGCGTCATGTCGTATGGCATTCTGCTATGGGGCAAGGCAGCTGATATTCAAACAATTTTCATTCTCCAAAAACGTGCAGTGCGTGCGATTTACAAACTAGGTGCACGAGTTTCCCTTAGAGAAAAGTTTAAAGAGATAGGCATTATGACCGTTGCATCACAATATATATTTGCAAACATTATGTTTATAAAACAAAATATGCATTTATATCACAGGAATACTGACGTTCACTCGGTGAACACGAGACATAAGCATAAATTAGTAGGTCAATATCATAGGCTACATAAAACGCTTTCATTTATGGGTCTTTCCGTGCGATTTTTTAATAGGTTACCAGCTAGTGTTATGAGTCTATCGGTGGAAAAGTTTAAAAATGTAGTCAAAACTTATCTTATACGTAAAGGTTATTATACAGTTGACGAATTTTTAAATGGTAAAGAAAAATGGATTTGACTACTTGCTCCTTGTCATTTTAATCTACTCGTGTGAATGTTGTTATCACATTGTTTAAGAGCATGATTTTACTTTTGTAAGTAAAGATTCTACGTGACGAATAAAGACCATACTTCTCTTTCTTTTGATCTTATAATTAATATTTTATATTTAATCTTTCGTTACCAGTAATTTGGCCAATATTTGAGCACATATAGTTTTTACCTTTGTTGTAAGTAGATGCTCCTACTATGTTGTACCCACTGAGGCTGTTGTTTTTTTTTTTTTAAAATTAGCTTATGTTCTAATTTTTAATCACTATAATTTGCATCAGTCCTCTAACACGGTGTATAGTATATTAGTGGCAGCACCTTACCCCCCTATCAGGTTTATAAACATTAAAACTATGTAAACATTGGCGATTTGAAAGGAGTGGCCGCGAGTTTTTATTGCCATGTTCTTTTCTCCGGCTCTACCTATTGTTTGCGAACATGGCATAAATGTACATGTAGAATCTTGACCTGTCACAAGAGATGTATTGCATCCTAAGTGAATAAAGAAATTTGAATTTGAAAGTTAGAGTAGGAGCTTATGTCACGCTACCCATGGTACTAATAAAGGTGCAATGTTATTCTCATTTAGCTCTCAAGTCTTACACCAAACACACATACGTACTTTTATGTTCTTTATTCATTTAGAGGTTTTCATATACAACTAGCTGAGCCCCGCGATGTCACCCACAGTTATTGTTAGTCTAAAAAAAATTGCCTAAGTGAGAAGTAACATGCCTTATGTCATCAATTAACTGTCAGTGAAAGTCGTTACGAGATTACGACGTTAAGCCAACACTTCTTGGGTCTAAGCCTTCTACCGGGGTTCGACGGGGGTGGCCAGATATTTGTTACTCATATAACCAGGCGGTTGCCGTAAAAAGTGTCCGTACCAGCGCAGGCGACTCTTCTGCATTTTGTCTGCGATGAGACAGACATGAAGGCTGCCACGAATTTGGGAGTGTCTCACGCGGCCCTTTCACATGACTCCGCACATCCACCGCAGCATATTCATCTCCGTGACCCGCAGCTCCTACTTGTGTCGCTCCAACACCGGCCACGCTTCCCAACTATACTATATACTACAGCCCTTATTATAGTATTGTAGACGTGTCCCTTGTCCCTCAACTCGAATCGGCAGTTTGGGTGCCACTTACTCATTATTTTTTATGAGTAAGTGGTACGAATTCGCTAAAAAGTATATTAACTTCGAAATAGACCATCATTGTCTCATACATAAATTAAAATGTGTTCATAAAAATGTGTGATTTGAAATGGTTCAAATCAATATATCTCAATGTTTCAATAAGACCTATCTAATGATACCTCACACGATGGGGTGGACGCAAGAAAAAAAAACATCCCCACTTTACGTGTAGGGGAGGTACCCAAAATAAAAATATTTTTCGTAATTTAATTATAGTACTTTGTCGACATAAACACAACACATATTCATGCAAAGTTTCAACTTTCTAGCTTCAACCGTTTTGGCGGTAGGTCGAGGACGGACGGACGGACGAACATGACCAATCTATAAGGGTTCCGAGTCATGAACGACGGAACCCTAAAAAAGCTACTGTGTTACTAAGCGTACAACTGCAGTACTTTTGTTCCTACTAATTATTATATCATAGGCATACCATCAAAAGTGAAAGATTACTACCCGGTCACATTATCTCGAGACCTGGTGTCGATGACGTCACGTCGTGTCGCCGCTCTGTTAAAGTGCGCAAAGAAGTATCTTTTTTTTTTTTTTTTTTTTTTGTTGACGGGGTGTAAAAATCCCTTCGGATCTCCGGCTCCGGGGACTGAAGAACCGGAGTATGTGGTGAATCCACTAAAAAACACCCCGATGGCCGGTCTCAGGTGCCCTGCTCTGAGGAGGACCCGGACCATGTTATTTCAGGTCCTCCTCAGGATCGGCGCCGCGCCTATCCAGGCTCTATCCTAGAGGAAGCCACAGAGGCTTCCTCCTGCCTATTGGCCAATCAAATATATTTTTTGGGGCCTGATCACATTTTGTGACCAGGCCACCATCCAACCTCCCGCCGCAGCTACTTAGTTTGCTGCCCGAGGTCCCCTTTCTCTGGCAGCTTGGAGCACCGTTGACTGTTCGTGTCGTCGCCGGCGTACTCTACGCTCGGGATCGGCCCTCTCCCGATCCCGTTCAGCGGTCTCTTTCTGGAGCATTACAGCTTCACAGAAAGAGACCACTGCGCCCCAGCCCTCCTCACCCGCCAGCATGGCAGCAATGATTGCTGGCGGGGACAGGTCTCGTCCGATTTGGCCGACTAGGACCTCGCGTTCAGATGCCCACGAGGGGCAGTCTTCCAGCGTATGCTGGGCGGAGTCCCTGTCGGCTGCGCAATGGTGGCATTGTGCCGTCTCCTCGCGTCCGATCCTATTCAGATACTCACCGAAGCAACCGTGCCCGGTGAGTATCTGGGTAAGTCGGTAGGTAACGCGACCTCCCTCCCTGCCTACCCAAGCTTCGAGGTTAGGCAGAACGGCACCGACAGCGCGTTGGCGTGCATTCTGCGGCTGTTCCAGCCGCGCGCGCCATTGTGCCAGGGCCTGTCGATGGGCGTTCCGCCGCATTTCGAGCTCGTCCTGACCATCCACACCTTCACCCCGGCGAATAGCGCGAACCTGGTCATAGACCCTCGCATCCATATCCGCCAGAATATCGAAAGGTGGGAAACGTGCCAGGACTGTCGCCGCCTCCGACGAGATGGTGCGGTATCCTCTCACTATCCGAATGGCCACTACCCGCTGCGCTTGGTTCAGCTTAGCTCGGCAGCGGGAGGATGCCGATAGGCGCTTAACCCATATCGGCGCTCCGTAGAGGGCCATGGATCGGAGCACCGCACAGTAGAGGCAGCGGACTTCTTCCCGCGGGCCCCCTAAGTTAGGCAACAGCCTTTGTAGGGAACCCGCCACTGCCCGAACTCGGGGGATCATACGCTTTCCATACGCCTTCCAAAGACCAAACCACAGCGTCCAATGCAACGTCTAATGTGGTTCCTGGCACGCGTAGGGTGGCGAAATTGCCACGAGAAGGGCGGAATGACCCTCCAGTGACCCTCTGTCGCGCAGAGGGCACGTGTGAGGGCTACGTTGGAGGACGACGTTTCACTGGGGCGACGGGATCACCGCTGAGTTCCGAATGGAGCAACGGGCGGTGGTCACTGCCGAACTCCGGCAACCGATCGGCCCAACCCGTAGACGCCGAGAAATCGGGAGCGGGGGCCTTCTCAAATGGGAGGAGGAATGAAGAAGGCTACGAGGAAGAAAACCTCAATAATAAATTACCCCTAACCCAAGCTAAGGAAGCCCGGTGAAGAGGTTAATGGCTGGGGGGGTATCCCAGCCGCTAGGGCAACAAAGCGTAAGCTCACGTTAAAGAGCAAATTATGAAATGAACGCAACCAAAAAAAACGAATTACCCCAGGAGGGTACCGACCGCCCCGCGGTCGGAGAATCCCTCAGCACTCCGACTGAAATTGGAGTGTTCAGCCCACCGTATTCTGGGGGGGCACAGTTGCGTGCAGATCGGTGTCCGAGTCCGGGCACAACAATTGGGATGCACACGCCCAGTTTTGTGCGTCCCACAACACCAATTTCGGCGTCTTCCCGCGCCCAGTCAGGCGAACGAAGACGAGGATACAGGCGGGCGCCAACGATGGAGCACCCAACTACAGAGCCGGTACAAGGCCAAGAGATGGAATGGCAGAGGGGGGAATCCGGCGATAGCGACGCTTCGTCGTTCGTTTCTGTTTCTTCGCGACCGGCCCAAGTCCGCAAGCGTAAACCGAAGGAGCTGAGGGAGGAGAAACGGCCCACCAAGGTTGCGCGGCCTGGAAGGCGTGCAGTATGTAGCGGAGGGAGTGGAACGGAGACGGGAACGGAGACAGAGCGCGAAAGTGCAGTGGACCCGTCCACTCCTCTGGTTCGTCCAGAGAAAGAACAGTCCCGTGAAGTAGAGGTGATAACGGAATTGAAAGGCCAACCCACCGCCGACATAGACCTTAAAATCCAAGAGTCTCTGTCGGTGGTTGAGAAAGCCTTCATAGGAATGAAGGGAGCCCGAGGCGGCAAAAGAGCTGCCGCCAAAGAAGCCATGACAGCTGTCAGGGCTGGGGTGTCGGAACTCCTAACGAGAAATGACACATCGGCCCTGACAGATGCCGTACGAAGGTTAGAGCAGGAGAACGAGGCACTCCGCTCCCAGATGGCCTCGCTACAAAAGGAGTTGGAGAAACTTCGTAATGGGGGCCCCAAGAGAAATCCTCCCGGATCCAAAGAGAGGACTGGCAGAGCAACATCTCCTAAAAGGAGCAGGGCAACGATGACTCATCCCGAGCCGGAGCTAATACTGGACCAAGACCAATACGCGGTGACGCTAGACCGTGTGTTGGCTGAAGTCCGGTCTAAAATGCTGGGAAAGCAGTACCCAGAGAGAAATGCCTCATCTTCCTCTAATGTGGCCAACGAGGTAGAGGCGATGGGGGTAAATGACACATTGCCTCCAAAAAATAAAAAGAGGAAGAGGAGGAAAGCACAGCTAGCCACATCGCAGCCTGCCTCCACGAGACAGCAGCAAACTGCAGCCCCGACGACAAGCGAATCTTGGGCAGTAGTTGTTGGTCGGAAGGCCAAAGCCAAAGCCGCGAAAAAAGCAGCCCCAGCACCTAAAAAAAATGTTGTGCCACGGCCTCCCACAAATGCGGCTGTTACTATCTCCGTACCTCCTGGTTCGGAGACGAAGATAGCCGCGCTAATGGAGACCGCCAAGGCCAATATAAATTTAGGTGATCTCGGTATCGCAGCCGGGCTCCGCACTAAGCGAGCCCTGACCGGGGCCCTAATTTTACAGATCCCCGGTGAAGGTAGTGCCGCTTTGGCGGACAAGTTGGCGGAACGCGCAAAGAAGTATCTAGTAGGATATTATTATAAACAATAAGATTTCCAACAAAACAAAGATTGTGTTAATTAATTTAATGTAGGTAAAATTATTATAATGATATGATTAAAATGATGAAAAATAAATGAAAAAATCTTGGTTAAGTGTAACAAGAAGTGTTTATTGTAAATGTCCAAACTTAACAAAAATGTCCAACGTTGCAACAAAAAAAATTTGAACGTAACAGCAATAATAAAATAACAATAAAAGTCCAAACGGAACAATGAAATGTTTAAAAGTATACCACAAAAACAAGTCGACGCGTATCTGCAACGAAAGTGCTAACCGTACTGACACGCCGTGGGAGGTGAAAGGAGAACGGGGCGGGAGGTTCGCATTCCAGCGAGGTCTCGAGATATTGTGACCGGGTTGTATGTCGTCAATTGTATAATATAAGAATATTGTATGAAAGTGATTAAGTGCTGTGATCGAACTTGGTAGATTATAGTATTATACAGTATAAATATAATAGTATAGTAGTTAACTAGATCGAGGTTAGTATTATTAGTCATTAGTTTATTAATAATAAAAAAAAAAACTAAAAAGTGACACAGTTCTTTAATTTTTCGTAACTTAGATATGTTAAATGATACAAACATAGTTAATAAAATTCATCTAAAGTATCCCTGCTAGGTATTTTAGAAATTATGAAAAATTATTATTTTAATTTAAAAATAAAATCGATAGATACTCTACGATACCGTTGACTAGGTTCTTATGAGAGACTGTTGAGATCAGTAATTGTAAAATCATAGTCAATAAGTGTAACGACGCATTTTAATTAGGGTTACTGACAATCGTGATAGACAGTTCAATATCGTATTTAAGTAAAATAAAAATTACACTTTGGTGTATCGACACAATTACTCGTAATAGGAAGTGTTGAAAATAATTTCGGACACCGCACTGACATACTTACATAAAAGTTGTAATATAGGAAAGAATAAAACCAGGTACATTGGAAAGAATTATTATGATCTAAATGTAAAATAGCTAGAATTTTTTAACAATAGTGTTCTGCCTATCCATTTTTTCTTGTTGTAGATCCTTTTTCAAAGTACACCACAATCTGAAAAAGGTTAATCTTAGTACAGTGGATGTCTACAGAGTTGTTTTTATAATTATTTTCAATAATCTTATCAATTACAGTTTAATAATATTTCTACATTTAAAATATAATACTTATATTTACATGTAGCCCTTCGTTGTGTTTAAAAACATAAGAAAAACATCGTAAAATGGGGTCGTATATCGTGACAAAATTCCAGTTCTATTTTTATATCAATAGAACTGAAATTTTCTACACAGGGACA
This sequence comes from Phragmatobia fuliginosa, assembly GCA_932526445.1. Lineage (NCBI taxonomy): Eukaryota > Metazoa > Arthropoda > Insecta > Lepidoptera > Erebidae > Phragmatobia > Phragmatobia fuliginosa. Next base: position 1,591,436 of record OW052065.1, read on the forward strand.
GCCTCAATTTTCACTCCTGTAAATACAGAGAGTCTGTTTAAATCTTCAAAATTAAGATGTGCCATTCTTTGATGCCATAGGTTTCATTAGTAGACATGTATTCTGGAATACTTGGTGTATTTAGCCGGTACATATTATTAGTCAGATTTGCGTTTGCCACTTTTGTCAAAATCCACCAGTTTTGTCAAATTTAAGTCTTGACAACCATTTTGTAAAATCTGATTAACTGAAAGAAGTTAATGGCTAGTTCTGGTACATAAAGAACATTTTGAACACATATTGTTCCAGGCTTGCTGTTATTAATAACATCTAGATTTACTTTACCACATGCTTTCACAGTAAGTTTCTTGTCATCTGCCACTTTGATAGTGTTGACTGGAGGTGGTATTTCATCAAGAAGCCAGTCACATTGTATCATTAGATATATTGATGCCCCTAAATCTATATACCAACCATTGTCATTACTTAATGATGCAGAAAATACAACCACATAGCCTGAATATTCATTTGACTTATATTGTTTCTTCTTGCTTCTACAATTCCTACTTATATGTCGATTTTTGTTACAGATATTACACCTAGGACCTTTATTAGGTTCGTTTATCTTTTCTGAAACTTGTTTAGCATACTGCGAGTTAACTTTGCCTTTGTTAACATACAGCGCAGTAGTATCTGACTTTCTAACATTTTGTAGGAGTTTTGTTTTAACAGATTCAGCTGTTATCACCAAACCTGAGTTTTCTAATGCCATAATCATTGGTTGATGTGGATCTGGAAACCCAGCCAAGAGTAAGGTTCCCAGCCATTCGTCATTTACTATAAATCCAATATTGCTCGGCTTATGAGATATTTACATAATCTTCAATGCTTTGGCACCCATCTAGCGTAGTAGTAATCAGATCTCTCAGGGTGGGGCACTCTGTGAGTCAGTCCCTTGTCATCAAAAGCTTTAGTCAAATTATCCCACACTTCTTTTGCCGTTGTGGCATCTTGTATGTGTATATAGTTGATAGGATCTACTAATAAATTATTTTTGACTTAGCTTTCGTATCCTTTCTTGTATCAACTGCTTCACCTGTTGCCGGTTTGACACAATTCCATAACTCTTCATGCTCAAGATATGTTTTAAACGTATATTTCCAGGTCGGATAATTGTCTCTTCCGGTCAGCTTTTCTATTAGTCATTGTACCGCTTGAAATCATGTTCGCTGATGAAGACGCTTTTAATTACAAAGAAAAAAGTTTCAACGCCACCCACGTTTTTCACTTTTTTAGGTTAAGTTGCACTACGTTACTATGTTATAGTTGAAAACTTTTTTTTTGTTGTTACTTTTACGACTTCGATATAAAACTTATGACTGCGTGGGTCTGGGCCCATAACCTTTTGAATAAAAAGTAAACTTGCAGTTAAAGACAGTGGTTTATTATGAAATTCTACCAAAAGTGACAACATTGAAAAGCACAATTACAAATTGGCTGATGGCGTATTTACTTACTAGTGTTGTGCTAATAATATAGTAGGGCAAAAAAATCTTAATACAACAAGAACATTTAAATTGTTTAATTGTAAACAAGTAAACTTATCAATTCTAGAAATATTAAACTATTGAAAAATGTTACCTTAATGTAAAAAAGTAGAAAAGTTCTACGAGACTCAAAAAAGAGAACCCTAGAAACAGGCCGAGGAGTCCTCCAATGTTGGCGAGGAAGTCAGTCAAGCCAAATAGTTCCGAGCGACGCATCGATACAAACCGCGACCGTTTGAAGTACATTTCCAACTTCGAGTATGGATCACTAAAGAAAATATTTAGGCATACATAAAATAGAATTTCGCTACTTTATTTAACATAAATACCAAACTACGCAGGGCGTTATCACTGCAAATAAAAGAGAACTTGAAACTTATTCCAAGCTTTTCTAGCCAGCGTGGTAAAGTAGATGAAGGCTTTCTAAGTTGAGACTGGCTGCCGATTTCGGTTAGAAGTTTATAATACATAATATTTATGACCGGCAGACCTATTGAACGACTACGCATAGTTAATTCGTCAATCTTTGTTTTCATTAATTTTATGTTTATCAAGCATATTCTCAATGAGTTGATGTATCTTACCTCTCGTTAACTGAAAAGTTGATTGTTCTTGAAAATGTTTTCATTACATCATTAAAGTTAAAATCTGTTTTGAGAATTTCTGCATCGTAATCAACGCTGTAGCATGTAGGAAGACAACGGCATTTTTTGTTTTGGTCACTGGCTTCAATCTCAACCATTTCATCTTAAATTAGAATATATTTTTTTTATCTTATGTGTATATTATATGTATTAATTGAACAAAATTGTCATAAGCATATCGTGTACCTTACCTCTTGCCATATGTATACATTCCTTACTGTGATGATTGCAAATTGTTTTGCTTTCATCTGAAATGACAAATTAGTAAGGGGCGTCGTCATATAAAAAAAATAATAATATAAGAAATAAAATTAAAGTAATATTACTTACGAGGCATATAAAATGGTACACATTTACACATATCAAATGTAATGTTCATAAGACACTCAAATTCACAATTTTTTAACGTGTATATTTTGAAATATTTTAAATATCGATCACCTGGGAAGTAACATTGTCGTCTGTAAAGTTAAAATATCAGTTTACTAATACATAATTGAATTATGTATACGAAAATAATTTGTTACTGCAAATCATTTAAAAAGGACATCATTATCTCCCTACCCTCTTTCTAAATTTATTTGGGGTACTCTTTCTAAATGAATTTTTTTTCATCCGCTCTTCTCTATAACTCGCCAGTTCACTGTTTATTCTTTTCCTGGCCTTATCCTCTTTCACGCAGTCCATCCATTTTTTCTTTGGTCGCCCTCTACTCTTATATCCGTCAACTTTCATTCTTAAATCTTTCCAAACTACACTTTGTTCCTCTTGAAGCATTACATGTATAATCTTACCAGGATAATCTCTTGTTTCTCAATTTTATATTTAATGGTGATTCTTTTAGATTCCTTCTAATATACTCATTCTTCACCTTATCTATTCTGGTCATAACACACATGCATCTCAACATTTGCATTTGAGCCACATGCAGGCGTCTCTCATCCGTTTTCTTTGTTGGCCATCACTCAGATCTATGAAAGACGACAGGTCTGATGATCGTTTTATATATTTGTCCATTTTACATTCACGTAAACATAGGGATGCAGATAGTTTCCGTTATCTGCCGCCACTTTATTCATCCTGCATTTATTCGATTCTCTACGGACCTATCTATTTTGACATTGTTTTGTGATAGGGAACCAAGGGACCTAAACACGGCGCAGACCGCAAATACACAGTATTATATTGTTCATTATAAATCACAGTAAAAAGTTATCATGTCTTATGATTCATCTGGTAAGCGACAATTGTTTTGTTAATAAGGTACAACCTTCTGTCGATGTTTTTTAAGATTTTGTATCTTATATAAACCTACGTGTCCTCTATCATCTTTTATTTCATACAGAGCAATCCAACAACAAATGATAATGAAGCTAAGTTTAGAAACAGAATCACAGAATCACGACTAATGCAACCAGAACAACTGGAGGCATACTTTAGAAGTTACTAATAACTGATTTTTTATTGAAAATTAAAGTAATTGAAATCTTACGTTTCTGCATCGTAATTTAATAAAGATTCCGAAGTATTTAGTACAGTAAAACTAAGCGCCATCGACGAAACCTGCTTATTCAGAACAGCAAAATAATACAGACTTGGCTGTGGAAAATCTGCAGGATGTTGAATATATACCTGGAAAAATACAGTTTCAGATTATTAGACGTTTTGGATTTAATACACCCATACCCCAATAAAATAGTTTTGTATTTTGAGATATAATCATCCAAGAGCGAATCGCAGTTCACTGCTAGACACGTGGCTTGAGATGTGCCTGTATTTGTTAAAGTCCAAAGTTGCTTAATACATTATTATGTAATAATATGTAATGAACTTCTTTATTTCTCTTCTTATAATATTACCAATTCATATAATTAAGAAACTGTGAGAGAAATAAATTAAAACAATGTGCCGGATCCTTCAGTGTGTTTTTGCGCTTATATAAACGTGTGTGTAAGAGTTGACCATGGCCATTTGCGATCTTTTAATAAGACGGAGTTATTTTTTAGGTGCCCCAAGATATTTTACAATACGTTATAAGAGACTGGCACAGTGATAAGTAAAGTAGCCTGATCGCTTTTTTATCAGCCACATGTCTCAGGTTTATAAAACTGTAGATTAACTTACGTGCTCTTTTTGATAATTTATTGCTCATTGTACACCCTAAAACTCAAATTTCTGACAATTATCACACGTAAATATTATGACGGGGACAAGAACAATCTGACTCATTATTATTTGGACACTTATGACACATAATGCAGAATAATTTTCTTCCACTCCAGGATCCCTCATAGAGCATGTCATATCGAGTTTTGTCTACATTAAGAGTTAGACCTGTTGCTACATATTTCTGTCTAGCCTCGCAAGTTTTTAGCCTATCCACATTTAAATAGGCAGGCTTTTTCTCTATGGATCTACGAGGCCGGCTGAATTGGAGTCTTAGTTTAGTGACAATGAGTCGATGATCAGTCCAACAGTGTGCACCGCGCATAACGCGGGTGACTTGCACTTGACTGATGTCTCGATGCCGTATGATAGCATAGTCTATCAAATGTCAGTGCTTAGACCGCGGGTGTATTGACGTTGTCTTGTGCTTGGCGGCAAGCCGAAACATAGTGTTTGATATCGCAAGGTTATATTGAGCACAAAGACTGAGCAGCAACTGACCATTGCTGTTCCCGACCCCGTGTCCACCGAGAACTCCAGGCCTAGCCTCATAGTTCCGGCCAACTCTGGTATTGAAATCGCCTAGCAGCAATATCTGCTCTTTGCTGTTGATGTTGTTAAGACATTGAGATAATTTCTCATAGAATTTCACCTTGATGTCATCAGACTTGTGCAGCGTTAGGGCAGAAACATTGATGTCATTAAGGCAGATGTGCGACTCAAAGCGACGGCGCAGTGTGGTGACCCGGTCCGAGTGTGCACAGGATATTCATGAAGTCGCTATGTTAATTGAGTTTTGATAGCAAATCCTACCCCAGAAAAGGGTACCTTTCCAGTAGAAAGTCTGACCACCTCCAACTTCCACCTCTCCTTCATCAGCGAGATGTATTACGCAGCCACCTCCAAATTATAGCGACGAAGTTCTTGAGCTACTATAGCGGTTTTACGCTCGGAGCTGGCATTGCCATCTCGGTCAATCAGCGTTCTTACGTTCCAAGCGCCAAATGTCATGATAGGTGGTTTCATGATTGTTTTATTTTGTCTGGTACGTCGACCACGAATAAGATTGATGCAGTGGCAGTCATGGTAACTACCACCTCGCGGGTCAGGATGAGTATTTTTTTTGGGCACCTTTTCTAGCCCCCACCTTGGTTGAGCGAGGAGAGCAGTGCGTCCCTAAATTCGAATTGTCGTCCCAAGCTTGCAATGCGAAAGCGATCACGACGTGTTCTTACGCCCCTCGGGCTGCCTATGTGCAGGTCATCAGACAACCTCTCCGGACCTTTCTACCTCAGCCCATCGCCATAGGACTTAGCGTCCTCGTTGTCCATGTATCGGAAGCGGTCAATTGTGCGGGATAAATTTAGGTGCGCAAGCGTTCGCGCATACGCAGGCGTACACACTCGTCCTCTCTCTTCCCGATCCAGTAGAACGGTGAACCACTATGACTGGAGAAGAGGTCGTATGATGTGTCTGGCCGAGAGAGAGAGACAGTAGCAGCTCGGGAAGCCGGGTTCGCATATCACAATACAACTTTCGGCAACTTACGGCAGAAGTTGCAGTGGTTACCCCTGACTGGATACATTTGGACCTCGTGCGCCGTGTACCGCACCGGTGCGCGGCACTCGCGCCCAATATACTCCTCTGGGATACGCCGTAAGAATCCGGTTACTTATCACTCCGGAAATTGCCAATATTTTATCATATACGTTTATATATTCGTTTATACGTTTATATGTACTAGACAACTGAAATAACAACATAAACATACTTCTTCTATTTTGTAAAAAACATACACAGAAAACACCCAGATGTTTTCTAAACAACCTGTGTTCTTCACTTATTTACAGGCGACTGGCAATCAGACGTTTTGTAAAGTATTATCTATCCATGATTTGTACTCAAAAGTCTAGAAAACCTTGTTGTATTCTTATACATATCATCAACTGAGAGATAACACTAATAATTCCTATTTACACTTACCTTATATCCAGAATTCAAACCATTACACATGTGATCGCGATCTGTTAATGATTCTTGCAATACTATTGTTAAATCTGGAAATGCTCCATTCTCCTAAAAGCAATTTTAAAGGGTTTAGAGGTTTTCTCTCTACAAATTGTCAGATAGTCCACGATTTTATCATCGCAGTTGTGGCACTCGGGCGTTGGTTTCTTTAGTATTCGACATAGGTGATATTGGAAACACCCTTTATATAATTACAGATTTCAAATTTGCAAGTCTCAAGTAGGGATTAATACGTCAGGTAACAAAAACAACATTCATATAACAGCAACTTTTATCGTTAAATAGTTTTGTATGTCGGACAACTATCTGAATTTTTTTAAGGAACTCGTTAGATTGGCATTTATTCTTTTCAACCGTTAGAAAGAACTAATAGCACAGTACAGAAGCTTCACTCCGAAAAGTAACTTAAAGAAACAGGGACCCTTGGCGACATTACATTAAGTTAAATTCAGATTGCACAGCGCCTAAGCACCTACGATTATATTTACCTACAATTACGTCTCTTTCTATCATACAACTCTTATCTGTTCTGACATAATCAGGCATGTCTTCTTTTAAAAATAATTTATTAAAATTATTTTTACTTATATTAATAAGTATATTATCTAATTTTTCTCTAGCACTTTAGTGAAAAAATATCTGTAGGTAAGTACTTTTGACAACAAATGACGTTTTAAATAATATCACATCGAAATATCTGTGCGATTCGTTTGTATTTACATATGAAACGAACAGATTAGTTCCTACCTGCTATCTAAAATCTTTTATTCAGACATCCATAAACAGAACTTTAGCTTGTACATGAATATTGTGGCGCCGACGTCGCGTCGTCATGCTACCCCATTTAAATCCCGGCGGCGCATGGCAACAACAGCGGCTGCAGGTGTGGGATGGACATCGCGTCGTCGTGCTACACCACCTAAATCCCGGCGGCGCTCGGCAACAACAGCGGCCGCGAGACTATATAAACAGCGCGCGCCTCGAGCTCAGCCTTTTTCTGCTGCACTCCGCTACTGAAGTTAAGTGTCTCCTATTGCTGGAGGCATCACCGACCAAACTCTCAAGAGCCCACGCCCTAACGTGCTCGCGAACTAGCCCTTGTATTCCGTTTACATCTAGCTAATTGTATTAATTGTTAAAACATTAAACTTCTTGTAAATTCTCGTGATTTAGTATATTTCTCTTTCTCCTATCTATCGTGCACAAACCGGCGACTAAAGCCGAGTTGCGTGACAATATGTGGGTATCGAAAAGTTTAAAAAATTTCAAAAATTTCAATATTTCGAGAGCGACGCGGCGACGAACGTGACGCGTATCGTGCGTAAGCAATAACCATGGCAGGCAGGCAGCCGACTATACCTAAAGTGCGGAGTGACACTCCCCTGCTAATACTAATACTTTTCTTTATAAATAAATAATAAATAAAAACATATTTTGGACATTTGACACACAACATCATCTAGTCCTAAGCTAAGCAGAGCTTATGTTATGGGTACTAGACAACTGATATAAATACATAAACATACTTTTTTTTGTAAATACATACATAATATACATAGAAAACACCCAGACTCCGAAACAAATATTTGTGAATCACACAAATAATATTTGGTCCGACCCGGGAATCGAACCCGAGACCTCTTGATCAGCAGCCGCATACGCTTACCACTAGACCAACGAGGCAGATATAGTAGATTAAAATATTATTTCTAATCAGAGGCCTATGTCCAGTAGTTAAAAAAGCTGATGATGATGATACTTACCTTTCCTGGAAGAGGATAGACCTTAGAACTAAAACCAGTGTATCCGTGTTCATTTGTCCAATTAACTGCTAATTGATCGTTACTCAGATATGTGATGTTACTGAGAATACTGTAAAAAAAAAAAACTGTTTAGGCAATCATGAAACAGTAGTTAGAGGAATAAGTCAGAAACATTACTTCTTAACTAATATACTGTGATTATTTTGAGATTGTCTTAGCTGCTACGAGGCATGCCTTTTAAGTTTTGTCGTTTGAAGAAAAAAACTCAACAAGAACTTTATAGTACTTTTTATAGTTTGTCAAAGTTTTTACCACGCAGTATAATACACTTTTACATTCGCTCAAACCAGTTATCATAACATTTATTCCACTCTAAAGTGGGGGTGCTCAAAATGACTGACTTGAAAGCGTCGACTGCTTTTTCACCGGACTGGAACCTTTGACCACGAATACTTTTCTTAATTATAGGAAACTAGCTGACCCAGCGAACTCTGTTCCGCCTTAAAGGCAATAAATAAGCCGTTTTTCGAATTTAGTAAGTTAGTTTTTTTTCTTAGAAAAAAAAATGAAGTACATTAATCATTTATTATTGTTTCTGCATTTCAGTACATAGGTTGCTCTTCACTTAAGTACCTTGAGATACACGACATTTTTTGTTTTCTTATCAGGCGCAAAAACAAACAACGCAGATGGTCTTCCGACCCGTGAACATGCCACATATAATTGACCATGGGAAAAACATGGATGTTCTAGATTCAAACCACAAAATTTTAAGGATTGGCCTTGTGATTTGTTGATGGTCATGGCAAATGCAAGACGGATCGGAAATTGAAGTCTTTTAAATTCAAACGGCAAATTGTTCATCAATTTTATAACCACCAAACTCATTTTCTAACAACAAACATAAACCAAACAAAGTTTTGGTTGGTTTATGTTTCAAAGCATGATTACTACGGTGCCAACCTTTAGGCGTAAATTGTGCTGTGGTAAGCCACGCACATCCAAGGAGTTTAAAAATTCAATTGGATAGTTGGTGACTTCATCTGCAATTGTGACGCAGTCAATAGATTTTAATGAATGCATTGTTCCAATGATCTTATTTTGAATTATATAGTTCAGGTCGTCTACATTCTTAGCCGCTAAAATTGCTCGCTCACTCAACCAGTCATTTTTTTAGTAGTAGTTACAAATGTAGTTAGAAATAATGTCTGAAAATACATTGTTGATAAGTTCGTCTTTTGATGAGACAAAATTACAGAAATTATTTGGAAATGATATCAATCTGCTCGATTCATTAACATGTACTTGACCATTACCGATAGTCAGCGATTGCTCAGAGAAATCTTCAGCAGATGTTTCATTAAGCAAAGCATTTTGTTGTCAGCTGCAGTTTCTTCACATAGCGCCATAGATTCGATGATTTGAGGCAAGCGTTTATTTCGTCGGCAGCCGTAGATCTTGGAATTACTGGCACTGTTTGGTGGAAATCGCCAGACAGTAAAATCATTGCTCCTCCAAAACATCTCGAGTCATTCCGTAAATCTTTTAATATTCGGTTAAGTGCTTCTAATGCACGTTTATGCGCCATTGTGCATTCGTCCCAGATGATGATTTTCGATGCCGATAAAACTTTGTCCATTGCTGTATTTTTCGTAATATTACACGTTAGTTCTTCAATAGTTTGAAGATTTAACGGTAATTTTAATGCTGAATGCATCCTTCTAACAATGTGGCTGCTATTCCAGAAGAAGCAACTGCAACCGCTATGTTGGATCTCGCACGAACAGTGGCTAAAACTACCGACATGAGGAATATCTTACCTGTTCCACCTAGAAAATATAAACCACTATTTCCATCATCGATTGCATCATTAAAGTATCATACTTCCTTTTTTTTGGAATTCACAAAAAAAACGAAAAAAAAGAAGGTAATAAATAGTATCCTATGTCCGTCTCCTGGCTCTAAGCTACCTCCTCACCAATTTTCAGCCATATCGGTCACACCGTGTGGTTTTAGGCGGTTCGAGTCCGACACACCGGGCCGTGGGAATTTCCACGCGTTAAAAATAAAAGGACTGTATGGAGGTCAAAAATTTCTACTTTTTCCTGAATCAAATACTCAATCGTTTGACGAGCGCTGCGTGAGTGCGTTGTCGTAGTTCAGGATGATGCGTCGCTTTGAGTTAGATTTTCCAAGTTTGGCGATGACTACTGATAAACAAACTGTGGTATACCACTCTGCGTTAACCAATCTACGATCTCCAAGTGCAATAAACGCAACATGACCGGTTTTTCCAACGAACATGGCCACCATCTTCTTTGAAGTACTTCGAGAACGAACAGATTTAGTCGGATTTGGCTCGTCTTGAAAGACCCAGATTGTAGATTGTTGTTTGGAATCAGGATCGTAGATCCAAGGTTCGTCACCACTGTTGATATCGTAGACGTGATTTGACTCTCCTCGGTTGAACCTTTGCAGAGTTTTCTTACACCGCTTTGTGATCGTCGGAAAGCAGATGCGATATCCAACGGCAAACAAGCTTTCTCACACCAAGCGCTTCATGCAATATTTTTTGAATAGTTGTCCCTGAGATACCTAACAGAGCCTCTATCTCTCTATATGTCACATGACGATCTTCGAGAATAAGTTGTCTCATAACAATGATGTTATCTTCAGTAAGGCAGATTTTGAGTTTGCGTCCTTTGCGAGATTTATCACTAACACTAGAATGTCCACCCTGGAATTCAAATATCAGCGTTCGTGTCAGGCCTCTTCGAGTTGTAGAAAATTATTGCACGAACATTTTTATTTGAAAGATTAATTTTCATACATAACCTGACATATTCCAATTTTAACAGAAATTTGCCAATTTTGACCTCACAGATTCCTGTTTTGAAATTCAAAATTTAAACACATTCGAATATAGAACAGTTACAAAGTCAAAATTGAAGGGAAATATTGAAACGAGAGAACTTAGTAGGCATGCTTAGTGTAGTCAGTTTATTTATTGTCGTTTAAGTGTGAAAAATCTTCTTTTGAAGATAGATAACTTCAGAAGTACCTGTTCCGTAATAACTCCTGGGCGGATAGCGAATTGAAGCTGAAGCAGAGCCCTTCACTGGTAAGTATTTCAGATATTGCATGACATTCGTAGTCAACCTTGCCCCAATACCAACACGAACGAAAAACATCATCTTTTTTTGGTGCCACCTAAGCAAAAGATTTGATTTTAAGCGCATGCCTATATAATTTTATTGAACAAAGAAAAATGCTTTCATATTGGACTTTTACAGTTTTATGTATTTTACAAAATTTTGTTTGTAAACATAACAAATTTAAAAAAAACGAGTTTCTAAGATCTATACTCGTTCGCTTTATTCAATTTCTTAGTTAGGTTGTTAGTTGTATCAAGTCTTGCCAATGAGTTCATCTCCGGTTTACATTATCTGAGCGATACGAAATTTATTAGACATTTATGTCATCAATAAACCTCACATATTACACCTGGAAAGCTTTGTTGTTAGTAGTTTACTGATTTCATTATAAAGTATCATAAATCAAAATGTGATCAGTCACCTCATATATAGTTTTTGCTAATGATTCGTCTGTGTAGTTTTGTGTCAAGTCATCTAGATCATCGAAGATAGCTTCTCCACATACGTTTCCAATATCTTGAAATTTATTGAAATCTGTAGCTGAGCTGTCTGTGTCTGGGCTGCAAAAAGATTATAATGTTTTTGATAATGATTAATTAAATATTTCTGCAATAAAATCTTGCCTCAGTCTGTTACTGTTTATTAATACGAGAACAAGTTTTAACCGATAATTTTGAAAGTTCTTGCTATAGAGAGGTCTATATGAAGCAGTATATTGCTGAAAGATGTTGAATGATGACGGCAAAATATACGTACAAAGTTGTGTTTCCTGGATCTAGTTCAAATGGATTCAATAATTCCATAAACTTGATATGTTTTTCAGTATAGTTGTATACCGTGGCTTTGCATTTTGACTGTGGACATATAAGCACCGACGGAAATGGAACCTAAAAAAATTAAAAAATGTTGATTTAAATATAGCAAAGGCCGTTATTCATACATCTTAGGTTTTGACATGAAAAGTTAAGTATAAAATTACCGTTCTCACTGGCACAAGTTTTTCACTAACGGTAACTATGACAGGACTTCTCTTCCATTTTATCCAAACATTGTGAATCAAGTAAGAACATAGACAAATGCTTGCAATAAAAGTTAATACCCAGAAGATCCTGAAAATAGTACACAAAATTATGTAAAGACATTTAAACTTTAGTCTGTTCCTGTTTGATTTTTTAAAAATATTGACATGAAAATTCTGAAGAAAAAAATATACTACTGTTTTAAATTAGTGTGAGTGACTAGAAACTTAATTTTTTTTTTACTTTCAAAACAGACCTAGAAAGAGAAAGGTAATCTAGTATCATGCATTTTCCAAATATTAAAATAGTATGTAATAATCACCCCTAGTCATTCAGTAGGAATAGTCAGGTTGTGATTGATATTCTTTTATTTTAGTTCTACAAAAGTAGACCATACTCGCAGCCAATATATTAATATTGCATATCTTACTTTTCAATGATAGTAAGTCCTCTTTTAGTAGTGTAAGGTAGTCCATGGAGAGTAGTGTTAGTAGCGTAATCGTAGAGCATTTCCTGTACTAATGCTTTCTGTCGTTTCCTTCTTGTTTTCCGAACACAAACATCTCCGTAAATGTTAGTGATCACAACTGGACCTTCGTCAATATTTTCACTGGAACTTAAAACCGTATGTTTTAATGTTTTGCTTGTGACATTTTTAATACCTAACGAATTAAATGCCTGCAACGGAAGAATATCAACTTATAATGAGTTCGTTCTTATTATAGATTCGTCATGTCCGTCCGTCCACGACCCACCGTCCAAACGGTTATGAATATATATTATATTTTAATTACGTCGACCAAGTGCTGCAATAAAATGATAAAAATGTTTTTATTTGGGGCAAAACCTCGCCTACACGTAAATTGGGGATGTTTTTTTTTGACGCATCTACCCCATTATTTGGACCTATCATGAGATAGGTCTTTTAAAAATATTGCAGGGATGCAAAACTAATTTTCGATTTAAGTATCCGTTTGCGAGTTATTCAAATTTATACAATTTTATAAATCGCATTTTTTATACAAACAATGCGTCCCTCCCTCTCTCTAAAGTCGTTTGATTTTTGTCTAACTCAAAAAATCGATAGTGATAGTAGCCGGGTAGTTCTGAATTTCGGAAACGCGAAAAAGCATTGGGTTGAAATTTAAACCGTATACTCAAGTCTAAGGTCACCCTAAAGTTTTAAAAAATCAAGTATCAGTTTGTAATTATATCTTGAATATTAGGGGGTCTTTAATTTACAGGGCATTGAAATTTCAAATTAAAGCCACTACTTCAAATGAGGTTTCAATGTGATAGGGCTTAATGTGCGCATTACAAAATTTAACTTTATTATTTTTTTACGACTCATTATTTCTTATTTATATCTGAAATATAAGAAATGTAGTTTTCATAGGGCGGCATTATTGCCATAAGCAATCTCTTTCAGGCAACCTTAGGATGGATCGAAATGTTTAGGAGACAGAGTCTGAAACAAATATTTGCGGATCACACAAACATCTGGTCCGACCCGGGAACCAAATCAAATATTTTTGTGATATTAAAATGGGGTGGGGTAACAGTAAAAACCAAACCGAAGGAGTGGACCTTAATACGACGCTTATCTACAAATGAACAATTAGCACTTACTCCATAATGGCACACTAGTCCTTCCTCGTCCTAACACAGGTAAAATACTTTTACAACTAAAAACTATACACGTGTGATGTTCCCGTTCTCGTCATTAATTGGGTTAATGTAAGCGTTGCAGCATGGGGACCTTCATAAGTAATCAGTATGAATTTTAATTTCAGAAAATTACGGAAGTGTGATATCACCCTTAGGGCAGTGGCATCAAATGTAGCACAAAATATTACTATGATATCATCATCAATATATAAATAACCGTTGAATATGTCAGCTCAACTGGTGGGACAGAAAACCGAACTTATCGGAGAACTAAATAATTCTAGATGTACTTTACGTTATACTTTTTATTCTGAGCAAAATTTGTAATTTTGCTCAGAATAAAAAGTTAAGTTAATTTGAGTGACTTTAAATTACTTTCTTTATTTGCGTCAACTTCATCAATTGCGTTAATGTTAATACTCAATTAGATTCTTTTTATTGATTAATTTTCTTTTCCATGATTGCAGAATGGTTTTATTTTAAGATAAGGGTTTTTTTTTAATTTTGTTATTTCAACGTTGTTGTTGCATACATAAATAGTAATGTACAAAAGAATTAGGAATTTGCTTTTGAAGTAATTTTGAAGTTTCTTGCCGGTTCTTCTCCCTAAGAATGATGTTTCAGTACTATCAATGTAATATAGTAATATAACATTTTGAAAGTGTTTATTTGCATACTCGAAATAAAAGCTTTTCGATTTAAGATATGATGTATTCTGTGGTATCTATATCCTTCTATATTATCGGATCACAGACGCACGCGCCCACTCGCTATCGTCGTTAACAGTTCAAAAAATCCTTTTTCTAATTCTTTTAGTTATTCTTATATGTATGTGAATCGTATTTATCGTTATCTTTTTTTTGTTTTATTTTGATACATATATATTCATCATCATCATCATCATCAACAGCTTTTAATAGTCCACTGCCGGACATAGGCCTTTCCTTAGAAAGGAGGTTTTGGCCTACTATACCACGCTGGCCAGACGGGTTGGTATAGGGTTGGTTTCAAGTTTTACTTCTCTTATTATATTATATTAAATTATATTATTATTATATTAAATTACTTTATTCTTTGCATATTTTCGGTGCCTTTTTCAATGTATTTTAAATAATATAATGCCGCAATATATATAATATTGCGGCTAGTGCGGCAGTTGCAACGGTGATTAGCCAACTTTTTTTTACGTATTTTTAAGCCTGCCACAGTAACTGTACTCTGCCTGGTGGAAAGCGTAAGTAGAGCCACACTATAGCAATTCACAACGATGCCTTGTCGGTCTAGTGGTTTGCATATGCGGCTGCTGATCAAGAGGTCTCGGGTTCGATTCCCGGGTCAGACCAAAAGTTTGTGTGATCTACAATTATTTGTTTCGGAGTCGGGGTGTTTTCTACTTACAAAAACAAAAGGTATATGTGTTTACATCGGTTGTTTAGTACCCATGATACAAGCTCTGCTTAGATTTAGACCTGATGATGTTGCTTGTAAGATATCTGAAATATTTAAATTTTTATTATTAGGCCTCCGGTCTCACACACACCAATGAAATACGACATCACTAATGCTGAGTTTGGTCCTTTGAAATCCAAGTTGGTCCTCTTTGTGTCATTTTCACTTCCATTTATACGGAATCCATGAATTTAATTTTTTCTTTTTGTTAAATAATTAACGAGTTAATTTACTACTAATTTCCCTATTTAAATTACATATATTACATGCGGTCATATTTCATTCGTCAAAGCTATTATATATGAATTATGATAACATTTATGGTCCTTAATTGCGTCCCATTTGATTAATTAGTGGACAAGTTACTAAAAGATCCTGGCATTTGTCCGTGTAGTTGAAAATACGCAGTGTCACCACCTGTGTTCATACTATGTACGGTGCAAGATCCAATAAAGGGAGAAAACTCTCTAGAACAATAGCACTTTAAATAGCACTTATAGACTGTTGAATCAGTTAAGATTATGGACATGAAGTATGAGATAGATGCTGTTTTTTCAGGCAGATAACAGTCTTCAAAGGTATTCAGTTATAAATTTTGTTAAATATAGACGTGTCGTAAGATAAGAATAATTATAAATTTTAGTAACTGATCAAAACAACATACTGAACTCAACAAGTCATGAGGAGACAGCTAAATGCTTAGTGGTGACTGCAGCTGTCGGCGATCGGTTGACTGTTATGGCGGGTACTGAAAACCAGTTGTACCGATGTGGGGCATACCCATTGCAGCTACCGCTGTTAGTCCAGCCATTTTGTTGAACACCGCGTACAGTCCTCGTTAACAGAATGAACTGTTTACTCTTCTGTCTTAGAGGCTTAAAGTATAATGTACAAATAGTGTAGCTCACTCTCAATGTTTTTACTTTAAATTACTCTCAATTCGTTTAAATACTTTCATATAATTTTTACACAAAAGACGCGTGGGCTAGGATACGTCATCACTACCACGTCAATTGACAATCTTTAGACATTACTAAGTGTTGTAAGTCGAAAATTCTTCTTTTTGGTTTGTAAATGAATTTAATACTGTAAAAGTGCTTCTTAGTCCGTGTGCTGTGTTTATGCAAATATAGTTTTATTATTATTACAATTAGCGAACTTAGTCTGAATTATGCTGACCTTAAGCACGTTTTTCAAGCTGCAATAAACAATTTCTCAAAATATTTCCTCGGTGGCATTTACCTTGAATATCACTATAAAAATTTAGTTTATAAAATAACTTACTAAAGTACGTTATCTTGGGGACCACATGTACAGGAAGTTAGTAGAAAAATATTTGCCGCGGCCGGGTCGCTACGAAGACTACGTAACTTTCTTCAGACTGCAACTAAAGCTGCACTTGCACAAGCACTTCTTCTTCCAATTCTCGACTATGCCGATGTCAGCTATCTAAATCTCACTGAAGCACAACTTGATAAGCTTGAGCGACTACAAAATCTCTGTATATGATTTGTATTTGGCCTACGAAAATACGATCATGTCTCTGATATTCTTCAAACGCTCAAGTAGCTTCCGATTCGCTCTCGCCGGAATACTCATATCCTTACTTTTCTTTATAACATCTTGTTTAATCCCAGAGCCCCTTTCTACCTCAAAGAACGGTTTAAGTTCCTCAATGACACACATGACATCATCTAAAGATTTGAGACTGGAGATGCCTCTGCATTCCACAAAGTTCTATGACCAGTCCTTTACGTTTGAAGCTGTACGATTGTGGAATGCATTACCAGTAAACATTAGAATAGCGCAAGCAATAACTAGTTTTAGGAAAATGATTCAGGAATTTTATACTTCATAACTAATCAATCGCAATATTTGGGTATTATGTGAATGTTTCCGATATAATATAATTGATAGTTATTTAGATATTGTATGTATGCATATCATTGGTATGTATCTATGTATATATGTATATATATGTGTATGTATATGTATGTATATGTGGTGTATGTATGTGTACATGTATGGAGACATAAATGCGTCTCTCGTTATATTTATTAGTGGATTATATTTTTTCAAAACTCATTGCACCGTCAACTACTGTCTTTCCAAATCATTTTATTCCATCCTAAGATTACCTGGAAGAGATTGCTTTTAGCAATGAGGCCGCCCTTTGTACTTTAAATGTAAGTCATTTCTGTTCTGTATTGTGAATCTGTAACACGGTGTACAAATAAGGAGTTTTCTATCCATCTATCTATCTATCTATCAAAGCAAACACTAAAACCGTAAGTATCTTACGTACATATACAAATAAATCTTAAAGTGAGTGTATTACATTTTCTCGCACTTCATTCAGTTAGACTTGTTGTAACTCTTATAACAAAAAATAGCAGGGAGGGAGGGTACGCTAGCTTGATGACAGGCATCACAGTAGTTAAGAGAAGTGCGTGTATTAATCGTATGACTACTGTGTTACCACCGTCGAAAGTTACGTACCGACAATATTTATATCGGCAACGCAGTGGTTCTTAATGTGTTTTTAATGTTTAAGTAGCATACGTGATAAAAACCAAAATATCCATTAAATTTAATTTGCCAATATTTTTCTCATAAAAATGTGTTCGTACTAAATCGCATTGATAAACACAGAAAATGACAGAAAATGACAAAGCTATTAAAGGTCATTAAAAAGATTGAAGTCACTGAAAGGGAAAAAAGCTTTTTAAATGATTTTGCAAGAAGGATTATCTAAACCTAAGATGAGAAGTACTGTTGTACGCGAGACATTTTAGTCAACGATCTAACTGGGAGTTAAATTTGTAGTATTTTTGCAAATAATTTTCAATCCGTCACTATTTCGGCACATTTACATCCAATAATACGTAACATAATAGCCATCACATTACTAAAATTTACTTCTTTCCAATGGACTAGCTACTCATTACCGACACAAACAAATTTGTACTTGTCGTAGAACATTCTGTGAATACAATTTCATTCGGGTTACTCGAAATTTATTTTAAGCTGATCACGCGATAACCAAAAGTTATGATAGTCACCAAAACCATCGACAACCTTGCCGTGCTGTTGGTGGTTATCTCAAACACACCGCAGATGAAAAAGCAGTTACTAATTCCAATATTTCTTATGCAGAATGCTTAATTGATTGTGAGCAAGATCCGTTAGTACTTAGTGATTGATAGTAAGATTCAAATCATAAGAATTTAAAGATTTATTTTGTTTTAACAAAGAATGAAATGTAGAAAAAAGCTACTGTGTTACGAGTACTAAGCGTGCAACTGCAGTAATTTTGTTCCTCTAATTATTATTTCATTTTCAGTAATACATAGGCTTGTCATTATTGAAAATGTTTTAACTTCATACCTATGTATTATCCATCAAAAGTGGAAGTTTATGTCGTCAGTTAGTGATAGTTTTATTGACTTTTTGTCACTAGTAGAAAGAAAGTTTAGCTTTAAAAGTCTGACTTTAGTAACGCAGTAATCTGAATTGATAAGAATATTCTATAAAAGTGATTTGGTTCTGTGATGGAAATTCATAAGAGGTTAATATTAACCAGTAACATGTCGCTCTTAAGCTGTAGTATACTGTTTAAGACTGACATATTACTGAGTCTCATTGTACGACTTTGATGATAAAAGAAAAACAAAAAAAGTGACGCAGTTGTTTAATTTTTCTACACTTAGATACATTATATGGTGCAAATATAGTTAATTCATTAAAAGTATCGCTGTTGAGGTATGTATATTATAAATCAGATTTTAACGAATCTATTTTTGTATAAATAAGAACATGCTTATTTTAATTTAAAAATACAATCAAATTTTTTATTCTCGGATTAGGCATTAAAAAGTATTTTAGCCCAGCCCTATCATGGCTAACTCTGCGATACGGTTGACTAGGTCGTTATACGAGACAGAGGACACACACACAATATATTCAATAAGTCAATCGCTGCATTTGAATTAGGGTTACTGAGAATCATGATAAACAGTCCAATATCATATATTATTAAAATTAAATTTGCACTTTGGTGTCGATATTTGACACAGTTCATAGCAAGTGTCGAACATCATCTAGGACATCGCACTGATATACCATTATAAAAATTGTAATACAGGAAAGAATAAAAGCAAAGAATGGAAAACGACGGAAATAATTTTTAGGATCGAAATTTAAATGTAGCTAGAATTTTTTTACAATAGTGTTCTGCCTTCCCAATTTTTCTTGTTTTAGATCCTTTTTCAAAGTACACCACAATCTGAAACAAGATAATCTTAGTACAGTGGATGTCTACTGAGTTGTCTTTATAATTATTTTCTATCTGTTGTTTTGTTAACAAAGCTAGGCCTTATCAATTCAAGTTCAACAATATTTCTACATTTAAATAAAATACCTAGATTTACATACAGCCCACGTTGTGTTTGAAAAAATAAATGGAAATTATCGTGGAAAGGGGTCGTATCATCATCATCAATCATCATCAACAGCCTTGAACAGTCCACTGCTGGACATAGGCCTCTCCTTAGAAAGGAGGCCATGGAGGCCAAAACCTCCTTTCTAAGGGGTCGTATATCGTAACAAAATTTCAGATCTATTGATATAGAACATTTGAGTTTGTAAAAATTAAACAAGTGAACTTAACATTTCCAGAAATATTAAACTATTGAAAGATGTTACCTTAATGTAAGAAAGTAGAAAAGTTCCACGAGACTCAAAAAGGAGAACCCTAGAAACAGGCCGAGGAGTCCTCCGATGTTGGCCAGGAAGTCAGTCAAGCCAAATAGTTCCGAGCGACGCATGGATACAAACCGCGACCGTTTGAAGTACATCTCCAACTTCGAGTATTGATAACTAACAAAAATAAAAACGTACATAAAAAAAAGAATTTCGCGCATTAGCACTGTAAAGATAGAAAACTTGGAACTAATTCCAAGCCGTTCTGGCCAGCGTGGTACAATAGATGAAGGCCTTCTCAGTTGAGACTGGCTGCCGAAATCGGTTAGAAGTTTATAATACATAATAATTATGATCGGCAGACCTGTAAAACGACTGGGCATAGTTCCATTTAAACCAGGTTCTAGTTAGTAAGCCTTTTTTTTTAAATTTAGTTTGTCAATCATTGTTTTCATTTATTTTATGTGTATCGTGCATATTCTTAATGAGTTGATGTAACTTACCTATTGACATCTGATAAGTTCATTGTCCTATATGGTTGTAGTAGATCCTGTAAGTTAAAATCTGTTTTGTGAACTTCAGCATCGTAATCAACACTGTAACATGGGGGAAGACAACGGCATTTTCTGTTTTTGTCACTGGCTTCAATTTCAACCATTTTTTCTTAAATTATAAAAAATGTATGTTATTTAGGTGTATAAAGTTAATAATTGCATAAAATTGACAAAAGCATATCGTGTACCTTACCTCTTGCATTGTCTATACATTGCTGACGGTAAACAGTGCAAATTGTTTTTCTTTCATCTGAAAACATTAAATTAGTAAAGGTCGTCATATAAAAAAATTCCAAACAAAGCAAATAAGATTTAAGAATAGTATTACTTACGAGGCATATAAAATGGTACACATTTACACAAATCAAATGTAACGTTTATAAGACATTCAAATTCACAATTTTTTAACGTGTATATTTTGAAATATTTTAAATATCGATCACCTGGGAAGTAACATTGCCGTCTGTAATATTAAAATATAAGTTTATCAATAATTGTTATACATAACATGAAAATAAATCAATATTGTAGATCATTTTATAAAAAGATCATCATCATCATCTCCCTACCCTCTTCACAATTTTTTTTTGGGGTCGGTGCAATGAATTTTCTTTTTCCACTCTTCTGCATTACTCGTCAGTTCATTGTTTATTCCTTTCCTGGCCATATCTTCTTTCACACAGTCATTCCATTTTTTCTCTGGCCGACCTATAATCTTATATTCGTCAACTTTCATACTTAAAACTTTCTTCACTACATTTTGCTCCTCACTACGCATCATGTCCACAAGATAATCTAATTGTCATGTGTCAATCTAAATCGATCAGCCGATCTGATTGAATGTGGGAGGAAAAGCGAGTCGAATTTTTGCAAGAGTTCTATTGAACCACCTAAGGGACCTATCAGAAAGGATCCTGCCTGAAACCCAGTTTGGCTTCCGACCTAACCGAGGCACATTGAACCTAATTTCTCTGTGCGTCAAATTCAGGAGAAAATCAGAGAATAGGGGCGTCAGCTATACCTCTGCTTTGTTTACTTGGAGAAAGCATTTGACGGTGTGCCTCGCGAAGCCCGCTGGATGTTATTGGGAAAGATAGGATGTACGGAAAAGTTTGTGAGACTTTTGCGACTCCTGCATGACAATATGCAGTGCTGTGTCTCCGTAGACGGCAAACAGTTCGACCTTTTTTCCCCGTTACCTGTGCAGTAAAGCAAGACTGCGTCCTAGCACCCACACTGTTTGCACTATACGTTGCAGTAGCAGTCAAGGGGGTCCTACAAACTGTTTCTAAAGGAGTTCGCATTCGCTTTCACACCGATGGCAGTCTTTTCAACTTGGCCAGACTAAAGGTGTCCTCTATCATCTTTTATTTTATACAGACCTTAATATGCACAAGTGTAGTGAAAGCTAAGATGAGAGATATCGAAAAATGGATTGTAAGCAAAGGAGATTAAAATATTTAATCCAACAACAAATGATAATGAAACTTAGCTTAGTGATATGAACAACTGAATCACCACTAATGCAACCAAACCAAATGGAGGCATATTTTTGAAGTTGCTAAAAACGGAATTTTTGTTGACAATTAAAGTAATTGAATTCTTACGTTTCTGCATCGTAATTTAATAAAGATTCTGAAGTATTTAGTATGGTAAAACTGAGCGCCATCGACGAAACCTGTTTATTCAGAACAGCAAAATAATACAGACTTGGCTGTGGAAAATCTGCAGGATGTTGAACGTAGACCTAGAAAAATACAGTTTCAGATTATTAGACGCTTTAGACTTAACACGCCCATATGTGCTTAGTAAGAATCTGAAGTAAAATACTTTTGTATTTAGAGATATATTCTGACACACACACACACACACACCTAACATCATCTAGGACCTGGTGAACGAGGGAGGACTCAATGAGTCTTACGATCCCCCGTTCACCATGTCGGAACTCAGAGCGGCCAGTGAGTCCTTCAACCCCAAAAAAGCACCAGGCGCCGATGGCTTCACAGCCGACATATGCAGCCAATTTATCACCAACGACCCCGATCTCTTCCTGGCTCTCCTAAATAAATGCCTGAGACTCCACCATTTTCCCACCAAATGGAAGGAGGCTACTGTATTAGCTCTAAGGAAACCCGGGAAGGAAAATTATACAACCCCCAAGGCTTACAGGCCTATAGGGCTTCTCCCGGTTTTGGGAAAAATCTTTGAAAAGATGCTGGTGGCGCGTCTTAAATACCATCTGCTCCCAAGGATGAGTACTCGCCAATTCGGGTTCATGCCACAAAGGAGCACAGAAGACGCCCTCTATACCCTGGTACGGCGCATCCGCGGCGGACTCGATCAAAAGAGGCTCGTCGCGATTGTGTCCCTGGATATAGAGGGGGCCTTCGACAGCGCCTGGTGGCCGGCTATTAGGAGCCGGTTGGCTGAGGAAGAGTGTCCGATAGGGCTGAGACGCGTCATGGACAGTTATCTCCGGGATAGGAGGGTCAGGGTAAGATACGTTGGTGCAGAACATGAGAGGAACACAGAAAAGGGCTGTGTTCAAGGCTCGATAGGCGGACCAATATTATGGAATCTCCTCCTAGATCCCCTCCTTAAGGAATTGGAAAACGAAGGTACGTATTGCCAAGCGTTTGCTGACGATGTTATACTAATGTTTGAAGGTAGCACAGCAATGGAAATAGAGGGACAGGCAAACGCCGCACTCGCGCGTGTTATGGCGTGGGGAATCGATAATAAATTGAAATTTGCGCCGCAAAAGACCAGCGCCATGTTAATCACACGAAGGCTAAAATTCGACACCCCACGTCTGGACATGGGCGGGGTCGTCATATCCATGTCTAAGGAAATTAAAATATTAGGCCTAACAATAGACGACAAACTCACCTTCAATAGCCACGTCTCAAACGTTTGTGGTAAAGCTGCGGGAATTTGTAAACAGCTATGTAGGGCAGCTAAAACAACTTGGGGACTACACCCGGAGGTAGTTCGGGTCATATATACTGCAGCAATAGAACCCATTGTTTTGTACGCCGCCAGCGTGTGGGCTCCGTCAGCTAAAAAAGTGGGAGTAATAAAGCAGCTGGCTATACTGCAGAGAGGAGTTGCTCAAAAGATATGCAAGGCATACCGAACAGTCTCCCTAAACTCCTCGCTGGTCCTGGCGGGATTGCTCCCCCTAGACCTTCGGGTCCGCGAAATGGCCTCACTCTACGAGGCAAAGAAAGGGATACCTCAACAAATCCTTGGGGACAGGGAGGTGGAACAAATGCACTCTGCGATGCTGGCACAACATCCTGCCGAGCGGGTCGATCTGGAGTTTGGAACACTGGTGCACCAAGACCAGCACACAGCAGATTCTGATATTACCATCTTTACAGATGGTAGTAAAATTGCGGGAAAAGTTGGAGCTGCGCTGTCGGTAAGGGACAAAGAAAAAGAAATTAAGACCATCAAATTGACACTACCGGCCTTCTGCACAGTGTACCAGGCCGAGCTCCTGGCCATATGCGTCGCCACCAGGGAGATCAAGAAACACAAGGCTAAAACCTTCTCCATCCTCAGCGACTCCATGGCAGCACTAATGACCATAAAAAATCACAATTGTCTCCACCCCTTGGCAGTGGAAGCAAGAGAAAATATAAAAACTCTGTCTCCTCAGAGCAAAGTTGTTACTTTGTTCTGGGTTAAAGCCCACGCAGGGGTGGAGGGAAACGAACGTGCTGACTTCCTTGCCAAGGAGGCCGCGGAGAAATCTAAACGGAAGCCGGATTATGATCTGTGCCCAGTTTCATTCATCAAGCGAAATCTGCGTATGCAGACGCTTGATGAATGGAACCATAGGTATGAAACTGGTGAAACGGGGAGGATCACCAAACTGTTTTTCCCGAATGCAGTGGCGGCGTACAGAATAATCAGGAAAATAAAAATAGGAAACATCCTAACACAAATTATGACGGGACACGGGGGATTCTCAGAATACCTTGAGAGATTCCGGTGCAAGGAGAGCCCATTCTGTCTCTGCGATTCGGGAGAAAAGGAAAGCGTCCCTCACATACTATGCCACTGCCCTATGTTCGCTGTGGAGCGACACAACTGTGAAAGTAGATTAAATATAAAAATAAATGAAGAAAATATAAGTGATATTATAAATAGTAAAGAGAGGGATGTGTTTTTAAATTACTGCATAAAAATGGCTGAAATTGTTATAAAGAGAAACAAAACTAGAGTATTAGAAATTATGTTTACACAATATTGTATATTATATTAGTGTTAAGCATAAAAAAGTAAATGTAAGTAGAAAATAAGTAGTGATTGAAAATACCACCTAAATGTAATAGTATATAACTAATAATGTATAAAAGATTATATGAGTATAAACTAAAATAGACATAAGCAGAAAATATAAATAAGAAAACAAAATAAAAATTTACCATAGAAATAAAATTTAGCAAACAGTATATTGTAAGCAAGTAGACCTAAGACCAAAATTGTAAAAAACAAAGATTTTAAAGTGTGTTGAACCTTATTTCCCTGTAGCATTTAAGTAGAAATAAACAAATATGAAATAAAACAAATAGACAGAATAGAATAGAAATAATAGGAATAGACGGGAGTCCCACCCGTAAGGAATGAATGTGTGAATGACAGAAAGATCAGGTATGCGGCATGGAAGTGCGAGAGGCATACTCGCGAGAACTGGAATGCAAGTGAAACCAGATACCATAGGCTCCGATTATGTTGGAGGTGTAGAAAAAAAAAAAAAAAAAAAAAAAAAAAAAAACATCATCTAGTCCCAAGCTAAGCAGAGCTTGTGTTATGGGTCATCAAGGGCCAATTGGAGTACACTGCTAGACACATGACTTGAGATATACCTGTATTTATTGACGTCCATAGTTGCTTAGGGCATAATTAAATGTTCTTTATTATATCATACTCATGTTTTTTACTCAAAACGGGACTTATTCGCGATAAGATTAAAAAGGTTGCGATAACTTATACTTTCCGACGTTTTGAACGGGATATACCGCTCGTGGTCACGGGTAAACTGATGTGAGCTTAGCGTCATTGATTTACCCCAACACACTACACTTATAACATCCGCACGCCTTGCTTCATGTTTCAGATGGTGACGCTGATGACTGGATTCCACGATGTTGATAGACGATATCCGTCTTCCCGATTGTCGTCGATGTACCGCATCTATAACTTTACCTGGGACATTTGTGGGCTTCTTCAAAGTGTTCCATCCAGATGACGGCCACACCGTCGGTCTAACGGTAGTACTAACCACCGTAAAGAAAGTAGTTTCCCTCAAGACAGTTTTTTAGCAAAACAACATACTAGAAAAGCAGGTTGTTGACCAGTATCCTACGCTCGACGACGTCAAGGCGGTCTTTAATCGGAACGTTGATGAAAAGCGACTCGACATCGAAACTCACCATTATATATCGTCTTCTTAATCTTGACAATATTGATAAAATAGCGCGAGTTGTCACGCAATTCCTTTAGCGCAAGGTATTCCTCTGTGGTGATGTTTGCCTTCCGTGGTTTGGATTTACGTAAAATGACGGCAACGTCCTGTCTTAGTGTTTCCGTGTCGGTGATGGGTATTTTGTTACAAGTTATTGTTTCCTCTACTCCACTAATGATTTTTTCGTCGGATTACGTTTAAGTGTTATGGCGTAGGCCAAGCCCTTTTCAAAAATTTTCTGCGGAATGCCATTAGTATTTACGCTCGTCAAGTTTACGACCGTGTCTTTTTAATCCGACTGTAATTTCGCGCAAAAAACCTTGTATACTCGCGACTACTGTTTAGCTTATACCAACAGTTACGTATTAATTGTTTCAGAAGAGGAACGGAATTCTTTAGGATTCCTTCCGAAAACAGAATGTTCTTACGCGGTTTGATACGCGAATAAGTCCCCTTTACAGTTAAAAACATGAGTGTGTGTAAAAGTCGCGAAAGTCTAAAAACAGTTTATTATGCCAGTTTCCTTCCCATTATCGGTGCCAAATATATCTACAGTCGACTAGCAATCAGACGTTTAATAAAGTATTATCCGTCCATAATTTTTCAATTCAAGAGTCTAGAAAATAGTATTGTATTCTAATATATATCATTAACTGAGAGATAATGCAAATAATTCTTATTTACACTTACCTTATATCCAGAATTCAAGGCGTTACATATTCGATCGCGATCTATTAATGATTCTTGCAATATTATTCTTAAATCTGGAAATGCTCCATTCTCCTAAAAGCGACTTGAAAGGGTTAGAGGTTTTCTCTCTACAAATTGCCAGATAGCCATCTTTTAATAACACCATTCAATAGGTAAACATTACAGACACATATATATACACACACATATATATATATTGGGGCGTCAGAGGAGGCCTCACAGCGGTCTTAGTTAGGGCTATCTATTGTGGGCAGTGCAAATTTCAAAATAAGTGTACTTGTGTTGTCCAATACAGTATTATTAAAACATCTTACAAACTAACGTAAAACCATAAAAGGATTATCAAGATTGAAACGAGTTAAGAGCCAATAGGTTAGCACATGTGCACCTCCTGCGGCTGCTGTCATTAGAATGACGACCGCCATTACTAGTGGCGCGACACAACTACCCTATTCGGTAATTATCCGGTATATATAATAAAATTCATAATATAACAGCAACTTTTATCTGTTACATAGTGTTGTATGTCAGACAACTATCTGAAACTTTATAAGAAACTAGTAAAATTTTACTTGTTTGATTCTTTAAAATTGCCGCATTGACTCTTTAAAACCGTTAGGAAGAACTAATAGTACCAAAAAAAATCTCTATTCAATAAATGATGTAAGCCAAGTCCTATAAATGATGTTACGATAACAAATGCTAAGCAAAATGAATTTTACCTGACAATCTTGAAATAGTTACTGCCATTTATATTTTTTTTGAATTCAAATATGAAAATGTGTCTTCAGCTGGTTGTAATCTAATAAAAGCCTTTTTTCTTTTAACCTAACTGTATTTTAGTTGTATGTTAGTCTGTTAACTTACATACACCGCTAGTAAATCGACTAGAGTGAAACCATGGCTAGCAGAAAATTGGTGTTTACCAATTCTTTCACTGCTTTTCTTCCAGTAAGTGGAGTTAAACCGCGCGTCATCCTTTTTTCCTGATACTAGAGAGTGTCGGTGGTGTGACCAAGGGAACAAATTGCGCAGGAAAGCAGCACTGCAAGGGGACGGAAAACTTAAAACTTGCTCCGTACCAACCCGTCTGGCTAGCGTGATATAGTAGGTTAAAATATTATTTCTAAGCAGTGACTTATGCCCAGTAGTTAAAGGCTGTTGACAATTGATGATGATTCTCACCCTTCCTGGACGAGGATAGACTTCAGAGCTAAATTCAGTATATCCGTGTTCATTTGTCCAATTAACTGCTAACTGATCGTTTTTTAGATATGTGACGTTACTGTGAATACTGTAAAAAATTAAATAATTTCTGTTTAGGTAAACTTATAACAATAGTAAGAGGAATAAGTCAAAAACATTACTTCTTAACTAATGTCTGTGATTATTTTGAGATTGTCTTGGCTGCTATAGTTAATTTATTTATTGTCATGTTTAAGTGAGAAAATTTTTCTTTTAAATATAGATAACTTCAGAAGTACCTGTTCCGTAACATCTCCTGCGCGGATAGCGAATTGAAGCTGAAGCAGAGCCCTTCACTGGTAAGTATTTCAGATATTGCATCACATTTGGGGTCAAGCTTGCCCCAGTACCAACATGAATAAAAAACATCTTTTCTTTTTGGTGCCACCTAAGTAAAAGATTTGATTTTAAGTGCATGCTTGTGTAATTTTATTGAACAAAAAAAAATGCTTTCATATATTAGACTTCTACAGTTTTATGTTTTTTACAAAATTTCGTTTGGAACCATAGCAACTTTTAAAAGAATTTCTAGGTTCTACACTCGTTCGATTCATTTAATTTCTTAGTTACGGTGTTGGTTGCATCTAGTCTCGTTAATGAGTTCATTTCCAATTTACATAATCTGAACAATGCAAAAATTTGTAGCCCTGAGCCCAGCAGTGGGACGTTATGGGTTGTTGATGATGAATGAATGATGAAAAATTTGTAGACATTTATGTCATCAGTAAACCTCACTAATTACACCTGGAATACTTTGATATTAGTAGTTTACTGATTTCATTCTAAAGTATCATAAATCGCAATGTGATCAGTTACCTCATAAATAGTTGTTGCTAATGATTCATCTTTTCTGTTTTGTGTTAAATCATCTAGGCCAACGAAGTTATTCAGACTTTCTCCACATACGGTTCCAATATCTTCAAATTTCTTGAAATCTGTATCTGTGATAAATTTATTTGCTGGACTGCAAAAGTATTAAATATTTTTGACAATTATTAATTAAATGTTTCTAAACTAAAATCTTGCATCAATCCATTATTTTACATGCAAGCGTTAATGGATAATTTTAAAACTTCTGACTAAAGGCTTAAATCAACTGTTGTATTGTATTCTATGAATGATGACGGCAGAACATACGTACATAGTTATGTTTCCTAATTTAGACAAATTTGCTATCATAACCTGTGCTGCTGTGTAGTTGTATACCGTGGCTTTGCATTTTGACTGTGGACAAATCAGCACCGACGGGAATGGAACCTAAAAAAATTAAAAATGTTAATTTAAATATAGTGTTTTTGGGTTTTTCTTAGGAAATTCCTAATAGCAGCCCGAAGTTTGGAAGTTTGGAGGTGATTCACGCCCGTGCCTCGGAGAGCACGTAAAGCCGTCAGTCCTGGTTGTCATGAACATCTATGGCAATCGTTATTGGGAAGTCAGTGCCCTCAAATATACTAACAGCTAGTTCAATTTTCGAATTTCAGTTCTTCCGGTTGCGGAGGTCCGATGCCAGTCGCTCCGTGGAAAAACTGTAATTCAGGCAAAACCGGTTGAACTAGTAGCCGACCCCAAATAAACTTGGGAATAAAGGCTCGGCAAAAAGTTAATTTAAATATAGCAAATGACCTTACCTATACATTTTAGTTTTTGACATGAAAAGTTAAGCATGAAATTACCGTTCTCACTGGCACAAGTTTTTCGCTAACGGTAACTATGACAGGACTTGTTTTCCACTTTATCCAAACATTGTGTATTAAGTAAGAGCATAGAAAAATGCTTGCAATGAAAGTTATTAGCCAGAAGATCCTGAAAATAGTACACAAAATTATCTAAGGACACTTAAATTTTAGTCAGTTGCTGTTTGCTTTTTTTGAAAATTTTGACATGAAAAATTTGGACAAAAAAAAATACTTTTTTTGAATTTGGTCTAGTATCATGCATTTTCTAAATATTAAAATAATAAAAATAATAACTTTATTGTACACAAGATAGTTACAAAGTACTTATAACAAGATATGTAGGTACAATTGGCGGCCTTATCGCCCGGAGGCAATCTCTTACAGGCAACCATAAGAAAATAGTAAATAGCAAATAGTAATTTCTTCCTGGTAATAATCGGCCCTAGTCATTCAGTTGGAATAGTCAAGTTGTGATTAATATTCCTTTTTTTAGTTGTTCTTGTAACCTCTTAACCCGTTAGGGAGGCTACACACCGGCAACTCAGGGGTAGAAAGCATGAGCCCAGGGCGCCTTTATAGATTTAAATAAAAAAATGAGAATAAAAAAAACAAAGAAATATAAGTTAAGGGTGTGTGTGTGCATATGTTGATGGGGCCCTCAGGGAACACTTGAAAGAAAACAATTGTTTGAATAGTGTCACATATATATATTTTAAATCAAGTAATTGTATTATAAGTTTACGATATTATTTTCAATTACAATAGTTTCCTTACACAAGAAAAAAAATTAAGGAGGGTTCTTAGAGAAAAATAAAAATAAGGTACAAGGTTATGCTTATAGAAAATATTGTGTTTCGGGTCGCTTAAAGACCTTCCACACTACAAATAAGTGCTTAGAAAAAAAGGGTTAGGTACAAAGTACTGTTTGTACCCAAAGATAAACTAAACATATCCGTCTGAAGGTCGGACAGGTTAAAGCAGGAAATCCACTGGATCGCCTCGCAGACCCAAGATGGTCTGCAGGGAATCAAATTGCAGCCGCCATAAAGTAAATGAAGAAAAGAAGTTTAAGTTATGCGACACTCCATGCACAGCTGTGGGCCTCAGTGTCAGGCCTCACCGCTGCGCCGAAGCGTCGCCCGACCTCCTCAGACAGGTCCGTCACAGAAGAAGAATGGGCTGAAGGGTACACCCTCAGCCGTAGCGTTGAACCTACAATATGTGGGCTCAAACAAACATGGAATCACCCCGTGTTGAAGACTAATTAATATATATATACTTCCAAATCAAAAGTCACAGTATTACGACTGGTCAAGTAAATAATGAATCCTTTTTGATCGAGACGCCGTCTTTTAAACACAATTTCTCGAAACTTCCAGAAACATTCACACCACAGATAGCATATTTCAAAATGATATTTCAAAACTAGCTTTGAATAAATTAGATTATTTTTATAAGTGAGCGCCATCTGGCCATCTTACAAAACAAAACTTTTATATTTGATGTGATCTATTTGGCTTAAAAGAACGTTATATTCCCTCTTAGATAAAAACTTAATATAAGCTTAATAAAACCGGCTCAAATATTTTCAAAAGATCTAGAAAATGAATTTAAAACTACTTCAGGTTTGTAAGAACTTTTCTTTTTCTTTAAAACACCGCCCTCACTATAAATATATCCTATACCGCGAGAGACTTCATAAATATACATGAAACGAAAACAAAAATCACTCAGATTCAGAACAACAATTTGTGGATCACACCCAGTCATGTCTCATGTGGAATTTCAACCTACAACACTTGCGGCCTGGCCACGAGTTTTGGTCTTAGCGAAAAGCGAAGCGGCGTCGGTGGGCGGTGCGTTTTGCACGCCACGAACCCTAGTAGCGAATAGTTGCAGCGGCGACGGTGGACGTATTTAGGTAGTCGAAACGTGTTAAAAATCATGACGTTATAAAAATTATCCCCTGTCTGTTTAGAAACAATTTTTTTTTTTTAAATGTGATAGAATGAGTGCATAAATAAAGATCGGTATTTAGATGGTGGATTTAGTGACCTATACGAAGGTCCTACCTATAAGAAGTAACTGATGTTTCCAAGTGTTTTGCTAAGTAGGTACTTACAGAGAGAAAAAACTTTAAAAACTTGTCAACTACTTAAATTGCGTATAAGACATACTAGTAGTTTCGTGTGTAGTTATATCTACAGACAAAACTACTGATATGTAAACTGTTTTGCTAATTAGGTACCTACTGACAGAGAAAAAAATTTACATTTAAAACTTGTCAACTATCCACCTACATTACGTAAACATACCAGTAGTTTTGTCAACATATCAGTGGCTTCGTTTGGTAGGTACCTAGGTTCTATGTTTTTGTGTTATCAATTTAAATTAAACGTAAGTACCATTATATTCCGGAAAACATTGTTTAATTTCTTCTCACAACCTTATTATATTTATGTTGGGGATATTTTGACATCCATATAGGCGGTCTATTTAAATTTCTGTTATAAAAGCCTCGGTATCCATTACCGCCATAAAATCGTCTAAAATTTTTTGTTTTTATTTAACGCCGCTGAGTCCGTCCCTCCCGCACCGCTGTCCACGCCGCCCTGTTTCGTGGCGTCGCACATACGAACTTGTGCCTTTGTTCCCGCCGCTCTCCATACCGCTCGCCGCTGTAGCAATTCGCTCGGCAAAAACCGCTAGCTTTTTCGCTATGAGCGGCGACTCGTGGCGTGCCTCGTACATTTCTATACTTTTGATATGACCGCTCGGCGTTTCGCTTTTCGCTGCCGCTCACAGCGGAAAGGTCGTGAATGGGCCGTTGGAGTGGCAGGATTTGGCGGATTTAGGGTTAAGGGCGGCTGCTTATATCACTAGACCATACTCGCTGCCAATATTATATTGCATATCTTACTTTTCAATGATAGTAAGTCCTCTTTTGGTAGTGTAAGGTAGTCCATGAAGAGTAGTGTTAGTTGCGTAATCGTAGAGCATTTCCTGTACTAATGCTTTCTGTCGTTTCCTTCTTGTTTTCCGAATACAAACATCTCCGTAAATGTTAGTGATCACAACTGGACCTTCGTCAATGTTTTCACTGGAATTTTAAACCATAAAAATAGTTTTATTAATTACGACTCATTATTTCTTACTTATACCGATAATGTCAGAAATGCAGTTTACAAAGGGCGGCATTATTGCCAAAAGCAATCTCTTCCAGGCAACCCTAGGATTTCATTAAAGCAGTTAAAGCATTACGATTCATCGTAATGCTTTGAAGAGACATTGCTCCCGGCGTTGATCCCCGGTTTATAACAATAACCGCAAGTAACATCGCGGGACTCAGTTACAGTATATACATTTACATAACTGTATATTAATAAACATTTATGTAAATGTAGAAGGTATGTATATTAGTAATTTTGATACCCTGACCCCGCTTGTACACACGCGTTTTTTCGGCGTAAAAAACTACGGTTAATTTGCCGCGTCTACGCACGGCACGCAGTGTTGTATGGATCACTATGAGAGCTTGTTGACATACGCGGCTGCGCAACGACACGGCAGCGCCGCCGTATGCACCGTGAGTTCCCCTCGGCGCGCCGTGTCTACGCACGGCGTGATTTTCGTCAGTGTTGTTTCGCAGTCTATGGGAGTGTGTTGACGACGCCGGACATTCTCACGTTTTCGTGGCGGCTTCAATGCGACAAAACGTGTACATACAATAGTTAGTATAGTATTGCGCCATATGCTGAAGCACAGGTTTCCAACCTAGTTCAGCAACGGAGGCTAGTAATAAGACACAATTTGGTACATAATATGTAGTTAACATGCAAATGTAATGATCTGATAAACTTATCGAATTGTTAACAATCTATATTTGACAATAAATTATTATTATTATTATTTCTTAATTTTGTCAACGAGATAATTTTAAATCAAGAATTATTAATACCATTCATTCAGGCCTGTAATATGTTAAGCAGAAAATTACAAAAATGGCACCTGGCCGTAGTCTTGAATGGTAGCTTTTCCGTGCGATATGAATGCTTGCATGTTTTCTTAATGGTACGGCTAACGTGCCGTACGATTAAAGGAAACTTGCCGTCTACAAGAAGCCTAAGTATCCATGGCGAAGACGTCGTAGCTTGGCGGCATAAAGACATAATAGAGCGGCACCTGACCGTAGTTTAGTACGGTAGCTTTTCTATGCCATATACATGCTTGCACGTTTTTTTTACCGTGCGGCTAAATTGCCGTACGGTTAAAAAAACGTGCCGTCTACAAGAGGCCTCATCAATTAAAATGATAGATGAAATGTTTTAATTGGAATGATTGATTATCACGAAAGATATGCCAAAGTAACATTATCATAATCAGCCCGTTTCAGTCTATTGCTAGATATAGGTCTCTCTCAAGACACACCAATTACGTGATCAAAAATATAAAACAACACATAAGTATATCTCACCCTAATTAATAATTAGGTTATAAATTTGCCTTACCCATAATCTTAGGATATTGGGAATACGAACTCCTGGCAACATTCTTCCAGTACGTCATTCTTGATAATGACATTATTTTTGCCTAATAATCTCAAAAATGTGTTTCAATAATTAAAAAAACAGTATTGTGTGTAACAACGCCTAAAACATTATTCCTTCAGACTTTCTGTTCACTCTTGTATAACTTTTATATCATTTAACTAGACAAAATTGCATTTTTAGAGAAAATTACTGCACGATGTCTCATGCGATACTGACGAAAAGAAGCGTAGTTTTGATACATGTGTGTGCGTGAGCGCGTGTGTTTATTTAAACGAGCTGAGTTTTGTGGCTTCACTGGTGACAAAGGCCGGGCGCTATCTACCTTTTTTATTCATCTGACCGATTTCGATAATTGTACTATAATACGAACAAAATGCTATTGGCAAATGTCCTAAAAGTTCATAATTGTTTCGTAACAATAAAATATTATTAAAGCCTTTCTGTTTTGTTTTGATGAACATGAGAATAGTTTTGGTGATAAGGGTTCTTTATACAATAATTTATTTATGGAACAAAAAATCTAATATTTTCAACAAATACGATTTTTTGAAAATATTAGACCACTACATGAATTTGGTCGATTGCTAAACAGTTTTTGCGATAGCTAGCCTTCTCAGTGGGTTGGTTTTCGTTTAATATTTTTCAATACTATTTAGTATGATATTTGCATATAATTTATATCACCTTTCTTATACTTATACTGTCAGGCTATAAAATATACTGTTACAATTAAAAAGAAAATGTAACATCTGGATTTAAAGCTTGTCAATCTTTTTTGACCAGTCATTGTGTTTTCTCTATTTTGCACCAATCAGTGGTTAAATATTTTTGGTAACATAAAAAACCGGAAGGAACCAAACCGAGGAGTGGACCTACGATGCTGGTGTAGAATGGAAACTTACTTTTTTAATATCTACAGATGAACAACTATATAGTACTTACTCCATAATGGCACTTTAGTCCTTCCTCGTCCTAACACTTTTACAACTAAAAGCTATACACGTGTGATGTTCTCATCATTAATTAGGTTAATGGTGAGCATTGAAGCGTGGGGACGTTCTTAAGTAATAAATATGAATTTTATTTCTATATAATTACCGAAGTATGATATCACCCTTATGAGGGTAGTGACATAAAATATATTAAAAATATTACATGATATCATTATCAACATATAATTACGGTACGGTATGACATTATACTTATCGGAGAACTAAATAATTCTAGATGGAGCACAAATTTTTGTCCAGACTAAAAAGTTAAGTTAATTTACTTTAAATCTTATCTTTTAATTGCGGTTTTTTTTACATTTTTTTTTGATTGTTTTATTGATCCTTTTCCACTTCCAGGATGGTTTTACATACAATAGTAATGTATGTAGTGTACGAGTATGTGTCACTCAGTTTTTGTTGCATTGATTATCATCATCAGCCTTTAACAGTCCACTGCTGGACATAGGCCTCTTCCTGAAAAGGAGGTATTGGCCTCCTATACCACGCTGGCCAGACGGGTTGGTATAGGGTTGGTTTCAAGTTTTCCTTCTTTTTTTATTGTTGTAATGGAATAGCCGTTTGTCTTCCATCTCACCTGATGGAAAGTGTAGATGAAGACGAAGATGGTACACGCCTATCCAAAAGAAACCTGTTCACTCTACTCTTAAAGGCTCCAGAGTTCAACTTATCAGGAAAAATAGATAAATAAATAATTTGTCCTTCCCTTTGCATTGATGTTGTCTTGCGTAATATATCCCTTAGTCGCCTTTTACGACACCCGCCCGGGATGAATAGGGGTGGTGACACTGTATTCTTAATCAGTCACCACACGGATACAAAGATAGTAATGTATGTAGTGTATGTTTCACTCAGTCATTCATTATCGCACTCCTGTACTATCTGTGAATGAATGAGAATGAAGCACTATGTCTTCTCCGGCTCACGTGCGGTCGTGAGACAGTTGGATCGACAGTTAACGACGATAGCAAGTGAGCGAGTGCATCTGTGAGCCGACACTATAGAAGGACATACTACAATGTACATAAGAATTAGAAGTACGCTTCTTTAAGAAAGTAATTTTTAAAGTTTCTTGTCGTTTCTTCTCCCTAAGAAGCCTGCCAAAGTAACTGTGCTCAGCCTGATAGATAACATAGATAGAGTCACACTATAGCAACTCACAATTTTGTTTTTGCATCATTGTGTCTCCGGTCCTACACTCACCAATGGAACGCGACAGCACGAATGCTGTAATTTGAGGTTGGTCTTCTGTGTGTCATTTTCACTTCCATTTATACTGAATCCATGAATTTAAGCGTTACATGTTATTGATTAATTAACAGGTTAATTTACTACTTATGCCCTATTTATATTACAAGCGGTCATATTTCGTCAAAACTATTATGCATGAATTATGATCTCATTTATGGTCCTTACTTGCGAACATTAAAATTACAATAATTTAAAATTTGTGGACAAGGTATTAAAGATCCTTGTCTTTGTCTGTGTACTTGAAAAT
Organism: Phragmatobia fuliginosa; assembly: GCA_932526445.1. Taxonomy (NCBI): domain Eukaryota; kingdom Metazoa; phylum Arthropoda; class Insecta; order Lepidoptera; family Erebidae; genus Phragmatobia; species Phragmatobia fuliginosa. The sequence continues at coordinate 1,628,278 of OW052065.1, forward strand.
ACGGAGTGTTCCTGTGTTCCTGTGTTCCTTATATATCCAACTAAGGGAAAAACTTTCCAGAACACTAGCACTTTAAAAAGCAGGAAATTTTAAACCTATTTTTATAACGTGTGGAAACCAACTCAGGCCATCACCCTACCGCGGTTCGCGGCAGGGTTTTGTGCCGGAATAACATCGACTAAAACCACACAGTGTGCTGCTTTGAGACTGAGATAGGAGGGATCCGGGAACAGGTGTGATTGTGAGATTGCCTTGCTTCCGCTTTTCTTTTGCGATAATATTGTTCCTTCACTAAAATTGCTGTTGCTATCGGCAGTGTGATGGATGACAGAGCACTAGAGAGAGATCGAATGACTGCAGTGAGGTCCCGATTTAAGTCCTCACTACTCTTGCAGCGATTACTGGTGGGAATCTACTCCCTCTTAGCGACCGAGCATGTGTAAATCCCGAAGCAGACGTGGCCGATAAGTACCTGCATCAACGGGAAGGACGGGACCCTTGTCCCGTGCTGTCGGCATGCCTACTCCGCCCACTGAAGCGGGTCTGGCGACAGCCAGGAGTGACGATCGAGACTTCACTTAAAGATGGGTATAATTTGACTTCATTACTTTGATAGTTGAGTAAGGCTTTCCATCAGGCAAAATGCAGTCACTTTGGCAGGCTCACATTTAAAATATTTGCACCTTGCGCTATGATCAAATGCGCAAGATTTGCGAAAACCTTATCAACAACCCATAATGTCCAATAGCTGAGCTCGAGTCTCTGCGGGTCGAGGTTTAAAGCCATACGTCCCCACACTAGGGAGTCCCCTACCCGCACTAGGGAGCCAATACCGGTTGGGGACTTGCAAGTCATGTTGTGGCCACGTCATCTTGCCGTGAGATGTTTTTAAGCCACCCAATGGCCTCCAAATAAACTGCAAGTTAGTGTAACATTAGGAAAACAACCGGCACTGCCTGCTTAACGTGCCGTCTGAATCACGGAAACGCTCATAATATTAGAAACGCGAAAGTTTGTGAGTATGTATGTACTTTCATCATGACACAAACGATAATCATCTGGGTACTAACCGCGCCATCCGTGCTTACCCTCGGTGACTGTTTTTAATTACGTGGGGCAACTTGGCTATAAGCGAGTTAACTTATGGAAGTTATTCCTGTTTGTACTATGTGGTGATATCATCATCATCAGCCTATCGCAGTCCACTGCTGGACATAGGCCTCTCCAATCGCTGTGACTGTAATAAATTCTGAGGTTTACTTATGCAGCATGAATGTTCTTTTCATTTAAACTGCTTCGTTTGTATGGTGGTGTGCGTATGCGACTGCTGATCAAGAGGTCTCAGGTTCGATTCCGGGGCAGGACTAAATGTTTGTGTGGTCCCCCAAGTGTTTGTTTTGGAGTTTAGGTGTTTTCTATGTATAATTTGTATATATTTCCAAAAAAAATTAGGTTTATGTATTTGTGGCATGGATGGACCAAAATATCGTTTAAATTTGAATCGGTAGCTGCCACGAGCAGCGACGGCGGGGTGGGGCGGAGGGGCTCTAAGCGCAAATATTGCCAATGGAAATTTAGTTCCATGGCGTCCTTTAGTGATAAAAACGTGCGTTCTGTGTACGCGAGTTCTACCGCAACAACGATTTTTTTTATTCTAATGCAACGAAAATTTTGCGCTTATTACAACATAGGGCATAAAAATGAAACTCCATCGATTCAATTGATTTGAAAATGGATAAAAAAGTTCGAGTAGACAGGTTCAACAATTAATCAACTACGATCCGACTGACCTAGAACATCTAGAGATCCCGAAAACGTCGAACGTGTAAGAGCGTCTATTGGTGAAAATCCTGGACTCTTTACTTGGAAACGGTCTAACGCCGTAGGCGTGCCCAGAACCTCTTTAATAAGATTTACATTTACATCTATACAAAATCCTAATGGTACATGAATTAAAGCCTCAATCGCACTCACAGGCTCCAAATTGCAAATGAAATGGACAAAAAGTGATATCCAAAAGAGGTGCCATCAACTGGGCATGTCTTAAAAGCAAACTTTTCAACAGCAACCCAGTCCCTAGAGAAGTTAAAGGTAAATTTTTAATAAGGTTAAAAGTAAAATAACTTTTGGTCCACCCTGTACAAGTTTTGCTTAGTTTGGGGACTAGATAGCTGATATATAAGATGTCCGAAACATTAATTAACTAATAACTAAAACTCGACGTGAATGCTCCTTTTAAAGTCCAATCTTGTCGAGATTCTGTAATAAAGTAAGGAAGTAAAATAAAATAAGTTAGCTGAGTTCGATATTTTATTTTAATGCACATCTTATTGTTCTAACTAAAAATACGATTACTCTATTTTTTACGCCAGTTACCTCATCTTTACATAGTATAAAATAAAATCACTCACGCTCTCTATTTCAGCTATACATAGTGATCGAACATAAAGGTTACTGGTAGAACAAGTTTCCCGCATTTTCTACCAGGAAAACTTTTGGTTGTAACAAAGCTGTTTGTGGCGGGTGTATGTTTGAACAAGTAGTTATATAAGAGATTTGATACGTATATGAAGTAAACGTGTACGGTGATAGATTAATATCTTATTTTCCATGTGGGTGTTGTAACAGCATCTTGCTAGGACCAAGCAATATTACAGGAGCAAGCGACGTAGGATAACAATACTTTAATGAAAAAAAAAGTGTGTGTCAGCTCCAACCCTCGCCTGCAGTGTATGTCACGCCTCCCATGGTATATCTATATATCTATCCACTATATTTCAAGATGATGTTTAACATATTTTAGCTCAATCGAACAAAGATATACGAATTTAGATTTAAAGATTCATTCGAAACATATGTAATTAAGAACTGTAGTTATATACACTTGTTATATTGTAGCTAGGTAGGTAGCTCGATAAGTCTATCAATTTAGTCCTACTACCACTATCGTCACTGCGTATAGGTAAAGGCGCGGCACAGAAATGAAGATAAACAAGTTAATAGTTATAGCACTTAAATAATATACGTAAGCGCGGAGTAAAAGTATATAATAAGCCAAACAACGTAGATTTGCAGCGAGAGCGTGCGTCTAACTGGTGCGGGGTGGTGGCGCGTAGTTACAGTCTGCCGTCGACTGCTGAGTACACGCAGTTTAACTTGTCGTTATGTTATTAGAGTCATGTAACAGGATTCCACATTACTCTCCCTCGGAAACGGGTTCACGGAAATAGTGATCTGGAAATCTTACTACTCTTCCGCTCTTGGTCATTTTTGCAGGATGTACATCGTCGACTAGTCAAATAGTTTTGGATAGAAGACTATTGTCTACCAGGTAAGAAGGTTTTAATCTATCTATGGTGAATGTAATACCTCTTCAACGTCAATTTTAAATGTCTTAGCTTTTCTTTCCAGGACTTTATGAGGGCCGGAGTAAGGTGGCTCCATAGACATCTTGGCTGGATCGGAGCGAACAAGCACGTAGTCGGAGGAAAAGATGTCGGCAGGCAAGTAAAATGTTCTCTTACTATGCCAGGATACTGAAGTTGGAAACAGGTCGGTGATAAGGTTGCGAAGACGACGAGTGAAACTGGTAACATCAGGTTCAGTATTGCTGCTCAAGGGCTCTCCGTAGACCGGCTCTGCAGCAGACGTCTTCAGATCTTCATTCCACGCACTCCTAATGCCAAGGAGCACAAGCGGAAGAATTTCTGATCACTGGGTTATTATGGCATTTGATGAACCCCTTCTGCTGTCAGTGCAGTCATTCAACCATTCCATTACAGGCAGGCTGGTAGTCTGTAATGGGGCGAAGCGTGGCACTGACGAGGCTGCAGATCTCGAACAACTGGGACTCAAGTTGTCAACCCTGGTCTGTAGTTATGGTGTGAGGAGAGTCAAAACGCACAACCCAGCCGTATATGAAGTTTTCAGCGGTGATATCAACCAACGGGAACGCCTCAGACCATCGAGTGAACCTGTCGATGACGGTTAGGCAGTACCTGTAATTCTAAGAACAGGGTGATGGGTCTACTATATCCATATGGTTATAAGAAAATCGGTCTGAGTGCAAAGGAAATGATGACTAAGGAGTGATAGTGTGATGGGTGATTTTGTTTCTTTGGCAATCAGTGCATTTCTGTGACTATTTTCTACATTCACGTCTAACTCCAGGCCATACGTATCGTTCTGACACGAGCCTCGCCACAGCTAATGGTCTTGGGTGGCTCAGATTGTGTAGGCTTTTATATACCTGACGACGAAATGCAAGGTGTTATATAAGGCCTTGAGTAAGGTGTAGACACGTCGCTATAAAGTATGGCCTCAGACGTTGAAATATTTCCTAATTTCAGTGATGTGCCCTTCATAAGTAGGTTATGTAATTCTGAGTCAGATTTCTGTTGCTGTAAGTAAGCTTGCATAACCTGTTTTTTTTCTTGCAGAGAACGTATTCTAGCAGAAGAAACATTTTAGCCAAGGAATGTTACTCCTTCTACATCTAGAACACATTTTGAAGTATTTACAAAATCAAAGCATTTATTTCAAGTAGGCCAGTTACAGGCACTTTTGAATTGTCGAAACAAAAATATAGCTACAGTCCCAGTCACAAGACATAAAAACTGTGAAAGTACTGTAGTTGCCCATTCCCTAGCGTAGATCTCTATGGAGAAGAACGGGCAAGAAACTCCATGGACACTCTTTTAAATCAAAATGTTTTTTACAAAATCTTGGTTACATCATTCATGTTGAGATGGTACATTATGTGAGAACGATGTAGCAAGACGTGCACGTTAAAAGTGTCCATAGTACAACAAAAATACAATTGAAAATTAAAATAATTAATTCAAATAAGCCGTGGCAACTAAGAGATGACCAGTCACAACTGACAGCGCCCGTTCACGAACATGACGCATGGATCCGCACCATTCAACTCAACCATTTTGAAGGGAATTAAATGATCCGACACACGCGCCACCATCAGCGTGACATTTGAGTGAGCATGACATACTCTCAACCGCCAGGGCAGATTCAAGTCAAGAAAAGACGTAGGTTTTCAGTGAATGATAGCTTGAATAGCTTCCTAGTATACATATTACATTTTTAGTAGTTTGAATAAGTAAACCATACTTTTTCTTGGAGAAGACTAAAATGTCCAAGAATCTCTACGTGAAATCTAGCTCTTGAAGAACTTATGAGCTAGCAAAATCAGGAATATTTTTCTCGAGTTGTCTCTACAAGGTCTCTAAATGTCGTCCTTCTTGGGAACCATATGTAGGGGTGAAGATCATGGGCTTTCAGAGCGTCTAATAGTTCCAACGTTCAACATGTCATCGAATTCATTTTTAGTGATCTTAAGACGGTCAGGTACAAAGACACGGGTGGTCCAGGCCTAGTCCTAATATGATGCTTGGTATTTTGTACTTTTTCGTTCTGCAGGATCCAGCAGGTCTTGTAATTTCTGGAAACTGATCAAACAATTTATGGTATTGTGAGTCACCAATGAGCACCCTAAGAGAAACCAAGTCATGAGCTAGGCTGTGGGATGATGGCGCGATGCTACGGCAGTCGATCAATACGTTGTAGAAACTTAAGGAGTCAACTCCGATGCTTTGATACATCTGCTATGATGAATTTGCAGGTGAAACTTCTGCGAAGACCTAGATAAAGGTTTAGTAAGACTGTTCCATAATTTCTGTTCTGTTCCATAATTTTGTTAGACTGTTCCATAAGTTCCATTGAGATCATTAAGTCTGTCTTTAAATAATTTCCAAGGTCAGGCGGCATAGCATTTTTTTATGTCAATTCGGAGTACCTATTACAATAAAACAGTAATTTCATACTTTAACCCCTATTACTACAGTAATGTAGCTGAATGCTATACATACTTAGGTAATAATTATAGGGAGAATAAAAACTTCTAATAAGAAAATAATCCTTAAATTCTAAATGTCTATATACAAATAAATAAAATTAGAGTGTCTGTTTGTAATATAAAAATAACCGCTTTTTACTAAAAGATGCATAATATGTATGTATACACGGTATATTTGCCATTTTTTTTTAATTTTTTTTGTCTGTCTGTTTGTTTCTTGTAATCTCCGGAACGGCTGGACCGATTTCGACGGGATTTTCACTGGCACATAGCGGATGATATAAGGAGTAACTTAGACAACTTTTTTTTAGACTACCTTCGTCCCCCGTCGTTGCCCACGGTTACAACAACAAACGCGGGTAGCACCGCAGGGCTCAGTTAGTATATAGGTACATATGAAGCTAGAATTTTTTAACAGTAGTTTTCTGTCGTTCTAATTTTTCTTGTTTTATATCCTTTCTTAGAGTAAACCACAATCTGAAAAAAGATAATTTTAGTATATAGTGATTGTGTAATGAGTTGTGCTTATAATTTTTTATATCTGTTCTTTTGATAACAAAATAGACCTTATCAATTACAGTTCAATAATATTTCTACATTCAAAATATTGTGACATTGTACCATGTACATGTCATAAACTAAAATCCTAAGCCCCACGTTGGGCGCCAATGTTACGTTTTATATTAAAACGTAATGATTACATTAATAATAAAACTCTTTATTAAACTTAGAAGATTATAATAAATTAATAAAAATTATGTAGGTTCATCACACGAGTGTATTCTTGGCCTTAAATGATCTGACCAGAACAAGACGCTCCTTGTACGCCACCTTGCTGAGCTGATGTAGTCGAGTCAGGGTTGCTGTACAGCAGTAAGGGTGAACCTGAACCCAGAATAAGACGCTCTTTGTACGCCGCCTTGCCGAACTGATGTAGTCAATTCGGGGTGCACAGCAGTAAAGGTGAATTTGAATCCCGAACACGGGGTTTCACAATTCACTGAGCGTTATATTTTTATGTAGCCGCAGAACATAATATTACTTATAACCCAGACTAAGCTTAGAAAGGCTAGACTTACAAAATAAGGGTTAATTAAAGTAAAGTAGTTTTAGTAACTGGAAGGTACAGATTGCGCGCGAGCAGCGGGCGCGACTCTCAGCTCCAGTATGACGAGACTTCCGCGCACAGGGCGCGAGGGATTGACCGGTTTTTACACCGCGCGTGTTACATTCATAATATAAAACACTGGATAGACCGTCAGTTTGTCTGTTGATTTATACAGTTTTTAGTTATTGTATTTTTTAAATTTGTGTAGATGTGAGAAATTATTAGTTTATAAATTCTATATTATAGGTTTAGTTTAGTTAAAGAAATGTACATAGTACAATGTAACAATATAATACTTATATTTACATACAATTCCACTTTGTTTTTGAAAAAATAGATGGAAATTTATGTGAAAGTAAATAAGTGAACTAATTATTTTTAGGAATATTAAACTATTGAAAGACATTACCTTAATGTAAGAAAGTAGATGAGTTCCACGAGACTCAAAAAGGAGAACCCTAAAAACAGGCCAAGGAGTCCTCCAATGTTGGCGAGGAAGTCAGTCGAGCCAAATAGTTCTGAGCGACGCATCGATACAAACCGCGACCGTTTGAAGTACATCTCCAACTTCGAGTATTGATTACTAACAAAAATAAAGACACATATAAAAATGGAATTTCGCTATTTTTTTAACATAGGTACCAAACTACGCAAGACGTTATCACTGCAAAGAAAAGATAACTTGAAACTAATTCCAAGCTATTCTAGCCAGCGTGATACAGCAGATGAAGGCCTTCGAAGTTGAGACTGGCTGCCGATTCTGGTTAGAAGTTTATAATACATAATATTTATGACCAGCAGACCTGTTAAACTACTGCGCATAGTTCTATTTAAACCAGATTCTAGTTAGTAAGCCTTTTTATAAAAAAATAATTCGTAAATCATTGTTTTCATTCATTTTATGTCCATTATGCATATTCTCAATGAGTTGATGTACCTTACCTCTCGGTAAATGTTAAGTTGCTTGTCCTTAAAAGTATTTCCATTAGACCATTGAAGTTAAAATCTGTTTTGAGAATTTCTGCATCGTAATCAACGCTGTAGCATGGAGGAAGACAACGGCATTTTTTGTTTTTATCACTGGCTTCAATCTCAACCATTTTATCTTAAATTACAATAAAAATAAAATTGTATCTTATGTGTAAATATGTATTAAATAAACAAAATTGTCATAAGCATATCATGTACCTTACCTCTTGCCATGTTTATACATTCCTTACTGCGATGATTGCAAATTGTTTTGCTTTCATCTGAAATTATAAAATTAGTAAAGGTCGTCATACAAAAAATTCCCAAATAAAACAAAAAATTAAGTAAAAATAATATTACTTACGAGGCATATAAAATGGTACACATTTACACATATCAAATGTAACGTTCATAAGACATTCAAATTCACAATTTTTTAAGGTGTATATTTTGAAATACTTTAAATATCGATCACCTGGGAAGTAACATTGTCGTCTGTAACATTAAAATATCAGTTAATTAATACGTAATTGAATTATGAACATGTTACATTTAGTGACATGGCAGCAGGACCGGAGAGACCGCCGAAATTGCAGAACACGTATTCTGTTTTAGTTCTACTCATTTTCAAGCCAACATTCTCTAGTCTTTGCTTTGCTTTGCTCTTTGCAATTGGAACCAGGTGTTAAAAATAACGCGGTCAAATGGTAAGGTAAACTGGAGTAGGTTATCGCCCTCAATGTTTTGATTACCGAACCCCCAATTTCCTTGTGCCCTTTCATACTCATCGTTTCCTAAGCCCATTAAAATCTCCTCCTATTAAATTCATTTTATAAAAAGATATGGGAGTTAATAACTGAAAGATAGGTCGGGATTGTACGACGATGTATTGCCACCATTAGGCTGCCGACCGAGGTTCCGTCCAGCATTCGGTAGTGGACTGTGTACCTAATACAGCAAATGAAACTTGTGAAGTTATTTAGAATTAATCAACCAGAGGAAAATTGAAAGAGTTTTAAATATGAACATCCCTGATATTGAACCGATTTAAAAAAAAAAAATTATATCAAGAATTCTATATAACTTCACATTTGTCTCAATTCAAAGTTAAAGAAAAGTACTATTCGTAGTAGATAATTAAGTATATATATTATGTTTGTGTCCGTCCGTGTGGTGACGGATTAAGAATACAGAGTGTCACCACCCCTATTCATCCCACGCGGGTGTCGTAAAAGGCGACTAAGGGATAAACTACGCAAGACAACATCAATGCAAATAGAAGGAAAACTTGAAACCAACCCTATACCAACCCGTCAGGCCAGCGTGGTATAGGAGGCCAAAACCTCCTTTCTGAGGAGTGGCCTATGTCCAGCAGTGGACTGTTGAAGGCTGTTGATGATGATGATGATTATGTTTAGGGTAAAAAGTTAGGGAAAGAAATTTAGTTACAATTCATAATGAAATAGGCACATTGATACTTTTCCAAAAAGTTGGTTACACTTCTCTTGAAATTTAAAAATTCCAAGTAAAGCAATACGGCATGAATTGACAATGTAAAAAGGGAGTATTATACTGTTCTTGAAATCTTACGTTTCCGCATTGTAATCTAGTAAAGATTCCGAAGTATTTAGTACGGTAAAACTGAGCGCCATCGACGAAACCTGCTTATTCAGAACAGCGAAATAATACAGACTTGGCTGTGGAAAATCTGCAGGATGTTGAATATAGACCTGGAAAAATACAGTCTTAGATTATTAGACGTTTTGGATTTAATACACCCATACCCCAATAAAATACTTTTGTATTTTGAGACAATCATTCAAGAGCCAATCGCAGTTCACTGCTAGACACATGGCTTGAGATATGCCTGTATTTGTTAACGTCCATAGTTGCTTAATGCATCATTATGTAATTATGTAATAAACTTTTTAATTTCTCTTCTTGTATTTACCAATTCATATAGTTAAGAATTCAATCTCTCGGAAGAAGCCACCTGACGAAGTTGACCACAGATAGTAGAGTAGTCATTACTTCCAAACCGGAGGTCCTCTCGGAAGTGGAGCGCTTCTATGTCAGTTTGGACAGCTGAAAAATGGAAAAGCCCCGGGAGAGGACGGCGTTATAACAGAGTTGTTGAAAGCTGGACGTATGCCCGTACTAAGGAGCTCCAAAAGCTTTTCAACGCTGTCCTATTCGAAGGGAGAACTCTAGAGGCGTGGAGTAGAAGTGTGGTCATTTTGGTCTTCAAAAAGGGTGATAAGACCAGGTTGAAGAACTATCGACCCATTTCCCTCTTGAGCCATGTCTACAAGCTGTTTTCAAGAGTCATCACGAACCGTCTTGCGTGAAGACTCAACGAATTCCAGCCACCGGAGCAAGCTAGGTTTCGGAGCGGATATGGCACCATAGACCATATCCATACAGTGCGGCAAATTATTCAAAAGACCGAAGAATATAATCAGCCCCTGTGTCTAGCATTTGTGGACTATGAGAAGGCCTTTGACTCGATCGAGATCTGGTCTATTCTGGAGTCCCTGCAGCGTTGCCAAGTAGACTGGCGATACATCCAAGTGTTGAGATGTCTCTACGAGGCCGCCACCATGTCCGTCCAAGTACTGAATCAAAAAACAAGGCCCAAACCATTGCATCGAGGAGTGAGACAGGGGGATGTTATTTCCCCGAAATTGTTCACAAATGCAATGGAGGACTTGTTCAAGACACTGCACTGGAAAGGACGAGGCATAAACATCAATGGTGAACACATCTCTCACTTGCGATTTGCAGACGACATCGTCATCATGGCGGAGACGCTGCAGGACAACAACAGATACTGAATGATCTGGCTGAATCTTCTGTGCCCATCGGCCTACGGATGAACTTGGACAAAACCAAGGTCATGTTCAATGAACATGTGCTACCGGAACCGGTTGCGATACACGATGCCGTTCTCGAAGTTGTTCAAAAATATGTGTACCTTGGGCAGACTTTGCAGTTGGGTAGACACAGCTTCGAGGACGAGGTGAACAGGAGAATTCGGCTGGGTTGGGCAGCGTTTGGGAAGCTTCGTCGGATCTTCTCATCATCGATCCCACAGTGCCTAAAGACAAAAGTCTTCAACCAGTGCGTCGTACCCATCATGACATACGGTGCCGAAACCTGGACACTCACGGCACGGCTGGTCCACAAATTCAGAGTCGCGCAGCGTGCTATGGAGAGGGCTATGCTTGGCGTTTCTCTAAGGGATCGTATTAGAAACGAGGTAATCCATCAGAAAACGAAAGTTATCGACATAGCCCACGTCATATTAGCTGTCGCAAAACCGACAATCGTTGGGGAAAACGTGTTCTTGAGTGGAGACCGTGACTCGGTAAACGTGGTGTAGGACGCCCACAGGCCAGGTGGAGTGATGATTTGCGCAAGACGGCTGGTAGGAGCTGGATGCGAGTAGCCGAGGATCGAACTAAGTGGCGTGCAATTAGAGAGGCCTACGTCCAGCAGTGGACTGCGATGGGCTGATGATGATGATGATAATAGTTAAGAAACTGTGAGAGAAATAAATTAAAACAATGTGCCGCATTCCTCAATGTGTTTTTGCGCTTATATAAACGCCTATACAATTGTAGTTTAATTATATTATTTGTTTCTTTTGAGAATGACATACATATATCGAGTTTTGTCTACATTAAGAATTAAGACGTTAGCTTGCAACCACCTGTCGACTATGTCAAAACCCTTCTGAGCATAAGAGAAAGCCTCAGCCCAGTTACCACTCCAGAAAAGTAGGGCAGTATCATCTGAGTAAGTGCAGATTTCGTTATGAGGAAGATCCAACTGACACAGTTCGTTAATATAAGCTAGGAAAATAATAGGGCCCAATATACTTCCCTGGGGTATGCTGTAAGAAACGGGTATCTCATTAGTTCGGAAATTGCCAATTATTTATTATGTATATTATTAGTTTTTACACACAATGCCATCTAGTCCCAAACTAAGCAGAGCTTGTATTATGAGTACTAGACAACTGAAATATTTGGTAAATACATACCTATAATACATAGAAAACACCCAAATATTAATAGATCACACAAACATTTGGTTCAATCTGAAAATCGAACCCGAGACCTCTTGATCAGCAGCCGCATACGCTAACCCTAGTGGTTAGCGTATGCGGCTATACAAGGCTATACAAGGCAGTCAAATAATATTATTAAAGGCAATATTTTGCCAATCATTAAATTATATTCTTTACTTTACCAGTTTCCTTATCAGTACCAGTGCCATGCCTAGACTTATTTTCTAAAGTTGAAATCTAAAGTATATTCTAAATAGTCTGGGTTCTTCACTTACAGACGTTTTGTAAAGTTTAATCTATCCTTGAATTGTACTCAAGAGTTCTAGAAAATTTTGTTGTATTCTTATATACAATACATCAAACCGATGCTTTTCAAATTTCTATAAATATTATAATGAAAATGTATCTGTCAAAACTAACACAATCTCATTTATTCTTTGTGAACATGCTGTTTAATACTGCAAAATATCACTCGAATTATTACACACTACATCAAATAACACATATTACAAACCCAAAGTTAAATACAAGATTTTATATCGACCGAGTACTTAAAGTTACAAATAGAACATCCGCTAACCTCAGCACCAGAGTAGTTGAACCAAAATGTATAACTGCACATGTAAAACATACATACACACGTATAGCATGGTCCATAGTAATCCTCCGTTATTAATGGCTCAGTTTGAAGATATTATTACGGATATTGACTCCTTTCAGATATCCAAATCAATTATATGCACTCCTGAAAACGCGGTATGTCATGTAAACAACAAATCGCTAACGATGTTTCATACCAACATTCGTAGTGTTAATTGTAATTTCGATGCTTTATTGATTTTCTTGGATAGAATTGGTATTCAGTGTCACTTTATTATATTGACTGAATGTTGGTTAATTAATGGCTATACGTCGTATTCTTCTGACTACTCTAGTCAAAACGACGGTGTGTTGCTGTATATCAGATCGGACGTGAAACACAATATAGAAATCCCTCACATTCAGGACTCCAACTGCATTATCATGCGAGACCCTGATAACGAATATGCGGTCGTGGCCATCTATCGCTCACCGTCGTACAAAAATATAGATAAATTTTGTGACAGCCTGGATCAGTGCCTCATATCTTTGAATTCGGTTAAGTCGGTAGCTTTAATGGGTGATGTTAATATAAATATATCTCTAAACAATAGGGAGGGCAACAGTATTAAATATTTAGATTTAATGGCATTTCATGGTTTTTTACCAGCCCATCAAATCCCGACTCGTAACGATAGTTGCATTGACCATGTAATGCTGAGATCAGAGAGATATGCTTCAACATGTATTCTCGATTCTCTTATAACCGATCATAACCCGATTATATTTGGCTTAGATTTGAAAATAAAAAAAAGTATTCCTCAAAAAACTTACTGGAAAATGGATTATCCATTAATAACACGAGAGCTAGCTGACACGGATTTTAGTGCAGTTTATACTGCCACAGACGCGAATATTGCCATATCCGCTATATTAAACACTATTTCCGAAGCAATCACTACTCATTCTAAAAAGATAAACATTCCGAGTCGTAAACGCACAATAAAACCGTGGGTGACACCCGGACTGTTAAGGTGTATCAGACATAGGGATAGACTACATAGAAAAGTCAGAAATGATCCCGGTAACGCAATACTCCATGTTACTTACACAAGATATCGCAACTATTGCAATAACCTATTACATAAATTAAAAATAGAGTACGAAAAAAACGAATTCAATAAACACAAAAAAAATCCTAAAGGTACTTGGAACACAATTAATAAAATCGTAAATCTAAGACAAACCCCGCCGTTGTCGGATTCATTGCTGTCTATGAACCAGGATCCACGTGAATCGCTCAATATTATAAATAGCTATTTTGCAAACGTGGGCCCCTCGTTGGCAAACGCTATACTAGCCAGACGCGTAGCTAACGAGAGGGCCGATACACCTAAGGAACTGCATAATGAGTTTCATAAAATCAAAGACTCCATGGCCCTATTTGAAACGGACTGCAATGAAATCGAGACAATCATATTAGGTTTAAAAACTGACACCGCTCCGGGCGTAGATAATGTCCCAGCCAAAGTGATTAGGGATTCAAGACATAACTTGATAAAGCCTTTAACATTTGCCCTTAACCTGTGTCTCCGAACTGGTGTTTTTCCGGATGCCTTGAAGCGAGCAATGGTGCTCCCCATCCACAAAAATGGTGAACGGAACAGTGTCGATAACTACAGACCAATATCCGTATTAACAGGTCTAACTAAAATACTTGAGAAACTTTTGAATATAAGGCTCACGAAATTCCTAATACATAATAATATCATTGCCCCAAACCAATTTGGCTTCATCAGAGGTAAATCTACGGAGGATGCAACCCTATATCTGACAGAGAGGGTTGCAAGAGATTTGGACAGTGAATCTAAAGTTCTGGGTATATTCCTAGATCTGTCCAAGGCATTCGACACTGTCTCGGTACCTATATTACTACGTAAAATGGAATTTATGGGAGTGCGTGGGGTTGCGCTCGATATCTTTTGCTCATATCTCACTAACCGCACCCAATGTGTTAAAGTAGGTGCACATACGAGCGACCAATTACCGCTTACTTTTGGTTTGCCACAGGGAAGTGTCCTCTCACCCACGCTTTTCCTCATTTATGTTAATAGTTTATGCACTAAAACTATACCGAACTGCACTATAATATCTTATGCTGATGATACAGCTTTGCTAGCGCGCGGAGGTACGTGGGAGGAGACTCAACGATGTGCAGAAAATGCTCTTGAGGAAGTTATGGCCTGGCTTGAAAGAAACCTTCTCACAATCAACTTAAGGAAAACAAGTTTTATCACTTTCTCTCACCGAATAAATACACAACCTCCTTCTCACTTTGGCATTAAGGCACACACTTGTCTTCGGCGGACTGAATGCATCTGTCCGGAGTTAACACGAGTGGATACAGTGAAATATCTGGGTCTTGTCATAGACAAACACTTGAATTGGACGGCACATATAGGCAACCTAACGGCCCGTGTTAGAAGACTTATTCCGGTTTTCAGAAAACTTAGGCGTTCAGCGGACTTTGATACTCTGTTGTGTGTATATTATGCCCTGGTCCAGAGCATCCTACAGTATTGTATTGTCACTTGGGGTGGTGCAGGGACCACGACACTATTGCCGTTGGAGAGGGCTCAGAGGGGTATACTGAAGATTATGCTGGGCAGACCAAGGAGATATAGCACTGACCTCCTTTATGGCGAGTGTTCGGTGCTCACAGTTAGGCAACTCTTTATTAGGTGCGCACTAGTTCGCAGACACAAGAACACTCATTTCAAGCCTATATCGAAGCGTAATAGAACTAGAATTAACTCCGTAACGCCACATAGAACAGCACTAGCGCGGCGGCAATATTACGTTCTAGGTAACGTCTTGTACAATGCTGCAAATGCAGAGAAGAATATATATCCATTATCAATAAATAAATTAAAGGAGGTCATCCTACGCTGGCTCAAAACGTATAGTTATGAAAAAACCGAAGAACTTGTATTTAATGAAAGACTCTAACAAACACACACACACCCACACACGCAAACACACACACACCCGCACACGCAAACACACACTCTCTCACACACACACACACACACACACACACACACACACACACACACACATAACATAACATAATTATTATTACTTGCGGTAAGGGGTCATCCATAAATTACGTCACACGAATTTCATGATTTTTTTGCCCCTCCCCCCCCCCCCCTTGTCACAGCTGGTCACATTTGTAAGACTCCCCCCCTCCCTAGTGTGACGTCACATAATTTGCAAATTTACATTTAGAAATCATTGAATGAAAACAGGTTACGAAATCAGTTTTATATCCATTAAAATTATTTTTTAATAAAATTAACATCAAATCAAACAATTAATAAAACAAAAATTGATTAATTATATATTTTAAATTAGAAAAAATAATAAATTAGAAAAAATTATAAATAAAAAAAATTTCAGTGCGTGTCAGGTTGCGCATAGAATTCGGTTCTGTGGTCACCAATAATGATAGGTATATTTTATAATAGTGTCCAATAGATAATTGTTATGTTTACATCATTTCTTAATTTTTGTAGGAAGTTTTCCAAGACAGTGCATTTTACAAGTTAGACCTGTACAACTCCTGACAAAAATATATCAAAACCACAATAGCTTTCCTTTAAGTTTTAATATATGGACTACTATCATGATTTTTTTCAGATTTTTCGAGCCATCTGTTTAGCTTTTAGAGGGGGGATGCCCTATTTTTACAAAAAAAATGAAAGTTGAATAACTCGCAAACGTATAACTAAATCGAAAAATCGTTTCAACAACCTCGCAATGTTTTTAAAAGACCTAACCGATGATACCCCACACGATTGGTAGCCTCGAGAAAATGAAAACAGAACCACTTTACGAATAGGGGACGTACCCCCAAATATTTTTTTTTTTAATGTTTATTGTAGCACTTTATAGACACACCAACCGTTTGGGCGGTAGGTCTAGGACGGACGGAAGGATTTGACGAATGTTTATGGGTTCCGAGTCAAGAACTACGGAACCCTGAATACGATTATATTAATTAAAGAAATTAACAAAATAAAAAACGAATCCAAGTTTTATTGTTATTAATATCCAGTTCTCAACGTGACTCAGAGATTAGTCGGTATAGGTTGCCTGGGAGTCCCACACACACTCTTCGATGTCCCCAAGAAGGGTATGGTGCGAAAAGCATTCCGCGCGTAAAAAAAGTGTAAATATATAAAATTTCTTCAAATAAAATTCAAATTTGGCACAAATATTTAATTATTTGTTCGACCATATTATATTAGAATATACTTTATTGTACACCAAATACAGTTTTTGCAGTTGATAGTTTCTGTAAGATATTTAAAATGGGCGGCCTTATTGCTAAAAGCAACCTCTTCCAGGCAACCTTTGGATGGACTATTCGACAGAAGAAAAAGGTGATTTAATCACAAAATAGTAGAACTAAGAACGACGTTGTTTCATCCGCGAAAGACAGTGGTCAAATGAAATAGAAACAAATCACCGCTAGGTCCGCTAGGCGCAATCATAGGGTGCCTAGGTGGTCGGCGCGTAATACTAGTAGAGCGAGATGTCACCAAAACAATTGGTATCTTATATTAAAAACTTAAAAAAACAAATACAACTATATCTGTATAGATATAGTTGTATATGTTTATTAGGTTTTCGTAAAGTAATAGTTTAAAGTTCGTGTTTTAAGACTTAGACTACAATAGATTTTAAAATGTGACGTCACATTATTTAGGACCCCTCCCACCCCCTTGTCACACAATGTCACACTTCATCGACCCCCTCCCTCCCCCTTAAGGTGTGACGTAATTTATGGATGGCCCCTAAATAGACAGCTGTTTTAATCTCATTTTATAATGCTTTGATATAATGTCAAATGACTGTTAATGTGTGTAATATGTTTTATAGTTAGTATGAGATATACCTACATTATTCTGAGAATTGCGTTGGATGGATCTGTGTTAAATACATTTTGATTTTTTACCATAGTATTGTATCCTAATTTTTAATATTGATTCGTCTTATTATAAATTAATTATCTTCCATATGTATTAGATGTATAATTTCAATATTTCTAAGATTGAATTTTGCACTGTAAATCAGATCTTAAAGATACTGCTCTTACTGGATTGAGTGGAAGGCGCTGACGATTGTAACACAATTTAATATTAGTACAGTCGTCAACGGCCACATCAATGTGTAAAATATTTATTGAATAAATTTATTATTATTATTATTATTATTATATATATCATTAACTGAGAGATAACACTAATAATTATTATTCGCACTTACTTTATATCCAGAATTCAAAACGTTACACAAGTGATCACGATCTCTTATTGATTCTTGCAATACAATTGATAAATCTGGAAAAGCTCCATTCTCCTAAAAGCAATTTTAAAGGGTTTAGAGGTTTTTCCTCTACAAGTTTCCAGATATTCATCGCCTTGAAACATTATTTAACAGGTAAATATTTAAATAAATAAATATTTTTGGACATCTTACACACAACATCATCTAGTCTCAAAGTAAGCAGAGCTTGTGTTATGGGTACTAAACAACTGATATAAATACATAAACATACTTTTTTTTGTAAATACATACATATTATACATAGAAAAACACCCAGACTCCAAAACAAATATTTGTGGATCACACAAATATTTGGTCTGACCCGGGAATCGAGTTGATGATTCTCACCTTTCCTGGAAGAGGATAGACCTCAGAACCAAAATTTGTGTATCCGTGTTCATTTGTCCAATTAACTGCTAATTGATCGTTATTCAGATATGTAATGTTACTGTGTTCTATTCTGTAAAAATAAAATAATTTCTGTTTAGGCAAACATAAAACGATAGTTAGAGGAATAAGTCAGAAACATTAGGTACTTCTTAACTGAAGTCTGAGATTACTTTGAGATTATCTTGGCTGCTGTAGTCAGTTTATTTATTGTCAAGTTTAAGCAATAAAATTCTTCTTATAAAAATATAGTAAGTTCAGAACTACCTGTTCCGTAATATCTCCCGGGCGGATAGTGAATTGAAGCTGAAGCAGAGCCCTTCACTGGTAAGTATTTCAGATATTGCACGACATTTGTAGTCAACCTTGCCCCAATACCAACACGAATTAAAAACATCAACTTTTTTTGGTGCCACCTAAGAAAACGGTTTGATTTTAAGCGCATACCTGTATAATTTTATTGAAGAAAGAAAAATGCTTTCTTATATTAGACTTCTAAAGGTTTATGTATTTTACAAAATTTCGTTCTGTAAACATTATAAATTTTAAGAAACGAGTTTCTAAGTTCTATACTCGTTCGATTTATTTAATTTCTTAGTTAGGTTGCTAGTTGTATCAAGTCTCGTCAATGAGTTCATCTCCGGTTTACATAATCTAAACAATACAAAATTTAGTAGACATTTATGTCGTCAATAAACCTCACTAATTACACTTGGAATGCTTCTAATATTATTAGTTTACTAATTTCATTATAAAGGATCATAAATCAAAATGTGATCAGTTACCTCATATAGAGCTTTTATCAATGATTCGTCTGTGTAGTTTTGTGTCAAGTTCTCATTGAAGTAAAGTCCACATAGGTTTGCCATATCTTGATGTTTATTAAAATCTGTTACAGGGCTGCAAAAGAATAAAATGTTTTTGAAAACGATTAATTAAATGTAAAAACACTTAAATCTTGCATCAATATATTTTCTAAATTAATGACAGAACAAATGTTAACCGATAATTTTAAAACTTCTTGCTATAGAGAGGCCTATATCAAGCAGTAGACTGCTGAAAGCTGTTGAATGGTGACGGCAGAACTACGTACAAATTTATGTTTCCTGGATCTGGTTTAACCTGTTTCAATATTTCCTGTAACTTAACATGTTCTGATGTAAAGTTGTAAACCGTGGCTTTGCATTTTGACTGTGGACAAATCAGTACCGACGGAAATGGGACCTAAAAATATAAAAAAAATGTTAATTTGAATATTATGACGTTACTAATACATTTTAGGTTTTGGCATAAAAAAAATCATAAAATTACCGTTCTCACTGGCACAAGTTTTTCACTAACGGTAACTATGACAGGACTTGTTTTCCATTTTATCCAAACATTGTGTATTTGGTAGGTACAAAGACAAATGCTTGCAATAAAAGTTAATACCCAGAAGATCCTGAAAATAGAACATAAAATTATCTTAGGACATTTTAGTAAGTTGCTGTTTGCTTTTTTAAAAATTGGTTTGAACGAGATCTAGTAAGTAGTTTTTTTAATACGTCATAAATCGTAAACCGCAATTTACCTTTCAATCGATCAATACACTATTAAAAACATCGATCAAAGTTACAATGAACAACAAAAACTTTTATATGATGTTACTAGCTGCTACGGAACCCTTCATGGGCGAGTTCAACTCACTTTAGTTGTTCATTTTACAAAGGTTTAATATTAGTTATAGTATAAGTTTTATATTTTATTCAGAAGTATGTGTTCTATTGGGCTTTAAAGAATTCATTTTCTCATAAATAAAAAAGTAGCTTAACAAAACTGGCTCAAATATTTTATAAAAGATCTAGTAAATTAATTCAAAACTACTTCAGATTTGTTATAACTCTTTTTTTAAAACACCACCCACACTGTAACACTATAAATATATCCTATACCACGAGAGACTTCGTAAACATACATGAAACGGATACAAAAACTACAATTTGTGGATCGAACAAAGATGTGTCTCATGCGGAATTTCATCCTACAACACTTGGAGTAGCCGGAAGTAGCGGGGCGGCTGCTTAAACCGCTAAACCATATGCGCAGCCAATATTATATTGCATATCTTACTTTTCAATGATAGTAAGCCCTCTTTTAGTAGTGTAAGGTAGTCCATGAAGAGTAGTGTTAGTTGCGTAATCGTAGAGCAGTTCCTGTACTAATGCTTTCTGTCGTTTCCTTCTTGTTTTCCGAACACAAACATCTCCGTAAATGTTAGTGATCATAACTGGACCATCATCGATGTTTTCACTAAAAATTTTAACCTTATTTTATTAATGTTTAGCTTCTGACATTTTAATTACATAATGAATAAAATGCCTGTAACAGAAAAATATCAACTTCAAGTTCACAAAATATAGTTCTATGAATATTTTACGATTCATTTTTTCTTAATGTTACCAAAAATGACAAAAATGCAGATTACAAAGGTCGGCATTATTGCCAAAAGCTATCTCTTCTAGGCAACCATAGGATGAATCGTAATGTTTTGAAGAGACACTGCCCCGGTGTTGATCCCCGATTTACAACAATAACCGCAAGTAACATCACGGGACTGAGTTATATATATATATATATATATATATATATACATTTATGTAAATATAGGAGGCATGTATGTAAGGTAACCTGATCAATAATAACATGGATGAAATGTTTTATTTAGATTAATTGATTATCATGAAAGATATTCCAAACATCGTCTTCATCAGCCCGTTTCAATCTACTACTCGACATATGACTCTCTCAATACACACCAATTAGAATAGTAGTGAAAGGTATCCGTTTAAATACAAAGAATAAATCTTATAAATACTATACAATTATGTGATAAAAAATATAAAACAACACATACGTATGCCTCATTCTATTTCATTAATAAGTTATGAATTTGTTACAAATTATTTACCCACATTCGTAGGATATTTGGAATACGAACTCCTGGAAACATTCTTCGAGTACGTCATTCGTGATGATGACATTATTCCTGTTTCAAAAAAATGTTTCCAGACTTAAATCTCTAAAACTCGTGGAACAACAATCAAATAATATTTTTTAATTCTACTTTCTATGAAATTTGCCAATAATATTCTGAAATGAAACCTGAAACCAAATTTGGCTTCCGACCTAACCAAGGCACATGTGAAGCTATTTTCTCAGTGCGTCAACTTCTGGAGAAAAGCAGAGAACAGGGACCTCAGCTGTAACTCTGCTTTGTTGATTTGGAGCCTGAAGATAGCATTCGACAGTGTGTCTCGTGAAGTTCTCTGGTTGGTACTGGGAAAACTAGGATGCACAGAAAAGTTTGTAAGACTTCTGCGACTCCTGCATGACAATATGCATTGCAGCGTCTCCGTAGACGGATTTTTCCCCGTTACCTGTGGGGTGAAACACGGATGCGTCCTAGCACCCCAACTATAGCTATCACTATCAGTCCAATACTTTGCAGTAGCAGTCAAGGAGGTCCTACAAACTGTTTCTGAAGGAGTTTGCATTCGCTTTCGCACCGATGGTAGTCTTTTCAACT
Source organism: Phragmatobia fuliginosa (assembly GCA_932526445.1). NCBI lineage: Eukaryota > Metazoa > Arthropoda > Insecta > Lepidoptera > Erebidae > Phragmatobia > Phragmatobia fuliginosa. The sequence goes on from OW052065.1 coordinate 1,650,221, forward strand.
TAGCCGTACTTAAGGCGCGCACCAAAGTCTCGTATGCAATGATCACAAAGATCATGTATGCTGATAACCCGTGCTTCTTGGCAGAAAGCCCAGACAGCCTGCAACAGTTAATGTTCGCTTTCCACCAAGCATGCTGTCTGACTGACTATTAAGCTTGGTGAGGACGTGCTAAAACAGGTCTTCTGCTCGCACTACCATATGCTGACTTCTAAGATATCGGTTTATGTGGCGATCGTGCTGCCAACTCTATTCTTCCGAGACCTGGCGTGTGTATCGTCACCATATATGCACTCTCAGTTGATTCCATCTAAAATGTCTTTTCACAATCATGAAGATCAGATGGTCTGGTCGGGTGCATAATACCGAACTTCTAAGACTCTAAGAAGGCTTATTTAATGGGTCGGCAACTTCGGTAGTGTAGTCACGTATCACCGTATCAAGGATGGCGGAAAAAAGAGTGGCGAAGCGCATCTTTTACTCTGAGCTAGAGGAGGGCAAGCGAAAGCATGGTGGATAACTCCTCAGATATAAAGATGTTCTGAAGCGTCACATGAAAAGATGCAATTAAGAGCCCTCAAGCTGGGAGAGTTTGGTGGCACGGCGATCGGAATGGCCCGAGACTTTAAAGAAGCGAATCCGCGAATGTGACGTGCTGACCTCGACGCCAAGCGCGATGAGCTTAAAGCCCGTCCACTCGCCTGTTCACTATAATTATGAAAGCGGTAAGCCCACTGGCCCACTTTGTGCAAGGGAGTTTGTTGCGAAAATTGGCTATATAAGCCATTTTTTGGGCGCATCAGCACCAAGCCCTACAAGGGGTCAAAGTGGTCGTCATGTCTGAAATCAGTTGGATTAATATATATGTCATATACTGTTACAGTTAAAAAGAAAATATAATATTTTGAAGCCTGTCATTATTTTATGATCAGTCATTATGTTCATTGTGTCATTTTCGCGCCGATCAGCGGTCAAATGTTCTTGGTGACAGAAAAAACCAGAAGAAATCAAACGGAAGGAGCAGACCTACGACCCTGGTGCAGAAAGTTTCATAATATCTACAAATGAACAACTAGTACTTACTCCATGACGGCACTCAACTCCTTCCTCGTCCTTACACAGATAAAAAGCTTTTACAACTAAAAGCTATACATGTGTGACATTCTCGTCGTTAATTGGGTTAGTGGTGAGCGTGGGGACTTTATGAATTTTAATTTCAAATAAATAACGAAGTGTGATGTCACCCTTAGGAGGGTGGTGACATCAAATGTAGTAAAAATATTATATGATATCATCTTCCTAGCCTTATTCCCAATATTATTGGGGTCGGCTACTAGTTCAACCGTTTTTACCTGAACATCGGACCTCCGCAACCCTAAGGGGCAACTGAAATTCGAAGGTCGAACTAGTTGTCAGTAAATTTGAGGGCACTGACTTTCCAATAACGATTGCCATAGATGTTCATGACAACCGGGACCGACGGCTTTACGTGCTCTCCGGGGCACGGGCGTGAATCACCGCCAAACTTCCAAACTCCGGGCTGCTATTAGGAATTTCCTATGACAAACCAAAAAACACTTTGGCCCGACCCGGGATTTGAACCCGAGACCTCTTGATTAGCAGTCGCATACGCTATCCACTAGACCAACGAGGCAGTTATATATGATATCAACATCAACATATAAATTAGCCGTTGAATAGGTCAGCTCTACTGTTGTGACAGAAAAGCGAACTTATCGGAGAACTAATTATTCTAGATGGAGCACAAATATTGTCCAGACTAAAAAGTTAAGTTAATTTGAGTAGACTTTAAATCACTTTCTTTACTTACGTTAACTACATCAACTGCGTAAGTTTTTGCAAATGTTAAAGTTTTTTTATTGATCCTTTTTCTCTTCAGTCGTGAGGCAGTTGAGTCGACAGTTAGCGACGATAGGGAGTTGGCGCGTGCGTCTGTGAGCCGACAATATAGACGGATATACGGAATTAGAAGTATGCTTCTTTAAAAAAGTAACTTATAAAGTTTTTTGTCAGTTCTCTTCCCTAAGAATGACATTTTATTACCGTGCAAAGTAATATAACATTTTGATTTCTTTTCTGATTTAAGATATGATTTATTGATAGCCGATTTCGGTCAGTGCTGCAGTTTCAACTTAGATTAGCCAAATTTCTTTTACGTATACTAAAGCCTGCCAAAGTAACTGTATCCGGCCTGATAGAAAGCATATACAGAACCACACTATAGCAACTCACAATCTTGCTTTTGCGTCATTGGATCTCCGGTCTCGCACTTACCAATGAAACAAGACAGCACGAATGCTGTCATTGGAGGTTTGTCTTCTGTGTGTCATTTACACTTCCATTTATAAGGAATCCATGAATTTAAGTGTTACATGTTATTGATTAATTAACAGGTTAATTTACTACTTATGCTCTATTTATAATATATTACAAGCGGTCATATTTCATTTGTCAAAGCTATTATGCATGAATTATGATATCATTTATGGTCGTTAATTGCTAACATTAAAATTACAATCATTTAATTAATTAGTGGACTAGTTATTAAAAGATCCCTGTCTTTGTCTATGTAGTTGAAAATACGGAGTGTTCCTGTGTTCCTTATATATCCAACTAAAGGAGAAAACTCTCCAGAGCAATAGTACTTTAAAAAGCAGGAAATTTTAAACCTATTTTTCCACCAGGAAACCAACTCAGGCCATCACCCTACCGGGGTTCGCGGCGAGGTTTTGTTTCGAAATAAGATCGACTAAAACCACAAAATGTGCTGCTTTGAGACTGATATAGGAAGGATCCAGGAACAGCTGTGACAATTATGAGATTAAGGCGCTAGAGAGAAATCGAATGACTACAGTGAGGTCCTGAGCTAAGTCCTCACTACTCTTGCAGGGGTTACTGGTGGGACTCAATTCCCTCTTAGCGACCGAGCGGGCTTAAATCCCGAAGCAGACGTGGCCGATAAGTACCTGGACGGCGTCAACTGGAAGGAAAGGGTCTCGTGCTGCCGCCATGCCTACTCCGCCGACTGAAGCGGGTGTGGCGACAGCCAGGGGTGACGATCGAGACTTCACTTAAAAGCGGGTTCAATTTGACTTCTAATATTATTTTAATAGTTGAGTAAGGCTTTCCACCAGGCAGGGTGCTATCACTTTGGCAGGCTCATATATAAAATTATTGCACCTTGCGCTATGCTCCCATGCGCAAGAGTTCCGAAAACCATATCAACAACCCATAATGTCCAACAGCTGGGCTCGGGTCTCTTCTCAGGAGAGGATTAAGGCCATACGACCCCATACGCTAGGGAGTTCCCAACCCGCACTAGGGTTGGGGACTGGCAAGTCACGTTGTGGCGACGTAATCTTGCCGTTGGATGTTTTTAAGCCACCCAAAGGCCTCCAAATAAACTACACTCGTATAACATTAGGAAAACAACCGGTTCGACTGCTTAACGTGCTCTCCGAATCATGGAAATGCCCATAACATATCATGCCACAAACGATAACCATCTAGGTACTGACCGCGCCGTCGGTGCTTACCCTCGGTGATTGTTTTTAATTACGTAGGGCAACTTGGCTATAAGCGCTAACTTCCTCTTTGTACTAATATTGCTATCATCATCATCATCATCAGCCTATCGCAGTCTACTGTTGGACATAGGCCTCTCCAATTGGCTGTAATAAATTCTGAGGTTTACTTATGCAGCATGAATGTTCTTTGCATTTAAACTTCTTCGTTGGCATGGTGGTTAGCGTATGCGATACTGCTGATCAAGAAGTCTCAGGTTCGATTACAGACCGGACCAAATGTTTGTGTGATCCCCAAATGTTTGTTTTGGAGTCTAGGTGTTTTCTATGTATCATCATCATCATCAACAGCCTTCAACAGTCCACTGCTGGACATAGGGCTCTCCTTAGAAAGGAGGTTTTGGCCTACTATACCACGCTGGTCAGACGGGTTGGTAAAGGGTTTGTTTCAAGTTTTCCTTCTCTTGGCGGTGATGTTAGCTGCTTATTTTCTTCCTTTAGTCGCCTCTTACGACACCCATAGAGTGAATAGGGGTGGTGACACTTTGTATTCTTAATCCGTCACCACACGGATTTTCTATGTATAATTTGTATGTATTTACAAAAAAAAGGTTTATGTATTTGTAGCAGTTGTCTAGTACCCATAATATAGGAAGGACCAAAAGTTCGTTTAAATTTGAATCAGTTGCTGCAACGAGTAGCGACGGAGTGGTGGGGCAAAGGGGGTCGAAGCGCAAAAGCTGTCAATCAAAATTTTGTACCATGGCGTCGTTTAGTGATAAAAACGTGCGTTCTGTGTACGTAAAAACATTTTTTTTACTCTAGCGCAAAGACAATTTTGTGATCATTACAACATACGGCGTAAAAATTAAACTCTTTCGATTCAATTGAATCAAAAATTACAGAGTACAGAAGTTGGAGGAGACAGGTTCAACAATTAATCAACTACGATCCGACCGACCTCGAACGTCGAGCGTGTAAGAGCGTCTATTGGTGAAAATCCTGGACTCTCTACTTGGAACCGGTCTAACGCCTTAGGGGTGCCCAGAACATCTTTGAGTCGTATTATTCACAAAGATTTACATTTACATCCATACGAAATTCTAATTGTACAGGAATTAAAGCCTCAATCGCGCTCACAGGCTCCAATTTGCAAACGAAATGGACAAAAAGTTATATCCAAAATAGGTACCATTAACTGGCCACCTCATAGCCGGGACTTATTCCCAATGGACTTCTTTCTTTGGGGATACCATAAAAGCAAAGTTTTTAATAGCAACCCAGATTCCCTAGAGGAATTATAGGTAAATTTTCGAGAGGAAATGTAAAACATTCCACGAAACACTTGAGAGGCCGTCGTTGAAAATTTCCGCTCTAGGCTGCAGCAGTGTCAAAGTAGTCAAGGATCATATATGGATGGTGTATTTTATTTTAATAAAATTATCTGTTTGTGTACTTTTTAAGAAATAAACAGTTTTAATCTCACATAAGTAATTTATTTTAAATCATCATTTGAAACGTAAACGAACTTTTGGTCCACCCTGTACAAGCTTTGCTTAGTTTGGGGACTAGATAGCTGATATATAAGATGTCCGAAACATTTAATTAACTAATAACTAAACTCGACGTGAATGCTCCTTTTAAAATCCAATCTTGTCTAGATTCTGTAGTAAAGTAAGGAAATAAAATAAAATAAGTTAACTGAGTTCGATATTTTATTTTAATGCATATCTTATTGTTCTAACTAAAACTAAGAGTACTCTGTTTTTTACGTCAGTTACCTCATCCTTACATAGTATAAAATAAAATCACTCTCGCTCTCTATTTCAGCTATACATAGTGATCGAACATAAAGGTTACTGGTAGAACACGACTTCCCGCATTTTCTTCCAGGAAAACTTTTAGTTGTTACAAAGCTGTTTGTGGCGGGTGTATGTTTGAACAAGTAATTATATAAGAGATTTGTTACGTATATGAAGTAACCGTATACGGTGATAGATTAATATCTTATTGTCCATGTGGGTGTCGTAACAGCGTACTAAGAGAAGTATCTTGCTAGGACCAAGTAATACTACAGGAGCAAATGACGTATGATAATAATACTTTAATGAGAAAAAAGTGTGTGTCAGCTCCGACCCTCGCCAGGAGTTTATCGATACTATACTATATCGAACAAAGTCATTAGAATTTAGCTTTCAAGATTCATTCCAAACATACAAACGTACATAAACATTTTAGGAAGAATAAAAACTGGTACAAGGGAAAGAATTCTAAATATATCGACATATGCATATAGCTAGAATTTTTTTACAGTAGTATTCTGGCGTTCTAAATTTTCTTGTTTTATATCCTTTTTCAAAGTACACCACAATCTGCAAAAAGATAATTTTAATATAATGATTGTGTACTGAACTGTGCTTATAATTATTTTCTATCTCCTTTTCCTTCTTATAACAATACCTTATCAATTACAATTCAATAATATTTCTAAATTTATAATATAATACCTATATTTACATATAGCCCCACGTTTCGTTTGAAGAAATAGATGAAAATCATCGTAAAATGGGATCGTGTATCGTGACAAAATAAAATAAATGTTCGATATAGACCTCAGAGTTTAAAAAGTAAACAAGTGAACTTATAATTTCTAGAAATATTAAACTATTGAAAGACTTTACCTTAATGTAAGAAAGTAGAAAAGTTCCACGAGACTCAAAAAGGAGAACCCCAGAAACAGGCCGAGGAGTCCTCCAATGTTGGCCAGGAAGTCAGTCAAGCCAAATAGTTCCGAGCGACGCATCGATACAAACCGCGATCGTTTGAAGTACATCTCCAACTTCGCAAATTGCTTACTAACAAAAATATGAAAATAGAATTTCGTTTTTTTTTAACATAGGTACTAAACTACGGAGGCCATTAGCATTACAAAGAAAAGAAAACTTGCAACAAATTCCAAGCCATTAAGGCCAGCTTGGTACAGTAGATGAAGGCCTTCTGAGTTGAGACTGGCTGCCAGAATCGGTTAGAGGTTTATCATAATATATAGAGATAGTATTTATGACCGGTTAAGCGACTGAGCAGAGTTTAGAAAAAGAACAAACGATGAAATAGAGGCATTTATTTTCTTCCAGTTAGTATAATCAGTAGATAAAAGAACAGCCAACATAAAGTGAGATTGGCTGTAGTTAGTTAACCCTTTTTTTATAAATATAATTCGTGCATATTTTCAATGAGTTTATGTAACTTACCTATCGTGGTATGTAATGTCGAGTGACCTTGAATGTGTTTGCCTTAGATCATTGAGGTTAAAATCTGTTTTGATCATTTCTGCATCGTAATCAACACTGTAACATGGAGGAAGACAACGGCATTTTCTATTTTTGTCACTGGCTTCAATCTCAACCATTTTTTCTTAAATTATAATAAAAAAGATTGTATCTTATGTGTATAAAGGTATGACCTAATTGTACAAAATTGTCATAAGCATATCGTGTACCTTACCTCTTGCAATTTCTATACATTTCTTACTGCGAACAGTGCAAATTGTTTTGCTTTCATCTGAAAACATTAAATTAGTAAAGGTCGTCATATAAAAGAATCCCAAATAAAACAAATAAGATTTAAGAATAATATTACTTACGAGGCATATAAAATGGTATACATTTACACAAATCAAATGTAATGTTCATAAGACACTCAAATTCACAATTTTTTAAAGTGTATATTTTGAAATATTTTAAATATCGATCACCTGGGAAGTAACATTGTCGTCTGTAATATTAAAATATCAGTTTATTAATAATTTAATTTTGAACATGAAGATAAATCGATACTGCAAATCATTTTATAAAAAGATATGGGAAAGAATAACAGAAAGTCAGGCCGGGATTGTGCGACGATACATTGCCACCAATGCGCTGACAACCGAGACTCCGTCCAGCATACGCTAATGGACTGTGTATTTCTTCTTCCTAGCCTTATTCCCATTATTATTTGGGGTCGGCTAATGGACTGTGTACTACCAACACCAAATACAGCAAATGACACTTGGACTATTTAGACTTAATCAACAAGAAGACAACTGAAAGAGTTTGAAATACAAAAATCCCTGATTTTGAACCGATTTGAAAATATGACTTTAATTATCAAAGTCTATAATTACTTCACGTTTGTCTCAATTCAAAGTTAAACACAAAGTACTTTTTATAGTAGATAATAGTACATTGTTCACCGAGGGAGGAAAGGGACCGATTACTAGCGAGGGAGCAGTTTGTGGCCCGAAGGCGCAGCCCGAAGGCCTAGGGCCACAATACTCCCGAGGTAGGAATGGGACTTTCACTCGAGTGCTACACAGTGCTTTATACTACACCTGTGAGGAACATTTAAAGTATTTTTAAAATAAAATCAAAACGTAAGACATCATGTAAGACACAAATTTAGCTTGGAATTTGACATAATATTTATAAATATTTCGCGCTTCTTTTGTTTTTTTTTATTCTTGACAAAAGGATGTCAGTGGCACGGAGATTCCATATTTAAATTATATGAAAACTCTTTAGGCAAGCGCGCGCCATAGATAAGATAACACATGAGAAATGAAAATTCATACAACTTTCCCTCCCGCTAAAACACGTTAGAAATGGATTTTCATACATTTTTTCCTCCCGCTTATTTAGGTCAAGGAAAAGACTAACTTTCTCTTTTCATTTTCAGGGAATATTGACTACTGTTCCGATCAAGTGTAGTATAAAAAGTATTTGTAGAAGAAGAAGTATATTTAGAGTAGAAAATTAGGAAAAGAAATTTAGTTACATTTCTTAATGAAATAGGCACATTGATACTTTTCTAAAAGGTAGTTACACTTATAATGAAATTTTAAAATACCAAGCAATGTGAATTGACAGTTTATGATGATAGTGTGATTTTAGCTCTTTTAAGTGTATGGAAAGCTATGTGTATTACATTATTCATTACAAATGACAGGTAAAAAATTATCATGTCAATCTTAGGACTCATCTGGTATACCCTTGGCGACAGTTGTTTTGTTAATAAGGTACAATATTCAATCGATGTTTTTTTTTTACTGATATAGCCCCGTGTGACCTTTATTATCTTTTATATTATACAGAGCTTAATATGCACACGTATAGTGAAAGCTAAGATGAGAGATATCGAAAAATGTACTGTAAGCAAATGGGATAAGAATATATAGTCCAACAACAAATGATAATGAAACTTAGCTTAGTGATGTAAACAAGAAAATTACCACTAATGCAACCAGAACAAATGAGGCATATTTTTGAAGTTGCTAAAAACTGAATTTTTATTGACAATTAAAGTAATTGAAATCTTACGTTTCTGCATCGTAATTTAATAAAGATTCCGAAGTATTTAGTACGGTAAAACTTAGCGCCATCGACGAAACCTGTTTATTCAGAACAGCAAAATAATACAAAGTTGGCTGTGGAAAATCTGCAGGATGTTGAATATAGATCTGGAAAAAATACAGTCTTAGATTATTAGACGTTTTGGACTTAACACTTATATGTACCTAGTAAAAATCTCCAATAAAATACTTTTGTATTTCGAAATAAGTATATTCATCGAGAGAGAATCGCAGTACTTTGCTGGACACATGGCTGTTCTTCATTTATCTACAGGCGACTTGCAATCAGACGTTTTGTAAAGTATTATCTATCCATGATTTGTACTCAAGAGTCTAGAAAACCTTGTTGTATTCTTATCATTAATTGAGAGATACCACTAATAATTATTATTTACACTTACCTTATATCCAGATCTCAAACCGTTACACATGTGATCGCGATCTATTGATGATTCTTGCAATACTATTTCTAAATCTGGATGTACTCCATTCTCCTAAAAGAAATTGCCGAATAGTCATCTCCTTGTAACATTATTCAACAGGTACAAATTACACACATTATATATATATTTACCTTTTCTAATTACTTTTTTTGGTACATAAAGACTATTATGTTTGCCTAACTATAATGTAAAAGATATCCAACTATGTCATCTACATCACTACAATTTATAAATTAGTGATTCCAATCAATGTGTTTTAGTATTTCAATCATAGCTTCATAATCTGCTTTGTAGTAATAGGGCTCATTCAGTAGTTTAGAAGCATTTTTAGTTTTATTTTTAATTTATAATAGTTTATTTTATTTTATAGGTTTTGTCTAGTACCCATAATACAAGCTCTGCTTAGTTTGGGACTAGATGACGTTTTGTTTAAGATGTTCAAATGTCTAGAAAAACAATAATTCTATTCTCTATTCTATTATCTTGTTTCATTGGCTTACCGTGAGCTCTAAGGCTGATTGGAATTTATCTAGTTCTCTTATAGGATCTAGACATATTAATTGATATTTTTTCGAGATCAGAAAACACTAATTCTAATGTTTTGTTTTGGAAGTTTTTAACCCAGTTAGATTATTGCAGATTGTTTAATGCCATGAAATCAAGTAAAAGACTTTTAAAATTACCAGAACCGATTGTTGTGACGCAGCATGTATTACTGTCACTCACCTCACCTCACTCTCACCTGTCCAATCAACACAGCTCAAATTAAAATCGCTTATTATTAGTGTGGAACTGTTACTGGTAGTGTCCATGATTGAATTGCAGTTTTCAATAAAATATTCAAAAGTATTGAGACCGACTGGGGGAGGTAGATAGACGCCGCATATTTTCAAACGTGTTATTTTCAAACAGAGGCCTATGCCCAGTAGTTAAAGGCTGTTGATGATTGATAATGATTCTCACCCTTCCTCGAAGAGGATAGACTTCAGAACTAAATTCAGTGTATCCGTATTCGTTTGTCCAATTCATTGCTAATTGATCGTTACTCAGATATGTGACGTTACTGTGATTACTGTAAAAAATAAAATAATTTCTGTTTAGGCAAACATACTAACAGTAGTTAGAGGAATAAGTTAGAAACATTACTTCTTAACTGAAGTCTGTGATTATTTTCAGACTGTGTAGTCAATTTATTTATTTTCATGTATAAGGAAGAAAATTCTTCTTTTAAAAGTATAGTAAGTTCAGAAGTACCTGTTCCGTAATATCTCCTGGGCGGATAGTGAATTGAAGCTGAAGCAGAGCCCTTCACTGGTAAGTGCTTCCGATATTGCATGACATTCGTAGTCAGACTTGCCCCAGTACGAACACGAACTAAAAACATCATCCTTTTTTGGTGCCACCTAAGAAAAAGATTTGACTTTAAGCGCATGCTTGTATAATTTTATTAAAAAAAAAAATGCTTTCATATATTTTGCGTCGATAATATATGAAAGCATAGTATCGACGCTAAAATATGCTTGATACTAATATCATGTATATATAACGCTGACGTCGACATGTTTTATGTTTAAAAATACAGTTATAAAACTGTAAATTTCGTTTGAAAATCTTTTAAAAAAATTGGCCACGTGCGTGTCAAGCCACGTATAGAATCGGATTCCATAGTCACCCATAAAGGTAGGTAGATTTAAAATGGTGTCCAATTGATAATTGTTATGTTTACTTATTATTTCTTTATTTTTGTACGAAGTTTTCCAAGTGAGTGCATTTTACTAGTTAGGCCTCTATATCTCCTGAAATAAAAAAATTATCAAAACTGCTACAGTCTATAATAAAAGTTCAATATATGGACTGCTATCTTGAATTTTTTCAGATTTTTTTGAGCCAACCGATTGGTTTTAAGAGGGGGGGACGTTTTTGCAAAAAAATTGCGCTTTAAAGTTAAAAATAAGTTGCAAACGGATATCTTAATTGAAAAATGGTTTTAGCAAGCTTACAATATTTATTGAGGCCTATCTTATGATACCCCACACGATGGGATAGACGCAAGAAAAAAACATCATCCCCACTTTACGTGTAGGGGACTTACCCCAAATAAAAATGTTTTTTATAATTTTATCGTAGCACTTTGTCGGCGTAATTACAACACATATTCATGCAAAGTTTCATCTTTCTAGCACTAACCGTTTGGGCGGTAGTTCGAAGACGGACGGACGAACGGACGGACGGACATCACGAATCTATAAGGGTTCCGAGTCATGAACTCCGGAACCCTAAAAACGAGTTTCTAAGTTCTACACTTGTTCGATTTATTTAATTTCTTAGGTTGTCAGTTGTATCAAGTCCCGTCAATAAGTTTATCTCCGGCTTAAATAATCTAAACAGTACAAATTTAAGTAGACATTTATGTCATCAATAAACCTCACTAGTTACACTTTTACACACAATTGGAATGCTTTGATATTATTAGTTTATTGATTTTATTATAAAGAATCATAATTCAAAATGTGATCAGTTACCTCATAGATAGTTTTTGCTAATGATTCGTCTGTGTAGTTTTGAGTGAAGTGATCACCGAAGGTAACTCCACATACGTTTCCGATATCTTGATATTTATAAAAATCTGTTATAGGTCTGCAAAAGGATTAAATGTTTTTGATGTTGTTTAATTAAATGTTTCTACGATAAAACCTTGCATTAATGTGAGAACAAATGTTCGTGTGGTGACGGATTAAGAATACAGAGTGTCACCACCCCTATTCATCCCGCGGGTGTCGTAAAAGGCGACTAAGGGATAAACTACGCAAGGCAACATCGATGCAAAAAGAAGGAAAACTTGAAACCAACCCTATACCAACCCGTCTGGCCAGCGTGGTATAGTAGGCCAAAACCTCCTTTCTAAGGAGAGGCCTATGTCCAGCAGTGGACTGTTGAAGGCTGTTGATGATGATGATGAAATGTTAACTGATAATTTTAAAACTTCTAGCTATAGAGAGACCTAAATCAAGCAGTAGACTACTGATAGCTGTTGAATGACGACGGCAGAACATACGTACAAAGTTGTGTTTCCTGCATCTATTATAAACTGTTTCATTGAATTCAATAACTTTGCACGTTCTGCTGTGTAGTTGTATACTGTGGCTTTGCATTTTGACTGTGGACAAATCAGGACCGACGGAAATGGGACCTAAAAAAAATTAAAATATTAATTTAAATATAGCAAATGACCTTACCTATATATTTTAGGTTTTGAAAAGTTAAGCATAAAATTACCGTTCTCACTGGCACAAGTTTTTCGCTAACTGTAACTATGACAGGACTTCTTTTCCATTTTATCCAAACATTGTGTATTAAGTAAGAACATAGACAAATGCTTGCAATGAAAGTTAATACCCAGAAGATCCTAAAAATAGTACACAAAATATATTTATTTTTATTTATTTATTTAAAACTTATTGCACATGTTGTACAGAGGCGGACTTAATACTTTGGGGACATTTAAATGAACTGTTTGAATTTATTTTGTTTTGTTCGGTTTTTTGAAAATTTTCACATGAAAAATCTGGGCAAAAAAATATAGGTACTACTTTTTTAGTGTGAGTGAATAGAAACTTGAAAATTATATTTTGTACTTCGGAACAGACAGACAGAGAACAGATAAAAAGTGGTCTAGTATCATGCATTTTCTAAATATTAAAATAGTAATTTCTTACTGGTAATAATCGGCCCTAGTCATTCAGTTGGATTAATCAGGTTGTGATTAATATTCCTTTTTTAGTTCTTCATTTTACAAACGTTTTATATTTGATGTAATCTATTTGGCTTGAAAAAAAAAAGTTTCATTCCCTCTCTGATAAAAAAGTAGCTTAACAAAACTGGCTCAAATATTTTATCAAAGATCTAAATAAATTCAAAACTACTTCAGGTTTTTCTTTTTCTTTAAAACACCGCCTACACTAGAAATATACTCATATCCTATACCGCGAGAGACTTCACAAACATACATGAAACGGATACAAAAAATACAATTTGTGAATCAAACAATGATACGTCTCATGTGGAATTTCAATCTACAACACTTGGAGTAGCTGGAAGTGGCGGGGCTGCTGCTTAAACCACTAGATCGTAATCGCAGCCAATATTATATTGTACATATCTTACTTTTCAATGATAGTAAGTCCTCTTTTAGTAGTGTATGGTAGTCCATGAAGAGTAGTGTTAGTGGCGTAATCGTAGAGCATTTCCTGAACTAATGCATTCTGACGTTTCCTTCTTGTTTTCCGAACACAAACATCTCCGTAACTGTCAGTGATCACAACTGGACCTTCATCGATGTTTTCACTGGAACTTAAAAGCGTATTTTTTTAATTTAAAGCGCATTTTTTAATTCAAACAATGCGTCCCCCCTCCCCTCTCTAAAAGCCAAACTGCTGGATAAAAAATTCATGATAGTAGTAGGGTAATTCTTTATTTCCGGTTATATAAACCGGTTACTCAAGTCGAAAGTCCCCTAACGTTTTTAAAAAATCAAACCTCTAAGTTTACGTAAAAAAAAGAATAGGACCGTTTATTCAGCTAAAATGTAGATTTCGACACTCTCAAGGGAATCAAAACCCATATGGTACTTTCCGTTGACCTATGAAATTTGGCAAATAGCCAAATAGCAATATTTTAATAATAGGCTACAAATACAGGAAAAAATCGCAGTACCAAAAAATGACACAAATGCAGTTTACAAAGGCGGCATTATTGCCAACAGTCAATTACTTTTTCGTAAGGTAATTTAGAATAAGTCAAAGTCTACTAAAATATAACTTTTCCTAAAACTCTGATAAATCAAAGTTTCAATAACTTATATCAATAAATATGTTGATTTCTGATTACCTATTTGTATTTTACTTTAATCCTGACAATAATATGTAAATCAAATGCAGTATTTCAACTTAAAATAGTCAAAGATGAGGAGCGGCAAAATGTTCCTCACGCACCCACTGATATAGTAGGCTAATACCTCCTTTTCATGGAGAGGCCTATGTCCAGCAGTGGACTGTTAAAGGTTGAGATCCTTAAGATCATGTCCAGTTGATGCTCAATCACTTATGAGAGGCAGTGTGAAAGAGTGTACTGTACCATTCAGTTTAAATTTTATAAACCCCACTGACATAATAAAAATATTTAAGTCAATTAATTAATTGCAAAAGATCAATTAATTGCAAAAGAAAGAAAGAAGAAGATATTATTAAGATAGCACCACATTTAGCAACAATATTTAATCGATGTGTTGATCCCGGTGTTTTTCCTGATCTGATGAAACACAGTAAAGTAATTCCTTTGTTTAAAGCCGGTTCAAAAAGCGACCCTAGTAATTTTAGACCTATTTCTATTTTACCAGCTATTAGTAAAATCTTTGAAAAAGCCATACTAATGCAATTAGAAACACATTTTAATTCTAATAATCTACTGCATAGTGAACAATATGGTCCTCCGGATCACCAGTGAGTATGGGCGTGCCACAAGGCTCAATTCTGGGTCCTTTTTTATTTTTGGTGTATATAAACGATTTGCCATTTTTTACTAGTAAGTTATGCGATATTGTTCTATTTGCTGATGACACTTCTCTTATATTCAAAACCAATCGCAAAAACGATTACTCTGACGAAGTAAATAGGTCCCTCGCATTAGTCCTTGACTGGTTTACATCAAATAACTTGCTTTTGAATTCTAAAAAAACCAAATGTATTAAGTTTAGTTTGCCAAATGTAAGGAATATCAGTACAAATCTAGTTTTAAACAATGAAGTTATTAATTTTGTTGATTCAACGGTTTTTTTGGGAATTACTTTAGATAGTAAGTTACAGTGGGGCGCCCAAATATCGTGTCTCGCAGGGAAACTCAGTTCTGCAGCGTATGCTGTCAGCAAAGTCAGACAGCTTACGGATGTGGAAACAGCAAGGCTAGTATATTTCGGTTATTTCCACAGCGTCATGTCGTATGGCATTCTGCTATGGGGCAAGGCAGCTGATATTCAAACAATTTTCATTCTCCAAAAACGTGCAGTGCGTGCGATTTACAAACTAGGTGCACGAGTTTCCCTTAGAGAAAAGTTTAAAGAGATAGGCATTATGACAGTTGCATCACAATATATATTTGCAAACATTATGTTTATAAAACAAAATATGCATTTATATCACAGGAATAGTGACGTTCACTCGGTGAACACGAGACATAAGCATAAATTAGTAGGTCAATATCATAGACTACATAAAACGCATAATTCATTTATGGGTCTTTCCGTGCGATTTTTTAATAGGTTACCAGCTAGTGTTATGAGTCTATCAGTGGAAAAGTTTAAAAATGTAGTCAAAACTTGTCTTATACGTAAAGGTTATTAAACAGTTGATACGAATTTTTGAATGATAAAGGAAAATGGATTTGACTACTTGCTCCTTATCATTTTATTCTACTCATGTGAATGTTGTTATCACATTGTTTAAGAGCATGATTTTACTTTTGTAAGGAAATATTCTACGTGACGAATAAAGGCCATTCTTCTCTTTCTTTTGATCTTATAATTAATATTTTATATTTAATCTTTCGTTACCAGTAATTTGGCCAATATTTGAGCACATATAGTTTTTACCTTTGTTGTAAGTAGATGCTCCTACTATGTTGTACCCACTGAGGCTGTTGTTTTTTTTTTTTTTAAATTAGCTTATGTTCTAATTTTTAATCACTATAATTTGCATCAGTCCTCTAACATGGTGTATAGTATATTAGTGGCAGCACCTTACCCCCAGTTCAGGTTTATAAACATTAAAACTATGTAAACATTGGCGATTTGAAAGGAGTGGCCGCGAGTTTTTATTGCCATGTTCTTTTCTCCGGCTCTACCTATTGTTTGCGAACATGGCATAAATGTACATGTAGAATCTTGACCTGTCACAAGAGATGTATTGCATCCTAAGTGAATAAAGAATTTTGAATTTGAATTTAAATTTGTTGTTGATGATTATGACATCGGCATAGTCGAGAATTGGAAATATATGTATACTGAGCGAGATCTAAAATTTGAAAACAACCTTTATCAATACAATATTCCATTACAAAATTCGATAGTTTTGTTTTGTTGTTTGTTTGATAATACGAACAAAGTGCTATTGGCAGTACGAACAAATGTCCTAAAAGAACATGACGCTTTCGGAACAAAAATATTATAACAGCCTTGATAGAATGAATGTTTATCACTTCTGACAATAGTTCTGGTGACAAGGGATCTTGTCGTACGCCATTGCCTACTCTGAAAGGTTCGCCTTTCTATTCTCATTAGAATCTCGAAGTACTATGGCTGTGCACACATGCTTTACTAAGCGAATGTAATTTTGTCCCATTCTTTCTGTTTTTTTGATTACTCCTATATCTTTTCATGGAACAAATTTTTAACAAATTGTGCGATATAGTACATTGGTATTCTTTAAACTTCTCGATGACCTAACACACTACATGAATTTGGTCGATTGCTGAACAAATTTTGCAAAAGCCAGCCTTCTCAATGGGTTTGTGTTCGTCTAATATTTTTCTATTCAATTTAGTATGATATTTGCAAATTATTTATATCAGTTAGACCTAAGACTGATAGGTCAGTAGTTTTCGATTTCATATTTGTCACCTTTCTTATACTTATACTAAGTCATACTATAAGAATTTGGTCGATTGCTGAACAAATTTTGCAAAAGCCAGCCTTCTCAATGGGTTTGTGTTCGTCTAATATTTTTCTATTCAATTTAGTATGATATTTGCAAATTATTTATATCAGTTAGACCTAAGACTGATAGGTCAGTAGTTTTCGATTTCATATTTATCACCTTTCTTATACTTATACTAAGTCATACTATGAAAATACTCAATTTCAAGCTTGTCAATCTTATAAGATTAGTCGGATCAATCATTGTGTTTTCTCATTTTCGCGCCAATCGGTGGTCAAATATTTTTGTGATATTAAAATCGGGTGGAATGACAGCAAAAACCAAACCGAAAAAGCGGCCAAGTGCGAATTGGACTCGCCCATGAAGGGTTCTGTATCAGCAAGTAACATCATATAAAAGTTCTTGTAGTTCGTTGTAACTTTCATCGATGTTTTTATAATAGTGTATTAATTTAATGAAAGGTAAATTGCGGTTTACGATTTATGACGTATTAAAAAGAAGCTACTTACTAGATCAAACTTTTCGTTGGTAGTTTGCATGGTAAAAAACATGCAATGTACAACATATATTTTTTTTTAGTTTTATCACTCTCTTATTTAAGAAGTTACAGGGGGGGGGGGACATTTTTCCACTCTGAAGTGTCTCTTGCGCAAACTATTCAGTTTAGAAAAAAATGATGTTAGAAACCTCAACATCATTTTTCAACACCTATCCATAGATCCCCACACGTATGGGTTTGAAGAAAAAAAAAAATAAGTTTCAGTTCCCAGTATTTTTTTTCTATTTTTATGTGAAAATCTTAATGCGATTCACAGATTACATCTTCTTACCAAGTTTCAAAAGTATAGTTCTTATGGTTTCGGAAAAAAGTGGCTGTGACATACGGACCCACAGACAGACATGACGAATCTATAAGGATTCCGATTTTTGCCATTTGGCTACGGAACCCTAAAAAGTGAACCTTTATACAACGTTGGTGCAGAATGGAAACTTACTTTCATAATATCTACAAATGAACAATTAGCACTTACTCCATAATGGTACACTAGTCCTTCCACGTCCTAACACAGGTAAAACACTCTAACAACTAAATGCTATACACTTGTGATGTTCTAGTCGTTAATTGGGTTAATGTAAGCATTGCAGCGTTGGGACGTTCATAAGTAATCAGTATGAATTTTAATTTCATAAAATTATGGAGGTTTGATATCACCCTTGTGGTATAGGAGGTAGCAACGTTTTCGAGAAAGAATTTCAGGTCAGCTGATGTTTTGATATGTTGTCCTTCTTGCTCTTTCGGTTAGATTACGGACTGTCTGGCTAGCGACAGCGGTTGCGTTCATTAGTACGTTGTGAGTTAGTTTGTCTGATTTAAAAACAAAAAACAGAAAATTACGCATCCCAAAAATGTTTTTAAAATCCAGGATTATTACCTAAAACGCAACCGCTCTCGCCAGCCAGTCCGGAACCTATCCGAAAGAGCAAGAAGGACGACATATCACAAAATCAGCTGACCTAAAAATCTTTCTTTTGAAACGTTGCTAGCTCCCGTACCATAAGGTTAGTGGCATCAAATGAAATACAGATATTACTATGATATCACCATTAACATATTATAATTAACCGTTGAATAGGTCAGCTCAACTGGTGTGACAAAAAAGTCGTGTGGCACTCAGGGACTGCCGCGGTAAAGTTATTGCATAGCATTTTTTATCAACTTAAGCAATTATAATTTTATTATTTATTTATTTATTATTTATTCAGTACTTTTTTGTTTGATTTTAATTCAAGTTTACAAAACAATATAGGTACACTGTCTTTTACCAACATACATTCCAACAATATATATATTGCCAGACAATATAATCATCCTATTAACCGAAAGACAATGACAACTAAACAGAGAACACGATAGTAATATGAACATAACACTGTATATCTATGGAAAAATCGGCCAAGTGCATGTCAGGCCACGCACAGGAAAGGGTTCCTCAGACACCCTTAATGATACGTGAATTGAAAATCGTATCCAATAGATAATTGTTATGTTTACGTATTAATGCGTTAATTTTGTATGTCGTTTTCCAAGTAAGCGCATTTTAAAAGTTAATCTCCATAACTCCTGAACTAACAAAGCCATCTAACCTGTTATAGGTTTCCTATAAAGTTCATTAAATGGACCATCATCACGAATTTTCCCAGATTTTTTGAGACAGCCGCTTAGCTTTTAGAGGGGGGGGACGCCCTATTTTTACAAACAGTGCCCTTTAAAGTGGAATTTCTCGCAAACGGATACATAAAACAAAAAATCGTCTTAAAAACCCCTTATCGTTTTTAAAAGACCTATCTAATGATATCCCCCACGAGGAGGTAGCCTCGAAAAAAAAACATCCCCACTTTACGTGTAGGGGAGGTACCCCATATAAAATTATAGAAAAGCAAGAAGAAAGAATCTAGAATGACTGTGTTGTCCAGGCAACGCTTAACAGCCGGTGGCGGCAGACAGCAGCACGCATGCGCTAATCTGCCCATAGAGCATGGAGCCGCCACCTCCTTGTCGCACTGCAGTTACAATCATATTCTCTATCCTTTTTTACGGAATTTCTTGATTTGGTCGCCGCTTCCAAAGCCCGCGATAGAAGCTATACAATAGCTTAAAAACCGAACTTATCGGAAAACTAAATAATTTCAGATGGAGCTCAAATTTTGCCCGGAGTATTAAGTCAAGTTAATTTGAGTACACTTTAAATTACTTGCGTCAACTACATCAACTGAGTCTAGAGAGTCTTAGTCTGAGAAAATATCTAATTTTGTTATTTCACGTTGTTGTTGCATACATAAATAGTAATGTACAAAAAGTTTAATGAAGTTTCTTGTCGGTTCTTATCCCTAAGAATGAAGTTTTAGTACTGTGCTAAGTAATAAAAATAAAATAAAAAAAAACCTATAAACTCGAAATAAAAGCACATACATATGATGTATTTCTAGTAGATTTCGGCTAGTCAGCAGTTTCAACGGAGATTAGCCAACTTTTTTAGATGTATTTAAGCCTGACAAAGTGCCTGTACTCTGCCTGATGGAAAGCATAAGTAGTGACACACTATAGCAACTCACAATGATGCTTTTGCATGGCTGGGCCTCCGGTCTCACACTCACTAATGAATCACGACAGCAAGAGTAGTAGGTAGTAGAGCCACGCTGATTTCAGCACGAATGGGCCGGCTCCACCGGGGCAGTACTACCCTCACACAGAAGACCATCGTAATAATGACATATTTCGTTGGTGAGTGTGAGACCTGAAGTCCAATCATTCTGCATCATTTTCGCGGCCTTCAGAGCTCTAGAGAATAATGCAGATTATCTAATTTTGCTTGCAATGCTGCCTTGGTGGCGGTCACCATGCTGCATTGCCTCCCCTAACAATGAGGATGGTGACCTCTACTCCTTCCTGGATTCTACTCATGCTTTCCATCAGACAGAGTTGACGTCAATATATAAAAAAATGCCAATTCATTTGGGGTTAGTCTTCTGTGTGTCATTTTCACTTTCATTTACGATGTATCCATGAATTTAAGTGTTACATGTTGTTGATTAGTCAACGGGTTAATTTACTACTTATTCATCATCATCATCATCAACAGCCTTCAACAATCCACTGCTGGACATAGGCCTCTCCTTAGAAAGGAGGTATTGGCCTACTATACCACGCTGGCCAGACGGGTTGGTATAAGGTGGCCATACGGGCTGGTATACGATTGGTTTCAAGTTTTCCTTCTCTTTGCATTGATGTTGTCTTACTACTTATTGTCCTCTTTATATTACTAAAATTACAAGTGGTCATATTTCATATTCTCATTTATAGTCCTTAACTGCTGACATTTATAATTGAAATCATTTAGTAATTAGTCGAAAAGTTATTTAAAGATCCTTTGTTCGTGTTATTGAAAATACGCAGTGTTACCACCTCTGCTCATTAAATGTGCGCCGCAATATCCAACTAAGGGAGAAAACTCTCGTGAACAAGAGCAGAAAATATTAATGCTTTTTAGTAACGTGTGGAAACCAACTCGGGCCGTCACCCCACCGTGGTTCGCGGCGGGGTTTTGTGTCGAAATAGGATCGACTAAAATCATTCAGTGTGCTGCTTTAAGACTGAGCTAGGAGGGATCCGAGAACAGCTGTGATTACGACAGTAAGACCCCTCCTTGCTTATGCTATTCTTCTGCGATAAAATTGTTCCTTCGCTAAAATTGCTGTCGCTATCGGCAGTGGAACGTATGACAGGCGCTAGAGAGAGATCGAAAGACTGCAGTGAGATCCCGAGCTGAGACCTTACTACTCTTGAAGGGTTACTTGTGGGACTCAATTCCTTCTTAGCGTCTTTTCAAAAGTACATAACCTTAGCTTCAAATTAACTTACAAAAATACACTGTAGATATTAAACAATGCCAAGAAGTTATTTATCTTCTTCTTTGAACACCTGTGTACTAAAACAAATTTCTTGTAAAAACATGTCTGTTTTAAGTTTGCAAATAAGAACTAAAACAGGACTAGATGGCTTGTGTGTAACATGTTTGAAACATTTAATTAACTAATAACTAAACTCGATGTAAATATTCCTTTTAAAATACAATCTTGTCAAATTTCTGTAATAAAATAAGGAAGTTAAATGAAATAAAGTAGATGAGTTTGATATTTATTTTAATACATATCTTAATGTTCTAACTAAAACTAAGATTACTCTATTTTTTATGCCAGTTACTTCTATCTTTACATAGTATAAAAAAATGTCTTTCCCAATGTCTATAGCTTTAATCTTTTACAATTCTTAACGGATCATAATGCAGCTTTCAGCTACACATGGAGTGATCGAACAAAAGAGTTGTTATGGTAGAAGAAGACCTCCGGCATTTTGCAAAGCCGTTTATGGTAGGTGTATGTTTGAAACTTTAAACAAGTAAATATAATATAAGAGGTTTGTTACGTATATGAAGAAAACGTGTACGGTGATAGATTAATATCTTATTCTAAGAGAGCAGTGTTTTTGATCTTTCTTTTATATATAGACGCTGTTAAGCATTCGTGTGTTAACCCACAAAAAATCGAGTTTTGACTTATGAATGCCGTCTTATTCTTTAGATCATAAGGTTTACGATAGTGCAATCCATTTTATCGAAAACAAATCGCAGAATATTCTAGAGTACAAAAATTGTTATTGCTTATTTCCTAAATTAAGATTTGTATTTAGCATTTATGTCACAAGTGCCTTACATTATTAATGCCAAAATCTAATGAGACTACAACAAAAAGCATTAATGTGTTATACTACGGTTAACATAGAAATGCGTAAATCGAATTGTGGGTTAGAACAAAAATGCAATATTTGGCGAACGCGGACGGTGGCGGAGAGGTTAGGATTTTGCCGGGTTATTGACCACACCGACATGTAAATTTTTAAGCTATTGCATAGCTTTTATCGCGGGCTTTAAGCGCGGGGACCGAATCAAGAAATTTCGTAACGAAAAAAAAACCTAACACCATGAAAACGGATAGAGATATGATTGTCACTGCAGTACGACAAGGACGCCACATGCGTCTCCGTGCGCATGCGTACTGCCGCCACTGGCCGTTATCCGTTGCCTTAACAACACAGTCATTCTAGATTATTATCCCTACTTCCCTACTAATATTATAAATGCGAAAGTAACTCTGTCTGTCTGTTACGTTTTAACGCCTAAACTGCTAAACTGATTTTGATGAAATTTGGTACACAGGTAGTCTAGAGTCTGAGGAAGGACATAGGCTACTTTTTACCACGATAACCGACATATACGCGGGCGGAGCCGCGGGCCAAAGCTAGTATTAAATAATTGTTTCGGAGTCTGAGTGTTTTCTATGTATAATATGTATGTATTTACAAAAAAAAAAGTATGTTTCTGTATTTATATCAGTTGTTTAGTACCCATAATACAAGCTCTGCTTAGTTTGGGACTAGATGATGTTTGTAAGATGTCCATAACATTTATTTATTTATTCATAGGAACCCCATCGAGTTTGGGCTCGTTTGATTCGCTTAGATGAGTTCTTTGACACTATATGGTAACCAGGGTCTGATGATGGAGCTGGAAGGTGGCCATAGGAACCCTATCGAGTTTGGGCTCGTTTGATTCGCTTAGATGAGTTCTTTGACACTATACGGTAACCAGGGTCTGATGATGGAGCTGGAAGGTGGCCATAGGAACCCCATCGAGTTTGGGCTCGTTTGAGTCGCTTAGATGAGTTCTTTGACACTATATGGTAACCAGGGTCTGATGATGGAGCTGGAAGGTGGCCATAGGAACCCCATCGAGTTTGGGCTCATTTGTTTCGTCTTGAAGAGTACTTTGACACTATATTGTAACCAGGGTCTGATGATGGAGCTGGAAGGTCGCCATAGGAACTCCATCGAGTTTGGGCTCATTTGATTCGTCTTGACGAGTACTTTAATATTAGATGGTATGAATGTTATTCCAACAAAGCAAAATATTAAGTTACGAGTACCAGAGTAGAGATTAATTGTAGCGTGCTGTAAAAAAAAAATACAGTCTTGTGGCACTCGGGGACTGCCGCGGCAAAGCTATTGCATAGCATTTTTATCAACTTATGCAATTTAATTATTTAATTATTTTTTATTTATAGTTTTTTTTTCTTTGATATTAATTCAAGTTTACAAAACAATATACACTGTCTTTTTACTAACATACATTCTAACAATATTATTGCCAAACAATATAATCATCCTATTAACCGAAAGACAACTAAACAGAGAACATAATAAATAGTGATATGAGCATATCTATGGAATGAAAAACGAAATAAATAAAAATAACTTGAGAGGGACACCTCTCAAGTTCTTTCTCAAGTCAAGGGACACCCGGATGGAACGAAGTTACACGCACGGCTTGCTAAACTGTGTCGTTATACAGACGAAACCTCATACTCTACTAACATCATTAAAACTTGTCTAAGCACGCTACAATTAAACTCTACTCTGGTACTCGTAACTTAATATTTTGCTTTGTTGGATTATCATTCATACCGTATAGTATTAAAGTACTCGTCAAGACGAATCAAATGAGCCCAAACTCGATGGGGTTCCTATGGCCGCCTTCCAGCTCCATCCTAGACCCTGGTTACCATATAGTATCAAAGTACTCTTCAAGACGAATCAAATGAGCCCAAACTCGATGGGGTCCTTATGGCTACCTTCCAGCTCCAGCATCAGACCCTGGTTACCATATATTGTCAAAGTACTCGTCAAGACGAATCAAATGAGCCTAGACTCGATGGGGTTCCTATGGCCACCTTCCAGCTCCAGCGTCAGACCCTGGTTACCATATAGTGTCAAGGTACTCGTCAAGACGAATCAAACGAGCTCAAACTCGATGGGGTTCCTATGAAGAATCTAGAATGACTGTGTTGTCAAGGCAACGGATAACGGTCAGTGGCGGCAGTACGCATGCGCACGGAGACGCATGTGTCGTCCTTGTCGCACTGCAGTGACAATCATATCTCTATCCGTTTTCATGGTGTTAGGTTTTCTTTTCGTTACGGTATTTCTTGATTCGATCGCCGCGCTCAAACCTCCAAAAGTCCTTTGCTAAAAGCTATCAATACACAAAAAAAATATTTAGTTAAGAAGAAAATTTCTTGGCTTAAATTTTTTCAAATTAAACCTAAAAAGATACTCCTTCCATGATGTATATAAAATCTGCTTTAAAAGAAACCCCTAGGATAGTAAGTAGACTTGTCCAAAAACAAAAAATTAAAAATACATATGTAACATTTTAAAAACATTACACTGCCTTTGTTATGGCCAAATAGTAAGGAATTATCCAGCAGCAAAGTAAAAGATATCAAAGATATTCTTAAGTTAATTCCAGAAGATTGCAAAGAGTTCTATTGCTTCTTGGAAACTGTGAGGGAGGAGGTTGCTGATTAAAATAGGTTTGTACCATATGATGGATACAAAAAAAAAATGCTTTTATTTAATATGATTAAAATAATAATAATAAAAAAAGTTTAAAATTTTTGGTTAAGATTTTTGAACAATTGAAATAATATAAGCGTTAACTTGTTGTATTTCTTATTTTAAACAGAACTTAAAATGTGATTCAAAACATGTTATAGCAATTAAATAAATAAGTACATGAACATTTTAATATGTTAGTAGTTTATTTTATTACATTTTTTAAAAATGAGTACATATATTCATTTTAAAACATCAAATCAGAATTTTTCATTAATGTCTTAAGGCACATAACACATTAATGCTAAATGAAATAAACCCTTCAGCAATTTAAGCATCAATCATTTTTATGCTCTATCTATTTAATAATTAATTTATTAAGAAATATATATTAATTTTATTAATCTATGCATTTCAACAAAAAAAATGATACCGCTCAACAATATTTTTTTGCTTAACATACGCGGAAAAAGAAGATTGTTCTTAAAAAAAATTAACAGCTGATTACTCAAAACTAGCTCGGTGTGGGTTAACACACAAATGCTTAACAGCGTCCATATTATGTATGGTGCTTTTCTTATTTATTTTTTTATAAAAAATAACTACTGCATTAGGAATATATTCCTGTGTCGCGGGGAACTTTACAATCATACAAGAAACGGCCACAAAGAACACACAGACTCAGAAAAACAATTTGTGGATCACGCAAAGTGTTTGTGATTTAAACCTACAACACTTAGCGCAGTAGAGAGCGGAGTGGCGACGCCTTACGCCACTATGCCAACCGTACAGTCTAAACCTATACAATGGTATTGTATTTTGATGATCATTTAATTTACTTGTTACACTTATTATATTATTTGATTAATGAATCACTTTCGTACGTACTGGCTATATTTTTAAATATCTTGCTAGGATCAGCAACATTATAGGAGCAAGCGACGTAGGATAACAATATACTTTAATGAAAAAAAAGTGTGTGTCAGCTGCGAACCTCGACTGGAGTTTATGTCACGCCTCTCATGGTACTATTGAAGATTATGTGCAACACATTTTAGCTCAATCGAACAAAGATATTCGAACGAAGTAGGAAGAATAAAAACTGGTACAATGGAAAGAATTATTTTATTCTAAATTTAAGTACATATACATTTAGCTAGAACTTTTTAACCATAGTGTTCTGTAGTTCTAATTTTTCTTGTTTTATATCCTTTTTCAAAGTGCACCACAATCTGAAAAAAAATAATTACTATTGTCTCGAATGTATAGAGTGTCTGCAAATTATATCGTATATAGTAATTGTCTTCATAGTTGTGCTTATGATTATTTCCTATCTGTCTTTTTAA
This sequence comes from Phragmatobia fuliginosa, assembly GCA_932526445.1. Taxonomy (NCBI): domain Eukaryota; kingdom Metazoa; phylum Arthropoda; class Insecta; order Lepidoptera; family Erebidae; genus Phragmatobia; species Phragmatobia fuliginosa. Next base: position 1,676,655 of record OW052065.1, read on the forward strand.
TAAAAAAGCTATCAGTACCACACAGTTCAATAATATTCCTATATTAAAAACTAGCTATCGCCCGCGGCTCCGCCCGCGTGTATGTCAGTTATCGAGGTAAAAAGTTCTATCTTCATACCAAATTTCATCAAAATTGGTTTAGTGGTTTAGGCGTGAAAGCGTAAAAGACAGACAGAGTTACTTTCGCATTTATAATATTAGTAGGGATATAATACCCAGCTTTATATAAAGTCCCATGTTGTTGTGCGACAAAATAGATAGAAACCAGCTTAGAATAGAGTCATATATTGACAAAATTTCAGTAAGATTAGTTTTAGATTAGTAAGATTTGTTAGCTGTGATTACCTATAACTGAATGAGCACAGGGCATGTATTTTGTTTTCTTTATATTCATATTTGAAGTGTGTATCATTTGTTGGTGATCCAAAATAAATACATAAAAAATAAATAAATAAAAGATCGGCACAGAACATTACAATTTTTGAAGGGTAAATTAATGAACTTAACATTTTTTGAATTATTAGACTATGTTACCTTAATGTTATAAAGTAGAATAGTTCCACAAGACTCAGAAAGGAGAACCCTAGAAACAGGCCGAGGAGTCCCCCGATGTTGGCGAGGAAGTCAGTCAAGCCAAATAGTTCCGAGCGACGCATCGATACAAATCGCGACCGTTTGAAGTACATCTCCAACTTCGAATACTGCGTACTAACGAAAATAAAGAAATACATAAAAATAGAATTTCGCTAAGTCTTTTTACCAAGGTACCAAACTACACAGGACATTAACACTGCAAAGAAAAGTAAAACTTGAAACAAAATCTAAACCAATCCGTTTGTCAAATCAATCTGTTCAAAATATCATCAGAAGATCAGGAGATCTGTTTAAGAGAAAAAGATTGGTTATAGATAATAAGCCTTTTTTAAATATAGTTCCTCAACTAGTTTTTTTTTTCTCAGCTTAGTGCCGTCGACTGTTATAAAACATTATTATTATGTATTTAACTACTAAACAAGTATTGTGCAGCTTCTCTGACAGTTAATGTAACTTACTCATCTTCAGCAATTTCGTTGCGCACCGTAGAAATTGCTTGTATTACATTATTCAAATTATAATCTGTTTTGAGGACTTCTGCTTCATACTCAACACTGTAACATGGAGGAAGACAACGGCAAGTCCTGTTATTGTCTCTGGCTTCAATTTCAAGCATTTTATCTGATATTAAAACAAAATATCTTATGTTATGTGTATATAGGTATTAATTGAACACATTTATCATATGCATATCGTGTACCTTACCTCTTGCCCTCTTCATGCATCGCTTGCTGTGAAAAGTGCAAATTGATTTGCTTTCATCTGAAAACATTAAATTAATGAAAACATAAAAGTATTCGAAAAATAACAAACAAGATGTAAGAATAGTATTACTTACGAGGCATATAAAATGCAACACATTCGCACATATCAAATGTAAAGTTTGCAAGACACTCAATTTGGCAATTGTTTACCGTGTATATTTGGAAATATTTTAAATATCTTTCACTTGGGAAATAACATTGTCTTCTGTAATATGAAAATGTGAGATTGTTAAAGTAGTTTTTTTTCGTCGCTTAAAATAAACGTAGAGTTATGTAATATAATATAATGTTATATATCATGCAATGTCACGTTAGCACGTTAAACTGTAGGGCTCGGTTGTCATTAACATCTTCAGCAACCGTTATTAGGAAATCAGTGCCCTTAAATATACTGAAAACTAGCTCAACCTTCGAATTTTAGTTTTCCCTTAGGGTTACGGGGGTCTGAAGCCAGTCTGGTTAAAACTGATTTTTAGGTAAAACTGGTTGAACTAGTAGCCGACTCCAAATAAGGGACCGACCCAGGAGTTATAGGGGCCTAACTTTAAACTACAAAAATAAAGAAATAAACAGTAAGTAGAAGAAATCTTACATTTCTGGATCGTATTTTAATAAAGTTTCGGAAGTATTTAGTATACTAAAACTGAGTGCCATAGACGTGACCTGCTTATTTAGAACAGCAAAATAATATAATCTTGACTGAGGTAAATCTGCTGGATGTTGAACATAGACCTGAAAAAATCTTTATATTAGGATGAAGCTTATTTTCTCAGTACACTATACATATTTAAAAAAAAAAAAAGAACTCAAAATTCTTTATTCACTTAGGATGCAATACATCTCTTGTGACAGGTCAAGATTCTACATGTACATTTATGCCATGTTCGCAAACAATAGGTAGAGCCGGAGAAAAGAACATGGCAATAAAAACTCGCGGCCACTCATTTTAGTTCCAACTACAGACACTACTGCTGTTAAAAACGCATAAGGTGCCTGTGTTTACTGATATCAATGATAAATGATATTTATTACTGTAAGTAAACCTTTTCAGACATTTTTACAAGTCGGACTTATAGCTAGAAGGCGCCGGCATTTCCTACGACTCACTCTGGGAAGAAACGCAGAAACAAACCACAGAGGTGTCTTTTTTTTTTCAAGTCCGTGTACAATATTAAAGAGAACTATGTGAGTGCAGTATAGGGTCTGGGTTGGCCTTTTGAAGAAAGAACCATAGTTTTGGAGTCGACCTGTCCATACAGACGGCATACGGGCCCCATCCATCGTGCTCAATAGTGCCAGCCATCAATAATAGCTAAATAGTGTTTGATTTGATGATCTTTGCAATATTTGGTCACTTTCTCGGGTATAATTTATTTAAGCCTACTTAATTACTCTACTCTACCTGATGGAAAGCATGAGTAGAATTCAGAAGTAGGGGGTCACCATTCTCGTTGTGTGGGTAGGCAGCATGGTGACTCATACCATGGCCGCCTGGTCAGTTGTTTCTCCATCATTCTCCCGACCTCCGGAGGCCGGGAGAATGATGCAGAATGTTTGGGCCTCCGGTCTCACACTCATCAATGAAATAAGACAGCAATAATACCAAACGTTTCGTAAAGTGAATCCCTAAATCCCTGACTCGCAGTAATAATTCTAGATTTACTTTTATAATTATATTAATAACTGTGAGATAATTAATTGATATTTACACTCACCTTATATCCAGAATTCTCACCGTTACACATGCGATCGCGGTCTTTTAGTGATTCCTTCATTATTATTTGTAAATCTGGAGATGCTCCATTCTCCTAAAAGCGATATTTATTTGTTTATTTTATAACATACTTACTTCTACCATTACAGATATGTAGAATCTAATGCGGTATACGTAGACAATATGTTTTAATTAACTTAACTGTTCTCAAGTTCACAATAAGTTACCCTGGTAAATTCGCTCAGTGAACAAATAAATATGTCAACGACATTAGCAACCGCATTGAGCGCACGCAAGGCACGAATATTTTCTAATATTAAAAGGTTAAGGGTATTTTCCTATGATTGCTGATAAAGTTATCTACATTATAACATTAATTAGTATCTTAAAATTGCCAATATTGAAATGGAACTTCCATTTAAAAACTTATTGAACAAGAAATAGCAGAAGTCATATATGACTTCTGCTATTTATTACTAATCCAACTTTTTTTTTCGTATGTTATTTTACTAACTTTTAGTCAATTGACCGAAGTAAAATCAAGGACCAACTGAAAACCAGCCTAAACAAAGTCTTGTACTAGTTTTTAATGTGTAAGTGATATCTCTCCCTCTATTATTACAGAGTGACAAAAGGTTTGGTGAAAAAGCGTGCAAATTATGCAGAACGCGGACAAAGCGACGAACAACTTGAAATGAATATACCGACCTGTCTGATCAGCGTGTTATAGTAAGACATGAGAATGGAGAATGAGAATAAGAAAAGAGAATGGACCACAAGAATGGAGGGTACATTCTAATGCTAGGCCTATGTGCAGAAATGGACTGTTATTGGACATTAAATGGACAGACTATTGATGATTAATGACAATGCTCACCTTTCCTGGAACAGGGTAGGCCCGAGGGTTAAAGTCAGTATAACCATACTCATTTGTCCAATTAACGGCTGATTTTTTGGCCCGCAGGTATGGAATTTTACTATTAACACTGTAAATATTAAAATAGTTTAATTGTTTACATAAAATATAAATATAGTTTGAGGAATAAGACAGAAACATAACTTCTTTACTCAAATAAATCGTTATTGAAAGATCTTGGCTGAATTTCATATGGCCAGTTAATTTATTCTAATGTTTAAGTTAGAAATTCTACTTTAAAAGTACTGTGAAATATTCCAGAAATACCTTTTATTCCGTAATATTTCTTGAACGGCTAGCGTATTAACGGTGAAACAGAGTCCTTCACTGGTAAGAGTTTCAGATATTGCGGTACAACCATAGTCGGACTCTCCCCAGAACTCACAGTCTTGAAAAATGTCATCCTTTTTTGGTGCCACCTGAGAATTAGATCTGATTTTAAACACACGCTTGTCCAAAAATAATCGTACCGATTTTAGAATTCTTTACATTTTTAAAACTTTTTATATTTGTTGTGTTGTTTTGTTACAAAATAAAAAATCAACGTGTTATAAAATAAACAAACCATAAAATGTATGTCTCTCTAAATTCTCGTGCAAGACAAGATTTATTATTTTTTAGCCACGGAATACTTAGCTACACCGAGTCATTTTTAGGGTTCCATAGTTCATGACTCGGAACCCTTATAGATTCGTCATTTCCGTCCGTCCGTCCTTCCCCCGTCCCCCCTCTAAAAGCTAAACCACTTGCTCGAAAAATCATGATCGTAGTCCATATCATGAACTTTAAAGGAAACCTATAACAGATTACATAGGTTTATTAGTTCAGGAGTTATAGAGGCCTAACTTGTAAAATATGCTTAGTTGGAAAACATCGTACAAAAATAACGAAATAATAAGTAAACAATTATCTATTGGACACGATTTTAATTCCACTTGGTATTGTATATGACTACGGAACCCTATTATTTGCGTGGCCTGACACGCACTTGTTCTATATTAGATACGTAACACAAACGGAACAGTTAGTAGACTTTTCTTTTACTATATCAGGAAAGAGCTTTTATTTTAGTAGATTAACAATTTCACGTAAAATGTCTTAAGTTTAGATGTGATAACTTACCTCATATATATTTTTTACTATTGTTTCGTTTGAATATTTCGGATTCAAATAGTTTAGACCATGAGGAAGCATGCTAAGTCTTCCACATAAGTTTGCAATATCTACAAGTTTAGCGTAATCTTTTTCTGGGCTGTAAACAGATTTTTAGTATTAATTAAATATTTGTGTATTGTAATAATCCATTTTCATACAGTCAGGGCAGAACATACGTACGATGTTATATTTCCTTTACGTAGTCGGACCTGACGTCTATAATTATAAAGGTTTATTGTTTGTGCTGTATAGTTGTATACCGTGGCTTTGCATTTTGTCTGTGGACAAATCAGCACCGATGGGAATGGCACCTACGAAATCAAAAAAATGTTCATTGTAACAGAAAAAATGACGTAAAACATTTTAGATTTTTGGATAAAAGATTAAATTACCGTTCTCACTGGCACAAGTTTTTCACTAACTGTAACTATGACAGGACTTGTTTTCCATTTTATCCAAACATTGTTAATTAAGTAAGTACATAGACAAATGCTTGCAATAAAAGTTATCAGCCAAAAGATTCTGAAAATATTACAGAAAATAATATGATTACCCATAAAATTTTTCGTTGATACTGTTTGGTTTTTAGAAATATGGTGATAAATAAACTGTAGAAAATAAAGACTACTTTCTTTTTAAACAAAATTAGTGTGAGAGACTAAAAATAATAATACCAACCCGTAGCAGTCCTAACTGTTTTATCAAAGGTGCTTGAAATGTTATTTGGTAAGAGGCTGGTAAATTATTTGGAACATTTTAAACTAATATCATTTCATCAGTTCAGCTTTCGGAGAACCTTATCCATATGTGACGATGTACACGAATTAATTAATCACGTAGAGCAGAGTCAATAATAAAAAAAAGGTCTTAACAATAGTGTTAGACCTTGCTTAAGCATTCGACAAGGTTCTAGTCTCTGTGTCATTGTTGAAACTTGAAGAAGTGGGTGTCCAGAGTGCTCAGTTGGACCTATATAGGAGCCACCTAACTAATCAATCCCTTGTTAGAATAAACTATTATTTATTATTAGTAATGCATTCCTATTTGTTACAGTGTACCCCAGGGAAGTATTTTAGGAACAAGAACGAATAAAAAGGGCTCAAAACCATAAAAAGCAATCTCTTGTATCAGTCATTTTCTAATCTAAATCTTTATCTTAATATATATAATTCTTGTGTGAGTGTGTATGTCACTGAACTTCTCTCAAACGACTGGACCGATTTTGATGATTTTTCTTGTGTGTGTTCAAGGGGATCTGGGAATGGTTTAGATTCGCATTTGGACCCGGTAGATGGCGCTGCGATCAAGTTCTGGAATTTTAAAGTTGGGCGGTACGAAGTTCGCTGGGTCAACTAATGTTTTATAACATTAATAGATGAAATACTTCGTTGTAATGACATGCAATTTCTTTCTTATGATAATCGGCCCTTGTCATACCTTGTTTTTATTTTCATCTATGTCGTGATCCATTCCGCTTAAAATAATGGTAAGCTGTTGTGAGAAGCCTAAAAAGTTACTAGATATGTCTTAAAGAAGATTTAATAAAATACTTTAATATGATTAGAAATTTCTAAGTGGTAGTATTATGTATCTTACTTTTCAATGATAGTAAGTCCTCGTTTAGTTGTATATGATAGTCCATGAAGAGTAGTGTTAGTAGCGTAATCGTAAAACATTTCCAGCACCAATGCTTTCTGTCGTTTCCTTCTTGCTTTCCGTATACAAACATCTCCATGGATGTTAGATAAGACAACTGCACCTTCTTCAATATCTTCGCTGGAATTAAAGTATACCAACTTTGTAAAATAATCAATCATAAATTAAAAATGTTAATTTGACGTCATCTTAAGATGTAGAGAGTTATAGCTTTACTAGTATTTCTTGTTCTGTTCTTTTTTTTATATTATTTATATAACCAAAACTAATTTACTCTGTAACTTCTGTAAGTAGCAGTGAGAGTTTATGAGTTCACTGCTGATCACAGGCTAAATACTGGTGATGGTAATGAGTTATAAGTTGTCTATTAGAGAAACTGTCTTAAGACTGAAAATTAGTATACTGACAGAGTCGAATTTAGAAAATAAATTCTATTAATATTTATTCGATACAAAAATTTGATCATATTGTGATAACAGAAATAAATTGAATCAGAAGGGAAAATTCCTGTTTTATTTCGTGAACATTTTTGATAGAAAGACATTTTTTAAAATACTGTACAGTGTAATCATCATCAGCCCAACAGACTACTGCTGCACAAAGGCCTCTCTCAAGGAATAACATAGAGCCCGGCTTGCTGCATCCAGTAGTTGCTAGCCCTCGTACGCAATAATCATAATAATAGTATAATGGCAATCATTGTTGGCATGATGTTCCTTGGGGGAGACCTTCGTTCAGCAGTGGACGACGATAGGTTGACACTATATAATCGTTATTGGAGAGCCAGTGCTCTCAAATATACTGACAACTAGTTCAACTTTCGAATTTCAGTCTCTCTCAGGATTGCGAAGTCTGATGCCAGTCGCTGAAAAACTGATATTCAGGTAAAACCTGTTGAACTAATAGCCGACCCCAAATAATCTTGGGAATAAAGGCTAGGAAGAAGATGAATACGCATCTACATACTGTATACTTATCTATTCACATTGTAATAATAGTAATACTTTAAAAATATTCATGGATTGACAATCAGTACTTACTCCATAATGGTAGAAAAAATATTTTATCGTCCTGCCCCAGAGATGGCACTTTCACAACTGGAAACTTTTTACGTGTGATGTTTCTATCACTAATTGGGTTAATGTTTTACATTGGAGCGTAGGGACGTTCTGAAGTAATCAGCAAATTTTTATCAACTTTAATTAATTTCGTTTCATTACATTTAGGTGTGACATCACCCTTAGGGTAGTGTCGTCAAGTATAGTGCGAATATTACAATGATATTATCTATACAAATAAATAAAATTGGAGTGTCTGTATGTTGCAAATGAGCAGTTTTTTTTACTAAATGCTTATCGAAGTATACGGTAATAACATCACAAAGGCATTTTTTTAATTTTTGTCTGGCTGTCTGTCCGTCTGTCTGTTTTGTCTAATCTGTGGAACAGCTGGACCAGTTATGACAGGACTTTTACTGACAAACAGCTGATGACATAAGGAGCAACTTAGGTTCGATAACTTAGGATTTTTTTTACTTGTTTTAGTTACTCGCTATTTTAAACTATGAGTATAACCGCAGGACATAGCTAGTTATAAATATAATTAGCATTTGATTAGATCAAAAAAACCTGGCAACCCTGGGTTTGTTTACATTGCATTCTAATATAATTTGTAATAATTGATAAAATCTGACTCCTATAAGTAAAATAAACATGAAAAAACAGTGATAAGCATATGAAGATCATGTGATAGTGTTGGTGACGGCTTTAATCCTGTGTTTATAAGACTGTATAGTATAATGATGAACTAGCAAGTTTCAAACAAATGACTGTTATTCTTTAAGAAAAGTCTCCAGTTACTCACAAAAAGTGATAAAGTGTAGTACTAAACAAGTTAAAAAGAACAATAAACACATAAGATGAATTAATATCAAACTTGAAAATTTGTAAAAGTCGTTATAAAAAGTTTTTTTAAAATTATACATCTAGCGCTTAAAGCGGCGAATAGCAGAACTAAAGTGTTGCCATACGAAAATCAAAATTACGGTTTTGTGTGTTTTAATGTCATTCTTTTCCGGAGCGGAGAGTAGCGGTACTAAAAAAGGGATACCACACAAAAAATTAAATTACTATATTGGTAGTTTCTTTTTTTTCTTGAACTGGGTAAATTTCAAAATATTATAATAATAAAAAAAAATATAATCACATTAATATGTCGTCAAAAACTAAAGTTGCGAAACATAGTGGGCTCAAGTCGCAACAACCTGGTAAGAAAAAAGTACAAGTATCATCACCTATTGAACCCTGCTTTGTCACAACTAGAAAAAAAACGGGATCACCTAAACATAACATAGCAATGATGTCACAGAGCACCACATCAGCCTCAACACCAATGAATGCTCTTAGTGAAAAGGATGAATCTTGCCCGTTTACAGATTGCACTCTGGATCTATCACAGGGTGACCCTGTCTTGTCGAGAAGTATGGATCATACAACTACCACTGATATAATTTCGGCCCTGGAATTGAAAGACACTGTTGAACAGCTTCAGTCGGAGCTTACTACTTCACAACACGAATTAGAAAATATTATACTGGAAAACAACGACCTGCGTCTACAGGTATCTAGGTTAACTAAAGAAAACACAACATTAAAGGAATTTTTAACGCAATCGCCACACAAGTCTACTTCGGTAAAAAATTATAGACCCTCTTCGCTACATCTAGATGTGTGCTCATTCTTCACACCGCCGAGACTTTCAAAGAAACGTAGCATAGAATCATCGCCCAGTGAGACTGTCTCAACCCTACAACGAAGGGTAGCTGATCTACAAAAACAACTACACCTAGCAGAAAGCGAAATATCTACCCTCACTGAGAAAATTGCCGTTCTTCAGAAATCTCTTCAGGTGAAAGAAAACAGTAGTTCCATATCTTCTGTGTCTTTTATAAATGCAACTGTTGCAGAGCCAAAAAAGTGTACAAAGAACAAATTGTGTATTTTAACAAACAGTAGTCACGTTGGAACGCTTTCAGATTTGGACAATATCTTTGGTCGTAAGTTTGATTACTGTCGTTATATCACTCCACATTGCACTATTAAACAACTTATTAAAAATATTGGAAATAAATTAGTAAATTTTAGTATGCTCGATTATTGTATCGTGATGATTGGGGAAAGCGATTTCAAACGTTCATGTAACTACACTGAGCTGATAAAGTCTATTAGAGAAACGCTGCAGCACATTACTCATACCAATATCATATTATGTACACCCGTTTATGTATACGGATCCCTTATATATAATTATAAAATTGAATTATTTAATAATCTGCTATATTCTGACATCCAAAACTATTCATATGCGTATTTTTTTGACTCAAATCGTAATCTTTCTTTTGACATGTTTTCTTATAGAACAGGGAAACTCAACAAGGATGGCATTAAAAATATTAATATCACTATGATGAATGATATTAATTTTGACATATTATGTAAGAATAACAGTTCTTCTGCAACTTTATCGCATAATTATAATATGGCAGAATTAAATTGTGATAGTATTCAGTTATTTCGGGAATAATATTAATTGTAAAAAGGGAACGCAAAGTAAATCAATTCCCCGTCAAAATAAACTGATTTACAAGAAATATAAATGTTCTAAAAAAATGCTATTATATTACCAAAATGTGAGAGGTCTGCGATCTAAAACGACTATGTTCTTGAATGGCATTGCTTCATGTTCTTATGACCTAATTACTGTTACTGAAACATTTTTGAATAGCTCTGTAAGCGACGCCGAATTGTTTCCTTCGGATTACATAGTCATACGTAAGGATCGCGCTGGTGACGTCGGTTGGGGCGGTGTCCTGCTAGCTATTAAAGACTGCTACACCGTTAAAAGAATAATTGATTTGGACGAACTTACGGACGATAAAGAGTTGCTGTTTGCATTGGTTACATCGAACAATGTTAAAATTTTCGTAGGTGTAGTATATTTACCACCTAGCTACAATGATAAGCAATATCTTGACGTATTAAATTGCCTCGAGAATGCCTTAGTTAAATTTTCAAAATATCAGTGTATAATCGTGGGGGACTTTAATCTAAAGTCCTGTAGTAAATCTGTAAAACACCAGTTTGATAACTTTGTTGATTATTGTAGAGTTACCCAGTGTAATAGTATTTGTAATGAATATGGGTGCATTTTGGATCTAGTCTTAACGAATCTCGAACCTAAACAGATTAGTGTAATGTCGGATGCTGAACCTCTTGTACCGATGGACAAATATCACCCTCCGTTAGAAGTGTTGCTCACTCTGCCCAAAAATAAAAAAAATGAGAAACCGCTAACTAACCTTCAGTCACTAAATCTGAGGTCTAAGTGGAATTTCCGGAAAGCGAATTTCCATAGTTTATATTCTGATATAGCCGACATAGACTGGACGGACCTACTAAAACAGCAAGATATTAATAAGACCGTAAACGAATTGTATGATCAGTTAATTAACGTTATTGGGACACACGTCCCTGTGAAACAAATAATAAACAACAGTAAATATGTTTATCCATCATGGTATACCAGTGAAATAATTCATTACATTAAACTGAAATATTATAATTTAAAAATGTTTAAAATTCGTGGACTTCAATTTAATAGAGAACTTTTCAAATATTATAGGACTAAAGTAAAAAAATTAATTGATATTGCGTTCAAAAAATACATTAACACATTAGAAAATAATATAATTCGCGAACCGTCAACGTTTTGGAAATTTGTTAAAGAAAAGCGTAAAGATAGGCAATCTACAGAATACACGGTTAATAGTAAAATCATTGAAGGACAGGCAGCTGCCGATAGCTTTGCAGATTACTTCAGTTCTGTTTTCCATAACAATGTTCCGGCGTTAGACCCGGAAGCAGCAGAATCGGCATCAGCTGGCAGACATTGTATGTCGCAAATAAAGATAGACCATATCACCTTGTCTGAACTGAGACATGCATTGTCACGTCTAAAACCATCTTCTGCCTATGGGCCTGATAACATACCCCCTTTCTTAGTCAAAGACTGCTCATCCGCTTTGGAGGAGCCTCTTCTGTATTTGTACAACCAGTCACTTCAACAAGGAATCTATCCCAGTAGATGGAAGGTCTCAAGGGTGACACCCGTTAACAAGGGGGGATCATCGACGGATATTAGTAATTATAGACCGATTGCTGTGCTGTCTGTTTTTGGAAAGCTCTTCGAGTCTATCATCAACCGATGCCTATTCCAGCAGATTAATGGGCTTTTGAACGATTGTCAGCATGGATTTCGTCCTGCTCGGTCTACGCTAAGTAACCAGATCAATTTTGTTGATTACATTAGTACCCAAATGAAGAGCGGGTGCCAAGTTGACGCTGCATTTTTTGATTTTCGGAAGGCCTTTGATCTTGTAGATAATGACGTACTTCTGATGAAATTTTCGTCTATGGGATTTTGTTCAAGACTACTTAAATTTATGGCTGACTATCTCAGAGATCGTAGGCAGTTTGTTAGGGTCGAAAACTATGAGTCCTGCGAATATTATACACGATCCGGGGTAAGCCAGGGCAGTACTTTGGGGCCCACTCTATTTCTGATCATGATCAATGATTTGCCATGTGTACTCTCTAAGGCGCAATGTCTCCTGTTCGCCGATGATCTCAAATTGTTTTTAACCATCACAAAAAGTGATGATTGTGTGGCACTGCAACGCGACATTGATGCAGTGGTCAAATGGAGCCAAGACAATAAATTACTATTTAACACTTCCAAATGCAAAATGGTAACCTTTAGCCGATCTCGACATCCAATCTCTGCGATTTATGAAGTATCGGGTGCTCCTCTTCAACGTGTCACGACAGTACGTGATCTTGGGTTAACAATTGACAGCAGACTGAACTTCCATGAACATATTAAGGAAGTTAGCAAAGACGCAAGCAAGTGTTTAGGTTTTATAGTCAGAACTGCTGCAAACTTTAATAATGTCCACGTTATGAAACTACTATATAATGCATACGTGCGTAGTAAACTAGAATACAATGCAGCCATCTGGGCACCTCAAGAAAAACTATACATACTGATGCTTGAAAAAATCCAGCGTAAATTTGCTAGGTATCTATACAAACGTACGTATGGATATTATCCGTTTTTGTATCCGTCAATTTTTGTTTCTGGAATGGTTGGCTTGGATACTCTAGAACTCAGGCGGAAGTATATGCTTATAGTGTACTACTATTTCTTATTGAATAATAAAGTGGACAATCCATCGGTCCGTGAGTCTGTTCAACTCTACGTGCCTGACCATTACTTGCGTGGTTGTGGTCGTAGACAGCATCCACTTCTCGCGTACCCACCTTCTTGGCACATTACAAAAACTAGTAATAGCCCCACCGTTACAGCGATCAATCTTATAAATCATCTTTTAAAAGCTAGCCCAAATGTAGACATATTTTTCGATACGACTGGTGTATTTTGTAATAATGTAATGACATACCTAAATACCTGTAAATAATTGTATTTTAATTAAATATTGACATTTATTGATGTATCATGACATTTAATTGAAAGTACTGATTTTTTATCTTTTTTTTTTTGACATTATTTATATCTAAGCTATTTATGGTTGAAATTTATTTTGTTTATTTCTCTTTTAATGTAAATGTTTCTTAAAAATCATTGTTTTGACATAACATGTAAGCGTCTTGGTGCATGAACTGTAAGCTTATATTGTTTATTAAATAAATGAATTGAATTGAATGAATTGAAATCTGCTCTACAGGTATGACAGAAAACCGTTTTTTTTAGTGGGTGAGTGAAGTAACCACAGAATCAAATTTTAGAAAGAATCTGCTGATGATGAAAAAGTCAATTTGATTTAGGCATATTGTAAATGATAGTCATTAGACCTGCCTTTTGGTCCTCTGGATTTCATGGTCAGGACTCCGACTCCTGGCATGTAACCAGTGTGTTATTGAATTTACAAATTACTTCCAGCTCGGGAGCGAGTTTATGTTCCAGAAGAGTGGCTAAGAACAGACTCTTATGGAATACTGCACGGTAGTAACTGATGCGTCGGTGCCTCAAAAATCAATCTAAGTCCACGTACATGATAGTATACCCCTCTAAATGTATATATTTATATATATATAAATATATACATAAGTGTGTTGAATATAAATTTTAATGTGTGTGATAAATATGTAACTGCCTCACATTTTCTAATTTTTGCTTACCTTATTGTTATATTTTATAATTTTATTAATTACTTTCCTATTTTTTACCTTTTCTACATAATATTATGCTGTTTGTAAACACTATTAATTATACCTTTTTTTTATTTTTGTAATACGCATGTTGTGATTTCCCATAATTGAGGAAGCACAAGCATTAAAACAATTTGTTATTTCTGTTAAAAACTAGCATGTAAGGTGTATTCCTTGTCGGAGGTCCATTATAAATAAATAAATAAATAGTCAGCGACTACAGGTTACAGGCTTCAGGTACTCTGACACCCTGTGTTAATGTAGTATTCGAATAAAGCGGCTAACCATGCGAATATGTGTTCCTCCCGTTACTATGTGCGAAAGTATTTAAAGTGTTTTAAATAATAGGAAGACTCTGTTTTACTCAAAATACATAATACATCAGAGATACACAATGACATGTAATGTAATGCATGTAATGTACTCGTATGTAAAGAAAGATGTGATGGTAGAATCTGATGGAACAGAGCTAATAGATTTAACAATACCACAGAATACATAATAGTACTGATACAGAAGCCTCACTCCGAAAAGTAAATTAAAGAAATCGGGGCCCTAGGCGTCAAAACATTAAGTTCAATTCAGATCGCACAGCGCCGAATCAACTACAATTATATTTACCTACCGTTGCGTCTCTTTCTATCATGTAACTCTTACCTGTTCTGACGACGTCTATTCGACCGGCATGCTCGTCCCGGCAGGCAGGCGGCCGACTATACTTAAACTGCGGAGTGACACCCCCCTGACAATACTCAGATCACTGTCTACGACCGAAAGCTACAAGAATCTAGAATTTTCACAGTCCTTGGGAATACCTGAAACATTGCAGGAACGCTTCTTTGGCCGCCTGCAAAAAGTACTTTTGGGTCTTTTATCAGTTGGTAATAAGATCAAGCAAGTTATGCTTGCAAAGAAGATGGCGGAGCGGGACAGGTGAGACCATCTGGAACCCTAGCAGAAGCTGGCCCGATATCAAAAAGAGGTGCCACTAACTGGCCATCTCGTAGCCCGGACTTATCTCCAATGGACTTTTTTTTGGGGATACCTGAAAAGCAAATTTAAAATTAATATCCCCATTTATGTACTTTAATAATAAATGGTTTTTATGGCACATAACTAATTTCTTTTAAATCATTTGAAATGTAAACTCTAAACAGTATCATCATCATCATCATCAACAGCCTTCAACAGTCCAATGCTGGACATAGGCCTCTCCTTAGAAAGGAGGTTTTGGCCTACTATACCACGCTGGCCAGACGGGTTGGTAAAGGGTTTGTTTCAAGTTATCCTTCTCTTGGCAGTGATGTTAGCTGCTTATTTTCTAAACAGTAGTGTCAACTTAATTAAAAATATTGCATTCCGTACTATAATATATTCACATTAAGCTTACTACCGCCATCTTATGCGTTTTATATCAAACTGTCACACTTGTTATACACTTCCTGCATCATTTTGATATATAACCAGATCAATTAATTCATAATATTGACTGCAAATACCTTTGACAACTTATCGTAGTAGCTGTTAAACATATATAATGTTTGTAAAATAGCCCTTAAAGCTTTGCAATAAGAGGTAATATATATTGCGAAAAAAATTAAGGGTGTCTAAATCTTAGTTTGTACGTAGAGTACAGCTGTATTTTAATACGACAGCATTTCAATTATATGTTAAATTGTAAATGATTGTGATACCAATATAAGGTCACATTAATTACATCAACGTTATGTTATTATTAAAGTTTTAACATTTCCTTGTTTTTAAGTGGGCTGTATTACGATTATATAATTATATATGAAAATCTTTCTTTTGTTTTTAAGAAATAACACGAATTAAAAACAATAAAAAATTAACAATTTAAAACGAAAAAAAAAAAGCTTCATTGAAGATAATTTCGTCGGGAATTATACGCACTTGATTTTAAGTATGAATCTATTCTAATGAAACAAATTGTGGTTGAACCTAGAGGTAACTTAAAAGTTAAATACCAACACATGTGAAGCTTGTGATCATGCTTCACGATCACACTTTAAAAGTATATACCAGCCAGAATCAATACATATTAGATTCATAGTGACTATTCTAAACTTCATACTTCATAGAATAGGGCTCCGTAGTCACCCATAGTTCCAATAAAAATATGTTTCTAATGATTTAGCACTTTCGACATGTCTATGCAAAGTTTCATATTTCTATCACTAAACGTTTGGAAGGCAAGTCGTGGACGAACGGGCAGATGAACGGATGGATGGTCGGAAGGACGGACGGACTTGACGAAGCTATAAGGATTCCGAGACAGGGGACCCTGAAAAAGGTAACCATTAAGCAAAATCTGCAAGCTGCCTGCTAAGTTTCTGGAACATTTAATTTACCTACTATAAACAAAAGGCACTAATAATAAAACTAATGAACCTTTCATGGGAAGTGAAAGGACATCTCGCAGTACAATAAACCATACAAATCAAAATCAATTAAACCACAAACAACAAATCCGTCGGCTACAATCGTCCACATCTAACATTTTCTCTATCGGCCTGATCTGGCTACTTTCATTAAGCGACAATACATTAGTTTTTATCGGGCCTCATTGTGAGTGGATTGGTCCTGTCAATGTTATCACGACTGTATCAGTGCCGTCAAAAGTATATCATTTAGACAGTCAGTAACCGGTTGCGGTAGATGTCGATGAGCTGATACAGTTGCGACTCTTTAGGTACTGTCAGCAAAATAAGTCGGTTGTTAAGAGCGAGGAATAGAATTTAAGGTTTTATTTTCGTTTCAACATTTTATTGAAGACATTTTTATCATTTTACTGCATGCTGGAACTCATAATTTTTAACTGGCCTTTTTTTAACTGGTCTTTTTTGTCGTATTAAGTTTATATACTGCAACAATCTAGCTGTAAGTTTTCCTTGAATTGTAAAATAAAATAATCGTAATAGTAATAGGTTTATAAAATTAAATGCACGGCTATCTGATCCTGTTTCCCATTAACAATATTTCTTTTTCTCATAACTATCTTTTTCTCTTCTAAATTCCTTCATAACAAAATCATAACTAACAAGAGTTTTATATTAAAATTGAATTAAATATTACTTAATTTGAAGTATTAGCTAACTACATCTGAGACTTGCAAGACTGCATTCTCTTCAATTTATAAAATTTACATTTAAAAGAATGAAAATTTATAAGTCACACACATCACACAATATTTATGGTTAAAAAATAAAATTCAAAATTCTTTTGCTGTCGGTACAAAAATGGGGCGCTACAATCGGCTACCGGATAAAATTTAACGAATCACCCGCCATCATTTTAATGAATGTTACATTCGGGCAAGTTTTATCGCTCACGGCTTCTGTCGCATCCATATTTTTTGTCGTACCAATTGCTTTATGTTATCGATTTAGGTGTACAACAGAATACATATATGTATATTAATCACTTTATAATTTATCAATAATCTTTATGATTGTACTGTTTCTTATATTATCACGTTATGGATTTAAATTAATTTTGCCGTGGGAAAGTCATATTTCGCCATAGCTTCACTGGGAATGAATTTTTTCATGTATTTTGTCGCTTTCATCTACTTCTGTGCAAACGGTCGTATAATTATATTTCTTTTAGAAAAAAACTAACAAACTAAAAACTATATCATACGCTTCGATGTTTTGAAATTGATACAAGTTTTTCTGTCAAATAAAAAATCATGACAAATGTGCCATTGTCCTACGTAATACCATTTTACGCAAGTCACCATGGTTCGTCAACAGACCATAACTCGAGTGCATTTATTACTGGTATATGATTGTCGTATCCAGAATTAATATCGCCATTGTCTACAAATTCGTGTCTTTTATTTGCCTCCCTATCTGGCCGGTAGCTGCAATCCAAAGCTTGAGTTATCTCGATCTACCGCCAATCAATCTACATCACGTCACTACAGAAAAGGCTAACTTATTTTAACATTTGACAAACTCATAAATGAACCTTATTTTTATAAACTTAAGGATTAAAATAAGAGTTAAGAATGATGAGATGAATTTGTAAAGTATTCGATCGGTCGTAACAATCGATTTTGATTGACAGATAAAAGAAATCGAAGCATCGCTTTGTCCGTGGATCGATTATTGTGTCCGCGTAATTGGATAACGGTGGTAGTATGTGGTCATTTTCTATGTTTATATGTATAAGTTGATTTAGGTTCAATTTAAACGATTTAAAAAAAATATTTTATTAAATAATTCTCTGAGCCTATAGGAGAACTGAGAAATTGCAAATTCTACACAACATAAAAAACTATGTTCCTAAAGAAATTTAAAATCACAAATTGATTTCCAGAAAAGTCCAGTTCTTGTTAGAAAGAAATTTTTCAATTCGTTGAATCATCATATTTGAGGTCAGAAAACATGCCTATTTCGGTCCCGCAGTGGTAGCTTATGCAACTACTGAGCTTCAGGCCTTGGACTCGATGCCCTGGTGGGACCAAATGTTAGTATAATCTGCAGATATTTATTTCAGAGCTTGGGTAATTTCTATATATAGTATGTATGAATTTACAAAAAAAAATGCTTAGTTTGGGACAAGATGACGCTATGTATCAGAATTTAAAAATATTTACTTGTATAATATTAATAAATAATATTTTTTTTAGACATATTACAAACAACGTCATCTATTCTCACAATAAGCAGAGCTCGTATTATAAGTATTAAACGGGTTTTCCATCAGGTAGAGTAGAGTAAACGTAGTGTAGGACGCCCACAGGCGAGGTGGAGTGACGACCTGCGTAAGATGGCTGGCAGGAGCTGGATGCGAGAAGCCCAAAATCGATCAGAGTGGTGTGCAATAGGAGAGGCCTATGTCCAGCAGTGTAGTAGAGTTACTTTGGCAGGCTTAAATATAAAAAAAAACGCTACCAGAAATAAAAATTGAAACAAATCTCGTAGCTGACATTACAGCGTGTATTAGTCACAAAACCTATTTTTAAGGGCAGAGCTTAGTCTAACAAAGCATTATTAAAGACTGTTATTATATTAAAAATGGAAATCATTTTTTGTTTGTTATTAGTACTTAAATCGATGACTTCTTTGATCTGCATCGGCAAAATTGTTTCATGACGATGATTAGTGTGTCCACGCAGACATACCAAATGACTCTAATAACAACTTTGATATAATCACAAAGCACCTTTGGTAACCGCAGTGGTTTTCGTATTAAATTATACGTTACCGTCGCCGCAAGGTAGGTCTGTCCGTCAGCCTTTTTTTATTAGTACCTACTTAACTTTTAGGTTTTTTACGTATCGTAATCAGAGTTCTTTGAGTGTTTTAGTTTTTTACTGTAGGTATTTACAGCTTCAGGCATCATTTTGATTAGTATAATTGTACGAGTACGTAGTATCGAGTTGGCAAGCTCTGTTAGCTCTTAATCTAACAGATAATTAAGTAACCATAACCAACAATATAAAAAGCAAAGACTAAATGACCTCATCATGAATAAAAAATTGCTTGGGCTAATGTTTTGTACATACTTAAATTTTGAAATTAATTTTCACTCAGTGTGCTATGAAGAGATATCTCGGTGTTTCTCTTAAGTATCAGAAACGAGGGGATCCGCCAGGAAACGAAAATCATCAACAGCTGCAATGGCAATGTGCAGACCATGTATGCCCAAGAACCAATAACTGTTGGGTTCTTGTCGGAACTCCGCGAGCCTGGTGGAGTGATGATTTGCGCAAAACGGCTCGCAGGAGATGAATGTGATAAAATATTTACACTAGTATAAGAGCTAACACCACCTATAAATCTAATATTTCTGATAAGAATAGTAAATCATAATATACAATACATATATTTAAACAATAGTTCAACAAACAAAATAATACAAGACAAATAAATTTCGTTGCAATCATAAAGCCAACTTGTCTAAAAGAAAAGCGTGTCTTTGAAAACCTCCAGAACGAAAGCACTTTTTGTTAGTTGTCTGCAAATGCCACTACAGTAGATCAATGCTCTTCGTCCGCCATACTTTTATCTTACAAAGTGCTTGGATAGACACCGGAGGAAGTTTGTGGGAAATTCATCATGATCTTCACCTTAAAGGATGTAAGATACAACGAGTTGTAATGGAAATTCAATCTTGTCATTTGCGATACAAGGTTGTAATTCAATTGGATGTTATTATGTATAAAGGTGATGTTTCATAGACTTAAAGCGTGTTGAGCTACAGAGCCGGGGTATAAATGTATGAAGGTACATTAATCCAAACAGACGTGTTTCTTTGTAGGGGCAGAGTTGAAATGGCGTGAAAATATGACTAGTTATTTATGACTGTACTCGCTCTGCTTGTAGTTACTGATTTTAATTTGCGGGAATCTTTTATTTCCATTGTCGTCAATATTTTTTGGCACATAAATAACTATCGTCTGAGAAACTTTGATATAGGTAATGGACTTATAATACCTAGTGTTTTTTTTTTAATAGGTCTACTTATTAGACCTCACAGCTTTTCCCCGATCATAAACCAGGACCTTATTTATCTAGTTACAATTACTATCTTATATAATTTCTTATTTACATTTTTCGGGCAAATTCCCGATGTTAAATGGTTCTTAATGTTAGAATATTTACATTTCTATTATTTACATAAATGTCAATTTATTATCCTATTTACATTTTAACTTATGTTTTTTGTTATTTATTACTTTTACAGACAATCAATTAATTAATATACTATAAACTAATAATATTTAGTTGTCTGTTATAATAAATTCTAATTAAAAAGGAGCTTCCCATACTTGGGATTGTCTTCTATTTATAGTTTCGCGTAGTTTCGTTTCAATACCTAGTGTATTAGTTTCGCGATGTTACCAGCGATTATTTTAGCGAAGCTAATCTAGAAAAAACTCTTAGTTACTCGTTATGGTATTAGTTAGGTAGCTAGACTCAGGTAGGTAGGTAACAAAAGTCCTGTCAAAATGGGTCCAGCCGGAACAAACAGATAGACAGATGGACAGACAGATAAAAATTAAAAACTAAAAACTTTTTTGATGTGTATATCATATATTATATACTTTTATACACATTTAGTAAAACAATTTTCATTTGATAAATGAGCAAAGAAATAAAATTGAAATACTACAAAAAAGACTTATATTAATTTCTGTACATCAGTAGTAATAGAATTCAATTTTCTCTACATTTATTTCCACCGAATTCATACGAAGTGTTTTTCAGATCGACGATATCCATTGTTTTTCTAATTTCTAAAATCAATATGTTCTTTTATTTTTCTAGTGGTGTGATTAATAGTGTGTTTCAAAGTAAATAATTACGAGGAAAGCCTACTAGAATTCACCATGTTTTAAGAATACTAAAGTTGGCAAGGCTTAGAAGATATTTAATTTTAGCAGATTTAAATATACTGAACTAGCTTTGGCCCGCGGCTTCGCCCGCGTCTATGTTGGTTATTGCAGTAAGCTATAGCTTATGCCCTTTCTTAGACTTTAGACTATCTGAATACAAAGTTTCATTTAAATCAATGCAGTGGTCTTTGAGTTTATCGTGATCAGACAGACAGACAGACAGACGTGGCTGAGGACTTTATTTCATAATATATAGTGATATTTATATCAGCCCGGAGTTTGGAAGTTTGGCGGTGATTCACGCCCCTGCCTCGGAGAGCACGTAAAGCCGTCGGTCCCGGTTGTCATGAACATATATCGACCGATCAACATCGGACCCCAAATAAACTTTGGAATAAAGGCTCGGAAGATGATGTAGTGATATTTAGAATAACATCAATAGCAAAGATAGGATTTTAGATAAAAAAGGGTACTTCAAAATTATATTGATTAGAAATTTTTAGGTTAAACTTATCCGTAATGGTAGATACCATAATATTATTTTATCCATAAAATAATATGGTACTATGACTAATTAAAGAGATGTAGAAAAAAATTAAAGTTAAAGAATGGATCATAAAAGAACAATCGGCTATATAATTAAGCTATTAAAGTCGTGTTACATTACACAATCATCTGTACTATTGTTATCCAGACAATTACAATAATAAGATCATAAATCATTACGTAACTATACTGCGAAGATATTTTTTCATCATATTATAGTATAGGTACTATAGGTAGTAGAGCCATGCTGATTTCACCACGAATGGGCCAGCTCAACCGGGGCAGTACTACCCTCACACAGAAGACCATCCTTATAATGACAGCATTCTTGCTGTCGTATTTCGTTGGTGAGTGTGAGACCGGATGCCCAATTATCTGACCAGGCCACCATGGTATGAGTCACCATGCTGCATTGCCTACCATCACAATGAGAATGGTGACCCCTACTCTCGGATTCTACTCATGCTTTCCATCAGACAGAGTAGACTGGACTTATAATGGACTATTTCAGTTCTAAGGAATATTGTGCTTAAAGGTTAATCTTTAATTTGTTTGAAAATTACTACTAAACCGATTGTAAGGGTCTTGCGTGATCTTATACCAACTATTTAAGTAAAAAAATCGCTTGAAGCGCTGTCGGATCACGATCACACAAGTTATGATGTCATTACGGCGCGCTCAAAGCTGCAGCTTTTTCCAGCGTGGCTTTACTACTAAATTTATTTGACAATTATTAAGGTGTCCGCATTAAAGGAGCATTACTGGCCCGCTCAGCGAGGAAATTCATGTTTTTCTTGGGATGTTTTCACCAGTAACTCAGCATAAAGACCGACACGTGCGAACTATTAGCTTTCCGACGTTCGGATTAGAAAATAATTCACCACTCTGAATGTTATTATGGAGGCGAGTCGGATTTATTTTATTGCTCAGTGAGATATATGCTGGTCTTTCGGCTTTATCCGTACGTTTCTCCGGTTTGTTTATTGAGAAAGCTTTGAGTTCAAGATAAACGCATGGAGCAAATTTTATAGTGGGGGGAGTTTCGGCTCACCGTTTAGGCGTAAATCTTGTTTATGTCCTGTGCTCCGTAATTATTGCTTTATTCGCTTGAGTAACTCGCGTTCTACATGTTATTGAATGTCGCTATAAAATATTATTGATTGTAGCAATAAAACGTTATTTATGTACCGTCTGGCTTTTTGTATTGTTTTCTGTTTTTAACTAGCCATTTGTTCGTCTATTTCTGATTTGGGGTCGAGTGTTTGTTTTGGATTATTTATCTTCGTAAAATACAACAATGGTTTCCTTTAAGGGTGTTTCATGAGAGATTTTTTTCTTCAACGGAGAATAACTTTTTTACTTTTTTAGCATTAGAATAACTTCAGCATTATAAATTTTAGCCTACTCGTCTTTGTGAAGTAATGTGTGAATTAATTTAGTATTTAGTTTGCCAAATATCATCACTTTGTGATTATTTAAAAACATAAGGATTAAAGATCTATAGTAGAACAGTAAACTTTACACAATAATTTTCGATGTGTAATGTATTTTAATCGTATAGAAACAAAAAAAGCATAGACTCAGAACTGTGTGATATTTGAAATTAAGACACATAAGACCTGTTATAAAACATTAAAATATTATTTAAAATGTAGATAATAAATAAGGATTACTACTTGAACTTCTGCTGCAATTATTTACGAAAACAATCCCCTAAAGTGCACTAGTTTGTTCAGCTCCATTTGAGCTAAAATTAAATCAGTTTCTACTAACAATGTGTTAAAAGTGCTTCGTGGAATTCTAATGGGATGTTTGCTGTCGTGTTTGTAAGTTTAACAACATGTCTAATGGTATTGATAGTTTTTGGAGTTTATTTTAGTTTGTGAATTATTTAATTTGCCATTTATTATAAAGATGAGATAGTATTAAACATTTTACTTCATGAAAGGGAGTGTTAAACTGCAACGGCTACTTTGACAGTGTAGATCATATTGAAATGTTATAGTTATATATTGCTGAAACGATAAATATGAAGTTTTTTTTGTTGTATTAAATATATATATATATAGAGGTCACTCAAAACTGTAATAGGAACATTAGCTTTCAAACAAAATCATTACTCGGGACCAAAACAAAAATTACAACAAGAGAAATCTTAAAGAAATTTGTAAGCTTTTTATTAACACATCATTAATTAAAACTGATTCAGTAATTTAAGTATTAAGGTGTAAAATGCAAACATACAGAACCCTTCCTTTTGGTTTTACCGTAGTCACGCAAAGTTATCCTGCAATTTGCTATACCCTGACACATATGTCATCATCATCATCATCAACAGCCTTTAATAGTCCACTGCTAGACATAGGCCTCTCCTTAGAAAGGAGGTTTTAAAGGAAGGTTTTTAGGTTAGAAAGGACACTTATGTGAAATTTTATTATAAAGAACAGACAATATATTATAGAGTTTCATATTAAAAGTTAAATACTTGAAGAACACAATTGTATTTCGTCAAATATTAATCAGGTTTGTATTTGAAATGAAATGATAGTCGACTTAATGGACACACATTAACAAAATACTCCCTCAATAACTCATCACGGTCTGTTAATTATAATTTAACTACATATTTATAAATATAATTAAATCTCCTGCAGTTATACCTTTAATTGAACCATTTATCAAGAATATTAATCATGGGATATCTTTTCAAATGACATTTGTACAGGGGCGTGAGAAGTGTTTTGTAGATATTATGCATCGCATACGCATCAATTCATGTCATAAATTTCCCGGCTGGTCATTCATTTAGATGACTATCGTCATTTGTTACAGTGTAGCTACCGTTCACGATAGTTGATTTGATTGATTCACTGCAGGTATTAATAACAAATGCAGGCGAGTCTTCAAATTGAGCAGATCATGTTTGTTCTTTGTGCCTTTATATTGTGACTTTCTGTTTGTCGTGAAATAGTTTGTCAAAATTTTGTTTTAAGAGTTTTTCAATACGATTTCGGTTTTATTTATAAATTAATATATCTACATACACTCACGCCATTGAAGAGGACAAACATAGATATTGTAAAGATTATATTTTATTTATTTATTTTTTTATACTTCCTGCAAATACATTGCATAAGGCGGACTTAATGCCGTAGATTGCCGTTTGTGGAACAAACCATACAAGATACCAGGACTGCAAGAGCCTGTGCCAAACCGTCTGACTAGCGTTAGCGTGAGTCTAAAACCTCATTTAACATCTTATATTTAATTTTTGTGTAAATAAAATTCTTGTGTCACGGTGTTTGTAATTAAACTCATCCGAAATGGCTCGACCGATTCTCATGAAATTTTGTGTGTAAATCGGTTAGGTCTGCAAATCGGTCAACATCTATTTTTCTCGAGCGGAGCCGCGGGTATTAGCTAGTTGTTATAATATAACTTACATTTTAAGAAAATACATATCTTAAATACTGATTGGTCATTGAATTGGACGGAGCAAATAATTTCATTACACGAAATAAAACAGAAGCGAGTAATGCAGTTGCATTCCACGTGTCCGAACACAGCGGGTCTGGTGAGGCATTATTTACGACCACCTGTGTTGGCAATTACCCAGCTAATGTGGCCTCAAAATATAACCTCTGAAATATAGCAGAAACTGCTCCTGAAACCTGTTATTAGATTTTATAAATTTATCTCTCTTCTTGCAAGAAAATATTGTTGTCTTGTTTGAGTTCTGAGTCTAGGAGCATCTGCACTTAGTTATGACTTATTTTCTTTTGTTGTTAGATAATATAAAGTGTTAATACATAAAGACGTAACCCTTGACCTTATATTAAAAGTATATAATTTTATCCTTAACTACCCTTGTTTTAACCGACTCACAACGTTGTGGGGACATTATTGTGGTGTTTAGGGCTCGATGATTAATAGCTGTGTTGAAGCTACTGACCTGCTCCCTAGCCAGGTTTCAAAAGTTTTTCGTTCTGCAATCGCTCACGCATCTATTCTCTTGTTTGATTGGCTAATGTCACTCACTCATGTGATCAAAACAAAATATCAGAAAATAGGTTTCTAATGCAAGAGTTGTCTTTTAAAAAGTAAAAGAAAAAAGACGATCTAATTGTTAATTTAGTCATCTTCATACAAATATTTACTCTTAAAAGTCTAGATTTTTCACCACCATTCAAATGGCTACATATAAATAATAGAATAGTTCAGCGAAGATTCGAATAGCGTGCTGAAATTTAAAATTAATAGGAAAGCATCTCAACAAATTAAATTATGTTAAGTTCATTCCCCGCTTTTTGATACCTACGCTAATTATCTTCACTCGTAGAAGCTAAAGTTATCCGTTCAATCAGCTTTAAGCATACGGAATCAGGGGCTGTTTCAACAAATAAGCGCTTGAAGCGATTTATTTGCAAGATAAGCGTTAAGTGCTCGCGGCGCAAATATTTCGCGTCTAAGTCTTCCTTGCGTTAGTTAGCGCTTACTTACACTCACTTACGTCGGAGTTTCCTGTGATGTATACTTTAGGGTGAGGGTTAAGCTATGCAATAAAAGCGGTGCTTCAGCTTGTATAACTTTTGTTATATTTAGTTTGTTTGATTAATTTGTCAATCAAGCATGGTTGAACTACAAGCCAGTGATATATTTCATAAAGTGTTCTAAGCCCTTACTTGAAATAATCCAATCAAATAATTTTGAAAATTTGTCCAAGTGCGTGTCAGGCCACGCATCGAATAGGGTTTCGTTGTCACCTATAATCGTAGGTAGATTTAAAATCATCTCCAGAAGATAACGGTTAAGTTTTCCTATTATTTGTTAATTTTTTTATAATTTTTTCCAAGTGAGTAAATTTTACAGTTTAGACCCCTGCAACTCTTGAAATCAAAAAGTTTTCCATTGTATAAACAAGATACTATGAAGTACGACAGTTAACATCAAAATACTGCCAGACCCGCTATAATCTTATCGTTTGCGGCCGCGTAAAGCACCTCCGTCAGTCTTAACTAGGTTGCTTACGATTTACGTGCAACGTTACTGTGCTATCGCAGCTACTTATTAACATCTATTTTAGTTCAAAGTGAACCTTTGTACTGTAACTTAAAGTTAATAGAGACGTGAAGGGGATTTAAAACTGATGCAGTAGTTTGGAAAGGAAAAAGAGTAACTCATGTTGATTTATACGTAGTTGTCTCATAGACATGAAATAAAGATCACATGATGTTCCGTATATGATGATTATTTACTTAAATCACGAAAATAAATTGGATAAAGTAGATTCATTGGCATAGAAATTCTATATATTTTATTTCAGACATGCTTTCGCCCGCGGCTACGACCGCGTATGCCATCATTCTAAGTCTTGACTGCCTTGTTGGCATAGTGGTTAACGTATGCAGCTTCTGATCCAGAAGTCTCGGGTTCGATTCTTGGGTTGGTCCAAATTTTATTGTGATCCACGAATATTTGTTTCGGAGTCTGGGTGTTCTCTATGTATAATATGTATAAATTTAACATATTATACATAGTAGTTAGTACCCATAATACAAGCTCTGCTTAGTTTGGGACTAGATGATGTTGTGTGTAAGATGTCTTAAATATTTATTTATTTATTACATTGGTCATCTGTGTGACAGTAGTAGTGCCCCGATCAAGCCGGCCCATTCGTGCTGAAATCAGTGTGGGTCTACTACCTACCTACCTACCTACAGATTGATGATGATTTCCTGAATAATAACAATTCTCAATGCAAAAAGGCATGCTAAATCTCCTTGTTAAAAGTGACATAGCCCATTATAGAATATTTGAATATTCCAATCCTATTTCAAACAACAAAAATAGGTATCATTAGAGCATAGAGCCTTCAAAATGAAAATCGATAGTTCAATGCATTTTATCTCGATACAAGCCTATCAGATACCTGAATCCGAATGGCTCAGTAGATAGCTACGCTCAGTGAATGCAAAGCTAATACTGTTGAGTGTCACACAGTTCCAATTTGCGACTATAGTTAACAGGATACAACCTTATCCGAGTGTGGACAATTCACATACAAATTGACAGTTGAAATTGATCTAAGTGCAAGTGGCGATAGAGTTTAAATTGGAATATTTCCAGAGAAATTGTTAGACTTAGGATGTAACTGTTGAAATATACGGAAAGGTTTTAGGAGCGTGTCTGCTATGCTTTTTATTCATTGTTGCTGTTTTTATATAAACAGAAATTGTAAATTGATCAAGCAAGGTATGGGATTCTGAGAGTTGGTGTATTAGGTGTCATTAAAAATATGAGTACTGGTAACTAGCTGACACTGCCAGAATAGGTACATATTTTTTGCCATGGTTGGTTGTGGAGAAACTTG
Organism: Phragmatobia fuliginosa; assembly: GCA_932526445.1. Classification (NCBI taxonomy): domain Eukaryota; kingdom Metazoa; phylum Arthropoda; class Insecta; order Lepidoptera; family Erebidae; genus Phragmatobia; species Phragmatobia fuliginosa. The sequence continues at coordinate 1,705,025 of OW052065.1, forward strand.
TGGTGTGCCTATGTTCAACAGTTTAGGACCTTTAACTAAAATAGTGCTATGGTTATGCTTAAGTACCATGCAAATGACCTGAAGCAATGTGTACAAAATACATTGCTTGTTAAGTAGGAAACATATTTTTCATAAAAGTGGCCACTATTTGGCTTTTCTACTGTCAAATTTTGTATAATCTCTCTCTCTTTTCTCTGACAAATTTTGTAAGCATTGAATTGTTAGATTAAAATCTAATGATATTTCTACGCTACTTAATCACTATAATATATATTACTACAAATCATAAAATAAAGTGTTCCACCGCGTTTGTCCGTCCGTCTGTTCGTGATAAACTAAAAACCACTGCACCAATTTAAATGAAATTTTGTACAACGATAGTTTGAAGCCTGAGAAAGGATATAGGCTAATTTTTATCACGATAACAGACATAATCGTGGGCGCAGCCGCGGACAAGAGCTAGTTAATTTTTAAAGGAAAGTCAGTTAAAATAGAAATAACGTGCTCGTTCGAAATGATCAGCCGTATGTTTTTATCAAAGGGGAATAGTGTTAGTGCAATCGCCATTATCGATAAAGATAAAGCTGTGGAGGTAGTTATTAGAACGAATAAGGTTCTATTAAGTTGTACCAGCGCCGTGGACGTCCGGCCGTATCTGTTTTATGTTTATTGTGCCGTTGAAGTATTGGAACACGTTTTTATGATTCACGGAAACATAGTTGTTTGCCGCCTTAAAGGTAATGACTGTATTATAGTATGAATTAGTAGTTAGGAGTTGGTTTAACGTACAAAGAAACGTAACCATATGTATATACTTGATTAACACATGAAACTCAAAATATTTTATCGCCTTGCCGTGTCTTATGTTCCTTCTTCCCTCCCCCTTTAATTAGAGAGGCCAAGTGGTTTACCAAGAATAACCACAGCAAAGAAAGGAAACATTTATTTCTTTCTTTCTCATTTTTGACAGTTCAGACAAGCCTGGTCAAAACATAGCTGTCAGTATATATAAATATAAGTATAAAAGTTTTTATTTCATCAAGAACTTATAATGCCCCACTCTGAGTTCGGGTATTGTATACTCTCATCATCAACAACCCATAACGTCCCACTGCTGGGCTCAGGTCTCCTCTCAAGAGAGGGTTAAGGCCATACGTCCCCACGCTGGCCGAGTGCGGGTTGGGGACAGGCAAGACACGTTGTGGCTACGTAATCTTGCTGTTGGATGTTTTTAAACCTCTCAAAGGTCTCCAAATAAGTTTCACGACTGTTATCCTATGAGAAAAACCGGGACCGACTGCTTAACGTGACCTCCGAATCACGGTGACGTTCATGATATCAAGCCACAAGCGGTCACCCATTTAGATACTGACTGCGCTGTCGATGTTTACTATCGGTGATTGTTTCTAATTAACTAGACCAACAGGGCTAGGAGTACCTCGTTAGAATAGTTTACTTCAAATATTTTGAGAAAGTGCCTAGGGATTCAGTGTGGTGACGGATTAAGAATACAGAGTGTCACCACCCCTATTTATTCCGCGGGTGTCGTAAAAGCTGTCCCCCGTCTGGCCAGCGTGGTGTAGTAGGCCAAAACCTCCTTTCAAAGGAGAGGCCTATGTCCAGCAGTGGACGGTTAAAGGCTGTTGATAATGATAATAATAAGAAAGGATATATACCTACTTTTACAGATGAATTATGTTGCACTCACTCAAATCGTAATATATATGTCACAGCCAACTAGCTTAATTAGTCTTTCAATCAACAGCCTAGCCTAATCAATTACTATCACTACTCAGACTAAAATCTGGTTTTTAGCTTAGATTAGGTGTTTAGTATATAAATAATATATATACACCTATGTACTAAACATACAATTCCTAGCACTACTACACACACGAAAATTTGTCTTTTGGGTTTGTTTAGCGCCGAATCGAAAACCATGGCGGGGTGACGGACCGTGAGGATTTTCCAGTTTGTATTTTTATGTATATGAATGAATAGACGCCTTGGTTGACACTAGGCTATTGATTGAAAGGCTAGTGAAACTAGTTGGTGGCGACAAATACAGCTTGGCGAATAATTTTTTGTCCTTTGTAGTGTTGATTTTAATTAAATCAAAAATAACTTAGCAATTCTTTGCTAATCGTTAAATACCATATTATGTAGCAACATATTCCCGAAACATAGCAATGAAGCTGTTTTGCCAAGCTCTAATCTGAGGATTTTCTATAACATGGAGTTTGGTTATGAGGATTATACCAACTAACTAACATGATTAACATACAAATTACTTGGTTTTTGAACAACGAATGAATTTAAAAGGATTATAGAGTTGATTTATCTTTATTTCATACTTTAGTTTTACCACATTTTGATATCATCCATGCTACCATATTATTATATGAACCGCTCAACTGATTTGAATGAATTTCAGTATAGAACCTTACTGTTGCATGTTTAAACTTTAACATATTTAAATATATGAATTACACATATTTTTTAAATTATAATGAATTTTTATTTTTACTAATATATTTAGATACTAGCTTTCACCTACGGCTCTGTCCACGTGTATGTAGTTTATCACGGTAAAGAGTAGCCTAAAAAACTAGCCTCAATCATAGCATCTTCATGCCAAATTTCATTGAAATTGGTTTAGCGGTTTAGCCGTGAAAATGTAACAGACACAAAGATGGAGATACTTTTGAATTTATAATATTAATATAGGCTAGCACAAAAATAATTTTACAACATACACATTTATATTTATCAGAATGTTAATTATTAAGCTATTGCATAGCTTTTATCGCGGGCTTTGAGCGCGGCGACCGAATCAAGGAATTTCGTAACAAAAAAACCTAACACCATAAAAATGGATAGAGATATGATTGTCCCTGCAGTGCGACAAGGACAAAAACACGTGACAAGGATGTCGCGGCTCCGTGCGCATGCGTACTGTCGCCACTGGCCGTTATCCGTTGCCTTGACAACACAGTCATTCTAGATTCTTCATAGAAACCCCATCGAGTTTCTTATAAATCAGACCTATTTATAGGTTTAGAATAAAATTAAAGACCTTAAAAAGATTCAAAAATGAACCTGCACTTATCTCTAAATAATAATTATCTACAGCAAATAACCAGACAATAAATATTCAAGCCACGAATAAAACTGGGTTAGTTAAACAGTGAAAAATTGACTCCCCAATGAATAAGGCCAGTAAAAATGTATTCGTGTAGAGGTCCATTTCTATGTAAATGTTATTGGGGGCATCCTTAATCCTACGCTTTCCCCCGTTCCCAACGAGCGTGTATCTGGTTTAAACCGGATTAGGGTTGCTACCAAGTTAATAAGCTGTGTTAACTAAAAGTGTGATGGGTATTTGGGTATTATTTTATGAAGCTGCATTAGTTAATGTATTCAAATTATTTATATAATTAAATATACATGTATTCAAATTATTTATATACTCAAATATACATGGCATTATAAAAATATATGATCCTCAGCAAACTATATACTTTTGGCAAACTTCAAAATAATTATAACTTTTTATTTTAATATACAGTTTTAGAAAACGAATTTGGAAAAGATTACACTGAAAATCTAAGTTTCTAGACACAGATAGAAAGTGAATAGAAAAATTAAATTGCCGTTTTTGGTATTTTACATACTACTTAATATTTCTGACACTTCAAACCTTCCCTAAACTTCCACAAATATCAACTATCAAAATCAAAATTAGCAAACCTTTTAAATCGGAAATTCTAGCGAGATGATCAAACAGTAATTCACATATAAATTAATTAAGTAATTCACATATATACTGCCTTGTTGGTCTAGTGTTCAGTGTATGCGGCTGCTGATCAAGAAGTCTCGGGTTCGGTTCCCGGGTCGGACCAAAGATTTGTGTGTGATCCACAAATATTTGTTGTGGAGCCTGGGTGTTTCCTATGTATAATATGTATTGTCCGTGTGGTGACGGATTAAGAATAAAAAGTGTGACCACCCCTATTCATTCTATGGGTGTCGTAAGACGCGACTAAAGGAACAAAATAAGCAGTGGCAGAACAAAATGCCAATAGAAGGAAAACTTGAAACAAACCCTTACCAACCCGTCTGGACAGCGTGGTATAGTAGGCCAAATCTTCATTTCAAAGGAGAGGTCTATGTCCAGCAGTTAACTGTTAAAGGCTGTTGATGATGATGATGAATATGTTTGCATTTACAAAAGAAAAAATATGTTAATGTATTTATATCTGTTGTTTAGTACCCATAATATAAGCTCTGCTTAGTTTGGGACTAGACGATGTTGTGTGTAAGATGTTCGAAATATTTGTTATAATATTAATAATATTATATACAGAAACGTTGTGAATATTGCAATCTATTAATAATAAACTCCAACAATTACACACATTAAAACACTAAAAAGATCTTTTAAATTGGTCTAGAACTTGTCGAGTATAGCACGCTTAACCAACCAACTCTTCAAATTTATAACATTAATATATAAATCTGGAGACGCGTGGTGACGGATTAAGAATACAGAGTGTCATCACCCCTATTCATCCCGCGGGTGTCGTAAAAGGCGATTAAGGGATAAACTACGCAAGACAACATTAATGCAAAGAGAAGGAAAACTTGAAACGAACCCAATACCAACCCGTCTGGCCAGCGTGGTATAGTAGGCCAAAACCTTCTTTCTAAGGAGAGGCCTATTTCCAGCAGTGGACTGTTATAGGCTGTTGATGATGATGATGAGACATGTAGTTATATAAACATTCATGGAACGTTTCTTTAAATCCTTAAACTGGCGAAAACTTTGTTTGCGAGACAGCCCTGACTTCTAGATTCCAGAAAAGATTTGCTCCTTATCAGATAGTTTGGTAGTTTTGTTAATGTTTGTGTACTTGCATATTGTGTTTGCTACTTTACGTTTTTCTTATCTGTACAATGCCATTTACTTCTCTAATTTTTTTAGTATATAAAAGAGAAAATTATCATTCGCAATACGCAACATTTTGATAGAAGGCTTAGATACAATGCGGACAAAATAAACCAGATATTGTTTAAATTCGAATTACTTTAGCTAGATTATTATCTACATTCAAAAATCTAAAATCAGAAATCATTGTATACAGATATACAGAAAGAGCAATCCTCCTCTTAAAATTATAATTGAATGTTTATTTAAATAAAAAACCCTAGAATATGTTATCTATTGCTGTTACTTCTCATCACTTCAAAACATAAAAAATAAAAATTGGTTAAATTCTGAATTCAGACAAAAAAATATAATTATTCAAAAATATATAGTAACTAGCATGTTAAACCAATTAATAAAATGCTCCGTCTCATATTATTTATTTTTCATTACTTTCTTTAAAAAATATAAAAAATCAAAGCTATTTATGGTACTAAAAAGGTGTCATATGAACACTAAAATTAGCCTTGATTCTTAAACACAATGTTCTGTAAATTTGGCACGCGGACTGAAAAACAGTAAGTAACTTGGCTACTTAAAGCTCTGTAAAGTCTTTGACTTCATGAGAGAAAATTTAACTATAGATATGACTTTACTAGTGGATCTTTAAATACTTCATAGTCTCGAAAAAAGTATTAGTTTAAATTTCGTATTTTGCAAATGAGAGAAAAAAAAGATTTCTTTAAAGCAATAAGGATCTAATATCTGTTTTTTTAAATTAATTGAGTGTTTTTTATTAAGTTATGAGTGAAAATGTAAATCAAGACCATTTAGCATTCAACAGTCATTCCATCTCATTACTATAGAACAGCTAAATTTTCTCCACTTTTTGCCACATAAATTGCCCAACAAATCTCTGCTTTTCCTCGCCAAGCCCATGTAATACTGGTCAAATTCAAAACCCGTTAAGGGCTGCAAATCCCTTTAATTCAGTCCTCACTGCTGATAAATTACACGCTTATATTGGGCTACTATTAAATCTATAAATCTTTTGGTCAGCACTATGAGCTTGGGCGGGAAATTAAAGGGATAGGGCGGGTTTATTTAATGGTCTACTAGCTTTTTGGTCAGGTTCATGAATTCTTGGTCAAGAGGGAATGCTTTTAATGCACATAAGAGAATTACAGGAGATCTTAGACATTGACTGCCATTAAATGCAGTGTAAACCGATTTGTGGAGTATATTTAACGTTCTAAATTATATAATATGTATAATTATACAGTTGTTTCATATTTTCTTTTATCGTATAAACTTCGAACGCAAGAATTTACTTACTACTTCAGTAAAGTTAAATGGGTCTGATTAAATTAAATCGTATCCACAACAAGTTTCACTTCTTAAGTAACATTTAAATTGTCATCATGATCATAATCACCATTTACATTTACTCTGAAGCCTATTTCAATACCTTCATAGAAGACGAAGAAGAAGTTGCATTCACTAATGACTGTGATCTTTATAAAGTCATCAGACTGCCTTGTCTTTAATCTTTCTTAGTAATATTTTCCATTTTTTCTATGGAGTGGATTCCAGAAACTAACTTCGTAAGACTATTCTCTGTGTTATGGACTCTAATATTTTAACTGAAACGATCCTCTGTACTATTTCAGTTATTTTCATTCATCTGTGTTGTTCCTTTTCGGTTTCTTTCCACAAGTCAATCTATAACAGCAAAAAATTGTGTGTCCTTAAAATTGTAATTACTATATAATTAACTCGTAAATTCCAATTAACTTCACAAATGTCTCAAGACTCGTAAACTAACTGGGCAATATTAGTAGGTAATAGGGTGAGTCTCAAATTAACGTGGCAACACCACAACTGTTACACACAGAATTTAATACGGTCCACATTAAGGACCCGACCGCATTGCCTTCCACACGGTAGGGCGCCCATCAATTTATCAACAGAAAGGATAAATCATGTTGTTGGGATTCTATTTGATTTACTTGCGTGACAATACGTTTGTGATAACAGCCCCGTAAATTCGAAAGATTTTACAATATAAAATTTTAAACTCGTTACTTAACATGAGTCATGTTGATATATCATGCAATAACTGTAATTCAGTGATGTGTTTGTTAAAAAAAGAGAACGTCTTGTCTATCGTAAATATCTGTCATCCTTGATCTATCTATACATACATGCTAGTAAATAAAATACTGGTGTAACTAGTTTATTTTAATTATTCCTTAATTAAATCAGAATCCTAGTTTTCAGAAATCATTTCAAAAAACTTTCCGTGATAATAATAAACGTCTAGTCTAATCTAAGTATAATAGATAGAGAAGTGAGTTTAAATAGATACAATATAGTAATAAAAAGAGTTTTAACCGTAAATTACAAAGTAATATTTTAAGTTATGTTAAAAGGAGAAATACAATACAATACGTGATTCAAATCATTTAAAATGTATTACAGATTTTAAATCATTGTTTTAAAAACAGGATATATCCCAAAAACAACCCAATACATATCCACTTCACACAACGACAAATGTACTAATCCTCCAAGTTTATCCTTGCGGCCCACTGAAATCTCCGAAACAATGGCCAACATGTTAACTGCCTCGGGTGACCGCAAGGCTGTGTGCAGATTACTGTGGAAGTAAGATAAATATACATTTTAACCATGAGCCAGAGTGAGATAGAATACGGTTGCGTGTTAATTGAATTAAACGGCGGCCGGCGAACTATGGGTTAATAGGGAGCGTAATCGCGGTACAGAGCCTGTCTTGTAGCCTTTAGTGAGTGGTACATGTGTTGCGGGATATTGTTTGGTTGTAAGGGTTTTAGGGTCATAAGGTGCCAAGGAGCGATTATATTGGAATCGGGTTTAAGTTTGACTCAATTTCTTCGTCAGTTATGAAGTAATTGCACAACAACAATTGCCTGTTGATGATGAGGCCATACGTGCACAACTCGCGCTCGGCCAGCTTGGGGACGTATGACCTTAACCTTCTTCTGAGAGGAGATCTAAGATCTAAGGGACGTTATAGGTTGTTGATAATGATGAAACTCCCGTTGGATAAAGACCTTCTATGATATTTCTACTATCTTATTTATGTTAGATTCTCAATTTATTTTCTTTTCGATGTGCCTGCTATTCTTTCTAGACGTACTTTTTAATATTCATGTACTGACTTCATATTGTGATTCATTGTCAACCTACATCAGCTTGCAGAAAGGCATCTTTTATGGTTACGTGCTTGGTAACTTCACTTACAACATTAAATATTTTACTCATATGTAGAGTCTATTGTAGAGTATCGTAGAGTCGTATGAACTTATCATACATCTTCAAGTAGGGACTTTTTTGTGTAGTTTTATGTATTGTTTTGATATTTAAAGACACTAAAACAGCAGCACAAACGATTGAAGTTCAGGTTGTATCTATATATCACTATCATCACTACATATTATAAAACAAAGTCCTCCGCTACGCCTTTCTGTCTTTATGTTCGTGATGAACTTAAGAACTACTTTTTTCTTTTTCTTTAAAAAAGACAAATCCTAAAGACAACAATTAGGAATATAAATTCGCGTCGCGGGGGACTTTACAAACACATGAAATGTACACAAAGAACACCCAGCCCCATAACAACAAATTGTGAATCACACAAAGTGTTATCCTACGTGGGATTAGAACCCAAGACACTTGGCGCAGTAGGAAGCTGTGTGGCGACCGCTTAAGCCACTAGGCCAACCGTGCAGTCAACTACTGCACCGATTTTAATGTTATTTTCAGCAATATATATATTGGTTTTCAGGGAAGGTTTTAGTATATAGTTTGTCAAGTTTAAAATGTTTGTTAAATACCTACACTTACTCGTGCAAAGCCGGGGCGGTCTTATAGTAAAACATAAACCTCGTTTACCAAAGCTACATAACATGCACACAAATAAAACCATCATTAAATAAACCAATATTTATTTAGAATTTGAGTAACAACTTCAATACCCAGCAGTCTTAAAACAGCTCATTTATAACCTGCCAGCTGACAACATCAAACCTCCCAACATTGTATTAAATTTTAATCGTATTCCTTTTTAGTGGCCATAAAGAAGCACTATAAATACGGTGGCGTATAAAATTTTCTTCGACCCTCCAAATATGAATTAATCACCGGGCTGTCAACAAAGTGAAGTGTCATCGAGCTGGAAAGAGGGCGCTGAGGTGGGTTCAAACTTGGTTATTGACTTATGTTAGCGCAGACTAAATGTATATTGTGTTACAGTGTCGTTTTACCACTGCTTGTTGGTCTAGTGGTTGGCGTATGCGGCTGCTGATCAAGAAGTCTCGGGTTCGATTTCTGGGTCGGACCATATATTTGTGTGATCCACATGTATTTGTGTCGGAGTCTGGGTGTTTTCTATGTATAATGTGTATGTATATAGAAAAAAAAAGTATGTTTATATACTTATATCAGTTGTTTAGTACCCATAACACAAGCTTTACTTAATTTGTTACTAGATAATGTTGTGTGTCAGATGTCTGAAATATTTATTTATTTACTTAGATTTTAGATAGTAGAGCCACGTAGAGTAGAGTGATTTCAGCATGAATGTGCCGTCTCTACCGGGGTAGTACTACCATTACATAGAAGACTATTCTAATAATGACAGCATTCTTACTGTCGTACTTCGTTGGTGAGTGTGAGACCGGAGGCCTGATAATTGTGCATCATTCTCCCGGCCCCGCAGGCCAGGAACGATTGACCAGGCCGCCATGGTAAAGGTCACCATGCTGCATTATCTACCCTCACAATGATGATAGTGACCCCTACTAATGGATTCTACTCATGCTTTCCATCAGGGAGAGTAGAGTCACTTTCGTAGGCTTAAATAAAATAAAAAAGATAGGTACATGGTTGCATACATAAATTAATGTACACAAAATTTGTAATTCAGCTTGAAGAATACTGTATGACGATTTTCACTGATATACTTGGTGGACCAATTAGCACGCTGGTCAACTTAGGTCCACTGAATAAATTAGTGATAATCAAAGTCTCACAGCATTATAATTAAAGCCAACAATATCCTTCTACACTACTTTTTAGAAAAGAGTAACGAATGGACATTCTTGCCTGTTCTTCTGCATAGGAATGACATTTTGAAACCGAGACCGAGACATAAATTTCAAGATTCAAAAATGTCTGTAAGGGTGTATTTTTTATAAATTTTTATTTTGTATATACTAACCTATATTATCAAAGCGTCGTTAACAAAAAGATAAAGAGCAAATAAGGAAAAAATTAAATGCTATGACCTGATTACGTAATACTTTTGATAATATATGTACCTCTAACATTACAATCGGTTTAGTATTTTTTTTTTTTTTTTTAATTTTGAGTATGATGGAAAATATAAAATGCCAAAATTATTCCATGAGGCTTCCATAAGTCTTTTGAAGTAAAAAAATGAAGACGAAGATGAAGATGTACAGATACTAAAATGTCCTACTGTAAAAACTATACTGTGGCCGAGTCCCACAGTCTGAACAAGATAAGAAGGGCGCGAGGGTAATTACTATCATATATAATATACGCGACGACTACAATTTTAAGCCAATAAATAACACCAGTAATACACCCGAAAATAATGGTAACACATTTATTATAAGCGGGGTTTAATGATAAAGAGCTGATATTACGACAATCTTGGAAGTAATTTAAAAAAACATTTGATGTTTATGTGGTCAGTAACCGATTAAAACAAAATTGTATAGGAACTTTTGTTATGTATTTTGCAATAAGGTTTTCAGAGATTAATAATATCTGTATATGTAATATACTATGTATTTCAGCGCCATGGTCTGATTATTCTACATGTTTTGGGTCTAAATAGAAATGTGGCAGATTTTATAAATATTCAGAGAGATTGCATCTAGCCAAACGAAGTGTAGGATGTCTACAGGTCAAAAATATTATAAGAAAATATTTTATCGCATCGTAAAGATGAGTGAATTTTTAAAATGAATAAGTTTTATGTTAAACGTTGTCGACGCTAATGTTTTTGGACGAGATCCCAATGTCACGGTGCTTTTTAAAACTCACGTTAATCTCTTTGATGACAACTATGATGTGGTAAAATTTTACAAGGTTCTCTAATGTCTAAGAAGTCTTAAACTTAGCATTTAATAGATTTTTGTTTTATGTTTCGTTTGTTTGTTTTGTATTAAGAATGAACTCGCTAGTAAAATATGTTTCATTAAAATTAAATGTTTAATGTAACTGTTAAGGCGGAGTATGTTCACATAAATCTAAGTTTCATACCAAAAAGATTAACACATGTGCCGTTATAAACAAGTAAATCTTATATACTTTGTTGGAGCCTGCCAAAGCCTTCCTGTCCATGTTATTAGTTAGAATATTTTTCTATTACTATATAACTCCTCCGATTTTTTTCTGGTTAATTTTCTTGCGGTTTCCTAGAAAGTTTAATTTTATTTGTAACTTCCTAAGTGACATAATATATTCACTCAAACTGACATAATATATATTTAGATCACTGCTGTTGATCCTGTTACACGAATATTAAATAAACAAATCTTTCAGACATTTTACTCACAACGTCATCTAGTCTCAAACTTAGCAGAGGTTTTAGTAAGGGCTGGACAACTGTGATAAATACATATACATAGTTTTTTTTTATTATGCATAGAAAACACGCAAACTCTGGATAATACATACATTTAGTCCGACCCGGGAATTGAACCCGAGATCTCAAGCACAATAGTTGCATACAGTACCATTGCACTTGTACATGGGAGTTACAGTAGTGATCATGTGGACGGTATTACTCCCTTAAATAGATATTCGTGAACGATTTGCTCTAATACGAGAGATAAATAATTAAAGTGACTAGTGTGCCTCACAGTACATTAGTGCTAAGTAATGCTTTGGTTGTTTGCAATTAAACGGCATTTACATATTAAAAGATTGAAATGTTTATTTTAGTCTAGTATTATCTACTCTATATAATTACGCGTACTTCTCTAAAATATGATCGCCCCCCATCCGGACGCTTGTTTGTGATATAATGGATTCATTCTATATTCATTTACATGGCTAATAAGATCGCCCTGACACCGCCAGTGTCGCAGAATTAGCCTGTCAAATATAATAATCTTATTACCTTATAGGGTGGGGACACAACGATCGATTGTCAGCGTCGAAGGGAGTGCGAATTTTGATTTCTCATTTACATTTATACTATTAGGCATGATAGACATTGTACATTTTATAATTTATGCTTTTTCAAGTGATTATATTTGGGCCTTTGTCACTTACATATACTCGAATATGTAATATCACCAGGAATAGTGATAAGAAATTCTTTATAACGTCATGACGTCATAACGTCCTACTGCTGGGCTCGCGTCTCCTCCCAGGAGAGGGTTAACGTGACCGAGTGCGGGTTGGGGACTGGCAAAATACGTTATGGCTCCGTAATCTTGCCGTTGAATGTTTTAAGCCGCCCGAAGGCCTACATCTCAGCTTGGACAACCGGGACCAACTGCTTAACGTGACCTCCGAAACATCGAAACGCTCATAACATATAATGCCACAAACGGTCACCCATCTAGGTACTGACCGCGTCGTCGTTGCTTCTCGGTGATTGTTTCCAATCACCTAAGTCCACTTGACTATGAGCGGTTCTAGCTAATCCATACATTCATCCTCACAAACCTTCGTATTTATGGTATTAGTAGGTTGTTTGTCACAGAGTCAGTGAGTGAAAGGACTTAGAAGTCGGCAACGCATTGGTGATCCTAGAGTTGCAAATATTCATGGGGCTAGCTCCTTACTATCAAGTGACCTGTCCTCTCACAATAAATACCGAGTACTAGAAATCCAGGGGTAACCTAGCATAAAGAAATATTTACTTTATGGGAAGATTATGTCATTATAAAAGAAAAGTAGTTTTTTTTTATATCATTTAAAAGAAGTAATCTCTGTCTTGTTATCATTGTGAACATCAGCCCTTATTCATTAACAAATAGAAAGAGACAGCTGTACATTTCACAATACATCTTCAAACTTCGTGATCCAATTTGAATTTTCTCCTTTCAGATTGTGTTGTCAAACAGTCGTTAAAATTAGCTTTTTGTCGGGCCGTTTGATGCGCACGAATTGGATACGAAAATAAGGGGGTCTTAATGCTGTTACGTTCTGACAGTCTGTGTGTAACAGGGTTATTGACTGTGCATTGATTTCTAAGGCTGCCTCGTCACTTTTAGGGTTGACTGTTGAATGAATGATGTAATCATTTTAGTAGCGAAGATTCTTTGTTTGTGAGATTTGGTAACTGTAGTCGTCACAAAATAAGAAGCCCGTTTTGACATTTGTCAGCGTGTTTTTTAATCAACGATTAATTAAATACGACCGATTTTTCAATTAATCAAATTCATAATCCTATTTAATTACTATGTTACCCAAACACTATCACAACGCGTATCATATATAAGCATCAACTTTAACTTTATATTGAAAAAATGCACTCAAAAACACGAATTAATCGTTGATTAAAAAACACGATGACAAATGTCAAAACGGGCTTCTTATTTTGTGACAATTATAGAAGCATATTTCCTTGTCCAGTAATCTTAATAGGACACCTAATGATGCACAAGTATCTCAATGCTGTGGGTTATAATGTAGCACTTTATGCATTCTTTCTTTTCTCTTATCTACTGCAATAGAATTGTTAAAGTATTAACTACGTGCGGGGGAGCCAGGAAACCACAGCACAGGCTTCCTGACTCCCACAAAAACGTATATTATAAGCTTAACTTTATTATGTGACATGTACTTTATGGGAAAATAATAGAACATTATTATTATCATTATTAATGGGTATTATGACTCTTGGATTCTACTCATGCTTCCCATCAGGCAGAGTAGAATTACATGCTCATAATTTTAATACAATATATATATCTTTTATTATGTAGGTAGTATGAAGTAAGAAGATGTGAAAGATTACTGTCATTGTATTACAAAGTGAGCAATAAAAATATACAAGGTACACGGAGAGCTAGCATCAGATATAAATAAACCCATTACCATAAATACTAATAATAATCACAGTCCTCACACGAATGTCGACAGATGTGCTTTCACATTTTATAATCAATTGAAAGCTGTATCGATAAAATTAATCGAGCATCATTAAACACAAAGCGCCGACAACATCGATATTATTCGATATATAAATTAACTTTATCCCGGGGCGCATCGATAAAATTGTCGAAAGCTTAACAGAAATGTATGAGTTATGTGTTAACGATTGTTAAGTATGGTTCGATTAAATCGTTGTAATATTCCAACTGATGGTATTCTCGTTTTCATTTAGGTGGAATTTAATTGTAGTTTCACATTTGTTTTCATACAATATAAAGGTACAGTCAACCAAAGTTTTTACGAAAAATAGAATTGTAAATTTACATTTTTATGCGACTTTTATCTTTTTGACAACTTTCACGTATGCGCACACTTAAGCGAATAACATAGTATTTATCTGTGAACTACAATATTAAATACATTTATTAAACAAACATGTTTTATCAGTACTACTATCATAGATTTTAAGAACTACAAAGTTATTTATGGTTTGTTTTGTTAAGGCTTACGGTCCGAAGATTTGCTACCAATTTCTGAGTAGCAATTACAAAATATTTCTCAACGTACTTGTCGGCATTGCTTGAGGATACATGTAAAGCATACAAACCCAATAAACAAACTTACTGTATTTTATATTCATGTTGTAGGTTAAATCGTTTCCTAAAAGAATCGTTTCAATAGCCTCATATATTACAACTCATAGATAACAAAACAACAATTAATTTTAGAGCACGGGCCATAATTCAAATTTGTTCACCAGTTTATTTCAATGGCGGTATGAATGGCCATTATAAATATAAGCAATTTTTATTGCAAAATTTGACAGGACCAGTTGAGCCCATGTTATAAACCTTAAGCGATTTTTTTCATTACGACTACAATAAAGATTATTATTTTATTTATAATTACAAAAAGAAGACGAGTCAGTGGGTTAATAATATTCTAATTAGAACATTATATAATATCTTAAACTTATATACTATGGCAACAAGAATTTTGGTATAATTTGCTTTGTTTCGAAAAATCTACAACCCGCACCCGAGCCCTGCAGTGGGACGTTATGAGTTATTGACTACCATAAAAAGAACAGATCAACACAACCTCGGTTCTAAAACTAATACACTAATACAAAACGTAAAGTAGTAAACTAATACATAAGTAAAGTAGTAATAAACATAGCAATCCAATATCTACTAATCAACCCCCCCAGTCAAGTTGCAAACGTTTTTCGTTTTCTATTCTATTCTCTATTCTATTTCTCTGTTCTCTTGATTCATTGGTAAATATTTTATTTTGATCACGTGACTGAGTGATATTAACCAATGAAACAAGCGAGTTTGCTAGAAAGTTTTCAACTTTGCTAGGGGGCCGGGATCGCTTTCACTTTATCACTTAGACCACACGTAATACAGAGGCGTAAAATGCGACGGCACGTAAAAATATGAAGGGCTCCGCTCGTTATGTCCGCCGTTTGTCATCGTACGGTTTTATAGCCCCATAGGCTTACCCCTATGGTCATCTATGGCCCATCTGAGGGCCAGTGGCAAAGGGGCCATGCAAAATATATGACTAGTTTTAAATTTAGTGGACACAATTTATTAAAGTAGATTCTAAATTGTGTGTGAATTTTAATGTACTTGATGCCGTACTACATCATATGTGTATACTAGGAGGGTTTGCAAATTATTGTTCTGAGTTATGGTATTCATTGTGTCCATATCATGTATGTTTATCAAGTCCTCCGCGACTTAAGATGTACATATATTCGTAATGCGGGAGATGTCTTTAAAAAAATATATCCTTGTAAGTACCGTATATATGTAGTTTTACATACATTTAGTGAAAAGCTGTTATTTTAAAGTTCAGACTTCAATTTTATTTATTTGTAAAGGTTAATATTAAAAACAGTCATCTGCTTAAACAAAATATTAAGCCTTAACTGTCACAAAACCACTTGAATCCTACCAGCAACACGACGGCCATTTGCAACGCCGTCCATTTCATGAAATAGTGTAACCATACATCACATAGTGGCCGGACATGTCCGGACACGGTTGCACAATCATTTTTCATTAAGCACGATTCATTAACATGTGGGGGACGGCCAATTATGTCCGCACCATTCATCACGACACCCTACCGTTTGATATTTTTATGTCACTGTAAAATTTTATTGATGGACGTTTTTTACGAATAGCAAGAATATACGGGTGTGTCTATTTATACATTTGAATAGAAATAGTGATTATGTTTTACAGTAGATTACACTTGGACTCGATAGTAATTTATATCTTTAGGGAATGATAGTAAAAAGATATGTTTCCTAAAATTTTAAGGAATTCTGTTATAGACGTGAGAACAATACGACTCAATGACTACTAGAATTATAATAATAATAAATAAATATAAAATAAACATTTTGGACATTATACACACAACGTTATCTAGTCCCCCAAACTAGGCAGAGCTTGCGCACGATGGGATGGATGCAAGAAAAAAAAAACATCCCCGCTTTACGTGTAGGGATAGTACCCCAAATAAAAATATTTTTCATAGTTTTATTATAGCACTTTGTCGACGTAATTACAACGCATATTTATGCAAAGTTTCATCTTTCTAGCTTAAACCGTTTGGGCGGTTGAGGACGGACGGACGGACATGACCAATTTATAAGAGTTCTGAGTCATGCACTACCCAACCCAAAAAAGGCCATATTACATTTTTTTTTTTGTATTGACTTCAATTAAATTGCTTTATATACCCTTCACGGTGTTGATTAAACAACCTATTAATATAATCACACTTCTGTATAAACCTGTAGGTAGTTATTAAAACAGATATCAATCAATCAATCTTATAAGACGGCCTTAATCGTGATAAGTTGACATGATTAAGGTCACTTGTCCTTGTTACTCGACAGTTCAACTCGTATAGAATTTTATCACAAACCATAGAAACTATTCATGTTTCTGAATCAAAGATTACAAACTTATTATATTATTTTGTCTGTCTCGGTGGCACAGTGATAGCGTATGCGATTCCTGTGCTTGAGATTTTGGGTTTGATTCCCAGGTCAAACCATCATTTGTGTGATCGACAAATATGTATTTCGGAGTTTAGGTGTTTTCTATGTATAATATGTATGTAGGTATGAGGGCCAGTGGCAAAGGGGCCATGCAAAATATATGACTAGTTTTAAATTTAGTGGACACAATTTATTAAAGTAGATTCTAAATTGTGTGTGAATTTTAATGTACTTGATGCCGTACTACATCATATGTGTATACTAGGAGGGTTTGCAAATTATTGTCCTTTTTTTATTTTTTTACGTGTGGAAATCCCCGCGGACCGTCACTCCGTCGGGGGTTACGGCGGGGTGGTGTGTCGGACTCGAACCGACTAAAACCACACGGTGTGACCCTCTCTGCGCCTTTGTATTGGAAGGAGTCCAGGGAGAGGATTTCCTTCTGGACTCGCAAATTATTGTCCTGAGTTATGGTATTCATTGTGTCCATATCATGTATGTTTATCAAGTCCTCCGCGACTTAAGATGTATATTCGTAATGCTATTAAGTATGTTTAGTTATTTATATCAGTTGTCTAGTACCCTTAATACAAGCTCTACTTAGTTTGGGACTAGATAGCTTTGTGTAAGATGTACGAAATATTAAAAAAAAAAAATAAGTCTACCAAAATGACTCTGCTCTACATGATGAAAAGCATGAGTAGAATTAAAAAGTGTTACCCATCACACTCCCTGATGCATGCAGACAATGCATTTTGGCGACCTACACAATGGTGGCCTAGTGAGATGCTTTTACACGCCCCGTTTTAAGGAACCGGAACCACAGCAGGAGGAAAACACATGAGCATTCCTCATAGTTCCCTTTTCTTATCTGCTTTATTCTATCTTAAACCTTTAGAATGACAGTTTTAGTCATTTAACCGGTTACTTCATCACTTTCTATAGGGCTGAATACTATATAATTTGCTATATAATTGCTGAATATTATATAACACTGTGTGAATTACAATTCGTTGTTTTTCTTTATTTTCTGTCATATATATATTTCCAAAATCCCCCCGACACATTTTATATTGCACGGGAGTTATCATAACAAGAATAGTCAAAATCGGTACACCAAGGAAGAAGGTAAAGTATCGAGACAAAAAAATCGAAATTGAATTGGTAATCTCCTCCTTTTTGAAGTTAGTTAAAAGTATTTTCATGCGATCGCGAAACTATATAAGAAATTAATATGCGATTTATAGAACAATAGCCGTAGGTAGCACCGTGGGGCGTAGCTAGTCTACTTATATAAGTGTTATCTTATTAATAAACCGTATCTAAACCGTAATTAATGATCGATACGGCTGTCAAATAATAACGTGGAGGTATTCGAGAGCAAGGTCCTGATCTACGAGTACTTATAAGGTCAAACGAATTAAGTCCCCTGAGGTTGTTGTAATTAATGCAATTATTTTGTTGTTTACCTGCCAACTCCAAGTAGTAATTTTGATGGATCTATAAGACATTATTTAGAGAACAATGTTTTATAAATCAATTACATAATCTGTGCAATCTTTGATTGTTGATGTTGATAATTAGATTTAATTAATTGGATAACTACTCTTTCATTTTTAATGATTATATTTCATGATGCGTGATTGGTCTAGCGGTTAGTGATGCGACTGTTCATATCGAGCCTCTAGATCGATTCGATTTTTTGAGACTGTAAAACAAGACTGGAAAGAAAGATTATAAAAATGAGAAATGGCGTGGTCCATTTATCCAATATTGACAAAATTAATTTGATATTGCTATATTTATTTGCATGCATCTCGACCTGATACCGAAAATGAGGACACCCGAGCCACATTAACGCGTCACTACACCGAAGACCTGCCAGAAGTCAGCACCGATGAAATCGAGATGGCTCTTAAACAGCTTAAAAATGGAAAAGCCCCTGGAGAGGATGGCGTTACAACAGAGCTATTAAAAGCTGGAGGTAAACCCGTACTGAGGGAGCTCCAAAAGCTTTTCAACGCTGTCCTGTTTGAAGGGAGAACTCCGGAGGTGTGGAGTAGGAGTTTGGTCGTGCTTTTCTTCAAAAAAGGTGACAAGACCTTATTGAAGAACTATCGACCCATTTCCCTTCTAAACCACATCTACAAGCTGTTTTCAAGAGTCATCACGAACCGTCTTGCGCAAAGACTCGACGAATTTCAATCACCGGAGCAGGCCGGATTTCGGAGCAGATACGGCACCATAGACCACATACACACAGTGCGGCAAATTATACAGAAGACCCAGGAGTATAACCAGCCCCTGTGTCTAGCATTTGTGGACTATGAGAAGGCCTTCGACTCGGTTGAGATCTGGTCTGTTCTGGAGTCCCTGCAGCGTTGTCAGGTAGATTGGCGATACATCCAAGTGCTGAGATGTCTCTACGATACCGCCACCATGTCCGTCCAAGTACAGAATCAGCAAACAAGGTCCATACCATTGCATCGAGGAGTGAGACAAGGGGACGTTATTTCCCCGAAATTGTTCACAAATGCAATGGAGGATATGTTCAAGACGCTAAACTGGAAAGGACGTGGCATTAACATTAATGGCGAATATATCTCTCACTTGCGATTTGCGGACGACATCGTCATAATGGCAGAGACAATGCAGGACCTGCAACAGATGCTGAATGACCTAGCTGATTCTTCTATGCGCATCGGCCTACGGATGAACTTGGACAAAACCAAGGTCATGTTCAATGAACATGTTCTACCGGAACCGGTTGCAGTACACGATACCGTTCTCGAGGTTGTTCAAAAATATGTCTACCTTGGGCAGACATTGCAGTTGGGTAGAAACAACCTCGAGGATGAGGTGAATAGAAGAATTCAGTTGGGTTGGGCAGCATTTGGAAAGCTACGTCGAGTCTTTTCGTCGTCGATCCCACAATGCCTAAAAACGAAAGTTTTCAATCAGTGCGTCCTACCTGTCATGACATACGGAGCCGAGACCTGGACACTTACGGTACGGTTGGTCCATAAGCTTAAAGTTGCTCAGCGTGCTATGGAAAGGGCTATGCTCGGCGTTTCTCTGAGAGATCGTATCAGAAATGAGGTGATCCGTCAGAGAACTAAGGTCATCGACATAGCCCACCGGATTAGCAAGCTGAAGTGGCAGTGGGCTGGCCATATTAGCCGCAGAACTGATGGCCGTTGGGGCAGAAGAGTTCTTGAGTGGAGACCGCGTCTCGGTAAACGTAGTGTAGGACGCCCACAGGCGAGGTGGAGTGACGACCTGCGTAAGATGGCTGGCAGGAGCTGGATGCGAGAAGCCCAAAATCGATCACAGTGGTGTGCAATGGGAGAGGCCTATGTCCAGCAGTGGACTGCGATAGGCTGATGATGATGATATTTATTTCGGACATCTGACGCACAACATCCTTTAGTTCTAAAATTAGTAGAGCTAGTACTATGGATACTCGACACCTACAATACTTTCTTTTTGTAAAACTTCGAAACAAATATCTGCAGACCCTGCATTTTGTGTGACCTGAGCATCGAACTTGAGACCTCAAACACAGCAGTCGCATACGCTACCACTGCGCCATCGAGGCACTCTATATATTAATTTTGCTGCTTTCCTTAGATAATTTTGAAGACAACATTACGGCTTTAATCAGTAAACAAATCGCTATATCATTGAGTGTAAAGAAGCTTGTTTTATAAGTTATAGCTTACATTTATTCAAGTGTAAGGAGTTTGGTGTTGAAATACAGAGTGGCAGAAAAGTTCCAAGTTGGCGAGTGTCCCGATGAAAAATCACCCTGTCCCCTCGGAGTTAGGAGTAGATGTATGGCCGCCATTAAAGTGGCAGGCCACACACATCATGCTGTCGGACGCTCTGCTCCGCATCATTTCAATTTATTTACGTATACATACTCACTTTGAAGGCTGGTAATTTATGTTTATGATGGTAAGTTAGAATTTGTTGAAAGGAATAGTTCAAGATATCAACAATTTGTGTCTCATGTTGTTTTTGAAAGTTTTCGTAAATCAATCAAAAGCTCCAGAGTTGATTTTCTGTGGCTCTTGGGCATCGCTTAATTGTCAGTCATGGCTTTTATTCTTTTCAACATATTATAAAGAGGTTTACTACATAAACAGTAGTTCACCTATTATATTAAATTTAAAGATACCTCACTGACTTCGAATAAGACTAACTGAATGTTGCCTGCATCTATCACTGACCCGCAGACAACTTTTTTGATATTATGTTCGAAAATGCTATGTTTTCTGAGTGGTTTTCTTTCCATAGCCTTAAAACTATCAGCCCACCTATAGGATAAGGTATACGATAAAAACCAGAATTAAACACGCACATAGTTTTGATAAATAAAGTTGGACCATAGCCTATAAAAGCTTCTCCGTAGAACAACATTTAGTAAAGAATTAAAATTGGTACTTAAAAGAATAATGACGGAACCAATTATTGCCCCCTATTTCACTAAACTGGTTCCCGTAACATAACCTACATCTGGTTACATTAAAAATGAAATATTTCATAATACATACAAGGACACGGATGATTTATGATAGCACTTACATTATGATTAATGTACATTTACAATAATTATAATATCGTATATTTGATGTGTGTTAATCGTATGATTCTATAAGTATATTAAAAACATAGGTTTGGTGCGGTAAGTAATAGGTCTAAGATGAGGCACGTTTTGAACGTGAGTTACGACGTTTTTTGCTGGACATCTTAGTTATGACCCTTATGGTCTTGACTTTTAAAACAATACTTTTTTTAGATGACCTCATCCTCTTTAAACAAATAGACTATTCAAATAACCGTAATCAAGAAGTCTACACCACTATCAAAAAGTATAAATGTACATACATACCACCATAGTGGTATTTTAATGGGATTACTGTACAGACAAAAAAACGATATTTTAAATGTGGTTTTACTTCAAAGATATTTTGGTGATAACTACATTTTTGATACGTAATGGCGTATATCTTGTACATTATAGGAGTAGCGATATAATAAATTTAATTATGGTCAAAAATAACAAGAATCTTAGGACTCCAACCATATACGTTTTCATAATGATATAATTTGATAATTTAATTTATAAATTCATTATTACTTCACGCATCAATTTCGATTTATAAGGTTTTCTGTTATCTATAAAAGGTAATATTTGAAAGGTATATTAATATTTTTACTCTTTGGAACTGCATGTGATCAAAGCTCATTTAAGCTCGAAACCAAATTTCCCGCTACTTCTCGCACTAATTAAATATCCAATTATGTAATAAATATACCTAGACGATAAAATATTAGAAATCAGTAGCTACATAACAACACACCATAAGTACAAGAGTCCTTTTCTAAACTCTTAATACCATTAACATAATAGGATTATCTGCACAATATTTTAAACAAACAAACATTATAAAAGCCGCTCTTTCACCGTGACCGTCGATCACCCTCCGAAGAGCGAACGGCTGAATGATCTGAACAGCAATAAAAAGAAAAATAAATAAAAAAATATCGCCACGCAGCATTTCACGGGAATTGAGAGAGTACATTAGTTATTATAACACGACAAAATATGTGTAATAAAATGTAATTTATCGTGCAAATAAAATATAACAGTGGTTAGGGGCGGCAGATGGGGCGAGCGGTGCGAAGTCTCACTGTCAGCGGAAAGCATATTCCTAAGATTAGAAAGTGACCCAATTTCATTTTCAACTCTTTATTACTTTATTAAAGGAGAATTCGAACGAATTAAATAGACGATTTATGTATCGTTTCGTTTCTATTTACTGTGAGGCAAACAAATCAAAAAATAATCAGTTGATCAAGAGTCAAGTGCATTGTCAGTCGTAAAGATGAGAGTTCGATTTTTGCTAAAGGCCACAGCCGTCCGGATGTATCGCAAACAAATCATGTAGACAGCTTGATTCTAAAGGCATATGTACGATAATATTAAAAAGTGACTAAAATGTACAGCTACGACATTATGCCAGTTATAATCTAAGGTGAAAATCAAGAAATGAGCTAAAGTTCATACCTAAAATTTTGGAAAAATAATGTCGATTATAACAAATTCACTTCATTTTATTTTAATTTTGAGGGAGATGTTATCGAAGATATAAGAATAAATAAGTTACATTAGTCGGTAGCAGACTGATTAACACCATCATATTTTTGGTTTGTTTAGAAATTAAAATCAAGGGGAACAGGTACTGACAGATAAAGCTTTTGTGTCCCTTTAGTAGCTCTCTATCACGGTATCTGCCTCTTCTGTTGTACCCCTCATTTATCACAATGAACTCTCTCTGCCTACATTTGATTATTTGACAACTAATCAAAAATTTCTCAAATCCATTAAATCGCTAATCGCTTTCGCTGTCGCTTTCACTGATCCCCACCTTGCAAATATATTGACAGTGTCCTACGGATGTTGGGGAAAAATGTCGCTCATTTGTTGGCGTCACCGTTTTGTACTGTTGCCTTCGAGAGGCGAGATAATGGCTGATTTATACGTGCGATTACGTGTGACGAGAGAAGCCGCTTATTGCCCGCGATATTGGGATGAATATCATCACGGGTTGCGTGGGCAGGCAACTATGATCGAGGGATGTTATTGGATGGCAAATTATTATTCTTAGCGTAAAGAACATTTTCGTTCCTTACCCTAAGACTAATGTCACGTTCGCTTTTTATTACCTATTAATATGGATCTGCGGACAATAACGATTAATTGATTGCTGCGAAATTCAAAATCTATATAAATACCTTAAAAATGAAACATAACACTCGTAACTGACACATATATTTAGATTATAGACAAAACTTATAAGCACATTATCATTTATATCCCACTAGCTTTCACCCGCGGTTCCGCCCGCGTATATCTCTATTATTGCAGTAAAAAGTAGCCTATGTCTTCTGATAGATAAGCTATATTACTTAAAAGTTTCATCCAAATCTGTTCAGTAGTTTATAATATATTATTATTATTATATTAGTAAGGATTATTGTTATATATATTTGCTTAATTGTGAATTAGATATTCTTATTTTCGGTTATGAGAGCACGGTTGACCTAGTGGTTTAAGCGGTCCCCACGGCGGTTTCTACCGCCACAAGCGTCGTAAGTTCAAATCCCACGTGGGACAATACTTTTTGTAATACAGAAATGATAGTTCTGATATTTCCATTCAAACTTTAAAACTTTAAAATGTCTCAAACTAGCCTAATTTATGGCTGTAATTAAATAAATAATTGAAAAAACAACGAAAAAGCATTAACATGAGAAGTGTGTGCTACACAAAACGAGAAATATCATTCACGCCGACACGACGGCACCTTGAGCAACAAAGCAACCTTTCAATCTTTACAAAAAGGCTCATGACATGTCGCATAACAGGCATGTCAGCCCTCCAGACCAACACAGCTTAAAAAACTATCCTTCATATACACCTGAATTTTAACAGTAGGTCAAAATGTAATGATACATAAATCATTCTGTGTCACCGTGAGTGTTACCAGCCTGAATGTTGATAGGGGATTCACAGCTGTTAAAATAATGAGTATTAATATGTTTGCGGCACAAATAACAAGGCACAAAGGCGAGGGAAACGGGATATGAAGGCAATGATTCAAAACTGTTACACATGTGAATAGAGTGCAATATATGTTTATGGAATTGATTACTTTGTTCAAATACTTTCATAATGAATATTTGAAACATAAAAATTATTAGCTGTTAGTGTTTTAAGTAGGAAACTTCAGCAGTTTAGGCTATACTTTGAAGAATTACAAAGGTTGGTCAACGACAACACAACACGTCACTATTTTTTATTAGAATAAATAATATAATAACAAATAAATATTTTACACACATCGCATTCCAGTCCCCAAACTAAACAGAGCTTGTATAATGGGTAACTAGACAACTGATATAAATACATAAACATACTCTTTTTGTAAATACATACATAGAAAAAACCCAAACTCCGAAACAAATATTTGCGGATCACACAAACATTTGGTCCGACCCGGGAATCGAACCCGAGACCTCTTGATCAGCAGTCGCATACGCTAACAACTGGACCAACGAGGCATTCTTAGAAGAATAGTATTTTAGTAGTTAACCTTATAATTCCAAATTAACAGTTTCACTAAATGCATCTCAATATTTTTAAACTGTTTCGTTATTGACTGACTGACAGACAATGCACAACCGAAACTACCGGGCGTAAGAAGCTGAAGTTTGGCATGTACGATTTCTGAGGAGCATAAGCGAGCACTACTAAAGGTTTTTGTAAAATTTTTGGAATAAAAGTTATTCTTAAATACCAAGAGTTGCCTGGTATTTAATGGAGACAACACAATTGCACTGGAGGGGTAACTAAGTCGAGTGAATAAAACTACAACTTGTCACTTGTTCCAAAATATTGTATTGTCGCCCCGGGCTGGTTCTCCTTCAAACATAATACACTGGAGTCTTATAATACAACACTGAGTACAACAATATCGCGATTCACAAAAAGGCACAACGCCCTCTATCGAGATCAAAACAAAACTATAATATATTTAGTTTGCGGTTCAACAGTTATACATCATAATAACACGTGGGCGAAGTCGCAGGCAAAAGCTAGCGATATTAAATATATACCCGTTGTATTTAGTATAAAGGTATAAGATCAACTGCAGGTAACACCGCGGGGCTTAACTAGTAATTCAATAAAATTCTTAACAAAACAAGTTTCCCATTCACAAGTGACGTTAAAAAGCAAATTACCTTTAAATGCCTTGGAATAAACGATTGCCTGTAACGTTTGAATAAACAACTTCATTTCACGTGTAAAAAGTAATTAAGCCAAGTAATTGCCTATTAAAAATTTATGTGAATCAATTATCAATTCAAATTGCTTATGGACAGGTGCTTTTATACCTAAGAGTTTATAAAATGTTGAAAAATAAAGGTCCTTATTTAAACCATCTGCAACCCATAACGGCCCACGGCTGGGCTTAGATCTCAACTCTTAGGAAAGGGTTAAGGCCATACGTCTCCACGCTGGCCGAGTGCGAGTTGGGGACTTGCAAGACACGTTGTAGCTACGTAATTTTGGGCTTGAATGTTTTTAAGATACCCGAAGGTCTCCAACTAAGCTTCACGACTGCTATCTGATGATAAAAACCGGGACCGACTGCTTAACGTGACCTCCGAATTACGGAAACGCTAATAACATATCATGCCAACAACGGTCACCCATCTAGGTACTGACCGCGTCGTCGTTGCTTACCCTCAGTGATAGTTTCCAAGCACCTAAGACCAATTTTCTATGAACGCTTCTATATAATTTTTTTTTTTTGACCATTTGACTCACAACATCATCTAATCCCAAACTAAGCAAAACTTGTACTAGACAACTGATATAAAAATATATAGCCGGTTCCAAAAATAACGGGTCAGTCACATAAACCAATAACGGGTCAGTCACATAAACCCGAATATCTCCCGAACTACGTATGCCATCCTAATGAAACGAAGACTGTTCAATTGAGAATTTAATTATACAGATAAAAAATAAAATAAAACTTAGTTACACCCACAATATTAATCTTAAATTAAAAAAAAACTAAAGTAGTCATATTTTTCTTAAGATTACATTTTTTTTATGATTGTTTTTTTGCTGTTTTTCATCACTTTCTTCATTTAATACTTTGTATTGCCTCCACGTGATGAAGCCTCCAGTGATGAAAAACAGCAAAAAAACAATCATAAAAAAAATGTAATCTTAAGAAAAATATGACTACTTTAGTTTTTTTTTAATTTAAGATTAATATTGTGGGTGTAACTAAGTTTTATTTTATTTTTTATCTGTATAATTAAATTCTCAATTGAACAGTCTTCGTTTCATTAGGATGGCATACGTAGTTCGGGAGATATTCGGGTTTATGTGACTGACCCGTTATTTTTGGAACCGAGTGTACTATTTTTTGTAAATACATGACATATTATACATAGAAAACACCCAAACTCCGAAACAAATATATATGTAGATCATAGAAACATTTGGTTCGACCCTGGAATCGAATCCGAGACCTCTTAATCAGCAGCCGCATACGCTAACCACTAGTCCAACAAAGCAGATTCTACTACTCTACATTTCTATCATCATCATCAACAGCCTTTAACAGTCCACTGCTGGACATAGGCCTCTCCTTAGAAAGGAGGTTATGGCCTACTATACCACGCTGGCCAAACGGGTTGGTTTCAAGTTTTCCTTCTCTTTGCATTGATGTTGTCTTGCGTAGTTTATCCCTTAGTCGCCTTTTACGACAACTGTGGGATAAATAGGGGTGGTGACACTCTGTATTCTTAACCCGTCACCACACGGACGCATTACAAATTAAAATATCTTTTGGTCATATTTTCACCAAAACACTAAACAAAAATCAGATCACGTCAGTTTGAAGATATCCTTAAGTTTATTTATTAATGCAATCTATTGCAACATTCTCCAATCACTTCTCCATTGAACCGAAATAATACAATGACTTTACACTTTAAACATCTATAAATTGTTAGTAAATCCTTAAATTTATAACGTTGCGCACACTGTATCGGTGCCAAATAACGTTATTTATTACGATTTATGAAGCAATATGTTTGTATCAAATTTGTACTAGAGTTTCAAAGTTTTTTTGGCATAGACTCTGAAATACTTTGATGTAAAGCTCCTCTGAGGGGTTAAATTAAAGAAGCAATGCCAGATTATATTTAATCTTGATTTATGGAGTGTTAAAGCCAGCTGCTATGATACTAGTTTCTATTACAGACAGGATAATTTTGTTATACTATTGATATTATGTTAAAAGAAGAAGGCAAAACATATCTTTATAAACACAAGACCCTTAAAACTAATTAACGTGTTCATTTTTAATGCGGTGACGTTTGTCAATTAACTTTCATGTAGACAAAGTATATTTCAAATAAAATCACTTTAGCTTATATTCTTGATTTACTGATTTCATCATCATCATCAACAGCCTTTAGTAGTCCACTGCTGGACATAGGCATCTCCTTTGAAAGGAAATTTTGGCCTACTATACCACGCTGGCCAGACGGGTTGGTAAAGGGTTTGTTTCAAGTTTTCCTTCTCTTGGCAGTGATGTTAGCTGCTTATTTTGTTCATTTAGTCGCCTCTATGGAATGGAACCCATGGAATGAATAGGGGTGGTGACACTTTGTATTCTTAATCCGTCACCACACGGACAACAACACAGATTTACTGACTTATCAGGTGAGTATTTGTATTTAAAGTATAGCAACTTACCTACTTGTATCTCTTAAATGACAAGTTTCCATTGGCAAAGGTAACACATACTGTCTGTCAGTTAATCCCTATGTTTGCTTATCGTCATCTACTTATACAAATAATAAAATTGGAGAGCTTGTATGTAATACCAAATCAACAGTTTTTTACTGACTGCATATCAAAATATATACGGTACTTATAATCAGAGTCTTTCTGTCTGTCTGTGTGTTTGTTCCGAGTAATCTCTGTAAAAGCAGAACCAAATTTGACGGAGCTTTCATTCGTAGAAAGTTGATGACACAAAGAGTAACTTAGGCTATTTTTTTAAGATTAGCTTCGCTTCGTGGCGTTACTAGCCTTCTACTCAACTACTCAACTTGTATTACATAAAATCAATATGGTTTCAAATTCATTTCGTATTAGATTTGGGATCAAACTTTATTCTCCTTTAGACAAGTAACTAATATAAACAAATTTTAGTAAACGTTGACGTTATTTGCGATCAATTGAAGTTCTATTATTTAATTTCTTATCATACATTATTTTAACCTTCTAAAAAAGACTATTACCATTTCAAATAACTTCGAAATACAACAGTAATTCATATAAATAATTCGTGCTGTCAACCCACGGCCCAAACTGAATGACATTTTTATAACACAATTATCTTTCTTCAAATAAAGGTTAATTGAAATGTCATTGACGTAACATGACCACATGTCACCAATGTCACAGATACACAATATTTTTATTCTGACAAACAACAGCTGTGTAAATATCACGCACAATTCTGTCCCACTCAACTTTGTCGGGGCGGCGCATTAGTATGATATTGACATTACTGACATTTGAATGTCAGGCTTATGACGGCTCTGACAGACAATTATCCTTGTGCTTCAATTGTGATAATCGTCAAATTAAAGTTAATAAGCATATTGCTGATAGACTGCCTAGTTGGTCTAGCGGTTAGCGTATGTGAAAGCTGATCAAGAGGTCTCAAGTTCGAGTCCCGGGTGTGCTTGTTATTAAGTTTTTCTAAGTATTAACAATAGCGGTGTTTTACGCCCGTGTCTCGAAGAGTTTGTGACATAGACTGATTGCTTTCTTCTATCTTGAGTGTTGTGGGTTCAAACCCGACATTGTATGATCCACAAATTGTTGTTCTGCGTCAGAGTGGTCTTTGTGTCCTTTTCATATATGTTTGTAAAATCCTCAGCTACATAGCACCTTTTCCTAATTTGGCAGGAATTGTCATTTTTACAACTATTAAAATTTCAGGAAGCTTTTCTAATTAATTTTTACCACCTTTAAAAATTGTGTTCATACGCACTGTGCAACGCTAGCAGCAATAATGTATTAGCATTTATATAAAATTACCCGTTATATATAATTATGCTGTCCAAGTTATACTGTCCACGGTTTGGTACAAACATTAGGTTCTTCAAAAGTACATAAACTTACGAAAATACAAGTAAAATTTATTATTAAACAATGTCAAGAAGTTATTTATCTTCTTCTTTGAACATCTGTGTACTAAAACAAATTACCTACTTAACGCAAATTGGTTTGCAGGATGCAAGCAAGCAAGACCTGTAATAACATGTCTGTTTTAAAACTTGCAAATAAGTGCTAAAACAGTGTTAAGTTGTAAACAATGCTGACCTATTTTGTTCAGGTAAGAAGTTGTGCAGTAAGATAAGTAGCTGATGCCTTGTCGATTGTTTGTTGTTTTTAACATTTCCATACTTCTGTTTAATTATCTTACTTCT
Source organism: Phragmatobia fuliginosa (assembly GCA_932526445.1). Classification (NCBI taxonomy): domain Eukaryota; kingdom Metazoa; phylum Arthropoda; class Insecta; order Lepidoptera; family Erebidae; genus Phragmatobia; species Phragmatobia fuliginosa. The sequence continues at coordinate 1,735,267 of OW052065.1, forward strand.
TTAGAATTTTATCGTCAGGTTTTGACCTAATAGTATAATAGGAAAAACTATGAAGAAAATATTTCAAACTTTTAATACTATTAGGTATATATCGACAATATAATGGGTGAATGAAACCATAAAATGACATTACATACATTTCGATTCTTCAACAGAAATTGGTAGCAAAGAAAGATTCTTCTGCTAACATATATGACGAAATGGTCTGCCCGGTAATGTTTTTAAAGACAGTGACGTCATTACTATTATTATTATTGGAGTATTCCATTTTCAGAAATAACTTAAAATAAACTTCACTTCAACCAGAATTCACTTTTAATTAGTATTGATTACACAGCTTCGAATATTTCACAATAAGTTAGGTGTTTGCTGTCCGAGCGCAGACAAACGAATCATCGCTCCGCTGCAGCGGGCGGCTTTTTATAGGCATTGTAGTGGGGCGGTTGACCGTTGCGAGTTGTTTACGTCTCTGAGAACACGTGCAGCGATGACGTAGTTCGTTGAATGTTATATTATTGATATATATTATGGCGATACCTTTAATCGTCGGCTCCAAGAATCAACACTGAAAGTGACTTAACATATAAAATTGCTATCTCATCTTCTTGTCTAAACAAAATAACCTAAAATCTCTCCATGTCATTCAATCACAACTCATTAAACAGCACATAATAGGCGAAATACCCCAGAAATTGAGATTTCTTTATAGCAAAACATTAATATCCTCTCAAATCTTAATGTCGCAAATAATCATAAATAACAGATCAAATCCACCTACATTGTCAACTGCCATCAACGTATAATTTAATGTCAAGAAACAACATTCATAAATCGTCCTCCCACGGCCGTGTCTAGTTAATATATATATATTATAAAAGAATAATTGTACCCGCCGCTTCAAGGTTACTTCGATCAATCTTTCACACGTCATTACCGATGTCGCGTTAAGCTTCAAAAAGCGTTTTACGTGAAAAGGTACGTATAAAAAATGCTTTACAGGGATCTAATGGTCATTGTCTGTATATATTTTAATAGCTAACTTGCGTAGGTATGTTTTTTCTTTATAAGATTTTTTTCTAGACTTAACTTATGTTTTTTTGATGTAATGAAATGAAAAGAAAGATAGAAAATATGTTTATATGAAAACAAAATAACATCTAACAAGACTAGATAACAAAACAAAAGTTACAAGTCACGCTCGCAGAAAAATGGACTCTAGGAACCTGATTTCACTCGATGAAAAGCAACGATTGAAATACTTACCATTGGTTCTTTGTAAGGCCATGGCCAGTGGAGTTGACTCATAACTATGCGTCAAAGCAAGTCTTTTCTCCCCGACTACGCACGCGTGTATGTCGATTATCGCGATAAAAAGTAGCTTTAGTACTTCCCCAAGAATTAAAGTATCTCCATGACAAATTTAATTTAAATCAGTGCAGCGGACAAACCAACAGGATTACTTTCGAATTATACTACTAAATAATGTGAATATGAATTATTAAACCAACTTAATATGTACCAAAACAAACGCAGTATGCGCTATATAAATCGTTATACAGTTAATAAAGGCCATTTTTCACAATTAAAAGCATACCTGCCCGCCATTTTGTGCTTAGTAAAACCATATTCAAAACATAAAAGCTACGAGGACAATATTTCATAAGCGATGGCCGAAAAATACACGGTGGTGTAATAAATTAAAAACATTTTAAACAACGACCACTTCAGTTGACCTCTCCACCTCGCTAAACTGTTTCGCAAAGCGGAACAAAACGGGTATGATAAAAGGGTGCAAAGGGGTCGAGTGGACCGGTCGACTCATTACCATGCTTAGTGAAAAGTTGAGAAGATCCATTTCGTAATTTTAGCTTTTCACAACCTAAAGTTTTCAAGTTGAACATAAACTAGTCTTAATAGTTTGTACGAAAATATTACTTGTTAAAGTTGAAAGTAGCTATGTTAAATGAAAATATCAGGATAGTTGAAGTACTTTGAAAAACTAGATTGAAGTCGCATATTAGAGTTCTCTATTTCGACTGTTATTGCTATTTCTCAGGGTTCCAAACACTCAGGGTTATTGCTCGTAGTAAGGTTGTCTTAGATGATTAGAAACAATCACCGAGGGTAAACAACAGTCAGTACGTGGATGGGATGGATTACCGTTTTTGGCATGATACTATGAGCGTCTCCGGAATATGGAAGTCACGTTAAGCAGTTGTGCAGTTTAGTTCGAGGCCTTCGAGCGGTTTAAAAACATCCAACGGAAATATACGTAGCCACAAAGCTTTATTGCCAGTCCCCAGAACGCATTCGGCCAGTGTGGCGACGTATGGCCTTAATCCTATCCTGAGAGACCCCAGCCCAGCAGTGGGATAGCGAATATTTGTATGAAAACTACGTTCGACAGCTAAACGTGCTCTAAGAGGCATGGAACGGCCTTTTTGTGTTAAATACGGTCACTCTATATAGACCAACCTGGTTAGGTTAAATTTGCAATGTGCTGACCTACTCAGTTGCCACTTCGCCATAAATCCCTCTTGCAAATGTAACATAAACAAGTAATATTTGCAATATTTTTTTCATTTTCATGACATCGTGAATGATAAATGGAGCTTGTTGACTTGTTTATTATGTGGTGAAGGTTAGCTGTAATAAATTAGACTTATACACAGTCGTAAGCATTGTTCACACACTCACTCTAAATCATAGAAGTATGTTATTAAATGAATTGATTTTCTTTTTCAAATTACTAATGTTTATTTCAAACAAGATCTAATCACTTTCAAAACGGATATTAGTAACTCATATTGATACTTTACTCATACTGTGTATTAAAACTAGAGTGGGAACTAAAGAAATCTAATAACATTTCATCATTGTTAGATTCTTAACGTTGAAGTCAGTATAAACTGTCATTACATTCATTATCTTCGTTTGAGTTCTATAGATGGCGTTGTATCAGTATACTGAATTACGATATTGAAAAATCACTGACTATTTTATAAATAACAGCTAAGTTCATAAAATGATTTTCTCTTGAGAGTGTGTTTTATTTCCAACCACATCTCATTTTGTATTCCGGATTTCAAGTTGATACTTGCATGAAGTGATATTATACTTTTACGTTTTTAAGTATCACAAAACGTAAAAGTAAATACAAAATTTTCCTAAATCTTATATCTTTTTCCAGCCGAATTACTTAAGCCATTTATTCAAATTCTCTAATATTCTTACAAACTACTAAATCTAAACCACCGCAAGTGATCAAAAGTTGTTGCGATAAATCTGAAACGGGGCTTATCGGGGCATTCAATAATCATTTCGGTGGCAATCACGTACAAGCGAGCACAAAAGCGCCACGAGACTCCAACGTGGATTGTAAAGCCGAAACCTTACGACCAATTACTGAGGGAGATAAAACCGTAATGCTGTCTGATGTTACAGAGTTAATCTCGGAGTCTATTGGTATAGCAAATTTTTCATGGTTTGGTCTAAAATATAGGGAGTTCTTAATTGTAATTTGTGTCTACAGACTTTGTTGAGTGTAGACAGAACTTGGTTATTTTTATATTAACCGTATTCTTTTTAGAAATATATTACGAAATAATAAAATAACTATGGGCTATAATATTTCAACTTTATAGGTTACTAGCTTTCGCCCGCGGCTCCACCCTAGTGTATGTCAATTATCGCAATATCCTTTGTCCTTTCTCAGACTCTAGAATATATGTATATCAAAATCATTTAAATCGGTTCAGTAGGTTTGGTGTAAAAGCCAGACCGACAGACAGACGGAGTTACTTTCGAATTTATAATATTAGTGAATATTTAAATATACTTACAATGTATAAACAATGCTATAGCCAAAAGGGCTTTGGACTTGTTTATTAAAAATGTTTATTAATCAGACCGAAGGCATTACCTGATTCACATTGGTGCGAGATCAAATCTGCAACTCGATCGCTGCTATCAATAACTTTACTTCACTTGTCTTTATCTTACGTTTGTTTCTAATAATATGCATAAATAATATATAACTTATAAAGCGTCTTGTTTGCTATACTGTTGACAGTAGATAAGGAACTAGTAACTAAAAAAAAATATACTATTCCTTGTTTTATATTTCATAGTAATAGAAGGATTTAGACGTATTCACAGAAAAGTATAATGTTTTAATGAAGTACGTCACTAGCAGATGTAAACGTTTTCTTAAAATATTATACGCTTAAATTTGTTTGTTGATAAAATGTATCAATTCAAACCCTACAATACAACAAGACCATAACATACCGTCATAAATCATACAAAATACATCGTATAGTTCAAGTGGTAACAACTGAACCCGAAAAACGTATCAGTGTGCCATTCAAGTGCACTCTCCTCTCTCACGCCTCGTAACCTTACAGTTTTACGATCACTTTTATTACAAGACGCTTTCGTGCGCGATTACCCACCAGAGTGGGTTCTGCTGTTAGGCGCCCTGTAATGAGAACATTCACCCTCCACGATATACAACTGTTTCACTGTTAGACGCCACCATCGCTAGGTTAAATCAAGCACTGTACACGTTTCGTGAATAGAAGTGGCAATGGAAACTGTTTCTAGCGATCTTGCAACAACGTTGGGGACGCTTGTCAGCAATTACATTTTAATGTGTGTTTTATTATCACGGGCGTCTAATGTACTAGTGCATTAATTTATCACCTCCCCTGTTTACGAGTAACGGCTTGACAATTGAAATGATGGTGTATTCTGTATTCAAAGGATGCTGATATTCGTCCAGTGTATGTTGAGCTTCCATATCGCCCGGAGAGCTTTGCTTGTGGTATAGTGAGAGGTCGATTGCAATGAAACTAAGTTTCTAGATAGTTTGGACGTGTCATACAATCGTTTGGACAGACAAGCGATGGACGTATCAAAGGACTGCCAACTGGAAATGCAGTTGCAGTTTCGATTGAATCGAGGGACGTCTGCGGCAGGCTTCTGTGAAGTAAAGGTTGATTGGATCGTGTCTGTACGGCTGATACGCTAGCAATGTTTGATTTTGGCGAGTGGCATAGTACGTCAACTTGCCTTAGTTACATTGCATTGTTTCTTAACAATCGTTGATTTGTTTATTCATTTATACGTTTCATTATTATTTACTGACAACTGTATAATACACAAATTGATACGTCAGAATGAACGTTCTCCATTTTGTTTAGTTAATAAGAAATATTAAAGGCTTTTTGAGAACAATTCAATGTAAAACCGCCCATTTCAAATCAATTGGATGATTAAAAAGTTTCTCAAAAATATTGTTTTACAGTATATGTCATTTGGCTTCTTCTTCTTTTTTCTTCTTTTAAAAAGACAACTCCCGTATTACGAATAAACATCTTGAGTCGCGGGAGACTTTACAAACATACATGTAACGGACAAAAAGAACACCCAGACACAGATCAACATTTGAGGATCACGCAAAGAGTTGTCACATGTGAAATTTGAACCCACAACACTTGGCGCAGTAGTAAGCGGTGTGGTGACCAATTGAACATTAAGGCCAACCGTTTAGTAATAAGGCCTTTAATATTTCACAAAGATTAGTTTTAACGTCAACACAAAACACAGGGTATCATTACCGGGGCGGTGTGACATCGCCAACAGACACTGTAATGATGGCTCCACCACACGGAGGTGACATTCACGCGATGTCCAAACCGTAAAATGTATGTTTACCAAAACATCCTTACTAATATTACTTACAAATGCGAATATAAATTTTCTGGGTTCATTTGTTACGCTTTAGTGACAATCGATAAATCGATTTTGATGATTCTTTCACCAACCAAATGTTTATCCGCGTGGTGACAAATTAAGAAAGCGGAGTATCACGACACTTATTCATGCCATGAAATCATCACTGAAAAAATCACAAGCAAATCACGGAAAACTGGAAAAAAAACATAACAATTCCTCTCGCTAGCGTGGTACAGTGGCATAAAGGGATTTTGGCGATACCACGTAAGCGAGAGGCTAAAAAGTTGACCGAACGGTTTGCACAGTGGTTTGAGTGGATGCCACGCCACTCTCCACTGCGCCAAGTGAGTTCAAGCCATTGTGAGTTCAAATACTACACGGGATAATACTTTGTGTAATTCTTATTCTGGGTGTTTTTTGTGTACGTTTCTTGTATGTTTGTAAAGTCCCCTGCGACACAGGACTATATTCCTAATATGAGAGTTGTTTTTAAAGAAAAGAAGAGGAGAGTTGCCTCATAGAGGACTTTTAAAGGCTGTTAATGTTGATAGACTGCCTTGTTGGTCTAGTGGTGAGCGTATGCGACCGCTGATCAAGAGGTCTCGGGTTCGATTCCCGGGTCGGACCAAATGTTTGTGTGATCCGCAAATATTTGTTTCGGAGTTTGGGTGTTTTCTATGTATGATATGTATCTATTTACAAAAAAATGTACGTATATGTATTGATATCAGATGTCTAGTTACCCATAATACAAGCTCTGCTTAGTTTGGGGACTAGATGGTGTTGTGTGTAAAATGTCCGAAAAAATATTTATTTATTTATATGTTTCATGATGAAAGCTACGTAATCAGCGAGGTACCTCGGCTTCTTATAACCGCAATAACCGATATATATATATATATATATTTACAGAGCTGTCTACAAAACAGAGTAATAGAAATTTATAAAACGACTAATTTTAATATCTTGTGTCGACGTAATATCTCTGTTTTAACATAAAGGAAGGAAGCCATTAAGTCTATGACTTCCAGTGGACAGAGAAATGATGGAAAATATGCTGTTAAATGATAATCTTGAGTAGCAACTGGTTTGTTGCGTGTGAGAATCAGGCCGTCGTTGTTACCATATTACAACACGATACTTATACTTGTGTTAATGTTATATTACAGTTAATGTGATAATTATTCTGACATTGTAAGCAGATACGCTGCATTAATTTTAATTAATGTTTGTTTTGTATTTCATCTTGGAAGCGTCGTCCAAATCTTAATTTAGATAATCATTTTTTCATAGTTTTTCTACTGGCCATTCTTCGTCACAGTTTTGAATTATATTCTAGGATTGTGAGAAGCGAAATTGAATGCATACATCTATAGAAATAAGTAAAATAGAAGTGTCCGTTACAATAATAAACATGAGTGCGTGTAAAAGTCGCGAAAGTGTAAAAAAAGGTATATACGTTAGTCCCGTCAGGAAAGCTTTTGAAAAGAAATATTGTAATACTAAACATAAGTTTGTCTTCGATAATCAAAGACAAGAAATATATAAATAGAAGTTTTTACGACTAAACAGTAAGCTAATAGAGGCAGTAGTTGTGTACCCATCGAAATGCAAGGTATAATTACGAGGACCGTATGGTAGTAGCATTTTTACATGATATAAAATAATCGCCTATTAATACGAACTTACATATAATAATTAAAATATTGAAAAGAACAATAATGAACATATGATACCGAGAGATGTTAACCACAATTTCGAAAATTAAAAACACCTAAGTACTAACTGTTCTTATGTAGGTACATTCTGGAAATATGCAAATTTGTCAGGCAACACAAAGACTATTACACTGCTACTACTGCTAGGAATGATGTTAAGACAAGAATTATACATTACGACATAAAGAAAGATTAAACTCATATACGTCCAAATTGGAAATGCATTTATAAGTTATGTCTATTAAAATCTATAATAAATTACTTATTGGTATTAGAAATGAAAAAAAGTTTAATATATTTAACAACAAATTAAAATACATTTTAATACTTAAATTCTATTATTACACAAGTGAACATTTAAATGATAAAACCTTATAATTTAAATCAAAGAAAGTACGTTTTACTGCAATGTATATGGATATAAAAATGACATACTATTTATACAATATTCTATAATAACGACACGCAATAAGAAATACACATTATATGTGTATGACATAACTACATTTACGTGACCAATAATATTAGTATCTAGTTAGACTTAAATAGCAATAATATGTCATGCTTCATTGATAGTGAATGGTTCGCCTTCTCTTCTAGACTTTGCCGTGCCCAAAATTGCTTCCTCTAACATTTTTATAACACCTATAAGGTCATAAACGATTTGAATTTGAACAAAACAATTCCAATTTCACAAACACTTATTCTATATCGTGACAGTGTAATTCGTAGGCCTATTCTGGCTTAAATTTTGACAGAAGCGAACGCCTGCATTAGGCTAGCCTCTACCGTTTTGACAGATACAAAATTGAGGGGAGGCGTTAAACGTTTACTTCAACAGCATGGTAATTGTATCCTTGAAATATGTTAATTTTGTGAATTTTATCGGTCTGGTACTGTTATAGTTTAATTAAGGGCGTGAGCAGTGCCATTTAGCGAGACCTACTTGTCTCACTTGTCATTTTCGATCTGTCTATGTCGCGTCGCTCCACCGTATGGATTTTATTAACTATTAATTTTTCTGCCAATAAAAGTGTTAAAACTGTTTAAATGTTCTTTGTAGCCCTTTAACTCTTCAGTTAATTTAGTGAGTAATAATCCTGACTACTGAGGCTTTAGAAGTCATCGATTTGTCGGACAAATTGTTGTGTGAAGAGCGAAATCTTGATGGCTACAATTTACCTAATAGATGTATATTCTTATACATATTTATATGTTAGTTTATTACCAGTGTTATAACCGTGATGTAGGCCCAATATATTATGAGACCAAATGGCTGTGTGTGAGATGTGTTAATTTTATTCTATGAAATAATCTACAAATAAATATTTCTAAGATTAAAGATGTACCGATTTGATTGACTACAAGGTATTTGAAATTGTTGTGGTTCACAAAATACTGTTATTTCTTCGATTCAATCAACAAGCATTCCAAAACTAGCTTTAAAACGAAACATCAAAATAAAATTCCGCAAACATTTTATGATGAGCGTGTTCACATAACATAAATCATTCGTTCTCTTCTAATGGATAACCCGATATAAATCTATTTATGCAAAAGTTTTCAATGCACACATCGCATGTTGAACAACTATTTGTGTCATGTACCCAGTTATACTTTATAACAGCCACGTTAATTTGATTGAAGATGACGCTTGAAATGTATTATGTGGTAACTGGAAATAGCTTGTTAGTAAGAAAATACGCATTTTTGATTCGTGCATACTTGTTCATGTTTATATTCTTACATCGAGAGAGAAAGATTGTTAAAAAAGGCGTTAACTTCATCTACCAATGTAGATAGAACATAGAAATAGTATATATATGGTTCAAATGGGGTGGAAGGAAGTACAGAAGACACTCGTGTAAGTGACAAATCAACTGATTTGTCACTTACACGAGCTTACTCGAACTTACTTACTCGAACTAGCAATAGACATAGGACACTATTGCTTCGAAATAAATAAATTTTCATAATTGCAGTGATATCACAGCCTTGCCGAAAGCTGATGCTATATAATTCTTCTTTTTGCTTTTAACTGAGTGAGAGATAATAAATGAGCCCAAATCCTTTTTCCCGTCAAATCAATGACGCATTTAATAGCTAACAATCCACTTTAGACTCTCTCTGTCTCTGCAAATGTCCATTAGGATTGGTAGTCAACTAACAAACCCATCTGCTTCCTTGCTCCATATATCATTAAAAAATATACGTCCTATTTTTCCAACCCCACACAAACTCATCCAACCGTTACGTTATTCAATTCCTAACAAGGCTCACACAAACATCGTTCAAACAAAGTATGCACAAACCGATCATTTTCCTAAACTGCATTTACAACTGGTTCCTTTTTTTTTTTTTAAAAAGACAACTCCTTTTTAAAAAGACAACTCCCGCATTAGGAATATAAATTCCTGTGTCGCGGGGGACTTTACAAACATACATGAAACGGACACAAAGAACACCCAGACTCAGAACAACAATTTGTGAATCACACAAAGTGTTGTCCTACGTGGGATTTGAACCCACGACACTTGGCGTAGTAGGAAGCGGCGTGGCGACCGCTTAAGCCACTAAGCCAACCGTGCAGTCAAAGTGCAGGTTACTTTGTAATCTTAACCAATGATTACCAGTTATATTGTACAGAGGAAGTTATTATCGGAACATGTAATTTTGCCTTTATAAAATAACATTTTTCATCGCGCATGTTCTGCCATTGAAACTTATTAAGTTTTTATGGTAATATGAGTTTTATTGGTTTCTTTGTGAGACAAGTAGTAAGTATACAATTATATAGACACGACTATTCAAGTGTCACTTATAAATTTATATGGTGAATACATTTCTGCGTTATCATTAACGAACCAACAGTATCAATCGGGTTTATGGAAACTGTTATGACTGGCATCGGCACTTATTTACTATAATATTGTAATTTAGAAACTATTTAAGGTTGTAAGGTGGCAACACAATTAGTAGTTTGTTTTTAAATTAATTTAGCATTAATTTTTTTTCCTTATCCGTCTGTTGGAGACTCCACGTATAGAGCAAGATCCCAGAGGCCCCAGACCTACGTCATTTCTGCAAAGCTGAAATTTTCAGGATTATTAGTACAATGTCTTGTTAAGATGTATGCGTACCCATTAGCTTGAAAGCGGGGCCGTTTCTGAGGTAGCGCGAAGTACAGGTAGATAAAAATCTTACTTACCTACGTTAAAGTAGAAAAGCTAATATTAAAATATATGTTTTAGAATAAAATTTAACATTAAAATTCATTACTGCCAGATACTTTCCGTGGGCCATTACTTCTGCCAGACGTCTTGAAAGTTGTGAAAAAATTAGGTGAACTACGTTATAGTAGCAAACCTAAATTTTACATATTTAATTTATCTTAGGTAGGTACATTATTTTTTGTTTTTTTTTTAAATAAAGTATTGTCATCGGTCCTCGATAAATCTACAAAGTTTGAACGAAATCTGGCCGTTTGAAGTGGGTCAAAATCGCAAAATCCAATATCTTGATGTTCTCCTAACTGATATAGGCTTCGTGTCTCAATGCAAACGGCGGGTGGCAGATTAGGCGCAGTACTCCAAACTTCCAAAGTAGCTTAAGCATTTTTTAATCAGAAAAACTGAAAATGCGCATTAATGTACACAAAATTCTTTAGCATCTGTAACTTTTAGAAGATCCTCCATAAATTGGGTAGCTGAAAAATAAATATTACGTAATTATTTAACCATTTACGTCACAGATCATGAGATCCTAATAAATGACAGTATTAGGATGATTTCGGTGATTGCTTACCGTGGAGTAAGTGGGGTAATAAGTCCCTCTATTGTATTTTTTTGAATTGCAGATGTTACTTCTCTGACCAGGCGAGGTGATCATGCCTGGCATAACACGACACAATGGTTGATATTGAGCAGTTGTATTTATGCTAATCAGCGCGAGAAAACTATATCTAACCTTCGAATTTCAGTTCTCCCTTAGGGTTGTGGAGGTCCGATGTCAGTCGCTCCGTGGAAAAACTGATATTCAGGTAAAACCGGTTGAAAGAAGCGCGAGAAAACTATATCGCTATATAGGATTAGTAGTTAGTACTAGAGTTAGTACCATCTGGATTGTTATTCCGTAATTAGGTGTATTTTCGATAGATGACCACGCAGGTAATATGTTAATCGCTTGCGCTGTATGTGAAAGTCGTCACACATCATAAAAATAACATGGAAATTCAACATTTTTAATAACAAAATCACAGTCATGTTTTTGTGAGTAATAAAAATATTTCTTCTGAATAACACTTCATACTCCACACATCAAAATATACCATTCAACTCAATTGGCTATAAATAAATGGCATGGTCTTGTTAGCAACCTATCTCAAGCTCGGAATTGTTGGATAAAAGCTCAGCAGTTATTTATTATGGATAGATAAAAGGCGGGATTTGTTTTGTGTTTAGATACTAATGCTTTATGGGAAACAGGTGCAATATAGTGTTGTCCTATTAAAATATCGATAAAAAAAATGTGAATTATTATAATGTACCTACTTTCAGTTGGCTCATTGTGGTTTGTATGTCAATCGCTGTTTGGCGGTAGGTCAATCCAAGATGTCAAAACTGTAAGCTAATATAAGTGATTTAAGCGTATATAAATCTCATCGGCTGACGGCCACATTAGGCAGCACAGTAATGCGTATATCATAGAACGGAATAGATAAAATGCACGGCGTTTCGCGTTTATTTATTTTTACTGGTTTTATAACTGAAAATCCTGGTAACATAAGTATTGCTAACGTTATGTGTGTCATTGATTATGTATTTACGTAAATTCTATACGCAGAATTATAAAATGCGAATATGAAGTAAGAAAATACTTAATTTTACCGACAAGCTTCTATGATTTATAAATCATGCTGAATTTGATAAAGAATAATAATATAAACTTTATATATTAATATATACAACAAAAATTGTTTATAAACTTATCAATGTCTTTTTAGAACCTTACAGCACACGTGGGCAATGTTCTTATAACAGACAGCAGTTCTAACAATTTTTGTACATAAATATGTAGACAAAATCACTTTTACAAGCATAAGGTTAATTTTTATAGAAACTAATTCTAAACTTAAAAATAATCTTAAGGCACTCTTTATCGATACTGTTCATCTTATTCGCACATCTCTAAATCATATCATGCTATAACTCACTCGGACGCTCATTAATGCATCTATATCAAAGTCTGATGACATATTTACTTCAATAAATCCTGAATACGCACAAAGTTAAGCAACTCGCTTGGAAGCTTCACCACAGTTCACTGGCTCGTAATAATTCTGGGAATTGTATTATTGCTATACATACTTTCGTTTATGATGATTAGGGGTCGGAATAGGTAGTTTAATTTTATGTACTTGCAGAAATAAAGTCAACGTAAGCATAACATGGATAAACCATAACATACAATTTGCAATACTGATTATTCCAAAATGTTCTTCAATAAAGGTTAGATCACGTCGAAGGTTAGGATTTTTCAATACTTCTTTCGCTTTCTTTATAGATTGTACTTCTTCATCATGAAATAAAGAAAGAATATGTGATATTTCATTAAAATATTTTTTATTGTAAAAAGCAGCTTCTAGCCATGTACCCCATCGAGTTATAACTGGCTCTGGAGGCAAGGGCATATAGTTTTTACAATCTCTGAAAATAGTAAGTTCCCCGGGATTTCACAGGCATATCCATACTATTGATGTCACCAAATCGCAAGTACATAAAATTAAACTACCTATTCCGACCTATAATGATGATACAAGGACAAAATGGATTAAAAAAGTATCGATATCAAAATGTAATAACTGTCATAGGTTTCACCTTGACTGCTTCAGTGGCGCAGTGGTAGCGTATGCGACTGCTGTGCTTGAGTTATCGGGTTCGATTCCCGAGTCGGACCAAATGTTGCTAACCAAATGTTATCCGCAAATATTTGCTTCGTAGTCTGGGTGTTTTCTATCATCTTCATCATCATCAGCCTATCGCAGTCCACTGCAATGGGAGAGGCCTTTGTCTAGGCCTCTCTAATTGCACATCACTCTGATCGATTTTCGGCTTCTCGCATCCAGCTCCTGCTAGGTGTTTTCTATGTATAATATGTTTGTTAATACACAAAAAAATATGTTTATATATTTAAATTAGTAGTCTGGTACCCACAATACAAGCTCTGCTTACTAGAATAGACGACGTTGTGTGTATAATGTCCGGAAAATTTACCTAATTTTTAGGGTTCCGTAGCCAAATGGCAAAAAACGGAACCCTTATAGATTCGTCAAGTCTGTCTGTCTGTCTGTCTGTCCGTCCGTATGTCACAGCCAATTATTTCCGAAACTTTAAGAGCTATACTGTTGAAATTTGGTCAGTCGATGTATTCTGTGAACCGCATTAAGATTTTAACATAAAAATAGAAAAAAACAATACATTTTGGGGGTCCCCATACTTGGAACTGAAACTCAAAAAATTTTTTTTCATCAAACCTATACGTGTGGGGTATCTATGGATAGGTATTCAAAAATGATGTTGAGGTTTATAATATCATTTTTTTCTAAACTGAATAGTTTGCGCGAGAGACACATCCACACACACAGTGGAAAAATGTCCCCCCCCCCCCTCTAACTTCTAAAAATAAGAGAGTGATAAAACTAAAAAAAATATATGTTGTACATTACCATGCAAACTACCAACGAAAATTGGTGTGAACGAGATCTAGTGAGTAGTTTTTTTTTAATACGTCATAAATCGTAACACGCAATTTACCTTTCATCAAATCAATACACTAGTATAAAAACATCGATGACAGTTACAACGAACTACAAGAACTTTTATATGATGTTACTTGCTGATACGGAACCCTTCATGGGCGAGTCCAACTCGCACTTGGCCGCTTTTGTTTTACTAGAGAAGGCACAACACTATAACATTATCGTGATACTACTTGTATACAAATAGTCACTTATACACAAGCTATATAACACTATATCACCAGCTTTTAATAATTTCATTTGTAAATATTTGGTAGTTTTATTTTATTACATCGATAATCATCGGTTATAGTTTCAGTAGGATTTAGAGCGGTTGCACCATAGTGACAATTCTATGGAGCTAGGGTCTTTTCTGAAAGATAGATCAAGTTGTTAGTGATCTTGTCTGTTAAGTCGAATGTTGGGTTTCATTACCATACACTTCATATAACTGTTAGTGAGAATTTATTCGTGTGCAGTTTTTCAAAAAACTAATTCGGCAGGCTTAGTGTGTCATTAAAATTGAGTACTTCGATAAATAGTCGTCGATCTACAACTGGATACTACTACTAATTTGTTGCCAAATGCTGGCTTAAATGTTGCCTCCGTAAAAATATAAACACGTGTAATATTTATAATGTCATTCTACTTAATGTTACAAATGTAAAATTTTATGAGCACGCATGGATGATTGTTACTCTTTCACTTAAAATCTAGTGAATAGATTTAAAGTAGCATAGTAAATACATCAGAATAATACAAAGACTACTTTTTACTTTGACATGTATCTGACCTTTGATTATAAACATTCTGACATACACACTGGCAGAATCGCTGATAAAAGCTAGTTTTATATATTAGCATTTGTGCGTTTCGAATCCTATCTCCCTCTAGCATGAGTAATATTAATATAGTGCGATAAAATTACCAGTTAACCAAAACTGGTGTACGAGTGAATCATTTCTAACTACATTATATACAAAATATATTTTCATACTTCTGTTTTAGTCACGGTCATTCATTTACATTATCTACAAAACAATTTATTTTCCAACAATCGCGCCCACAAAGCTTTGATCACGACCGGTTCGTTCAAAGCACTAATTAAACCGAGTGAACTGAACAAACGTTACTCATAATTAATTAACTGCAATAATGAGCTATCCTGAAGGGTCTATCCGCTTGGAAATAATCACTGAACAGCGCTATACACATTTCATAACCATAACCTCTAAGATTACTTATACTTAGCTTCTCGTAAATAACAAATGAAAATCATATTCAATGACAGCTTTAACACTAAAATACACTTTTAAATCCAATGCAGTAATACCCGGCGCGGGTCACACAGACCACCTTGTCAGCTAGCGCGTAAATTAACATCAAAACGTCATACAAAGAGGTAACCCTTCGCCGCCGAGTAATAAACTACTCGGGTCGGTCCTCTCCCGCGGTGCGCCTGCAGAGCCGCCTATTCAAAAGACCGGACATTATCGTAAATATTGTGGTATTTATTCAGATTTCGGGCACAAACAATTCAATTCACGCACCGGCTGCTAATTGGGCATAAATCGTCGTAAAAATATTCAATAAGCTTCTCGCATCGATTAATATTTTAAACACTGAATGCCTTCATTTGAATTCAAATTAAGCGACGCGTAGATAATACTGGACGTCGATTTGTCGACGGGCGACCTATTGAAAGGGTTTATTTTTATTTGGTTTCCGTTCAACAACTAAAATATGCATGCATTTAACTTCCCGGCATGGCACATATTAATCGGTGATTATTCTTGATTAATTTGTCTTCAGCGTCCTATTGTCGCTTGAATATCGTTAAATTTACTCACTTGAAATTAATTACTCGAGTTATTTCAACTATACGAGCTGGTATAATAGAAATAATAGGCACGTTATGAATTTCATGCAAAACAGCGATCGTTATTCAAGCTCGCAAGATAGCGAAACTGGACTTTAATGGCGGGCCGTTAACATATAAACGAAAAACATTTACAGTGAAAAAAGGTTACACGCCAGACGGCAACACGAAAAACGTCAAGTTGAACACTTTATAATAGAAATAATAACGCAACAGCCGCCGTGAATTATTGCCCACATTTCATGTTAAATTGTATGTAAATGGCGAGCCGGTGCGACAAGGCTCCCACAATAACATAATAATGGTGGATTTGTGACTCACGTCAGGTTGTTAGTGTGTACTTAACCCTTTATCGGGACACGCACGCGGGACGTGAGATCATTACTGGGGTCGCGGCGACCGCTACAATGGGAACGTACGCGTTAGACCCGCCCGTCTTACGAGGGTTAACGTTGAATTTCGTGAACGTCTAACATGTATGTTTTTCAACGCCACTCGATACCGGTTCCCGATAATACTCATTTGGGTAACAATAGAGAGATATATTTTTTATTTAAATTGGACATGTACGTACACAATGGTAAGTTTAAATGCTACTGAAACGATTAACTTTACAATTTATGAATTTGTAGCTCAAATAAACATGAATAAGACTGGTTTGGTTTTCTAAATAAACGGGTTTAAATTATAGATTAGCAACGGTTGAGTTTACGTAAATTCAAGAAATGCAATGTTTTACTGAAAAAAAAAACTCAAAACAACTGTAATATTATTTTCGTTCTAACTCTTACAATATATAATTATGATACTAGCATTTGTCCGCGGCTGTGCCCGCGTATATGCTGGTTATCGGGATAAAAGTAGCCTAAATCGTTCTTCAAGAATCAGAGTATTTGTGTACGAGTGTACATAATATTTACTAGCCTTTTCCCGCGGCTCCGCCTTCGTATATGTCGGTTTTCGTTACAAGAAGTAGTCTACGTTTTTTCCAAAGTCCAATCCATATCTGTTCTGATGTTCATTCAAATCGATTTAGCATAGACAGATCGGAAGAAATGCTTTCAAATTCACAATACATATTATGAATGGATTTTTGCTTTCGAAATCAGTATACACATATTAATCTACTGTCGATCTCATCAGACACTTTACAAACATATTGCAAACAAGTTTCTCTCATTTTCCTTACAATACACACTACTACACAATATCCCAACCAAAACAAATATACCTCAGTATGATCGCAATAAACCGAAATCCCATTACCGATGAAAACGACAGACAACCCGCCCTGTCGTTACAACAGTGATTTTGAAACAATCGCCTCGGGCTCGGAAATTGCTTCCCGATCTGAAACCGCCCTACCTCTAGGCCTAGGGGAGCTGCATCACGAGTATCCTAGCCAAGGGCCAATGTTCATAATTAAGTTTCATATTAGATGCTGAGAAGAGATTTGTGGGTTAAAAACTGACTAGTTTTTTTTAGCGGTTAAAAATATTGACTGAGTTGAGCCCGAGATTATTAAATGATAGCAACGAAGATATGAATAGGAAGGGAGTTAACAGTGAAATGACGAGTGATAGAGTAGAATGGAAGGATAAAACATACTGCGCCGACCCCAAATAAAATTGGGATAAGGGCAGGCAGATGATGAGCAACGAATATTTCGCACATCTTGCTCACAACTACATCTAGTCCCAAACTAAGCAGAGCTTGTACTATGGGTACTAGACAACTGATATAAATACATAAATACTCATATTTTTTGGTAAATACATACATATAAACAAATATTTGTGGGTCACACAAACATTTGGTTAAACGTGGGAATGGAAATCGAACCCGAGACCACAAACGCTACTGTGTGTGTGGGTGTTATCTATAATTTAAACAAATATCTGTACATTCATACAAATAAATAAAATTTATGTATCTGTTTGTAATTTAAAATTTCCATTAAATTTATATAAAAGTTTGTTTATACAGTATTTACATCAAAAAATCATTTCCGGGACTGACGGTTTAACATGCTCTTTGAACCACGGGCGTGAACCACTGCCAAACTTCCATACTCCAGGCATTTATCAAGAATTTCTTGTTAGAAAAATTTAGCAATACTTTTGGCCAGACCTGAGATGGGCAGCCAGCTATACTTTGGATACATAAATGTGGTTTAGAGTTGATATTTTTATATTTTCTTAAGAAATTTGGTATCTTACCTTCTTGTTAGTTTTGTCAATGAAGCTGTCACAGTAACGATTAAGAAAAAAGTATGTGTGAGACAAATGGCGAATGTTGCGATGTTTACAATATAAAATGTATTAAAGAAATAATAAAGTGTTGATTTACGGATCTACTTTGCTTTGAGCTATATCCCACATAAATATGTTTACAAGTGTGTGTATATATGCTCGTAAGCATGTTTTCAAACATAATCCTAGTGCTGCATAGCAACTCTTGTTTAAAAATTTAAGAAGCAAATGATATCATAGTTCCAGTTTTATAACTTTTCAGTTTTCTAACTAATTCATTTTAAGAGGCAGTCAAAGGAAAGATAACAAAGGTTTTGGTCGTCTATAAATGTTTGCATGTTCTACCGTAATGGCTACACTACTCAATCGATTTAATTAATATAGTTTCAACAGATTCTTAATAATGAACCTGATGATTTTTGCTGTTTTTTTGGTATCATTTTTTGAAAAAAAATCACGTAAAAAACGACATAATCTTTACCGACCAACGCTAATATTACCTATCTTAGAAATACAAGCAAGCAATTTATATCAAATAAATAAAATAATGCGTCAAGCTCATTATATTTTTATATCCAAGCCGTAGTCATAAACTATCAAGCCATAATTATCATGCTTGTCACATTTACATTAAAGCTGAGCCATAAATTAAGAATATTAGCAACATGCGATATAATTTATGGCTTTAGCCTTCTCTTCAAAAATGATGTTCCCACTAACCATATCTATGCATATCATGTTTGTTATTTATTGTTGAATCATTGGCTAATCAAATTTGAAATAACAGTGCAAAACAAGTAATTTTAGATAAAAATTGTGAAGGCCAAGGTCGACGCGGTTCCGTTATAACAAATGAAAATAATATTACAATAATGATGAATTATAAATGTTTACGTATAATAATTAAATAATTCTCAAATAAAAAAATCTAAATCATAATAGGTAAGCCCAAAAAATCGTATTTTTTATTTCTTAATTTTACCATTTTCTTGTGGGTATTTTAAATTTGAATTCCCATTTGGTTCATAAATGAAGGAGTTCTAAGTAAGTATTATACGAATATCAAAATACAACCAATTTAAAACCTACTCACTTTCAACACTGACGAACGAAGCTTTTTCATCGGGTCTAAACATCCTCGTTCTAAGTTGCACTACCAACTATGAATTCCTTGTGCTTGTTGCCGCAAATTCATAAAAAATATATATTCTGTATTTTAAATGAAATTTCCAAGGAGCAATTGAGCAACATTGAGGTGTACAAATACGCATTAGTCTCACGATTCTTAGCTCATATCCTGCCTCATAGCTATAATTCATTCATTAACATATTATTGTGTGTATGCTAATCTGGGAATTCATGTAAAACCTGCTGTTTTTTTGCATATTGCAATGCATGACACCAAATTGCTTCATTATGAAATTAAATAAATATGTAGTTACTCAATTACTTAATTGGAAATGCAGCCCGCATATGTTCATTATGGAATGCTTAGTCAATGAGTCTATTCGTTTGTAGTGGTGTGAATAAATATGAATGATCAATACTTATAATTTACTAGTTTTTGCCCTGGACTCCGTCACCGTGTAAGTTGATCACACTCAAAGTACCTAAATGCCGAATTTTATCGAAGTCGGTGAAGTGGCCAAACCAAAAAGCGCAACAGAGAGTCTTATAGAGTTCCTTTCGTTATTTTAATGTTTAGAATTGAATTATAGATTGACTATAAAAGTATTTTCATCTTGTATATTATGAAGTTGTAACGGATTATATTTTGTATCTTCTATTCAAATAAATATATTTGGACTGTCTGTATGTAATAACAAGATTAAATGAACAAGTCTTTACTAAACGATTTCAAAGTATATACGGTACTAACATCAAAATACTATTAAATTTTTTTTGTTGTCCGTTTCTTCTGGCTAATCTCTGGTAAGGCTGGACCAATTTTAACGGGACTTACTTTGACAGAAAGCTGTAGACACAAGGAGTAGCTTAGGCTAACTTTTTTTTATATTATCTTCGCTTCGCTTCGATTTCGGCTTCAGTCGTGGTTACAATTATAATACTGAGGGACTCAGCTAGTAAGAAATAAAATACTCACTATCATCTGAGTTATACAGAATATTATTTATTTCGTTGAAAACAATGAAATTAAAGCTGTTTATGGCCCGCAGTATCATACCAACCTCAGTCGTGCAGTGGTACTGTATGGTCTCGGATACGATTCCAAATTCCAAGACAAATGTTTGTGTGATCTGCAAATATTAAATTTATGTTTATTTACAAAGTAGTATTTGTATTTATATCAGTCTCTTAGTTGGTTGTGTTTTCAGATATCTAAAGTTTTACCATTATTATTCCAGTCAAGCCTATCCATGGTTTTTTTACTATTAAGCCAATAAATGTCAACACATTACACCATTACGCAACACATAAGAAAAAACTACTCAATTACATTCCCAAACTTCTTCAGTACACATTACTCAACGACTGCTATAAAAACACTATTGAATTAGCCATAAAAACTTCACACCATCGGTATCAAGCTTCTATTCCCAATAGCGTGGCTTGACCAGTCACGTGCCACTTTGATAGTCGCCGCGATGATACCTTCAATAAAGCGTACCGTTTTTACAACTCTTCAAATGGTTTTAAATATATTTATATCTCAAGTGATCGTTAATTTTGATGGCACGAATCTAGCTACTATAAAAACTTGTTTTCGTTTTTTGTACGTACTTTCCACACACAAGTTTTCGATACAGGGAAGGCTTGTTGCTACTTAAGTGTGTGTTAATACATGTAACCAAACGCCACCAAATTACTTGACTAGCAAAAAATGCACTCGCTCATTAAAAGCACTTTTCTTATGATCCGATGAGGACATTTTAAGGTGTTTTAGACTTCTTGTTAGGAAAAAATATTGTTTTCTTCTTCGTATTTCGTAGTTAGTAATTGCTGGTTTCTTTACTATAAGTTTTACTACTCGTATACAGGTAGTTTTCATTGCCTTAAGTTTTTTCTTCTTTCAATTTTGATCGCAGATATTTGTAACGATTCTTGTTTTGTATACATTCCTTGGGAAATATATTTTTTATTTTTAAGAATTCGTATCTAGCTACATTTAAAATAAATACGTATGGGTGTGAGTCCATTAGTTATTTTGTGTCTGATCCTATGAGCTGTATCGGTTTCATATTCCTGAAGGTGCAGTGAAAGTTGAGTGTTGATTTTTTCGTGCGTAAATTGAAATATCGATGGATTCTTCTTCGTAGCCTTCTTTTGTTCCAAGATGTTTTTTTCTGCATTTCTAAGCCTTTTTAGTTTTTTGATTTTACTTCCGAAACTTGGACATACAGTTGCTGGTTCTGCTCCTCTAAGACTTTGTACTTTCTCCTATATGCTGCATAAAACTTTTAGTAACATGCTGCGATCGTTATTGCTTGCCTGTCAATTTGTCCTTGAATTATTTCCTACAACAATTGCATATGCATTGTATTGCAATGAGTTTTAGAAAAACAAAATTTTTGCTCCAAAATTTTGTGATAATAGTAAGATTGATAGTTGGTGAGGTTGGCTGCATTGATTGACCGTATTGTTTATGGTTTGCTTTCGAGTCCAGACTGAACATAGCTCCATTTCAACTTCACTTCTATTTGAGGTTATCATAAGAAGATTTTCGCGTCTCGGGAGATATTTCGTTTGTTTTTTTTTAATTGGCAAACTTGAGTTTTACTCGAATTTAACTCAGTCTAACACAATTTTGTCGTATTGCTTACTACGCCATTACCGGAAAGAAATCTTTCTAAAGGCTTTAGTGTGCATAGATAAAAATTGTACTCATTAGACAACGTTTGTTTTGAGCGGGAAATGAACCTGACTTCTCGTTTAGCGGAATCAATATGACGAACATCATTCATTATGATAATTGTTTGGTGTCGCTGTAATGTTCTTTTGTCGCATGGAATTATACCTTTCTTATCTTTTACCTTCGTTGTATCATAAAATTAATGATATATTAATACACCCTTTCATATTTCACTAAACAAATGTGCTCAGAATAATATTAACCCAGAATTAAAAATGAGTATAAACATTACAGCCATGTCGGTATGTATAATAGTGATAGATGCACTGATCGTGACATTGCAACATCACAATCCATTAAAGCAGCAGCAACCCTTTCCCTAAGTCGACATTTATGCCTTGCGTGGGACGATAAACAGCTGATGAGGTCTTGCTTTGTTTGTCACACATAAAATAATCAAGATTGAAAATGTACGTTCGAGAAAGGCAAACCTACAAAAATATTTAGATCAATAAAAGCTCGATTTAATTAAATGCTTTTCATGAAAATGTAATGTCTTTAATCACAAAGTAAATATAAATGGCAAGCGGATATAATAATTATTTAACTGCTTTGTTGGTCTAATGGTGTGAGTATGCTGCTGCTAATCAAGAGGTCTCGGGTTCGATTACCAGGTCAGACCAAATATTTGTGTGATCCACAAATATTTGTTTCGGAGTCATGGTGTTTTTTTATGTATGATAAGTATGTATTTACAAAAAAAAAGTATGTTTATGTATTTTATATCAGTTGTTTAGTACCCATAGCACAAGCTTGTGTGGAATGTCCAAAATATTTATTTATTTATTTTTATTTGTAACATTTATTCGTCATAAAAACAAAATTAAAGATGTTTGTACAAAAAGATTTCAGAAGACCATTTTTAATCGTTGTTTTTCTACAGTTTCTTAAAGCCCATGCACCTAACTCCTCTGCTTGACTCTGAGGAGGGACCATTCTATCCTTTTTTACGCTAAAAGAATTTGAACTATTGTTCAATCCAGAAGTTTGTCGTTGCTACAAAAATATCATATTTATATACATAAATATTTTTATGCTTTACTTTCATGAATTATGGAAGATTCTAATCAATAATATTATTGCTGACTATCAAATAATACGAAACTTAAGAAAGTCATCCGTGCGTAAGATCAGATCTAGCGGATTACCGCTATCATAACTTGGCAGAAGTTCCAACAAACATATGTTCTTGTTTGTGCTTTTGCCTAATTCTTTGATATGACGGTATCATATTTCTATCTCTGTAACATAAAAGCTACCTAAAAACATCCAAATAGCTAATACTGATCTGCAATTTAACAATATTAATAACTTTTATTTGACAGAAATTATGAATCTCGGTTAGAGAAATGTTGGACTTAAAATTTATTGCAGCTAATTTTGTCATGTGAAAATAATATTAATTATGTAATATAAAATAAAAAAAATAACTTTTAAATAATACAGAAAGCAAAATATGACATAATTATTAACAAAAAATAAAAAATCCAAGAAAAAGACTCATCTGTCACTATACTCATATCTCTAAGGTGGTACACTGAAGAAAAGGTTGAGAAGGATTTATGAGATGCAACCCCTGTGATTACATATTATGACCTTCACACATGAAGGATCAATTCCAACAAAGATAAAACAATAAACAGAAAATAAAATAGACACATAAAGCACAAAACATGTCAGAGAAAAATACTTGCATTTTAAATTGTGTCTATTCGTCTTACGTGTCTCAGAAAGTTACGTAAATATTCTTCAAGAGATTACTAAAGTTAAAATATCATCGTACAAGAAGAGATTGACACAAACATCGGCTAACGTAAACCTACAAAGTTGGCACATGACTCAAGCCGGAGTATGTATGTAAGTTTATTTATGTGGCGTCTCAGCGGAAGTCTGGTAGACAATATCGCTCACTATACTTAAATCAACTTTTCTGCATATCTAACTTAACATATTTATGCTAAACATTGTCTTAAGCTTTAATGTTTGACTAGTTATGGATGGATTTTACTACTTTGCGGTAAAGTTCCATCAATAACTTTGATTATCGATTTTACAATGATATACTTCGAGGTGTATTTAGAAACTCCAGGGAATTCTTTTTGAGAATATACCTAGTTCCTCGGCTCATAGTACCTGTGATATCCGGTTGAGTCCGACATAGCCACCAACTGGTGATAACGGTGGGGATTTCCGCACGAATCAAAAAAGAGCCTGTTTTATATAAATAATTGTTTGTTCAGAAACAAGTAATTGTAACAAAGCTACTAATTTATGTATTATGCAGCAAGTTCCTGGTTTTAACACAATTGATAATTCACTGAATTATGATGTATAGTTTTGGTGATAGCTTTACCGTTAGGGTTTTTTCGATTACACAATACATTTACATATATGTATACAACTTTATTCTACCAACGTTTAACCCGATCAATCACACTCCTCAACAAATTCTGCTTAACACAATGCATGTTAATAGCTTCACGCATCGTCGGCTTTCATGCATCACTTTGGCCTATTCTTATACAAATTAGGAGCATAAACAATCTCCAGACATTCAAAAACAACCCTTAGATCTACTGCGATACGGTCTAAAGTTTTTGTCAACACGATATTATGTTTTCAAAATAAAAACTGGATCATTTCCCTTTGACAATTGACGCTTTGAAGGCACCCCATCCATCTATGTCTTCTCAAGTCTAAAGATTGTCGTGGCAGTTGGTAATTGAATGATTGAATTCATGTTTAATGTATAAGGTAAGTCTGTGTAAATTAATATTTCTAGTGAGAGAATGAAAACATTTCAGGTGGGGTGGACATTTTGATGAATTATGCAGCATCTTAAAAGATATCCGGTTTTGAAAGCAACCAAGTATAAAATCTATCAGATCTTAACTGTCTACTGTCCGTTACTTAGAGTTGAAATTGTTGTAAAAGACTGAAGAAGAATTTTCCTTGCAAATTATAGCAATGCTAATTTAGAACGCAAACTAATGCAAGAAGCTTCAATTGTTGTTGTTTTTGAAATCACTTACAAGTCCTTAGATTTGTTGTGTTTTCTTAGTGGATTTCAGTTCTCTTAGTTTTATTTACTTCTGA
The DNA here is from genome assembly GCA_932526445.1 of Phragmatobia fuliginosa. Lineage (NCBI taxonomy): Eukaryota > Metazoa > Arthropoda > Insecta > Lepidoptera > Erebidae > Phragmatobia > Phragmatobia fuliginosa. The sequence continues at coordinate 1,760,618 of OW052065.1, forward strand.
TTACTTTAAATATATTTAAGTATTAATTGTCATTATCCGTTTTTACTATTTTAAACTACTTTGATTGCTACTGTTTCTTTTGATAGTGTTGATAAATATCATTATTTCCTATGCTTTCTTTATTCGCTCTTTATCATTTATGTATGATGTATTGTCAAGTAAAATATAAGTTTGTATAGACAAACTATACGTTTCAAAATAACCTCAAAGTATTAACAAACCTTTTTTTCTTAATTTAAAGTATAAACCACTATCAAAAATATCCATTTCTATACAAACAGTATCTTAATTATTTGGTTCTTATTACATAATGTACAATACATAATGTAAATAATGTACAATATTCTATTCAATTATTCTTTCTTTTCAGGATTGAGTATGAATAATAATACATTGCCAGCAGTGGACATACATTTATACTCGATAATGGATATACACAATACCATTATTGGAGAAGTGGATTCTTCATTCATGAAGAACATCTCACTAGGTCGCCATGCTGCATTGTATGCACTCACAAGATTTACATTGATTAAATATGTAGTAATATATTTCTGTACAGTTTAATATATGTAGTAGATTTTTTATAAATATTGGTAATATCTTATGTAGAATCGTCTTCTCCACCGTTAACATGACCTAAAGAACTTTGTCAAATTCGACACATATTTTATCGTATTTCTGCATCGGAATGTTGACTGGAAGATCAATCATCATGCATCAATTGACCGCATGTCATTAAATCTGCCTGTATGCAACATGTACAATAAGTTTTAAAAACGAAATAGATACTATACTAGAAAACCAAATGCCCCAGGTTTCTGTTCGTATAAAAACGTTTCTCAAGGAAGTCTTACATCTACAGATATATAACATGTAATCTTTAGTTTTTTCATTCAACAATAATTGTCATTTAAATAAAGGCTGATGTAGAAATTACCATAACAACCCATAGACACTTGAATCGGGGTATTTTTTTACCAAAGTATTTAATAACAGACGTAATCTTCCCAGACATATTATAAAGAAGCAAAACCGAATGTGTTTACAATATTATAAAACACGAAAGGGGTCATTTGAAAGACGTCAATGACTCAAAGGTATCAATTTACTCTATATAATTCAATACTCCTTCTTTTGTTATGGGCTTTTGTGTAAATACAATGTGACCAAATATTTTTGTTCAAAATAGTTTTATAGAGTGGATTGTTCTATCTATTGTTGGTGTTTTTGTGGTATCTACTGTCGAGGCTGAAAGGAAATGGATTATAAACTAATAATGATAAGTTATTGTTTCAAGAGACAGAAAGTACTTTACGAGAATGCCAAATGAGAATGCTTCTACTTTACAAAAAAGAACAATTCAATACACAATGGCAAAACTCGACACAATGGATTTTGAAAACACTTTCCATTGTATCCCTTCAAAAACATGGATATAAAACCACTCTTTTTCATAATATTAATTAACAATGAAGAATTAAATCCATAAAAAAAAAATAAGATAGGAATGTATATTTGTAATTTCACACAAACAGTTTTTTTACTAAATGCATTCGAAAGTTTTAAGGTACTTAGATCAAAAAAGCGATTTGGAAAATTTTTGTCTGTCTGTTTGTTTGTTCCGGCTAAACTTTGGTACGGCTGGACAGATTTTGATGGGACTTTCACTGGCAGATAGCTGATAACTCAACCAAGTAACTTAGAGCAATTTTTTTTGGACTAGCATCGCTTCGTCTCGTGACTCGCGAGACTCGGCTAGTTATAAAATATAATAACTACACAAAAGAAATGTAGAAACTAAACTCTGTAACGCCATTATTGAGTACACTTTCGAAACGAAAACGAATCCAGATGATCTAGAACCTAAAGACTTAACAATAAAACAACAGCTACAAATAAAATGTAGCTTCTTATCTTTATGTCATAGTACTATCCTCAAGATATCAGAGAAACTGTTCCCGCGAATAAATAACAATACCCATTTTGTTGTTACAAGCGCTGAACATAACAAAATATAAACACAATACTGTTTTCATTTTAGTCACTCATATCTTCTAATGTCGGCATATCTTCGACAAACATTTTGCCAACTTGTTTGGTTCCCATTACGTATCACGAGATTCTATTCCTAAAATAATACTTTTTATTAATATTATTTTTCTTGAATATTAATAGTAAAGTATTGAAGTTAAAATAAACTATTAATAAATCTTCTATTTTTTATAACACAAGACATATATCACATTGATCATGTTTGTAACAAATTACGGGCTATACTCAGTAAATTATATACACTAAAATATAAGATGACGTTTAAAGCACTCCGCCTACTATATCTGGCAATGGCGGATTCTGTCATAGGATATGGTCTATGTACCTATGGTCGCACCTACAGCACTTACTTGAATAAAATATATAATTTGCAAATCAGATTATTAAAAACTATTGTACCTAAACATGTAAGAGCTAGTTGTAATGGGTACTATAACAAACTATTTAATTACTGTAAGGTACTGCCGATACAAAACAAAACAAGAATGGCCGTTGTGCGGGCGGAGTATTTGCACATTGCGCAACTAACTAAATACCAGCGAAAAAGTAATCTGAGAAAGCTGTCAAACCAAAAGCGCTCTAGAATGCCTCATTATAACAACATATATGGCACTAGAATGTGCAAATATATCCTGCCCAAGATTCTAAATGAGATGCCGGATGAGATTGTGTGTGCATGCATCGCAGGCCAAACTAATCTGAAAAAAAATATTAAACAATATTTCTTGACACAGGTAGACTACAAGCACATCCTGGAATAGATTGTAATGTAATGTGTTGTAATGTAAATAATGTTTGTTTAGTGAGCGAATCCCTCTCGCATAAAAACCTACACGGTTTAAGCGAGTGATTGTAATAAATATTATAATATGTATACTGTAATGCCTTGTCCATAATAAATAAAAAAAAAAATATCAAATCTCGTTTTGTTTACTATCTCACATATTAAGAGAATCTACGCTAATAAAACGTTTGATTGAGGAAAAGGAGCAACAATTATAAATTTATTATATTAATCTGAAACACTGTTTATTATACTTTCGCGGCTTTTACATATATTCATGTTTTTTGCTGAATATTTGACTAATTCACGACATAATTGAAAAGGTTACGATACTTTCTACTTTCCGACGTTTCGAACGGGTTATACCGCTCGTGGTCGCCCGTGAACGAGCTAAAATAAAAGATCTGAAATACATTATTATATGATGTGTTTCAGATCTTATAGGTTATCGGTTCATAATGAATTGAATCTGTATCTCTTTCTTAAGCACTATAAATGTTTAAAAACGTAGAAACAATATGTTTATCTGAATAATATTATAGTATATAGCTAATATCCTTCTATTCACAGACGCACGCGCCCACTCGCTATCGTCGCTAACAGTCGACTGAACTGTATCACGACCGCACGCACACTGGAGATGACATAATGCTTCCTTCTCATTCAGTCGTGAACGAGTGAATGAATAACTTAGTGACACCTCGTTCATTCTAAGTGAACGAGTGAATAACTCAGTGACACTACAAATATAGCACATGTTTTGCCGACAATAGTTTGGAATTAGATTATGGTGAGGTGTGTGCAGTTATTCTTATTGTATGATTTTAAGATGCAGTAGACGTGGCAGTGTCAAAGGGCAGTGACACTCCGAATTTTCAATCTCACACAACACGGCAAGTCATCTTACTGTATTTTAAACCATTTATCAATATAAAATTGCAAACAGGCAGGTCAACTTATGGTAGAAGTCTACTACTGCCTATTCACATCAGCAACTCAACAGACATAGTTATAAGTGCGTTGCCGACCTTTGAGTAACTCTCTCCAGAATGCGGGGGGAGAGCTGTTCAGGTAGCCCATTCAGTTGTAAAAAAAAATTGATGAAATTTTGCTTAATCTGGTTTTATTGAAGACTGTAGCGACACTCTGATCTAACATCTCTAAAACTTTGTTTTAATATGAATACGAGTTCATTCTTCATTAAAGAAGCGAATCTAAGGCAATTAATTAGTTGTGCGTCAGTCTCGCGTCAGTCACATGACAAGATAACGTTTATATTTTTACTATTAATTCATTTTCTTTTTGAAGCTACTGATACGATTATATCAGAGATACTACACGTCGGATTGAAATTCTTGATGACTATGTCAGATAAATGAAGACTTTGTCTCATTTTATATGTATTGTTTTATTATCCTTTTTTTATTGTCTTTAAAAAATCTCTCTAGGATTCTGTATTATCTTGACAGCCATGTCAATTCCATTGCTGAACACAAAATTTTTTTGGTACTCTATATTAAATGGTTTAATACAACATTGTTTAATGATGTATTTTATTATAGAGTATAGATATTTATTCTTTCACAAAATCTTCCCCGTTGGTGTGGTTTTATAAAACGAAATCTAGAAGAAGAGACGAAATATAGGCCGTAGAAGTATAGACACAAATGAATAATGAGAACCTCTTTTAAAAGTACAATTGAACTGCTCAGAATCTCTTTCTTCTTCTTCTTCAAATAAAATAAGTTACTACCCTAACAACCACTCCTGGATTCTAATACTTATGCATTCCATCAGACTGGGCCAGAAAATGTATAAAAAAAAGTTTTTTAAAAAAATACAAAATTCCGATTAATTACCTATACCATAACTATCATTCGTGACCTCATAATACCTATATAAATAAGAAACCATCTCCTATCAGATCAAGACACATAACAACATCTAAACATGGCAATTTAACGCACGCGTTAGTCGCAACATTCACGTTTTTCCGCAAATACAACACCATTCTTTCTTTCATTACAAACTGGGGTCGCGTTTAATATCGCGCGAGCAACGGACCGTATGTGGACAGCCTAATTGCTTATTAGCTGTTCTAACATGTTAATATGGAATGATTGTCTTATTAATGTTTTGGGATTTGTTGGGAGCGCTACTAGATCTTATTTTTATTCGTTCATTCACTGGTTCATTCGTAGGATTTGCGAATATATTGCTTAGTGTATGATTTGTAGTTTCTTTTTTGTTTTTGTATTTTATGTTGATTTTTCTTTGTATATTACTGATCTTTATGTTTCTATAGCATTAAAAACTTTAAGATATTGATTTAATTTACATACACTAGGGGAATAATGAGAATCCTAATGGTAGCTGGTCATTAATAATAAGTACGCAATATATAAAGATACCCATGCCTAGCAGTGAACTGTTAAAGGTTGCTAATAATATGTGTTTGTCTATTTCAGCATCATCATCATTATCAGCCCATCGCAGTTTGATCGATTTTGGGCTTCTTGCAACCAGCTCCTGCCAGCCATCCTGCGCAAATCGTCACTCCACCTGGAATGTGGGCGTCCTACACTACGTTTCCGAGTCGCGGTCTCCACTCCAGCACTCTATTTATTTCTCTTGTCTATTTGAATAATAGTAGTCCCACTTGAAATCCACAAACCACTTTATAATTAAAAAGAAGGGACATTATCTTCTTCTAGGCGAAAAGGATACACAAATCGATGGACATTCATTATTCATGCTTTTGTAGTATAAAAATATAATATAAGTATATATACATATGTTTATTCATATAATATGTAAATATATGTGTGTTTTCTATGTTTATCTGTAAGTGTTCTGCTAGTAATGTCTGTAGTTATTTTTATATAGTAAACTCTATGCACCACCTACCTTACAACATTTCTACACCACCCTAAGATCGACTGGCAGAGAATGCCTAGGGCATTAAGTCCGCCGTTGTACAAAAGTGAATTAAGTTATAGAACTAAAAGTAAATTTGACAGTTGGCTGTCAGCGAAACCCTAACTCTGTAATCACCAATCCATCAAACACACTTCCTATATGACGTCACAGAAATAGGGCCGACGTCACTATCATTATGCAACCGGACAGCAGTGACGCAGATCCGGAGCGGCCGTTAATTCTTTATGATGGATTATCTCCTCCTAATGAGCTTCGATCTTCTTGGTACGGTGCAAGGTACGAGATTATGTAGAATAGAGATTTTATTTCATAACAATAGATTCCCGTACAAAACTAGTCACATATATATCAACAACCCATAACTTCCTACTGCTGGGCTCGGGTCAGTCTCCATTCAGGAGCTGGTTAAAGTCATGCATCCCCACCCTGGCTGAGTGCGGGTTGGAGACTGGCAAGACAGCGTTGTGATCACGTAATCTTGCCTTTGGATGTTTTTAAGTCGCCCGAAGGCCTCCAACTAAGCTTCACGACTGTTATCTTACGATAACTACTGGGACTGACTGCTTAACTTGACCTCCGAATCACGAAAACGCTCATCATTTATGGTCACTCATCTAGGTTACTGACGGCGTCGACGTTACTTACCCTCGGTGATTGTTTCCAATCACCTAAATTCACTTGGCTATGATAGCTGGTCACATGACATCGCCTTATCAGTTCCTACGTTTTCACTGAACCAAACAAATACGTTTGCATTTCCTAAAAGTATTTCAAATACATTTTGCCATTTTTTGGAACATATTTCATTGATCTATATATTTCAGCTTTTATATGTGGTAACGTAATGTTATACAGCTTGTAACTTTTCTGGACTATTAGTATAAATAACACTACATGGCAGGCTACAAAGTTTTCTAACATGTGTTGATAAAAAATATCCAAATACTAGGTATTCTGAACAGCTGCCGACAAAATAGTACTCAACCTGGAAATAGCAACACTCGTTAATAAAAACTAGTGAACTAAATTTATCTTTGCACTTGCATTGTGCATCGCTGGGTATATGGAGTTCAAAGAGACTATGTAAAAAAAGATATCTGGTATTTAGTTAGGATGGAAAGTTTCAGACCACCCACGTAGTTCCTGAAATTACAACGTTGCACCAAACAAAAGCCTTTACATTTTTATCCTCACTTTATACCCGTCGTTGGCTAGACAATGACTATTATTTTCAGTAACAAAATCTTACAAAAGCTGGTCACATGGCTAACTGATATCATTCGATCATAGAACTATTTTATTAATTGATATGCATTCACAAATAGGAACACAGTCATATTTCATTTTAATTCTAATCTAAACGAAGACTATTGTCTTATAATAAACCAAAAAATTACTACCTACTACAAATTTTGAAGACCCTAATAACAACTCAACAATCCCAAATTTCAGTATTGAACGAAATCGCTTCAGCCCGTATTTTGTGTAATAATCATTATGAATTATGATCGCTCTTCTTTCACAATACTCGTAAGTACAGGGGCAGTATAAATCACAGACATCCATCACCGCCAAAGCTGTGCCAATATAAATATGTTATGTTTTGCAGGGATGAGAAGACAATCAGGTATAAAGTTAGATTACTGTGATAAGAATGTATTTTAACACAAACATATTATGTACCTACTCATAGTTACTAATAATAGACTGAATTGTTACATAACTCAATTGTTAGTGAACTGGTGAAGGTAGCAGGAAACCTTTGCATGAGGAGATCACAGGACTGGGTCTTGTGGAGAGCCTTGGAGGAGGCTTATATTCAACAGTTGTCCCTAGACCCCTCCTATTTCAGGCGCAGAGTGGCACACCGTGTGAATTTAGTCGGTTCGATTTTAACACGCCGCATCACCAAAAACCTCGGTATGGTGATGGCCCAAGGGTGTTTCCACACGTAAAAAAAAGGTTTCTATTCAACAGTGGACGCGTCTGACACACAACATCATCTAGTCGCAAACTAAGCAGAAATTATACTATGGGTACTAGACAACTGATATAATGATTTTTATTGTAAATACATACACATTATTCATGGAAAACACCTAAACTCAAATATTCGCAGATCATACAACTATTTTGGTCAAGGGAATTAAACCCGAGTCTTCTTGATCAGATCGTATACGCTAACCACTATACCAATAAGGGAGTCGTATGTATTTTAGATTAGTCCAGAAAACAAAAGATACCTAAATCAAATAATCATCTTAGCAACTTCTTAGAAAGACCCCAAATAAAAATACTTTTCTTGATTTTTATAGCACTTTGTCGACATAACAAAAACACATATTCATGCAAAGTTTCATCTTTCTAGCGCTAAACGTTTGGACGGTATGTCGAGGAAGGATGCACATGACGAAACTGTAAGGGTTCTGAGTCATGAACTACGGACCCTTAAAATAGAATCCTAGTTCTATGAGAAGCGTTAAATGTTAATAGACTTTTAGATGTCCGTGGGTGGTCTTTGTGAACTAGGAGAACAGTGACGTATGATCTTTTACCCGCTTAAACGCCGCTAAAACTTCTGAAATAGTGCTTAAAATGAAAGCAGTACTCTATTGTGTTTGGCAAATTTTATCAAACCTTCAACCCAATAAAAGTATTTACTTTTGAAGAAGATTGTGGACACTGTAATTTTTATTATGATTGGGGTACAAGCGGTCATTATTACTGTTTATCTTATTTATCTTTAGATAAGCAAAACAAAGACGGTAGTGCCGACAAATTGAATGTACCTATGTACTATCTTTTATGACGGTCAGGATTTATTCGACGTTACAATACTTTGTCACTTCAAATACTTAAAGGACACCATTGTGCTGAATAAAAAAGGTATTTATAATGTTAAAAAAAATATATTTACTCTCATTTACAGACTGATTAAGCAATATCTGATCTGAGACTCTAAACTGTAAATTTTAACAGCTGATGTCTATTATGTTGCTAAGAACGGATTTTTGAAATTCTACCTCGAACAATTTAAAGTGCGTCATTTTTTTTAAAGACAGTTCCCTCATTCACTTTGTAATATCCCTGTATCGCGAAGGACTTTACAAATATACAAGAAACGGACACAAAGAACACCCAGACTGAGAATAACAAAATGTGGATCACACAAAGTGTTATCCCTTGTAGGACATGGAACGTAGAACTTGACGCAGTAGTAAGCGTCGACTGCTTATAACACTAAACCGAACATGTTGTCATCAGAAGTTTAGAATTTAATTTAATGAACCATTAAAATTAAAAGTGATATATCTAAATGAAGATAGAAAATGATGATAATAATATACAGTGGACGATAGTAAATATCAAAAATAGGACCCGTGAAGATCGAACAGAGAAGCAACATAATAATCTTCTTAGAAATGGTAATTCAAATCCATTCTCTGGCTGAATTGTAATAAGAGAGAGAGAAGAGAGAATCTTTTTACTAGTTTTATATATATAAAACTTTGTATAACGTGTTCAAATGATAAAAACCTTTTTGGTACTTTATTTTTTTCAGCCAGGAAGAAAATTTAGACCGCCCGTTTTTTTTGCAAATGAGTGTATAATTTGGGTTTTATCAATTAGTCATTACGTATTTGCTTAGTTAAAGAAAAGTACTTTATAAATCCCAAAATATCTTGGTATAACAATCTTCACATAGCTATACAAATTATGTACGTACATATGTATAATATATAAGTATTTGTGTAGATGTTAGTATTCAATGTGTTATGCGAATGAATGTGTATAGCTATGTATAATTCTTAAATGAAATTCTTAAATATTATATTATATGATGACTGTTACTTTTGTGTAAACTACCCTAAGTTTTATTTATATAAGATGTCCATGTTATAGTTGTCTGGAGGAAATCGCCATGAGCGATAAAACCGCCTATTGTTGTACATAGTTTGTAAGTCATTTGTTTCTTTTGACACGCTTTTTATTAGCTTCACCTGTATGTTTGTTTGTTTGTATGTTTGTAACCGACTCCTTTGGATCTCTTTTTTAGTCTTTTATCTAAAAAAAATTAGTTTCAAAAAACTAAACAAACACGCTTTTCAACTGAAAAGTAGAAAATAATTTTAATGTAACAAAGCGTTTTCTGAAAATATTTTAATAACGTCGCCCCAAGCAATTTTCATTAAAATTATTTTCTACTTTTTAGATTAAAAGCGTGTTTGTTTAGTTTTAATTTTTTTTTTTGTACTATTTTGTGTATATACATAAAGACAAATAGGTTTTAAAGGTACAATAACAAACGCGTCGAACACCTCAAGACGTAGCCAATAGCAAAAAAATAGCATGAATTTTAATAATAATAATAAGAACTTTATTTGAAAGACACAACATACAGCAGGTAGACAAAAAAACAAATCTCCCAACACAGTAGAAAGAGACAACAGTTGACAATATTTTTGAGGCATGTAACATTTGCTAATGTCAAATATGTCAATTTGATACAAACTGACGTGGCAATTGATAATTTTACTTGTAAGGTTTATGATGTGTATTAGCACTTGCATACATTATACTTTGTGAAAACGTTAGAATTATACATAATAAGTCTACATTAACATATATATATGATACAAAACAAAAATAAGCCTCTGAAATACAATACTGAGCTGGTAATATTGGTGACGGTGGCTCTACGTCGTGTCCAACAAAAATATAGGTGGACTTTCAGCATACACTGCAATGGCCTTAAGCCATCACAGAGCTGATTTTCAGCGTCCACCATAGCAGCTGTATTCAAATATATTTCTGATATTCAGCAATTTCGCAGTTCAAATCTAAAGCTATCACTAGATTTCAATTTCAAGGCAAATAATTTTAGTGTACGTCGTACCTTCGTAGCAAGATATAGTTACAAGAAACGATATCTGAGATTGATATTCTCGGTTCTTGACTTATTGACTGTTTCCCTCACTCGCAGACGTTTCGCACACAATACAGTTATTGCAAACATACCAACACTTATACATTATTGTATATAGATAGTTGGAAGTCAAACATCTTGTTCGTGCGATGCACTCGAGTCGACGGAAGTCACACGGTCGCTTTCATATCTTTCACTAAACTGCACTACACACGGAATAGACGTGTCATAATAAAATTATAATTTTGTTTTTTTTTTCGTGTGAAACCCATACTTTGTCATATATGGACTGGCTTGACTAGAATAATAATTATATTACAGAGAACATGATCATCATCATTACCAAAACAAATAACCAGTGATAAGTACACGGACAGTATAGTTGTATAAAGGTGTGCGTCCATTGGCCCGCGCCGGACGCACCGCACGCACGGCACGCAACGGATTTTATTTTGCTTTGTATGATTTCACATAGTGCTGCGTCAACTATCCGCGTGACCCGCACCGAACGCTGGCATTTATGAACAAGGCAAATCCGTTCAATCCGTTGCGTGCCGTGCGTGCGGTGCGTCCGGCGCGGGCCAATGGACGCGTACCTTAAGGCGTCACCTTCCTGTTTTCTATTGCGCTGAGTGTATTTCAGGGTTCAAAATGTTCAGACCCCACATATTAGTGGTGGAGTTGTCTTAAAAATAAACCTTGATTTTCCTAGGTGAGTGAGGTTTTAAAGATCCAAAACCTCCCCATATCAATTTTTAACGCACTAATCCAAACCACGCGCTGTAAACATTATACACTAAAATCAACAGTTAGGATTAAATCACGGACTATGTCTTAACTCTAGTGTTTAGAGTACTATGACAATTTGAGATCATGAGAGATTTAGAGCTCCAGTGAGAAATTAGTAGTTTTATTTTTACCTGACTACGGCGGAGTCAAAGGGTAACTTTTTAGCAGACCATTTAAACATGTATGTTTGTTTTGTTCACTGTAACGTCTAAAATACTGAACCATTGAATATGGTGTGGCTAGGGTCACATAGGCTGAACTCTGGTGGCGTATTAAATGCCGCGGCGTGGGAAGAAGTAGGGACCTGGTTGCACGAACACGAGGTCGGCACGGAGAGGGGAAGTGGTTTCCCCCGGGATAGGGCCTGGTATGTGACCTGGCGCGGTTTAGTGGAAACACCACATACTCCTGGCTCCTGTTTCCCCGAGGAGCCGGATATCCGAAGGGATTTTTCCACCCCGTGAACAAAAAAAAGAGTCACATAGGCTATACAATTTTATCAAAAGGTATTAAATATTTGGTATATGTTTAAAAAAAAAAATATTGTTATTTTATTTTCAGCTATATTAAACGAAGAATGGGTTAATAATATCTTTAACTCCACTATGGACGTACTTTTTATTGAAATTTAACACGTTCACTGCGGGCCACATTTTAAAAAACTTTCAGCTGGTGCGGCTGAGGTCGAATCAGCCCCAAGCTAAACTTCCTTGTAATGCGGTTGAGGCCTTTTCTGCCTCATGTTTCAATCATTTGGTAAATGTGTTGTAACTTGATCAGGAGCGTGATTCGATGTTTAATTTTATGCTAAATTTACTTGCATGGTATTGTTTTATGTACACCTAGCTTCGCCCCGGGTTCTGATTTTTAGTTTTAGAGAAAACACCTAAAATATATTTGAGGTCGTTTTAGACCACACATCGCACTGAATCGGGGCTCCATTAGTGATGGGAATGAATTTATATCGATGAATGTCCATGTCTATGTTATATTTCTATTACTTTTTTATATTGTTATAGTATTGTGCATAAAAGTATGGGGTGTTGTTAAATAAAATACAAACTATTCGTTCATCTAATTTATTCTATATTACTTTGCATGCTGTTCGTTAAAACAATGCAAGCACATAGCTTTCTTACATTGTGAACAATTAGTCACAATTTTTTTTACTTTCTTTGCAGCCTGCATGGCACCTAATGTAAGTCTTAATTTTGCATAGCAAATGACGCAACGTTTCCTTATTTGACCCTTTGCAAGGATGTGCTGAGACTCTGAATGGTTATGTTATGTTATGCAGAAAGTGTAAATAAATATATATATAGAAGAATTTTCAGCTTTTATAATAAAACTAAGGTATGGGTGTCACGGGCTCTCATTCTATAAATATATAACTGAACACACACAAAAAAACATTAAACAAAAGAATTTAACAAAAATAAAAAACAAACAATTAACACGATTGCGCAAAGACACGTGTTCCAGTATCGACTATGGTAGCGTCACTAAAGTCGACTTACCTGCTCTCACGCCACCCGCGCGCCCCGACGCTGGAGGTCGAAATCGGCCTCAACCCGCACCTTATTCAATAATTTTGTGATCAGTGCGTTTGAGGCGTATTTCGACCTCAAATATTTTTTTTACAATATTGAGTCAATGCTTCGCAGACATAAAGAAAGCTATATTTGTCTTTGTCATACCTCATACGGTTGAGTGTAAACAGCCGCCGCACTAGAGAGAAAACACAGTTTTACGCGCCGCACCAGCGTAAAGTCTACCATGAGGCTGAATCAACCTCAAGCCGCAGTGAACGTGTTAAATAAATATCAAAAGATTTGTCATACAAAACAATCGTTCTTGTCTAGTTGTTTCAAGTCTATGGTAAAGCGCTTGAAGCAACTATGGCACTAAGTGGTTTTCGTCCTCGAGGCTACAGCGCAGCGCTGTATTTGCTTCTGGATCAGACACCGTGCTTGTTATTTGTTAGAGCATGTCTTCTGTGAGTTACTTCTGTACTTTCATTGTTGTGTTGGGTTTTGAGACGTGTTATTACTTCTTAACTTTGTGTTTAATGACCTTATGTGTTATATTTACCTATTTGTTTGGTTATTTTTAGTCTACTCGTATACTTATTTTATGTAACTGTCTATACTGCTGGAAAATTCAGTAATTGATTTTGACTACGATCGTTTGAGTTCAGCTTTTAATTATATCTCTGATTTTGCTGACTAACTGACATTTCAAAAAAATCAACAACACATAATATCCCACTGCTGGACTAGGGACTCCTCTCAAGAGAGGTTTATGGCATATATTTTACATAAAAAAACATTCAAACTCCGAAGAAATACAAATACTATGCAAATAATTCAAACATTTGACCAATCCGCGAATTGAAACCAAGTCACACACTCTTATTGAACACATCTTAAGTAATCTCTGTAGAAAGAAGAAGGTGTTCTTCTTCTTAGTCGAACACTTGACAGAGTGGTCGTGGCAGTTAATGGGCAGTGTTGCAACTCGTCGTCGCCGCTCAGTTCCAGGGCCGCTGCACGCCTGTATACCTTACAAGATTTCTGTACCACCCGAAGGTTGACTGAAAGAGAATACCTTGGGCATTAAGTCCGCCGATGTACAAATATAGTGCATAAACATTACAAATAAATAAATACTCTGCCGTTGCGCCACCGAAAATATGGCCACATAATAAACACAGATTTTTACATGCAATCCAAGATAACGAAAACCTCGTTAAACCAAACATATGCAAATTCCAGCTACATAATCGTTGTTATCTGGCTTCAGAGCGGAGGATTAGCCTCAGACGGGGCTCGAACTGAACACCGTGCCAGAACTAAGGCGGTTAGATTAACTCTAGAATGTGTAATGCATTCAAACTGTTATGTTAGCGCTTTGAAGCACGCTGTCTTCATATTTTTAAAAGGGAGGGACAGGGTATCTTGATTATTGCGGTAAAAAGAAGCCTATGTGTTATTCTGATATATAAGCTATATTACTGAAAGTTTTATCCAAATCCGTTCAGTAGTTTTTGTGTGAAAGAGCAACAAACATACAAACTTTCGCGTTTATAATATTAGTAGCATGTTAATTTTGAGTGTGCATGTGCTATGTATACGTGTGAGTATACATAGCACATGAGTGTAAATTGTTCTAGTTTTAAGAATTTCATTAAAGTTAGCTCACTATATTTTTTTATGGGAATCAAAGTTACCGCGGTATAACATCACACTACGGGCACTAGAATACGCAGACGGCTGCATGGGTAACTAGTATCTTATTAAATCCATTAGTGAGGTAGTCGTGACACCTCAAATAGGTTGATAATGCGTGGCGTAGGTCGGCATGATTGAACAATATAGGTTATGGCGGCCGTGATAACACCGGGGAGTCCATTTCTACACAGTAAAACAGTCTTTGGAAGTGTGAGCTGTACTAATTCTACTTCCACGGCGGTTCCAGTATTCTCGGAAGGAGATATTGAGGTCAAAGCAGGCGCCCCCCGGCATGCCTTGGTCGCGGCGTTGCAGGGTTGGCGCGCTTATCGGCGGTCTGTTGTGGATCTGCCATCGCGAGGGAGGGCGCAAGCCCTAACTATGAAGGGAATTTGTTCCCAGTCAGTGGACAGTTCAAAGCAGGGTTGCCACCTTTTCGAAAAAAAAAATCTGGACATGATAGTTATTATAGACAGTCGGTCAAATTTCAGTCTAATTCAGATCATGATAAAAAAGCTGTTTTTTTGGAAAGGATAAAAGTTTTGTATAAACATTTACGTATTTATTTTTCAAATATTTTTTATTGCTACGGGGCGCATTCACTAATTTTATATCAGTTTTTAGGGTTCCATAGCTTATTAGTCAGAACCCTTATAGATTCGATACGTCCCTTTGTCCGTCCTCGCATTTATATCCGTCAAAACGGTTGGTGCTAAAAAGGTGTAACTGCATGGACATGTTTTTATTACGTCGACAATGTGCCGAAGAAAAATCATGAAAAAATAATTTTCACGTACTTGACTTTACTTTGACTCATGGAAAGCATGAGTAAAATACTCACTGCAAATGCAAGCAGTATGGCGAACCACGTTATGGCGGCCTCGTGAGATGCTTTTTCACGCCCCGCTTAAAGGACCCGGGATCATAGTAGGAAGGAAAAATATGACCTGGCAATGAGTTCCAGTTTTTAACTGCTTGGCTCAAGAAGGAAGACCCGAACCGTTTAGTTCTGGAGCGTATGTATTCCACTCTGAAAGGGTATCTTCCCTGACTAGATCGTGTTGTTTTGTAGAGGAAGGGAGAGAGGGTGGGATGAGTTGGAGGAGCTTTTCAGAACACTCCACATGGTAAAGGCGATAGAGGACTGCCATAGAGGTGACATCTCTTCGCAACTGCAAAGGTTCCAGGAAGTCGGTGGCTTCGGGACTGTCTAGAGCGTCAAGCAAATACTGCGTATCGCAAAGATGAGAGCAGCACTCCACGCCGGGGGCGAACCTGGGTCTTATAGAGAAGACACAGATGCTCCGGCGAGAAGAACCGTCTCACCTTGTTTAGTACGTCTAGCTTCCACGAGGCCGCCTTTGTGACGCTCTCGATGTACTCCCGTCGGTTGAGATCCTGGCAGATATCGATGCCCAGGATACCGAGCTTTTCCTGTAGTGGCAGCTGAGTACTCTGAAAAGTAGGAAGGGGAAGGAATGGAGACTTTTTGTTTTGATCGCGCAAACCTGTTTTTTCTGAGATTCTCATCACACCATTGAGAGATAACGTTCAGAACCCGGTCGAGTTCAGCGACAAATTCCTGTCGTTTTTCCTCACCGTCCGTCGATTAAATGTAGAATATCTAAAATATTATCCATGCAATGTGCTGTCATCTGCATAGCAATGTATGTTGCCAAGCGCTAACATGTCATTGATATGCAGAAGGAATGCCTGCGTTTACCTGCTGGAAATCAGACGCCGTGCCATCACAAAGTACTCTAATGCGGCGCTGGCGCAGGAAGGCGGCAATCCAGCTGTACAATTTAGTGGGCAGGCCGTATGCCGGAAGCTTAGAGAGAAGCGAACGGTGCCAAACCCTATCAAAAGCCTTGGCCATGTCTATACTGATGGCCAGGTTCTCTCCATACCTATCCAAAGCCTCACCCCACAGGTGCGTGAGGTACGTTAGAAGATCACCCATGGATCGGTTCAGTCTGAAGCCACATTGCCGATCACCGAGAGCCGAGAGTGATCTTCCAGGTAATAAACCAATTGCTTGTTAATTATATTGTGACAGCTATAGGACGGTAGTTGCCGGGATCTGAGCGGTCACCCTTTTTAGGGTTCCGTAGCCAAATGGCAAAAAACGGAACCCTTATAGATTTGTCAAGTCTGTCTGTCTCTCTGTCTGTCTGTCTGTCCGTCCGTATGTCATAGCCAATTTTTTCCGAAACTATAAGAGCTATACTGTTGAAATTTGGTTACTCGATGTATTCTGTGAACCGCATCAAGATTTTTACATAAAACTAGAAAAAAAAAACAATACATTTTGGGACTTGGATCTGAAACTCAATTTTTTTTTTACATCAAACCTATGGATAGGTGTTGTAAAATGATGTTGAGTTTTCTAATTTATTTTTTTTCTAAACTGAATAGTTTGCGCGAGAGACACTTCCAAAAATGTGGAAAAATGTGTGTCCCCCCCCCCCCCCTGTAACTTCTAAAATAAGAGAGTGAGTACTGGAGACAACTCTGGTGCACAGTTCCTTAGAACTTCTTTAGAAAAAGCATAGCCCGTCGTACCGTCATAAGGTGCTGGTGGACGACGTTGAGATTTGCATGGAGTCCACGAATATTTGTGAACTCCACCTCCAAAAGCGGGTTGGTGGGAAAAGAGGATGCCGCTGTGGTACTGGTATGCTTCTTCTTTTTCTTACTTACTGCCATGTTTGTTTGAGTGTAAGGATAAGGGGACGTTAAAGGCATGACAGTCATCGCGTTGTTAAAACAGACCCCCCCCCTCTAAATACTAAATGAAATACTGGAACTCACTGCTAACTCATGTTTCCTTTCTACTATAATCCCGGGTCCTTTAAGTGGGGCGCGTAAAGAAGCATCTCTTTAGACCGCCATACTGCCTCCATTCGCAATACGTATGGAGCCCTCCACTTTTTGATTACACTCATACTTTCCATCAGGTATAGTAGAGTCACCTTGGCTGGCGTATGTCTTTGGTGAAATTTGCAATTCTGCTAGTAAAAAATCTACCGAGCAACCATTTCTGATATTGGACCGTTTTATTATCATTACTGAAAATACACACTTAAAATAAACATTTAAAGGAGGTATGCTCTGAGCACGACTTACAAAACACAATTATGCGTTTAACTTCTGTGCTTTTCCAGTTTTAAATACTTTAACTCATTTTTGTCACAACCTGTGACTGAATACAACAAATAAAGATTTTGATAAAAAGGTTATCATTAGTTCCATTTGGCACACAATAGCTGTTTCTTTTTATGTATACTGCTCGGAAGAGGAAGAAGGTGAATTCAAATTGAGCAATTGTTACATTTGTGAAAAATCGGGACAAAATCAATAGGCCTTCGGGACGCGGGACGATATCATCGAATTCGGGACTGTCCCGGGAAATTCGGGACGGGTGGCAACTCTGGGTCAAAGTTGCCCAGGCCGTGATAACAACGCCACGATAGATCCCGACTCGCCTGTCAACAATCAACATAGACAATATTATATTAAACTATGTTCTATTTTTTTTCATTCGTTGAATTTTGACTGTATTGTTAGTTTAGTGGTTAGCGTATGCGGCTGCTGTTCAAGAGGTCTCGGGTTCTATTCCCGGGTTGGTCAAAATGCTTGAATGATCTGCAAATATTTGTTTTTGAGTTTGGGTGTTTTCTATGTATAAAATGTATGTATTTAAAGAAAAGTATATTTACATATGTATGTATTTGAATCAGTTGTCTAGTAACCATAATCTGCTTAGTTTGGGACTAGACGGCGTAGTGTGTAATTTGACCAAAAACTATTCTCTGAACTTAAAGCTATCACAAAGAACATTCATGACGTAGTTAAATAAAAAAAAATTGCCAAGTGCGTGTCAGGCCACGCATAGAATAGGGTTCCGTACTCATCCATAATGGTAGGTGGATTCAAAATCGTGTCCAATAGATAACTGTTATATGAACTTATTATTTCTTTATTTCTTTACGAAGTTTTCCAAGTGAGTGCCGTTCATAAGTTAGGCCCCTATAACTCCTGAAATAAA
Organism: Phragmatobia fuliginosa; assembly: GCA_932526445.1. NCBI lineage: Eukaryota > Metazoa > Arthropoda > Insecta > Lepidoptera > Erebidae > Phragmatobia > Phragmatobia fuliginosa. Next base: position 1,779,394 of record OW052065.1, read on the forward strand.
AAAGTTATCAAAATCGCTGTAGTTTTCTTTGAAAGGTAAAAAAAAAGATAAATATATGGACTACTTTCATTTTTTTTTCTTATTTTTTGAGCCAGTCGTTTATCTTTTAGAGAGAGAGGGGGGGAAATGAACCTTATAGTTAAATAACTCGCAAACGGATACCTAAATCGAAAACTATTTTTAAAAGACCTATCTAATGACACCCACAGGATGGGGTAGACGCGAGAAAAGAAAATCCCCATATTACCTGTAGGTACCCGAAATAAAAATATTTTTCATAATTTTATTGTGGCACTTTGTCAACGTAAATATAATTACATCACATATTCATGCAAAGTTCCTCCTTTTAACATTAACCTTTTGGGCGGTAGGTCGAGGACGGACGGACGTACGGGCATGATGAATCTTTAAGAGTTCCTAGTCATGAATTACCGAACCCTAAAAATGAAGTCAATTATGTTTTAGTACCTACCTAACTAATCATCATACTAATCCTATTGGTTTTTTTTAAATTTCTATTGTAGTACTTTCTGTCCTAACTCGTTGAACAATACTAGTCAGTAAACTTAAGTGTTATTAATAGCTTATTGTTGAAACGTAGTACATCTATATTTTTTACGGCACTAATAGAAACATAAAGTCGGGAAGATTATAAAATTGCGATGACAAATGCTTTGTTTATGGCATGAAAGCAATGAGACGAAATTTTTCTTTTAATCGTCATGGGTGGTCCTCCAACCATAAACAGTAGGGTTAAATACTAATTTACATTCTTACCTGAACAATAAACAAGATCCTTTTTAAATTTTAATACATATTTGCCAGTCAGTAGGTTCTATCTATTTTTATTGAGATATCTTATAATATTGAAGTAAAATAAAATGTAAATTACAAATTATTTAGATTAATAATAGCTTTTTACCATTAAATAGGCTCAGCCCGATTATAAAACCGTCAAAATATAATAAAAGGTAACAAAACGTTATAACAAATCGTCGTGAAAAATATCATGACCCACTAAGCACCCAAGGTACGCCTACACAGTCCGCAGCGACGCTAAAACTAAATTAATACCAAGTCACCGTTTACCAAGTTCGCAGCTATTCAATTTCCTACGCTATGCATCTCCGTCGTCGCATCCACTCCTTTGACTTTGACTGGTCGATGCATATTTTATACAATCCTTTCATCAAAACGTCGAGTTCGCGGAAAGCGCTTTTAGTAATTCTCGCGAGTGAGCGAGAAGGAAGCCGCTGACAAACGGGGTGTCAAACAGCGGTGGGGATAAGACGCCAAAGCTCCCGCAGAGCACACAGAATGCAAAAATGGCGTGGAGACTAGTGACAAGGTGTCAGGAGGGGGGAACGTCACACCGCCGACTTCAGTTCAGCGCCGTCCGCCGCGACAACCGCACGCCCATTGTGTTACAATAAGCACGCGCGACTTGTGACTTGTGTATAATGTGCTGACATCGAGCCTTGGATTTCGTGTAGTGATATTGTTGTGTTGTGGTACCTTGTATTTTTTTAAGCTGGAAAAGGATATTAGTTTGTGGAGCAACATGCTCACGTCAAGTAATCAGTATTTGCGGCCGGATTACCTGTCACCGCTTCCGACAACGGTAAGTTTGATTGATGATGACAAACACTGTTTTCTTATCCTCGCACTCGCTTAGCGTTTCATTTTTATACATTAGTTTGAGAGAACTTTTTATTACAATGCGACGATAGAACTTTCGGTAATTCTTATTACGTCAAGAGCGAATTTTTATTTGAAACAGATGAATATTTGGACAAATATAATTGTCGATTTTAGTTATACCTCAGTATTAAATGCACGTCGTATTTACCCACAGTGTCAAATACACGTTTTCCTAGAAAAGACTTAAGTTGTTCAAGTTAAACATTTTTTTAAAGAGTGCAGTTATGATTCGAAGCTTTTCAAGCCATTGCAATTTAAATTTTAATTTCTACAAAACTCATAGTGTTGAGAAAATGATTTCTTGAAATTAAAACATAAATTTATAAAACTAAAGTGCCAAAAACACACGAAATGAAAATATAAAATAAAACTAATTATTAAATTCTAACTCTAATAGTAGTTTCATAGTTATATAAATAACTTCTGACAATAGACAATTCAATATACAATTAATGGTACTTAAAACATTGTAAACTTGACGCAAATTACCTTTAGTGCAAATTCAAAGAAATAAAGATAAATATCAGTACTAGCCTTTGCTTTTAAAAAATGATTCATGATCATTTGAAATTGAATTCATCATGATTACCATTTAAAACAATCTAATTTATTTTATTTTTGACTTGCTAACATTTACTAAAATTCTATGAATAGTAAAATATTTTTTACTATTGTCGGTTTGGAGTACTGAATGAATACGGCATCGTGTTTATTAGGTCATCTTTATTTATCAAAAATCGTGATCTAGGGAAAGGTAGTTTTTTTTTCTATTCACTTGTTCTTTACTTATTATAGTAAAAATAATTTTAAAAAAGTTTGATACTAAACCCTAAATGGATATATGAGTTTCTCAATGTTTGAAAAGTATAAATTAAAGAAAGGTTCAATCAAACTGTAATAAAAAAATTACGTCATATAAGAAACTAGTTTACGCCCCCGTATATGCCGGTTAGCGGGATAAAAAGTAGCCTATGTCCTATCCCAATGTTCCATCTATTTCCATTTTAAAATTCTTCAAAATCGGTTCAGCGATTAGGTGTGAAAACTTAACAGACAGACAGAGTTACTTTCTCTTTAATAATATTAGTAGGAATTGCAACTTAGATTGCTCTTTAAAAAAAAATTCGTGAAATATCTCTTTTAAGGTAACATTTGATGTAGGTTATATGTAATTAGTAGATTCAAACTAGACTAATAAGAATCAGTCGAATAAAGCCAAATTAAATTTTGAGGCAATAGCAAAAGTAAAGCAGAAAACATATTCCAAACACGGTTGAACGGCGGCAATAGACGTGACAACATGCCACAAGTTCAGGCGTGCCGCAAATTCAGCGGCACAAATTGCCCTTTTCACTGCGAGATTACATCATGCGGGAGCCGAGTGAAATGTCAAGCGGAGCCGACGGCTGCCAGACGCGCGGATAATGGCGCGTCGGCCGCGTGATTGGACGCCCTCCTCCCTTGCGTACACCCGACACATAACCCCCCAATCCACTCCGCACCCCCGCGGTCCCTTTGTACGCCCGTCACTCGCAACCTCGACCCGACGTTTCATTTCATAAACTGCTTCTCTTTGTTGCAGCTCGACGCGAAAAAGAGCCCGCTGGCGCTACTGGCGCAGACATGCAGTGCTATCGGTGCGGATACACCCAACCCTAAACTGATTTCTGCTGCCGAGAAAGCCAGCAAAAAGTACGATGAGAAGTCGCACATACCTGATAACAAACCAAGTTTTAAGCCTTACGAATCGTGCCTAACAGCGAGAGAAAAGACTAGAACGCCGGACGACCGAGGGTCTGTTAATGCCTCTTCAAAGACTCCGCTTTCGTCAAAGGGCAGTGCATCTACTACTCCAGTGCAGGCGCGTTGCGCTAGCAATCAAAGTTCTTCCTCACAGAGGACGCCTCCACCCGCTCACCGTAAAACACCTTCAGAAAAGTCTGATGAGAGATCTAGCCCTCTCCGCTGTTCACCTGCCCCTGTGAAGACCTCCGAATCAAATAGCAGCTCGTCAGCATCTAAGTTACCCTACACACCCACCTCTCTCACATCAAATGCAGACACCAAAGAACATTCAAGCTTCAAACCCAGCATACCTGTTAGTTCTTCTGCCTTTTTTGGAGGACTACCGCAATCTGGATTTCCATTACCGATGGATTTAATGACGAGTAGTTTGATGGCGGCACAGCATCACGCTTTAAAGAATGGGCTTAACCCGTATCTCGCTTATGCGAGGATGAAAGCGCCTGGCAGTGATATGGGAATATGTAGGGATCCTTACTGTACAGGTTGCTCGCTAAGCTCACATTTGCTCAAGTCAGCTGTATGTCCTGCGGGATGTGCTCAGTGCGATCATGCGAAAACTCCATTTCCTCTACCGACAAGTCATCCTGCGGCAGCAGCGTATGCACACGCGCAACTCGCAGCATTGGCAGCTGCTTCGCAACTTCCATACGTTTGCAGTTGGATGGCAGGTGACTCTGCGTATTGTGGCAAGCGATTCGGAACATCAGAAGAATTGTTACAGCACTTAAGATCACACACGGCGAGCGGCGAATCGAGCCCGAGCCTGTCAATGCTTAGCGCAACACACCCATTATTGCAGCGCACGTATCCTACGCCACCGCTATCACCGCTGACACCGCGGTTCCACCCTTACAGTAAGCCATCCCACTTGATGTCATCACCACCGCTGCCCTTCCCACTGCCGCCGCATCCCTCTCTGGCAGCGTATTTCCCGCCATACCCACTGTTCGGACCACGGCCTCTGCATCCTTGAGGACCATCGGCGCTCCACGGACACAAGAAGGGGGGCGCCGACCGCTAACGCCCATGCCAAAAGGACATTCGGAACCGAAGTATGTGTATATATAAGATAGTGTTCTTCGAGTTTCTAGTCGGCTCATATCATCGACGGAAGTGTATGCCCCCGCGGGGGCCACGACAGCTGTGATCTCTAACTCGTAATCATAATAATTAGTGCACTGAACGCTTTGTCGTAACCGCGTGCGCGGTTTTTTATTTTCTAGTTAGACTAACGAAATTTTTATGTACCAAATCTATAGTTTTTAACTTAAATTGATTTTGTTTAAATTTAAGTTGTTGCAATTAATTAGAGAGGGTTGTTAATTGTGTTTGTATTTTTAAGTAAAAACTATTTTCTTATTTAGCGACACATGATCAATCACATATCTTTGTAAGTAATTAAATAGTGTGCGCTATGACTGAAAGTGTCTTGTAGTCGAGTCGAAATTATATTACAAATAAATGTTACCGTAACTACTCGTTACTTCTAATGTAATTGCTACTTTCAGTTTTAAAGTGATAAGATCTTCAGTTAAGAATCTCACGACTCTCATTTGAAAAAAAAAATACATTGTTGCAATGCTTGCAAAACGGCATTTTATATTTTGATGTGTAAACACAAATATTTATGTTATATAGTACACTGACACATTAAATTATGTCACAAACTATACATATAGAGTAAAAGAGGAAAGATTCGTGTACCTATTACATTTATATTTAATTAAAAAAACACTGTAATACATGCAACTGATATCTGTTGAAATAATTAATAAATTTGTTGTTATAAAGGCATAAAGCGAAAAAAAATATACGTAAATATTTAATTTCAAAACACAAGTTTTTAATTTCTAAAACCCTTTAATTATTTAATCTGAATTAAGCAGATAGGAGGCTGATATGTTGATGTATATTGACAAAACTCATATATGTAACACAATAAGTATTTAGTCATAGTGACATATGTCGATCATTTTCTATAAAGAAATTATTGACACGTGAAATCTTTCTATTTCATTTGCAATTACAAAATGCAATACTCATCATACATTTTGACGTGATAAAAGATGAGTGAATCTCCTAATTATGCTGCATCAACTCTAACTGAATAGACTAGACAAACACGTACTAAAAACCTGAAGTGGCAAACAGCAAAACTAATAAGAGATATTTTTCTTAGTTCGCATGACTCAAGCAACGTCGTATTTAATTAGGACTGGTGCGGCTTCCACTACAATAAATTATAAGCAATTTATCTGTCTGTCTGTCGCCATACATCACGTTCTGTGCAGCATTTACTAGCGTTGAAATATTATGACCAATGTGCAGGGCGGACGCACCATTTGTCTGCCTAGATCGCGGTTATTATCTCCAAGTGCTACATTATGATCGTGTGAAATGATTTTTAGTAGGCTATTTATTATACACTTTGTGCTTGCTAAAGTATTTATAACACTCCAACTGTAGCTCATATTTCATAATCACTTTGAAAAGTATGTGTTCCGTTAAGGATTTGTAAGTTTTATGTTCCTTTCAAATAAAATCATAAATATTTTATGTGTTGCAATAAATAAACACAAAATAATTAATAGCTTCTATAACAATACGAAACATTCTATTTAGCAACTAAATTAAAATATGAATTTTAATAATGCACTAAATGCCGTTACACATTCTAAAGATAAAAATTAATTATGTATAATTTAAATAACGCTCTTCATATCATTTATAAATTGCGTTAACAAAAACACAGTTAATATGTATTTATGTATATTTACGTATAATAAAAACTGATGTGTTTCCTGTAGATTTTCGAAATTATTATATGGCGAGAGGATTTATATTATGAACATACTCAAAGCATAATTTTCGCATTATTATGTTTATTTATATGGTAAACACGTATAATATGTCTTTATTTCGCTGATATAATGTTGAAAATATAAAAATATATTCAATTTTATAATTGAATATTTTACTTTAATAAAATTCACAAAATAACTTACTGCTTATAATTTATTTTATGTCCACTTATAGAACAAAGTATGTAATAGAATAAATTATAAGTATAATTATATAAAATATAGGTATGAATTTGTTAAAACAAATTATCGCAATTCTTGAAAAAATATACGGTCATATTTTTGTGGTAAAGATAATTAACTTGGATATTTAAAATTCTAAACAGTATGGTGCTGCCAACAAACAAGAGGCTTGAGATATTTACGTAACACATACTTAGTCAATGAACATTAAATTATATTTTTAACACTCGGTTCGTGTAAGTTACATGGAAAATATTATCTGTCGTCACTCAACCCGATGAAGGTATATGATGAAGTGAAGTTATTATGTTAATATAGATGAATTATGATAGATAAACCGAATATCCTGAATACTACACAATATACCGGAACTAATGGATCTAATGCAAAAGGTATTCCCTAGAAAGTCATTTACAAACTCTGAATATATAATGTACTTTATACTAAACACAAATACTGGTTGGTTTGTTAATACTTGTAATAACATAACGGTTAATTTTGAATCACTTTAATTAGAATCATCATCAGCCTATTACAGGCCATTGCTGGGTATAGACCCCTACTCCTGGATTCTACTCATGCTTTCCATCAGGCAGAGTAGAGTCACTTTGGCAGGCTTAAATATATATATAAAAAAAAAAAAGACGTATAATCCCCTTGCGCGCCACTATGAACAACTTTGGCCTTCTCACATTCAGCCAATTTGAGATTATTATTAGAAAACATTCATGAAATTCATGAATGTTTTTATTGTATTCATAAAATAAATAACACCCTTTTCTACAAATTTTATAGACGCTGTTTTTTTTTTCCATATTCATATTAGAAAGTGTGAATATAAATAATTCACATAATTATTACTTCCGGCCTGTGTTAGGTGCTCCTACCACAGGGCCTACCAGATATTGAATTAATAAGATGTTGAAACGCTTATTTATTATTTTATATTATACTTTGGTTCGTAATATAATATATATATATATATATTATATTACGAACCAAAGTGTATTTATAATTATATTATTTATGTTAAACTATCATCAGATTCGATTTGATTTAAATTCATATGTAAAACATTAATACTGTATTTAATTAACTTCAAGTTATCACTTTTATCTAACCGTGCGTATTCCTTAAGTGATTTGACGGATTACAATTTAAAGAGTCGTATTCATCTCATGGGTGTCCTAAGAGCCTACGAAGGGAGCAACCAACTCAATAGTACTAACACGTCTGGTCATATATAATATTTTTTACTAGCTTTCGTGTGTATGTATGTATCGCGGGTAAAATAAGCCTATGTCCCTTTTCACTTAAAATATTAGTAAGGATTAAACCCCCTTTAGATAGTCCTATGTTCAGTAATGAACTATTGAAGGCTGCTGATGGTGTTTATGTATATTCAAAAGCAGTCTGTTTTCCATGGTACAGATTCTACCTGGCTTAGGATCGGACGGCGATGAGGTAGATATATATTAATACTATTTGACCCAGCGAACTTCGTACCGCCCAACTTTAAAATTCCAGAACTTGATCGCAGCGCCACCTACCGGGTCCAATTGCGAATCTAAACCATTCCCAGATCCCCTTGAACACACAAAAAAAAAATCATCAGAATCGGTCCAGTCGTTTGAGAGAAGTTCAGTGACATACACACTCACACAAGAATTATATATATAAAGACAACAATTATAGATATAAAGATATGAGTATTACTATTTTTGAAATACGATTGATAGCGATTTTATATCAGCCATCTAGTCCCAAACTGAGCCGAGCTTATTAGCCTGTTAATAGACGACTGATATAAATTCACAAATGTTATAAATAGTAAACGCCAAACTCCGAAACAAATATCAGCAGATCATAGAAACATCTGGTCCAACCCAGGATTTGAAACTCAGACTTAGAAGTGGTAGTGTGTGAATCGAACACACTCAGATGCATTAAATACAATTTAATCGTACAAATTTGTATTTATAACAACATTTTTACTAGTCAACCTTAGCAGAACAGGCCGACGACGTAAAGTAAGTATTAAAACATTATTTCAATTAAAGTTAAGTGCAAAAATAATAAACTACAACACTTCATTACTTTACAGAATAAAATTATAGTAAAACATATATATTATCATTATTTATTCTACATAATATATTAATCAAAACTAATATGCTGTTTAATTATTCAAAAAGTAGTAATGGCAGATCAAAATCATTTATAACTCAGGTGACGTCACATATTAATATTCACGGTAGATAAATTATATTATTTTAATTTTATACTCATAAATAAAGATGTTTTACGATAATACCTTGAGTTGGACAGATGAAACGGTTTGGGAAATCAACTGTGTCATAGAATGTCTGTTCAAATCACGTATGTCATCATCAAGAACCCAAAATGTCCCATTGCAGTCTCCTCTCAGGAGAAGGATAAGGCTTACCGTCCCCACACTGGCTGAGTGCGGGTTGGGGACTCGAAAGACAGTTGTTACTACATAATCTAGACTTTGAAAGATTTAAAGCCGCCTGAATGCCTCAAACTGAGCTTCATGAATGTTATCGACTACGATAGCAACCGGGACCGACTATTTAACGTGACATCTGAATCACTGAGACTCATAGTAATATGCCACTAATGGTCACCCATCCAGGTACTGACCACGCCGTCGCCACGTCGTTACTTACCTTCGGCGATTGTTTCTAATCGCCTAGATTATCGCCTCTTCATATAAGTATATCATCAGCTATTAGATCAAAGTTCGTAATAAAAATAATTTATAGCATCGAAATGTTTGAATAGAATACAGAAGTAAAAACCGTGTACTGTAATTAAAGTTATTGAAAATTATATCATTAAAACTAAAATTGACCTTTTTTTAATTACAGTCATTAACAAAATGAAAATAATTGATTGTTTTACTTAATTAAGCACTACAGTTCTTACAATAAGTAATTAAAGATACACTTTTTATCATTATTGTTTTTATTTTAATCTAATGAAAACGGAAGTAACTAATCAGTATAGTATAGTTTATTGATATCAGCTTTCAACACCCGTTTAGTTCAAAAAACTCACACACAATATATAAAAAAATTGCCAAGTTCGTGTCAGGCCACGCATAGAATAGGGTTCCGTAGTCACCCATCATGGTAGGTAGATTTAAAATCGTGTTCAATAGATAATTGTTATCTTTACATAATATTTCGTAATTTTGGCATCTATAACCACAGAATACATAATAGTACCAGCACAGAAGACTCACTCCGAAAAGTAAATTAAAGTTAAAGATACCCTCGGTGTCAAAAGATTAAGTTCAATTTAGATCGCACAGCGCCGAATCACTACGATTATATTTAACTACAATTGCGTCTCTTTCTATCGTGTAACTCTGAACTGTTCTGACGATGTCTGTTCGACCGGCGTGTCTGGCAGGCAGGCAGCCGGCCGACTATACCTAAACTGCGGAGTGACACCCCCCTGCTATAACTCCTGAACTAATAAATCCATCAATTCACTTTTCAGTAGTGAGTTAGTATATGGACAGTAAGTTAATTATATGGACTGCTATCATGATTTTTTTCATATTTTTTGAGCCAGCCGTTTAGCTTTTAAAATAGGGGGGGCCCCCACACGATCCACACGATGGGGTAGACGCGAGAAAAAAAAACAGCCCCACTTTACGTGTTTGGAAGTAACATTAAATAAAAATATTTTTTTTCATTTTATTGTAGTACTTTGTCGACATAATGACAATACATATTCATGCAAAGATTCATCTTTCTAGTACTAACGGTTTGGGCAGTAGGTCGAGGATGGACGGTCATGACAAATCTATAAAGGTTCCGAGTCATGAACTACGGAACCCTAAAAACGGTTCCACTCTTCGCATAAATAATACACAAGCCACAATATAACAAATGTATCCTACATATGCACCTAAAAATGTTTTAATTTACGATTTTATTCTAATAACGATGTGTAAAGAATTTGAATAATTAGTAGAATTTCTTTTCTAGTAACTACCAAAAAATTAAACGAGTTGAATACATGAATAATTTGAGTATTTGTAGGTACTTATACTTTTAATGTAAATATGTTTTATTTAAAGGGATGTTTTTTACTCATAAAGATAGTATTTGGTCTAACATCGGTAAAGCCATCATATCACCATCACCAATTGATACCAAACTACACACTCAGACTGCTTCATTAGTCTAACGTTTAGCGTATGCAACTATCGATCAAGAGGTCTTGGGTTCAAATCCACGATAAAGCCATAAATGTTGCTGGATTTTTCTTACAAGAAATTCTTAATAACAGCTAGGAGTATGAGCAGTTAGGCGGTGTTTCTCACCTGTAATTCGGAGAGCAGATGAAGCCGTCTGTCCCGGTTGTCGTGAACATCTTTGTTATTGAAAAGACAGTGCCCTCAAATATATTGAGAACTAGTTTTACTTACACTAACAATATGCTACTTAACAATATGCTCAAAAGATATGCTATGTACTAAACCATACACACGTTCTTCATAAGAGTTTCCAGTGTAAGACACCCGAGTCTAGAATAAGCAAGACGTCTCTGGGAAAACCTAGGAACCTTGGCCGCTCAAAATACAGTTAGTAGAGTTTGGAGCCTCTTGCCACAACAATCAAGCATATAATGGGGATCCTAACATGCTATGCCACGTTTTTTTGTTGACGGGGTGGAATAATCCCTTCAGATTTTCGGCTCCTAGGGGACTCAAAAGCCAGGAGTATGAGGTAGTTCCATTACAAAACACCCTGAGGAGGACCTGGACATGGTATAAGGCCTGCTTCATCTAGTGTACTATACAGCTTAACCTCTATGTAAATGGATTGTAAAGAGTTTGGTTTGATTTATTTGAGTCTACAATCTTTACAATTTAAATTTATTTCAAGACAAGTGGGTTGTAAAGATGATGAATACAAAACATACTACATTCATCATACATTACTTCTATGTTGTTACAGCCAAGTAAGAACATATCGAACCCGGAATAGGCAGGTGTACAATGTACCTGTAAAACTAGGCTGTCTTATTAACATATTACATACAATTTTCTACGGGCCGTCGGTTTTGATACATGGCGGTGAAAACCGTACAGACAGAAAATTAATTAAGAAAATTAATTTGCTTGTTAAATATTTTTTGTCTATTGTTTTTAGGCAAGGTGTGCATAATAATTAGAGCATGTTTCATGGTTAAAGACACTGGTGTTTTTTGGTCCGGAAGTTATTATTTATGATAAAAATCAAGATAATTATAAAGGATTTAATTACACGTAATGGGTACATTGTCAGCCTGGTCGAAACAACCCTAAGTTTTATTTAAATAAGATGTCAGTGTTATGGTTGTCTGGAAGAAACCGCCATGAGCGAAAAGACCGCCTATTATACATACATAGTTTGTAACACAAGTTTTTTTTGTACTATTATGTCATATGCATTAAGACAAAAAAAAATGCTTTTCTCAGACTAGGGCAAATTGCTAAGTTTAGTTACTTATTCCAACTGAATATTTAACATCTTAAATTATAGCTGGAATGGTTCTACACTATTAATTTAATGTTTTTATTGTTTTGATATTTCAGAATCAAGAGTAAAAATATAAATACTACGTTTTATAAGAAGATACTGATTTGACCTTTCTTTTGTTTTTTTTGACGCGGGCAATGGGGGAATGCGTTTCGCACCATACCCTCCGTAGGGTTATGAAGGCGTGTGTGGGAGTTTGACATAACACACATCTATCCTATTAAAAAATATTAAAAGGTAAGTGATTATGCCTGCTGTGCTAAGTGATGCAGGGGTCGTGGGTTTGATTTCGACCCAGGATAAATCTTTGTGTAACGAAGATGACCTTCATCATTATGCCATCATTATCGTCTTCTTGGATTAAGTCTAAGACGGTATGACAACTATCTGTGTATACACTATATTATTCATTGTTGCTCTTCATATCAGGTTTGATAAATATAAGTAAAACCAAACCCATATATAATTTAATAGGTACTAGGTACTTACCTATTAAATTATAAATGGGTTTGGTTTTAATTTAAGTATGAATGGGCCGGCTTGATCGAAGCAGTACTTTCCTCACATAGAAGATATACCTAAAAATGAAAGCGTTCGTGCTGTTGCATTTTGTTGGTGAGTCTAAGACCAGAGGCCTAATCACTCTGCAGAAATACGATGCAGAAACATCTCACTAGGCCTCCATGATGGAAGTCATCATGCTTCATTATCCGCACTCACCATGAGAATGATGGTCCCCACTCCTAGATTATGCTCATGCTCCATTCCATCAGGCAGAGTAGAATCACTTTAACTATAGGATTAAATATAAAAACAAAGTAACAGAACGAGTTAAAAGATGGTGGTGGCAGTTTGACCTGTTTCTAACCGCGCTCATATCCAGAGACTTACCGAGTTAATACGTAGCGTAGTTTGGTCCGTGGACATCTGCAACTGAAAAGTTAAAAGTACGTTGAATACCCCTTTCATCCACACACATATAACCCCTTAATAATCTGTGGTAATTTGTGCTTCCCGAGATGAAAGGGGGTTTCTACTTCGGGAACTTTACTCCATTTCTGAAAAGCAAGGAAAGCAAAGCTAAACAGCGATTTTCTATGTGTTCACCGTAGTATCACTATAATTTCAAACAAAATCGGCTGGTATGTGTCGAAAACATAGCCCTTCCACGTGGTAATTAATAAAAATATATAGGATTAAGACTAAAATATTCTCAATACTGGATAAAGAATATGGGTATAGAGAACATTACAGTTACACGAAGCGAAACCACTGATTATATGAAATGGAATATGATTTGTTACCTGACCAGACATAATAAGTTTTTAATAGTCTACGCAAAATAAACCCTCTTTCAATTAACTTTCAATTCAAGGCAGTAATTAAAAACCTATTAGCCATTACAAACAATTTAATTTCACCAAGATGACACATTTGTTCACCACTAATAGAAAGTAATTTGTTATAAAAAATAACTTTCAGTAGACGCCGCCAATTTCCGCTGCCGACCGTACCACTTATTTCTCTACGTGTCGTTTACGGCGCGGCCGTGTTGATATACGCCGCAGTTCAAAGGCGCCGGCCGCTTTGATCTCACCGCTCACCCGACGCCATGACACTCTGTACACTCGCTGTAAAAAGTGCAAAACTTTAAGAAGTTAATTTTTATTGACGTGAAAATTATCGCCAATAATGTCGGTGTAATTAACTTTGAGAAATGTATATAAGGTTGGTCGTAATTACCACTGTTGACGAATATTGAAAGGTCGTTGTTTTCTTAATTATTAATAGTATTTCATTAATTTACTACAGGTCAAATAAACCGGTGTAAAAAGTTGACATTTAAAGTTATTCGAAAATTGGACAATCTTTTATCATTCCTTTTTAACAGTTTTATTTGTGACTAACTGCGCCTATTGCATTTCATTTTCCTTCAAAGGATTTTAATAGTTTTATAGTTTTAAGCGTTGTCAAAATAAAACTTAAGATCAAACAAATAATATAGACAAGCAGTAAAAGAAAGCTCACAATCAGAAAACAGAAATAGGAAAAATAGAGGAAACGTCCTGGAAGGGAGAAAAAAGTATTAAAAACCTATCTAAAGAAGATATTACTTGATATTCATCATCATTATCAGCCTATCGCAGTTCACTGCTGGACATATGCCTCTCCAATTACACGCCACTTAGTTCGATCCTCGGCTACTCGCATCCAGTTTCTGACAGTCGTCTTGTGCAAATCACTGACCTGTGGACGTCCTACACTACGTTTGCCGTGACGCGGTCTCCACTCAGGAACCCGTTTACCGCAACGGTTATCGGGCACTTGGTATTCCACTTTTCCTTTTAAGACAGCAAGGAACACGTATCAACCAAAGAATTAACACAGAACAGCTGGACTATTAGAGCGAATATTTGGTTCATCAACAACTCATTATGTACTACTGCTGGGCTTGAGTATCCTCTCAGGAGAGGGTTGAGGTCATACGTCCCCACGCTGGCCGAGTGCGTCTTGGGGACGGGCTAGACAAAGTTGTGGCTACCACATTTCGCTAAAACAGCGCCATCTACCGAAGAAACACTAAAACCACGAAATAAACTATACGGAGTAACTACTGTGCCTGATTGCGATATGTGGTAGTCGCAAATTTTACTATTATCATGACAATTTTGCAATAAACTGTGTGTCATCATTCTCAATTACTTTTATTGATTTTTCTCTATCATAAGCTTCTATTTAGAAAGCAAGTTTTGGCCTACTGCCCAGGTAGGTAGTTGGATTTGTTACAAGTTTTCCTTCTTCTTGCAATGCTGTTCTGTGTAGTTTGCTCCTTTAGTCAGTTCTTACGATATCACAGGATGAATACCCCAATTCATACCGTGGAGATCAATTCATTCCGTGGAGGTCAATTCATTTCGTAGAGGTCAATTCATTTCGTGGAGGTCAATTCACTCCTTGGAGGTCAATTTATTCCGTCACTATATTATGTTATGAGTAAAATCATCACGTATTTAAAACATTTTAATATTGAACTGTTGTTTATTCAAGTTTTTGGACACTTGCATTACAAAAGTCTACCAGGAACTACAAAAAAATTAAAAGTAAAATTTTAAAATGTTAATTTAAATTATGTTTTAACTGTGTAATTAGTGCGATTACCTTCAATATACTTACTTCCTTTTTACATTTAGATCAGAAATAAATGATTATGTATTAAACTTTTATTTGTTTTGCTGTTTATTCCTTGGGTCTTTCCTGTCATTGGTACTTATGTATAATAAATAAATATATCAGACATTTTACACACAACGCCATCTAGTCCCCAAACTAAGCAGAATTAGTATTAAGGGTAACTTGACAACTGATATAAATACATAAACATACTTTTTTTTTGTAAATACATACTGTACTACAAAACACCCAAACAACGAGGCAGTCAACGTATATATATTCATTGTGGACTTAATTCAATAAAAATTTGAAATGTTTGCGTACTCATATAGGCAAATTAACAGACATGTAGCATTCTTGCTGTGGTCACCGAAGGTCCAATGAAACAGAGGCATCTCCCTAGAATGCTATAGTGTGGTCACCATGCTGTATTGCTGTTAAGATTATATATCTTTTGTCACAGGGTACTTTATAAACATACATAAAACGGACATAAAGAACACGTCATCATCAACAGCCTCTAACAGTCCACTGCTGGACATAGGCCTCTCCTTAGAAATGAGGTTTTGGCCTACTATACCACGCTGGCCAGACGGGTTGGTATAGGGTTGGTTTCAAGTTTTCCTTCTCTTTGCATTAATGTTGTCTTACGTAATTTATCCCTTAGTCGCCTTTTACGACACCTGCGCGGGATGAATAGGGGTAGTGACACTATGTATTCTTAATCCGTCACCACACGGATAAAGAATACCTAGACTCAGAAGATCAATTTGTAGATTACACAAAGTTTGGATTGTTAGGATGGAACAATCCAAGTGGTATTTGAACCTGCAACTCTTTGCACAGTAGAAAGCGTGACCGCTTAAACCACCAGACCAAGCTTGCAGTCAAGCCAAATAAAACAACTGCTCCTTGCTGTGCAGTTCTAAACTATTCCAAACCGTTATAACTTTATTGACTGAGAGATTTATTGTACGTCGGAACAACTACGCTATAAAATAACAATTTTGTTATAAATTAGTTTAATAAAACGTAATAGGTGCTATACAAATAAGCGAACAAACGGAAAACAATTAAACCAGCATTATTTATTTTTACGTATTTTTATTTATTAACCGACTTCAAAAAAAGGAGGAGGTTCTCAATTCGTCGGTTTTTTTTTTATGTATGTTCAGCGATAATTTCGTCGTTTATGAACCGATTTCAAAAATTCTTTTTGCGTTGCAATGGGCGTAGCTTACAGGTGGTCCCATCGTCACCATATCGGGATCTGATGATGGGATCCCAAGGAAATCGAGGGAACTCCTCAAATATCATAGGCACAATGTCACGATTTGGGTACTCGGAATAGTTTTTCATTGAAATCGGTTCCTTTTTGTTAAAATTAATTTGATGTTTTATTTTAAACAGATTTGTTTCACGTAGTCTTCAATGTATAATTTACTAGCTTTAGCCCTCGGCTCCATCCTCGTCTATGTCGGATATAGTAGACTGTCCTTTCACAGGCTTTAGACATATATAATGGACATATATAATGGACATATATAATGGACCTATAGAATGGAACACTATTTAATGGAGTACTAAATATCTCTGACACTGGAAAATAACACGAATTTCTAGCGCTAGATATTTACGTAATAAATATTTGACAGAGCAGAGGCAATCACTGTCGTCGATTACTTCCGCGGTCGCTACAAATTACCCACGGTTGACGTGTCCGACAGCTCATCGCATTGAGCCGGTCTTGTCTGGCCGTAAGCCCCGCTGCGTTTTTATAATATTTGTGAATAGCCCACCTGTCAACTGACGCGATCCACCTGTCAAATTAAGTGTGGATGTGATGTGACAGATATTAATTAGCATTTGACAGTTTGAAATATGAGTTTTTGTATATAATAAAAATGGCGACACATTTTTCTATAATATTAGATGTCTGTTTTTTTGCGACTACAATTCAAACAGGAAACAATACCAGTTTTTCATTTCAAAAATATATTTTTCAATTGAAAAAGTGACAACTAATAAAATAATGTCGTATTATTGTGAATTAGTTTAGGCCCGTAATTACACTCGCATCAATATAATCTGGTAAATTTATATACCCTACATGTCATTCAAGACTAAGCATTAAGACTGCTTTAAATTAAATTAGAATTTGTCGACCTACGTTATATATACTGTTTATGTATACATACATGGGTACTTGACCGCCTCTGTGGTGCTGTGGTAATGTATGCAAATGCTGTGTTTGAGATCTTGGGTTCAACTCTTGGGTCTGATCAAGGGTTTGTATGATACAGATATTTGTTTCAGAGTTTGAATCTTTTTGTATGTTTTTTTTTTAGAAAAAGTATATACAAGTGTCCCATCACTCAATAGTACAAGCTCTGCTTAGTTTGAAGCTACATGGTGTTGTGTGTTTTATGTCCAAAAATAATATAATTTAAAATACATTCACAGCTGGCTAATACTCTGTCAAACATATTAAAATAAAAATAATCATTAAAAAAAACATTCTTTGAACTACACAAAAGAATGGAACAAAGCGAATACAATGTATCATTAATCTCTCTTCGGCCTCCAATAACTCTAACACGAAGGTAGCACGCTCGAACTGACTGTACCCAGCATTACATTACATAAAGATATCCATATTTTTTCCATGAAACGTGAGTAGCACGGTACAGTCAAAGTCAATATTCTGAAGTGGTTGGGCAATGGGCAGATAAGCATCGGAGCATCGTACACTCGAGTGGAAGAGTGATTAACGTTGGCCCCGCCACTTTGAACCGCTGCGAGTTGTCAGCTCAGATTAACGTCCGCTACTGAACTCACGCGTCTATTTTGTTCTTTTTGCTTTTGTTGTTTTTTGTCAGCGATGGTACTTACAAATTGTTAAGTTTCTTTTGTTTTTATAACTATTTAGAGTCTGTGAACTAGATTTGATATGATTATTTTAATGTAGGGGAAACAATCACCGAGGGTAAGCAACGACGGCGCGCTCAGACTTAGATGGGTGACCGTTTGTGGCATGATATGTTATGAGGGTTTTGCATGATTTGCGTCGGTCCCGGTTGTTATCATAAGATTGAAGTCGTGAAGTTTAGTTGGAGGCCTTCGGACGGCTTGAAAACATCCAACGGCAAGATTAAGTAGCCACAACGTGTTTTGCCATTTTAGGTTGCTGATTGTAATGTATTTTGAAAGTGCGATCTATGCATTTATGTAATTGTTCAACATAGATACATATATACAAAGTTTTTAAATCCGAATCTTTAAGATATAAAAATAAACTAAGTTAAGGAGCGTTTGGTTTAGGTGATATTCATCATCTCGTTAATCTCATGGTAACTTTAATGTCCGTAGGGAAACGCTATTAAAGAGTAGAAAAATACAAGAAAAGTCGACGAATGAGTCTTCTGCGCTGAACATCACTACCAACAAATGAAGTCACTCACGGAGTTCTAAAGACCGTAATAACTAGAGAACAAATATCCGAAAGTAGATTTTTAGAGTTCGATCTTCGGCAATGTATTTTTATTTATTGATGTAATGATGAAAAAATAATAAAATAAATGCAGATGTAATTTAGAATCATTACACTATGTATTAACTAAAAATTACATAAACGCAATCTTCAAAATGAATCACACTTTTATAATTATAAAAGAAGCGTACTCATGTTTATTCTCTTGTCTCAAAAAGCCGTGTCGCGTCTCAAAAAGGCGCCATCGAGACACGTACTTAATTTAAAAAAATAAACCAAACCCTTCACCGCCCACTGTTCCAAAACAAACATATCAATTGATGCCGTAAGTCAAACAATTTTAATTAAACGGAAAGAAAAAATGGAGGCTATTCTGTTAGGTAAACATGACGGTCGGAATCCATTAGATGAAGACAAGCTTTAATGTTCACGGACATATTGACAAACAAGAGCTGGCTTATTAGAGTAGGGGGAGGAATGAAGCTGCCAAGATCGTGTCAGACATCCATAATAAAATTTAAATTAAGAATGAAATTGAAGTATTTTAGTCTTGTCTATGCGAAGTTTATAAAGTGATTCTTTTTATTTTTAATTGAGTATCGAGAATTATTCTGTTTTTTTTTAATCCGATAGATTTCTAATATTTATAATATCACATCTATTTCCCAGAGGAGTAGGATTAGACTATTGATTTCAATTTTCGAGGTTCCTCACATATCTTTTATTGTGTTGTAATAATAGGAGAATCATCAAACTGCTTTCTTCCGCTCCCAACTTCAAACCTCATTTGGAACCTTGGGAGTACCAAACAAACATTGACTTTATTATAACATGGGATGCAAGAGAGGCACTAAATAATAGGTTCCACTGACCTTAGGAAGTTCTGTAGCTCACGAGAAATAAGTACGTTATCGAGTTTTGAGATGGGAGCAATCACTATTCGGAAAGGTATATGTCATCATTGTCAACAATCAACCTTGTAATGAGTGGACCTACCGACTTATTTTAGTGATTCACTTTTAAGGCTAGGATATGAAGATCCCTACCAAAACTGTGCTACATTGCGAGAGCCATGTTTAGGCACATATAGGTTCGATTCGACTGGAATGATACAACGGTTCATTATCAAACCAGGATTATGATTGAGTGAGTTTATCAGCTCTGAGGAGGAGTAAGGAGAGAGTGAAAGTTTCTCATTTTGGGGGAGAGAATGAAAATAGTAATAGTAATTACTCATCAGTAGTAGTGACCGAGTATCACCATATTTATCCCATGGGTGTTGTCAGAGGCGACTAGTGCACAAACTATGCAAAGAGATTGAAAACTTGAAACGAACCGTACACCAAGTCTTCTGTCCAGCGCGGTATAATAGACTAAAACCTTCTTTAAAGAAAGGCCTGTGTCCACCATAAAATTAATGGGTGATGTTGATGACCGGTCAGTTCTTTAGGCCCTCTATACCATTAAATTAAAATTTAGGTAGACAGCATTTACCTACGTAATTGGAACTCAAAAACAGCATTACTACAAAAAGAATTCCTACTCCTCGTTGTCTATATTAATCACGCTGCATTACCAAGGTTAATGTAAAAAGGTGTCTATCAGGAAATGAGATTGTAAAGATACACAGTAATATTAAAGGTTCATTGATTTATCACAGTTGGTTAATCAACATGGAAATTGTAACAGGCAAAAAATATGTAAAGTAACTCATTGAAGCGTGTAACACAGATTATATTTGGTTTTTTTTTTCTCAGCTATTTGTACTTACATCTTATAAATATATATTTCTCATTAGAACAGTGTGTATTACATATGTTTCAATTGTGTCACGGAATATGTTCTAAGAAATTGCTTGAAATTACATCCATGCATGTTCATGTATCTAGCATTACGCTGTTTGGAATAAAGTAAGATCCTTGTGCTTTTGAAATACAGCAGGATTTTCGTTTCCACAAAACTTACTTCCTTCCTATGACGAACAGTCAAAAACTGGAAAACACTTCCAGTGCACGTGTGGGAAACACGTGCTTTCGTTGTATGTTCCAGTTCCCAGTATAAAATGGTACTTACTCAAAAAAACACATGTTTTTCTGTTTGCAATTGTGATTTTGACTGGACATTTACTCGCAGATTTTATTTTAAAGCGACTAACTTATTCTACTTTTGTTTTAGACTAGCTTCACCCCGGTGTTATTCGCGGTTTTCATTGTAAAGGTCCAACAAAAGCCGCGGGTAACACCATAGGTTCCACCTAGTAAGAATGGGCAACGATCTGCGTCCTCAATAAGCACATGTATGGAATCAGGTAGGATGGCGGTGTGAGCGCTATGGAACGTGTGTACGCATATTTGGGAAGAACAAAAGGGAATATCGGGATTCTCACATAGAAGAGGGCTATCTACAAGCCGTAGGTGGCCCAAAATATGGCGGGGTTCCAGGAGCTTCCTTTTAAGGGGATACCTGGTTTCCCGGCTCATAGTACCACAGACAGCGTGCAGTTCGATTCCGACATAGCCACCAATTGGAGGTATCCGTGAGATTTCCGCACGAAAAAAACAAATAAATTAAAAAAAATTAAAAGGGTTCACTTCGTATTAGAATAAAATAGAGAATAAAACATACAAAACAGCAATTCACAAGTTTAAACAGAACCCCAAAACTCTGACATGATGAACGTGTTGCCTGCCTATTTTTACTTCTGCCAGATAAAAGAGCGTCCGCTGATTGACACTGACAGGCCGCTCTTTGATGACACTGACATAATTATAATTGTATTTACACAACAAGAATTATGCGTTTTATAATTGAAGCTAATGATAAATGTGTTTTTTTACTCATAAGTGCTGTAGACGTTCTTCGTGCGGTTTTAGATAATGGAAAATTAATGCTTATTCGTGTTGACGTAAGAACTATGTGGCTTCCTTGTGGCCTTGACCAACCATCACGAAGAGTACGAAAATAATGCTTACATAGAATACTTAATAATAATCTTAGACATTAGACGCATAGTCAACTACTCAAAACCTGCACTATGTACCTGTACCCTGTACTTGTAATCCCACTGCTGATAGATATACTTAAGAACCGCTGATAGCCAAGTGGCTTTAAGTGATTGGAAATAATCAACGAGGGTAAGCAACTACGGCGCGGTCAGTACGTGGATGGGTGACCGTTTGTGGCATGATATGTTATTTTTCACGTCACGTCAATCACTTCTTAAACTTAACAATCACTTGTTAAAAACATCCAACGATAAGATTACATTGTCACATCGTGTCTTATCAGTCCCCAACCCACACTCGGCCAGCGTGGAGACGTATGGCCTTAACCCTCTCCTGAGAGAAGACGTGAGTGGGACGTTATGGGTTGTAGATGATAGATATACAATATTTCTAATCATACATTCATAATCATCATCAACAGCCTTTAACAGTACCCTGCTGGACATAGGCCTCTCCTTTGAAAGGAGGTTTTGGTCTACTATACCACGCTGGCCAGACGGGTTGGTAAAGGGTTTGTTTCAAGTTTTCCTTCTCTTGGCAGTGATGTTAGCAGCTTATTTTGTTCCTTTAGTCGCCTCTTACGACACCCATGGAATGAATAGGGGTGGTGACACTTTGTATTCTTAATCCGTCACCACACGGACTTTATTTATATAATCATACATTATTAGATAAAAATTACACCAGGACAAATGGTTATTGAATGCGAGCAGCATATGACCTATTGTCATGGAGAAATTTAAAGGAGTGTGGACAGTTTTTGGCTGAGATTGTGATGATGATAGATAAAATGATCGTGCTCATAACACAATTATTTTCTGATTCAGAAGTTAGGACGCTAACCACTAGACCAAAATATCCTTTAGATACCATGATAAAAGACTGAGCATCGTAATACATCTATATCAACTTACTTTGATATCATACATAGGACGATAGATTGGAGATATAACAGCAGATATCCTGTGTGGTCATCAGGTGAAATAGATGTCCAGAGTGTTACTTGTCATCGATTGACGTTAGATGTATGGTGATAGAGATCGGAAGATCAAATTGCTGGGAACCGGTGCATGAGAGATTTGCAACATTTCATTATTATAGATACTTCACCAGTATCATATATCACTTCACTACTATCACCAGTGTATATAAATCAATATCTAGGTTAGGTATTCATTTAATCATTCAACTACTCACTGCATTTATAGTTTGCAACGACCCATTACAATTACCCATTATATTAAAATAAATACTTATAAATACACTCAATTTTCGACTCCCTAGCGCAGTGATAGCGTATGCCACTACTGTGCTTGAGGTCTTGGGTTCGATTCCTGGGTCGGACCAAATGTTTGTGTGATCAGCAAATATTTTTTTCGATGTCTGGGTGTTTTCTATGTATAAAATGTATGTATATACATAAAAAAAGATGTATAAGTATTTACATTAGTACTATGGGTACTGGAACATACAAGCTTTGCTTAGTTTGGGACTAGATGACGTTCTCTGTTGGATGTCAGAAACTTATATTTATCAGTCCACTACTGGACATAGGGCTTCCCCATTGCACACCACTCTGATCGATTTTGGGCTTCTAGCATCCAGCTACACCACATTTTCCGAGACGCAATGTAATAAATAACGATACTAAAACCTATCATTTAATCATGTATATATCAATTTGTACATATAGTTTTTGGTGTACAGTGGGACTTACCCGCTGTAAAATTATTCAAAAGAGATTTTACCATTCGTGATCTCCCTCATCAGATTCGGCTGAAATCTGAGCGAGCAATATAACCCGTTCGGAACGTCGGGCAGTAGTAGACACCGTAACCTTTTCATTAAAGAACAGGTTTAGGTTAATATGGAAAAATAATAATAACAAATAAAAATATTATCTTAGAGAACAGCCAGTAAAGAAATAAATTAAGTCACGGTGACCGATTTAGAATCGAGAGCATCAATCACAACCCTTAGATAACCCATGCGTTTCGTAAGAACGAAGACAGGGAGGACAACAGAACTCAACAACAACAGACAACAGAATAGAACTCTTCCGGCCTGCCAGGCCCGGGAGCGGGCCAGGTACCGCAGGCGACTCAGGCGCCGGAGATCGCAAGATCTCCGTCCTCCATAAGCGCAGGCCTGGGGGTGACAGGTGAGGGCATCTGTCACCCTAGCAGAAGCAGGCCGGGGTGGCAACGCGAGCGCTACAACACGCGCACGCTTCGTATTTGGCGGAAGGGGAGCATCGGAGTTCTCACACGGTAGGGGGCCGCCTGCAAGCCACAGATGGCCCGAGGTGCGTCGGGGTTCCAGGGACTTCCTTTCGAGGGTATACCTGGTTCCTCGACTCATAGTACCCGAGACGGCGTGCGGTTTTAGTCGGTTCGAGTTCGACATAGTCACCAACTGGTGGCATCCGTGGGGATTTCCGCACGAAAAAAAAAAAAAAAAAAAGGACAACAGAAAGAGAAGGTAAAATTAAAAAAAAAATCTATGAAATCTTGTCTGGTTAGTATGAGGAGTAGATCAAAAGAACATTTTTAAGGAGAGGCCCATATCTGGTAGTACATTAGTAAACCTTATAAAGTAGATTTTAATTTTCATTTGCTCATTCAAAAGTTAAAAAGTAATACAACCGCTAGTAAAGATTACATCTGTGTAAAATATATTATCGCTTTACAATCGTCTGATCGTAAGCACATGTAAGGGTATATAACAGTTTATCAGCGTGCGAAGGTCGTAAAAGTTGACTAAGAGGCAACCATTCGTTTTGGCACACGGGGCGGCTCGTGTTCGTCAGTTTACGAGCTGATATTATCATGAGATACTGCCTTTAGTCGCGGTATCATTTACCAATGATAAGGTGCTTTACGAAGATCGTTCACAGTTAATTATGTTCGTCTTCAATATTGTGTTGGAGAAAATATGATTTCCTTGGTCGACTTTACAGCTAGAAGAGGTTTGCATTTCATAACCACCGTCACACTTTGGGAAGAATTGTCGAAACAAACCAGAGAGGTGACTTTTTTTAAAGTCGATGAACATTGGTTACATAAAAAGTGTGCGAGTACAGTCTGTATGGGTTCTAGGTTGGCTTTATATTGAAAGGATAATAGTTTAACAACGTCCTGACCATACACACGATATACAAGCCTCAGCCACCGTGTTCCCTAACTAATTAAAATAGAAAACTGCGGGTTTGCTTCCATGTACCTTTTTGTTAGTGTGTATCCGATATTTCGGCACTGTTGCTATTTCTATTTTAATGTTACTGACCATGAAAGTTTAAAACAATATAAGATGAATAAATAACATTACCACCAGCAGGACTTTCGGGTAGGCCGTGGAAGAAACCAAATTTGAACTAATATTACAAGCCTAGATTAAATTCAGATAAAATATATTTGTACAGTATTCTTGTATGAAGTATGCATCTTAGTTTGGTACATGAATTTTAGTGGATACAAAAGAGGAGAGGATGTGCTAGTATCATGTGAATACTTTAATGTAAAATGCGCTGTCATTTACGCGGTGACGGCGCCGTTTCGTACTGCGCCGAGTGTTTTGAGTTCGAACCCCAAATGAGGATTCAATTTATGAGTACACTAACTATTCTATTTTATACGTATAATATGTATGTAATTACACAAAAAAGTATATGTATATCTGTGTGTGTATGTATATGTATTTATATCAGTTGTCTAGTACCCTTGGCACAAGAGTGAGTGAGTCATTACAACCTTTTCACGCCTTAAGGGTTTCTAAAACTTTTTTTTAAGATAACTCCCGCATGAGGAATATAAATCCTGTATCGCGGGGAACTTGACAAACATACATGAAACGGACACAAAGAACACCCAGACTCAGAACAAAAATTTGTGAATCACACAAAGTGTTTTCACAAGTAGGATTTGGCGACCACTTAAACCACTTTTTTTTTTTTTTTTTTAATGTGTGGAAAATCATCACGGACCGTCACCTCACCGGGGGTTACGGCGGGGTGGTGTGTCGGACTTGAACCGACTAAAAACCACACAGTGTGCCCTCTCCGCCGCCTCCTTCTGCGTGATTACGTCCTCGCAGAAGGTTGCGACCGCGGTAAAGGAGCTCTCGCTGCCGGCCATGGAACGAACGACGGCCAGAAGCGAGAGATCCTCGACCACTTAAACCACTTTTTTTTTTCTTTTTTTTTTTTTTTACGTGTGGAAATCCCCGCGGACCGTCACCCCGTCGGGGGTTACGGCGGGGTGGTGTGTCGGACTCGAACCGACTAAAACCACACGGTGTGACCCTCTCTGCGCCTTTGTATTGGAAGGAGTCCAGGGAGGGGATTTCCTTCTGGACTCCAACCGGCGCCTGCCCGCACTGTTGCGGGCACCTACTCCAATTTCGACTCTCTGTTGGGCAACGTCCGGTCACACGCGGACGCCGCCCCCTCGCGGTTGGCCTCTACTGCGGACGGACGGGAAACCCGTCCCGCCCATCCGCGGCCACTCTCAGGGCGGCATGAGACGCAGGTATGCGCGCCTCCGCCGCCCGGGGCGCCGGCGGCGGATCGGGTCCGATTGGATGGAATCCTCCCGGGCCTTCTCCGCCACCTCCTTCTGCAAGATTACATCCTCGCAGAAGGTTGCGACCGCGGTAAAACAACTGTCGCTGCCGGTCATCGATCTTATGACGGCCGGCAGCGAGAGATCCCCTCCGATGACTGCAGTGAGGACCCGGCGCTGCGCCACCCAAGCGGGGCAGACCGCCAGCGTGTGCTGGGCCGTGTCCTCACTGCAGTCGCAGTGGTGGCAGGCGGGACTCGGTTCCCTCCTAGCGACCGAGTGCAGGTACTTTCCGAAGCAACCGTGCCCGGAAAGTACCTGCGTCAGCCGGAAGGAAAGGGTCCCGTGCTGCCGCCCTGCCCACTCCGCAATGACCGGCTGAAGAGCCTCCACGGCGGCGAAGCCAGCGCGTGGGGTCTCCAGCCGGAACGACCATCTCTGCATGGTGGCTCGGCGAGCGGCTTCGCGCCACTCGCGCACGTCCTCGGGCGGAGGGCGAAATCCGCTCTCCGCCCGGAAGTCAGCCACTCGCCGATAAACTTCGGCGAGCACTTCCGCCTCCAAATCCCACGGGGGTGTTCCGGCCAAGGCACACGCCGCCTCTGTGACCACTTAACCCTAGAAAGATAGTCTGCGTCAAATTGACGCATACGTTTTCGAAATTTTACTCTCTTTTTCTAAATAACGCGAATCCATAACTGTGCTTTTGGGACATCTCATTCTATGCTGGGAGCTGACGTGTGGCATATTTGTCAATAAGGTAAGTGTCATCGATTTTGAAATATAACGACCACGTGAGTCAAATTGACGCATGATTAACTTTTACGTGACTTTTATGATTTTTACTTACTCAAATGATAGTTATTTTTTTCGTGTGTCTAAGTACTTTATATCATAACTTATATTTTTATTTAGTTTTCTAGATCCATAGGCAACAATATAATACAATGGGGAGTAGAAACTTGGATAAAGAAAATAGATATGGTCTTTTTCCAAGTTTCTTCTCCCCATTGTAGGAGGAAGTAGCTCTTATGTAAAGTAACGACGAGCTTCCCTGTGAGGTTACCGACAGTAAAGTAGCGGACCAAGAAAGTGAAAATGAAGTGCAGAGCGACACAGAAGAAGGTCGTATAGACAAACAAAAGCCGGGGTAGACATACTAGATCAAATGTGTTCTCTGATGGCCTTTAGGAGGAAAACAAATAGACGGCCTATGGCTTTCTTGTATGGAATGACAAACATTGCTCATATAAACGCATATAAAATATACTGTCACAACGTTAACAACAAAGAAAAAAGCCTCTAAGTCGCAAAAAGAAATGAAAAATCTTAGCTTGGGTCTGTCTTCTTCGTTTATGCGTAGAGGTTTAGAAGCACCTATCTTGAAGAGATATTTGAGAGATAATATATCGAATATGTTACCAAATGAAGTACCTAGCACATCAGAAGTCAATATTGATGAGCCAGTAGTAAAAAAACGTACTTATTGTACTTTTTACTAATCCAAAATAAGGTGAAAGGCAAATGCGTCCTGCGAAAAATGTAAAAAAGTTTTTTGTCGTGAGCAAAACGTTGAGATGTGACAAAGGTGTTTGTAACTGATTTTTATATATTTTCCTCATAGTAGATATGTTAGGTTGTTGATTTTGTATTAAAGTAAATTAAATACTGATTATTGTAGTAAAAATTAGTTTTGATATGTAACAGTAAGTGTTAAAAAAATTCGTCGATTTATAGCAAAGTTTAAAGGGTTTGTTTTTTTCAATGAACAAATGAGTATAAACTAAATTATCTGCAGTGTTACTAATTCTAATATATGTGTAAATATATAATAGTATTCGATTTATTCGAATAAATCAATATACTTCGCCCAGCAGCTAATTAAAACATATCCGTCAATTTTACGCATGAGTATCTTTTCCGTACTACAAAATATGATTATCTTTCTTGGGTTAAACCACTAGGCCAACCATGCAGTCGAAAAATGTTATCAAAACTCAAATTAATACTCTACAAACAACATCAAATACGAAACAAAATACATACTCTTTGATCTTCAAACGACCACCTACGAGAAGGGTACACACATTAATATAAAAAGGGTGGTGACATCACCGGAAGTCGGAGACATCATAAACATCCCTTTAACGCACACCCTCTGATAACACTCGGTATTGTCTGATGTAGTCTTTGGTTGTGACGTATGTACTTCCGGCAGTCGGAAGCGGTTGTATGTCAACACGAAAGCCTGACAAAGGTGCTTGTTTTACAATCTTTTTGTTTATCATGTGGTACAGGAAAGACAAGACCCCTTACATTAAATGATCAGAATATATTACTAATACGTTATATCAAAAATCTAGTGTCAAGTAAGTCATGAAGATACCTTGTTCATCTGTTCCGATAATTCATCCCGCAAATCTTCAACAACACTTAATGTCCTACTGTTAGGCCCGGGTCTTGTCTCAGGAGAGGGTCAAGACAGCAAATTCGTCTTGGTAAATTTTCTACATACAAATGTTCAACATTAAAGTAATCCTAAAACATCATTTTGACTGCCTTGCTGGTCCAGTGGCTAGCGTATGCGGCTGCTGATCAAAATGTCTCGGGTTTGAATCCCGGGTTGGACCAAATATTTGTGTAATCCACGAATATTTGTTTCGGAGTCTGGGTGTTTTCTATGTATAATATAACTGTATTTACAAAAAAAATGATTATGTATTTATATCAGTTATTTAGTGACGTTTTGTCAGATGTCCGAAAAATATTTATTTATTTATTTATATGTAAAATATATTTATATTTATTTATTTTGAAGAACAGAACTATAGCAGTGATACTGCTGCCTCATACCAACGCACAAAATCAAAAGGCGGCATCGGGTAACTTGTCTGTTTATTGGCTCCCTATATCATCTATAATATTGAAAATCTATGTTACAACTAGACTAAGTCATCAACCAACATAATCCTGTACATAAAAACATAATCTTGTTACACACTGTTCCCATATTTTAAGCACATTACAGCTGTAAGTATGCTCTAAAAGCCGTAACTCAATCTTTAATTGCCAAAGACCATAAATTATTTCGTAGATAAGATAATCCTTTGCTGAACGACTTCCAAATTTGAAGATCACGTTGTATGAGATCACGCTCTTTGTTGTGTGGTTTAAATATAGTAAGTCACAGTGTAGCTATAAAAACAAACAGACAAGCGGTTAGCCGTTATTTTGTAGCATAAATATGTCTTGTAGTTAATAAGCTAGGCTCCTAATTGGTGTCGTAAATATTGTATGTAAAACAAACAAGTAGTGTGTGTAAAACATACAATGTTGATGAAATCAAAAACAAAGAATAAACGATCACAGATGTTTCAAATTGATGTGCTACTAAGTTTACGTAATAATGTATGTAACTTATTACATAAATATGTAAAATGTTGGATAAAATGTGTACATGTTTGATTCAATAACACTAGGACAGTTGAATGTATCGGAATAAAATTTATAGAATCTGAATCATGGGCGTACCCAGCATCTGGCCTAGGGGGGGGCAAGTCAAATTTTTTAGGTCGGATCCTCCGCGGCTGTTTTGTCATACACACTACTCAAACACACCTACATGAATCATTAGGTATATGTAGTGTGTCTTCCAAAAGACCGTACCACGGCGTCTAATGCGACGACCAACAGTTGCAGGTGGAAGGTGGTACAAGCGACATTATGTTACTGGCGCGGCCAATGTACTCCCTGGCAAAAGGAGTGCAGCCTAAGGGCTACAAGAGGGGCAACGGGACTGCAATCGCGAGAGGGGGTCTTCTCGAACGGGGGTGGAGAACACCGCGTGGAAGAAAAGGTCTTTAAAAAATTACCCCTAACCCAAGCTGAGGGAGCCCGGCGAAGAGGTTTACGGTTAGGGGGATATGTCAGCCGCTAGGGCAATACAACGGTAGCTCACGTATAAGAGGAAAACCATTATGGACGTGACTCAAGAGAATATATTACCCCAGGGTACCGGCCGCATCGCGGACAGAGAATCCCTCGGCACTCCAGCGTCAGCCTCAGTGGCTGACACTGGAGTGTTCTGCCCACCGTATTCTTAGGGGGCACAGTTACATACACAAGGATGTCCGAGTCTGGGCACATCAACCAGGGCGCACAAGCCCAGTTTTGTGCATCCCAGGACGCCGAGACCGCAAGGGAGTGCTTAGGAGGCGACAATCAAGCGTCAGCCTATGGAATCCCTTAATCAAGGTCCATGGCTGCACGAAGGAGATTCAGAAGAGAACGATGCTTGGCTCTCTGCTGTGTTTCCTCGCGATCACCACAAACCCGTAAGCGGAAACCGAAGGACACGTCAGATAACAACCGACCCAAGAAACTCGCACGGCAAAAGGGCACAACAAGGGGTGTAAAGAGCAATGAAAGTGGAACAGGGACCGAGATGAAGCGTGATGACGCACCGGGTCCATCTTGGTTGCGGCGGAGCTCCATTACTGTAAGAGGTAAGACCAGCAAAGCAGCGTTCTCAAAAAAAAGCAGCTTAATGAGACCAATTCGCGGCCATGCTGGACCGCGTTTTTGCTGAGGTCCAAAAAAAGATGATAGGAGGTCAGTGCCCAGGTACGAAGAACTTGCTGCTTCCAGCGGCTTTAAGTCCGGGGTCGGAAGGGGCCACTGGCGTGCAGTCGCCTAAAGCCAAAAAGATGAGTAGGAGGAAGAAGGGTCAGTGGGCTACACAGATGTCGCAAGCGCCAGTATCGCTTTCCACTATGCAGTAGAGGCAACAGCCGACAGCGGCCCCACTATCGAGCGAGACGTGGGTCCCTTGGTCGAAAGGCCAAGGCCAGGAAAATGGCAGAGATGGCCCAGTCAGGGCGACGGGCGGTTGCCCCACCGCCACCGACTATTAAAAGGGTTATACCGCGACTTATAACAACAGCGGTTGTCACAGCCTCCGTACCTCCTGGCTCGGAGACGACAATAGCCAAGCTGATGGAGAAAGCGCGGGCCAACATCAGATTGGGTGATCTTGGCATCACAGGTAGTCTCCGCACCAAGCGGGCTATGACCGGCGCCCTGATCCCCGGGAAGGAAAGCGCCGCTTCAGCAGACAAACTGGCAGCACGCCTGCAAAATGTTCTGTCTGACACGGATGCTTATTGCGCGTCCGTGTAGGGCAGGAGACATACGGGTGATGGACCCGGAGGAGTCAATCACCCAAGCTGAAGTCGCCAGGGCGGTAGAAGCGGGGGGGGGGGGGAATGTGCATTCTCCGACGTCAAAGCCGGAGACATACGTGCCTCGCCGTCACGACTGGGAGCGGCTTGGGTTCGCTGTCAACTTGCCGCTGTTCGCAAAATAGTGATCGCTAAACGGTTGCAGGTGGGCTGGGTTTTGGCCAGGGTAAAGACACTGCTAGCACGCCCGTTACAGTGCTGCCGGTGCCTTGAAATGGGACACGTGAGAGCTAAGTGTCCCAACTAGACGGACCGGGGTGCGAGATGTTACGTGTGTGGTGACACAGGTCACGTGACACGAACATGCACTGCCAAAACGCCGAAATGCCCGGTCTGTTCGGACCTTGGCCGTCCCGCGAATCATCAGCTAGGGAGCAAGAAGTGCTCCCCGCCGAGAAAAAAGAAAAGGGGCCCGCGAATCATCGGCTACAGGGACACAGCTGGAAATCAGTCAGGTACAGGAGGCAAATGGAAGCTTAAAAATTTACGTCCATCCATAAAGTCTTACAGGGCAACATAAACCACTGCCGCGCAGCACAAGACCTGCTTATGCAGACGATTGCTGAGGTCCGCGGTGGTTTGGTTCGGATGATGGAACTGTCGCCATATAATATATTGGGCAGAGATGAACAATGTCCTCCATTGCGCCCTCCTTCAACGAGGGCTGAGGTTTGTGGCAGTAGAATGGGACCCCATGGTCATTGTGGGCTGCTACATATCTCCGAATCGCGGACTCTCGGTTTTCGAGGCGTACTTGGATTGACTTAGGAGTTGCGTTTGCACTTTTCTGTCTCGTCCGATACTTGTCTTGGGCGATTTCAACGCCCGCTCCACAGAGTGGGGAGATCGCCTAGATAACTCAAGAGGAATTACACTAGTCGAGTAGGCGGCGGGACTGAACCTCGGCATTTTGAACCGGGGTTCAGTCAGCACCTGTGTACGGTAAAGACGGAGGCCC
The DNA here is from genome assembly GCA_932526445.1 of Phragmatobia fuliginosa. Classification (NCBI taxonomy): domain Eukaryota; kingdom Metazoa; phylum Arthropoda; class Insecta; order Lepidoptera; family Erebidae; genus Phragmatobia; species Phragmatobia fuliginosa. The sequence continues at coordinate 1,811,929 of OW052065.1, forward strand.
GACTTTTCCATGGACCTCGTTGTGGTCCGCCCGCCGGCGAATCCATCGAGGTCAACTCGGTTCTCGTACCGGTCCGGGCCCAGATGAGGTACCTGGGTCTGGTCCTCGACGGCAGGTGGCTCTTCGACGAGCACTTCCGGCAGCTTGCTCCGAAGCTGATCGGCACTGCCGCCTTCCTTGGGCGTCTTTTGCCCAATCTGGGAGGAGCCAGTGTCGCCACGAGGCAGCTGTACACGGGGGTTGTCCGGTCTATGGCACTCTACGGTACACCGGTGTGGGCGGCGGCTCTGACCGAGCAGAATAGGGCGGACGCAAAGAACTCTGGCGGTCAGAGCCATACGGGGTTACCGCACCGTGTGAGGATTTGGCTCATCTGGCACGCTGGCAGTCTGCCCCGCATGGGAGACGCAGCACCGGGTCCTCACTGCAGTCATCGGAGAGGATCTCTCGCTACCGGCCGTCGTTCGTTCCATGGCCAGCAGCGAGAGTTGTTTTACCGCGGTCACAACCTTCTACGAGAACGTAATCACGCAGAAGGAGGCGGCGGAGAAGGCCCGTGAGGACGACCTCCACTCAAGGATGACTGGGCGGCGGAGGCGCGAACATCTGCGCCTCATGACGCCTTGAGCGTGGCGTTTTGAGTGCGGGTGGACGGACGGGTTTTCCCTCCACCCGCACTATGTGGCCAGCCACGAGGGGGCGGCGTCGGTGTGTGCCGGACACCGCCTAAGAAAGGGGCGTTGAAACGAGACGGTGCCCGCATCAGGAGAGGGAAGGCGCAGGGGGAGTCCAGAAGGAGATCTGACCCTGGACTTCTCATCCTCCTAAACGAAGAAGCGCGGAGAGGGCACACTGTGTGGTTTTTAGTTAGTTCAAGTCCGACACACCACCCCTGTTGACCTGTTTACGGTGGCAGGGGGAGTCGGCTCTCGTCTCTCGGCTTTCGACTATATGTCTGGATGGAGGGTGGCGTAGGAGGTGGTTACCTTATCGGACCACCGTCACATCGTTTTTGATGTGACTAGCTTCACTCCGCGGCGTTACTCGAAATTAACAATAATAACGGCGGGTAACACAGTGGGACTCAGCTAGTGTCAAATAAATTGAAACCTCAACTCTTCGTCCGGCCTCGTCGCGCGCGGTTTTTTGGTAATTGCACCGTGCACGTTGCCAGTGTCTACTGTATTATTTATAAGTTAGAGCATAAGGCCCCGTTTACACTTTGATTAGTAATAAGGCGAGTTCATACATGTTCTGGGAGATTTCCAGGGGGGGGCAGCTGCCCCTCCCTGCCCCCCCCTGGGTACGCCCATGATCTGAATTATGTCTCTGTAGTTTCTTCAAAATCCAAAATTTTCAGAGTTGATTCTCTGAGCCTTTTGCCGAAACTAGAGTGAGTATAGTTTTTGGATAACTTAGACAAAACTGACCTTCAATATTTTACCACGGTTTGACCTCCACAGCGATATTGGAGTTAAGTTTTTTCGGAAAAATAAATAAATATTTTGAACATCTGACACACTACATCATCTAGACCCAAACTAAGCAGAGCTTTTACTATGGGTACAAAACACCCAAACTCCGAAACAAATATTTGCAGGTCATACAAACATTTGGTCCGACCCGGGAATCCAACCCAAGACCTTTTGATCAGCATTCGCATACGCCAACCACTAGACCAGGCAGTCAAAGTTTGAGAAGTGAAATTACTTATAACTATTGAAGCTGATAAAACGACATTAAACACGCGTCATAGATCATTTTTATCCTTTAATCGCGTCAGTTTTTTTCCTGCTTTTTCTTTAATGAAAACACTATTTCCCACGGCCTTACTTCATAGGGCACTCCTTGTATATTACAAAACGGCATATTGCTACATTTTTCTGTAGCTTATCATCTGCATCAATTTACTAATCTGTGTGTTGTTCGAAACATCGGGGCCATATTGACGAAATATGGCCTCTTTTTAACAATAATCCCGAATTTACGACGTGACGAAGGCTTTGTGTCGAAGTATGTCTGTTTTGTACTCCAAAATATTGTGGATGCAAGTTGGATAGCTATTAAGGAGTTATTTTGATCGGGCTTAAGCAGTGTTGCAAGCGTGAAGCTTATTATAAAGAGTGATTTGTTTACTCAATGGGTACTAATATAATAATACTAGTTACTTTATTGGGTTACATTTTAGCTGAATTATAGCTTGTTTAGTAAGAAATGTGAGATTTGTTTCAATTTACCTAGGTACATTTTAATACTCTGAAACAGTTGCAGTTTTATGTCTTACTCAATATGTAGTTCAATAAGTAAAAGCAACATTTTTCGTCTTGCCTGATTCTTCAGTCAGATCACGACTTTTTATCACTATACTTATCGTAAATGCACACAATGCAGCATGGTGACACACACTTGACACACTGTTGTGAATTGAAATGCTTATACATCAGTGGGCCTCCGTTCATGCACTCACCAACGAAAAACGACAGAACGAATGCTGCCATTTTAGGCTGATCTTCTGTGGGATGGTAGTACAGCCATTGTCGGGCCGCCCGTTCGGGCTGAAATGAGCGTGGCCCTACTATCTTGGAAAGCCTCCATATTCACAACTAGCCAATTAATCTTTCTTCTTCTTTCAAAAGGCGAATAAATTTCCCCGAAGCCATTTAATAGGTAGTCAACTAATTACCATCAGGAAACCCGTAAAGTTAAGTGTTTTACCACAACAAAAATACATTACCACCTTTAAAAACAATTTCAATGAATTGATATGTCCATTTATACACATAAGCATCAGAGTACGTAAGTAATAAATACAAATATGAGAAATATTTGCCTTCATACAATACATGATGGCAAAAAACGAACAACAAACATCATGTATAGATTATTACGAATATACTCACAAAAACAATTTATTAATAATTGAATAGTTACATAGCGAACGCAAGCTTTCGATGTGAGAAAAAATATGTAAAGAAATTGTGTAACTACTGAGCACTTGACATTTCAATAGCTGTACAATGTTTATAGACTGTATTTAGAACAATGGGTTTTCATTAAATATCCTATAATTATTAAGTCTTTATACTGTTGATGAATAGTAGGTATATTCTGTTATCTTATACGATCCATACGTATAGTGAAGTGATCTTAATTTGTTTTTATAATCTAGAGATCTCTTCTCTCTAGATCTTTTATGATCTAGAGATCTTATATAAGTTAGATATCTTCCTTATTTATTTAATATACTACTAAACTTTTTAGTCATTGTCGTTCTAAAGATTTGATGCCAAATTTCACACTGACAATAAAAAGAAAGTGAGATGGTTATTCTGCATCTGTGTCTTCTTTATAGGACCCAGCGTATTCAGCGGCGAGCAGGCAGCATTATCGACAGTACCGAAGCTTCCGATATGCAGCTGCGGTTGCGAAGATGTCATCTTTTATGGTAGTCCTCTATTGTATTGAACTTGGGAAGTGTTTTGATGAGCTCTTTCAACTGTTCCTACTTCCCCACTTCTTCTACATGACAACACGTGCTGGCCATAACAGTCACGACTCACGGCCTTAAAGTGGTAGAACTCTCGAACTTAGTTTTCTGAATCTCGAACTGAGTCAAAACCTGGAATCGCTACCAGTGCTCGTGTTTCCTTCCTAGCCTACTAGCTATTAGCCTAGCCCTACTACTTCCTACTACTAGCCCACCGCAGTGTAAGTCAATATGCTACATTATCTATAGTTAACGTTCGAAATGTTACCGTTCGAGTATGGTGACCACCACTCCTGAATTTTGCTCATATTTTCCATCAGGTACAATACAGGCACTTTGGCATCAATTTCATAAAAACATGAAAAATCATTAAAGCACTAGACAGAACCTGTACAACAGGTATGCATTTCTGAATACATGCATTATTTGAGATAAATTACACCCACCTAACAAAAAATAACTCTCATCAAGCAATAATTTGCCTTAAATGAAAATCGAGCCGGCACCTCTAGCCTAACATTCAGCATCACTAACCGCTAGACGAAAGACCGTCAGTTATTTTCAAAGTTAGTATTATCTAACAGTTAAAAACAGTGGGGTGCACGAGAGGAGCCTCCCCGAGCGTTGTAAAGAGTACAAGAGAACTGGAGTCCCGACGTCCGCCGCACCCTGGACACCTAACACTCGATATTGCAGAGTTTAGGTGACAAATCCTCTCACCACAAGGGATCAACACAAGGCCAAACGCAATGCGCGTCGTCGAACACTAGGCCAAAACCGTGCAAAGTGTTGCCATTGATACGATAAGAATAAGAACTTAAAAACAGTACAAATATCTTTCAAAATACTATGCTAAAAGAATTTTTACCACAGAAATGTAAGTGTAAGAAGCTGTCAGGTATAAAAAAAAATATCTGCCTCATCACTCTTTGGTCCAGACATAACAATTTATCTTGTGACCATTACACCAACTACATATTATATGTATAAAACCCCATCTTAACCGTGCACAAACTTAACACATCTTTCAATCTGCACTTACATACGTTATAAATTATTATAAAGAAACCATAAACCATTATTTTTACTCTCGTTCACATTTCAGAACGTACATATTTTGTTATAACTCGTCTATAAAACGAATATTTTACGATGGGCAGTAATTCTTCTTACAATGTTTCCATTCACTAAACTTCTTATATCTAGTGGTTATTCATAAATTCAAACATTTGAATTGTGTTTACATCCATCAGAGAGTCGTATATCAGCTGTCTATTTTCATTCAGCTATCAACATACAAATTTTCAACGGGCCACTTGCCATAGATTAAGTGATTTATATGCGTAGATATGTCAGCGGTTACTTTAAGTTGTATTTCATTATAAAAATATAATATTCACCAATTTTTTTTAAAAGCTTCTCTTATCCTAGTGAATGAATCACTAGGATAAGAGAAGTAAATTATGATCAAAACCATAAATCTAGCGTTAAACATTAGTCAGTCGTATGAAACTCTCATCTTTACTAAACTACTAGTTTTGACCCGTGGCTTCGCCCGCATATATGTTGGTTTCCGCCTAGCCTACCTCAATAATCAGAGCTCTCCATGCAAAATTTAATTTTACATTGGTGCTAAATGCATTTGACACTTTCTTAGACATCAGTCTGTCAGTTACAGTTGGCTTAGAGGTTTAGGCGGTCGCCACGCCGCTCTCTACTGCGTGTGATCGTGTGATCCACATATTGTTATTCTGTGTTTGGGTGTTCTTTGCGTCCGTTTCTTGTATGTTTGTGAAGTCTCCCGCGACAAAGGAATATTATGTTGCTAACACGGAGTTGACTTTTAAAGAAAAAAAAAAGACTGGGCTGAATTATGTTCTCCAAACCATTTAAGTTTCTATCAATTACCTTAATTTCAACGATCTTAACTGCAGTTATAACGCTATTTATTCCTATCAACAAAACTTTTGAATTAAACATCACTTAAATAGGCAATGAGATCAATACCAGCGTGAAAAGGCAGCTTAAAAGCTATTTAATTATTCAAACTCTCAACTCCGAGATTGTCGTATCTCCTGCATATTCACTTCAACATCTCAAGTAGCGTGTTTTGTGGTATAAATCGTAATATTATCGCGATCACAGCCCATACATAAAGTAGGGACGGTAGCTCGGCCTGTTATCGCTTGGATCGCGTCGATATTTACGCTCACAACCTCACGATTACTATCAACACTATTTGTTGTGTCGCCTCTTCGAGACACACCGGGAGATTAAGTGTAACCTTACGGCAATTAATTATTTGTAATAGACGCCACATAGATGCAGATTTTGATTTTAAATATTACTTTTATGGTCATGGTATTTTGTAGTGGATTTATTTAATTTCACACGTGAATGCAAGCTACAAAATATTTTAAGATTTCTATGTATAACCGGGAAATACCATAAGCGCTGAAACCAGAAAAGGTATTATTAAACAGAGCAATTCATCCTGTAACGACAACACATAAACACACATCCATACTACCTGAATGTAACTCTGTCTATTAAACTTCCACGGCTTAATCGCCGCACTGATTTCAAGGAAATTTTGCTATGGAGAAACTTTGATTTTTGAAAAAGTACCTGATTATGTTACTAAATGCTGTTCCAAACTTTATTGTGATATACTTGGTTGGTACCGCGGGCAATAGCTTGTAATAAAAATCAAGATGTCCCGGGGTCGAATCCCTAGATAGAGTTGTTGTTGGGTTTTTCTTACGAGAAATCCTTAATAGCAGCCCGGATTATGGAAATGGCGGTGTTCCACGTTCGTGCTTCGGAGAACACGTCAAGCCTTAGATCCTGACTGTCAGAAACAACTACAACAGTTGGCAATCTTTGTTGGGTATTTAGCATCCTCAACTATACATAACTACTTAAACGTTTAAATTAAGTTCGCCCTTAGGATTGTGGAATTCCGATGATTATGCTCTTTTGAAAAACTGAAGCTGAAGCTGGCCCCAAAATAATCTGGGGCATTATAAAAGCACGGAAGATGATTTCCTTCCTTATGAATAAAATAATGCCTATGCCGAAACTGATGCAGTGATTTAGCTGTGAAAGGTAACAGAGACACAGAAAGACGAATAATACATATTAGGTGCGCAAATGTTCCATTTGCACCAGAGCACATGTTTTCCATGGCAAATAATATTCTCACAACGCAAAAAAGTCAAATCCGAAAGTAATCAGACACACAGTAAGTTTAACGGGTTTTTTTAAACACTAACTACTTCCAATAATAATTAAATTAAAATACAAATGTGTCATCTGAGCATTTCATTACATTTTATCAACAAAAAATACCCGTTGTGCTACCAACCTTTTTCGAAACCAAAAGGTGTCGGATTACAAGAGAAAACTTGTATAGTTTTCGAGGTTTTAATGGTGAGGGAATGACATCGATAAGATCGCATTCATCGAATAATTTAATCGATAAAAGGAAACTGTTGTTTACACCACTCATTTTAACTGCTATTAAATGTACAATTTGAATAAGTATCTCGTGTTTGTCAATATTATAATTTTCAAGTATTTTTATGTTTTAAATACCAAATACTATATCCGTGTGGTGACGGAATAAGAAAATAGAGTGTCATCACTTCTATTCTACCCACGGAAGTCGTAAAAGGCGACTAAGGGATAAACTACGCAAGACAACATCGATGCAAAAAGAAGGAAAACTTGAAACCAACCCTATGGCAACCCGTCTGACCAGGGTGGTATAGTAGGCCAAAACTTCCTTTCTAAGAAGAGGCCTGTGTCCAGCAGTGGACTGTTGAAGACTGTTGATGATGATGATGACTATGAAATGCTGTTTTAATTTGTTATAATTTCTCAAGAAGTGCAGTGATATTAGCCGCCTCCTGCCCCCCTAGTCAAGTTGCAAAAACGTTTTCGTTTGCTATTATACTTTGCTATTCTCTTGTTTCAATATTTTGTTTCGATCATGTGAATGAGTGACTTATGCCAATGAAACAAGAGAATAGAGAAATAGAATAGAAAACAAAAAACATATACAACTTAGCTAGGAGGGCTGATCTCAAACCAGACAAATTCAGTGAATGGTGTTAAGCTAACCAGGCTGTAAAAACACACTTGCTTTACTTTACACACAATGAATAATTGCACGGTATTTGACCTGTGTGGGAATAGAACCCTCTACCTCTTTTTATTAAATGTATATGATAGTAAATAGTATATAATGGTAGTAAAAGTACCACAAAAAAACTTTTTTTTTTTATCTTTTTTTAAAAAGACAACTCCCGCATTAGGAATATGAATTCCTGTGTCGCGGGGGACTTTACAAACACACATGAAACGGATACAAAGAACACCCAGACTCAGAACAACAATTTGTAAATCACACAAAGTGTTATCCCACGTGGGATTCGAACCCGCGACACTTGGCGCAGTAGAGAGCGGCGTGGCGACCGCTTAAACCACTAGGCCAACCGTGCAGTCATAAAAAAACTAATTTAAAATTTTTGAGTAAATTTTTCTGTCTGTCAATTTATTACGGCTAATCTCTGGGATGATTTTGACGAGACTTTCACTGATAGATAGCTAATTATATAAGAAGTAACTTAGGATGCTTTTATTTTAGACTAACCTCGCCCCACAGTGTACTCACTGATGATAATAACAACCGCTACTAACCAATTATACAGGTACTGTAGGTAGGTATATAGTTTCATATACAGGGTTACAGGAAAAGTCGTGCTAGATCCATTAAGTGCGTAGAGTACCCATCATTTCTGACTTATTTCACTATGAAACACCCTACCCTAAACTTAACCCTTTTCGAGATATTCGACTTTTAATTTTTTTTATTGAAAATTGCCGATTTTTAGGCTACAACATTTATTTTTGTTTATTTTGTGTATCTTATTATTATCATTCTTGCATTTTTACATGTGTGGTTAGATGCTTTAGGACGTCGATCATTAAAATAGTGCATAAGTTAATTGAATAGACCGTAGTAGACAAGTGAAAGTAAAGAAATAAAAAAAAAATTAGAAAATTATTTTTCTCTAACGGATATCTAAAAAAAAATACTACGGTAATTGTTCGGCAGATGTTTTTTAAAATATCTACGTTTCATCAGCTATCTAGCAAGGTATAATAATCTAAGGTTTTATTCAAATGCATTGAAAAAACTTTAGTTTCATAGGCGACAGTGGAGAAGAAAATTTGTACTTAGCCCAAAAAAAGCAAAATAAAACATTAGTTAAGCATGAAATGTAATTTATTAAAGGTTTTTATACCACTTCTTCTTATTCTACAGTTCATGTTCAACATGGCCGCCTCTATTTCTGATACATTGTCGCATCCTTCTACGGAGACCAGTCTTCACTACTCCAGTGGTCAACGTGGTCCTCATTTTATTTGCTGCATCCACAATCCTTTCTCTTAAATCTTAAGTCTCTGTACTCTACGCCCTTAACGGATCTAGCACGACTTTTCCTGTAACCCTGTATATATAAAATCAAAATATGTTTTAAATATACAAACAGACACTGTTATTTATTTGTATAGATATTTAAGTACAAATTCATATCATGTTTCGGAACTCACAATATCCCTTTTCACAAATCATCACTGCCATATTAGTTATATTGTAATCATTTCAACAAGTTTTAAACTTTCAAAGACGTTTAAGTTTATTAAAGCTTTAAGTTTATTAAAGTTTTTCATATAAATTAATAGTAATTTACTTTAATTATATATATAAAACATTAGACCGTTATAGTACGTATATACTTTGTAAATAGCAAAATAAATTTGTAACAAATGCATCTACCACTACACTTTACACGAATTAAAAGAAAAAAACATTTGTGCTGAATTTCACAAACAACATTTACAAAGCTAACGCCATTGTTTTTCTAAGAAATTTCTAGACCATTATCATCAATAATACGAGCGTGTTTTGAACCTAAAACAAACACCAGAATTCACATTTTATTACAGTAACTAACAACAATAAAAATAAATTGACTCGACAGACCATTTAAAACAAGAACTTAATCGTCGGACGCCATAATATCAAACAAATTAATAAAAATAAAAATGTCAACGCTCACGACACGAAAAAAACTCAATTCAAATCAAATGGAAATTAAATAGACCGTCATCTATGCAGAACTATCGCGCTTTTTACGAGCAAAACATTCACCATGCTACTTATCATTACCACATTGTAATGACTAATAAAACAATTCGCTAAACGAATTTAGACCTTATTGTAATGGCTCGAGTTTGCATTGTTCATTATCCATCAAACAACCTATTTTAGTTTTTCTTTAGGCACTTACAAATATCACTTTTCGTGATACACGCATCATTTTAGACCTTACGTTGTTGTGACAAGGTTGGTTTGAATAAATTTCAGTAATGACAATAAAGTTGCGTACGCACTAAAGGGGATCTGACACTCACATATAAAACGGTGGATATGAGAGTATAAAAATTCTTGAAGCGACGGTCTATCGTCATTACATTTGTCAAGTGTCGAGCGGTAGCGCGGTGGGCACAATTTAGATGATAATTATAACGTGACGGGCGCAGACGGCTGCATTCTGGAGGTGGGGCCCCACTGACAGTGTAGCGGTTGAATTAATAAGACACTGAATAATAAGGGTAAATTAGTCGACATGTCACACATGGCAAAGGGGAAACAGTAAGGCTAATTAAAGTGGTAACTATTGTGTCAACAATCGCCACATTCGAGAATATTTTTTATTTAGTACACTCGGTTGATAACAAACATAATTATACGTAATTGCAGAAAAAGGAACACGATAAGCTACAGGTCAACTTTTAATAACCAACGAGAGCGGTATTTTGCAGATTTAATAGACGTAGGTCGCTACCTATGTCAATACCTACCTATGTTAACTAAATCTGCATAATAGATATCACAAAATTGCCGTAATATTATTAACGGCCCCGAGCTTATTGAACAGTTACATGCTCATCAAAATGATAGGAAATAAGTTGTTTGACAATGGTGAAATATTTTTTATCATATTAACAGTTTGATGCTAGAGACATGGTTGTTTCTCGCATACTGATCGAACAAGTGAATGTTTCAATTAATCAGTCATAAAAGCTACATTCATGTGATTTTCTTTAACCAACAAACCAATTTATAATAAATAAATCATAAATATTTCGGACATCTGACACACAACTTCATCTAGTTCCAAGCTAAGCAAAGCTTGAATTTTGGGTACTAGACAACTGATTTAAATACATAAACATACTTTTTTTTTAAATATATACATATTATACATAGAAATTATTAGAAACACACCCAGACTCCGAAACAAATATTTGTGAATCACACAAATAATGTTTGTTGTCGACGTTCTACATAAAAAATAACCTATTTATTTCTTAAACTATTTTAAAAGCTGCAGTACAAAAAATGCCTACTATTATATTATATCTTGACACGTCCAAACCTTATCATTCCGCTTTCATTCAAACCCCACCCATATTGACGGATAAGGATATATTTATGTGCAACACATTTTTTTCCTTCAAATATTTATGTTGGTTCGTGTGCAGACGTCCGAGCGTGTCACGACATCGCCAACCATTCATTTTTGTATTACGCATGTTATGACACAATAACACTGCATTTTTTATATCACCTTGTCGAAATAACTACGGCATGTTAGAAATGTTATTGAAAACATTAATAATTTTCAGATCTGTTTCAGGATTTTCAATTTTAGTGTCGGTTTTCATGTGTTTTATATGGCTCTGTATTATACACACGAAAATGTGTGTCAGCAAAAACAGAAAAAACACTTGAAAACGAGCAAACGGGTTGCGAAGTTAATATGCACTTATACTTATCGCACTCGTTAGAAAATACTTTTTTGTGGTTTAACAATATTAATTTTACAGGTTTTTAAACAGTAACGAAGAGAAAATTTCTATATGCAGAGTTCTATATGTTGAGCTAGATGTAGTCACCTATTTATCTATGAATTAACCGTATCAGGTGTACCTTAATTTAAAAACCATCAACCTGTACGGATATGACTTAGGCATAAGGTCCTGTTAACACAAGCAAAACACTAACGATACTCTTCATAATAATTCAATAATGTACGTATAATTCTATAAAAAGAATGCCTAGTTTAAAGAAATAAGGAATTTCCTAATCTCTGGTTCTTTAAAAAGTTATAGTGACTTTTTTACTACAAATTTCTTATATATATATATTTTTAAGTATGACTTAAATTTCATTATTGACAAAAGAAAAAAATAGAAAAAGTAACATAATCCTTACATTCATCTAATTGTTTGTTCCTTATATCCAAAAAATGCTCAGCTAAAATTAACAAAGTTATATTTTATAAAAAAAATGGAAATGAAAAATATACTCTTTAATTTAAAGTTTGCACTGAAACCCTACAAAAAAAGATAGATTAGTAAGACATCAAAATCTAAATCAATTCAAGAATAAAATATAGCTTATATCTGATTATATTGCATTGCGTATGCGAACCAGACTGGAAAGAAAATTCTCTTTTATGCTTTACACTGAATTCTTTCCTTAACGCTTTATCCCCCTATCTTTAATCTAATTTCGTCGGGGGGACAACCCTACACATAATTGGTATGGGCTGCGAACAAGCGGAGACATATCAATTAAAATAGCGCTGCCCTCAAATATGTCGGCCATTGCACGTCAACATACGTTAATTCGAAGGAGTAGATGTGGCATTCTTAAATGTAATTTGACATATTTATTGATAGTCTTAAAAACAGTTAAATAATTTGAAAAGAAAACATTTCAGTTCGTTTGTGTGTGTGTTTTATTAATCTCGTAAGTACCGCACCGATTAAACTCATTTTAATACAATAATTTTGTATTTTGTCAGTGTTGGGTATTATTATTTTTTATGTCGGCCTATCAAATCGGGCATTTTCGATATAAATTTACTACGTTTGAGACGGAAACGACGAATTAAACAAGCAGTTTTTCTATCAGTTGTCTTCAACAAAGTTTATGAACGACACTCGTTTTTTAAGACTGCCACATGACTGTTCTAGTGTCATCTTGTCAGTTTAAATCAATACCTAAAAAAGGAAAGAGACTGACATAAAAACAGTGCAGCTTTGTTAATTTTAGTACCAAAGTAATTTATTGGAAGATATTTTTTTTAACTGTGTATGCCTATTATGAAAGGTTTATTGAAATTAAGGGGGACATAATTAGTAATTTTTTACATCAATTCTTAATAATAAGGCACTAGTACACTTATTATTATTAGTCTATAATAGTACTAAGTCACGGCAACGAAGAGAGCACACGCGAAATTTTTCAGAAATCCAGATGAATCTTATTCTATAATCTAACTTAAAACCAATTAAGCTAGAGTTTTAATTAATTAATAAATGTACGGAAAGCATATTCAAAAACTATTTCGAAATACTTTTAACGGATAATGCATTTCAGTCAAAAATAATAATTAGACAATTTGACTTTAATAGCTTCATTTAAATTGTAATAAATGTATCGTCACTATTATAAATTTTGATTATTCTATTTATAATGAACGCAAAGCAAAATTTAAAACTCAAAACATTTCAAATTTGCTTTGTTTTTTCGTTAATCAGTATGGTATCACTTACATAACTTATGGCAATACGTCAATCATAGCAGTCAAAACATTATTGTAGAATCATTCATCCGTACAGCCCAGTTGGTTCTAATCAGATACAAATGTTCACAACTTGGTAGATTAGATCATATACTTATTAAATGTACACAGATTTACTGCAGTGTGTTTTAGATATAGATCTTGCACAAGAGGAGGATCCTTTATAGTTAAAGAAGTGAAGAGGTGATTACATTAGATTTACATATATCTTTTTTTTTTTAAGTTGTGTTGTACATTTCATTCAGAAAAGTTTATGAACTAAAATATATCAAAGTAACAAGGAGTGTATGTTATCCTTACTAATATTATAAATGTGAAAATAACTCTGTTTATCTATCTGTCTGTTACTACTAAACCGATTTATATGACATTTGGTACACAGATATTCTGGAGCGTACATAGGCTACTTTTTACATACACGGGATTTTTTTCATATTAATTTATTATTACTGGGCGGTTCAGAATATATTAACTGCAACTAAAATGATCTCAAGAATTCATGAAAAACTGATATACATAAATTATTTAATTATTTTAACCAAATAAGTAAGGTTACTAAGTTTCGCTTAAAGATTGCAATAAACAGTCAGATTAATACCTAGGCATTAGCTTTAAATGGTTGAATAAAAACATAAAATATCAAATCCTGTTCAGTTTTTTTGTCTTTGGCTAATGAGAAACTTAGAGACAATGATAACAGTGTGTGATTTTGTTAAAGAAGAAACTGGAACTCCATGCCAGCTTATGTGTTTGCTTCCTACTATGATCACGTGTCCTTCAAGCGGGGCGTGAAGAAGCAACTGACTAGGCTGCCATAGTGTGGGTCACCGTGTTGCATTGTCCACATTGGCAGTGTAAACGGTGACCACCTCTCTTGGATTCTGCTTTTGCTTTCCATCAGGCTGAGCAGAGTCATTTTACCAGCAGTAATATATCAAATTAAAAATAAAACTTATTTTTTAGGAAGTTTATGTTTTATTTTTGAAAAGATAACTAGAGCATAGGGGATATCCTGCGTCGCAGGGGTTACTACAAACATGCAATGCACACAAAGAACAACAATTACGGTAACAACACCCAGACCCAAAACAACAATTTCTGAGTTACACAAAGTATTGTCCCATGTGAGTTTAGAACCCACAACACTGTATAGTTAATGTATATAGGCAAAACTGCGCGCCCTTGTCATTTCTTAAAAGTGCGCGCGGCTGTTAATCTGTCACCGTCACTATCTGTTCATTATATTCTAAGGATTGTTCTACAATATTTTCACTCAAATTTCCCTTATTTCCTCTTCTGTACTAGCAATATACTTTCAACAATACAATCGATCGACAATAGAACCCCTACATTTCTAACCCCTACAAATACTTTACCTCATCCAGTAATTCCACCGTTTGTTTCTTCGTACCTCCATCACCGCGATATATGAACGCTATTCGCCGTTTAAGGTACGTTTTACATTTATAAATATTCTCGCAATAAAGCCTTTAGAAACTTAATGGCATGTACTGACTGCTGTTTATATGATAATGTCGCTATTGCGATGTGAGTCGAATGTATTGAGCTGTGACAAGACTGGGCCTATTCTGTTAGCTTTAGTACTCATTTTATTAACGAGCTTTTAACGTGAAGATTTTGTATAGATAGAGGCGGAATTACTTTGTGTATAAGCGTACTTAGTGTTGTCTTTCTCGGTAAAAGCGAATAAAGTTTAATTGTAGTTTTACTAGCATTAAAAACATACGTGTTGGTTATCGCACTAAATAGTAGCCTAAGAGTAAGATCCCATCTATCTGTGTACCAAAATTCATCTAAATCGGTTCAGTGGCTTTGCTGTAAAGACATGACGGATAGTCAGACAGATAAAGTTACTTTCGAATTATAATACATATTATTATGGATATATTTATAATATAAATTTAACATGAATTTTTAGAACTTTGTTTTTATTTTTGGAAGTTTGGCGGGGATTCACGCCTGTACCTCAGAGAGCACGTAAAGCCGTCGGTCCCGGTTGTCATGAACATATATGGCAATCGTTATTAGGAAGTCGGTGCCCTTAAATATACTGACAACTAGTACAATTTTCGAATTTCAGTTCTTCCTTAGGGTTGCGGAGGTCCGATGCCAGTCGCTCCGTGGAAAAACTGAAATTCAGGTAAAACAGGTTAAACTAGTGGCCGACCCCAAATAAACTTGGAAATAAAGGCTAGGAAGAAGAATATGTGAGTTAAGATTTGCCCCCGCGAGGAATTACAGTTTTGTATCGGATAAAGTCGCTAGGCTACTCCCCTGCTGTCCGCCGGCTGTGTTACTCTCTGTTCTAAAATTCTATTTTACTGTTATCTAAATGACTAAATTTAAATATAAGTAGGAAATCTCGGAACAATTCGCTTATCAAGATTTTTGCCACCTTACAATTTGGTTCTTATATTATTTTTATACTACTTCAAAAATAGAAATGTTTCTTATTCAATTTGTTGTCTCCAAACTTCGTCACTTATGAATCAATCTGAAAGATTTTTTTTACTTCGAACGATATTTTGCTAAATCTGATTCAAATTTAAAAAACAATACCAACTCCAGATATGGAAATTATAAGAAATGAAGGTAAAAATCGATTTTGATACAAAACAGTTTGTAGTTAATTGAAGATTATTTTTGAGGGTATACGAAAGTATTTGAATTGAAAATAATAATAATAATACATTGAACATTTGGCACATCCTACTAATATTATTAATGCGAAAGTTTGTGAGTATCTATGTATGTATGTTTGTTGCTCTTTCACGCAGAAACCACAGAACGGATTTGGATGAAACTTTACAGTAATATAGCTTATATATTAGAATAGCACATAGGCTACCTTTTACTGCAATAATCGAAATACTCGTAGGTGGAGCCGCGAGCGAAAGCTAGTAAAATATAAAACGTTAGCCGTTCATAGACTATGAAATTTAGATTGACTGATGTATTTTTTTTACTTTTTGTTGAATGAATTATGTTTTCAAAACAAACCTTTAATTTATCATTATTTAATGGTTACATAGAGAGCATGACAAGCATGCAGAGACAGCAGTACAATGTCTATTGTTTTAGATAAAATACCTCTTTATGGAATATAATAAACTATCGAGGAGTGCATGCTGGACAGGATATTGTCTAGACTAGAGAAACACGTGAATACATTTCTAGTGGGTCTAATTCTTGGCCAATGTTTAGTAACTAATGATGAATGTTCCCAGTTGATAAAAATAGTTTAATAAAGACAATTCCCACATCAAGAGACTTGTAAAACCTAAATGAAATGAACACTAAGATCATCCAGACAGAATAACAATTTAGAATTTCGAAACACACAAAGTGCTGCTACTCAGTAGAGTAGAAAACGACGTGTCTTTCGTTCAAACTAATACGCTAACAGTGTAGTTAAACTTGTTGATCACGTCTGACTCTTAAGTTACTAATGACCATGGACGATGCATGGTAGTCACTTACTATTAGTTAAATCGTATAAACCGTCTGTTCTATTGCCCTCCTCTAAACATACTAATCACTACATATTCTAAAATAAAATAAAACAGAGTCTGTCTATCTGTTCGAGATAAACTCAAAACCCACTGCACTGATTTAAATGTAATTTTGTACCCAGATAGTCTTAAGTTTGAAAATTGACAAAGGCTACTTTTTACCGCTATAACCAACATAGACGTGAGCGCAGCCGCGAGCGAAAATGAACCATTTCACGGCTGAACCGCTCATTCGATTCGGCTGAATTTCAGTATAGAGATAGACTGGACCTAAGAGAAGGCTACAGGCTACTGGTTGTCGCGGAATCTGGTAAACATGCGGGGGAAGGCGATAAATAAAAAGCTAGTACCAAATAAATTAGTTTTTTTTTTTATATTTAAGCCTTAGGACTCCGCCTGATGGAAATCAAAAGTATGATCCAAGAGCATTGGTCACAATCCTCATTTTGATTGCAGCATAGTGAGCCACACCTCACCTCACCTCATAGTGACACAAACCTCCTTTCTAAGGAGATGCCTATGTAAAGCAGTGGACTGTTGATGATGATGACGCTGGCCAGACGGGTTCTTATAGGGTTGGTTTCAAGTTTTCCTTCTCTTTGCATTGATGTCGTCTTGCGTAGTTTATCCCTTAATCGCCTTTTACGACACCTGCGTGATGAATAGGGGTGGTGACACTCTGTATTCTTAATCCGTCACCACACGGATATCTATCTATATAAATTAATAAAACTGAAGTGTTTGCTTGTATGATCAAATGTCAATTTTTACTAAAGTACAACAAAAACAAATTTTTAAAATGTATGTCAGTCGCTTTGTTCCCGTTAATCTCTGAAACGGCAAGACCGATTTCGGCAGAACTTAACTTACAAAAGTTAATTTTATAAGTTTTAATGTTGCTTCTTCTCTGTGGCTTTTCCCGCTGTTGGTAAATTGTAAAGGTACAACTAGAACCGCAGGTAACACCGTGGGTTCAGTCCGTATAACACATAAAACAAAATCACAAACACTTTATTAAACAGCTCTGGAAAATACAAGTCGTAAATTGTATTGATAATAATGTTTATTCGTTACAGCTCATTACCATAACGTAAATTATATAGCTATAAAGTGGGTCTTACAATTTACTGCAGCCTAATTTACAATAATTGTAATATAATATGAATTATTATTAATTTAATAATTATTCTAAATAACATCAATCGATTACATACTCCGATTCATTTAATAGATTTTGGAATTCAGAGATGTCTAAATTGGAAAAACAATTCTGTTAAATAAATTATAGCTCTTCTTTTCCTTCCTTATATTAAGTCTCCTATTGTTTTCCGGTCAAATTATGAAAAATATTTTTATTTGGGGTATCTCCCCTACACCTAAAGTGGGGATGTTTTTTTTTCTCGCGGCCACCCCATCGTGTAGGGTATCATTAAATAGGTCTTTTTAAAACAATACAGGGTTTCTAAGACGATTTTTTGATTTAGGTATCTGTTTGCGAGATATTCCACTTTAAAGGGCACTTTTTTGTAAAAACAGGGCGTCCCCCCCTCTAAAAGCTAAACGGCTGGCTCAAAAAATCTGAAAAAAATCGTGGTGGTGGTCCATATAATGAACTTTGAAGAAAAACTATAACTGATTAGATGACTTTTTTAGTTCAGGAGTTATAGAGGCTTAACTTGTAAAATGCGTTCACTTGGAAAACGCCGGAAAACGCCATACAAAATTAACGCATTAATACGTAAATATAACAATTATCCATTGGATACGTTTGTAAATCCACGTACCATTAAGGGTGACTGAGGAACCCTTTCCTGTGCGTGGCCTGACACGCACTTGGCCGATTTTTCATCGAATGGCATGGTTAAAAAATTTATATTACATCTAAAGCAAATATAATTAAACGGTAGTAATACACCCTTAGTTTATTTGTATCTTGTAATACAAATAATTATCAGCTGCAGTCCACAGCCAGACATAGATTCTCCAATTTCACGATTACAAATGCTTTTCGACCAAATATTTATGCACTTGAACAAATTATTATTTGTAACGAGGTAATTTACCAAAACGAATACTACCCTGACACACTTAATATGCTAGTTTCAACACCTTTGGTATCAGTAAATAATAAAACTTAATTGCATACAAATAAAAAAAAAATGTGACTTCCTTTTGAACCATAAATAATTTTAGCAAAAAGGAACCGACTTCAATGAAAAACTATTCCGAGTACCCAAATAGCGACATTGTGCCTATATTTGAGGAGTTCTCTCAATTTCCTTGGGATCCCATCATCAGATCCCGATATGGTGACGATGGGACCACCTATAAGCTACGTCCATTCCAATGCAAAAAGAAGTTTTGAAATCGGTTCATAAACGACGAAGTTATCGCTGAACATACATAAAAAAAAAAGATTCCGACGAATTGAGAACTTCCTCCTTTTTTTTGAAGTCGGTTAAAAAAGAACCTGTAAAGTAAAAACAGTAGAAGAATGAAAAGTAAAAACATGAAAGCATTTGTATTCTATCTCCAAATTATTTAAGAACTTGACAATTAATAGGTACAAATTTGAAAGAAAAAAAATAAAAATACATTTCATTACTTATGTACAATATTTTCAACTCTCTCTATAGTTTAACTACTCTGTACAGTGACTTCAGCTTGCACTGTAACACATAATATCCCCCATAGCAATACACACATGACCCCATAACTCAAATCCTTAATCCATCAAGTCGTTCATTCACAATCATTCAGATACGTAACTCATAAAAAACCGTAAAATAGCTCCATGTTCGTAAATCAACGGTTGTAAATTTCAATTTTATTCGACAATTAAACTGGCGGGCTTTCTCGCCGGCAGTAAATACACGTAAATACACGTAAATAGTCGTAAATAGTCGTAAATACGCATTATCGTTAAAACGTCACTGTTGTTATAAATTTAACTGAATGGCAACGGGCGCTGTCTTGGATTGTCATAGATTAGACGAACTTAAAGCTTTCTGTTTTTACCTAACGCTTACAACATTTATGTTTTTGGCATATAGAATTCCTTTTTTTTTCAATAAATTACAATTTATAAAGCAACTTTATTCAGTTCAATTTCATTTTAAATAACATTTATTTGACTGCCTTGTTAGTCTAGTGGTTAGCGTATGCAGCTGCTGATCTCGGGTTCGATTCCCGGGTCCTACAAAAAATTTAGTGTGATCCACAAATATTTGTTTCGGAGTCTGGGTGTTTTCTATGTATAATATATATGTATTTACAAAAAAAAAATACATTTATGTGTTTAAATCAGTTGTTTAGTACCCATAATACAAGCTCTGCTTAGTTTGGGACTGACGTTGCGTGTAAGAAGTCCGAAATATTTATTAATTTGTTTTTTTTTTTATAAATGAGTTAGCCAAAGTGAGTCTACTCTTTCTGATGGAAAGCTTCAGCAGAATCCAAAAGTGGTCGCCATGTTCATTGTAAATACAGGTATCATGGCGGCACCTACTATGACAGCCTATTGAGTTGCCTCTGCATTATTGATGCTCCGATTTCTTACTTACTACTACTGACAGAACAAATGCTGTCATTTGAGGGGCGTATTCTGTGAGAGCAATCAGCGTTTCTAAATCAGCATTTAAATCTACGACACAATACTTTGCCAGGGAAGTTTTCATTTCATACTAGCTGCGCCCCGCGGTGTCATTATGGTTGCTATGCAAGTGTGTTATGCATAGCAACCTGTGGAGTTTTGACAGGAGATAAACAGTGATACATTTTGACATCTACGATTTATGTATTTTTATCATCACCTATGAATCTCGATTATTGCAGTAAAAAGTAGCCTATGTGTTATTCTGATATATAACCTATATTACTGTAAAGTTTCATCTAAATCTGTTCGGTAGCTTTTGCGTGAAAGAGGAACAAACATACATACATACATACTCACAAACTTTCGCGTTTATAATTTCGCGATTATCAGTAGGACTATGAGATAAATCTTTTCTTATATCCAATAACCTTTAAAGTTTACAAAAGGAAATCTGTAAACCAGAAATAGTGAATTCTAAACGTGGTTGATAATAAAAACTTAAAAGCGTAATGAAATACTGCAATACACTTTTCATTAAGGAAAAAAGCAACTATCATCGTGAAATAAGCCTGCCTGGAAAGTAAATTCATGCACATTTACAGTAGGTATCTTTCAGTACATACCTACATCTATATTAATACGCAGCAATAAATCTGTCAGTTGTAATCTGTGTAGTTATGGCTTGTTTGTAAATGGACAGAATGTAACGTGTGCCATTAGAATCAGTTAAATCAATACGTTGTTGGCAAATGTTTGGGTATACTGTAACTTTATGGTGGAGTTGTTGAGTTTAACTAACTGGAATTTAAATAACATTTATATTACGAACATTATTGAAGAGTTACAATCTGTTTGAAATGTTCTTGATGTGTAAAGTATATTTTTCATGGGTATCTTTTATACGTATGAGCAGTTTAAAATGAATTGAATCAATACCTAAGGCTAAGAGTGTTTCCGATCAGATTTAATTTGGTACTGGACTAAATATAGTTTTAATCCAATACCGATTAAAGTAGTAATACCGATTAAACCTCGAAAAACCTTGTCTAACACGACTTTACATGGATAAAGAAAATTACGTTATATTTAAACAATTGTTCATTTATCATAGATACTAAGTTTAAAAAAGAAAAGAATTAGACTTAGAAAACAACAGTTTTTTAGGCCAATTTAATGTCATCAGCTTTCAATGCGTTCATTTAAGTATCGTGCATGCAATTTGTTGTTTTGTAAGTCAGCTCTACCAGTACCAGTCTAAAAATAATAAATTGCCCAAAAACCGGATCGAACACGATATATGAAAATGAAAGTCAAGTTGTGCAATTTTGTTATTTCCAACGCAAAAAGTGCATATAATGGATTTTTCATCAAGAATTTTGTTTTCTAAAACAAAATAGAACAAAGAATTAGATGAAGATTATTCAATTTTTTTTTTGTATTACGAAGAGAAAAGTTTGGCAATTATGAATGAAAGTGAGACAAATTTCCACCACGAGCACTCTGACAGTTGTCGATTCTTTCATCAAAATTTTTTAATCACTTTTTGGTAAATTGTTGGGTCTATTTTGTTAAACATTTCTAGTTTTAAGGCTGCAATTCATTTGATTGGCTCCGTATAGACTCTGTCCTTAACATAGCCCCTAAAACGATCGCACGATCTTTGCTGGCTATTTAACCGCTGAATTTCGTGAAATTATGCGATCGGAAAATTTCGTTTGCAATAAATTGATCGCTTCATTGGCTGTGTGACATGTGGCACCGACCTGTTGAAACCATATGTCAGTGATATCCACGTCATCAATATAGGTCAAAAGTGAGCTAATAACATCTCGAGATAGAGTGATCGAAATGTAACTTTAACAGGACCACCATTTTCATTGTAACAATTGCCAATGTCCTTTCTGAGGCTATAAACTATCTGTGTACCCTCATCATCAGTCCATCGCGGTCTACTGCTGGACATAGGCCTCTCCCATTGCACACGACTTTGATCGATTTTGGGCTTCTGGCATCCAGCTCCTGCCAGAAATCTTGCGCAAATCGTCACTCCACCTGGCCTGTGGGCGTCCTACACTATCTGGGTACCAAATTTATTTTTTAGTTTAGTAGTGCACGACAAACAGCCAGAATTACTTCATCATCATCATCAACAGCCTTTAACAGTCCACTGCTGGACATAGGCCTCTCCTTAGAAAGGTGGTTTTGGCCTACTATACCACGCTGGCCAGACGGGTTGGTATAGGGTTGGTTTCAAGTTTTCCTTCTCTTTGCATTGATGTTGTCTTGCGTAGTTTATCCCTTAGTCGCCTTTTACGACACCCGTGGGATGTATAGGAGTGGTGACACTCTGTATTCTTAGTTCCTCACCACACGGACCACACTGAAACGGAAGGCGTATACGTAATGGTATTCCTAAAAAAAATTACTTACGCATTTACAATATAAGAACTATTTGAATTTTGCCTTAGTGACGAATTAAGTCAAGAATTAGTTTTAATGTATAACAATAAAACCATTAAAATGTAAGTAACTGAGTCTACTGAACAAATAAAGATAGGTAATTACTTAAAAATATATAGGTAGATATGAAAATACGTTAGCTGAAGCAATAGCTCGTTAATCGTATCTTAAACATACTAATTCACGTTAAGTACGGGAAATGAACGATTACTTAGAGTCATAAAGTTACTATGACTAAGTTTTATGCGACGATTTTGTGGATATCGGGTGTGGTATGGGGTTTATCGCGCTATCACTGTTTTGGTAAAAGTTTATGTGTTTTATATCTAAAGGACTCTACTCTGACTGCCTTTCCATTGGCGTTTAGTTTGTTTGGTTAACAAGTCAGTGAAAATTACTGAAATATCTTTTTTTTTTATTGAAATTAATGATATTCATGAACATTTTTTTTGGCAACCCATGTGAGTTCTGTTCAGAAACTTATTTTACATAATAGAATACAATTTTAATCCGGTTAACAGATCGGTGAAATGATGTATGAAGCAGAATGGAATCCAAGAGTTCTGGTCACCGTGCTAATTGTGAATGCAGTATGGTAACACTATGGCGGCCTATTGAGATTTTTTCATATCATTGGGCTGTGGCGACTTCCACATACAGCGAAAGCGAAAAACATACAACAGTACCCTTTAGCGAAGGAACACTGAACCTCGAAGAAAACACGGAATGAACTATACAGAGTAATACTAATCCTGAATCGCGATAGAGAGATAGATTAGGATATATACAACATCCCAACATCAGCTGTTGTGCAGTGCCCGCCAGGCATCATCACTTCGCCTGGTCGGAGGATTCTCCCTTTGTGATGGAGGAACATTCCAACCGTTCCTCCACACGGGCCTTCGTTCTCGCACTCACCAACGAAATACTGTCACTAAGTATCCGGATGAACCGGCCTTTACGTACTGAAATTAGTGTGGCTCTACTACCTTGACACTCTTAGGATGAATAGGGGTGGTGACACACTGTACTCTTAATCCGGCACTACACGGATAGATGGCCTTGAAGACTTCACAGAAACTGGTGAACGAGTGATTTTTTTGGCGTCCTAACCTCCCCTTCCTCTGATTCTGGGAAAAAAGTATTTAAAAATCCTTTTCTATCAGGATTGGTTGATCCTTTACAGGCTCTTAACTACGAAGGTCATTGAAAAGAACAGGAGGCTCATCTGCTGCTTTGCCAGTTAGAAAAATTACCTATATATTTTTGTATTTCAATGAGTCAAGCTGAAATCTTCAACTAGCTTCTGTCAGCGGTTTTGTCCGCCTGTATATCGCGACAAATAGTAGAAAAGAGATATACATATGCAATACATAAATATTGACAAAAGAGATATGCAAATATTAAACAGGGTGTAGGATCTCAAGTGTTAGATAATAGTTAGATTTATCTTAATTATGTGTAATTCATGATACTTCACTCTTTTTATTGTAAAAAATACAGCTAAGTTAATTACTCTGCCTTTATTATAACTTTCTCAAAATTACATTCAAAATTTCAAAATTGAATTCATTTCAATCTGAAATATAGCTGACTAGAAGTTAGATTAAAAAAACTAGAATGTTTTATTTTCGAAATTACTATTGTGCTATACTTCCCAAAATCTAGATACCAAACAGTGTGAAAAATATTTTTATGTTCAATTGCAATAAAACAATGAGTAAACCAATATTCTAAGAAACAATATTGCGGTACTATTTCATACAAGTATGTTACTGTTTAAATTCTGTAACAAAATACTTTCAAATTGTTATCTATTATTACATCTCTTATTATTTAATTGCCTTGTTGGTCTAGTGGATAGCGTATGCGACTGCTAATCAAGGTGGCTAGGAAGAAGAAGATTTTAAGTATTATCTTATACCAGCTTACTCACCCAACCATCTCTGCTATTATTATTGCCTGCAGCTTCATGTTATAACAGTGCGAACAAATTTTTCGACCATAAAAAGGTTACCTTAAGAGATAAAACTTTTAAAAGAGAAAAAATATTTTTTAAACAATATTTATTGATATGATATGAAATGAAATGAAATGGAATGAAATGAAATGAAATGAAATGAAATGAAATGAAATGAAATGAAATGAAATGAAATGAAATGAAATGAAATGAAATGAAATATAATGATTTATTTCACATATGATACTCCGCTCCTTTTTTAGTCGCAGCGTGATGGTATGTAGTGTCTATAACTGCTCTAACACTGAATTTGTTTTAATGGGTACTGGAACGTCCAACTAAACAAATATTCTACAGTTTTAAAATTTATATATAAGTATAAAAGATTAATAGAAATTAAATTAAGTAGGAAAAAATAATCCGAAAAAAAAAACAAGTTTAAACCAAACCTATTTAATTGTTTGGTTTCTGAAGCTTCTTACACTGAGCGTTTAAAGAAAGCCACGTTTTCGTACTGTTCATTTCAGATAAACATAAGCTGAAGGATTGTTTTCCAAATTCTTCTTTGACATTCGGAAAGATATCAGCATTTTCACGACACGAAACTTCTACTCTAAGTAATAAGAAGTCTAAATTCTAACGTTTAATTATAATGGATACCCTACTACAGCGAAGACAAAACAATTAAGACCGTTTTAATATATCATGATACGAACGATCATAAATTTCTAGCTTTTTTTTCTACTGAGAATGCATTAATTTATTTAGGGTATAGCCTTGCCTAAATTTTTACACATTAGCATACGATAAAACTAATGGTTACAAATGTTTTGAAAATTTAAATAAATAAATTTAACTATAGAAAAGTTGAGTACAATTTTCAAGATAAATCAACTCTATTTTGAGATAAACTGTTGAAAATTTTTGTTTTGCTAAACCAGTATTTAGCCTTGAGTAAAGTAGGCAAGCGGTTTTAAGAGACTTTGCGTTCATACTTGCATTCAAGGATGTTCCATTTCTTGCTGAACATGCAATTTAATAAATTTACGAAGCAATAATCAACATAATGGACTATATGCTAACTCGTCAATCTTCGACAGTGTACATATGTATAACATAAAACTCGATAGTTCAAAAGTTAGCACAATCAACACATTATCTGGAAATGATAGTCTACCGCGAGTCTATTTTACCATACATTCTGATTCGTGTGAATAAAAGTATGAATGTACATCGATGTATGTATACGTTAAAATTAAGTAAATTCACCCTAACAGTGATAGCTAGATTCCCTTTTTTCATTGCAAACTTCAATTTTCCTTCATAGTAAGGACGTAATAATTAAACGTAATTAATTGGTACCACTTACACACAAATGCTAAAGTTAACACAATTTTTTTTTCAATCAGATTCTGTTGCAATTGTTTGTCAAAACAGCTAGGGTATATTTCGCCTCGTTTGGCAAATAATAGTAACAACATGTAAGTTGCGTCTCTACATCTGTTACATACAATTAATGAAATAAATCACACGTACAAACATCCAAAATGTTTGAACAATGTGGTGTCACGCAAATAGAAATATTGGATATTACATTCTGTCCTCATTAACCGACTTCAAAAAAAAAGGAGGAGGTTATCAATTCGTCGGAATCTTTTTTTTTTTATGTATGTTCAGCGATAATTTCGTCGCTTATGAACCGATTTCAAAAATTCTTCTTTCAAATTTGGGTTCTTGGAATAGTTTTTTATTGAAGTCGGTTCCTTTTTGTTAAAATTATTTATCATTTATTTACAGCTGAAATAAGCTTTTAACAAGTGTCTAAACTCTGTATCTACTAGAATTATTCACAGACAGATTAATAATCAAAATGGATTTTTTTATGTTTCCCTTTTTCTATTTTTAACCGACTTAAAAAAAAAGGAGGAGGTTCTCAATTCGTCGGAATTTTTTTTTATTTTTTTTTATGTATGTTCAGCGATAATTTCGTTGTTTATGAACGGATTTCAAAAATTCTTTTTGCGTTGGAATGGGCGTAGCTTACAGGTGGTCCCATCGTCACCATATCGAGATCTGATGACGGGATCCTAAGGAAATCGAGGGAACTCCTCAAATATCATAGGCACAATTGTCGCGATTTGGGTTCTTGGAATAGTTTTTTATTGAAGTCGGTTCCTTTTTGTTAAAATTATTTATCATTTATTTACAGCTGAAATAAGCTTTTAACAAGTGTCGAAACTCTGTATCTACTAGAATTATTCACAGACAGATTAATAATCAAAATGGATTTTTTTATGTTTCCCTTTTTCTATTTTTAACCGACTTAAAAAAAAAGGAGGAGGTTCTCAATTCGTCGGTTTTTTTTTTAATTTTTTTTTATGTATGTTCAGCGATAATTTCGTTGTTTATGAACCGATTTCAAAAATTCTTTTTGCGTTGGAATGGGCGTAGCTTACAGGTGGTCCCATCGTCACCATATCGGGATCTGATGACGGGATCCTAAGGAAATCGAGGGAACTCCTCGAATATCATAGGCACAATTGTCGCGATTTGGGTACTCGGGATAGTTTTTCTTTGAAGTCGGTTTCTTTTTGTTAAAATTATAGCTTTTTTCAACAGACAACTAGAGATGAACTCTAGTTGTATTACATGGAAGTAGTGAACAATAGTTTGCAAACTATCGTTTTGTCAATCCTCTTCGATACTTGCAATTTTTAAACGACTTCAAAAAAAGGAGGAGGTTCTCAATTCGTCGGAATCTTTTTTATAAATCAAGAATTATATAATAATAAGAAAACCAGTATAAAAGTTCCATAACCGTTTCAAATTTGAGTAATTCAAACAATATAAATAGATTCATTAGTGTATGCGTACCTATAGTTATAGGCTAATATAGTCATATGTGTTTCCCAGTATAATATTACCTCTAATAAATCTGCTTACGTCATATTTGAGATACATATATAAACGGTATCCCATTACGGAGGTGTCACACAACAAATCACCGGCATTGTCCGTTGATCCGGGGGGTGAGCCGGGTGAATGCAAACTTAGAGTAACAAGCGTCTTAGGGACCTGACGACGCTAAGTTTTAGTGGAGACAGCTTTTGTGGATTTATTTCGTCACTTTATTATACTTTACACGCGAACTGCCTCGTTGGTCTGATGGTTAGCGTATGCGACTGCAAACAAGAGGTCTCAGATTCAAATCTAGGGTCGGGCCAAAAAGTGTTTTTGGGATTTTCATAGGAAATTCCTAATAGCTGGCCGGAGTTTGGAAGTTTCGCGGTGATTCACGCCCGTTCCTCGGAGAGCACGTAAAGCCGTCGGTCCCGGTTTTCATGAACAACTATGGTAATCGTTATGGAAAGTCAGTGCCCTCAAATATACTGACAACTAGTTGAATTTTTCAATTAATTCGAATTTCAGTTCTCCCTTAGTGTTGCGGAGGTCCTATGCCAGTCGCTCCGTGGAAAAACTAAAATTCAGGTAAAACCGGTTTAACTAGTAACCGACCCCAAATAAACTTGGGAATAATGGCTAGAAGGATGAATATACTTCACACGCATTGATGATGAAGTACCTTAAGCAGTACTCAGCTACGATTAATTCAAAGGCGTGACGTATAGCGAACATATTCTTCTTCTTCCCTGTTCAAACGTCGGGGTCACCGACTATAGCGTACTTATGGGTTGAAGCGAATACCTCGAACCTCGGTGTATACAATGGGAGCCATATTTATTATTTATGAACGCAGTCTTTGTTTTCACTCTAAGATTACTGATTATGATATGCTATGGTACCGACATACAGTTTCATTATATATCTTAAAACTTATCGCTAAAGTTCGAGCTATCACGTCTTAATCTCAATCTGATTGATAATAGACTCGTATCTGAAATATGCTGGTCATCCTAATCTATGGATATATTCTATCAATTACTTCAAACACTATATGACGTAGGAATATGACGCATGTTATTGTGAAAGTAGGTTTCTGGTTCTTCTCACAAATTGTTTTAGCCTTAGTGTTTTTCCCTCGGCTGGAAAGATACAAGACTGGTGCTCCTGCAAAAGGAAGGAATGTCTGCAGATTCTTCCTCTGCGTTCCGACCAATATGCTAGCTGAACGAGTAAGGGAAACTCGAAAGAGTCAGCTCGGAACGAATAAGCAGGCACCTGTCGCGAGAGGGCCCTAATCTGTCGGATTGCCAGTTTGGTTTCCGACAGTAGACGCTGTTAGATGTGTTAGCTGTCAGTCTTGTTATACGAAAAATTGTTAACAGCAATTTTCTGCGGAGCCTTGGTATCTTATCGTTCTCGAACAAACTCATTTTGGCCTAAGCGTTGCTTATTTACAGCAAATTTGCATTAGATAAGTGTGTGAGGTATCCCTCAGCAATCTTTTGTTATTAACTTGAATAAAGCCATATCTATACTTACTAGCAGGCGGCGCTTGTTATAGGTGCAGTAACAAGTGATGGGTGTCGGTGGCAGCGCAGCGGCGACTGTCGATACTCGCTGCTTGATTGAAATCTCTACATCCTATAGACACACAAAATACATGTTCCTAAGTATATATTTTTCTTCAACATGCGCAAGGATTACTACATATTCATAAAAGCTATATTTCTTTACTAGCTTTCCACCCGCGGCTTCGCCCGCGTGGATATCGTATATATCGCGCGACACGGTAAGGGTAGATTAAACAATCTTACATGATTTTATGTTTGATGTTAAGGAACTTAGACACAAACTTTCGTCCCCTATTTCAAACCCTTCTTTCTACCTTTATTTTCAATCGGTTCAGTGGTTTAGGCGTGAAAGCTTAACAGACAGACAGACAGACAGAGTTACTTTCGCATTTATAATATAAGTAGGGATTACACCATCGGAAAGTAGAGATTTCATCAAACAGAAAACACCCTAATTTTTTAGAAAAAGTAGATATTTTGACGGGTGAATTTTCGGTATTAAGTCAAAATCGGGTGAAAAAATAAATATTTCAAATCAAATAAATTACAATGTATTCGAGACATAAAAGGTAAGTTTTCACTAAATTTCGCTTAAAAATAATTTTATTTGTAAAAGATAAAAATAAAAAACTTAGTTTTTTGAATTTTTCACATATAATTAGAGGTTATGTGAAAAAAGTGTACATAAAAAATCGGCCAAGTGCGTGTCAGGCCACGCACGGGAAAGGGTTCCTCAGTCACCCATAATGGTACGTGGATTAGAAATTGTATCCAATGGATGATTATTATGTTTACGTATTAATGCGTTAATTTTGTATGACTTTTCCAAGTAAGCACATTGTAGAAGTTAAGCCTCTATAACTCCTGAACTAACAAAGTCATCTAATTCGTTATAGTTTTCATTTAAAGTTATTATATGGACCACTATCACGAATTTTTCCAGATTTTTTGAGCAGGCCGTTTAGCTTTTAGAGGGGGGGGACACGCCCTGTTTTTACAAAAAAAGTGGCCTTTAAAGTGGAATTTCTCGCAAACGGATACCTAAATCAAAAAATGGGTTTAAAGATCGTCTTAACAACCTTTTAATATTTTTAAAAGACCTATATAATGATACCCCAGATGATGGGGTAGCTGCGAGAAAAAAAACATCCCCACTTTACGTGTAGGGGAGGGACCCCAAATTTTTTTTATTTTCATAATTTTATTGTAACGCTTTGTCCACGTAATTACAATATATATTCATGCAAAGTTTCATCTTTCTAGCACTTACCGATTGGACGGTAAGGAGGACAGACGGACGGACGATAAGAGTTCGAAGTCATAAACTTCGGAACCCTAAAAATTGTAGATCTTTTGATTACCTACAACTTTGCCATTTAACTTTTTTCCATAGGACTTGTAGTTTTGCCGGAAATCGAGATAAACCGTTCTTTACCCTTTGTTTTATATATTTAGCCATCCAAAGTGACTCTACCCTGCCTGATGGAAAGCATTAGCAGAATCCAAGAGTCGGGGCTACTACACTTGCTGCGAATGCAGACAATAATGTATGGCGGCCCACACTATGGCGGCTTAGTGAGATGCTTATTCACGCCCCGCTTAAAGGACCCGAAAACCTCCCGCCCTACCCCTTCCCGACCTCAGATCCCCCGTAAATTATTTTTCCTTTAATTTTTATAATATTCTCCTCCTTTTCCAATAGGTTTCATCCTACTATAATTGTATTTGTTTTCAAAAATTATCTCCCTGGACTACTGGTCTATATGTCATTGTCAAACTATCATTATGGTTGCCATGCAATTGTGTTATGCCTAGCAACCTGTGAAGTTTTGACAGGAGATAAACGATTTTGATACCTACGATTTATGTATTTTTATAATCACCTAGCTTTGGCTTTTGTATCTCGATTATTGCAGTAAAAAGTAGCCTATGTCCTTTCCCAAGTTCAGTTCTATCTTCATACCAAATTTAATCAAAATCGGTTCAGTGGTTTAGGCGTGAAAGCGTAACAGACAGACAGACAGACAGAGTTACTTTCGCATTTATAATATTAGTATGGATTGAGTACAGACAATATTTCTTAACAAAAATGAAAGTAATATGATAATAATGTTGTAACAAATTTTCGGGTTCTAAAATTTATGTAATTCTATTTAGTGTAGCATAATATTGGATCAGACATCGGGTGGAACGCGAGGAGGACGCGACGTGAACGAAGTGTAACCGTTAGGTTTAAACGTTTTCTGAACACACCAAGCGGCAGCTTCTTCTCTATCTAACCTCGCCCGCTGTATGCCCCAACTCTTTTATTTTTGAAGCTAATTAACAGTTCATTATTTTCAAAATGCAAATTTGTTAAAATTAAAATATTTTTTTCATGTTTTGTTGCAATTTAGAAATGTGTATATCGAAGATTGTAACAAAAGTAAACGAAAAAAATACTACTTTTATTACGCAAAATTATAAAATGACCTAAATCTGTCTTCGTTTGGGTGGTTTTAGTGAAAAATATTGATTTATTACAATTGAAATAAAATAATTTCAAGAGAGCCACGATGTAAAGTCTCTTTGCATTGATGTAATAAAATTTTTAATTTTGTTGATAAGTTAAACCTGACTTTAAATTGTAATAGTTAAATGACTGAAATATTTTTAATATGCCGAAACAAAATTGGACATTTTAACTGACTTAAAAAAGGGAGAGAAGGTACTCATTTTTTTTTCGGGTGTGTCGTCTCATAACTTTTTACTGGGAGTACCGATTTTGATAATTTCTTTTATATTCCATAGCCGGTTCTTATCGTATAGTCACTATTCATAAGAATGGGCTTTCTTGTAATTTATATCTTAATTTGTATCTGTAGTTTGTCTTTTGTTTGGCTTTATTTTGTTATGAGAAGAACAAAAAAATATGTATTCGATCATTTATTCAGTAAAGCATCACAGTATTTCAAGTTCCTATAATAATCCGACCAATTGCGGCTATGGTGACACCTTTCCACCCCTCATAGGGCTTGGCGCTGATGCACCCGGAGATGGCTTATATAGCCGATTTTCGCAGGAAATTCCCTTGCACAAAGCGGGCAAGTGAGCTTACCGCTCTCATAATTATAGTGAATGGTGGCGACTAGACGGGATTTAAGCTCATCAAGCTTGGCGTCTAGGTCAGCTTAACACTGTTCCTCAAATTCGCGGATTCGCTTCTTCACAATCTCGCGCCATTCCGGTCGCTGTGCTGCAAAACTCTCCCAGCAAGATGCTCTATACTCTATACTGCATCAAGCTCCTATTCCTTGTTTATTCTCATCATCATCATCATAAACAGCCTATAACAGTTCACTGCTGGACATAGGCCTCTCCCCAGAAAAAGATGTTCTGGCCTACTGTACCACGCTGGCCAGACGGGTTTGTAAAGGGTTGGTTTCCAATTTTCCTTCTCTTTGCATTGATGTTGTCTTGCGTAGTTTATCCCTTAATCGCTTTTTACGACACCCGCGGGATGAATAGGGGTGGTGACACTCTGTATTCTTAATCCATCACCACACGGACATGTTTGTTCTGGTGATGGTCTAATGAAGTTTTTTGGATATACA
The DNA here is from genome assembly GCA_932526445.1 of Phragmatobia fuliginosa. Classification (NCBI taxonomy): domain Eukaryota; kingdom Metazoa; phylum Arthropoda; class Insecta; order Lepidoptera; family Erebidae; genus Phragmatobia; species Phragmatobia fuliginosa. The sequence continues at coordinate 1,844,763 of OW052065.1, forward strand.
TATATAATTGAACTCCTCAATAACTGACTGAGAATCTATCGTGGTTGCTGCAACTTCATATACGAGTATATGTACCGTTTAAACAACCATACAATATAACATCCATTATGTAGGTACGCAGATGTGTTCAGTCTACTCTATAATGAGATAATGTATAGCGATCATTAAATACGCATTGAAAGTGTGTCATAAAGTTGTTCCAACGCAGAACTTATCTAAATATGATGCAATTACAACAAACTCAACAAAGTACGCAACATCTTTTGATATGACAATCATTGGGCGCTAGAATTCCAACATGACATTCAAGCTGCATTTTACAAGGCCCGAATGCAAAGGTATGAAACTAATCACCTATAGATTGGAAATAAGTTTTGTTACGAAGTTCTTCCAATCGTATACTTTGTAACTTTATAGTAACTTAGAAGTATATCTTGTTCCATAATGTACAGCGCCAGTACGCAAAGGGACTAATCGTGTATGTTTCGGAATAAGCGCGCGATTGATGGTTTTTTGTTGATTCTGCATAATTAATTTATAAAAAGTGGTAAATATAATTGAATACATAATTTAAATATGAAAAATGGTTACCAAAGACAGTCTACAAGAGTTATTATTCAATAAATGTGGTAAATACAAATAAGAACTTTCTGAATGTGAATCTTCGGAAAAGTTTAAAGTGATCATCAAGTGCAAGTTAGGTTAGGTTAGACTTTTAACACTCTTGTCAAATGTAAGTAATTCAGTAGGTAATAATTTTTTAAAACAACATTACAATAAGTGTAATATGTATACGCAAGCAGTTTCCTATGGCTGCGTTCTGGCGTGGTTTATAATGTAAAGACGCTGCGGTGTGACGTTTGAGCCATGTCTGAAACCACAGACATTCCGGATGAAAATATAGTGAGTTATTTATTGATGGAATTTTTTTCCAATGTATTTTAGGTTTTGCTTATATTTTAATTATATTAAAATATCAATATATAACTTAAATATCAAGAAACTTCCTCATTCTTCTATTTTTAACGTTAATTCATATAAGAGTATGTACATATAATATATATTTGAATGTTTGGATGTTATGTAAATTTATTATAATGTTACAATTTTGAAACTCATAACTCATAAGTTAACAATTATATATCTTTTTTTGTTTTTATTACTATTTTTATTACGCAAAATCATGAAATGGCCTAAATCTGTCTTTGTTTGGTTTTAGTGAAAAAATTTGATTTAAAGTGCATGCTAGTTCCAAAAAATAATAATTCAAAAAAACAACGATAAAATTTAATGTTGAATTTAGTTATTGAGGTTATACGTGTCTTTAATATTTAAATGAGTCAAAAAATTTTTTCATAATAATTATGTTGAAATAAAAACAGTAAGTTCATATCTTACAATCACTTTCCACTAGACCATTCTACTTCTTAATATGTTTTTAAAAATCTTTTATTTTTTAATTTTTATCTAAATGTTATTATATATAATTATTTTCTTTCATTTATTAGCATTTTCCTACGATTATGACAGTTACCGAGGTAAATATAGTAATAGCCTAAGTACCTATATATCCATTCAATCAAATCTTCTTCCGAGCCTTTATTCCCAAGTTTATTTGGGGTCGGCTACTAGTTCAACCAGATTTACCTGAATTTCAGTTTTTCCACGGAGCGACTGGCATCGGACCTCCGCAACCCTAAGGGAGAACTGAAATTCGAAGATTGAACTAGTTGTCAGTATATTTGAGGGCACTGACTTCCCAATAACGATTGCCATAGATGTTCATGACAACCGGGACCGACGGCTTTACGTGCTCTCCGAGGCACGGGCGTGAATCACCGCCAAACTTCCAAACTCCGGGCTGCTATTAGGAATTTCCTAAGAAAATCCCAAAAACACTTTTTTGGCCCGACCCGGGATTTGAACCCGAGACCTCTTGATTAGCAGTCGCATAGGCTAACCACTAGACCATTCAATCAAATAAACAACTTATAATGTCCTGGGCTTAAGAAGAGGGTTAAGCCCATACATCGAGGTAAATGCAGGTTTAGGACTGGCAAAACATGTTGTGGCTACTTAATCTTAAAGTTGGATTTTTTAAGCCGCCCGAAGACCTACAACTAAGCTTCACGACTGTTAACTTATGATAACAATCGGAATAGACACGGAAGCGCTCATAAAATATCATGTCACAAGCGGTCATCCATCTAGGTACTGACCGCGCCGTCGTTACTTACCCTCGGTGATTGTTTCCAATCACGTAAGGTCACTTAGCTATAGGTGCTTTATAAGTATATACATTACTTCCTCAAGAATCTCTTTTCATCATCCCAAAGTCGTCTGGAAGAAATTGCTTTTTAGCGATAAGGCTGCCAATTGTACATCGTCATTATATTGATTTATTTCCGTATGTAAACTATACTAACTGGTGTACAATAAGTGTATTCTATTCTATTCTAAAAGAATCAAAATATCTTCATTGTAAATGTCATCTACATCGGTTCAGCGGTATAAACTTCTGTAACGCTTTCACGTGCAACGTTTCACAGAAGAGAGTTCAAATTTATAATATTATCTACTAGTGTTCCAACAATTTGAATAATTAGCCGAATGTCTATTAAAAAATAATTGATCAAATACGCTATTAAATGCACAGAAACATCATCTGTACTGTTCGTGAAGGTATCTGTGTTAATCACTTATTCAGATATATGTACGTTGCCCTCTAGCTCAAACTGAACTCAACTGTTGTTGTCGAAATGGCCTCTGCGCTCAGTTTAGTGAACTAAAATTACAAATGATGTCCGTATTGGTTTGTTCTAAAATTTAATTATTTTCAATTTCAATTTGTTGAATTATACAATCCCAAAGTAAACCCACACATTAACTGGCCTGCGGTTTCTTTCAATGTCAGATTGCCATTTCCATTCTGTATATGCTAGTTACTCTACTAAAGAAGATGAAACAGCATAATGAATATATATCGTCCACTGCCGGGATATTTCATATCGGCTTGATCCCTTGGTGCTGCGTAGAGATGTAGCATCACTCTGTATCTTCTATCGCTTATACCACGGAGAGTGATCCCTGCTGCTACTTTCCGTCACCGTCCCACGCGACAGCATTTCCATCCCCATCACTTAGATGATTGGCAGTCCACAACAGTGCGTTTCCTTCAAACCTTAAAAAAAAACTCCCATTTCAAAGGCAACGCATATGTGACTCCTCTGGTGTTTCGGGTGTCCATGGGCGGCGGCAATAACCTACCATCAAGTGATCCGTCTGCTCGCCCTATAATATAACAATAATAATAATAAAATAGCTTATACTCCAGAACAACATATGGGCAACTTTTTACCGCACATACGGAGCCGCAAACAAAGGCTATTAAAAAATGGAAAAACAATAAATATACCTTATCATTATAATACTCTTTCATCAAACAGTAAATAAAGACTTGTTCATTTCACCCTTTAAAGACGTAAATACGAACAAACAAACAATATTAGACATGGTCTCAGTTAACACCACTATAAATTAGTGATGAACAGGGCCGGCCGTAACTCAATCGGCGTTTGCGATATTTTTGTCGACGCGACTGTAAACACGTCGGCGATTGTCGCGACTACGAGTAGTTTTTGTCACAGCGTGACAGCTAACTAATGGGTTCAAGCCGTTACAGCGTTGGTATTTCGTTTTGGGGTGGTAAGTGAGAAAATTGTGTCTGGTGATGGGTAATTTTAAAACCCTATTCTACTAATTATTATATCCTACTCAATATTATGAAAGCTATACATAATACCGTGTACTTAGTACTTAATACCGTTAGGGCAAACGGGTTCTTGAGTGGAGACCGCGACTCGGCAAACGTAGTGTCAGGACTTCCACAGGCAAGACTGCTGGCAGGAGCTGGATGCGGGAAGCCGAGGATTGAACCAAGTGACGTGCAATTGGAAAGGCCTATGTCCAGCAGTGGACTGCGATAGGCTGATGATGATGATGATGATGACTTAGTACAGAGTGAGGCAAGATCTTGTTGCTCTCTTTACTATCCGGTGACCGGCTTACACACCTATCCCACAGAAAACGTACCCGCAGACTTTTTTAAAATTTTTGTGCCTGCCATAATGGCTGCCTGATGGAAAGCATAAGGAGAATCCAAGAGTAGTGGTAAGATACACACTTGATCGAAAATTGTTTTCAAATATTGTCAAGTAGACTGGGTTTCGTGTGGGCAAGTGTTTTATTTTCCCCATTCAAAGCAAATCAAATCAATCCATTTTTATTTCAAATAAACCAATACAACGGCACTTTTGAAACGTCAAGTAGTCAGTCAGTAGTCAGTCGAGATTCTAGTTGTCTGTTCCAATTCGTAGATCCTATGGAGAAGAACACACAAAAAACTCAATGTACACTCTTTTCCAACACAGTTTTTACAATTTTTGGTTACATTGTTTTAAGGCATTATATTAAGAAAATGAAAAACGCTTCGTTTGTACTTAGCCTTAGTTTTAGCTCGCGGTTCTGCCCGCGTGCATGTTAGATATCACGGTAATTGTTTTTCGGTAGTATACGTAGCATTTGTCGCAATAATGTGGCTTTCTATTGGTAAAAGAATTTTCAAAATCGGTTTAGTAGGTTCACAGTTTTTTTTTTCGGACATCTTACACACAACACCATCTAGTCCCAAACTAAGCAGAGCTTGTATTATGGGTACTAGGCAACTGATATAAATACATAAACACACTTTGTTTTTGTAAATACATACATATTATACATAGAAAACACCCAGACTCCGAAACAAATATTTGTGAATCACACTAATAATATTTGGTCCAACCCGGGAATCGAACCCGAGACTTCTTGATCAGCAGCAGCATACGCTAACCACTAGACCAACAAGGCAGTCATACTTCTTTATATTATTAGTATACTCGTAGATGATCGTGACGATGATAAAGTTCAGTTTTGCGTTTTCTCTAAGCTTAACAATTTAACGTTCTTCTTTCTAATAGAACACACAAAAATTTCATCTGTTATGAAACATAAAGAAGCTACACTTGTTTGAGAAATACATAATATTCATGTTATAAAAAAGTACCAGCATGAAAGGAAGTTGTAAATAAATTTTGACTTTTAATATCTGAACCACCTAGACCATTTAATAAAAATCTTTTCATACATAAAATAATAAGCTATTCACGTCCCAGACAGACGTCACGAAGAACTAAGTTAAACCTAAAAGTATGGCCATAAAAGCACATTAATATCACTTTCAACTTTACAAACTCAAGGCCATAAAATACGCGAACTACCAAAACAGGCATCATTTGTTGGTAAATTACGTTATTTTGTCTACTAAAAAAAGAATTGTGAAGGGAAGTTCGTCACAAATCGTCGCTGTTGCCTTAACGTTTAGTTTCTTAGTAATCGTCGTGTTACACGCTCTGTCGAATGACTGCCGTAAATATCATTGATGTACGTTTATAGCTATCGTGTTAGCTTTATGTCGCAAGGGATGACCTTAAGCGATTTATTAATCATACCCAACGTTAATTTTATAACTTATAACTATATTGCAAAACCAACTTCTAAGTTAACTGTCATTTCCTACATGTCTTTATAACAAAGATCAATAGATATCGTTTCCCAATTAACTTTGATGATGTTATAGTTGTTTTTCAACTTTCATAACGAAAAAATCACGTAACACATTTTGACGTCAAAAAATATTAAGTACTCTTTCTTTTAGCTTTCTTTTTTCATACCCATGACAATGAATAATTGTGATATGAGCACAATCACTTCTTATGCGTTTGGGTGAATTTATTTAAACTACATATTCATTAAGAAAGAAATGTAAAAGTATGTTTTTTTTAAATAAAATAAGCATGCCAAAATGAAATACTCTCTCTGATTGAATGCATAAATAGATTCCAAGAGTAGTGGGCACCATCCTCCATCTATGTGAGTGCAGACAAAGTAGCATGGTGATTTGGTGACCCACACTATGGCTGGCTAGTGAGATTCTTCTGTATCATTAGACCTCTGGTCTCACAGTCAAGAAAGCAGTAATGTTGTTATTTAGGGTTATTCTTCTGTATAATGTATAGTGATAGTACAGCCCGCGTGCCCAGTCGAGCCAGCCCTTTTGTGCTCAAATCACCGTGACTCTACAACCTTGAGTAATCAACAGTCTGGTAAACACATCACATATTGGACGAAAATTGTGATCAAACTGTCGAGTAGCAGATGTATGAAATTTCCATATTTTTTATAAAAATAACAAACTCGCTTACTCTTGAAACTTACACCAAACACCGGTACAGCCGAAGCAAACATTCGCGCTTACAAAATAAACACTAATATATTTTGTAGGTAATTGTATTAAACGCGACTTTATTGTTGCTGCGTACGTAAAGGCGTCGAGTTCGCTGTATTTTTGATATCAACTCGTAAAATGTTTTGGTAAACGATTAATGTGCGGTGTAACGCATTTGTGGAGTTATAACAAGCGGTCGTAATGGCTTACTCGATAAATATTTGTAGTTAATGAGGAAAAAATATACCGTTTATACTTGAAGCTTGCGATGACTGTTGGGGAATTTGGTGTAGGTAGGGTTTTTTTTATTTATTTACCTAGTTTCTGGAACCTTTGCAGCTGTGAAGAGATGTCGCCTCTATGGCAGTCCTCTATCGCCTTTACCATGGGGAGTGTTCTGAAGCGCTCTTCCAACTCATCCCACCCTCTCCCTTCCCCTACAGAACAACACGATCTGGCCAGGGAAGTGACCCCTTCAGAGTGGAAGACATACGCTCCAGAACTAAGCGGTTCGGATCTTCCTTCTTGTGCCGAGCAGTTAAACACTGGAACTGAAACCAGCTCAAGTTTTTCTTTCATACTATGATCCCGGGTCCTATAAGCGTCGTTTATGAACCGATTTCAAAAATTATTTTTGCATTGAAATGGGCGTAGCTTACAGGTGGTCCCATCCTCACCCTATCGGGATCTGATGATGGGATCCCAAAGAAATCGATGGAACTCCTCAAATGTCAGGCACAATTGTCGCGATTTGTGGGTACTCGGAATAGTTTTTCTTTGAAGTTTCAGTACAACGTCCATATATCATTTGATCAATGAAAGAAAAAAAATGGAATCTAATAATATTATAGATATTTTCGATAAATTGCCTGGTCCTATAATAATATCTTCAACCGATAAACATTATACATTGACAACCGAAAATCTTCATAAATAGTCTTCTGTTGGCACTTTTCCTGGAATTTGTTTAATTTATGTGTCAATTGTTAAGACAGAAATATTATTACGGGTACATGACTTTTGCCTTTTAGACTAGCTTCCTGTACCTATTATAAAAGCAACCACCCAAAATCACCTGTAATAATGCACGTTATGCATCATGGCAATAACAAATATTTCATCTATATTCCAGTATTTATACCTTAGCCAACATTAGCACTAACCTAGCTTCCCCTTCTGTACCTATTATAAAAGAACCACCCAAAATCTTATGTAATAATGCACGTTATGCATCGTAGCAATAACAAATATTTCATCTATATTCCAGTATTTATACCTTAGCCAACATTAGCACACACCTAGCTTCCCCTTCTGTACCTATTATAAAAGGAACCACCCAAAATCACCTGTAATAATGCACGTTATGCATCGTAGCAATAACAAATATTTCATCTATATTCCAGTATTTATACCTTAGCCAACATTAGCACACACCTAGCTTCCCCTTCTGTACCTATTATAAAAGGAACCACCCAAAATCTTCTGTAATAATGCACGTTATGTATCATGGCAATAACAAATATTTCATCTATGTTCCAGTATTTATACCTTAGCCAACATTAGCACTAACTAACCTAGCTTCCCCTTCTGTACCTATTATAAAAGGAACCACCCAAAATCTTCTGTAATAATGCACGTTATGCATCGTAGCAATAACAAATATTTCATTTATATTCCAGTATTTGTACCTTAGCCAACATTAGCTGTTTGTTGTGAATGTACTCTCAAAGATACCGATGTATAATTCAGGTTATAAACGTTTCTCCCCTTCACCTTTGCTCAGAATACATCAGTAACTATCGATGCACCAATAAATCTGATACGTTTCGATTTATTGATGTTAGTGCAGTAATACAATTGCGCAGCAGTGTGATTGATGTGATCTATGAGGCCGACCGTTATTAATTAATATACTAGTGGAGTGCCGTGGTGTTACCCGCGGTTTCTGTTGTAATTGCACGAAATGCGAAATGAAGCTAGTCTAAAACATAAAATTTACTTCTTATTTTGTTAGTTATCTGGAAGTGGAAGTCTTAGAAATGAGCTAAAATAGAAACAAGGCTGTCAAAAATTTCAAATATCGCTGTTTTGATTTAAATACCATAACTACTTTTATATGTATTTAGTAAAAATACTGTTACATTGTTACAAACACACTTAAATTTTACTTATTTGTATAAATATATAGTTTCAATCGGGATTTCTTATTTATGATAGTAATATTTCGTAATTATCGCAAGTATTCAGTTATTTTTATACACAACTTCGAACACTTCCTCAAAGACATCAAAACATTTTACGTTCACTTCGAAACGTTGAATTATTATTTATTTGCTTAAAACATTTAAAAAATAAAATATGAGGTTGTCTTCAGTTAGGAAAACTTGCTTTAAATGTATAATATACAAAATGTTCTAATGTTGGTTCCTAAAAAAAGTATGTTTATGTATTTATACCCATAATCACAAGCTCTGCTTAGTTTGGGACTAGACTATTTAGTGTGTCCGAAATATTTATTTATTTATTTATATATATATTAAAAATGATAAACGATCCTGATCCTGATTCCTGTCTTAATAATCTGTTTTTTTAATCATATTTTATAAAATTGTTCCTTTAGAAATGTCAGGGGAAACTGTTTGAAGTGTCATTAGGCGATAAAAAATATTCTACAATGCAAATTACAGTCAGTGTCTCCGTTTCATAAAGTTGAACTACGAACTATAAATATCTAGGGCAATCGTTTTTGCCACGTCAGTTTTTAAAATATAATGTACTAATAACTACTTGAGCCCTCGAATTTCAGTGCACTTTCGGGTTAGGGCTGTCCAATACCAGACGCTCGGTGGAAACACTGATATTGAAGTAAAATCGGTTGAACCAAAAACCGACACGATTTTTTTTTCTTTTTTAGGTGTAAATAAACATTGACAGGAGCTGGATGCGAGCAGCCGAGGATCGAACCAAGCGGCGTGCAACTGGAGAGGCCTAGGCCAGCACTGGACTGCGAGAGGCTGATGATGTTGATGATGAAACATTGACTTATTTTCATACATATTTTCATTCATATAACCGAAAATTCAAAACAACTTCTTTTTTGAATTTTCAGTTATAGTTTTTCTTAAATTTAAAATAAGAACATTTTTACTTTCCGATGTGCACAAAAACTTTTAGAAGTTAAAATAGTACCAAGACTGAATTCAGATAAAAAGACACGATTTTCAAGAAGTCATCGACCTTTGTGAATCAATCTAACAGTCTGCAATTCAATCATCATTCATTAACTTCGTTACAATCGGGGAAAAACTTCAAAATTCTAAAAATCCACCCTTCCACAAGCTCTTGAATATTAAATTTTAAACTGTCACCAAGAACTGACACTGTCAAACTTTTTCTATTAAATTTTTCATTATGATTTGACAGGACATTCATAATGTTCCGACGTTGATGAATGGCCCGCCTTGTCACGCACCGTGAGTGGCTCGCCTAATGACGTTTGCTTTATTTTTGATGTGTCAATCAATCTATTTGGAACAGCTGTTTTTGAAGAGGCTATAAGTACATTAATTACCAAAAACCTTTACATAAAAGAACATTTTATAAACTTATCAGAAGATTAAGCAAGTAACTCATATTGTTTGGTACAGTTGAGGATCTTTGGTAAAATATTGTGTTTCACGCCTGTGCCTCGTAGATACTAGCTTTCGGCGTCGGTTAAGTTTGTTGTGAACGTCTTTGCTAATCTTTATTGGGAAATCGATCTCCTCAAATGTACTGGTAACTAGTTGAATCTTCAAATTCAGTTCACCCTCAGAGTTGTGAGGGTTCGATGCCTGATTCGGGTTAAACTGGTTGAACTAGTAGCCTCTAAATAATCTTGGGTATAATAAAAGCTAGAAAGAAGAAATTAAGCTAAGTTACTCCTTATGTGTTCGACAGACAGAGAGACAAAAAAATTCAAAACTGTTTTTGGTCCTTAAGTATCATACATACTTTGACATTAATTTGGTAAAAAACGGTTCCTTTGATATTACAAACAGACATCGCAATTTTAATCCAAATACAGGACAAAATAAATAATAGTTTTCATCTCGCAATTATTTGTCCTGGGTGGAATTCAACCCGTCGTGGATTACCAACTACGACTACTACACCAAAAACTCTATAAATTAATAATTCATTAATTAACCGTACTGTATTACTGTGAGGTTATTATCGTCATTAATCAATTTTTTATTACAGGTCATATTTTATTGTATATAGTATTGTGCTGTCATCTTGTAACTAATAATTGTGTTGTCCTTATTGTGTATCTGCTTGACACGGCAATTTACGTGTCAATGTCATACAGGAGCGGTGTTCATGAATAATTATATAAAAATGTCACGAGTGTGTACTTCTTCTTCCTAGCCTTTATTATCAATATTATTTGGGGTCGGCTACTAGTTCAAACGGTTTTACCTGAATATCAGTTTTTCCACGGAGCGACTGGCATCGGACCTCCGCAACCGGCTCCCTTAGAGAACTGAGTTTCGTAGGTTGAACTAGTTGTCAGTAAATTTGAGGGCACTGACTTCCCAATAATGATTGCCATAGATGTTTATGACAACCGGGACCGACGGCTTTACGTGCTCTCCGAGGCACGGGCGTGAATCATCGCCAAACTTCCAAACTCCGGGCTGTTATTAGGAATTTCTTTAGAAAAAACCAAAAACACTTTTTTGGCCCGACCCGAGATTTGAACCCGAGACCTCTTGATTAGCAGTAACGTACGCTGTCCGCTAGACCAACGAGGCAGCTTTTACTAAAATAAAAATGTTTTATAAATGAGTCTACCAAAGTACTCTGCCTGCTAAATAAATAAATAATTACACATAACATCATCTAGTCCCAAACTAAGCAGAGCTTGTATTATGTATACTAGACAACTGATATAATTACATAAACATACTTTTGTAAATACATACATATTATACATAGAAACAAGCCAAACTCCGAAAAAAATATTTGCAGATCGTACAAACATTTGGTCTAATCCCGGAATCGACCCTGAGATCTCTTGATCAGCAGCCGCATACGCTAGCCACTAAACCAACAAGGCAGTCAGGATGGAAGGCATGAGCAGAATATTTATTGCGATTTCTGACTAGGCACCTTGGTCGTCACCATTCACTCACTATAGCGGTGAATTAGGATACTTCTGCATTATTGACCCTCGGATCTGGCATTCACCATCGAATCACGACAGTATCAACGCTGTCACTTTTTGTCGAGCCGGCTCGTTCGTGGAATCAGTGTGGCTGTACTACCTTCATCATCATCCTTTAACAGTCCACTGCTGGACATAGGCCTCTCCTTAGAACATCCTTTCTAAGGAGAGGCCTATGTCTAGCAGTTTTGGCTAGTACTACACCACGCTGGCCAGACGGTTTGGTATAGGTTTGGTTTCAAGTTTTCCTTCTCTTTGCATTGATGTTGTCTTGCGTAGTTTATCCCTTGGTCGCCTTTTACGACACCTGCGGGATGAATAGGGGTGGTGACACTCTTTATTCTTAATCCGTCACAACAAGGCCAGTACTACCTTACAGTAGCAGTAACTTTTATTCTAATAGGATATTTCTATAAAATATTTGACTAAACGGGTCATAGTATAGGAGGTAATCTCATAGAGTGTTTAGAGTACAACTCCTATGTAACACTTTATAATCCATAAATTGTAAGTCTTAACTAAACACACTAAGTTATTTCTTTTAAGTACAATAGAGGAAACAAACCAACAGATAATCTGATAGCAAGTACTGTAATGAATATTTCATCATATTACTGATCCTGTCTTACACAATTGAGTCATTAAATGATACATCAGATGACATTGGGAGTGGCTCAATAAATCTGACAATATAACATTGTACAATGTTATTGCTGACCCAATAACACAAAAAGGTAATCTTTATGAAGCTGTTTTTGAAACAATACATTGTTAATAGAAAATCTATAGTCACAATTGCTGTTGACTGCAACATCACTCAATAGTTATTCGTTTGTTGCGCAATTACTCATGAAAAACATGAAGTTACTAAACTATAACTAAACTATATTATACGTCTTTTGATTTAAATGATGACGATCATACTAATATAGTGAATCGTTTTCTCTCATTGACTTTCAGTATATTTGCACTTAAATGTGTTCAATGGTGACTTAAACATGTAAAGTATATACAAAACTATAATTTATAAGAATGGTTAAGTATTTATGACTTATATTAATGGGTATGGACTTATACAATATTAAAATCAAAGAAGCTGGCGCTGTTAGCCAAAACAGGCTTTACCTAGTACAAATCAAATCAAATCAAACCATTTTTATTTCAAATAAAACAATACAATGGCACTTTTGAAACGTCAGGTAGTCAGTCGTGAAGCTAATTGTCTGTTCCAATTCGTAGATCCATTTATGGAGAAGAACAGACAAGAAACTCCATGGACACTATTTTCCAACATTGTTTTTGCAATTTTTGGTTACATTGTTTTAGGCGTTTTATTAAATGTGAGGACAATGTACACGTACGATAGCAATGTACACGTACGATAGCAAACATAATTAATTTTACTTCGGTAATGAAAACCCATCTATTATTTACAAGTCACTGTACATTTGTAAAATATACCTTATTATTATTCCTGAACTAGAAACATCGTTGAAAAATCCCTCTCATAAATGGCATGATTCCACAATAGTATCCATTGAAAGTCAAAACACATGATTAATTATTAGGATCCTATTATTGTAACCACTACCACTACTATATCATGTCACGAACAATTAACACTCCCTTCTTACCTCCATGTATCTATTGACAGTTGACAATAAAATGTCATAAATCAAGATGGCGTCCAACATGGCGGCACTGACAGTTATCGCGTGTATTCGAACATTAAACTCATTGATATTTATTACTCAATCCTTGCGTTCTAACGTATGATTTATTGTTAATAGATTTTAACTGTTATTGTTTATTTTATTTGTTTTCTGTTTAATGTTTTATGTTGTATGTTGATTTTTTAATGAGTTTTGTGTAATATTAATAACACATGTTATCATTTTATCGACACGTGTTTATCATTTGATAAACTATCTGTCGTGTAAACACCATTGTAGGTTCATGTAAACATTGTGGGTTTTTTTGTAGGTTTATAAAAATACATTTGAACTTTGACTTAACTATATTTATTTAGGGTTGTCGATATTTATCTTTCATCATCATCAACAGCCTTTAATAGTCCACTGCTGGATATAGGCCTCTCCTTAGAAAGGAGGTTTTGGCCTACTATACCACGCTGGCCGGATAGGTTGGTATAGGGTTGGTTTCAAGTTTTCCTTCTCTTTGCACTGATGTTGTCTTGCATAGTTTATCCCTTAGTCGCCTTTAACGACATCCGCGCTGGATGAATAGAGGTGGTGACACTCTGTATTCTTAATCCGTCACCACACGGAGTATTTACCTTTACTTACTAGTAAAGGATTAGCCTAGGACATTTTTCTAGTGAATTAGGCTTATACTAAGAAGGTATGAAGAGTTTCGGATTCAGGTTACCTGTACAAGTAGGTCTGAAAACCTGAATCTGAAAAGTGGTTATCTATCGTGACTGGTAAACTAGATCGCGATGTAATTTATCTTAGATTTTTAAGAATTTTTCCGTATTAGGAATATATGACCTATGTTGTCTACATATAACTGACTCAAAGAATATCCATCTTTGTATGCAATGTGCATTTAGAAATATATAAGGTCAAAATGCGCGGCTAATAGCATTATGCGTCTAATTAGTAATAGTCTTTCGAGATCAAAGACGTGAATATATACGCTTCATTCGTTCGCTAAGTTGTACCAACTTATAACTTAAGCTATATTTAAGCAGTAAGATGTATTGCACCAGATTCGTATCTGTAGTATACATATAATAGACACTTAATAACGTTACAGAGACTACAGCTTAGATAAATGATATGATATCAAACAGTTATAACGGTGCTCAGCTGCTATAGAAACTGCATCTATCGCTTTAATAAATTTTGCATCATACATTTTGAAATCCTTTCAGATTGACGCAGATATACTCATTAGAATGTGACTAAAGATAATATTTCAGAGTTTAGTAGAAGTTTATAACAGTGATTTATTAGATTTTGTAACTTTCAAATTAAGTTTCATGTGCTATGAAAATTTTATTTTAAAATAGCTTTTCATCTCGTAGATTTTGACCAGATTGTTCGTTGCAGCTCCTTTACATGTTTAAAACAACTTATGTAATTGAGGGCACTGACTTCCCAATAACGATTGCCATAGATGTTCATGACAACCGGGACCGACGCCGGCTTTACGTGCGCTCCGAGGCACGGGCGTGAATCACTGCCAAACTTCCAAACTCCGGGCTGCTATTAGGAATTTTCTAAGAAAAACCCAAAAACAGTTTTGGCCCGACCCGGGATTTGAACCCAAGACCTCTTGGTTAGCATTCGCGTACGCTATCCACTAGACCAACCAGGCAGTTAGTAGCCTGAAATAAAAATAAATAAATAAATGTAATCAACTTTATAAGAAGAAATTTGAGCAATAATTTATTGTTTTTTGTCCCAAAATTTATAACATTTAGGTTGTAATAAATATTTGAAAATATTTGAACTTACAACCGCAAATAAATGAAGATAAACTTATTTGAAAAGATGTTACCCTTAGTCTTATAAAACTTAACCATCGAATAGTAAGTCTCTTAAGTCCCAAATCACCAAGCGAGTACATTAGTCGTAATGTGTCTCCACTCCGCGGTACGTGCGTTATAACATAATGCAATTTAAACTTAACAGTCGTCACGAATGGCACGAGGGTGTTTATTTAACTTACTGTTATTGCGTCTGTTAAGAGCCGTGGGGTTCAGTCACGGTGACGGCGTTACTACCATTTGATAAAATTGTACGTTGATGGAAGAAATATTAAAAACGTCAATAAAAGTTACTGTATATTTTTATTTAAGTAGGATTGCACTCATGTTTTCCCCGAGAAAATAAAGTTTCACTTTTCAAAATTTTATTCAGGCTTATGCTCACCTGCATGTATTGTACGCGAAAGTTTTATCAATAAGAGCGGCTATATTTGTTATACAATTCAAACATGTATTTGAATCGACGTGTGTTTTTTGGTCGATTCGAGTTTGACATAACCACCAGTAGCACCCAAAGCCAAGAGAGGCTTTAGGTGATTGGAAACAATCACTGATGGTAAGCAACGGCACAGTCAGACCTAGATGCGTGATCGTGATATGCAATGAGCATTTCCATGATTCGGAGGTCACTTTTAAGTTAAGCAAAGATGGGACTTAAAAACATCCAACGGCTAGATAACGTAGCCACAACGTGTCTTGCCAATCCCCTTCAGAAGTCCAGGGTGGGATCTTCTTCTGAACTTCTCCAGCGCCTGCCCGCTCCTGATGCGGGCACCGTCTTGGTTTGACGACCCTCTCTTAGGCGGCGTCCGGCACACACCGACGCCGCCTCCTCGCAGCTGGCCACATAGTGCAGGTGGGGGGAAAACCCGTCCCGTCCACCCGCGGCCACACTCAAGCGGCATGAGGCGCAGATGTTCGCGCCTCCGCCGCCCGAGTCGCCGGCGGCGAATCTGGTCCGATTGGATGTCGTCCTCACGGGCCTTCTCCGCCGCCTCCTTCTGCGTGATTACGTCCTCGCAGAAGGATGCGACCGCGATAAATGAGCTCTCGCTGCCGGCCATGGAACGAACGACGGCCGGAAGCGAGAGATCCTCTCCGATGACTGCAGTGAGGACCCGGCGCTGCGTCTCCCACGCGGGGCAGACCGGTCTTGCCAATCCCCAACCCAAGCTCGACTAGCATGGGGACGTATGGCCAACGTTCTCCTGAGAGAAGACCCGTGCCCAGCAGATGTTTATGGATTGTTGTTTATAACCACAATTAGGATGTTATGTTAAGTTAAATAATACATTAAGAGGCCAAAGATATAATTTTCGCGAAAAACCAAAGCTTTAAATTCCATCGGCCAACACCCAAAAGAAAAAAATTTGAATATACAAAAATAGACCAAATGATACAAATAAGAGGCGCCCCACAAACGCGAATTGCTCCCTTAAAATACATCCCGTAATGGTTTGGCTGTAAAAGTCAATATACAAGAGTTGAGTGGTCATAAGATTTTATGTGGCCCATTAGCCGAGAGTAACCGCGGCGTAAATTCTTATAACACGAGTAAGTATTCAAAATATGAAAGACGTCGGTAGATGGGAGGGCTCCTTGTCTCGAAGGGACTCGTAGGATAAATTTCGTATCTGCTTTGCTTCGAATATTAAGTAATAGCATTACTTTTTCAGGTGATAGTTGAATTTGATTTACATATTACCTAATCAAAGTTGAAATTTATGTTACAAGGATAATAAAAGATGATGTAACATCTGATTAATGTTAGGACAGACAAGTTTTTAAATTTTTAGTGGTGCAATAAATAAAATGTTGAAGGAACTGAAAATGAAGGAAGGTCATTATATGACTTGTACCATTTAGTAGTTCCACTTGTATCGCCTTCGGTTCTATATCTTTGTCCGGGCCAGAGGTATCATTCATTACTGTTACGAAAAAATAGTTAGTCTCTACAAGTGCAAAGGAATTAGAGACATTTAAACCCAATGAAGCAACAAATCCTTTTTTCAATAAAAACTTTTCTAGATGAATATTTTTATTATTTTTCACGTCAGAGCTGTTTATAATCTCACAAATACCAGCCATCACTACTCACTCAAAGCATTATCACTCAACATCAAATAGGAACGAAAATACCTAATGGAATTAACACCAAACTGACAGAGCACACACAGGACCGCGACAAGAAAAAAAGAGTAAAATAATAACCCTGCGTTGCCACCGCTCGGTCGCAAATTGCCCGGCGAACGGCGAGCTGTCACTTGTCAGTTGTCAGCGGTGTCAGCCTGTCAGCCGCGCTGACACCCAGTGGGCGCTCACCGCAGATTTACATAAAAGTGGTAAGTGACAATTAAAAAAGCTTGTCGTGTTGTAAATTTGAATTTGGAACTGTCGAATCATTTCCTGTTGTGTTGCGTGAAACGTTTTTTTTATATGACATAATGCTGATATAAGCACACATTATTTAGAAGGACGAACTTTATTATTCACTGACCTACCCTGTCACAAAGAGTATTTAATAACTAAACCTATTCCAGACAAGCGAGCACTTCAGAATTTGAATTTGGAAATTTTAATTATTTGAAAGTTGAAATAAGTAAAGAACAGCACTTATAGTTTAGAATTCAAAACTTTAAATTTTAAAATATAAAATGAATAACTTAATTTACCTAAATATCTTTTGCACAGTGAGAAAACTATCTAAAATAGCGGATGACGGTGCTAAACTTATGATACTGCAGTTGAGGACTACGTTAAAGTGATTCTAGTTATTATTGACTATTCCATTCTGAATAAGACCCGTCTTGGAAAGTATTCACGATTCTTTGATACGTATATACCATAATTAGTCAATGTTATACCGAAATATGGCACTGAATAAAAGTGGTCTCGCAATTGTTGACTGTTGAATGTTTTCCTTTGAATTGCAAAAGAAATCACAATTTCTTTAGGCTCACCTGCAACTCAAGAGCCAATTCATGGTCTTTGAAGTGCCACTTTAAAGGGAGAGAGCGGTTAATGCTTCAATGAATGATATACTCGTAGCAGTTAACAGTATTGACAACATTCATGACAGGTCACTAGTTCAGTGCAAAATTATATTTTCAGTTTCAAATCATTATGTATATTGAAGTGTACATCACGATATTAACAGCCTTCAACAATTCACTGGTGGACACAGGCTTTCTTTAATATTTATTTAATAACAGTTTAATATTTATTTATATAACAACGAAACATAATGTAAGCAAGTTCAACCTTAATAAGCAGTTTATCATACATTATCATATAAAAATGCTATAAGATATAAAAGTTTACGCGAAACGCCGCCAGCAAACAACGCATATCACTTACTTGGCCATAACCAAAGAGTAACGGCAGCATAACAAAAATTAACCCTCCACACGTCCATAACGGCCGATAAAAAACGAATATTTAACATACATAAAATTTATCACTACGCTTCTAACCCATAAAAAGTGGTAGGCGAAGCTATCTCGATGATACTTTATTAATACCTCTGATACTGGATGTTAATGCGACCGTGTATTAACCCTCCCGCGCCGGGTATTAATATGCCCACTTACCGCTTGATGCTGCGGCGCAACAGTAATTGTTTAGGGTTGCTTTATGTTACGACTGTAATAAGTTCGGCCGATTTAATAATATGGAGTATTATGGTAAAGCCTGGGTTATTAAGATTTTAGTCGTATTAGGACTATAAATTAAATTTTAGTTAGTCGATATTTACGTATCTATAAATACATAGACTATGTTTAGAAAAAGTACTTGATATTATGTTTTTAGAATTTTCACGATTGGTTTTAAAACAACATTTTATATTCTAAGAATCAAAAGCATGGACGGATGGTAAATGTGTATTACTTTCTCTCTTATTAGAGACAAAAAAGTGAAATGACCTGTGAACGCTATACTAAAAATGATAAAAATTCCCCCATTCCCCACGAAGCACAAATGGGCCAGGTCGACCGGTTAATATGTAGTTAAATTAAAAAATTACTTCTTAAATAAGTTATATGAAAAAAATTTAAATTTTGTGAGTTTAGTATAGCTTCTGGGCTTTTATTTGTCTCCTTATTATGAAGCAGTTGTTATCCTTTCGGATATGAAGCCTCTGTGCTAATTCCAGACTATAAACTACCTCTGTACCAAATTTCATTCATATTCCTTCAGCCGCAGAGTAATATCATCCAAAATTTTTGCATAAAATAATAGTGGATTTTTTTTCCAAAAACACAAACAATTCTTTGAACAGTTGCAAGGTTAGTTTTACACGTACCCCTTGATTACCACTTTACATAAACAAAAGAAACACAAAGCGAACTGCTCACCAAAAGACAAGAAGTTAACTTAAAAAAATACTGTTTGAAGTTTATGAGAAATTTACGAGAAGTGAGCCCGCGGCGGCTCGTTCCCGCTAAATTCACTCTGAGGCATAACCGTTTCCCTTTTTTTGGGGAAATAAAAATTTACTTGCGCACTGTGACTCCTGACTCTGAATTATTGGGCAATGCTCTTTCGGGAGTTTGCGAGTTTTATTTTTCCACAATCGTTTGTAATAAGGATTTATGATGGAGAACCTTTTTGTTGTGATACTTCTGACAGTATCGATTGCTGTCCTTGTCAAACTGACACTCTATACTCTAATGCTAGTAGTTACATTATTTTTCCATTTTGAGTCGTAAACTTCAATATTTTATTATTGAAAGAGTACTTATCAAGCAGTCCTGGAACAAACTATTTGGAAATCTTTTACAAAACTTACAAAATTTTTAGGTAAAATAAATGAATCTTGACTTTATATACATTGAGTAATGTATTTATTTTACTTTATTCTTCTTCTTTTCCTATTCTGATAAATGGATCACATTTAAGCAAAAACTGCTCTCATTAATATTGTAACCTACATAAAGTTAAAAAAATAAGAATTATAGAGTTTAGCTCACGATGTAGCTGTTCACCACTGTGCACTTTTTGTAAATCTTCAACAAATTTCTTGTTTACCACAATTAAATTATGGGCATGGATACAATTTATGACCCAGGGCGGTTGAAGGCTATTTCTTAAATCTTTCAAGAAGATATTTCCACTTCAAAAGCAAGGATTGCATCTGTAAAATCTGCTCCTTTCGCCCCCCTCCCCCTGTATAATAAAAAATTAAACCAGAATTATTTAAACATAAATGTCTATGACTACACCTTACGTCAATTTTAACACATCACGTAATGCAGCAATAAATTGACTGTCATGAATATTGTTCGTACTATTTCATCATGACATAAAGACGACTATAAATGTCATACAATTTGTTTCACACATAATAACGAGCTAGACATTAGCTTCTCACGATTAAGTACACCTGCACCTAGAAGGCGGAGTCGAAACTCTTGTTCCATCAATCAATCAACACATTATTTTAACCGCAAAAACATACCATTATGTACGCGTACTCGCAGAGACTTAGGAAATAGGGACTAAAAATAGTGTTCAACGTGACTTAGAAAATTCTACTAATATTATAAACGCGAAAGTTTGTTAGTATGTATGTATGTTTGATGCTCTTTCACGCAAAAACTACTGAATGGATTTGGATGAAACTTTACAGTAATATAGCTTATATATCAGAATAACACATAGGCTACTTTTTACTGCAGTAATCGAGATACACGCTGGCGGTGCGGCGGGCGCAAGCTAGTAAATTCATAAATTTACACATCTGACACAACAACACCATCTTGTTTTAAACAAAGCAGAACTTGTACTATGGAAGCGAGTAGAATAATTATATAGTTTTATAGAATACTTAGTCTAACACGAGAATTATAAGCGGCCCTCAGTGCAACAGTCACACATGCTGCCACTCCGCCACCGAGGCAATCAAATAAAATAAAAGTACATCGTTTTAAAAAACTACTCATGACATGGCACGGTGAAACCCGGAAAATTGCGTCTGTCCTTAGGGAGGATCCATAACGTTTTACCTTTCCAAAAGATGGCGTAACAGTGCACTTAAATATTTAATTTCTAATTTCATGAGCAAAGTCGAGGATAACGGCTAGATTTGCATTAATAATGGTAACAAATCTTCGTCAAATGCAGAAGAATACGTTGTTTTCTACATGTAAATACGTTTAATAAAAGTATTGAATTGTTGTGAATGAAATTCAGAAGTTTATCGACCATTTCGAAAAAGCAAATGGTTATGGAATCAGTTTTTCTTGTCGAAAGTGACCTTTTTATCTTTTGTAACAACACTGACTATGTTGGAGTTATCCGACGTTGGGGTGGATGACTGTACAGTCAAATCAATAGGTATTGCTTAATAGACGTCAAATTTTTATCAGACATCCTAAGGCTTGAACAAAATATTAATTGGAATTCAACAATTCCAATTAATATATTGTTCGGAGTTTTGGGTGTTTTCCATGTATATACTGTAGGTATATATGTATTTACAAAAAAAGTATAAATGTTTTAATAACAGTTGTCTAGTGCAATTAGTACAAGCTCGGTTTAGTTTAGGACTAGAAAACGTAGTGCTAACACACTACGTTTTCTAGTCCTAAAAAAATATACGAAAATTTATTTATGTTATATGTAGTAAAATCCGTATTGAACATCAGTGTACTAACAGTTTAATTTCGAATAAATAAATAAATAAATTGCACTACATATTATAAAATAAATTCCTCCGCTTTTACCGCGAAAACCGACATAAACGCGGGTGGAGCTGCGCGCGAAAGCCAGTATATTGTATACGCTATCAAAAAATTACCAAAAATAAACCTTTGGTAAAAAAACCTTCCATTCGCAGCTGTTTCGTAAAATGTACGCGCACCTGTCAATTCTTGCGACAGGCTCTCCTGATTGACAGCTCCGACCACTGCACAGAGATTAATGTGCACATACATGTTGCATACGAAAACGTAAAAAATATCATGTGTATTGGAAAAAGAATATAATTTATGCAGTTTGCGCTGTTGTATTTACGAGGTTAGGTGAATATTTTTACGTTGATTGAAAGGTAATGCTTTAAAAGTGTATGCAGAGAATTTGAATAGAATGTCATCAAAGGCAGTCAAGATAAAAATAAAGATTTCTTGTCATGATTTTGACTTTGATGTTGCCCGATTTATAGGAATCCAAGTGTATTTTATAAGGCTCCGTGAGTATTTTTATGGTTCCGTAGTTCATGATTTGACGGACGAACATGACGAATCTCGACATGTCAGTCCGTCCTCGACTTACCGCCCAAACGGTTGGTGCTAGAAATATGAAACTTTGCATGAATATGTATTGTGATTACGTTGACAAAGTACTGTAATTAAATTAAGACAAATATTTTTATTTGGGATACCTCCTAAACGTAAAGTGGGGATGATTTTTGTATTGCGTCTTAAAAACAAAAAAACATTGGGGTAAAACTATTTTTCGATTTAGAATCCGTTTGCGATGTATTCAAGTTTAAAGTACATTTTTGTAAAAATAGGGCGTGCCTACCTGCGTGCGTGGTGCGTGCGTGGTCATAAAATCTGAAAAAATTAACTAGTCCATAGGTTGAACTTTAAAGTAAAACTATATCAGTTTAGATAACTTTGTAAACTCAGGAGTTATACGGGCCTAACTAGGAAGACGAACTCACTTGGAAAACTTCGTACGATAATAAAGAAAAAATAAGTGAACATTACAATTATCTACTGGACACTTCACATTTTAAATCCACCAATCATTATAGAATCCTTATCTAGGCGTTGCCTGACACGCTCTTGGCCAATTTTCTTCTGTTAAAATTTTCCTATGACACAATAATTATTAGCAATGGAAATCGGACATAAGACGTCTGGCTTACTAATCAGGATTCACCGTTTTATAAAATAGGGATTCTAAAAATGTTATTAAATAAATAAATAAATATTTCGGACATCTTACACACAACGTCATTTAGTCCCAAACTAAGCAGAGCTTGTATTATGGGTACTAAACAACTGATATAAATACATAAACATAATTGTTTTTTTTTTGTAAATACATACATATTATACATAGAAAAACATCCAGACTCCGAAACAAATATTTGTGGATCACACAAATATTTGGTCTGACCCGGGTATCGAACCCCAGACCTCTTGATCAGCAGCCGCATACGCTAACCACTAGACCAACAAGGCAGTCAAATTACAGGGTTTGATGTTAAGCTTACGTAACGAATCATGATTAGTTCATATCTATGATATTTAAAGTGCTCAACTCTAATACAAAGACTGCATGTGAGCTGATTTAATATCATAGAATTGTCAAAGAATCTTAAACACTATTTGTAAACACATGGATTTAAATATACAATATGCATTCCTAATCAGAATAATCTTTGTACACTCAATCTTACACTTCATCTCAATTCATCTAGCTTAGTTCTCTTACCACACAAACGAATAAATCAACATCACTTAACATCAGATAATACAACGTCTGAGGCACAATCGTTCCCATCTAAGTACAAAAGCAAGTGCATTATAGAAACATGACTAGGCCCTTTACACAACAGTCACACTTTGGACGATCATAGACCGTGTACATTGACAATGTTTAATCCTGAAGCAGACCGCAGCAGACATCATTTTTCATTCTTTGTGATCACGTCGCCGAGGCCCGCCTATCGCACAGCCCCATAAATTATTTATTATTTGCCTGATCTGTGGGTTTTGTTATTCATATGTCCATCAAATCTATTTGATGTTTTCAATGATGGTAATGAGGTTTTTTGAATTGACAATGAATGCCAACAGAGCATGAAGTTCTACGAAAATTTAAGTTAGATTAATTAATAAACTGTTTAGTACGTTTTGTATAATCTAACTAAAAACGTTAACATAAATATATATAGTATGTATTTTTTTCTTTTTTAATATAAATTATGTGTCGCGGGGGACTTTACAAACATACATGAAACGGACACAAAGAACATCCAGACTCAGAACAACAATTTGCGAATCACACAATGTGTTGTCCCAAGTAGGATTTAAACCCACGACACTTGGTAAAGTAGAAAGCGGCGTGGCGACCGCTTAAACCACTAGGCCAACTGTGCAGTCAGTAGTATGTATGTTTAAAGGGTATATAAGGGTACATTAACCCTCTCTTGAGAAGAAATCTGAGCCCAGCAGTGAGATGTTACGGATTTTTGATGATGATGTATAAACAGATGGTCATAATGGTTAAAGATATTTATATTATTTAAATAATACTGAAAAGTTCAAAATTATTTGTATTATTCTGTAAGTTTATAAGTCTTTTTACGAGTATAAAGATCAGTATAGAAGTCTTATATTGGGTTTTACAGAGAGCTATAGACCTCTTCGGGCAAGGTAGTATACGAGAAATGAGCATATTTAAGTCTTAGCCATTTAATCCCGCATCTTATTTATACTTAAGATTGTTTATGCTATAAAACTAATGTTTGTGATCATAACATTACAAGTTCTAATTAGCCATTTATAATACTCATGAAACTTTTGTAGATACATATCTATCGCTAATTAAATAGCAGTGCATTTATATAAAATAGATAAAATAAACATATTTTACATATATCTATAATTTTATCAACGACTGTGTACTCTGTATTTTATGACGGTAAATAAATACGGTGATTTTAATTAACATCTCTTTATGTACTTTATTTTCCATAAATAAGCATTCAAGCTCCTTGGTCAAGTGATTAGCCCTAATAAAGAGGTCTCGGGTTCAAATCCCGGGTCGGGCCAAAAGTGTTGTTGAGTTTTTCTTACAGAAAATGACAGCCTGGAGTATAGAAATTTGGCGGTGATTCACGCCCGTGCCTCGGAGAGCACGTTAAGTCGTCGGTCCCGGTTGTCATGTACATTTATGGCTATCGTTATTGGGAAGTCAGTGCCCTCAAATATACTGATAAGAAGTTCAACCTTCGAATTTCAGTTCTCCCTCAAGGTTACGGAGGCACGATGTCAGCAGCCAGTCGCTGCGTGGAAAAACTGGTAAAACCGGTTGAATTGGAAGTCCACCCCAAATAATCTTGGGAATAAAGGCTAAGCAAAATACAAGCTTTTATTTCATCATCATTATCATCTTTTAATATAGCCCACTGCTAGATATAGTAGGTAGTAGAGCCAAGCTGATTTCAGCACGAGTGGGCCGGCTCGAACGGGGCAGTGCAACCCTCACACAGAAGACCATCCTAATAATAACAGCATTCTTGCTGTCATATTTCGTTGGTGAGTCAGAGACCGGAGGCCCCATCATTCTGCATCAGTCTATGAATATGAATGATGCATAAACATCTAACCAGTCACACTGAGGATTGTGACCCAAGCTCCTGGATTCTCCTCATGCTTTCCATCAGGCAGAGTAGAGTCATTTGGGTAGGTTTAATAATACACTATACTAGACGGGTTAACATTATTTTAACCCGTCTAGTATTGCCTCTACTCTGCTTGATGGAGAAAACTATTGTTTGTGCCAACTTTTCTTTCTTTTTGCAGAGATTTCATGTTTCGTTGCGTAGTTTGTACTCTTAGACTCCTTTAACAATACCTATGAAATTAATAGAACTGTTGATTACTCCGAAGTACGGGTATGTATTTATACCACAATTGTATGGATTTACAAACCTTTTAAAGTCTTTTAAAGCTTCTCACTGAGTAAGGTTACTTGAACGATTATTTTACTAAAACGATTCTACGAATGTCAACAATTCATGTTTCCATTTAATTTGAAAGGTACCAAATTTTATGAAATCAACTCTAAATAACAGATTCACCCATAGAGCAGATTCATGTTACAATACCCAATGTGTTTGTTTGAAAACTTTATGATTAGTGTGGGTAACACATGTTAACCAAACCAAACCAAAGCCTATAAACTTTTACAACCCACAGTCTCCTATAAAAATCACATGCAAATGTCATATAGTAAAACTATGCTCTTCGCGTGGTGATATTTTATGGACTTTGCTCGTGGCGCCGGCGTTACCTCAAAATATCAAATTACAAACATACTGTCAAATAAATATTCTATTCCATTTTGAAAACTGCCAACTGATTTGCGACGGTGTTGTCACCTGCTCAACGGGGTGTCCAAACTTCGAAAGATGGACAAAAACTCCATGAAGTGGTTAAATTTATTAGCATACATTTTTTTTATTTTTCAACAGCTGCTAATTCCGCTGAGATTGCTGCAAATATTTGTGAAAAGGTCAAGTGGTACATTAATTTATGGTCTGCTTCCGCATTAGATTACCCAAAAATGTTTTAAGTAGTTCTCCTATTAATACAGTTTTCTAAATATTTGGAATTGATTTATGGATGGTATGGGATTATAGAATTGATGTAGACTTGATTTGAAACTTACTTAGCCTAAATTGCCTGGATGTAAAAGGATTTACATTAGGTCTGAAATTAGTTACGAAAAAAAAATATCATCAGTGAAATGTCTTCATTTCATATTTTATAAAATACTAGCTGTTCTTGCCTCATTATTCTGAGTAATATTGTTATTGCAATTTTAAAAAAATACCTTTCACCTGTAGCTCTGCTTGTGTGTATGTCGGTTATCGAGGTAAAACATATCCTATGTCCTGGCTCGTGCTTTAAACTATCTGTATAGTAAATTTCAGCTAAATTGGTTTAGTAATTTGGTGTGAAAGCGCTCAGGCAGATAGAGTCACTTTCGAATTTAAATTATTAGTTAGTTTAAGGATTGGTAAGGATTACATAAAGAGAACCTGATACATTTTGTGAAAATTTAAGCTTAACAATTTAGCTACAGTTATAATTAAATTCATTTCTCTGCAGAAATATAAGTTAACTTAGATCTTAAGATTTATTTAAGATAAAGTTGATCTTCACTTCTTTAATTCTATTATAGCGTAATCCACCTATAAATATTAAACTGTATTAGAAATAATGTAACATATTTATGTATCCTTTTGTTGTTTCTGCTATTCGGATATATCCTCCATAATGCGTACATAGATCAACACCGACAATTACCATTTTGAAACCACCTTGAAACCATTAAAAGATTATCGACATATACGAGCTCCGTCCCTGAGCTGAACACTGAACAAACAATATGGCTTCATGTGCGATGAATATCAGCTTCCTTTGGATTACAGCCTCTCACTTTAAACGCATGTAACATAAGATTGAAAATTGCTTGAAAAGTGTTAATCTATAATATCATACGGTATTTATTGATTCTGTGTGTGTAAATACAGTCTTATGATATTAAGTACAAGTTTACGTTGAGTTTTCGTTTTCTTTACGGCTGTGGTGCAGCCAAAAGGAAAAGCAATAATTTTGGCAGTATAAGTATGCTTGTATGTCTCATCTTATCGTCCAAACTACCGCGTTAATAGATACTCAATAATGGACCGGATGTCATCATCAACATCATCATGGGCCTATCACAGTCCGTTGCTGGACAAAGGCCTCTCCAATTGCACGCCACTTGATCGATCCTCAGGTGTCTTAGACTACATAAATTTTATTGAACGTTCTTGTTCAATGTAAACTTGTTACTTTCTTATAAACTTTAAGATTATGTATAGGATTTCTTACTTTTATTAAATTAATGAAATTACCTAATACTGACATGCAATAACTTATTGATTATTTGACGAGATCATTGTCTGAATTCAAATGTATTAATTAGTGCCTTACTTTATTTACTTTTTAGATCTAATTATTTTACAGAAACCAGTTCAACATACACAACATTTTCTTTTGGTTTAATACGAAGAACAATATGTTTTATCCACGGTTTTAAAGAAAACATTTCGTAGTTTCTTATTTTAAAATGTCTAAAATTTAGACACAAACAACTAATTTGAAATCTACCATAGCCTTATTGGTCTAGTGGTTAGCGTATGCGGCTGCTGATCAAGAGGTCTTGGGTTCGATTCCCGGGTCGTTTCAAAAATTTGTGCGATCCACAAACATTTGTTTCAGAGTGGTTTCTATGTAAAATATGTATTTCCAAAAAAAAGTATGTTTATTTATTTATGTCAGTTGTCTAGTACCCATAATTCAAGTTCTGCCTAGTTTGGTACTAGATGACGTTGTGTGTAAAGATGTAGAAAATAAAATGCATGACATGTACTAAGTACTCGTAAGTTCATTCAAACTCAAAATCGAAACATTTAGTAAGTTGTTTACGCAAAGAGCATACCCGTAAATTAGTGGTTTTAATGTAGATGCCAATGTTAAATAATGACTTTAACGGATATACAAATATGCAGTGTAAATACAGGCTATATTTCGTCAATAAGGTTAAATTTAGCTTGACACTGTTGTGTATACAAACTCAGTGAGGATTGTTAGTTTTGCGTAGAAAAGCACAATTTGTGCGGTAGTTAGCCCGCGATATTTCAGATGGTTGTTTGTTCAGGCCGTCCTGCTTGTTAGCGGGATCAGAACGACGATTTTGGTGTTAACTTGTGTTTTGACAAGTTTGCCGATGTAACCCCGTGTTCGACATGGGATTTGTAGGGTTAAGTAAACGGTGAACGCTCAGGATGTTGTAAATAAATAATTTAGGTGTTAGAATAGGGAATGTCATTTTTTTTTCTGACACTATGGTTAGCACTGGGACTTTACGGTTCAGGAAGAAAAATATCAAAAATACTTATAAGACTTATACCTTACCTCTATTATAACATCCGATGGCAGTGTGTGATATGTTTCAAGCAATTTATTAATTACAGATCTATAAAAATAAATAAAATCGGAGTGTCTGTTTGTAATATTAAAATAATTGCTATTTACTAAATGTTACCTATCCGCCTTCGCCGTAATGCCCATATTCTCTCTATTTTATACAGTACTCTGTTTCTTCCACAATCACCGCCCTATCTCAAACAACGCTTTGAGTTCTTACACAATTCACATTGTAGGCTCTTGAGATCGTCG
This sequence comes from Phragmatobia fuliginosa, assembly GCA_932526445.1. Taxonomy (NCBI): domain Eukaryota; kingdom Metazoa; phylum Arthropoda; class Insecta; order Lepidoptera; family Erebidae; genus Phragmatobia; species Phragmatobia fuliginosa. The sequence continues at coordinate 1,873,778 of OW052065.1, forward strand.
GAGAATTTAAAACTGAAAATGCCTAGCCATACCACACAATTCACTGACAAATCGTTCTCGGTACAAGCAGTCAGACTGTGGAATGACTTACCTGAGGCAATTAGAAAGGCCAAATCTCTGCATGCCTTCAAAAAGAAAGTCACGGACTACTACCTGACATTGTAGAGGTTACTGGTTGATCGTTGCTGGTGTGTGATACGCAATATGCATGTTTGTGACATTTGCGTGTGATATGTTTGTATAATGTGTATGTATGTGTATATGTGTATGTATGTATGTATATATATATGTGACGTGTATGTGTATATGTATGTTTTTGTAAGTATTTATATTATCAGTATTGTTACTGTAGATACATGTAATGTTTTTTATTTATTTTTATTAATTACATAGATTATATCTACCCAAATCGAATTCTTCAATATCCGTCCAAAGGTTGTCTGGAAGAAATCGCCGTGAGCGATAAGACCGCCTATTGTAATACCATATTATTAAGTTCTAATAATATTATTATCTGTGTATAAAATTTGATACCTTATTGGTGTACAATAAAGTTGTAAATAAATAAATAAATAAATAAATGTATATGTATGTATACACGGTACATATGCCAAAATATATTTTTTTTATATTTTTTGTCTGTCTGTCTGTTTGTTCCGGGTAATCTCTGGAACGGCTGGACCGATTTCGACGGGACTTCCACTGGCAGATAGCTGATGATATAAAGAGTAACTTAGGCTACTTTTTTTAAACTAGCTTCGCCCCGCGGCGTTGCCCGCGGTTACAGCAACAAACGCGGGCAACACCGCGGGGTGAAGCTAGTTTATATATAAAAATGTAGTGTATGTGTATTAATTCAAATTAACAGCATATTACTAAAAGCAAGTGGAAGTATTTCGTTGGTGAATGTGAGACCGGAGGCCTAATCATTCTGCATCATACTTACGGCTTCCAGAGGCCGGGAGAACGATGCAGAAACATCCGACTAGGCCGCCATATGGGTCACCATGCTGCATTACTTACCCTTACAATTCGGATGGTGACCCATACTCCTGGATTCTACTCATGCTTTCCATCAGGCTGGTAGACTGTAGTTTTTACCATTCATACCAATTTTTTTTGTAACCCGACCAAAGTGTGGTAATACAAAAAAAAAAAATTGGTATAAAATAAGGAATTTCTAACTATAAACTAATCCACTTACTTTTCTTTACTCGAGATTTTTTTTAAAAACCTTTTTTGTAAAATTGCCGATTTTCGGCCTTATTGACATGCACAGAATACTTCAACCTTATCTTATCTTTATAGAGCCAAAGCGATATTTGGATGTAATCAAACTTTTTTGCCAATGAACCGACATGACCATGACTTTAAAAATATAAATGGGACACAAGTGGCCACTTCCCTCCTAATAGGAAACAATAAATTACATGTGCATGCATATTGTGTAGCCTTGTGTCATTTTATGGTGAATTTTATGGCGGAAACGTGGAAAAAAAAATGCCATAGATACAATCGTTATGGAGTAGTATTATGGTGTTTTTTGCGTGTTTACGCAATATTAGATAGATCTTTGCCTTATCATCCGTTTTATGGGGGTACATGGAAAGTGTTTTTGTGGGTTATTTAGGGTATTTTCAAAACGTGTCATAAAACCAGTCTTGATCTTACGACACGTTGGTCTAGTGGATAGCGTATGCGACTGCTAATCAAGAGGTCTCGGATTCAATAGGTTTGTTTTCCTATGTATTTACAAAAAAAAAAGTATGTTTATGTATTTATATCAGTTGTCTGGTAACCCATAATACAAGCTCTGCTTAGTTTGAGACTGGATGGCCTAGTGTGTAACATGTCAAAAATATTTATTATTATTTTCATGCCACAAACGGTCACCCATCTAGGTACTGACCGCGCCGTCGTTGCTTACCGTCAGTAATTGTTTCCAGTCACCTACGATTACTTGGCTATAAGCGCTTCCTTTATAGCTTTCTGCTTCCTTCCTTTGTAGCTTCAAATTACTTTAAACTTTACATAAATTTACCTTACAACGTATGTATATACAGGGGGTTACATTTGTTTGTCACACTTCGAAAAACATAGTATTGTCACAGTTGCCACTCAACAAACACGAGAAGATCATTAATTTGTAAGAGTATACGAATCGTTGGTTAATTCATCCCCATCGGCACGTAACAGCCACAAGGAGCGGAAATGAGGCGAATAAATCAAGTTTAACTTACCCCGGGGACCTAGGTACGAGCTGCAAACAAACTATCTATACTAATATATAAAATTGCAATGTCTGTTTGTGTAAATTAAGAGTTTCTTATTAAATGAGACTTACACATTTATTACGCACTTATTATCATCATATATCATAGAAATGTACAAATTGACCCACAAATTATATCAAAAATGTGTGTTTATGTATACCACAAAAGTTTTATCCGTGTGGTGACGGATTAAGAATACAGAGTGTCACCACCCCTATTCATGGGTGCCGTAAAAGGCGACTAAGGGATAAACTACGCAAGATAACATCAATGCAAAGAGAAGGAAAACTTGAAACCAACCCTATACCAACTCGTCTGGCCAGCGTGGTATAGTAGGCCAAAACCTTTCTAAGGAATGGCCTATGTCCAGCAGTGGACTGTTGAAGGCTGTTGATGATGATTGATGATGACAAAAGTTTTAAGAAAAATATGACAGTATACTATAATATGTGTGTCGATGTGACATGTCATCAATGAAAATTTTTCCACGATTTCAAATTTATTAAATTATTTGTATGTTTTATTTACTTTTATTAATTAATTTATTTGTATATAATTCTTACATTCGAAAATTTATTATTTAAAAATTTATGGAAGAAAAATAGTACAAGCTCTGCTTAGTTTCGGACGAGATGGCGTTGTATGTCACATGACCGAATTTTTTCTTTCTCAAATTTACAATTCGTTGAACAGTTTCTTGACTTGACTTTTGGTTAATGGCTTTGTGGAAGAGTGTAACCACAACTTTGCCAATGTCAGTATTTGAAAGACAATCTGTCAAAGGATTTATTGAATGTAGAGCTGTGTAGAGCCAGGAAAAAACACTGTATAAGAGTGAGAGTCAGTATTAATTTGTTATCTTTTATGAAAATAATACAACATAAGTAAACACACATAAAAATACGACAAGATATAAATATATGTTTCTGAAATTATAATTTAATTTTGTTTGCAGTAATAAATTTGCTTAGGATATACACAAAAGGAGTGAAAACGCGCGTTAAAAGTAATTTCAGGGAAGTGGGGAGAGGAATATGAGCAGGAATAAATTTATAAATGGGAAATCTGGTCCTGGGGCAATTAAAAAATATATGATTCGCAGTTCCTTCGTCAAGTCCACATTCGCAGATAGAACTATCCCTAATTCGGAGTTTTGCCAAAAAGACCGGGGTACATGAGTGATTCAGTCTTAACCGACAAATTGTGGAAGTAATGCCTTTATTTAATTTTCTAAATTTGGAAAACCAGGGTTTGAGAGGAATTTCTGGTTGAATGTCACCATAAAATTGACCCTTGACGGTTTTAGACATAAGCCACAATCTAGACCAAGAATCTAACAGCCACGATTTAAGGGATGAACAGATATCATAGGAGTATATTTGTGAATAATCCTGAGCACCAGCATAAATAGCATTTTTCGCACATGAGTCTGCAGTCTCGTTTCCTGAAATTCCTGAGTGACCAGGAATCCAAGCCAAGACAACGTTCATTTCTAATTCCTGGCATTGAAATAAAAGTTGTCTAATCTTAAAGATGATAGGAGATCTGGGATTTAGTCGGAACGGATTTGAAAGAATAGATTGGAGGCAGCTTTTAGAATCTGAAAAAATTATGCTGTTGCTTAAATTATGGGCTTTTATGAAAGAAACAGCTTCCAAAATAGCTATCGACTCACCTGTGAAGACAGAAGAAGCAGAGGGACATTTATAATTTAAAATTATGCTAGTAGAAGGAATCCAAACAGCAGCACCAACTGGGCCATTGGCTGAGATTTTGGAAGCGTCAGTAAAAATTAGGCGCCAATTCTTATAATTGGAGGTAATTTTATTAGAAAATAGACTATTCGCTTCTAATGAGCACTTGTGTATTCCGAAGTCCAGAATGACATTTGGTTGAAATAATATTGCTTCAAAAGGAGTATCAAACAGAGGAGGGGTCGGACATTGGAATAAGGGGTTAGGAAGGCGGGTAAATTGATAGAAAGCAAGAAGGAGACATGGGGTCGGTTTACTAGAACGCGGATTTTGGGAATTCAGTAAGTTCGATAGTTGATCCAATTTAGGAAGTAGAGGATGGTCAGAATTTTGGATAGCCTTAAAAAAGAATTTGTTAGCAAGAAATTGTCTACGAAGAGTAAGAGGAGGTTCACAACATTCAACCTGCATAGCGTTGATGGGAGAAGTTTTCATCGCTCCGAGAATAATACGAAGACATTTGGACTGAATTTTGTCAAGTTTTTGAAGACCGGATTTATTTATGGGATCCAAAACAAAAACACCGTAATCTAGGTGACTGCGAATTATAGCGTTGTATAGGAGTCTTTGTGAAAAGGGGTGAGAGCCCCACCAAACTCCAGAAAGGGAGCGAAGAACATTTATGTTTTTTTCGCACTTTGCTAAAACATAATCGATATGAGACACGCCCGACAATCTGGTATCTAGCCACATCCCAAGGAACTTAACCTTTTCTTGTTGTGGAATAATTTCACCAAGGACCGAAATGTTAACTTGGGGAATCCTTCGCTTCCTGGAGAAAATCACTACTGAACTTTTAGAGACCGACAAAGAAAGACCATGATGATTAAGCCAATCCATTAACATATTGAGCGCACTAGATAAATGACCAACAATTGCCTCAATAGATTTACTTGAAAAATACAAAGCTAGGTCATCAGCGTATTGGAGAACTTGAACATTTGGAGGTATAGATAACTCTAGGTCATAAGTATAAAGATTATATAACAATGGACTAAGCACTGAACCCTGAGGTAAACCCTTCCAAACCTTTCTAGGTGATAAAGAAAAGTCCCCATTTTTGATGGTAATAGATCTTTCTGAAAATAAACTGCAAATAAAACAGACCAGTTTTTTGGGAACTCCGAGTTGGGTAATCAGTTTATCCTGGAGTATGGGAATAAGAACATTGTCATACGCTGACGTTATGTCAAGGAAAACTCCTCCTAAATATTCCTTATTGAGAAAAGAGATGCGGATGTCAGTGGTTAATAGGGCAAGACTATCCATCGTACTTCTACCCTTTCTAAAACCGTATTGAGATCTCCCTAGCAAATTCCTGTTCTCCACGAACCATTCAAGACGATGTTTTATCATGTGTTCAGTAACTTTGCATAAGACAGAAGACAGCGCTATAGGTCTGTAACTATTTGGATCATGTGGACATTTACCGGGTTTCAGAATTGGGATCACAATTTGATGTCTCCAAGCCTGGGGAACAGAATCAGACTCATAAAAACTGTTTATTAGATTTAGAAAGTATTCTTGGCTTTTATCAGAAGATTTTTTCAAAAAAGAATAAGGAATCCCATCCATTCCAGGAGAAGAATCAATCAAACCATCCAGCGCCAATTGGAGTTCAGGAAATGAAAAAGAATGGTCGAAACTATTTAGTGATGGGATAGGGCCAGATAATGAAGGCAGGCAAACGAAATTTGGAACGAAAGGAGGAGCTAGCTTGTCAGAAAAGGATTCCAGCCAGGATGAGGGATCATAGCTCGTAATTTCGGATTGATTACAGGTTCCTCTGAAACGTTTGATTTGTTTCCAAACTACGGAAGAAGGGGTCCTTGGAGAAAGATTCTCACAAAATCGGATCCACCCTTCTTTCTTTTTTTTTGAAAAAATTCTCCTTGCATGAGCAGCTTTTCTTTGGTAGTTCATAAAATTTTGGACAGTCATGTTATGATTATATGAGTTCTCTGCATTCTTCCTTTCCCGAATAGCAGCCGAGCACTCGGAATCCCACCATGGAGTTGACACTTTGGAGCTAAATGGTTTTTTGAGAGGAAAATTTTGATCAGCACTGGACTTCATAGCATTAATAAAATATGAGTAACAATTTATTTGATTGTCAGAAGTAGGAAAAGGGAGGTTAGCTAATTTGTTTTCGAGGCAAGAGGCAAATGCATGCCAATTGGTTTCTATTATCCTATATTTAAAAGTTGAATTAGAACTACGCACGGGGGAAACCCTGTTAGCTAACGACATGATAATGGGGAAATGGTCACTACCATATGTGTGGGACAGAATGCTCCAGGAAATGACAGAGGCCAAAGATGCAGAACATATTGACAGATCGACTGCTGATCTAGGGTTCTGAGAAGGAAGAACTCTTCTAGTAGGAGAGCCATTATTAATAATGCATAGATTAGAGTCATCCAGAATTTCTAAAAGGGAGAGACCAAAGGGATCATCATGACTAGAACCCCAAGAAGAATGATGAGCGTTAAAGTCGCCCATTAAAATGATTGGTGAAGGGACCGAGGAAATAATTAATAAAATATCAGGGATTAGACTAGAGTGAGGATGAGGGATATAGGCAGAAAGAAAAGTTATGTTAAAAACCCTTACGGCTATAATATTAATTCTTGGGGAAATAGGGGGGAGAGAGATTTGATAAAAGGGAAGGCAATGCTTAATAAATAAGGCACAGCCTGCGTATCCATCGTCTCTGTCACTTCGAAGACACGAGTATCCCGGGACCCGAAATCGAGATCCAGGAACAAACCATGTCTCAGAAATGGCAATAACTGATGGGCCAAAAGAATTAATTAAATTAATAAGCTCATATTTCTTAGGACGAAGACTCTTCGCATTCCATTGAAGAACTACTGCCATAATTAGAAGAGAAGGAAAGTATCTGAGAAAGTTTCTGGGCAACGTTGGGCGGTAAGGAGGATTTTTTATTTGAAATTAAATTGACAACTATTGTTAACAAAAGTTCTAATAGATTTTCGTCTTGTGGAGAACTAGCGTCTGGGCGAAAACGTTGAAGAAGATAGCCATTTGGAAGGGATGGCGAATCTTCAGAAACAAGGGCTTGATGAGCAGCCTTGTCGTAAGATTTTCCCAAAGGAGCCCTAGGGCGTGGGGAAGAAGTTACGGTCTTTTTATAAGAAACAGTAGGTACAGATGCAGGGGGCTGTTGGGAATATGACGAAGGTGAGGAAAGCGTGAAAGGAGGGGAAGGCTGATCAACTATTCTGGAGTATAACTTATTAACTTGAGGAAACTGTCTGGCTGCCTCCTCATAGCTTAAATTTTCTTGAGACATTAATGTTTTAATACTTTTTTGTCTCCCCTGCTCTGGGCAAGCACTGCTGGTAGCGAAATGCTTACCAAAACAGTGAAGACAGGAAGCTTCAGCCTCGACCACATTACAAGACTCCCCAGAGTGGGGCTGAGAACACCGAAAGCAACGTGGCTTTGACCGACACTGTAACTTAGTGTGACCAAAGCGGCAACAAAGGAAGCACTGTATAGTTGGGAAATTATATAACTCTACTGGGAGGGAAGAATAGTAGCTAAAAATTCTTTTAGGGAGGATTTGTCCACGGAAAGTTAGCACAACAGACTGAGTAGGAATCCATACTGTTTTGTCATTTTCTGTAGATTTTCTATTAAGCCTTCTAGCTTTTAAAATTTCACCACATCCGTCTGGAACAACTATTGAGCTTACAAAGTCTGTCATTGACCAATCCGACGGGATTTGGCGAACCACACCCATTTTTGTAATATTATAGGTCGGGATTGTTGCAACGTATTTGTGGGTATTTAGAATCGGGTTATTTAAAAAAATGTTGGCATCTTCAGCTGATAAGAATTCTACCGAAATTTTATTCCTACCCACTTTTTTAATACCGTCTTTTGCTATATTCTTTATTTTAAAAGAATGTAAAAACTGACCAAACTTTAATGGGCGTATGGTATAGCCGGAAGATAGGTTTGGTTCAATCTGCGAAACGTGAACTAAGAATGGACCTTTATCTGAAGGCTCATAGAGTTTTACACCAATAGTAACACTTGGATGTATATATAAGTTTTCAACTGCCGGAATTACCATATTATTTTCTGTGGATTTTCTCTTTTCCTGCGGTTCCCCGAGGCGGCTAGCATCTTCAGAACCAAGGCGGTGCTTGCCGCGAGAAGATACTTGACTAATCGATTGACCTAATCCTCCGGGGTCAGGAGGATCCGGAGGAATAGGGGGAGTTGGCTCCACAATCGGAGCCATACTATCTTATGTAAGTAGGAATTTAAATAAATATATGTTAATAAAAATAATAAGAAGATACTTACAGAGACTTTTACACACACAAATATATATATAAATAAAGTAAATTAATGAATAATATAACCTGTATGTTATAATAAGATAACAAATTAAAAATAAAATAACAGAAAAAACACAGCTTAATAACCGAATGACAGACCGCCTTTTCCAACTCAATGTCAATTCTGTCCGTTGAACAGTTTCTAAGTTGTAACATAGTAGATCACATGTATGTATACTGAACAGTATTAAAGATTTTTGACTTTAATAAATGTTATAACACAAGTAAATGGTAAGTAAAAACATTGGAGTCTACACAAAAAAGTTCTGAAGAACCAACTTCTTTATCGAACCCTTTCTTATACCCATTTACTCAAAGAAACATCTGTTAGTCATGACGCTTCTATACAAACTACCACAACTATATCTGTGAACAATCCACCACACAAGTTCATTCTTAATTGCTTTTACATGTTCTACAAAGGCTACAACTTATGCTGCCGACCGTACCCATATTCATTAGGGTCATTAATTATTTTTTGTTGATCCGAGGATGACGGGCGCTGTTCGCGTTCACGGTTTCATTTAAACTGACAGGGCGTACTGTTGACTGACGACACGCAAGACTGTTCGATGTCACTTTGATAGGCAATGACGTTGATATTGAACATAAATGAAGTTTACTTCACTTATGTCACTTTTGTTGTTCTTTTAGTAACCACCGCCCATTATCAAGATCGAGCTTTCATAGTAAACTTCACATGATACAGGCTATCTGAAAGGGAGGCGTTGGCCTTTTATACCACGCTGTCTAAACGGGGTGGTATAAGGTTTGTTTTGGTTTTGTTCTACTTGCAGTTTTCCGAGTAGTTTTCTTCCTTAGTCGGCCCTAACAACTCGCCTCGGTGGCGCAGTGGGAGCGTATGCGACTGGTGTGCTTGAGGTCTCAGGTTCGATTCCCGGGTTGGACTAAATATTTGTGTGATCCGTGTGTGTGGGTGTTTTCTATTTATAATATGTATGTATTTACAGAAAAAAAAGGGTGTATATGTATTTATAACAGTTGTCTAGTACCCATTATACAAGCTCTGCTTAGTTTGGGATTAGATGGCGTTGTGTGTAAGATGTCCGAAATATATATTAAAAAAAAACTTGTATGGAATGAATATGGGTGGTTACACACCGTATCCTCAATACATCAACTCACATTCGTTTCATTGTATAAACTAGGATTAACCTATTTATGTAGCGAAATCTGTCATATTAAATAATTCATGAAATATTTATATTTCATAACTGACCTAGTTCAGTAATCGACAATATTTAGTATTCAATAAAAGTAGTTTTAACTGTCAGACAATGGAAACGTAACAATTGAAAGCATTAATTTTCAAACCAATAGTTTTCTTTTATGAAACGCGAAACTTTAAAATTGAAAACCATTTTTGTTGAACAACTACGACTGAACCTTTTGAATTTAAATTACCTATACATGTTCAAATATAAGTAATTATTCATAGTCAAATTACACACACACTATCGTATAAACGTGTACTTCAAATTCAAAAGCTCAATCCCCAACGAAGAAACATTACTCATCGATCTAATAGTACGACTATCATTCCCATCTGAGGGGGACGTCCCGCGGGACACCCCCGGGATGTTGTTTCCCGGGATAATTGTTACCTCATTGGTGACAAGCCGTTTGTCTTGTCGCGCACATTGTTAATGGATCGGTGATTTGTTGTGGTCTAATTGTGGAGGTGGCTCTTTATTTTTATCTCGCTTTACGCAGCATCTGTGTGTAGTTTATCAACGTTTAATGTGAGTATCTTGTGTAACGATACAAACATGTCGTCGTTGTTGAGTCGATGTTTGTTTTTTTTTTTCGATGGGAAAGTGAGCTTTTAGTTTTAAAGTACGATAAGGAGTTTAGTACTTTTTTATGGCTTAGAGTGAATACTAGTAAGTGAGTCACCTGACGGGAACTGTCAACTACTACAAGCCGTCGCCATTTCCCCTCCCTCCTTCATCTTGTAATGTTACTTACCATCGTCATCAGCAGACTTAAATATTCAACTGCTGCATAATGGCTTCTCCTTAGCAAGGAGGTTTTGGCTATACCATGCTGGCCAGAAGAATTAGTATACGAGTAGATAGAACTTTTCTTTCTCCTTGCTATGATGCTGTCCTACGTAGCTTGTCCCCTAGTCACCTCTAACGACATCCATGAGATAATTAATTGTAACACTCCATTTTCTTAATCCATCACCACGTGGATTGTTTGGTGAAGAACAATGATAAAATAAAATAAATATTTAGAACATCTGACTCACAACGTCATCTAGTCCCAAACCAACTAATGCTTGTACTATGGATACTAGACAACTGATATAAATACGTTTGTACTTTTTACAAATTCCCAAACAAATATTTTCAGATCATACAAACATTTGGTCCAGCCCGGGATCGAACCCGAGACCTCAAGAACAACACTGGCATACGTCTGCGCCAACGAGGCATTTATAGAATTGAAAGCATGGTGCGATCGTGGTATTATTCCGTTGTCAGATTAGTGTTGTGATTGAATTATTAAAAATAAAAAAAACAATAAACGAGCATTCAAAAAATTCTTAAAATTATGAAGTCACATATTATGGTGACAGATAAAGTGGCTACATTCCATACATAAAACGAAACATCAAAACCAAGGTCAGATTTCGACTCAAACACTTAATAAAAATACAAAATATCGACTCTAAAATTCGTAATAAACAATCTAGAACAATAAAATATGTAACAAATTGTTGATAACATAATATTATTAAAATAGTTGACAATAATACATTGTTCCACACGTAGCCACTAACAAATCCACATACCTCTTTATTATTAGATGTACAAGACATAAACTAACTTGTTTATTGCCAGAAGATTTTTCGAGTCGACGGCTATTATCATTATGTGTTAGTAAAAGATAACATTTCTTGAGTCATTTCACTACTGACATTTTTGTTGGTAGGAGAATTACTTAAGACTAAATTATTGAGAATAGCTACTCTGGTGATTAGATTCGTTTTTGTTCCATAGAGCTTGTGATAAATTAGAGGGGTTACAAGTAAAAAGAGACTAGGAATGTGGTGTAGTATTTGGACTTTGTCAAGTAATAAATAATAAATAAAATGTTTCGGACATCTTACACACAACGTCATCAAGGCTCAAACTAAGCAGAGTTTGTATTACTGGTACTAGACAACTGATATAAAAACATAAACATTACTTTTGTAAATACATACTTATTATACAAAAATATATGTTAGTGATCCCGTTGGAAATACTCAATTTTATATAATGTGAATTATATTAGATAACATCAATTATCTACATATTAATTAGTGTAACAAAAACTTTGTGACCCTCTTTACGAAAATTATGCGAACAGAGGAGTTTGAAATTCGGCAGTAAAAAAGTTTATATACAGGAGGACTGCAGAAATCTGAAGAAAATAAAAAAGTAAATTTTAATAGAATTGCTACACCACTAGTTATAATTAAGTCGCATATAAATGGGTGAATCTGTTTATAGAAATATGTTTGTCTTTTGAAATGATTTATGTATACTTCCGAGTTAAAAATAAACAGTAGATATATAGTATATAAGTAGGTAAACATATAGATCTGGATAGAAATCTAGAATAGGCATGTGACGAAGTTGTGATGATACGTTTATTATACTATTTTCATTGAAAACTCAAGTTAGACATTGCCTCAGTTTTCTCAAACTGACAAAATATATGTTTGTATTTCCATCAACTTTTGGTCGTCCAAGACTGGAGGAAAGCCACCTCAAAAGAGCACCAACTGTGCTGGTCTTGGGCATCTGTTGTAGGCCGATTTCTCCAAATCACCGGACAATTGTAGCCATGATCGACAGTATGTACCTAATTACTTACGCTCGTTCGTGCTATGTTTAAACAACTATCTAAGCCACTGATTGACACTTCTCATGACCAAAAGGCTTGCCTTTTTCTAACACAGAGAATTAGCTGCCAGTTCTTCGGGAACGCTACCAGTAAGCCATGATGATTTTATTTGGGGTCGGCGCAGTATGTTATATCCTTCCATTCTACTCTATCACTCACCATTTAACTGTTAACTCCCTTCCTAGCCATATCTTCTTTCACACAATCCAACCACATTTTCTTTGCCTTGTAACTTTCACATTCCATACCCAAAATTGAAAAAAAAAATGTATTACTGATTGAACTATAAACCAGAACGGAATCAAACCTCATCTAAATCTAGCCACAATAAATTAGTATGTAACACTGCTGATTGCGATGAACTCATTAATAATGTCCACTGCAGTCCACTATATTTATTAAGCATAAATAATTGCATCTGTAGCTTCCTCAATTAAATCATTTATTTGAAACGCGTAGAGCCGGTGCTGCATTAAATTAACATCTGTTGGATACATTGGTTTATACACTTATACACTTCACTAGGATTCGCTAAAAATAGGTCAAATTACATTTCATAGCATAGATAGCGTATGCGACTGCTAATCAAGAGGTCTCTGGTTCAAATCCTGGGACGGGCCAAAAGTGTTTTTGGGTTTTTCTTAGGAAATTCCTATTAGCAACACGGAGTTTGGACGTTTGGCGGTGATGCACGCCCGTGCCTCGGAGAGCACGTAAATCCGTCGGTACCGGTTGTCATAAACATCTATGGCAATCGTTATTGGGAAGTCAGTGCCCTCAAATTTACTGACAACTTGTTAAATCTTCGAATTTAAGTTCTCCCTTAGGGTTGCGGAGGTCCGATGCCAGTCGCTCCGTGGAAAAACTGATATTCAGGTAAAACCGGTTGAACTAGTAGCCGACCCCAAATAATATTAGGAATAAGGCTAAGAAGAAGCAATATAATACTAGTTTGTAACATGGCCCTGTTCGTTGATCTACATCAGACTACTGTTAAAAATAACTTAATTTAATATTACTAATTTAATTTTAAACACATTCATATTGTAAATTAATTAGATCCAGACACAAGACTAATGACCGTTAGCCATTTGATACATTGCATAGAGCATAAGGTTTTATATATTCGATGTAACGTTAGTTTAGAAAATATTCTTGTTTATTTGTGATGTTATATTTCATCCTTAATTCAATGAAACTCTTCAAACAACCTCGAAATAAAGATTAAAAGTACCTTTGACACAAAAAAAAATCAATTAAAAAAAATATAGATATTTATCACACAACGTTGTATAATCACAATCACTGATAACACTAAATTATTTCACGGTTTTTAATGCAAATTGCATAAAATAAATAGCTCCATTCTTTGAGAAGATATGTAGCAATAGATAATCACACATGTCATACAAATTGAAAATGACTCCTTTATCATCAATTTCTCACATATTTCACACAAGACAGTCTGTCTGACACGATATCAGTTACTTAATGCCCATACTACAAGCTGTACTCAGTTTAGGACAAGACGGCATTATGTCAGATGTCCGAAACATACATTTATTTAATTTATATTAATAACATACTTATAGTATAGGAGACAATACCGAAACATGAACATAATGCATTGATTGATTATATGACCAAACTCGTACTTAATTGAACTCAATTGAAAAACATAGTACAATAACAAGCTTTGGTCCGAAATTACTTTTACAATATAGCAAGAGTTGCCAACTCCCCATTGACCTCTTTTAGACCTAAAAGATTATCTCTCACAAACATTAAAACAAATATTCCAAATCTTTCTTAATTCCCCTTTAAGTAAATTTTATTACAAACAAAGCCGTCTTCAACCAAATAACAGTCTTAATAGAATCACTTATTCTATGCCGTAAGTATTTCCAAAATTATTTTATCTCCAACATCAATGTGTTGTCTAACCTCGACCTAACTGACATTTAAATATATGGAGCAATTAAGGAATAAAAAAACTCACGCATTGACGGCACGAACAAATGTCTCTGAACATCGTCGCATGGGGCTCAAAGATCAAAAATAATACTATCTTATAAGCCCCGAATATCATATAGAGCTGTTAACACACCCTATTAACATTTTTATAGTGAACTCACGTCACAAATGTAAAACATAACGGTAACTCTTCTAAATTAATTAGGGAATAGTTTTTATGGTTTCTTTATTACCTAGTATTAAAATACTTGCGTTTGTCTTTACAGATATATCGTTCTCACTGATCACACTTTTTATTTATCTAACTCATCGTATTAAATAGCTTGATGGTGTAAATTGTGCAGTTTCATATACTTTATATAAAATTATATTTGATGGCGACAATGAAAGTCACGTCACATACGAATCTATTTAACTTTTGAGGTTTTTTGTAAAGTACTCGAACAACATATATTTACTATCTATCAAGCTACATTTTATAGGTAACTAGCGACCGGCTCGGCTTCGCTCAGAAGTCCATAAATGTATGCCTGTATTACACATACGAACCCTTTCTTTTGAATCACCCTATCTATAAATAAAAGCTGCATAATTCCCGTTGAATAGTTTAAAAGATCTAAGCTAATAAAGATTGGAAGTGCATCATCAGAACTTCATTTTATTCTACGTAAAGAAGATGTTGTATGTCATATAAGTAAGAGAACATTAAAAATAGTAAGAAACAATATATATATCAAAAAAGAACTTAAAGTTAACACAAGTTACGAATATGATTTTGATGAACAACATACTATATCACATTCAAATTAAATAAACAATAAACATTTTGTATAACAACCTACACAAATTCATGTATTCGCATATAATCTAGATACTACTGTGTACTTAATCATCATTCTAATAAGCAACTAAAAAATAGTTATACAAGTTTATTTGACTCATAATTCTTTCATATTTATTTACCTACAAGGAATTAAAAAACATTATAACTAATTCACCTACTTTACACATAAAATATGGAGCCACGTAGAACACCCAGTGACAATATTTTACATTGGCCGACAACACAACAGGTGCCGACATAAAATAAAAAGGAAAATCATAAAAATACATGTCACATTATTCCGTTCGTGATATAAACATCTCTGTATATATGCCTAGTGTTGTACCGTGACATATCGACAAACAGATGGCCTGTGCGTCGAGACGTCACAACATCGACTAATTTATGCGCTCCTTAACGCCCGTCCCACCTATTAGTTGCACGCAGTATATTTCATGCGGTCGTGTAGGGAGACAATTATTACTGTCTTCACAATGTGTTTTAAGAGTTTTAGATATACTTGTTTTGATGACAGCCAGTTAGTTGAGAAATCTTTTTGTCACTACCGATAGCTTTGTTATTTCTTTAGCGTTATAGGCACTATAAATATTATACCCACATTATTGTAGTGGCATTATTATGTTTCATTGATTTTTTTATGATATCTTTCAGTACTAAAATATAAAAATAAATAAATGATTTTGAAAGATTAAATTGTATAAATTTGTCGATGTTATGATGATATCAGATAACTAGATTAATGTACAAATTTATTCATATTTTCAACATATTGCTTTGAAGGAACTTTTTGCCTTACACTACCAATTTCCGGAACAAATTATTAAGTGTCATATTCATGGATGAAACCAAGTATAAGTCTCAAAAAAATGCATACTGCGACTTCAAAGCTCCGTCAAAGCACTTGTGACACTTGAATTGCAAGTGTACAAGACTAGCCACTTATTATCAGGGGGGTCTACTCGTTTCTTACAAATTTCAAAAAAATACATAGTAAAAAAGGTCATTCTAATATCTATAACCAACAGTAAATGAACACCACACCAAGAGCAATAATAATTTTCCTGAATGAATTTTGGTTGAGACCACATTATTTATTGTAAGTGTGGTGACACTACAGCTGTAAGTATCCCTAACCAAGTATAAAGCCGCTTTTTATTTCTGGAACCCATCGCAACTAACAGCTCAACGGCTTTCATCTTGTAAACTTTATTAATCGACATGGCTCCCGGACACATGCGACCATCACTATGAAACACGTCTAACTAAACATTAGAGTATGCATCGTTAGTCACGCATTTCATTGCCGCATTGCCTTGAATTTAGTTTGTCTTTATAGAACAGGGACGGTAATGGTTGTTGATAATAAAGGCAGTTGCGTCATTCATTTGAGTTCGCTGACAAATTATCGTGCAGAATGTTTATGTTAGCGGCTTTTGTTCGTAGCAGTGAGCAATCAGTCATGTTCATTCAAAAATGAGGTTGAAAAGCCATTGTTGCGGCTTCGCCAACGTCTGTACATAATGATCCGTATAATACGTTTTGTGAGGATGAAAGTGTGTTATTATTCATGGAAATAAGTCAACGTCATGTGTAATAAGACGGTTGCAGCGGATATTTTAATGTGTGTCGAGGGAATTAGATGTTGTGGTGTGTCGTAAATTTTGGTTGCGCCTTAATATTTCTGTGAGAAGTAATCTGTTAAATAAATTATCAATGATTTTGTCTATATATTTTTTTTTAAATGAATTCAGATTGTCAAACATAAAAGTACATTATATTTAAGTAAAATTATAGTTTACAGAAGTAGCAGAAGTAGTTTCTTGTTGATATTCTGTATATGTGTAACTTCATTTCTATACATACGATACGATAAACACATTTTTTTTGTCTCTTTCTCTATGACTCTCTCTCTCTCTCTGTCTATTTCTTCGTTACAACAACTCTGTAACAGCTTGACGGTACTTTCAGCAGATGCTTATGTTATAAGGAGGAATTTGGGCTACTTTTGGGGCTAACTGTGCCCCGAAGTGTTATCCGTCGTTGTTGTTGTATCTTTAAAATACAAACCAAGGGACACTGCTAGTTTAGCAATATTATACATATTTAATATCTTGACGACAAAAAAATGAACTAACAAAGTGTATATCTTTGTAATTTTTGAATATACCTCATCTATACACATACACACAATAACACATTCATTACATTATAAACTTTTCCATCCATTTGTAAATTATAGCATTCATACCACACACAACGAAAACCAACATCACAGCCGATGATTACAATGTCAGTCAAATACCTGTTTGTAACAAACAAAGGAAAAATCAAACGGAAACTATTAAACTCACGGGAGGCAAGTTCGAGTAACGAGGGTAAACATCCAAACAACCCGCCATCAGCTCCACACCTAACACAATCAGGTTAGCATCTGCTATAGACACTCTTCCCTAATTGACAGTAATCAATTTCGCGCGGTCCTCTTTCAATATTCCTTCATCTAAGATTTTTCTCGTTTCTCGTTCGTTTTTATATCGGCCTCTCGTCTCGTGAATTTATCGCTCAATTAGTCTTGTTTAATAGCCGCCTGCTCCGCTGATGTCTGCTTCTAGCGCCTCACAGGGCTGTCACCAAATGGTAGACTATTGAAAATATTTTAAATATTTTTATGTAATCCGTAAATTCGTAACCTTTTTGTTTCTTTTATATTTGTGTTATACTTAACGAGAACATGAAAAATTAATCCCCTTACTTTTCTATGATAACTTAAGCTTAGGATTCAATGAAATCGCGTCTTTAAAAAGAGATTGTGTTTATGGGTGCATTAGGTACATGTTTGTAAAGTTGCTATAACTGTAGATATTTTTTAATATAGACTTGACTTTGAACTTAGTCCATGCCATTTATATATTAAGTTAATCACTTTTAATACGACGACAATGAGGTTTGAATGCTTTAGGAACTATTTTACTTTTGAAATTTACTAATCTAACTTGACTTTAAACTTTTTTTTCTAGTTGATTGAATAAAAAGTTAGGGTTGATAATGCACACGTGAAAACATCTTCTTTACCAGTTACGAAAAAATATTTAATAACTTTTCTTCGTCTCACAGCCCCAATAGCGTCATCAATTCATCAATAATGGATTAGCTCCCTGTCAAAACACAAATCCATTATCCGCAAACGACTACAAACTTCAACATGATCCGTGAAACTGTTTAATTTTCATCGTTTTCTTTTTAACCCGTTTACGTCAAAATATTAACACCTCAATCTTCAACATTCCTCTGAGAAATATAAACAATAAAACTACTCACACCTTTCCACTGAAGAAAAGTAATAGAATCTGTCTGTCGCGACGTCTGACCTCTTAACTGACAGACTGACACTGACAGCTAACTGACACTAAAGAGGACTTCTTATTGCACAAGCAATGCCATTCTATTGTCGTTTAAATTTTAAAAGGAATAGACATTTAATATTGTTTCTAGATTTTCAGTATTTACATTTTTGGCATATATATCTTTAAATGTCATTTCTAAAATAAACAAAGGCGTTAAGATTTTGATTTTCATATTTGACAATTTATGACATCTGTCAAAGATAGAAGGTAATTGAATTCAAGTAAATAAATGGTACAGTTTATAATTGTTTAAGATACCATGAAGACATACATATTTTTAAAATAATCGTGTTCGTAATATCTATGTTTATTATTCATACATACTATAAAAAATCCTTCGACGTATATTTTTTAGTATATACTGTATAGTATATACTTTCCTGTATATACTGTATCGAATATATTTTACAAAAATAAATAAATAATTGCGTCCAAGAAATTATTATCAAATATTTAACAACTATCACTTCTACTCCCACTTGAGGTAAACTACATATAAACATAAACGGATTACTATCAAATTAATGGCTTGACACTTTATAATGAATGCTATAAATTTCTACAGAAAATAGATTCTTAATATAAGAATCTATATAATGTTAAGTAGTTTTCCTGTTTCATATTACTAATGTTATGACTGTGCTCAAAACAAACATCTTTAAGACATTCTCTTTTCCGCCTTCTTTACCGGAACTCCCTCATAATTCAGCGAGTTCCAGTCTGTTTTCTTGATTTATATTTTCTTGCAGTGTCCCATACTTTAACCAGATCAAGTAAAAATAAAATAGTAATATTTTTCTCTCGGTAGTCGAGGTCAGCGTATGATACTAATGTAACATGACAATGACGACTATGTCGCTCTTCTCTCTCGGATATATTACAATGTCCAGACAATTACATAAGATGTTTATGATTTGTTATTTTCGTACACCGTTTCGGAGTAAGTGTGTTAAATTTCAGTTCCATATGATTTGTATCACTGCCGTGTTGAAAGCTTTTAAACGCGTTGACAATCTTGACGCTAATACAAAATTGATAAACGACTTTTAGTGGCGATATAAAACGTCAAAATATCGGTTACACTCCTGACCTTGTCTTGTTAATAATCTTGACAGTACATTTACCGTTATATACATATCCAAGAATCCATATATTATCGTTAGTATGAATGTGTAGCTTGAATAATTATATGAGTAGATTAACAGACGACCTATTTATTATCAATCTACAGTCTTTCTTAATTTTCTTAACTTTAAATATTGACAAACTGCTAACCAAATCTTCCGAAAAAGTGCTAGTGGGCAGCCCTGACGGCTTGAAAGACGTAGAGAAATGGGATTAAATTAATTGTCGCATCAGTCACGAGGGCGTCGGGGTGTTTTTTATTAGTCGAGTGCGAACCCCCCCCCTTCCCCGCACCTCAATGCCGCGCGCCCGCTCGCTCTGAGTAAATCACGCAAAGTCAAGGAGGTTAGAAGAAGGTGGGTGATAGGTGATAGTTCTTAGAGATTAGTGTTGAGTTTCAAAATACTCATTTTTATTTTATTAAATGTCAAATTAGTTTACACATCAAGGTTTAGAATATATTTTTTTAAAGCATGCGGAATTCGGCATGCAAATAAACAATTATAATTTTACTAAATGGATTAACATCAAATCAATTTTACAAAACAATGTCAAAAAAAATAAAAAATATAAATATAAATGTAAATTGTATAAAATTTAAAATCTTACAAACTAAGTCATGTCTACAGTTTTCTACAACTTATATAACTTTTTTGTATAGAACAATGATTTAAGCACCATAATAATTTAAATAATTTGTCACACGGCTGTTTAGTATCAAAGTTACTAAATACAACTATAGTTATTTGTTTCTAGATAGACATATGGACACGGAACAAATGGTCATCACACAACTATTTATCCTGTTCGAAAATCGAATTCACTTCTACCCGATAGTGATATATTCGATATTATTATAGCTAGATAGGTACTACGTATTTACAAAATATGTAAACACTAGTTGACCCAGCGAACTGCGTACCGCCCAACTTTAAAATTCCAGAACTTGATCGCAGCGCCACCTACCGGGTCCAATTGCGAATCTAAACCATTCCCAGATCCCCTTGAACATACACAAAAAATTTCATCAAAATCGGTCCAGTCGTTTGAGAGAAGTTCAGTGACATACACACTCACAGAAGAATTATATATATAAAGATATAAATGTTCTACTAATAATTTTGTCAGCTTTATAAAATAAAAAATAATTTTCCTGTATTTTCCTCAAACACGTTCATTCAACTCCGTAAAACCGATCTGAACTACCGCATCTACCAAACTGTTTCCCACATCACCATCACCGCGCCCAACCGATTTGTTCGTGCTTTGATCTTCGGTACGATTTATCGACATTATTTTTAACGCCGCTGCCCATCACTAGGCTTGAGTGATAGACTCTGTTCACTGAACGCTTATTGCCGACGTATTATTTACAAGTAAATTGGGTTTCTACGCAATACAAAACCCAATTTGCTTCTGGATAAATAAATATAATTAATGTATATTGTATATTTGTTTTTTGTTTGTATAATAATGTTGGTCGTATTATGCACTTTTTATACTCTTTTGCAAACGCGCGTTTTTGTACGCGGTTACTTGAAATCTGTATTTTTTCACTTTATAGTTAGAAATTATGTTGATCACTGATCACCTTTATGATTTTATATACCATGTCTTCTTCACTCTCCCTTAATTAATGTTAGAGGTATGGTTAGGCTTCGCTTACTTTACTCAATCAATGAAAAGCATCACACGCATTTCCTGACACCAGCTTTCTATGTCACTCTGATCAAGATGGCCCATTGGCCTACACAGGGATTATTTCCAAATAAATACGCTCCAGAACTAAGCGGTTCGGGTCTTCCTTCTTGTGCCCTGTGCCTATGTTTTCCCTTCATACTATGATCCCGGGTCCTTTAGGCGGGGCGTGAAAACGTATCTCACTAGGTCGCCATAATGTGGTTCGCCATACTGCTTGGATTTGAAGTGAGTATGGCGACCCCACTTGTGGATTTTTCTCATGCTTTCCATCAGGCATAGTAAAGTCACCTTGGCAGGCGTTATATAAAAAAATCATTTTCCAAAAAAAAGGAATGCTCATGCTCATCACACAATATTTGACTTGAGTGGGAACCTAACCCATTGGTTAGGCAGATGTCATTACATCTGCCTTAAAAGTCGAAATCAATAACCACTAGACCAACAGGCTACCGGTAAACCTACAAATTATATTATTCTCCATTTGTGTTTTGATTGTCGATGCTCAAATCTAGCTTACTCACACACATTCACATCAATATCTTTTGTCATATTTGCATACAGAACATCGAAAGTTGATACGCAGGTCTTTAAAGAGCAATGCTCCCAAAAAAATATTCTATCAAACACATCGACTAACATTTACGGTACAGCATACCAACATCAGGAATTGATAGCAAAATAATTGTGTTTACTTCCAGTTAGAACTGGAAAAAAACCAAAGCATATTAACAGTATAAGTGTTCCTTACAAATGGACGAATTAATCTCCATGATGCGTCAATAACACTAAACCAGCAGTTATTCTGTTACAACAGGCACTTACAGACTACCAACGCTAGGCCGTAACTCTCCACATCTGGTTGTGCGCAGAATATAAAGTAATATAATGTCGTCGATAAATATTAAAAAGAGTTATTGTGATAGTCAAGGCATTGGACCGCTCTGTTCCGTCAGGATCCTAAATTTATTGCCTTGTTATCATCTTTATTTTTATGTAAAACATTATATTTTTTTGGGCTGTAAAAAAATTTAAGCTTTTATTGTCAGATTAGCATTTTAATGTTTTGAGAAGAACTTGATATGTTTTACTAAACTATTTTTTTCTGAAGTAGACAGACCTCCCGGATTATGTCGTTCAAGCGTCGTGCTGTTGAATAAACGCTGAAAGAACTCGGTAGGTAATACGGAACAATTACGTGTTCCTGCTAGTTTGCAGTAAAATTCACAGATACTTTGATTGTCCTAATTATTAAGAATTACTTACGGAGTTCGGGAGGAGTAATGAATTCATAAAGATAGATTGACAAAAGCGCATATTGAATAATAGTACCTACTTTAAGTCTGAGAACTTATTTTCTTATCAAAGTACTTATCATTGTTACGTTGTATTGTGTTAAACAGTTATTATTGATCAATTGATGAACGATCTTTAATTTTTATTATTATTATATTATTAAGACTTCCCCAAGGAACGTCAACTATCACGGTTTTTGGGAGTTCCAGCCACTTTCTTGAAATCGTCGGTCCATCGTTTCCCTGATTTATAAAACCAATACCATTAATAGTACTAAGGAAAACAATGCACTTGTAATAACTGAGATGAAAGCGCTCTTTGTCGGTGGTATTCACTTTCCATCAGTTGACCGGTCTGCTTGTTCGCTGAAAAAAGATAATTAAAATTATAATAATAACATTAAACTTATCTTTCTTTATAAATTCCATAAAATTAAAGAATTGTTAAGTTTTTTATAATTCAACCGGACTTACTCGTGATAATATTATTTGAAAGGTTACGATAAATGCACAAACAAGGAACGACACCACGTAAGGAGTGTCACTCCTCACGCACCTCGAAGGCGTTGCTGATCTCACACTAATCAGCTCGTAACCACCCCGCTGAACAACAACAACTTCTTCTTTCTAGCCATTTTTACCAGAATATTATTTGGGGTCGACTACTAGTTCAACCGGTGTTACCTAGATTTCAGTTTTTACATGGAGCGGCTGGCGTCGGACCTCCGCAACCCTAAGGAAGAACTGAAATTCGATGGCTGAACTAGTTGTCAGCATATTTTAGGGCACTGACTTCCGAATAACGATTGCCATAGACGTTCATGACAACCGGGACTGAAGGCTTAAGATGCTCTCCCAGACACGGGCGTGAATCACACCATTCCAATCACGCCAAACTTCCATACTCCGGGCTGCTGTTAAGGATTTCCTGTAAGAAAACCCAACAACACTTTTGGCCCGACCCGAGAATTGAATCCGAGACCTCTTGATTAGCAGTCGCATACGCTAACCACTAGACCAACGAGGCAGTAATGAACAACAACAGCCATGTGTATGTTTAAAAGTTGTGAAAGTTTTCAACTATCATGTCATTTCAGTAAAGGGAAGTTAATGGAAAAAAAATGTTAGTACAAATGTACGCGGGACATGTGTGGTCAGTTGGTCACACATAAATTGCCTAACATTAACATGCTCCAACGTGTTCCACTAAAGGACGATGGTAAAGCCTTGTGCAAGTTACATGCAATCATTTTCCCTTCGAGACAATCGTATACAATCACATCACGCAAAGATTTGCAGCTTAACAAGTGATACACACCGCCTGCTCAATGTGTATAACATTCACTACTGGGAATACGTACTTCCATACTATCCATATTTCCATATCTAACTAAATCTAACTCTGTCGGTCTGACTGTCTGTTAACTACGAAGATCTACTGCATCGAAATCAATAAAATTTGGAATGGAGATAAAATATTTTTCAAAACTTTACTTTACAATTTGTATTACAATTTGTTAAACACTAAACATGTAATCAAATATTTTCTCGAATTATGAAACGTAAAAAAACGCAAGACAACATCGGTGCTAAGAGAAGGAAAACTTGAAACCAACCCTTTTTTTTTTTTTTTTTTTTTAGTGTGTGAAAAATCATCATGGACCGTCACCCCACCGGGGGTTACGGCGGGGTGGTGTGTCGGACTTGAACCGACTAAAAAACACACAGTGTGCCCTCTCCGCGCTTCTCCGTTTAGGAGTAGGAGAAGTCCAGGGTGGGATCTCCTTCTGAACTTCTCCAGCGCCTGCCCGCTCCTGATGCGGGCACCGTCTCTGTACGACCTCTCTTAGGCGGCGTCCGGCACACACCGACGCCGCCCCCTCGCGGCTGGCCACATAGTGCGGGTGGAGGGAAAACCCGTCCCGTCCACCCGCGGCCACACTCAAGGCGGCATGAGGCGCAGATGTTCGCGCCTCCGCCGCCCGAGTCGCCGGCGGCGAATCTGGTCCGATTGGATGTCGTCCTCACGGGCCTTCTCCGCCGCCTCCTTCTGCGTGATTACGTCCTCGCAGAAGGTTGCGACCGCGGTGAATGCGCTCTCGCTGCCGACCATGGAACGAACGACGGCCGACAGTGAGAGATCCCCTCCGATGACTGCAGTGAGGACCCGGCGCTGCGTCTCCCATGCGGGGCAGACCGCCAGCGTGTGATGAGCCGAATCCTCACTGCAGTCGCAGTGGTGGCAGGCGGGACTCAATTCCCTCCTGGCGACCGAGTGCAGGTACTTTCCGAAGCAACCATGCCCGGAAAGAACCTGCGTCAGTCGGAAGGTAAGGGTCCCGTGCTGCCGCACTGCCCATTCGCCGATGACCGGCTGAAGCGCCTCTACGGTGGCGAAGCCAGCACGTGGAGTCTCCAGCCGGACCGACCAGCGATCCATCGTGGCTCGGTGAGCGGCTTCGCGCCACTCGCGCACGTCCTCGGGCGGAGGTCCAACTCCACCACTCTCCGCCCGGTAGTTAGCCACTCGCCGATAAACGTCGGCGAGCACCTCCGCCTCCAAATCCCACGGGGGTGTTCCGGCCAGGGCGCACGCCGCCTCCGTCGATACGGTGCGGTAGCCCCGTATGGCTCTGACCGCCAGAGTTCTCTGAGGCCGCCTGAGGCGCGCCCTATTCTGCACGGTCAGAGCCGCCGCCCACACCGGTGCACCATAGAGTGCCATAGACCGGACAACCCCCGTGTACAGCTGCCTCGTGGCGACATTGGCTCCTCCCAGATTGGGCAAAAGACGCCCAAGGAAGGAGGCAGTGCCGATCAGCTTCGGAGCAAGCTGTTGGAAGTGCTCGTCGAAGAGCCACCTACCGTCTAGGACCAGACCCAAATACTTTAAGTGGGCCCGGACCGGTACGAGGACCGAGTTGACCTCGATGGAGGCGCCGGCGGGTGGACCACGACGGGGCCCATGGAAAAGTAGGGCTTCCGTCTTTTCTAGGGCCACCCGCAAACCCAGCGCCTCAATGCGCCCGACCACCAGGGAGACTCCTGTGGTGGCCAGGCGTGCCGCCTCTTCGAAGGTCGCCCCCCGGGCTGTCACAAGAGTGTCGTCGGCGTAGCAAATTACACCGACCCCGGGGGGGAGACGCCCTCGCAGGACCCAGTCGTATCCCATGTTCCACAGGAGTGGTCCGAGGACAGACCCCTGTGGAACACCGCACGACATGGCCCGACGTCTCAAGACTCCTTCTCGGTCCTCGTACATGACAGTACGCTCCGTCAGATAGTCTGCCACTAGCCGCCTCAGGTACTGTGGCACTCCGTGGTACTGGAGTGCGGCCCTGATGCAGCTGAATGGCAGACTATTGAATGCGTTGGCGATGTCCAACGACACCGCCAACAGCACGTCGCCGCAGCCCACCGCCTGTTCGGTCGCGGCCTTCAGACGCAGAATTGCGTCGACCGTCGAACGCCCCTCCCGGAATCCAAATTGGGCGTCCGACAGATCGGGGCCCACCTCGCGCAGGGGCCCACCGGACGATGCGGGCGTGGAGCACCCTCTCGAACAGCTTACCCGCTTCGTCCAGCAACACGATGGGCCTATAGGCCGCGACCGAGTCGGCAGACCGACCTGGCTTCTGGAGCAGAACCAGCTTCCCGCTTTTCCAACACTCAGGGAAGCGTCCGGACGCCAGACTAGCGTCTAACACTCCCCTGAGGCGGTCCGACATATGATCGAGGGCTCGGGCCAGCACTCGGGCAGGTACCCCGTCTGGCCCGGGGGCGGTGTTCTTGGATCGAATCCTTAGAACAGCCGCCCCTACCTCTGATTCCCTGACGGGCGGCACATCAGCCTCGCCTTCGTCGTCGCCTCCGGCCATGACGGCCATCGACGGGGGCGTGTGCTCCGCCCGCTGTGGGAATAGGCCCTCGACCACTTCCTGCAGGAAGCTGGGCTGGAGGGTCTCCGTGAGGGGCAGGCCCCCCGCGCAGAGCTTTTTACGCACCGCACGATAGGGCCGACCCCAGGGGTCACGCTCGAGACTCTCCAGCATCTCCTTGCGGCTCTCCTCTTTGGCGCGGCAGATGGCCAGCTTCAGAGTTTGCCGGATCTCACGGTATTCCTCTTGAAGCCGATCCACCTCCTCACCGACTCCGCGGTGGCGTCGCCGACTACGAGTGAGGCACCTCCGGGCACGAACACAGGCCGCACGGAGGGCCGCCAACTCCTGGGACCACCAGTAGACCTCCTTCCTTGGAGGCCGACGCCCACGTACGCGGGGCATGGCCGCGTCGCAGATCTGCGTAATCGCACTGCAGAAGCGACCAGCCCCCACGTTGACCTCTTCGGCCGGGGCCTGCGGAGGCAGCCAAGAGTTAAGAATGGCCGCCTCCTCCAGTAAGTCCCTGTCGAGCTTGGCGACAGACCACCGCGGAAAGCGGGAGGGACGCCGCGCCGCGTGACCCCTACTGGCGTCCTGGGACCGGGAGAGCTCAAATCGGATATACAAATGGTCCGAGAGCGTCTCAACCTCATCCAGGACACGCCAGTTCTGTACACGTGCGGCGAGTGCAGGGGTAGCGAACGAAAGGTCCACTATCGACCCCCCCTGTTGTCGCACGCACGTGTTGGTGGAGCCTCTGTTCAGTAGACAGAGGCCCACCGAGGCCGCCCACTCCTCTACGGCCTTGCCCCTGGCGTCCGTCGCCGGGGAACCCCACGCAATGGACTTGGCGTTGAAGTCCCCCAGCACGAGGACGCGCCCAGACGCTAGTTGCCGCATCGAGGTCTCCAGGTTGTTCAGGAAGACCTCGAAGTCACTCAAACTCTTACTGGGGGAGAAGTAGACACCGTAAACGGTGATCCCCCCCCACTCGGCGGCAACATATCCCGTGCCCCTGTCTTTGAGCGACAAGGGCGGGGAACCAGCCGCCGTGGAGCCGACGACTGCCACGGAGCCGTCCCAGTCACCCATCCAGTTTGGACGGGGAGGGACGAAGTAGGGCTCCGCGACTACAACTTGAAACCAACCCTATACCAACCCGTCTGGCCAGCGTGGTATAGTAGGCCAAAACCTCCTTTCAAAGGAGAGGCCTATGTCCAGCAGTGGACTGTTGAAGGCTGTTGATGATGATGATGAAACGCAACAGTTTTGTTGAGTTAGTTTCATGTCTTTCGCACTCGTATAAAATGTAATATTTAATAAAAAATTTAGTCTGTTAATGTTCCTAATTAATACACTACTTAACTTTAAGCAAGAATATTCGAACATTTGGTTTTCAGTGTTCCCAAAGGTGTGCATTATTGTCTGCTATGTATGTATTGAACTGCCTCGTTGGTCTAGTGGTTAGCGTACGCGACTGCTAATCAAGAGGTCTCGGGTTCAAATCCCGGGTCGGGCCAAAAAGTGTTTTTGGGATTTTCTTAGGAAATTCCTAATAGCTCGTGCCTCGGAGAGCACGTAAAGCCGTCGGTCCCGGTTGTCATGAACATCTATGGCAATCGTTATTGGGAAGTCAGTGCCCTCAAATATACTGACAACTAGTTCAATCTTCGAATTTCAGTTCTCCCTTAGGGTTGCGGAGGTCCGATGCCACTCGCTCCGTGGAAAAACTGAAATTCAGGTAAAACCGTTTGAACTAGTAGCTGACCCCAAATAAAATTGGGAATAAGGCTAGGAAGATGATGATGTATGTATTGAACAAGTATGTTGTCCTCAGGAACATTGGAACACAAACTTTGTTAAAATTTTGTGGCGAGTAATAATGCATAATAAGTTTATTATTTATTTTCTCTCATTTCTACTAACTCTTTATTTCTTATTTTATCAAAATACGAATCTGTAACTGATATACATGTTGTTTTTGTTGTCCAACCCATACCGCTATAATCTATCCATTACATATTCAGTCAGCATATTCGTCGACTTATTTAACCGTGTGTCAGGATCGTTTTCATCAACAGCCAGTCAAATAAACCAAACCAACGGGCTTTGCATATAAAGGGCTGGATATGTCGCTTCTATGCCTAATGAACTATTTGAATGTAGGCCTTATTGGCCGCGGATAAATAAAGAAATAAATGTGAGGTACGCGCAGTGTGTTCGCGCAACTTAATCTCCTATTTAAGACCCTATTCATAGTAAAATTTACAAGTTATATTTTTAATTAAATTTATACTAGAATTTTTTTAACAGTTCTTGTCCCTAAAAGATGTTTTGAAAATGAAATTAGATACTTTTTAAGTTTACAGTTAAAAAAGTTTTTTGAGTTGGACAGTGTTTTAGTAAATTTAAACATATTTTGGTTTAAATTAAAACTTCATTATAGAATCTCTAAGAAACCATTTTTGTTGTCGAATGTTGTATGAGTATAAAAGCTTTTTAAAAAAATTATAACCGACTTCAAAAAAAAACACCTCAAACGCAAACTCCCAGCCCAGGACACTGAAAAGTATGAAATAAATTGGCTTTAATTTGACTTGTTAAAATTACTAAGTGAAAATTCTTATCTATTAATTTAAATAAAGTTAAATTATAATGTGTGCTAGTTACCTAAAATCTGTTTGACATCCTCCTTTTTTGAAGTCGGTTAAAAATTGAGTATTGTTAATTAAATTTTAGAACATTATTTATTGGTTCAAAACCTATTTCCATAATTTTAATAAACATTTGAACACATGCAAATTTATTCTCGAAATTTTACATTCTCAAATCAGAAACTCTTATTGAATTTCTAGTTATATTATTATTTTCACTAAACTTCAAGTGAGAATATAAAAGTTATTTAATAAAAACATCGAACTTATTCATCGTGTGTGATTTTATCCACAAGTTTATTTATTAAAACACTAGCTTTCCACCCGCGGCTTCGCCCGCGTGGAATTCGTATATATCGCGCGACACGGTAAGGGTAGATTAAACAATCTTACATGATTTCATGTTTGAAAATAAGGAACTTAGACACAAACTTTCGTCCCCTATTTCAAACCCTTCTTTCTACCTTTATTTTCAATCGGTTCAGTGGTTTAGGCGTGAAAGCGTAACAGACAGACAGACAGACAGAGTTACTTTCGCATTTATGATATTAGTAGGGATTACACCATCGGAAAGTAGAGATTTCATCAAACAGGAAACACCCTAATTTTTTGAAAAAAGTAGATATTTTGACGGGTGAATTTTCGGTATTAAGTCAAAATCGGGTGAAAAAATAAATATTTCAAATCAAATAAATTACAGTGTATTCGAGACATAAAAGGTAAGTTTTCACTAAATTTCGTTTAAAAATAATTTTATTTGTAAAAGATAAAAATAAAAAATGTGAGCCGTCACGGGACGCCTGGCAGATGTGAAACATCGCCATTATTTTGTAAAAGTAATATGCAGAAAAGAACATATTGTAATAGGAACTAAATATGTCATAATGATAAAATAAAATATTACTAATTATTAAAATAGTAGTCTATATGCAGTACTACACTACACTACTGCATATAGACTGTATATATATACCATCGTATAGCGTGCCGTGGCGACGCGTCGCCAATCGCCAGGCCAGAAATCTATTTTACGTGCGCCTATAGATGTTTCACATCAAAAACCAAGAACTTAGATTTTTGATTTTTTCACATATGATTTGAGGTTATGTGAAAAAAAGTGTAAATAAAAAATCGGCCAAGTGCGTGTCAGGCCACGAAAGGGAAGGGTTCCTCCACCACCCATAATGGTACGTGGATTAGAAATTGTATCCAATGGATAATTGTTATGTTTACGTATTAATGCGTTAATTTTGTATGACTTTTCTAAGTAAGCACATTGTAGAAGTTAAGCCTCTATAACTCCTGAACTAACAAAGTCATCTAATTCGTTATAGTTTTCATTTAAAGTTATTATATGGACCACTATCACGAATTTTTCCAGATTTTTTGAGCCGGCCGTTTAGCTTTTAGAGGGAGGGGACGCCCTGTTTTTACAAAAAAAGTGGCCTTTAAAGTTGAATTTCTCGCAAACGGATACCTAAATCAGAAAATGGGTTTAAAGATCGTCTTAACAACCTTTTAATGTTTTTAAAAGACCTATATAATGATACCCCAGATGATGGGGTAGCTGCGAGAAAAAAACATCCCCACTTCACGTGTAGGGGAGGTACCCTAAATAAAAATATTTTTCATAATTTTATTGTAACGCTTTGTCGACGTAATTACAATACATATTCGTGCAAAATTTCATCTTTCTAGTACTTACCGATTGGACGGTAAGGAGGACGGACAGACGGACGGACAGACGGACATGACGAATCGATAAGGATTCGAAGTCATAAACTCTGTAACCCTAAAAATTGTAGATCTTTTGATTACCTACAACTTTGCCATTTAACTTTTTTCCATAGGACTTGTAGTTTTGCCGGAAATCGAGATAAACCGTTCTTTACCCTTTGTTATATATATTTAGCCATCCAAAGTGACTCTACCCTGCCTGATGGAAAGCATGAGCAGAATTCAAGAGTCGGGGCTACCACACTTGCTGCGAATGCAGACAATAATGTACGGCGGCCCACACTATGGCGGCTTAGTGAGATGCTTTTTCACGCCCCGCTTAAAGGACCCGAAAACCTCTCCCCCTACCCCTTCCCGAGCTCAGATCCCCCGTAAATTATTTTTCCTTTCATTTTTATAATATTCTCCTCCTTTTCCAAACATCCTACTAAAATTTTATTTGTTTTCAAAAATTATTTACTACTGGTCTATACGTCATTGTCAAACTATCATTATGGTTGCCATGCAATTGTGTTATGCCTAGCAACCTGTGAAGTTTTGACAGGAGATAAACAGTGATACATTTTGATACCTACGATTTATGTATTTTTATAATCACCTAGCTTTGGCCTCGATTATTGCAGTAAAAAGTAGCCTATGTCCTTTCCCAGGTTCAGTTCTATCTTCATACCAAATTTCATCAAAATCGGTTCAGTGGTTTAGGCGTGAAAGCGTAACAGACAGACAGACAGACAGAGTTACTTTCGCATTTATAATATTAGTATGGATTAACTGACATATTATTATCACAGGCACCGCTCGCTCAACAGGTTTACCCGAAGTTGACGCCCGTTGGCAGATACGGGTCACCAAGTTCAAATTTACAAAATTTAAATCCAATCATTTACCTCGTTATACTTTTTACAGGTTTCATTTAAAATGGTGACAGTTGGCGGCCATAAAAACCTTAAACTTACCGCTTAAAAACTTTTATGATTGTGTAGGTTTTTATGTTTGTGTTATTAATTAACCGATTTGGAGATGAATGATAATAATGTGAGTGATACATGCTTCAGTGTGTGTGGTGATAATCTTATTCTAAACTAAAATTTTACAATTCTGTTAACCACAAAATGTAACTTGACATTCATGTTGCAGTTTAAAACACTCCTATTCTTTTGAATTCTTTGAAATATTTACGAGAAAATGCAATATATTTCCCAACAAACAAAGTTCACAAGCGACAGAAATTCTTTGAGACAGTCTGCACTATGAATAGACCTCGTAGCAAGAAGTGGGCTTCACGTTTGATTGAATGTGAAAATTATACAAGACGAGACGCGGCAGCGATGGCGACAGTGTGTACTACACTTTATGTCAGCAAGTTTTCCCACAGGAATAGAACTGTGAACACTTTGTTGAATGTCAAATTAACATTTGTTCAGGATACAAGTAATGTTTGTAGGCATCGAATAATTACTTCCTTTCTAATGTAAATACACTGTTGAAGTGTTATTGAACGTTGAAAGCTGCCATAAATGAAGAGGTTAACAACCTGCTTTTGTACTTCGCTAGTAGTTTCTCTAAAATCGTGTGAGTTTCACAAGACTTTGGGAAAATTAACAAATTTGGCTTCAGTTGTACTTTATACATAGCATATTAATTAAATTCCGTGCGGAAATCCCCCCAGAAACCACCAGCCAAAAGCTGGTGGTTATGTTGGACGGTCTTGGGTACTAAAGCCAAAGAACTAGGTGCACCCTCGAAAGGAAGCCCCACTAACATATGCCCGTGCCATCACCTTCCTACAACTTCACAAACTTTAGCTTTCTGTAATGTTAGTATAGATTACATATTTTTACAATGAAGTAAATAATGCAGACATATTGTAGTTGGATATCATTGATTATTGACTTAAGTTTAGTGACAGTTCTTTAATTCCTAATTAGTTTCGTACGTTTTCCATGTATCTAGAAATTAATGTAGTTATATTATAAGTGGCCGTAACTTTAAACGTGTTCATCATACACTAACGATTTTGGAATAAATTGTACTTAAATAGTCAAAGAAAATTCTGGTATGGAATTCATTTCTTTATACCAATAATTGAGAACGACCCTTTTAAAAGAAGAAAAAAACTATGTTTTCATAGAATTAATTGATGAAATGGTTATTTACCCAAACAAGATTATTCTTTCGTAATCCATACTTAATATTATAAATGCGAAAGTAACTCTGTCTGTCTGTCTGTCTGTTACGCTTTCACGCCTAAACCACTGAACCGATTTTGATGAAATTTGGTATGAAGATAGAACTGAACTTGGGAAAGGACATAGGCTACTTTTTACTGCAATAATCGAGATACAAAGGCCAAAGCTAGGTGATTATAAAAATACATAAATCGTAGGTATCAAAATCTATCACTGTTTATCTCCTGTCAAAATTTCACAGGTTGCTAGGCAAAACACAATTGCATGGCAACCATAATGATAGTTTGACAATGACATATAGACCAGTAGTCTAGGGTAGATAATTTTTGAAAACAAATAAAATTATAGTAGGATGAAACCTATTGGAAAAGGAGGAGAATATTATAAAAATGAAAGGAAAAATAATTTACGGGGGATCTGAGGTCGGGAAGGGGTAGGGGGGGAGGTTTTCGGGTCCTTTAAGCGGGGCGTGAAAAAGCATCTCACTAAGCCGCCATAGTGTGGGCCGCCATACATTAATGTCTGCATTCGCAGCAAGTGTAGTAGCCCCGACTCTTGGATTCTGCTAATGCTTTCCATCAGGCAGGGTAGAGTCACTTTGGATGGCTAAATATATAAAACAAAGCATAAAGAACGGTTTATCTCGATTTCCGGCACAACTACAAGTCCTATGGAAAAAAGTTAAATGGCAAAGTTGTAGGTAATCAAAAGATCTACAATTTTTAGGGTTCCGAAGTTTATGACTTCGAACCCTTATCGTCCGTCCGTCCGTCCTCCTTACCGTCCAATCGGTAAGTGCTAGAAAGATGAAACTTTGCATGAATATGTATTGTAATTACGTCGACAAAGCGTTACAATAAAATTATGAAAAATATTTTTATTTACGGTACCTCCCCTACACGTAAAGTGGGGATGTTTTTTTTCTCGCAGCTACCCCATCATCTGGGGTATCATTATATAGGTATTTTAAAAACATTAAAAGGTTGTTAAGACTATCTTTAAACCCATTTTTTGATTTAGGTATCCGTTTGCGAGAAATTCCACTTTAAAGGCCACTTTTTTTGTAAAAACAGGGCGTCCCCCCCTCTAAAAGCTAAACGGCGGGCTCAAAAAATCTGGAAAAATTCGTGATAGTGGTCCATATAATAACTTTAAATGAAAACTATAACGAATTAGCTGACTTTGTTAGTTCAGGAGTTATAGAGGCTTAACTTCTACAATGTGCTTACTTGGAAAAGTCATACAAAATTAACGCATTAATACGTAAACAGAACAATTATCCATTGGATACAATTTCTAATCCACGTACCATTATGGGTGACTGAGGAACCCTTTCCCGTGCGTGGCCTGACACGCACTTGGCCGATTTTTTATTTACACTTTTTTTCACATAACCTCAAATTATATGTGAAAAATTCAAAAAACTAAGTTTTTGGTTTTTTATTTTTATCTTTTACAAATAAAATTATTTTTAAACGAAATTTAGTGAAAACTTACCTTTTATGTCTCGAATACACTGTAATTTATTTGATTTGAAATATTTATTTTTTCACCCGATTTTGACTTAATACCGAAAATTCACCCGTTAAAATATCTACTTTTTTCAAAAAATTAGGGTGTTTTCTGTTTGATGAAATCTCTACTTTCCGATGATGTAATCCCTACTTATTATATAAATGCGAAAGTAACTCTGTCTGTCTGTCTGTCTGTTACGCTTTCACGCCTAAACCACTGAACCGATTGAAAATAAAGGTAGAAAGAAGGGTTTGAAATAGGGGACGAAAGTTTGTGTCTAAGTTCCTTATTATCAAACATAAAATCATGTAAGATTGTTTAATCTACCCTTACCGTGTCGCGCGTTATATACGAATTCCACGCGGGCGAAGCCGCGGGTGGAAAGCTAGTAATAAATAATTTGTTTTGCAATAAATAAGCATTCACGTTCCATATTTAAAATGGAGAGAAACAGCACTTCACTCTTAACTTAAAACACACTTTAAAAACAACATCATATCATAATACAAACATATTAAATAAATTAATCCAAAACTAACGGTGAATTTTTAAATTAAAGACAAGAAAGTCAAATAAATATATTAGATAAAGTATCTTTAAATGTTAATCACTATTAATGCAGCGCTTCTGTAAAATAAATTATAGTATTAATTAATTCCAAATCACCAGAAATACCATAAAATTACCATCGGAATAGATTATAAGTCGGTATCACAACACACTATCTCTTTACCGGCTACCACATTCCCCTGCATTCATTACAGAACACACATAAATGGAAACAAATAAATAAAATGTGTGTCTGTGGAAATAAAATGGTCCTCGTGTCGTCAGTTTATGTCCGGTGTAAAGTCTGTGGTGTTGATTTTAACTGCTATTTTATTGACTACTCGTGTTGATTCGGCGTTGGGTTACAGCACAGAGTCGGGCACACGGGGCGATTCAATTTAAATGTAATACTTTTAAAACTACTGCACAAGCTGTGTGTGTAGTTTTGTTGGTAGAAATCCATTTGTTTTATTGTGAGGTCCATGTTGGATTAAGGATTTAGGCCCTACTCTAACACTCCTGGTCAGATGCGATGTTGATTTCTTCCAGAGTAGGATGCCTCAGGCACCAAATACTCATTTTTTTATCGTTCGGAAATCTTCACGGATGTCACATGTTTGTGGCTATGTCGGACTCGAACCGACTGAAACCGCATGCCGTCTAAGGTACTATGGGTCAAGGAACCAGATGCCAAATACTTCTGGCAGTCAGACAGAGAAGAGTCACATTGGCAGGCTCAAAAATAATAAAAATCACATTAGGAATGGGCCAAAACTCTTTTCAGATTTATACATTCTACTCCGTAGAAATGTAAAGAATGATGATTGTGGTGATGATCATAACAATTTAAATGAACGTGTAGTTGGTGATAGTAAATATAATAATATTAAATGAGACAAAAAATATTGCAGAGCTAATGCAGCGTAACCAAACAATAATGATTTGAGGATTTAACTCGGTACGACATAGACTAATCTGTAGACAACATTTATTAAATTGAGACTGCCTTGTTGGTCTAGTGGTTAGTGTATGCGACTGCTGATTATGAGGTCTCGGGGTCGAGTGTTGGACCAAAAGGTTTGTGTGATCCGCAAATATTTGTTTCGGATATTTAGCGTTTTCTATGTATTTACAAAAAAAACTATGTTTATGTATTTATATCAGTTGTCTAGTATCCATAATACAAGCACTGCTTAGTTTGGGACTAGATACGTTGTGTGTAAGATGTCCAAAATATTTATTTCTTTATAAGTTTATTCACTGACAAATTACGTGCACAGAAGACATATTTTTTTAATAAATTAATCCTCATAGAGAAATGCTTCCGTGTGTTAAAACAAATTTGTTGAGTAACAATAAAATCCACGCGAGCGACGCACGCGCATCGCCCATTTTATCTCTCGCATAAACACGTCAATAGCAAGACTACACGATAATTTATTTTATTGTCATTTAAAACTTTAATTTACGAATGTTTACTTATGTGTTCGAGATGTAGCAGAACCGCAAGTTCGACAAATTATTATTCTAGTATAATTAGTTGATAGCTTTAGTTCTGGTTACCAACAAAGGTTACGTCAACAGACAAAACTTAGGTCTGTTTTAAATAAAGTATCATTTTAACCTTCACTGTTCTTTTAATGTAGTCGTTAAACATATTGTAGAAGGTTCCAAGGAAGAGAATTAAAATCGGTTGGTATTTTTTTTTGTTCGAATTACAGAGTGTGCAATGTTAAAACGAGAATTGGATATATAAAGTTTAGGAACTACACGATCGATATCACAGACTGCGGGAGGAGGCTGAAAGAATGCATTAAACGACTGAAAGTCACAGCCAGCATCGCGTCGGGCTCACCACTGTTGAGGGAGCGCGAATTGTGTCCCTCTATCACAAAGGGAGGATCCTCCGACCAGGCGAGGTGATCATGCCTGGCGGGCACTGCTCAACAGTTGATGTTGGGATGTTGTATATATGCTAATCGGCGCGAGAATGTCTCTTTCGCGATTCAGGATTAGTAGTTACTCATGCAGGTTTTCTACGTTTACCGCAATACATGTAGTCAAGATTCAAAAATAAAAGTTGATGTCTGTTAAATTTGAAAATGAGAAAAGTTTAACATAGTCATTATAGCATACGCTGCAACTCATTTAAGTAATGCTCAAATAACACAAATGGCAGCAACATAACCATATATTATTAAGTTTTTCGTACTCCAAAAGCTATACAAGTTAGAACTGTAAGTGCACATTTAAAAGCAATAAAATAAAACGAATTGCTAGAGCAATAAAGTGTTCAAGCGAAGATCGCAGACATAACATACATATCTTTATAGGCGACGCTTGTTAATTGCCGCGCATAAAGTTTCAGGAACTTTTGGCAACGACTATTTTATGAACATATAGTTGACCTTATTGTGCTCTTCATACAACTATGTTATCTTACAAAACCAAAGTAAACAAGATGGTAAGGTGTTTTCAGTTTAACACTTACAATTTTCGTCGTCATTGGGGCGGAAGAATATGTACTAAGATTATACTTACATACATACGGAATAGATTACTCTTATTTGAAGCAACTAGTCAAACGAAGTTTTTTAACTTTCAAATTGTTACTTATTTCGATTCCATACTGATGAACATTGACTTTCTACATTTACTAACTATTTGTTCAAGTTTTAAACTTATCAAGAAAATTCTGACAAGGTTTCTATCAGATTACACAGATACAATTCCGCTTTTATTTCAATAGTTTTAAGAACAAGACATATAACAAAAGATGTTTCAATTCACTTACTTTCGTTTCAAGACGTGGACGACTTTCGACCAGGCGGATAGATCATACCTAGTGAGAAGTTGCTCAACAGCTGATGTTTCAAAGTTACATACATATTAAATAGTAAAAGAAAAATTATTGCGAGATACAGTATAAGTAGTTACCAAACATTTCAACGTGCTTTTAATAGATGGCGCTAAAGTTTGTTTTTAGACAGATGCCAGTTCAATTTAAATCTCATAAACCCTTTTTTATTTTCTGATTTACAAATAACAACTTCGAATTGGATTGATGTGATCAGTTGGATGAATAACTTGTTACAACTCCTACGCAATACGATAACATGTTGCCATCCTTATTTCATAACCTACACTGCCCATTACCCAATAACTTTACCAATAAACGAACGGAGTCGCAAAACTACAAGTTTTATGGGCGCTGGAGTATTTTATAGCCCACTCTATCATTAGTAATTAAGCTACAATAAACATGGAGTTTATAGTTGATAGGAACGCGGACAGTTCATAGTTATTTATTAATATCCGTCGCGCCTGTTTAGTTCTATAGATATCTACATATTATTGCCTATATATTATAATATGCTGTTGAAATCGATACGAGTTGCGAGTTCTTTAATGACAGGTTTTAATACATTCTAGTATATTATCTTTATTTTACGCTAGCCGAGTGCGGGTTTGAGACTGGCAAGTCAACGTTGTGACTACGTAATCTTGGGGCGTTTTTCAAAATTTTGCTCCGTTAAGTACAGGATGTCCATTTATTTTCATACTAAATCACGTCACGTCTGGACGTTACGTATAACGCGGACTTGTCATCACATGTTTCTTTGGTATAAAAAAAGTTGATTATAGTAGTTTACTAGTACACATTCATTATCTACAACATATTTACTTATAATTTAACACGAGTAGTATATAAAATTTGTGGGTCTTACCTTTCAAAATCAATGTACGTACCGGACAAACAAACAGACCCGTTACGTACGTCACGGACCGCAAGTGTTGACGATTGAATTTCTTCAGTTTTAATTCAAAGGAAAAGAACGAATGAATGATAAAAACATTGTCAATATGGCATTGCTTGAAAATAGTTAGAGCTAAAGACAATGTTATTGTTATTCTTTATAAAATCATACCGTTACGTACAGGACTGTCCGCTGTGGCCAGTTTTTTAAATCCGATAATTTCAGTATTTATATTAGAAAAATATACTACAACCTTATTATATTTTATTTAAAAACAAATAAAATGAGTTATTTCATTCGAGTAATACTAAAGATATCTAAATATAGCTTATATATTCTCCAAAATACGTAATCAAAATCCAGGATAATAGGAAGGACACATAAAAAAGTAGGATAATATTTGGTATTTTATTAAATATTAAAATATGTTTTCCGCTTAAGTCTTATGTTTATCTTTTTTTTTACAGTAAGTTAAACATTTCACCCTAACATAAAATAATTTGATACTCACTTCCTACATTTTTGCCTTTTAATCAATGGTCAAACTCGTAGGACATAGCAAAATAGTCCTGAGCAAAATTTTGAAAAACGCCCCTTGACGATGGACGTTCTAAGCTTCACGACTGTCTTCCTGTGATATCAACCGGGACCGACTGCTTAACGTGACCTTAGAATCATGGTATCGTGCGACTAACGGTCACCCATCCAGGTACTGATTTTTTCTAATCACCTATGGTAACTTGGCTGTAAGCGCCTCTCTCTCATAAATATATTAGTAAATAACTTCTGGAGGAACGGGTGTCGTGTTCCTCCAACACAAAGGGAGGATCCTCTGACCAGGCGAGGTGATCATGCCTGGCGGGCCACTGCCCGACAGTTGATGTTGGGATGTTGTATATATGCTAATCGGCGCGAGAATATTACTTTCGCGATGCAGGATTAGTAGTTACTCCGTATAGATCGTTACGTGTTTTCTCCGTAGTTCAATGTTCCTTCGGTAGATGGCGCTGTTGTATGTTTTTGCTTGCGCTGAATGTGGAAGTCGCCACGAACTTTTGGCCCTCTAAGAAACAGAGGGGAAGGACTGACTTTCATCATCATCATCATCGTCATCAACAGCCTTTAGCAGTCCACTGCTGGACATAGGCCTCTCCTTTGAAAATAGCTTTTGGCCTACTATACCACGCTGGCCAGACGGGTTGGTAAAGGGTTTGTTTCAAGTTTTCCTTCTCTTGGCAGTGATGTTAGCTGCTTATTTTGTTCCTTTAGTCGCCTCTTACGATACTCGTGGACTGACTTTAGCAAGCTCATTCACTCGGACCCACGGAAATGTAACAGAAGAATTAAAAGATACTTTATACGAGAATAAACAGAAGCTTAGAATTTTTTACAGTAACCCAAAAACGCGTTATCAATATACACTAGGTTCCAAAAATTACGGGTCAGTCACAAAAATTGAAATACCTCCAGAAATGTAAAAGCTAGATCAATGAAATAAAAAACAGAATAAAGACTTTTTAGTTGCGCTTCTAATAGCATATTATTTAAACTGGTTGATGAAAAAAACTTCATTAGAAAAACAAAATTTAAAAAAATGACTATTTTTAAAAACAAAGGACAATGCCCATTTTTCTATGGAGATCCGTACCAACTTGCGTCAAACCAAATTTGCCGTCAAGAGTTTAGTTTTTATCTAACCTTTTACCATCAAAAATATTTTGTCAATGTTTATCCGCATTTTAGAGAAATTGACTTATTTAAGTTGGAAAACGCCTGATGAAAACATTTTAGTAATTTTGAATCAGCGTGATTATTATAGATGCCGCAGGTAAATTGTAAGAGCCGTGATATTAGAGTATCACTATAATAGTAAAATTATAATTAGGTTAGCAGTGTTATTATAATTTCACTACGGTAGATTATAATCTAATGGTTTTGACAATATACCTGCGACATAGATAAAGCTAAATATCTATGTCGCAGGTATATTGGTAGATAAAGGTATATTAGGTATATTATATAGATAAACGCCGCATTGCTGAATAGCGAATTGTATATTATAGATACTACACGAGCACGATAAGTTGGGCCCGGACTCCTTCGCCCCCTTTACATTGTGAGTTGTAATTGTGACTAACACAGGCATGGGTAGATAGTATTTTAAGTTATGCCTCGGCTTACCTTGAAGAATATGATCTTAAGACGGTTAAGTGGTTAAGTTAAGTGGTTATAATTGAGTCCTTTACTTATTTAGGCTTTTAATAAGTTGCTGCATGTTTTAGTTCGATTGCTTAAATTAAACTAAATCACTTACATACTAACAAGGTAACACAAATAAATAATTTGAAATGTCTGATTAAACATTTATTTTCTTACATAGCCAGTTAAATCAATTACTTTTAGGTTCATAATCAAATATATTAATTATATATAATTAATTATAAATCATCAGTACCGTCAAGAGTTTAATCTGAAAGTATTAATTTCGTGAATATTTTTTTTGTTCTGTATGTGAATAATGTTCAGTTGAATAAATATTTTTTTTTTAAATAAATATTTTGGACATCTGACACACAACATCATCTAGTCCCAAGCTAAGTTGCTAATCTCTGATTGCTGTCTCCAGTTCTGAGTTTAATTAAAAAAATTGACAGTGCTAAACCAGCATTTGGTACCATTTCATCTAATCTTGGTACAGTTAGCATTAATTCATTAAATTGATCTGGAGACATTCCTAACCAATAATGACACATGTCTGGCGACATATCACGTGGATTACTGAAATCGAGAGTATTTCTAACAGACAACCGTTCCATTATACCCATCATTTCATCAAACTGTTGTGCAGTAAAATCAGTTAGTGTTGATGTTAATTCAGACCAAGGTCCATGGTCTAAATGCCGTTGGCAAATTCGAGCCGACGCTGGTATATAGAATCGGTGATTTTTAAGTACTGTTTCCCGTATTGAGAGAGGTATTACTAGACGTTCGGGTCCAGTACAGTTCATGTATATACAGTGATTAGCAGTACTCGCTGCTCGTCTGTATATAGAAGAGGTAATTCTAGATGGCGGCTCATCAGTTGTTCGAACTTCTTCATTTTCGGTTGGCCTATGAAGATCATGTTGCTGCTGTTTGTTGACTATCCTAGTCGCCGCCCTCCAGCAAGCAGCACATGCTCTCTCAAGTCTAGAGACCTAAAATAATTAAAATTACATTAATTTCTAGGAATATACTAGAAATAAGATAGATTAAGCATTCACTGCATTTGTGTTGTAGGAGGAACACATACAAACACACACACACACATTCTATGCAACAAAATAACTATCTTCATAATATTGTATCAATAAATTCTTTCTATATAAATACTTCACCATTATTTTATTATTATCTATTTATTTATTAATATTATTATCACAATATTAATTAATTACTTTCTATCCTAGTATTTACAATTTCATCCTATATAAAATAGTTTACATATATTGAATATTAATTGTTCATATTTCATTTGCATTAGTGAGACCACACCTTATTTGATTTGACCTTTTGCTATAATGGCTGGTGCAAGTACATCGGTGATCTTGGTATCGTACTGCCCTCAGTCTCGCGAAACATAAATTGTTGCAATTAGACTTTTATAGTACTTTTTAGAACATTTTAACATTTTAATACAACTTTTATTTTCTGAAACCTTGTGAGTATAGACCATATACCATAGTGTCAATATTGTACTTACAAGATGAAGTGGTGTCGATTGCAAAATCACATCTCGTTGTAAAGAATCAGGCCTTATTTGGTAGGTTCTTCTTCCACGAGTGCGTAATAATGATACACCACAACTGAAACAAACACTTTGATGGCCCACTACTGGGCTGCCAATTGTTCCTTCTTGAATCAACAAGTAGCAACTGTGGCATATAAAATGATCCGGAGTAACCTAAAAAAGAAAAACTTGTTATACTGTATTACTTTACTGTATTTTATTATTTTAGGTAGTAGAGCCACGCTGATTTCAGCACGAATGGGCCGGCTCGACCCGGCCAGTACTACCCTCACACAGAAGACCATCCTAATAATGACAGCATTCTTGCTGTCGTATTTCGTTGGTGAGTGTGAGACCGGAGGCCCAATCATTCTGCATCATTCTCCCGCCCTTCGAAGGCCGGGAGAATGATGAAGAATAATCTAGCCAGGCTGCCATGGTAAGAGTCACCATGCTGCATTGCCTACCCTCACAATAAGCATGGTGACCCCTACTCCTGGATTCTACTCATGCTTTCCATCAGGCAGAGTAGAGTCACTTTGGCAGGCTTAAATATAAAAAAAAAAAAAAAAAAAAAAAAAATTTCATTATTCAATACACTGACATATGCATGTTATGTGTGTTTGTTGACAAAAACCTTATAAACTATACATACAGTAAATAATTATAGTTCATAAATGTATGTGCAAATATATGCACTAAAACAATTTATGCACTTTAATAAGTAACTCTTTCATACTTCAAGCTCTCACTAAAAATATTTGACAGTTAGTTGAACTTATTGGCTACATTTTTGGCTAGAACTGGAATTTAGGCGAAGCCTCCACAGCTATGACATATAAAAGATGTTCAAAGCCATCAAAAAGATTGTACAGAGTGGTTTTGTCATACTAGAAGCATATACTGGAATACTAATGGCTCAACTACCAAATATAATATATGATGAATGCGTTTATGAATGCTTAATGAAAAAACTTACCAAAGTAGGTGTAACCCATGATGTCAATATTTCGCGTATCCTAGCGTGAACACTTCCCACCGAATGTATCAGTGCGTTCCTTGGTACCGCCAACGCACAGTTGATACACCGCCGACTACTACTCTCTACAGTCACACTGTCACTTCG
This sequence comes from Phragmatobia fuliginosa, assembly GCA_932526445.1. NCBI lineage: Eukaryota > Metazoa > Arthropoda > Insecta > Lepidoptera > Erebidae > Phragmatobia > Phragmatobia fuliginosa. The sequence goes on from OW052065.1 coordinate 1,917,620, forward strand.
CTCCATTTTTTACTAGATAAGCACCATGAACGCCGGCAACAGTCACTGTCATGACACGGCACTTCAAAGTCACTAACTCGATAATCAACAGGAAAGAGTCACTATCTCAACACTGTCAATATTTATTATAGACGTAGTGAATTAAATAAACGATAAAACTACCAGATCAACTCTAACGCAGCAAGAATAACATCGACCAAACGTCATCACAACAAAAAAGAAATTAACACTGACAGTTCTGTAATTAAGCGTTCCGAATCGCCATGAACGTGTTTTGAGTTTCGAAAATACACAATGTTTACTTTATGAAATGGTGAGATATAAAATAAAATGATGTAAAAGAATTACATATTTTACTTCCTACTTTAAAATCTTATTTACTTATACAACGGCTAAAACTAATAAGGCGAACAAAGATTTTTATGTTCATTGTTAAACCTCGGAAATAACAGACACGGAACGTGCAATATTTCGGAAATGAACTTTTGACATATGGATATGTATTGTTTTACGGAAGTAGGTAATTGCTAATTATTTAGCACCATTAAATGAATTTTTTAAATGCCGATCTAAAAAACGGTTATAAGTCAGTACATAATACACATAAATAAAACATTAATTTTGGTGTTAATATATCTATGGCGCAATATGGTACGGGGTATGGGCATTGTCCTTTTTGTTTCATGTCATTATGGATGCTTTCCATTTCTATTCTGTCACAAAAAAAATTATCGTGAACGTCTTCCACGTGCATAATTATTATTCTGTGAGGTGAAGCATGGCAGTCACGCTAGAGGAATGTACCAGAATCCTAACTTTTTTGGAACTTGGGCGGAGCCAGCGTGAAACAGCCAGAAACATTGGTGTATCTTTGTCGACTGTTCAGCGGGTAGTCCAGCGGTACCAAGAGACCGGATCACACCTTAGAAGACCAGGAAATGGCAGACCAAGATGCACAACGGCCAGGGAAGACAGACAACTGGTGGCTACAATGCTCCGAAATCGTTTTCAAACTGCTGTTGGTCTAAAAACTCACTTTATTCGCTTTGGAGGTGGCAATTTAAGCGCTCAAACAGTAAGAAGACGTCTTACTGAAGCAAATTTGAAACCATTGAGGCCCGCAAATGGCCCCAAACTGGAACGGGGACATCGAATTGCAAGACAGAGATACGTGCGCGAACACCTAAACTGGACACTAGACGATTGGTCTAGGGTAATGTTCACGGACGAGTCTAAATTCATGCTTTATAAGCATGATGGTAGGCAGTTGGTGTACAGAAGACCAGGGGAGCGCTTCCATCAAGCGTGTGTGGAGGAAAAAGTGGCGTACGGTGGAGGCTCCGTACAAGTTTGGGCTGGGATTTCTGCTGAGGCCCGCACCGAGCTGGTGCTCATTCAAAATGGAACTCTAAATGCAGAGAGGTACGTGGAAGAGATCCTCAATGAACATGTAGGTCCTTTCATGGCCAGGATGGACCGGCATGGCATATTAATGCATGATAATGCGCGTCCCCATACCGCCAGAATTGTACATGACTACCTTGAAGAGGTCGGTATCGAACTCATGCAGTGGCCAGCGCGAAGCCCGGACTTAAACCCCATCGAGCACGCCTGGGACGAGCTTCAGAGATGCGTGAAAGGTCGAAACCCCCCACCAATCACGCTTCCCGAGCTCATACAAGCACTGGTGGAGGAATGGGAAGGTATTCCTCAGCACCGGCTCCGAAATTTGGTGTACAGCATGCCTAATCGCCTGGAAGCTGTCAGAAGAGCTCGTGGAGGCAATACAAAGTATTAAATGAAGAAAGTGATGAAAAACAGCAAAAAAACAATCATAAAAAAAATTTAATCTTAAGAAAAATATGACTACTTTAGTTTTTTTTTAATTTAAGATTAATATTGTGGGTGTAACTAAGTTTTATTTTATTTTTTATCTGTATAATTAAATTCTCAATTGAACAGTCTTCGTTTCATTAGGATGGCATACGTAGTTCGGGAGATATTCGGGTTTATGTGACTGACCCGTTATTTTTGGAACCGGCTTTATATAAATTATACCAGCGTAATACGAGGAGACGGGAATGCATTTTTCATTTTGTTTTCGAATAAAACTTACACCTATAACTATTATCGTATAAATGATAAACGTCATATTTTATTTTGCTAATAAATTAATTCATAATTATTATACATATAATAACATTCATTTAATATAACAACGTACAAAATAACTTCAAATTAAAACAGTATTTATAGATTTAAAATCGATAATTTATCGATGTAACTAAACATTTACATGAAAATCGTTATGTCGACTTGCTATTTGACTATTTAACGGTAGTATTACAAAATTTCTTTGTTAATAAGCTATTTCCTATTCGGGTCGGGTCTATGAGGCCCAATAATCGAATGGGTAACATCTGATTACGGTTCGTGAATTTTTACTGTGGGTCATTGTGACCGACGTCGCACTGGAACGGTTTCGAGACTTGCTTGTTAGGATCCTATAATATGTGTGTGTAAAGTTTAGTAAAACTAAAATGAAGGAAACATTACATTTTCATTTGGTAATGTTAAACTCAGTTGGCAATGTTTTTAGTATCCACTTATCATTTTGTCGTAGAATTGTTGCGTTTTACGTTATTACAACTTAAATTTACATACCTACGTAATTATGACGTTCCTTTTTTTTTTTAATGGAATTTGATTGAACGTAGCAAAGTTGCCCGTAGAACCGATAGCCACAAGAGTAAAACGATTCTGGAGTCAAAACAGCTTCGAAGGAAATATACAGTGGGATTTATTTCGAGCAGATGGATGTCTTGCATAAAACTGGATGAAGATAATTTATCAATGGTCGAGATGAATAGCATTATTTTCCCGAATAACATATAATAAAAGGATTAAATATTTGTTCAAAACACAAATTAAATGTCCTTCTCCATGCCCATATCCATACTCTTTTGCAAAAGTGTTATTATCAAGACGGCACTCGGGTTCTACGTCTGGCCGTCCTAAACTACACATCCATAAAAGTGTTAATTAACAATCGTAATTCAAAACTGTCCATATAGTTATAATTGCGGTCGTATGGACGTCACCGCGGTTTGAATACATAACACGACCACCAGGATAGCCTCGCCTCGGTAGAATGCTAAACACATGCTTTTTTACGTCACCTACAGCGATGTTGTTTCGTGATTGCAATTTATTTTAAATTGCAATAGGGTTAGTTACGGTGCATTTGGAAGTTCGCTGTTGAATCTTTATTGTTAATTAATAAATTAAGACTTGCTTTACAGTATGTGTTTGGTTTGGCAAACGTGGATTACCTGTTTTACAATTTGTCCATAACAGTTGTCTGTAAGTTTTTAGATTCATCCACCCATTATTATTATTCTTCCGATGTTATGATGGCGGATTAAGAATTTATTGATTTGTTAGTGTAGTGGTTAGCGTATGCGGCTGATGACCAAGAAAGAGGTCTCGGGTTAGGTTCCCGGTCGGACCAAATGTTTGTATGATCTGCAAATATTCGTTTCGGAGTGTGGGTGTTTTCTATGTATTATATACATATATTTAGTTACAAAAAACGTAACTCGGGGAGCACGTAAAGCCGTCGGTCCCGGTTGTCATGAACATATATGGCAATCGTTATCGGGAAGTCAGTGCCCTCAAATATACGGATAACTAGTTTGAATTTAACTTCTCCCTTAGGGTTGCGGAGGTCCGATGCCAGTCGCTTCGTGGAAAAACTGAAATTCAGGTAAAACCGGTTAAACTAGTAGCTGACCCCAAAAAATGATGTAGTTACAAAAAAGTATGTTTTGTATTTAAATCAGTTGTCTAGTACCCATAATACAAGTCTACATAATACAAATATGATGTCCGACATGTTTATTTTAATTTATTTATTTATGTCCAAAAAAATTATTCCTAAAAAAATCCAAGGTTCTTTATGCAATTATATCAAATATCATTGAAATCAGTAAAACGTGAGAGCCTAACAGACCGACGGACAGATTAACTTCCTAATTTATAATTTTAAGTATGAATATAGGGTTCTCGTTAAATACACAACCTTAATAAGCTACTTAGAGCAATGCATGTTCAATGAAGACCACACACCATTGAACGGAAGAGATAGGGATCTGAGGCACACGCCCGAGGGACCTTATTGTGTTGCAACGTGTCGGTACTCCTCAATGGTTCGTGGATTGTGAGGAAAAATATTTATTTCCGTCACATGCTAATAAATTATATTCAATTCCCACGCCAACTAATGTGCATCTTCAACGTTAAGGGTCGCGACATAGACTCTTGTTCGATTGATTATGTGTATTCGCCAAACCTCCTTTCGAAGGAGATGATTTGTCCATCAGTGGACTGTAGTATTGTTGAGAACTGCATCTATAGTGTATGTGACAACAATGCTTCAGGTGTCTGGTCTTCAAATACACGGTCGGGCCAAAAGTGTTGTTGGGTTTAGATCACTAGCCCACTACAATCCAACTTTCTATATATTTATTCATAATATTACCAAACTTTCTAGTCCTACGACATCGGTACACCAGACCACACATCGACCTAAGCATAGTAAGTGCAAATCAAAAATTACGTGCACGACACGACGCTATAGCATCGCTCCATAAATCACAGTGAAACAATAGGACCGATACAATCCTATCAGACAGCGATGGCAGATACAGCTATGGTGACTACCGGTGGTCTGATCCCATCAATCATTGTAATAGAAGTGTGTGCAGAGGTTACGATGTTAAAAGCAAGAATTTGTAATCGGTTGATGTTAACAGCATACGTGAAGAAAACTCCTTAATTTAGAAAAAGTGATATGTAGAAAAAAACTGAATTTGACCTTTTAGTTAGGGACGGGATACCTGCTCATTTGCCCTTCAAATACCATAAAAACGTTTTATTTTTTCTACAAGAGGCGACTATAGGAACAAAATAAGCAGCTAGAATCACTGACAAGAGAAGGAAAACTTGAAACAAACCCTTGACCATCCCGTCTGGCAAGCGTGGTATAGTAGGCCAAAACCTCCTTTCTAAGGAGAGGCCTATGTCCAGCAGTGGACTGTTAAAGGCTGTTGATGATGATGATGATGATGAATCAGTTAGGGGTCACCACTCTGGGAGACCGGGTGTCTTGACCGTCCATTACAAAGAGTGAGTCTGACGACCAGGTGAGGTGATCGTGGCTGGATAGCGTCGGTTGGTTTGTATATGAATGTTTATGCTAATTAACGCGAGAATTTCTATATCGCGATACAGGATTAATGACGATATCTTTTATTACATTGTATGTTGAAGTCACCACACAATATACATACATCGTACATTAAATTTATAGATTTATCACTTTAATTTGCAAATACGTCCTTATAAACTTTTGTAAGCTTAATTTTTAACCAACTTCTCCAACCCTATGGGTACATACAATCATATCATATGCGAATGTTCACGGAGGAGTGGAAAAAAATAAAAGAATTACAATTCAAAGCAATTTATCGCATTAGTATAACAAAGAAACCGACACCCTCCCGACACTTAGCCTCAATGAAGTGTCTCCTCATCAAAGTGCCGACGATTGCATCAATGAAATGATTGTCGGCCTTTAACTCACTGATGTTGGCCGCACTGATTTTTAACCGACAGAAAAACTTTTACATAAACATATAGAACACTAGCTGCGCCCCGCGGTGTTACCCGCGTATTATTATGGTTGCTATGCAAGTGTGTTATGCATAGCAACCTGTGAAGTTTTGACAGGAGGTAAACAGTGATACATTTTGACATCTACGATTTAATGTATTTTTGTAATCACCTAGCTTTCGCCCGTTTATCTCGATTATTGCAGTAAAAAGTAGCATATGTGTTATACTGATATATAAGCTATATTACTGTAAAGTTTCATCCAAATCCGTTCAGTAGTTTTTGCTTGAAAGAGCAACAAACATACATACACACATACATACTCACAAACTTTCGCGTTTATAATATTAGTAGGATTAAAATTGAAATAGTCTGTTAATTTGTGAGGGCTGATAAATGAAGGCGAGATCGTAAGCAATTTTCAGTGATGATTCTTGATCTTAAAAATATATTTGGCTTTGAATTCAAAGTTATAAAAATCTGGTCAGTTTTTGTACATTTATTTGAAGGTATTCTTAGAGTGATATTATATACCCAGCAAATGTTCGGCCATATAAATCAAAGAATTCAAATTGCGATTACAAAATGAAGGTTATTCACGACTGTTATTGTCTAAGTGTCACTAAGACAAATGGTTAATAGTTTTAGTCAAGCGTCGATAGATGGCGTTATGCCCATTTTCTGTATGTCGCAATTTTTTGTCACCGAGACTAGTATATAAGCTCGAGGAACATTTGTTCAAGGACGATTCCACACCCAATAAACATTTAGTACAGAGTTCTAGTGTTTTATTGTGGTTCACACCTGGCAGACCCTTGGAGTCGTATTCATGGTCCTTCGACAGCCGGATTTGGTGTGAAGGTGTTTTTTGATAAACAAGTGGTGGTAGTGAGGGCCACCCGATCGTTAGGACTGGATAGTGGATTGCTATCCAGAGCAAAGACCACAGCGACGCATCGTGACGCGACGTGACGTCAAAGACGTGACGTCATAACCGCGACGTTGGGAACGTGGAGGATCCGGCAGGGAAGCTGGAAGGAAAGGTTGCTGAAAGTAACCGCGGGAGCACATGGTTGTCAACGTGCAACGGCAGATGGCGCATCAAGTGTGGTGCAGGGACGATTGTCAGTGAAGTATAGTGATGTGAAACTGTGAGTACATTTTAATATATTTACAATATTAACAGATAACAAGTTTAAAAAACATAATGCAGAGAAAATTGAACTCTAAAGTTACTAGAAAATTAACTTAGTGAATTTATTGTCATTCTTGGTTTTATGTGAAGTTGAAAAAACACTTTTGATTTAGGGACTTAGTAAAATATTGTAGTAATTTGTATGTGGTTAGGACTTGTAATAGTTTTAAGTGAAAAGTGGTTGAGACGAGGAATCTATGCCCGATTTCACTTAGATTTATAATATTGTAAAAACACTTAGAAAAATTCATTCAATTTGTGGTCTTGTAAGGACTTTAATTAGATTTTGTCTTCTAAAGATATATTGATTATTTGGTTTAAATCCATTTTGTTTTGTTATAAAAATGGAAGCATTATACAATGTACAGGAGGATGTTAAATCCAAAATATCTCGAGCAAGGACAAACTTTAAGAAAACTCCTAAAGAGAGACTTACTAGTTCTTATATTGAAACACGGCTAGAAGCTTTGGAGCAACAGTGGCAGTTGTTTGACAGTAACCATGTAAAAATAATAAGTTCAATGCAAAGGTCTGATTTAAAAAGTTCTGAGTATTTAAAAAAGCGGCCAAGTGCGAGTCGGACTCGCCCATGAAGGGTTCCGTACCAGCAAGTAACATCATATAAAAGTTCTTGTAGTTCGTTGTAACTTTTATCGATGTTTTTATACTAGTGTATTGATTGGATGAAAGGTATATTGCGTGTTACGATTTATGACGTATAAAAAAAAAACTACTCACTAGATCTCGTTCAAACCAATTTTCGTTGGTAGCTTACATGGTAATGTACAATATATATTTTTTTTAGTTTTATGACTCTCTTACTTTAGAAGTTAGAGGGGGGGGGACACACATTTTTCCACTTTGGAAGTGTCTCTCGCGCAAACTATTCAGTTTAGAAAAAAAATATATCAGAAACCTCAACATCATTTTTGAAGACCTATCCATAGATACCCCACACGTATAGGTTTGATGAAAAAAAAAATTTTGAGTTTCAGTTCCAAGTATGGGGACCCCCAAAATGTATTGTTTTTTTTCTATTTTTATATAAAAATCTTAATGCGGTTCACAGAATACATCGACTGACCAAATTTCAACAGTATAGCTCTTATAGTTTCGGAAATAATTGGCTGTGACATACGGACGGACAGACAGACAGACAGACAGACAGACAGACAGACAGACAGACAGACAGACAGACTTGACGAATCTATAAGGGTTCCGTTTTTTGCCATTTGGCTACGGAACCCTAAAAATGAGGTCTATGATACAGTTGAAGATTTGTACATTCAATTTAAAAGTGATATGAAAGAAATGTTAGCTAATTGTAAGTTAAAAATTGGTGATAGTCAGAAAGCTGTTGTTAATACAGAAGTAACTAGAATAAGATTACCCGAAGTTAAGATACCTATATTTTCTGGGAAATACTCTGAGTGGCAGACATTCAGAGACCTGTTTGTAGGTTTGATCCATAAAAACAACAGTTTGGACAATGCTCAGAAGCTTTACTATTTAAAGGGACACTTATCAGGGGAAGCTCAACAATTGTTACAAAATATAAATATTACGGCAGATAATTATAAGAGAAGTTGGGCAAAGTTAGAGTCAATGTATAATAATAAAAGGTTTTTGGCAAATGGGATTTTGAAACGTTTACTTGATCAAAAAGGTTCGACCGCCGAATCAGCGGTTGAAATTAAACGATTGATTTGTACCACGACTGAGTGCCTAGAGTCCCTCAAAAACTTAGGAATAGAGATTGCTTCTTGGGATATTATGATAATACATTTGATAAGTGCCAAATTGGATAGAGAAACCAGGAAAACTTGGGAGTTGCTTATAGCGTCAGTACCGGGTGACGAATTGCCAAAACTTACTGATTTCATAGAATTTTTAACTGGTCGTTTTCGTGGTCTAGAAAATATAGAGACTAAATTAAATACTACTAGGAGTTGTCGGTCATTTCATGTAGTAGATAAAGACAGAAGGGAGTTAATCTGTGGTTATTGTTCAGGTAATCATAAAATAACAATTTGTAAAAGGTTCACAAGGGAAAGTAATGACACTCGTCGTAATTTTGTTCAGGAGAATGGATTGTGTTTTGTTTGTTTAGGTAATAGTCATTCGGCTAAGTATTGTAGAAATACACTCAGATGCCATGTTTGCAAAAAACGCCATCATACCTTACTACACCCTAGTGGTGGGTCTGGGTCTGTTAGTGAGAACTCTGGTGCAGTTCTCGTGAATGGGTTGCCGACGCCTGCTGATACGGTAAGGTTGGTTGAAGACACATCAGTAGGTAAAAGCAAGGCTGCTACACAAGCAGAGGGGTCTAATAAGCACGTAACTTCATGCCATTCGACAGGGTGTACAGATACAGTACTAATTCCTACGGCATTAGTTGAAGCCGAGTCGAAGCATAGAGTTTATCGGGTCGTACGTGCTTTAATAGACCAGGGATCACAAGGATCATTTATAACTGAAGCTATGGCTCAGTATTTAGGGTTGAAGAAAACTTCAACAAAACACTTGGTTTCAGGTTTAGGCGGTAGTAAAACGGTGACGTCGAATTCCACGGTTACGGTTAAGATACGTTCTAGAGTAGATCCGAAGTTTAACCTGCAAGTAAACGCGTACGTATTGAAATCGATTACTTCTCTTCTCCCAGTTGCTAAAACAACTAGGGTAGAATGGGATACACTCGATGAAAATGATTTCGCCGATTGTAATTACCATAGCCCTAATAAAATAGATGTTTTATTAGGTGCTGAGATATATAGCCAAATTATTCGTTCTGGCATCAAGAAGGTTGGATCGCTAGTAGCCCAAGATACTGCTCTTGGATGGATTATTTCTGGAGCTGTAGAGAGAACTGATACAAGCAATATCAAGTCGGTTTCTTGTATTACTGCTATGCACACTCACGTTTTAGAAGATTCGTTGCGAGACGAGGTCGTTGTGCAGAGCTGCACAGTGACAACGGCACAAATTTTGTAGGTGCAGCTCGTGAGTTGCAAGAGCTCTTTAACGAAGAGAAATCTAATTTCCTCCCGGAGATTGCAGAGGATCTCGCAAATAATGGGGTTCAATGGAAATTTATCCCAGCTCACACTCCTAATTTTGGAGGTTTGTGGGAAGCCGGGATAAAATCCACTAAACACCACCTGAGGAGAGTTGTTGGAAATTCAACTCTTACTTATGAAGAGTTATCGACAGTGTTAAGCCAAATCGAGGCATGTCTTAACTCTCGGCCACTCTCGTATTTGGAAGAAGAGAGTGAATTGTTAGTGCTAACCCCAGGCCACTTTTTGGTAGGAGAACCTCTCGTATTAGTCCCTGATAGCAACTTTGAAAGATCCAATATTACCAGTCTCAGACGTTGGCAACTTACTCAGAGAATGGTTCAAGACTTTTGGCGACAGTGGTCACAGGATTACTTACATAATTTTTTGCAACGTTACCGTTGGGCATATCGGACCCCAGAGCCATCAATAGGAGATGTAGTGTTAGTAAAGGAGGACGATTTACCTCCCGGTAAGTGGTTATTGGGGAAAATCGAACAGAAACATCCAGGTTCTGATTCAATTACACGAGTGGTTACTATTCGGACTGAAAATTCCCTTATTAAGAGACCAGTTTCAAAGTTATGTGTACTTCCTGTGACTGAGTAGTTTAGTCGTTTTTGTAATTTTTTAGAATAAAGAGGATATCATGAGTGACGATATTACTCGTATATAGTTTATTGTGTTTGCAATGATTAGATGTACATAAGTTATTATGATTATTGTCGTCTGTATAGATTTAAGGATTCACCTATTAATTAGATTGTTTTTTTTTACGGATTACCAGCCACAAATGATATGCAGGCACAGTGCTTATATTGTTACTTTCATTACTAGTTATCTCACCTATTTCATGGTGGGCGGCATATTTAAAAGGACATTAAGCAACATGTCCTTGGTGGGCGGTATGTCTAAGTGTCACTAAGACAAATGGTTAATAGTTTTAGTCAAGCGTCGATAGATGGCGTTATGCCCATTTTCTGTATGTCGCAATTTTTTGTCACCGAGACTAGTATATAAGCTCGAGGAACATTTGTTCAAGGACGATTCCACACCCAATAAACATTTAGTACAGAGTTCTAGTGTTTTATTGTGGTTCACACCTGGCAGACCCTTGGAGTCGTATTCAGTTATTCTATGAAAACAACCGGGATCGACTGCTTAACGTAACCTAGTGTATAGCAGTGTGAAAAATATTTCATTGGATCTATTTTTATTCGGAAAATTCGGTCGAAAATGATCTTTTACTATCAGAGTGACAGAACACGAAGCGCTCACGGCCTAGCCCTAGGTGATTAGAAACAATCACCAAGGTTAAGCAACCACAGCGCGGTCAGTACCAAGATGGGTGACCGTTTATGCCATGATATATTATGAGCGTTTCCGTTATTCGAAGGTCACGTTAAGCTGTCGGCCCCGGTTGTCTTTGTAACTTAGTAGAAGGCCTTCAAGCGCCTTAAAAACATCCAATGGCAAGATTACGTAGCCACAACGTATCTTGCCAGTTCCCAACCCAGAATTGGCCACCGTGGGACCTGACCCTAACCCTCTCCTGAGAGGAGACCTGAACCCAGCAGTGGGATACTAAGGGTTATTGATGAAGATGGTTATGGGACTTCTGGGACTAAAATATTGGTGTTACTTGTCCCCTATACAAGAACAATTTTCATACACTATCGTCTTTACTATTTTTAAAATTTCATCAACAACCCTTAACGTCCCACTGCTGGGCTCAGGTCTCCTCTCAAGAGAGGGTTAAGGCCATATTTTTAAAATTTGCAAAGGAAAATAATTCTTGTTTTACATATTTATTTCAGTCGCTGATAAACAAAGTTCCATTGTATCTGTCTTTCCATCAGAATAAATTTACCTTATCTGCATTAGAGTTATGACTCTGACATCTGACTTGCTAGATAAAAAACTTACTATTTTTTTAGTGATGGCGTTTTCGTCAGATTTATTTATGGTATTACCAGCTTTTGCCCACATATTCGCTCGCGTCTATGTCAGTTATCGCGGTAAAAATTAGCCTATATCCTTTCCCAAGTTTCCATCTATCTCTATGCCAAAACGCATCAAAATCGGTTCATCGGTTTAGGCGTGAAAACGTAACAGACAATTAGACAAACTGAGTTACTTTCGCATTTATAATATTAGTAGGGTTTCAGTAATTTATCGCGGTAAATAGAAGCCTAATGTGTTATTCTGATATATAAGCTATATTATTGTGAAATTTCATAAAAATCATTCAGTAGTTTTTGCGTGAAGGAGCAACAATCATACATACATACTCACAAACTTTCTCGTTTATAATATTAGTAAGATACATTTCAATACATCACACAATGCATCAATATCATTCTAAAGACTCAAAGCAAAAAAAGGGTTTTGATCTGGTTGTATTTTTGTATGTTTGTTACTACAAAATACCGTCCATGACCTGTTAGATTCTTCTCATGTTTGTAAAATTTAAGGTATATTTATACTAATAAATAGTAAGTAAAAGTTAGAACGAGAAGGTCCAGAGTTCCCTATTAAAAGAGGCGTTCGACAGGGTGACCCCTTATCTCCCTTATTCCTTTTAGTTCGATATAAATATTTATATCGGAACTAGAAGGAATATTTAGACGCATGAATTGGGAAGGAAAGGGGCTATACATAGATGGAGAACGCCTAAGTCATTTAAGGTTTGCAGATGATATCGCTGTTTTCGCAGAAGACTATAACGAGCTAAACGAAATGCTGCAGGATATAGCATGCGAGATTAAGAAAGTGGGAATACTACTTAATTGATGAAACCAAAATAATCACAAATGGAACAGAGAACAATATCGTGATGAAGGTGAAAACATTGAGTATTGTATTGAATTTAGTTATTTGGGTCAACTAATTTTATTTGAAAACCAAACAGAAAACTAGGTCAAAAGAAGAGTATCGCTATCGTGGAAAAAGTACAGGAGTTTAAGGGAAATAATGAAATACAGAGAAATAAAATGGGATATTAAAAGAAAACTATGTGAGTCTACTATATTGCCATGCCTAACAAACGGCTGCCAAACCTGGGCATTGAGGAAAAAGGAGGAAACATATTTAGCAAAACAGCAAACAAAAATGGAAAGATGTATGTCGGGCATAAAATTAAAAGATAAAATACCAAACACTATAACTCGAGAAAAAACAAAAATAATAGATGTAGTAAAAAGAACCCGCACCTTGAAGTGGAAGTGGGCAGGCCACATATGTAGAATGAAAGACAGGTGGACAAAAAGTATAAAAGAATGGACGCCAAGGGAAGGGAGTAGAGGAAGAGGGAGACCAAGAGGAAGATCGAGACATGCATTTAAAGAAATATGCGGCAATGCTAGGAGAGAAAAGTAAGGGATAAGGAACTATGGAGAAGGATGAAGAAGGCCTACGGAGAGGAGGCAACTACATAGTAAACTTAGTTATAGGGATATATAAATTAGAAGCGAAACTGTACACACCATGTTGTAGCAATGTGCACTGCACAATGTGCAGAAAATGAAAAGATTTTTCCATGGTAGAAAGAGTATGGTAGTAGAGAAGTGGGCACCTGTCAGCTCGTAAACTATAAAGGAAACAATTTATTACAATTGAATTCAGTACTAATTTTTATTATTATAAATTTAACTATTTAATATGTTCATATTTTAAGTATAATTATGAACTTTATATCTATAAGTACAAACATACAAAACTTAAAATTAGTTTACAACATTTAACAAATACGTTAATGTTGAAATTACATATTACCAACTTTTACAACCCAAATTTGGTAAAATATTGCATCAATAGGCCTTTGCAATTCAATGCTATACATATGCCATTCTTGAGCAGGGAGAGTTATATAATTATTACATTTTAAAAACTGTTATTTTCTCTTTAAGATTTAATATTGCAACCCCATTAGCATCAAAATCTATATTTTCAACGAAACCCTCAAAGGATGTTATTTAAAAAATCCTCAATCTCGATATTTAAGTTAACGATGACTCATAATTGAAACAAAAGCTCTCAATAAAGTTGATGTTCGACATAATACCCCTAGCGGCGTACAAGGTGTAATTTGGACCAATTTGGGCTCGACCAATTATGTTATTATGATCACGAACGTCGTATTTTCAATGTACTTAACATTTCCAGTATCGATAACACATTATTATTTAATTTTCTTCTTTAGTGATTTATTTTGGTGTTCGATGCTCCTTACCTTTTACTTAAGGATGACCAATAAATTTTTTCTCACAAAGAAAGTTTGTAATCAATGTAAATTGTAATAAATGAATCTCGTCGTATTTTTCTAAATACTACTATTTTTAAATGAAAACTGAGTAATACTGAAGCTTAAAAATAAAATAATTAAGCACCGGTAACATAAGTCATGTTTAAAAATACAGCAATATATGAAAAAGCATTTAATAATAACACTATCACAATAAGTAGTAGAGCCACGCTGATGTCAGCACGAATGGGCCGGTTCGACCTGGGGAGTACCACCCTCACACGGAATACCAACATAAAAATGACAACATTTGTGCTGTGGTATTTCGTTGTTGAGTGTGAGACCAAAAACCCAAGCATTTTGCCTCATTCTCATTTAAATCTCACTAGGCCACCTTGTTGTAGATCACCATCACTGCATTGTTTGGTTGGCTTAAATATATAATATATGAAGTATTATCATAAATGACTCATCTCAATCGATTTCTCAGGTACTTTTTCAACTGTATCACTCAACTTTTTGCCTTTTGTCTCTGGTAGCAAAACACAAATCACAGCAGCAATAATTGGCAACGTTGCAAATATAGCTGAAGCTATCCATTGTGGTTTCAAAGTGGCTACAAAAGGAGCAACAGTGGCTCCTAGCTTCGAGCCTGCAGCGCTTATTGAGAATCCCATATTTCTCATTGGTGTTGGGTATAATTCAGTTACAAAAATGTATAATACACAAAAGTTTAAAAAAGCTGATGCGACTCCTATAAATCCAAACATTGTTGATACCCAAGTACTGGCGGGTATGAAGACCAGGCAGATCATACTAGCCCCGGCAATGATATAAGTACCTATAGTTGAAGCTCGTCTTCCGAATACTCTTGTTATGAAGGATGTCAGTGGAGACAATGGTATCTGAAATAAAATGGATATACAGATTTAACGCTGAATGTTTATTTGATAGTCACAAAATTATTTTGTAAGAAGGACGCATTGAAAATTTTTTTTTCATTGCTTTTTAGCAAGTGAGTAAAAGATAAAAGATCTCAATGATGATACTTCTCTGTAGTCAGAGGCATAAACTAGCCGGACAAAATTACAGCAAGAAAATCTTGAAAAAATCCTATACATATCCGTCTTGCTTCTTATACTTGGCCAAAATCTCCAAAAAGACGCATATGTCTAGCAATGAACTGTTAAAAACTGTTGATGTGATAAGGTCATGTGACCAGTCTACTTGTATCCCGACTATATTTTTTTAATTAAAAACTTTTCAGACTGAATCCAGATACTGCTTTAAACCGCTATCATTTAAAAGAAATATCAATTTAAACATTTTATTCTGTAAACTAACCTGAATACATCCCATTATTGGTACAACAATAAAAATATTAGCTCCAAGGACTGTTGTGTATTGATTCAATCCAAAATAGCATACGCCGGTCACAAACCATATTGTGAACGATGATATGGTAATTACAGCCAACTTCCTCGTTCTAAATAGGTCTAAATAGTTTAAATTTTCAGCTTCATTGTCTTTTAAGTTTAGCTCTTCAACACTTTTCGTTACAGTGTCTCTTATACCACTGACATTTCTCTTGTTACTGAAACAAATATATATATTATATATAACCATTCGTTTGAAGTTCCTTATAATATTGCACATCCAATTGTATTCAATAAAAACACGACATATGGTAGAAGCTGATCAGTTCTTAGCTTGCTAGGTATTTATACAACAGAAATATTTGTGGGTAATATTATTTAGTTTTAAATACAATTTTTTTTTCATTTACTATAATTTAAGGTTGTATTTCACACGTAAATATTTATATTTTTATGATGTCGCTTTATATTTTTGCATCCTAATGTAAAATTTGTTATAAAGCATATACCTACTCTGTTTTGATTTGGGACACTCTATTTGTCAATCGACTTATAAAGGGGTATTAGGAACAGTCACTGTACATCTAGTACATAGGTATTTAAATTGAAAATAATTTTCAAAAATATGAAGCAGTTATAAAACGATCATAATTAATCTTTATTTATTGTATTCAAAATTAGTGTACCGCAATATAACATCATAAATACAAATGTTATGCTTTAATGGACAAGATACTCGTAATTATAATTTAACATTCAATAAAGACGCATAATTTTAACACACGTCAATGGATCTAATTGAGAATGATTGAAATCAGTACCTATTAAACGCAATTGAATGATTACTCATGAATCCGTCTTATTTTTAGACCTTCCTCGTGTAAAAACCTCCTCTCAAGAAGAAGTTAGATGAGAGGGTAAGAACACAGTAATTTAACATTATGAAAAAATTATCAATGCGTACAAATATTTTTTTTTTATTTTAGATAAAATCGACACCATGAATTTTTAATTCGCCATGTACGATTTCATTGCGAAAGGTACATGCATACATAGCCTGTCGAAATCATTAACGTCCTTTGGCTCTGCCGTAGTCAGGTAATTAGTTGCAAAGTCTTTCCATAGTCACATGCTATTAGAATATTTCTTTATCTTTTTCTATATGTAACTATACTTTTCTATATATAACGTAGATAGAACTGATTCATTCACTGATGATCATCAGAACCCATAGGATACTTCTTCACGGTTGTTTCTACCGAAATGCAAAATCTGCATGAGGTACACAAATTTTTAACAGTTTCGAAAATGGCACCGTGTACCGCCACCGATTCCGGCAGTAAGTACATGTTTATTGAACATGACCTTGGTTTTATTTAAGTTCATCGGTAGGTCGATGCGTAATGAAGAGTCAGCTGCTCTGCAATTATGGCGATGCCGTATACAAATTGCAAGTGTAAGATGTGTTCAGCTTGATGTTTATATCACGTCCTTTCCAGTGCAGCGTCTTGAAATAGTCATCCATTGTATTTGTGAACAATTTCAGGGAAATAATATCCCCTTGTCTCGCTCCTCGATGCAGTGGTAAAAGCCATGTTTGCCGATATTGTACTTGGGCGGACATAGTGGCAGTTTCGTAGCGACATCTCAACACTACGATGTATCACCGCTTCACTTGACAATGCTGGAGGGAGGTAGTGTCGCCCACATGTGCTGATCTCTCCATTTAGAGTCCGCTTTCCCGACAAAGTGATAGATGGGTTTTCACGTCGCTCTTTCATCCTCACTACGGCTTTGACTTTCTACTCTTACGCTGCATTTCGAAAAATCTCTTACCTTCTTCCCTAAGTATCCGAACCACATATTTGAGGTTTTGGTGTACTCACACGTCAGTTGTGATTTCTATCGCAGACGTCTCTGAATATATGCTGTCAGTGTGTCATGATGAAATCAATCTCATTATTAGAGTTCCGTAGACAAATGGCAAAAAACGAAACCGTAATTATAGATTCGTCATGTCTGTCTGTCTGTCCGTCCGTCCGTATGTCACAGCCACTTTTTTCCGAAACTGTAAGAACTGTAGTGTTGAAACTTGGTAAGTAAATGTATTCTGTGAACCGCATTAAGGTTTTCACACAAAATAGAAAAAAAAAACCCCCATACATGGAACTGAAACTCTAAAAATCTTTTTTCATCAAACCCATCCGTGTAGGGTATCTATGGATGGGTCTTCAAAAATAATATTGAGGTTTCTAATATATCTTTCATTCAATCAATACACTATTATTAAAACATCGATCAAAGATCAAACAACGAACTACAAGAACTTTTATATGATGTTACTTGCTTCTACGGAACTCTTCATGGGCGAGTCCGACTCACACTTGGCTAGTTTTTAGTCATAACTTTAAGGCCACGTTTTACCGCGTTCATTTCCTTTTAGACCGTTTTTTGAAGAAAAACTCATCAAAATAGCCCCTGTCGTTCGAGGAAGTTGACAAGTATTTGCCCCCCATGATTCCTGTTGCTGCATTATTTTTACTCCCATGATGGCATGAAGTCACCCATAACAACGTTGTAGAGGCTTGAGGCTATACCTCTCGTTGAGCTTGATTATGAGGTACCCTGTGCGATACACCGCCGACTCAAAATTATTTAGGCATGCTTACATTAATTTAAGAAGTTAGTAATTAAGTAGTAATAGTTTAATATTTTCTGCTTTTCAGTTCTTTTAGTGGCAAAACTTATATTCAGGAAAAATCGGTTGAACCAGTTACCGACCCCAAATAAACTTGGGAATAAAGGCTAGGAAGATGATGATGATGAGTTCTTTTAGAGGTTTGATTTTTGTGTTAAATAGTTTTATTCAACTTTCACGAGATTCTCCTCATGAGGAAAGGCGATATTGACAATCATTACGCGGCGCTCTAATCGATCTATTAGCACAATACCAAGCTTTTTGGCAACAATAGTCTTCCTATCTGGGATTAAAGATTGATTCCAATACAACGTAGCGAGACCATTCTTCGTTATATCACATCATATCACATGGGACCCTGGGGATTTCGGATTCTATATTTTTCTTGATTTGCAGAATCAAAAACCAGCTCAGGTTCAGGGTAGTATAAGCCCTTAATGATTTCTCATAATAATTAATTGACTTAGTTAGATAGGTAGTATTTAAAAATCTGTTACATTTTTTAAAATTCAAAGCTAGCTAATTTAAACGGAAATTTCAAAATTAAGTTAAGTTTACAAGTTTTCAATTGGAAATTTTAATTGGAAATTGACATCAGTACCAAAATCACAAGACGATTTTTAACAAGTCTAAAAATGATAAGTTACATAATATAATGAAAATATACTCACAATTTGGCAGCTTTAGTCATAAGTTCTACGGCTTTGTCAACTTGTCCAGTTGTAACCAGCCATCTTGGAGTCTCTGGTATAAACAATAGCAGTATCGCAAGCACTACAGATGTTCCACTGAATCCCAGTAGGTAAATCTTCCATGTCGGAGCGCAATATGCGAAGACAGTGAGTATTATTTCAGAAACACTATCAGGGATTAAGCCTAATCCACCAGCAATCTCTCTGTGGCCTGGTCCAACAATTTCTATGTTAAACACAGCAGTAATGGACATAATACCTCCACTAGCTGCTCCTACGAAAAACCTGAGCACAGTAAATGTCCAGTACGTTGGAGAAAATGCAGCTGCCATCATGAAAACTACGTCTGTGAAGGTGGATAGAATCAAAGCGTTTCTACGGCCGAATCTGAAATTAAGCATTTTATCTCAGTTTATATAGCAATTTGTCCGTTTGGTGACGAATTAAGAATACAAAGTGTCACCACCCCTATTCATTCCATGGGTGTCGTAAGAGGCGACTAAGGAAACAAAATAAGTAGCTAAGATCACTGCCAAGAGAAGGAAAACTTGAAACAAACCCTTTACCAACCCGTCTGGCCAGCGTGGTATAGTAGGCCAAAACCTCCTTTCAAAGGAGAGGCCTATGTCCAACAGTGGACTGTTAAAGGCTGTTGATGATGATGATGATTTTATAGCAATTTTATTAGGTCATCTAAGGTCAGTTTAGCAATACCGGGTGTTATTGCTATACTTATTAGTATTGGTATTCTTTATTCTAGTAAAAAGGGGCCTACTGATAGGTTATCATTGAAGTTGTGACTCTTATTTATCCATGGGCACCATAATCAGTTACCATCAAGTAACCCGTACGTTCGTTTGGCTAGGGACCACAAGCAGACTATCATATGTTTCAAAAATATTTCTACTATTTGATACTTTTAATAAGTAGTATTCAACACATGTTTTCTTTACATAATCTTTTGACACTTGTTTCTAAATACTGTAAGATCACTTCCTAATAAAGTTTCAGATTCCTATTTAGCAGATAAAAGTTGATAATACGTCATGAGACTGAATTGTATAGTTATTTGACAGATAAGACGACTATAGTCTACCAGATACTTTATCAGTAAATGGTAACTATTCGACTATTCGAAATTTTAAGAAGATATTGCATACGTACCTGTCAGAAATCCAACCAAAAACAGAAATGCCACACACTAAACCCAGCATCATTACTGTTTGCGTAAAACTCGCCATCCAAGCTCTATCACATATCAATCCAAATTCTGATATCAACGTTGATTCAAACACATCTTGGTAATACTCGTATTCTTCGCAGTTTTCATAGCATTTTGAAAGCTGAACATCTATAGTCTCGTTATGATTATCCTTGAATTTTATACATTTGAATTCTGTGGTAGGTGTAAGAAATAATATGGCAAGCATATTCCATGATGCTATTAGTCTACTAGATGCAACTATGATGCAAACAATGATTTGCCATCTTCCTATGGAACCCATTGATTTAACTACATAGTCATCATCAAAATTTCCTACTATTTCTTTCTCACTTTTAATATTGTCACTGGTATGTCCATTTTCCTTCATTGTGACGTTCTTTTGACTCTAAAAATATAAAATAATCACAAGATCATTAGAATAATAACAAAAGTATACTAAAAATATCACGCAAAGTAAACCAATCAACTGAAGAGACACTTTAAGAATGAAATTGATATTGAAGTGTTGAAAAACTGTAGAACTATTCAGTACGTAGTGAGACCTTGATTCATTTACCAGTACGCTAGCCGCTACCCATAATATCAATGTCATTAATCACAATTGCTCCCAGAGAGAGAGAGAGAGCTTCCATTGCGTGCGCTACGTTAATGATTAAAGATTTATGAAAATAATGTATTAAAATATTACTCGTATTGAAAAACTCTAAAAAAAAGTACAAGACAGCAAATCTCTATAAATAAATAATTATTTCGGACATCTTTCACACAACATCAGTCCCAGTCCAAATCTAGTCCCAAACTAAGCAGAGCTTGTATTATGGGTACTAAACAACTAAAAACTAAACTAACTAAACAACATACATATCATACAAACTTCAGACAGACTTCTAAACAAATATTTGTGAATCACGCAAATATTTGGTCCGACCCGGGGATCGAAACCGAGACCTCTTGATCAGCAGCCGCATACGCTAACCACTAGATCAACAAGGCAGTTTATCTTTTAAGGTTGGCTCACAATAACCTTTTTTATGGGTACGAAGTTTGTATCCGCGGTCTGCCATCACGCTACGGGCAATTGAAGAGGAGAGACAGGGCTGCGTGGGTCTGCTAATAACTTTAAAAACTTTTTCTTGTTAATACATAAATATATTGTGAGGAATAAATGACAACCAGGCACAGAACTTATACTAGGGGTAACATCATACAGGCGCCGGGAGGGGTCCAGAAGGAAATAACACCCTGGTTCCCTCCCTAAACACAGGCGCAGAGAGGTCACACCGGGTGGTTTTAGTTGGTTCGAGTCCGACACACCACCCCGCCGTAAACCCCAGGCGGAGTGACGGTCCGCGGGGATTTCCTAAAGTTAAAAAAAAGGGGGTACATCATACAAATGCTTGGCCTGACTGGGAATCAAAGCTACAAACTCTTAGCTTGGCAGTCAGGGTTACTAATCACTAAATAAGCAGCCTAGTCATTGTATCTGACTACCAGCCCTCGGGCTCAAAATAATTTTTCTGTCACTTTGTGTAACTTACTACTAAAATGAGAAGTAATTAAGTTTGAAACTATTTACGGAAATAACCGTCAAGTGTTTGACGGGTATTTTTAAAATATTACCTTAGATTCAAGTGCTGTCTGGTCCAAAATAAGCCTTTAGAATTTCATAGCAGGTTTTAAGAGTACCTCGTTAAGTAAAACATGACTGAGGTACCTTTAATAACACATCGGTAGTCTGAAGCCTGTAATTTGAAGCACTTTTGAGGCACTTTCGAGTCACTCAATCAAGTAAACGCCGGGTGTATCAGTTAGTTACCTGTCAGTTAAGCCTTACATAATTCCATGTAATTCCATCGAAAACTCTTGAAAACAAAAGTGTTCTGTGACGAAAGATTCAAGTGTATAATTTTGTTCATTTAACTGTAGACAATGTATGTGATATTCCTTTCGACCTTTCGAAATGACCCTTTAAATATAGGTAATTGGGAATAAACGTGTCTAGTGGTTAGTCACTGGACTGTTGACTCTAGGGTCGTGGATACGAATCCTTGCCAGTACAAGTAAGTGTTAGGAGCACAATAATTTGTTCTAGGTTTGGATATATATATATATATAATTTTATCTGCATTATTGGTCTAGTAGATGGTTCAAATCCCGGGTCGGGCCATAAAGTGATTTTGTGAATTCTTGGGAAATTCCTAATAGCAGCCCGGAGTTTGGTGGTGACAAACGCCCGTGCCTCGGAGGGCATGTAAAGCCGTTGGTCCCGGTTGTAATGAACATCTATGACAATCGGTACCGTTGAACCTTCGAATTTCAGTTCTCCCTTAGGTTTGCAGAGGTCCGTTGCAAGTCGCTCGCTCGAAAAAATGATATTCAGGTAAAACCGGTTGAACTATTAGCCGACCCTAAATAATATTGGGAATAAGGCTAGGGAGAAGAAGAAGTTCGGATATAATTTATCTATGACCTACTCTACACTGCCTATGGAAAGCATGAGTAGAATCTAAGTGTTGTGGTCATCATATTCATTGCGAATGCAGATATTGCAGTATGGTGACCCACACTATAGCATTATCTTGAGATGTTTCTGCATTATTGACATCAATTAAATTCGACAGCACGAATGCTATGATTTTAGGATAGTCTTCTATGTGAGAGTACTGACGACCAGGTCGAACCGGCCCATTCTTGCTGAAATCAGTATACTACCTTGAAGTTCCTATTGTTATATTCTGAGTTTATAGACTCTTTATTTCTCATAAGAACAAAAACAATTATTGTCATCTTGTGACGAAGCATACTATACAATAGGTTTAACATACGGCTATAAATATACAATATATGTATACCGGCTAATAACAATTACACTTTAATTACAATTAATCTTTCGGTTTGCTAATAGAATGTAAACAATAAAACTAGCAAGTCAATATTTCTTTCACTAGGATACAACTCTAGTTTTCTATTTACATTTGTAACTTAACTAAAGGGGCAGAGCATTAACCATAAACACAAGATAAACCGCCTAGTTAATAAAGATACACTACATATCAAAATACCGATGGAATTCCATAAATGACGGTGGTGTAGGCCAAAGGTAGGACTAAAAGAAAACAACGTTTTCGCTAACCACTAGTTTGGACGTACAGTCCACTTTACTGGCAAAGCAAATCAGTCCCGTCCCCATCAATTTGCCATGGGCCGATATTACGGCAGACGTGATGGCATGAATATCACGGTAATGACCAACGACTGTAGCTTCGGGCCGACATAAATCTGTAAATCTAAGTGGGAATAGAGGTGTACGTAACATCGTTTTAGATTTTATCAATATCGGTAACTAACTATCGATTTATCAATAGTAATTTCAACAATAACAATATACATTTTGAATAATCCATTTAATGATTTTTTTTACGTTAATTAATTGAAATATATTAAGACGATTACTGCTGATGCAGGAATCAGTTTACTTTGGCCGAGGTACTGACAGAATCACGCCTGTTAATGACAGTAGATTCTTCACAACTTCTGGAAATAATAACATATAGCGGATTTTACACACTAAATATTTTTTCCAATCGACTTCCGTGCAGTGATGTGAACTTCAAAATGTAACTAAACTTTTGACCGGTCAAAAGGTGGACAATAACTTAACAGATAATAAGCCAAACTGGGTAACGTATCCTTATTCAACCGTCTATCAGTTCAACTTCAATCTCAATTTAAACGAAAACACAGCAACAGATTGCTGCGATAGATTAAGAATTAAAGACTTTCTTCTTCTTTATTTCCTAAGTGGCTGTTGTAGGAGCAAAACCTCGTTTCTAAGAAGCGGTTTCAGGTTCAGCGGTTCAGGGTTTGTCTATTCAAGACCATTGACGTCACAGGAACAGAAGCTCAAGTATTAAAGAGTCTCCTCATGAACTATCAAGCTTAAAAATATTTCACAAATACACTACACAAAACCAAATACTATAACTAAAAATGTTATCGTATTTTATAGAGGGTTTCGTACCTCTATTTGTCGCGATTAGTGCTCACCTCCCTTTACTGGTAGGGCAGCGGTTAGCCGATGAAAATTATATGCGATAACCATTACTTAGGTGAAACGTTTGGCAGATTGCATTCCCATCACGTAGGAGGATCTGTTTTGTGTGGTCAGCCGCTTGGAAAAGTATAGGATGATTGGGGGCAGTCATGACCGAATCAAGATGGTTTTATCTTGGTAGTTTGCTCAAGATAAGTCTAGTTCTAAACAAGAATTTATCGATTATCATGGAATGCATTCCAAACAAAATATCGTTGCTTTGTTTATTGTTTTTTGATTGTTTGATTGTTATTTGACTCATGTCGAAAAATATGTATTTACTAGCTGCGCCCCGCGGTGTTACCTGCGCATTTTCTTGAAAATATAATTATGGTTGCTATGCAAGTGTGTTATGCCCAGTAACCTGTGAAGTTTTGACAGGAGATAAACAGTGATACATTTTTACATTTACGATTTATGTATTTTTATAATCTACATATATAAAATAGATCTCGATTATTGCAATAAAAAGTAGCCTATGTGTTATTCTGATATATAAGCTATATTACTGTGAAGTTTCATCCAAATCCGTTCAGTAGCTTTAGCGTGAAAGAGCTACACACATACACACATACTCACAAACTTTCGCGTTTATAATATTAGTAGGATAAAAAAATCTTAATAACGACATTTCATTTGGCATTTAAATTTTATTACTTAGAAAATTGCACAATTAGAGGAACGTGAAGTAGTGGGCAGTGATATATTACACTTTTAAGAAATATGTGAGAAAAACACAATTAAAACTACAAGCGTGTGTACTGTGTATCCAATAAAAAATATGGAGATTGAACTAAATTAAAGTAAAATTCACATTCACATATGTAGCAAACATACATACAAATAAATAAAATTGGAGTGTCTGTATGTAATATCAAATCAAACAGTTTTTTACTAAATTCATATAAAAGCACCTATATACGGTCTTCTTCTTCTTCTTGTTCCTCTCCAATTACTGGAGGTTGGACATCAGCCCTGAAAACTTCGCTTTGTCCCTGGCGAGGTGAAAGAGTTCCGCGGCGCTCTTGACTCCGGTACTGACATCCAAAATGCAATTTTGAACATTTTTTTCTGTCTGTCTGTTTGTTCCGGGTAGACCCCTGGAACAGCTGGACCGATTTTGACGGGACTTTCACTGGCTTGCCAGGAGTAAATTAAGCTGGTTTTTTCAGACTAGCTTCACTCCGCAGCGTTAATCGAAATTTCCAACAATAACCGCAGGTAACACCGCGGGACTCATATAGTTTGATAAAAAGAAAGCGACTTTTAATTTTTAAGCGCATATATATTGATCCAAGTCGAAATAAAACTTGGTAAACAAACTCGAAACCACATAATTTCTATTTTAAATCGAATCAACAATCGAACGACAGCTTTCAAATATCCCACTTATTTTTTTTAATTTACTCGTTGAAGTGACGATGCTAAGGAGAGAATTCTTTCGTCCCGTCCGTCGTAAATATTTCAGAGAAGAGTTTTTAATCAGTCGTCAAGCGATTTACAAATTAAACAGGGGCCGTGTTATGAAGAAATATCGCGGGCTGTGACGGTTTGTTTCCATTCGCTTTACGGAGTGACGACAAGTTTATAGTGGTGTCAAAGCTAGGTCATAAAAACTCCATAAAGTAGAAAAGGGATATTTTATCTATAAAGAACATTATGCTTTCGCTTTATCACCAAATTAACTGACTGGTAAAAAAATGTGAACTGTCGCCGTTATGAATATCGAGCAGTTACGAGCAAAATCTTGTTTGTTATATGGGAGCCCCTTTATATATTTATTTTATTATATTTGTTGTTATAGCGAAATCAGACATACGTCAACTGTGAAAATATTATATGTCTATCATGGTTCATGAAACACAACATGATGACCAACGGTCAGACGGACATAGAGTCTTTATAATAGGGTCACATTATACCCTTTGGTTTTAGGTTAAGTCCGCCGATGTGTGTGATTGTGCAATTTAACATAAATCCTTTCCTTAATAATATTATGAATGCGAAAGCAACTCTGTCTGTCTGTCTCTCCCGCCTTTACGCCAAAACTACTGAACCGTTTTAAACGAAACTCGGTACACGGATTGAGCTTAGAACTAGTAAATAAAAATATATATATATTGTATTGGTATAAATATTAGACGTTAGTTTGGCCACTTAGAGAGAAGGGATGATATAATATAGTGATACATCCGAACCGAATTTATAGAGCGCATGTCTATGGTAATATCGGGAGAGGTCGTCCACTGGGTATATTTATAGACCAAATGAACGATGTTCTAAAAAGGGCCTTGTAAATAGCACTAGGAACAGACAAACATGCATGTAGCGATTATTGAATATGTACGAAGCAAAAGAGGTGTCAGGACCGTAGTAAGCGGAGATCAATCGTCTCTGCTTACTCGTTTTAGAAATAGACGTAACTCTATGTATGCATATATTAGATAAGATATCGACATACATATTAGTACAAATAAACAGAATTATTTTCATCTACATAAAGTGACTCTGGTAAGGTAAACTACTTACAATCTTTATTACGTTATAAAACTTCATTACGAATTTACGTTTTCATTGTCATTTTATATTTTAAGCCTTTAAGAAAAATCAGTCATAGAAAATGTAATTAAAATAGTTTTTAATAGTCTTATAAACTAATATGCTGTCAAAAAATACTGCGGCAAACCCAGAAGCATTTAGAAAAGTATTTAAAAAATGTCGTACCGTTGGGCGCAGTGGAAACAAACATGGAATAAGAAATATCGCCGTCGGAGGATCTCCGCAAAAAGCTCGCAAATTTCGTCATCAATTATCATTATTAGGGAGCGCTCGCGTTCGCCGGAGACGGCGGTAATTGAGTTTTATAAATGGCGTCGGCTGCCGACGACGTGACTGTCATAAATACTGTGACGTGACGTGTCGCTGAGCAGTGGATACACAGTCGGACTTTCTGTTTGTTTATAATGATAGTTTATTAAAAAAAATATTACGATAATTATACGTAAGTCTAATTTGATAATGTTTTTATGTGATGTTTATGTTTCAATCGAGAATAAAGATCTGTTTTAAAATTTCTTTATTCTGGTTTTGTATTAAACATAGCTTAGTCGCCATTTTGGTTGGACTTGATTGGTTGGTATTTTGCGGCGTTATTTAATCAGTACAGGTGTGGACACTAGTCCTTTGAATCTTGCAACTAGAATTATAGAGAGGATTTCTATGTCTTTGCGATTTTTACGATCTAGTCGCCATATTTGTACCAAAGTATGGTTCTCAAATGATTTGATGTCACATATACGTTTTTATTTATGCCTTAGACTATAACAAAAGACTTTTGTCCTCTTTTTAGGCAAGTATTATAGAATCTTATATATAAAATTCTCGTATCACGGTGTTTGTAATTAGACTCCTACGAAACGGCTCAACCGATTCTCATGAAATTACGTGTGCATATCGGCTAAGCTGAGCTAGACAACTGATTTAAATACATAATTATGTACTTTTTTTTGTAAATATGTACACACATATTATAATGAATGATGCAGAAACATCTTTGAGAATGGGGTGATAATAGTTTTATAATTATGACTGGTGACATGGGCTAATTTAACAATATTTATGAAAGTTAGTTAGTAAGATGTTTTGGATGTTAAAATCTTTTTTCGCATTTTATTTAGTTGGATAAATGTAATTTACAAAAACACGTAACCAAAATAAAAACAGAGAAGAGAAACCATAGTACAAACTTGTGTCTATATTTGAGGAACAACGTAACAACAGATAGCAGCTGAAACTAAATCCTAGAGCTATTATAAAAATTTAATTTTAACGTTGAACATTTTGATACTAATAAAATACTTCTTGAATACTTTTTTCTTCAATTCACTATATTTTCAAGAAAAGCGTTTGACTTTCAAATTCTAAGACTAAAAATTGCTTAGTCGTCAAGAAATTCACAAGATATCCTAGATAATCCAGGGTAGTTATTACACTTCTATTTGTCAAAGTGATCGTTTACAAAGTTTTTTTTTTAAATGACAACTCCTGCGTAAGGAATATAAATCCTGTGTGACGGGGACTTTACAAAGATGCATAAAACGGACACAAAGAACATCCAGACTCGAAACAAGAGTTTGTGAGTCACAAAAAGTGTTGTGCCACGTGGATTTTGAACCCATGACACTTGACGCAGTAGAAACCACTAGGCCAACCGTGCAGTGTGACCAAAGTTTTATACTTTACAAGGGAACAAACTAAATTTGTATATGAGTATATTTCCACAAAACGGTAGGAAAAGAAGCACATAGAAACCGAGAGCGTCGACTCATCTTGATGCACTTGAAGCTTGGCTTGCCAGAGAAGTTGCGCCCGCGGCTGGACCGATTTTGATGTTAGCAGATCTTGGTGCAACAGGTGTAGATAATTATACAGGGGCAACAGCACCCGCCACAGCAACCACCACAAGATCCACCGCAACATATTTTGGATGAGGTCTTAGAGTACTTCAAGTCGAAAATAAATCTTCACAGAAAAAGTTGTGGCAAATAGAATGATAAACTGTTTTTATACAAGTTTTTTGAGCTTTTTTATAATTGTATTTGTCCTTTACTCCGGTAAGTTGTGAGTATGATGAACCGTATCGAATACTGGCTTCACTAGTGAATTGATTTTAACGAATGAGGTGTCAATTGATTCGTAATAATGGCTCGAGCGTCATGGGTTATATAATTATATTTTATCAAAAGTTTTTACATATTCGGGTTATTACTTTTTTAACCTTTTCTCGATAATAATTGACGAGCTTTCGCCTAGAGACCAAAGGTTATCAAAATCAATAAAACCTTCAGTCGTTAATATTTACTATTTTGTGACGTTTGTGAATCTGTCTCCGATCGATAATACACAATGAGATACTTTTTTACGCTCTGCTTGAAGAACCAGGCCCCCTTTTCTATTCTATTCTCTAGTCTATTTCTCCATTCTCTTACTTCATTGGCTAATGTCACTCAGTCACATGATTAAAACAAAATATTAGCCAATGAAACAAACGAATAGAGAAATAGAAATTGAAAAACTTTTGCAACTTGGCTAGGGGCTAGAGGGGCTGGGATCAGAGTAGGAATGATACATGTGCGTTGGCGGTTCCATAATATAGGATAGGTAGGTACTCAAACACTAAAAAAGGGGACACGACGTCACCTGTATGGGCCGCGAAGTTTATTGATCAACAAGTGACCAGTGACCCTAATACCATAAAAACAGTTAATAAGGTTAACATATTTAACCAAAAATAAAGCTTCATGTTAATAATGCACTAAGTTATTTCTTATAATGTGATAATTATAATGACAAAAAAAAATATAAGTTACTGCCTCTTGCCCGCGGCTTCACCTACGTATTATTCTGATGAATTTGTTATAATTATGATGAATTTATACCTTTGATTGCCTTTTTCACCCACTAAGAGGTGGAATTTTCCAAAATCCTCTCTAAGTGCGCCTACGCTCCTTAAGTGGTAGTAGTAGTTTTAACTGTGTGTTGTCTGTCAGTCAATCAGTAACGGAAAGTTTTTTATATATTTATTTAAAAGACATAGTGAAAAGTTATTTAAGAGACATTACAAACAGACACTTGTCTTTATTTGTGGCTGCTTGGTCTAGTGGTTGTCGTATGCGGCTGCTGATCAAGAGGTCTCGAGTTCGATTCCCGGGTCCGACCAAATGTTTGTGTCATCATCATCATCATCAGCCTATCTCAGTCCACTGCTGGACATAGGCCTCTCCCATTGCACACCACTTTGATCGATTTTGTTTGTGTGGTCCGGAAATATTTGTTTCAAAGTCTGGGTGTTTTCTATGTATGTATCTACAAAAAATAAGTATGTTTATGTATTTATATCAGTTGTCTGGTTCCTATAATAAGCTCTGTTTAGTTTGGGACTAGATGACGTTGTGTATAGATGTACAAAATATTAATTTATTTGTATAGATAAGTATCTAAATATACATGCTACTCGTTTAGCATAATAACTGTAGGCGATAATTAAATATTTATAGTTATTACCGTCGTTATTTAGCATTTATATAGCTCCATACAATATAATGATAAGCTAAGAGATTTGACGGCGTGTATATGGCGAACGGATGCTGTCAGCCCGTCACTCGACCTCTAGTTCACGAATGATCATAAAACAAATTGAATGATTTACGAACGAAGTCGGTATCGTTCACTAAATGTAGCTACTTTTTGACTTGGAACTGTTATGTGTTAAATATTCTATTTAGATGTTTGGCTGACGTCATTTATGTTTTGATGGCCATTTTATGCAGAGATTCTACGGAGAAGAAATCATAATACATTATTGAGCAAGCACATGTAACATGACATTGTTCAAACTGTTAACGAAATCTTAGATTGAGAACTGCACTTCTAGATAGGCTTCCAAGCAATCTATGATAATGAGTTCCAGTGTCTGCCCCCTGCTGGTATATTGGTTTTTTTTCCGCATTAAGAATTTAAAACCTGTGTCACGGGGGACTTAATGGACTTTACAAGTATACATGAAACTGACACAAAAAACACATAGACAAAATCGTGGTTCTGAGTCCAAATGGACTCAGAACAAAGATTTGTGAATCACACAAAGTGTTGTACCACGTGGGATTTGAATCCACGACAACCGCGTGGCAACCGCTTTAACCACTAGGGACGGTTGGCCTACATATTGTTTATTCGTTTGAAAGGTTGCCCGCGTTCTCGCGTGTGTGTGTCTTTGACTATTTAAAAAAACAGAGCTATGTTTCCGCACATCTACCACACAAACGTTAGGAATCTTACATGGAGGGCAGGTTCGACCTGTGTTAAATTCAAAATCCAAAATTCTTTATTCACTTAGGATGCACACTTCTTGTGACAGGTCAAGATTCTACATGTACATTTATGCCACGTTCGCAAACAATAGGTAGAGCCGGAGAAAAGAACATGGGAATAAAAACTCGCGGCCACTCCTTTTTGTTGTTGTTATGCTCAAAAATCATGAGCAGCCCGTGTTATGCTGTTCTTTTACTGCTTTTCACCCTATAAGTATATTAAGGTTTTCTTATTTATTAAATAAAAAATCTGAAGGAATCTTTTCGATTCAGTTTTGTGATTGCTTTTAATATATTTATCATCACAGACCACTCCAAAGTGTCATGTAGACAAAATTTACGTACTGTGTAGTTTAATATTTCTTTTTATATTTAAGCCGACCAAAGTGCATACCAAAGTAGGTACTTTGCTTGATAATTATCACTACCACTTCCAAAATATACCAACCAGAGACAATTTAAATCTCTAGACATACTAGTCTACATAAATAGCAATTTAAATCAAGGCTAGTTTTCTTGCATTTCATCAAAAGTTCTTTTAAACGAGAATATCTGTAATTGATTGATAGACATAGAATTAGCGCCTAATAGAAATGATTGAGCATTGCAACTTTCCATGAGAACGCAATAAGATACTTTGAACGATACAGCAACATAGACAGACCGGAGTTGAACTCCTTCTTTTGAACATATTAGGGATCCCTCTTTTCGTGTTCATTTTCTATTCTATTTCTGTATTCATTTGTTTCATTGGCTAATATTTTGTTTTGATCACGTGCCTAAGTGACTAGAGAATAGAATATAAATAGAAAACCGTTCGCAACTTTTCTAGGGCGGGGGGGGGGGGGTATTTTACTTACTATCCTCGATCGATTTCGATTTGCTCCAGACTCCCAAATGATATACAACACGCTACAAAGTAATTTTTTTGGTATTCTCATTTTGTTATTAATTAAAACACGGTGTGTCTCAAGAAAACGAGGTAGGATAGGGTACATTAATTTATGAAATAGATAATAAAAATTATTGTTTATATTTTAAATTTTATCAATAACATAATAATTTATACAGTTATGGTTATTGCATACGAAACGGAAACTATTTCACGGTGATTTGTGTTTAAAAGTCTTTATCTTGAAACCAACGAGTAAACATTATATCTAAAATAGGTTTTTTGGTTAAAGGTTGATGCACACTATAACGTAAAACTATTGCTGAACAATGGTTCTTTATATTATTTTGTAGATATCAATTTTAGAATTTTAGTGAAATAAAACAGAAGATTTTATGGAATTACTTATAATGCGAGTATTATATATGAATATCCACAACAATAACAATAACAAACAATGGCTTTAGAACAATGAGTAGCATAAAACTAACAACAAAAGTAAAATTTCATATCTTCTATCATTATCTCTTCTAATGACGGTAATATACCTTTAAAGCGAACTACATACATATTTGTCTGAACGACATATGTTGTGAATTAAAATATATTTGAGTAATGTCAAAAGCAAAGCAACAAACATAAAATTTCAGAAAACATCAAAACCGGTGGTGAGAAAACAATGATCATCAGTTTTTCACCAAATGCATATGAAAGTATAAACGGTTTCTGATCAAAAAAAAGTTTCGTCTGTCTATCCATGTATTTGTTACAGCTAATCTCTGAAATAGCGCTGATTTTGACGGGATTTTCACCGGCAAATAGTGCAAGCTCTGCTATTCTGTTTAGGACTAGATGAGGTGTGTAAGATGTCCGAAATATAATATAAAAATATTTTCACGTCAGTCTAGTGCATTAATACCCTAAACATTCAGAACCCATTAAATGCAGTAAACAAAGCATTTCATTTCTCTATCATTGTATGATTGGCGCCGTAACTCTCTCATATCTCGAGATGTTTCATTGAAATCTTCCTACTGCAACGAGGTACATAAATCTTAATTTAATATCAGATCTTTGTGTGATGGATGTGGTTTATTATTCATCATGGTTATATTCCTGTTTTATTTTTACAGTTGTCTACCGGTTATGCTGTCTACTAAACTAAGCTCTCTGACTTGTCGCACCCACTTTTTGAGTGGGTTTGATTTACATTCAGGGCAAATATTTTGTGATCAGTACTATCATTAGCAATGCTCTGAACGAGGATCGACTACCACTGGTTTAGCATTCAATCACGACCAGACCAACAGGTAACTCATAGAGTAAGCGAGTATCACTCCTCCCACCCTTTTCTATATAGCCATGAATCAATCTACCAGCCCCCTTAACTTGATTGGCTAATATTTGGTTTTGATCACGTGACTAAGTGACATTAGCCAATTAAAGAAGAGAATAGAGGCATCAGTGAATGCAGAACGAAAAACGTTTGCAACTCGACTAGGGGGCAGCGTCCACACTTCCATCTGAGCATAGATATCACGGATTTCATTCTCCAACTAAGTTAACCGACTGTTAGCCTAGTGGATTAAGCGGTTGCCAAGTCACACCACTTTTAAAAGGCCTTCTTCATGGGAACCGACCGCCGCCCAATCAACCGCTGGCGTCGGCCACAGCGTTGTAACGCCTTCTACACGATCCAACCGACCAAGGCCATATGCATCAACCAACCTATTGGTGGGTCAACCGGATTCTACACTATCCATTTTTATATCCCACCCGATCAAGGTCAGGATGGTTGACGGTCGGTTCCCATCGTGTAGAAGGCCTTTTATTGCGCCATGTGTTGTGGAGTCAAATTCCACACGGGACAACACTTTGTGTGATCTACATACGGTTCTTAGTCCGGATGTTCTTTGTGTACATCTTTGTAAAGACCCCATTACACAGGATATAACTTGTTGCGGGCGTTGTCTTTGAAAAAAAAAACAGAAGCACTACTGTACTCATCTAAAACCGTTTATAAAGTCGTACAAATTATACCACATCCATTTTAGTCGTACTCATAGCGTGTTATCTGTCGTCCAGCGTCTATCAACGACAATAACCGTTAATGCTAACAGTCTCAATAACGTTAATATTTACAACGTTCTAACAGCTCCAAGGTGTGTCGTCCGTGTTTGATAGTACTGTCGTGTATCTCTGTAGCATGTCGATATGGAAGAAATATGAGCTTGTTTGTAATTTGTTACATTAATTTATTATTGTGTATTACACATGCGGTCGATTCAATTGATCGGAATCATATTAATGAAGAAAGATACTAATATATCAATCGTTTATGGCTTTTTAGATAAATTTATTAATAGTACTTGTTTGTTTTGTAGAAATGACCCTAAAGGGACAAGACAGTTACATGGAGTCGAAAATGTACTGCATTAATCGACTAATAATGGTTAGATTTACCAACCTTCTTGCATAATTAAAATGACTCTTATAAACAATTATAAGAACTCTAAACTTTAGATCGTAAAATAATTACATTATGTATTAATTAATTATTAAATTAAATATTAATACAGCTGAGTTCTTGGTTTGTTGGTTGATTTATTGTTTTATAGTAATTTCTAAACTAGATATTTAAACCTCTAGCTGGATTTAAACGATAAGTCACAGTTTAAATTTCGATAGAGAGAGAGAAATTATGTCTTCTTCCTAGCCCTTATTCCCAAGATTATTTGGGGTCGGCTTGGGGTAGCTTGTGTGACAGATTCAGAATACGCAGAGTCAACTCCGCTCATTCAACCCATGGGTGTAAGCAAGCTACGCATTGCAACAGCACTGCAAGGAAAAGAAAAACTTGATACAAACCAGTTCCATACCCATCTATCAATATATATATTTTTACTTGGACATTTAGTATTGATTTTTCAGGTTAATATATAACCTGTGTCACTCACAAATAATGCAGCCTACTATTGGTAAAAGAATTTTCAAAATCGGTTTAGTAGATCCAGAGATTACCCCTTACAACGTCACAAACTTAACCTCTTTATATATTAGTGTAAATAACCCCAACTTTTTACACTTTCTGTATGTATACGCTGATCTGGAACGATATAGAATAGATCTCCTTATCTCTTGCCTTCCAGTATCATACTGAAGAATTCTAGCTTCATGAATAGACACCGAATCTTTCAATTTTTTTTTTCGGACATCTTACACACGGCGTCATTTTGTTCCAAACTAAGCAGAGCTTGTATTATGGGTACTAAACAACTGACATAAATACATAAACATCCTTTTTTTTCGCAAATACATACATATTATATATAAAAAACAGCCAGACTCCGAAACAAATATTTGGTCTGACCTTTGAATCGAACCGGAGACCTCTTGATCAGCAGCCGCATACGCTAACCACTAGAACAACGAGACAGTGCAAATGCAAAACAAATGGAAGCACACACATACGACTTTCTCTTCAAAGTTACTGAAAGTTTATTCCTCCACCAAATCCGAATGGAAAGATTTAATAATAAAGTAAAATATATTAGAAAACATATTATTTTTTAATTAAACTTAAGTAGAGAGAAGATATTTATAAATACAATATTCGAGCTCAATATATAATACGTAGGGACCAAATAAAAAAATACAAAGATTCAATTTGTCATCCCTTAAAGAATATCACATTAAATAATGGGTTCCATTAATCATGGTTTATTTGCATTAAGAGACGGAGCCTGTTAATTTGTAACGAGATGAAAAGTTAAGCTATTAAGGAGAACACCTCGACGCCATTCTTTCTTCAGACGCCTTTCATCTTAACCGTATAACTAATAGCGTGCTTTCAAAATTAATTTTGGTGTACAAATTGTCATGGTTCAGTGGTGTGTGACCGTTTAGGAGTTAAATCTCAATAAAAACGGGTGTCATAGGAAGCTTCTCATAATATTTTTCTCTACTTTATCAATAAAGGGTATCTAGTTGGATTTTACAATATATCTTTCTCTATCTATTTAATGTATCTATTTTTTTATTTTTTTCTTTTAGTGTGATGTTTTTGATAAAACACTTCTTTAAATGAATCGATAAATCTGTACCAGCTATACCTTGTTTCGTATTACATAATATACTTATGTAATGAATTTAAATGAAGGGTTGTTTGAATATTAAACATATTATTTCTCACTATATCCAACCCAATATTTTATGACTTCTCATTCAAAACGGACGAGAGATACCTTCAGGTAAACTTCCATACAAGAAACTCAGTTTCATTTTGTCGTAGTTATTTAGGTTAGTTAATATTATTACAAACATATTTCCTCTCTCTCTATCCAAAATAAAACCGTGACTTATGAAATCCGAATAAAGAGTTAATGATCCGGTTTAGAGATTAATGTAAATGTGTGTTAAATTTCTAAAAACAAAATCACCACAAACACAGCTTTATTATT
Source organism: Phragmatobia fuliginosa (assembly GCA_932526445.1). Lineage (NCBI taxonomy): Eukaryota > Metazoa > Arthropoda > Insecta > Lepidoptera > Erebidae > Phragmatobia > Phragmatobia fuliginosa. The sequence goes on from OW052065.1 coordinate 1,954,095, forward strand.
CAGTATTAGATTAGTTATTATATTGTTCACACATCATTTCTCTTTCTCATTAGATTTTCGGGTTCAAAGCCCGGGTCGGGCCAAAAGTGCTGTTGGGTTTTCTGACAGGAAACTCATAATAACAGCCTGGAGTATGGTAGTTTGATTCACGCCCGTGCCTCGGAGAGCACGTTTAGCCGCCGGTCCCGGTTATTATGAACATCCATGGCAATCGCTATTGGGAAGGCAGTGCCATAAGTATACTCTCAACTAGTTCAACGACCGAATTTTAGTTCTCCCTCAGGGTTGCGGAGGTCCGATGCCAGTCGCTCCATGGAAAAACTGATATTCGCGTAAAGCCGGTTGAACTAGTAGCCGACCCCAAATAATCTTGTGAATAAGGGCTAGGAAGAAGACATAATTTCTCTCTCTCTATCGAAATTTAAACTGTGACTTATCGTTTAAATCCAACTAGAGGTTTAAACATCTAGTTTAGAAATTACTATAAAACAATAAATCAACCAACAAACCAAGAACTCAGCTGTATTAATATTTAATTTAATAATTAATTAATACATAATGTAATTATTATGTTAAATTCGTAAGAAAATTAAATAGTATGATTATATAATACCGAATACCGGTTTCCTAAAAAAATACAAAGGTCGAAACGAAAGCTATCAAGACAATATTTATAACACACTGTATTCATAATTTAGTAATAAGAGATAAAGTCACAAAAATGTTCCTATTGAAGCGGAGATAAATCACAGCGCTTTGATAGTCTGTTCACACTACGTGTCATAACTGGTGGTGATAACGCGTGTGATTTATAGCACACGATATATTGATAAAAATATTTATTTGTGAGTACGGAACTGTTGTAATCATGATATTTAGAACAGAATAGGTATAATAAGATATTGTAGCATTTATTTCGATGAAGTATGATTGAAACTGAAAAATGGTTCTGTTTTAGGACATTCTTATAAAAGTGTATTAATTTCTTTACTAGTGTAATTGGACAGACGATATTTAAGATTCAAAGTTTCTAAATGACAAGCATTAAAATTGGTTTATCCTTTTAGCCGTGAAAATGTAACAGACATATAGTTATTTGCGAATTTATAATATGTATAAAAGTACCTGTAATATATATTTCAGACATTTTATCATCAACAGCCTTTAGAGGACATAGGCCTCTCCTTTGAAAGGAGGTATTGGCCTACTATACCACGCTGGCCAGACGGGTTGGTAAAGGGTTTGTTTCAAGTTTTCCTTCTCTTGGCAGTGATGTTAGCTGCCTATTTTGTTCCTTTAATCGCCTCTTACGACACCCATGGAATGAATAGGGGTGGTGGCACTTTGTATTATTAATCCGTCGACACACGGATAGACATCGGACATTTTATAGACAACGCCATCTAGTATCTAGTCCCAACTCTAGCCTAGACTAGAACTCGAGTTCAGCAGTAGCATATGCTACCACTGCGCCAAAGAGGCAGAGTATGGAAGTAGAAAAGATATACATCTCCCTAGCCTTTATTCCCAAGTTTAAGTGGGGTCGGCTACTAGTTCAACCGGTTTTACCTGATTTTCAGCATTTCCACGGAGCGACTGGTATCGGACCTCCACAACCCTAAGGGAGAACTAAAATTCGAAGATAGAATTAGTTATCAGTATATTTGAGGGCACTGACTTCCCAATAACGATTGCCATAGATGTTCATGACAACCGGGACCGACAGCTTAACCTCTCCGAGGCACGGACGTGAATCACCGGCAAACTTCCAAACTCCGGGCTGCTATTAGGAATTTCCTAAGAAAAACCAAAAACACTTTTTGGCTCGACCCGGGATTTGAACCTGATACCTGTTGATTAGCAGTCGCTTACGCTAACCACTAGACCAACGAGGCAGTATAGAAGATATACGTGGGGATAGTATAATTATTTAATTGAATCCAACTAATGACCCTTATGGTTTAATATTCAGTTCAGTAGGCAGTTTTTATAATGTATTCTTAAAATTCAAAGGTTTGAATTGGATAATAAGTAAACACTGATGTATTACAGATTTTAGATAAAGATTTAAGGTACACTAAGGTTTCCTAACCATACCATTAATAAAGATATTTGTCACTGGGAATTTGAAACAAGCAGTTCAAAACAGTGTATGTCAGTCTAATGCAAGCAAATTCAAAGTAATAAACTCTCGCGTACATTTCCTGCTCACCCCTCGAGAACAAAGTCATGAAGATAACAATAACGGCCCGAAAAAAAGGGAAAAAATAAATTCAGCAGCGTTCATCGAGTTTATTTGCGGCCCATAATTCAGAAATATCGCGCTCAAACTATGCTCCATTTAACTTGAGAAACGGCTCTCCGCGACAGATTTCATAAAAATACCGCCCCAACTGTGATTTCAGATGTTTTATATCAAATGATATCTCTTGGAGTTGCCTCGTAAACTTTCGGATAGGCTTTTAGAGTAATAGTTTTGGAAATTCTCGGGTATTTTTGTTTTTGTAAGGACGGATTTAGAAAAGGCGTGTAGGTAGTTGGTTTCAGTACGTAATGCATTGGTAATTAGCTAATGAAACTTTTTAGGTTTGTTGAAGCGATGATCGAAATAATTTGACTGCACGGTTGGCCTAGTGGTTTAAATGGTGGCCATGTCGCTTTCTACTGCAAGAAGTGTTGTGTGTCCAAATCCCACATGGGACAACACTTTGTGGGATCCGCAATTTGTTGTTTTGAGTCTGGGTGTTCTTTATGTCCGTTTCATGTATTTGTAAAGTCCCTCGCGACATAGAATCCCTAATGCGGAAGCTGAAGCTTTAAAACAATAAACAATAATAAATAAATAATTAAGTAAAATAGAATAGAATAAATCTTATTGTACAGTAGATAATACAATATACATAAAATAACACAATAATAAACAGATTGACCATGTACAAATGGCGGCCTTATCGCTGAAAAGCATTTTTTTTTCTTTTTTTTTCGGAATACCAAAAGCACATAAACATACTTTCTAAAATCTACGTAGCTATTGAAAGCCGTTCTAAATAATATAGAAAAAAGTGTCAACCCCAAACACGTCTCATTTTCATAGATATGACCAATTCATCATAAATAGTTTTATTAATTCTCTACTCACGTTTCAAAGGCAGTAAATACCCTCTTACTATTGAAGTTTCATTATAAGTGTATATATATCATTGTAAGTATAAGTAAACATCTACAAACTTTAATGTTGAAATATCAAAAAAAAAACTAAACACCCAAACTTCTTTTTAAATATTTAGATTTAGAACACTCTTTTTACCTCCTTTTTACGTCCAGACCGCTTACGTTGACATTTTATGCTTTTAAAAAAAGAAGATTCACAAAAAACAAAATTCTCAAAGCCACTTAACGAGAAACCGCAGAATCTGAGCAATGTATCAAAGAAACCTTTAACTTTTATGAAAGCCGGCGGGAGGCTGTATATCACGTTAAATGGGCCAACAACTTGTGTTGTTGTAACTTACTGCCGCTAAAGTGTTCCTACAACACCGTACTGTTTGATTCTTCATGCTTGTTGCTTGGCCGCCGTCCAACACACGAAACTTTTAAAATCGATTATGTTAAGATATTATTATGATGCCGTTTTAAAACTTTCTTTAAACCCGACAAGTTCGCGAGTAGCTATGGCATTATGTGTAGGTTTGAACGTTCTACTATAGCGCCCAAAATACTAGACTGATTACACGCTTTTTATTAGCTTCACTAGTATGTTTGTAACCGACTCCCTTGGGTGCGATTTTGACCCACTTTAAACGGCCAGATTTCGTTCAAACTTTGAAGATTTATCGAGAACCATGACAATACACTGATTTGAAAAAAAAACTAAAAAAGAAAAATAAAATTTAAACAAATTAGTCTTTTTTATTCTTTCTAAAAAAATTGTTTTAAAAAACTAAGCAAACACGCTTTTAAACTAAAAAGTAGAAAATAATTTTAATGTAACAAAGCGTGGGGTGCTTTCTGAAAATATTTCAATAACTTCGCCCCGCGCTTTTTACATAAAAAATATTTTCTACTTTTTAGTTTAAAATCGTCTTTGTTTAGTTTTTCAAAACTATTTTTTGAATGAGTACGTTATCGTAATTATCGAGTAAGATATTCGTAATTATGACCCGAGTAATATAGGCTATATAAATATATCAACAGTTTTTACATAGTCGGTTATTTTTTTACAATTTTTTTCCTGTTAAAGGAAGTAGTTTCTTTTTAGGATTTTTACTGAATTGACGAATGAAATTGCACACTCTCCCATAATATTAATGTGTTAACATCTCAAAAAATGCTAATAAATATATCGGACATCTGACACACAACACCATCTAGTTCCCAATAACTTATATTAATACATAAACATACTTTTTTTTGTAAATACATAAATATTTTATACAAAAAACACCCAAACTTCGAAACAAATGTCTGCAAATCATACAAACGTTTAGTCCGAACCGGGAATCAAACACGAGACCTCTTGATCAGTTGTCTAGTACCCATTGTACAAGCTCTGATTAGTTTCGGACTGGATGATGTTGTGTTAGACGTCCGAAAGTTGATAATGATCAGCAGCCACATACGCTAACCACTAGACCAACATCACTAGAAAACAGCAGCTATCACCAAAACAATATTTAAAAACGAATTACCTTTTTAATGTTGTCTTACACTGTTCCACGAAACACGAATCACATTGTAAATTACCTTTAAATAATAATATCTACATTACTGAATAGGTAACGTTTCTTTCCTAAGCCACATTGATAACTAAGTTGTATGGAATATTTCTATATCCAGTTAGACAGGTTTTCTAAGCATGTGTATGTTTATGTAGAAGAAATCCTTTGTGCAAACAGATTTCAAGAGAATAAATTAGATGTTTTTTGTCATCGTTGATTACTCATTCACGTGTATCTTAAACGGTAACCACGAGAAAACATGTGACTATTAGATTTAGGTGGTACTAAGAAAAAAACATTTGAGTCTCACTATATTTTCGTTCTCCATTGTATGTCCGTTCGCAATTTAGATTATTAGTAGTAAAAAGCTGTAATTTCGCATGGACATTTTTATAAAAGATGTCGATATAATATTAGATTAAATTATATCATCATCATCAACAGCCTTTAACAGTCCACTGCTGGACATAGGCCTCTCCTTAGAAAGGAGGTTTTGGCCTACTATACCACGCTGCTGGCCAGACGGGTTGATATAGGGTTGGTTTCAAGTTTTCCTTCTCTTTGCAACGATGTTATCTTGTGTAGTTTATCCCTTAGTCGCCTCTTACGACACCCACGTGGGATGAATAATAATTATATAATGAACTTTAAAGGAAAACTGTAATGGATTAGATGACTTTGTTAGTTCAGGAGTTATAAAGGCTTAACTTGTAAAATGCGCTCAGTTGGAAAACGTCATACAAAATTAACGCATTAATACGTAAACATAACAATTATCTATTGGATACGATTTTAAATCCACGTACCACTATGGGTGACTGAGGAAGCCTTTCCTGTGCGTAGCCTGACACGCACTTGGCTGATTTTAATTAGTTTATTATGATAGTGATGAACCGAACTAATAGGGACAGTTTAAGGCTGAAGATGTGATCTGAAAAATTAATAGAAATACTAGATATCTTGGTAGTGTTTTGAAGTACCTTTAGGAACAATTTGAGTCTAGAGAAATAAATAAAATAGAAGCCTCTGTTTGTATAGTAGGTATTAAATTAACAGTTTTTACTTACGCATATAAAAGTATACACGGTGCTTACGTGAAAAGATCTTTTTTTTTTAATTTTCAGTTTGTCTGTCTGTCTGTCGCTGCTACCAAAATCGAGAGGAAACCTCTGACATACGAGAACGCACACATGTATTATAATAGGTCTTTACCTATGAAATTGCCGTTTTGTATGCAATAAGTGAAAGTACTTATTTTTTCAAACTTTTTTTATTTCTGTTATTCGAAGTAATCACCCATGCAAACATGTCTGAAACGTCTGTGGACAGATTTTGAAAGAATCACAGGCAGATAGCTGATGACAAAAGATTTAGTCTAATATTTTAACACTGGTAGAACATATACATAATTATGTAATACTAGCTTTTGCCAGAGGCTCCGCTCGCGTGTAGGCCTGTCATGGCGGTAAATAGTAGCCTATGTGGTATTCCGATATGTAAGCTTTATTATTGTGAAGTTTCATCAAAATTCATTGAGTAGTTTTTGCGTGAAAGAGCAAAAAACATTCAACATACATACTATTTATTATTAGTAGGACTAAAATTTTACTCAGTAGCTAATCGTGTCCAATTTTATAATACCCGATCGGAAGTCAATGAACTTTGCTGCTTTCCATTGTCACTTATTTTGCAAACTATAAAAATATTAAATCTCTATATAAACTATATATCATGGTTATAAAAATATCTCTATACAAACTATGCAATTGATCATATTAGGTAATTATTAGGTTAATCGATTTATAATCGACTTATTATGCTAGTATTTACCTGACTCGTGAGTTAGATAATTATTTTTGGATGTATTTAGAAAGAAAAAAAACCATTTACAAAGAGTAAGATTTATTCAGACAGTAAACAACCCATAACGTCCCACTGCTGGGCTCGGGTCTGCTCTCCGGAGGGGGTTAAGGCCATACGTAACCACGCTGGCCTATTGCGAGTTTGGGACTGGCAAGACACGCTATGGCCACGTAATCTTGCCGTCGGTTGACGGTTAGCTATGAGGTCCTCAAAACACTTAACGTCTAATTTCAGCGTTAAACCCCTTTTACTTTATCAGCTTTTGCCAGCGGCTTCGCCTTCATGTTATTCTGATGTAGAATTTTGATTGTCTTTTTTCTTCTAGGGGTGGAATTTTAAAAAATCCTCTATGAGTGCTTGCCTACGCTTCTCAAGGAAAACACATGCCGAATTTCAGCTTCCTGCGTCCAATAGTTTTGGCTGTACGTTGTCTGTCAGTCAGTCGGTAACGGAACAGTTTTATATTATATTGATAGATGAGCAAATATTTTTTTTCATTAATTGAAACTGTTAATGTTTAATGAAAAGTTTATTTAAGAACTAGCTGAATCCCGCTAACCTGTGTATGCTGTTGTTGCTGTGTTTGCGGTAACGCCGCAAGGCAAAGTTAGCCCAAAAAGAGTAGCGTAAGTGCCAGTGAGAATGCCGTCAAAATCGGTCCAGCTGTACTAGAGATCGGGCGGAATAAATAGACAAAAAATTCAAAAATACTTTTTATGTAATAACCGTATTAACGCTTTAATACGCATTTAGTAAAAAAACTGTTCTTCAAAACATACGGGCACTTCAATTTCATTTCTTTGTATAGATTGAAAAAGACAAAGACAGCTTGAAAATAAGAAATTTTGGATAAGGACCCCAAAGTCTAAATTTAGCTAGTGTAATGAACTAATGAACAATACACCGCTACGTCGACACACAATAAGATTAACTGAATAAGCAGCCACCACATTAATTAGCTATTACACTGAACACGACAGCGGACCGCAGATTCGGCAGAGAAAACAATTTGTAACAAAAACATAGCTGTTATACGAACACTTAATTAAAACGCAAATTGGCGACCGCGACGACCGAAATCCTTGGCAACTAGAGAAGGCGAAACGATTGTCGATATGTTTAGGTGAGAAGTAAATTCATCTACTTATAAGAACTAATGATAAAGGTTTCTATAAAATTTCTTTTCTTTCTTTCTTCGATTAACAAGCCAAGACCCGGGTCTTGGCTTGTTAATCGAACTTATGAAACAACTCGTGGACGGTATATCTGTTAACTGGTGAAAAAAGAAGAAAGTGTGTCTTGTGTTATGAGTTCCCAAATGATCGACTTGTGTGTTTACACAAAATAAACGTAACATATTTATATTTTTGTATTGTTGTGTAGATTTGAATCAGGATCTCACTAGTAGCATACATGTTCAATTCCTACTATGATCCGGGGTCATTGACTGCATTGTCAGCAAGTGTCACCTTGATAGGTAATAAATAAAAAGATCTAAAGGCCGTTAGATCGACACACAAAATAGCAACCATTTGTTATGTCAGATATTTAGCAAAGGAAATATGTATCTATCAACATTGCACCATATTGCAGTTCACTGCTGCACATAAGCCTCCCTCAATACACAGTGTTAAAGCAGTTGTAATAGAACCTTAAAAGAAGAAAGGACAAACTATGTAAAACCCACTCTTTTTTGGTAGATCTTTGTGCAACTTAGTAATGATCTTAATAGACAACAATATGTTTACCACGAAAATAAAAAAACGGTGATTTCATTTCTGCTTATCATAATATCCTGATCGGTATTATCGCATACTATAAAAGGGGTTACTTACCTTACAGCTTTGTACATCAAAAGTATCGATAGAAAAACTGACAACCCTATTCCAGCATCACGGTTTTGCATAATAAACGTGAGATATTTGCATAAAATCACTCGACATCGTCCGCTCCTAACCTATTTGACTTGCAAAAAAACGCTCTCAGCACAGCATTGATTGGATTTCATTGCAAATTAGTTTGAATTGTGGAAAGTGTTGTCACTGTATACACGGAGGGCATCTCCCTTATGGTCCAGAGGACTTCCAGTTACAATATTACCATACTGTATATGTTTTACAAGCTAAAACGTTACAAATATCGTATATTAGGCAATTTAGCACTGCCGAATGGAAAATTATTTATTTACTAGCTTTCCCCCGGGGCTCCGCCCGCTTGTATCTCGATTATTGCAGTAAAAAGTAGCCTATTAAATGTGTTACTCTGATATAATATATAAGCTATATTACTGTAAAGTTTCATCCAAATCCGTTCAGTAGTTTTTGCGTGAAAAAGCAACAAACATACATACATACTCACAAACTTTCGCGCTTATAGTATTAGTAGGACGCATTTCTTGCTTTTATTATTTTGATTATATCAAAGAAAAATAGGTACCTACTAAAGATTGTTTAGAGGTCAAATTGCTATTTTTTTGAACGTTTTGTTTTAGAAATAAATAAAAATAATAAAGTCATTTAAAATTGAACTGTTTTCTGACTGTTTCTGACGTATCATGACAGGTTCAATTATGTACGGGAGACCTATAGTTGAACATTGCTTTTAAAATATAATTTTATATTATACCAGCATTTGCATTCACCTTCAACCGCGTGTATGTCAATTAGCGCAGTAAAAAAGTATGTTCTATATAACCGAATCAAAGTATCAACTTGCCAAAGGACAATAGCAGGTTTTATGGGACTTTTGTACCACCAGACGTACCTTATTGTAGTGATTGTAATTATTTGGGTCCTAAAATCACCGACAATATCATTTTAAATTCCCAGACTTTTGGAAGCTTGCGTTAGAAAGTTATTTTAGGTTTAAAAATTGTAATGAAAACATAGATCAATAAGTTACCGTTGTTTTCAACAAGGTGGCTTAGTTTACCAATCTTGAAATCAAGATTAAATAAATAAATATTTCGGACATCTTACACATAACGGCATCTAGTCCCAAACTAGGCAGATCTTGTATTATTTTATGGGTACTAGACAAGTGATATAAATACATAAACCTGTTTTTTTTTTATAAACACCCAAACTCCGAAACAAATATTTGCGGATCACACAAACATTTGAACATTTGGTCCGACCAGAAATGGAACCCGAGACCTTAAGCATAGCAGTCGCATACGCTCCCAATGCGCCATCGAGGCAGTCACGATCATTATTACACGATTTTCTTGACACGTCAATACATGTTGATCTTCTCTTCTCTATCTGACACACAACGCCATCTAGTTTTCAAACAATGTAGACTAAGAATTTCATGTTCAGAAAACGTGTTTGCGTTTTGTTAATCCACTTTTAAAAACTTTTTGAGCAGTAGTGAAGTTCTTTTAGGATAGTTCTAAAAATATGATAAATACATTAAAATTATTATAATGATACACTTAATAAACGGGATTAAAATCATAACAATCCATTTCATATTGTCAGCGGTACAGGATCTGTCATTGCAATCGGTTCGCAGCGATTTAGCCGTTAAAACGTTACATACAGACAAAGTTACTTTGACATTTTTACTATTAATAATATGTACAGTATGGATTTTGCCTAACATTTAAGGAAGGAATTGCAGAAGGAACACTTAACATTAATTATTCCAAATGTGTTGCTTTAGTGAACCATATTTCTATAAAAAGGATTACAATTTGATCACATATATAATCTCTGTATAGAAATTTATTTGTTAATTTATGTATTTGGTCTTATTTTACAAATGTTTGTAATTGGCCTTAGGTTAGGTAATTAGGGTAGGCCAATAACCTAGAATTAAACCCACGTCGAAAACTTTTGAGACTTGATTGATGGCCTGCTAGTCATTATTAGTCATTAGAATGATTCCTAAACCTGACTACAACAGTGAAATCGTTCACTATGATGAATAGACAACCACTGATTGGCCCCAATCACTCAAACGTTGGACAAAAACTATGAAATCGATCAGCATTTTGTTTTAACGAGCCGTTTGCCACAAATTATTAGTTTAACCGGCGTTTAGCGATTACTGCTATGTTATTTAGTCCCAACATAATTGCGTATAATGTACGTTGTTCATAAATAACAGTGCAATGGTAAATGGTTGGAAAAAAACTAGGAAATTATAGGGGTGATGTAGGTTAGTGGACTGCGGTCTTTGTGTACAGGCGCCGTTCGATGTGACTTGTCTGTCTGTCTTGTCTCTTTAGTTATTGGCCATAAAAGTATACTTACTAATCCTACTAATATTATAAACACGAAAGTTTGTGAGTATGTATGTATATTTGTTGCTCTTTCACGCCAAAACTATTGATTTTGATGAAACTTCACAATAATATAGCTTACATATCTGAATAATACATAGGCTATTTAGTATATATTTACCGCCATGATGGACCTACACGCGGGCGGAGCCGTGGGCAAAAGCCAGTTAATTATTTACAACTTTAAAGTTTTATCAAAATATTTAAAACTTGCAAGAAAATCTTTAATATACATCTATACATAGTTTGACTGTACAGTAGGCCTAGTGGTTTCAGCTGTCACCGCGCTGCTTTCTACTGCGCCGAGTGTCGTTGGTTCAAATCTCACGTGAGACAACACTTTATTTGATCCAGATTTGTCCTGTCTTTTATATTAAAAAAAGAAAACTTTTGAGATCAAATAGTGGTGTGGCCATAATTAATAGCTGTATTAAAAAAACGCCAGTTACCTAGTTACTACATGAACCTTTATGGCGTAAACCAAAACGTATATTTTCTCAAATAATACACATTCACTACAATGGCAACAACATCTGCAGTCAGACATTTGAGCTCAGTGCAACATCAAACTTGATTCCAGCGAGATGAATGGCTTTTTCACATCAAATCCAAAAAACCCATCACAGTGGGCGTCACTCAAACTTGGGTGTTATGTTACAAGTGAGTAAGTACTTATTATGTTGCCAATAAGTGACATGCGCGCAAACTCATGCGGTCCTTGATAAACACAGTTGTCCTTTTGTCAACAACACAATCAAAAAGACGACTTCCAGTGTGAGAGATAAATTATATTAAGTATATTATCTAGCCTTAGGGTCAGCGCAGACAGAACGGAGCGCATCCGAGAGGATTTTAATAACGCACTTGAAAATAAACTTTAAACATTATTATAATCATCATCAGCCTATCGCAGTCCACTGCTGGACATAGGCCTCTCCAATTGCACGCCACTTAGTTCGATCCTCGGCTACTCGCATCCAGCTCCTGCCAGCCGTCTTGCGCAAATCATCATTCCACCTGGCCTGTGGACGTCCTACACTACGTTTGCCGAGACGCGGTCTCCACAATATAATAAAGTGCATAAATGCTGAACGCGTGTCTTCGAGGACGCGCGAGCATTTTTGTCAGGTTCAAGCATTTATGCACTATAACAGAGCAGATGGAGTGAAGACTTGCGCAAGATGGCAGGAGTTGGATGCGTCTGCAATGGGAGAGGCCTATGTCCAGTAGTGGACTGCGATGGGCTAATGATGATGATGATTATCTAGCTGAGTCCCGCGGGAATACCTGTTGTCGATGTTGTAAATCACGAGTAACACCGCGGAGTTTAGCTAGTCTACAAAAAATTTGCCTAAATTACTTGCTGGTTCATCAGGTTTCTGCCAGAGAAAGTCCCTCTAAAATAGGTCTAGCTGTACCAGAGATTCGGAAAGAACAAACAGACTGACAAAAAATTTAAAAATTCCCTTTTTAATGTTACTAGCGTATATACTTTGGTATGTATTTAGTTAAAAAACTGTTCTTTTGATATTATGTATATATAGACAATCCAATTTTATTTATTGGTATAGATATAAGTGACTAATTTCACCTGTAGTCTTTAACAGACTCCTACTGCTCATGGCCATCTCTTTATTTATAGCAGCTATTTAAGTATTTGAGCTTAATTTAAAATAAATAAATAAATACCTATGTAAGCATCTATATTGTATAATTTAATAGATTTTGTAAATTTTATGCTAATGTAATTTAGCCCATTTAATACCTTAAGAACTACTTTTATATCAAATCTCCTATACTGTAACATATGTATGATTATAATTGGTCAATGAAATAAATATTATTATTATTATTTAGAAAAGAGGTTCTTGTAAAATAGTGGTTTGTGACTCGCTTTACATAATTACATTTTTCAACAGCTTCAACTTTGCATATCGCGAGTTTTTAATGGTTAACATTAAATATCTTTGTTCTATTTAATTATAACGATACTATCTCAAGAATAACTTACTTTAAAATAAAAACTGAAAAAAAAACAATTTTAATAATTATATCGTTCTAATTATGCCATGCGATAAAATAAAACCATCAAAACTAACCATCAATCAAAACAATTTAGTACAAATTCGTGACAAATAAAAAAATAAACACAATTTTAATAATGTAATTTAAATTCTTTTAAAACTACCCACAAAAGAGTCATTTATTTCTGTAGATTTATTCATTCCTTGCGTGTTTGTAATAAACATGATTACGACTGCCTTTGAAATATTGAACCGCACTAGAAAATTATATAATTTGACAGCGGCAATAAGTTATGTTTATTCAAATTATGGTTCCTATGAAGACAGTAATGTAGGTCAGTTTTACTAAGAAGAAGGGTTCGAGGGGAACGGTTTTTTATTTCAAGCTTCATGATTAAATCTGTCTGTGAATTTTTGGATCAATAAGGGCCACAGCACACTGGCTACTTTTAGCATCGGCGATTGGCGTTTTAGCGACTGCTCAGATGCCTGGATCGCGTCGGCTGTCGTGTTGTCTATAATCTTCCGACACCAAATCGATGCTACCGGCATCCGAACGTGTGCGAAGATTAGCGTTCAGCTGCTGCACTTCGCTATGCGCTATTCGTTATGCGGGTTATTCGCGCGCATACGGCGAAGTGTGGAGAGTATATTCGTTTCGCTCACCATAAAAATGACAATGACACATCTCTACAACACACATATTTGTCTTATTTGATGCTTATTTGGCATCCCAGTTCAAAGTTTGGATGGCATGTTTGTTGTTTGCGCGCATAACTAATATTTGGGCGAATACGGCGTAGACACATAACGAATAGCGCATAATGAAGTGTGGTGCCTGCATAAAAAGCGACTCAATCTCAGCGTTTGGCGTGTGCGGTGTGGAGCGTTCGGTCGCCGTATTTAGCTTCTAAAAAGTGACTAGTTGCCAATCGCCGATGCTAAAAGTAGCTAGTGTGCTGTGGCCCTAAATAAATATTGATCTCCGTTCTCGTTCTATCTTCTATCTATATTCCCGTTAGTCTAAAACTGTTTATTAATTAGGCCCCCCTAGCCAAGTTGCAAACATGTTACGTTTTCTATTATATTCTCTTGTTTCATTGGATAATGTTGTGATTTAAACCAATAACCGCGTGTAATAATACGAGACTAAACTAGTATAAAATATATCCATAGACAAAGTTGCTATAAATAAAACAGCAAAAATTATAGCTTCTCTTTCGCATCGCATTCAAAACCCACGCTACCTGCTACCGAAGCCCACAAACATTTGCCTAACACCCATCAATAAGCTTTCTCCATACTAAATACCCTATTATCTGCTCGCTCCATGTCAATGGCGTATTACGTCATACGATACCACCATTGTCACCCATCAGAGATTACTTGACGTGGCATTCACTCACCGAAAACCACCTCGCTTTTAACACTCCCAAAGATTTACTAAACAAAAATGAATCTTATTGTTTTCTTCATTGAGTAGTATTTCAAATGCTTTTGATATTTCAGGTTGATTTGTAAGTTGGTATTGCTGCGAACCCGTGGACAGGCAGTGATGGTCATTTGAGCTGATTTGCTCAGATTACGTGTTTACAAATAGGATTTTCTTTTACTAATAAGCCCCGAACATAACAGAAATGATTTTGGTGAACTTCGCAATGTTATTTTTGTTCCTTTGTACATGTTATTTATTGTGTCGCTCGTGTCAGATGAATGAGGTTCATAATTGACGGTTACTTGATCATTTGTATTTTATTTTTATATTCTTAGTTGGGAAGTTCTGTGTAAATCGTATTACTTTATAGATTTGCCATTGCGATCATTGTGTCAGTTTTTATTCCTAAGGCAAAGTAGGTATTTTTAAGATATATTGGATAAATATTGTATCGGACATTTTATATACAACGTTCCAAACTAAGCGAGCTTGTATTACGGGTACAAGACAACTGATATAAATACATAAAAGTACTTTTTTCTGTAAATTTATACATAATATACATAGAAAACACCCATACTCCGAAACAAATATTTGCGGATCACATAAACATTTGGTCCCACCCGGGAATCGAACCCGAGACCTCAAGCACAGCAGTCGCATACGCCACCACTAAGCCACCGAGGTAGTTGAACAAACGACAACATCTATGTGCGAAAACGATCCCACAAAAGGGGGATTAACTTGCAGAGTCACTAACAACTAGATTAGCAAACTATGAAATTAAATCATTCTTCATCATCATCATCAGCCTATCGTAGTCCACTGTTGCACATAAGCCTGTCGCATAGCTTAGTTCAGAATTAATTTATTTGGTTTCCGAAAATAAAAACTCGTTTACATTTACCTTTGTAGTAACATATTAGTAATCAGTGCCTTTGTTCAAAAACAATTACCCTTACTCATTGTTCCACAATATTCCCCAATGGCAACGTTAAACTCATATAAAAATAAAATTTAAAGTACCTCATAAATTAGTTGGCACTACCAACAGACCGACCTCTTAATATAACTCTTAAAACATTTCTTTATATATAAAAAACTTTCGTGAGTTATGTTGTTATATTAATTGCAACATTCATATTTTCATGATTGTGACAATCACTACGACTTTTGGAACATGCGATGTTTTCGGGTTGTGTACACTGAAAGCGACGCTTCTACAGGGTCCTAGAATTATTTAGTGTCTTGCAATTTACATTGTACTATGTTTTGCCCTCATAGTCAAGTGACTTTAGGTGATAAGCAACGACGGCGCGGTCGGTACCTTGATGGGTGACCGTATGTAGCATGATATGTTATGAGGTTTTCCGTGATTCGGTAGTCACGTTAAGCGGTTGGTCCCAGTTATTATCATAAGATAACAGTCGTGAAGCCTTTAGGTAGCTTAAAAATACCTAACGGCAAGATTACGTAGCCACAACGTGTCTTGTCAGTTCTGAACCTACACGCCAGCGATGGGACGTATGGCATTGACCCTCTCCTGAGAGGAGATCATGCCCAGCAGTGGGACATTATAGGTTGTTAATGATGTTTTTCCCATACGGTGACGGATTAAGAATAGAGGGTGTCATAACCTTTATTTATCCCGTGTGAGTTGTTAAAGCTGACTGAGGCAGTAAAATACGCAGGACAAAATTACTGAGCACACAAAAGACCAATCTAAAAATTTGAAAAATGATAGCATTCGTGATCTCGTATTTCGTTGGTGAGTGGGAGAGCGGAGGATCAATCATTCTGCATCATTCTCCCGGCTTCCAGTGGTAAAACTACCATGCTGTATTGTTTGTACTCACCCTGATCATGATGACCCCCTCGTCACCACTCATGGATTATATTTTTGCTTTCTATCAGGTAGAGCAGAATCCTTTACCCCAAACCCGTAGAGTCAATGTGGTTTAGCAGGCCTCCTTTAAAAGAAGATACATACATAATAAGTTTCACTTATTAAAGAAAGTGTTTTAGATATGAAGATATAAAATTCTATCTGCTAAAAATAAATATGTATAAGACCCAATATCAGATACGCTTACGCTAAGCGGTTCAAAATGAATTCATTACAGATGCTAGCTCCAGTCTTACGTCAAAGAAAGAAAGTTATTCAGCAAAAAGCTTAAACCCTAAACCTATAGCACATCATAGCGCTGTAACAAGGCAACTGCTTAAATATATAATTCTAGTACGAAAACAAAAATGACTCAATTAAAAAAATATCACGTTTGTAAATTAGCGTGATTAAATCACTTGCGGGCAAGATCGGAATTGATAACAAAACAAGCGTGTTTTGCGGTGGACAACCCTAGCGTACTAATCCAGGAGCTTCACATATAAAACTGTACTTAATTCTTTGTGGTTCAAGGTTGATATTTGTTTGTTTTTCTCCAAGGTAGCAATAACAAAGGTCTCGCTCCCGTCACCGAGCTGTCAAGCGGCATTCACGCGGGTAATTATCACTCGTCAACGGCGAAAAGATTTCGTTGACAATACACTCTGTGGCAGCCCTAAGCCGCTTTTTGTCGCTAGGGGTGTCATGTTTATACAGAAATGTTAAGTACAATTTTTGTGTTGCGGATCAAGCATAATGGAAACTGGTTTTATAGTGAACAATTATACAAACTGTGAAGTATTTTTTTAGGAATGAAAGAATAATATTTTTTGTTGGAAGAACTTAGATGAAGCGTCAAAGGGATTGTGATAACAATAAGTATACAATTTCTATGTTATTATAAAGTATTTAAAAGTATTTAATTATTTTCAAGAGTTTTATTGTATTTCTAAGTAGATGATTTAAAGGTATAGTTATTTAAATTGATATATAATATTTATATTCAACTAGTCTTTGCCCACGACTCCGCTCGCGTATATATCGGTTATTACGACAAAAAGTAACCTATGTGAAGGACATAAGTCTAAGGTAAAATCTAGCTCGATACTCAATAACATTATAAAATTAAAATCTATCCAGAAAATCGTCTATTTTTTGGCCACACATTAAACAGAATTTTCTTGAACATGCTGCATAAAAGTAGCACTTAAGTCCTCAAGCATACAGCTGCCACTAGCACTTGCATCACAAGTGCATTCAGGATCCTTTCAGATGTGACTAGAGGACTTCAAAGTGCAGTGCTTTGTGCCCCACTCTCAGACTTTTCATTCCCCTACTGGCACAATTATATCGTAAGAAACGCGTAAATGGAAAATATGTTGACCTAAATCGACTTTGTGTATGAATATTCCGACTTTCTAGCTCTGGAGTTTAGTTGGTTGAAGTGGCGATATGCTGGTGACATATGTCACAACCGATGGCCGCTGTAGTAAGCGTGTTCTTAACAGTTTTTTACTAAATGCATATTGCAAAACAATAAAGCATTTTTTTCGTCTGTCTGTTTGTTCCGGCTAATATCTGCAACGGCTGGAACGATTTTGGCAGAATTTTCACTAGCAGAAAGCTGTTGATATTAGTTGAGTTTAACTGCGGGTAAGACCGTGGGACTCAGCTAGACCATATATATAAAATTGTTCCATTACTAACTGACAGAGAAAGTACAGTCGAAAGTACTGCACACAGGCAGCTAAAATGCCTTGAGGAACGTAGACGAGCGCTAAGAAAGAATTCTGGAAAATTGTACTCCTAAAGCCCCGTATACATGTTAAACATCTGTTTAGCAACAAAGTTGAATCAACGTGTTGCGGAGTTGCTGTCAACATGTTGCTGACAACACTGCGTGTTGCAGAGTTGATACAGGTTGTCCACACTGGACAACCTGTATTGAATTAAACATAGTTGCTAGCAACATTCTCGCTGCTCACCAACAATGTTGATCAACTGTTGCTAAACAAATGTTTACCATGAATACGGGGCTTAGGGAATACGGGGAATACGAGTCTGAAAAAGGAAAACAACAGAATAACACGTAAGCGAAGTCGCGAGCAAAATCTAGTAAGTCATAAAAATCATCTCAAGTCCAAGCATCAGCCCTACATCTATAATTAGTTACACTTCGTAATGCGATGCTATGTATTCTTTGCTAATACAATGCTTCCTGTCCTTTGAGACGGCGTGCTGCCGAGATCTTATCACGGACGTACAAACTACAATGGTCATCGAAGTTTCCATTTACGCGGTACGTCTACAATAGCGGGATTAAATGGCCAGAGAAACAGCGGCTATACGGTCGGTGAGCACATCAATGTACTTAAAACGTTTTGTATTTTACTTAAGTCGCTTTCAGGGAAGGATTTGTTGCGGCTTCTGGATTTAACAGGGTATGGAAATTGTGAATAATATTAAGATCGACATATTCCATTGACTGAGAAAAAGAAAAGCCGTCCGTAGTTTAAATGGAAGTTTATAAGTTTTTTTTTGCATAAGGCGCTTAGGTGAAGATGGGTCTCGTGGTAAGCGACTACTAAAGACTATTAACACCCGCAACTTCTGCCTCGGTTGCGCAGTGGTATCGTGTGCAACTGGTTGAGGTCTCGGGTTTGATTTCCGGGTTGGACCAAATGTTAGTATGATCTGCAAACACTCGGTGTATGTATCAGATCTCTTGTGATCATAGTATAAGTAGGTACGTAGTTTAAGACTACGAGTGACGTTTTGTGTCAGATGTACCAAAATCTATATAATTTGTACGTGAAACAAAAACTTTGTATTCCTTTTTACGAAAATCATGCTGATGGATGTGAACTTTCGCACGTATAGAGAAGTTGTGCAGAATGCTAATATATTTTATTAAAAATAAAAATACATAAAATCAATTATAAAACATTACACACACTACCATGTATTTGACACACACACACACACACGCATATCTATGCGTGTGTGTGCCTCTCTTTTGTCTAAGTAACATGTAGCGAGGGTACGGTCGACGGCGCGGTCAGACCTAGATGGGTGACCGTTGTGGCATGATATGTTATGAACAAGTCCGTAATCCGGAGGTCGCTTTAAGCATTCAGTCTCGGTTGTTTTTTTTTATATACAATAACGCCTGCAAAGGTGACTTTACTATGCCTGATGGAAAACATGAGTAAAATCCACAAGTGGGGGTCGCCATACGCACTGCAAATGCAAGCAGTATGGCGAACCACATTATGGCGGCCTAGTGAGATGCTTTTTTACGCCCCGCTTAAAGGACCCGGTATCATAGTAAGAAGAAAAAACATGAGCTGGTAGTGAGTTCCAGTGTTTAACTGCTCGGCACAAGAAGGAAGTCCCGAACCACTTAGTTCTGGAGCGTATGTCTTCCACTCTGAAGGGGTGACTTCCCTGGCCAGATCGTGTTGTTCTGTAGAGGAAGGGAGAGGGTGGGATGAGTTGGAAGAGCTCTTCAGAACACTCACCATGATAAAGGCGATAGAGGACCGCCATAGAGGCGACATCTCTTCGCAACTGCAAAGGTTCCAGGAACTCGGTGACTTTGGGACTGTCTATGATGCGAACTGCTCGCCTCTGCAGCCGAGCGTCAAGCAAATACTGCGCAGATCAGAGGATAGCAGTCGTGAAGCTTAGTTGGAGGCCTTCGGGCGGCTAAGAAACATCCAACGGCAAGATTACGTAGCCACAACGTGTCTTGCCAGTCCACAACTCGCACTCGGTCAGCGTGGGGACCTTGGCCTTAACCCTCTCCTGACTGGAGCCTAGCAGAGGGACAGTGTGTTGATTGAATAATTAGTCCGACTCTTATGTAATTAATATACACTCAGTATTTTTAATCCGACTCTGACAGACTAAAAAATAAATTACTAAAAAATTGTAATCCCTTTCAAAGCTCCAACTTACTATTGTTGAGTTCACAAACTATTCACATCACTGTGGGTTGTTATATTCGCTCTCCGTATCTCCCGTGGCCATCTAACAAGTGAGCCATGAAATTGGATTTCAACAATATCCTACTTAACAATATTTTTTTCTCAATTGATTGTACAGTTAAAAATGCGTAAAAATAATAAAGTCTTGTTACAAAGGAGACTAATTGAAATAAGCTCACACACTTCACAAACGACCATCTGATCCTAGATTAGGCTGAACTTGTAGTATAATAAATAAATAAATATTTTCGGACATCTTACACACAACGCCATCTAGTCCCAAACTAAGCAGAGCTTGTATTATGGGTACTAGACAACTGATATAAATACATAAGCATACTTTTTTTTGTAAATATATACATATTATACATAGAAAACACCCAAACTTCGAAATAAACATTTGTGGTTCTCACAAACATTTGGTCTGACCCGGGAATCGAACCCGAGATCTCTTGATCAGCAGCCGCATACGCTGACCACTAGACCAATGAGGCAGTCAAAGCAGTCAAAGTATAACCTAGCTAAATAAACTGCTGATAAACTTCTTTCTAACCTTTAATTCTTATGACTATTTGGGGTCAACTTCAACAGGTTTTACCTGAATCAGTTTTTCCACGAAGCAACTGACATCGAACCGACATGAATCATGATGGACAGACTGACATACGCAACCCTGAGGGAGAACTGAAATTCGAAGGTTGAACAAGTTGTCATTTTATTTGAGGGCACTGTTCATGACAACCGGGACCTACGGTATACTGTTGATAAACATGCTTATTTATTTCTAAATACATCAATTACTATTTTCTAAATACATAAAACGTGCTCGTGCTCATCACACAAACATTGTCCTGGGTGAGAATCGTACCCACGAATTCTGTCGTAGTAGTAATCACCAAACACTAAGCCAACAGGCTTGTCAAATAGATATTCATATATTTTGTCAAGTAGAATATTAAATGGAAAATATATTATATTTTTGGGTTTTGGACTCCAAGTATAAAAAATCATTTACTATACAGATGACTACTTATTATAAAATGAAGTCCAAAAAATCTAAAAACCACTAAATCTGCTTTGGGAGAATTACATAGGCTACTTTTTACCGCGATAACCTAGCATACGCATACACGCATGCGGAGCCACGAGCAAATGCTTGTATATAATACACGAAACCTCGTTGATTTACTTAACATTACTATTTATTGCTCGTTAAGCAGCAATCCTTACAGTGGTAGCCGTTGACCATGAAAAACACAGAACAGTCTTTTACTTTATGCGCGACGTTCATGATTTCGAATTCAAGAATAAAAAGCAAGCATAAAAGCAAACAACAAACTAATACTAAAACAAATGCCCCACTAATTATAATTTGTACCATCAAATTAAATACCTAAAAGAATATGAATAACGATTTTAACTTCATTTTAGTATCGACTTACAATTATCTTCAATTAAGACATAATGACTAGAAAATTGTTCGGCCAATCGATAGTCGTAAATTATACGTTAGGTTGTACATCAGGTCATTTGGTAGTGTATAGCCACTGTAGCTCAAAGTATTTGATGTCCCCATATAATCCCCCGAATCCCCAGATAATTCTCAAATGTGCTCCTTCATTGTCGTCGAGTTGATGGTAGTAAGCAAGACACACAAGTGTTTAACTGCGTTTATACTTGATTTAAAATAATGTAGAATGATTAAGAAAGTAGCGCAAATGTAATGTGCGACAGCTACTAACATCTAGGTAGATTTAGAATTCAGAAAGGTAACATCGTCCTGGTCTTACTCGTGATTCTGGATACCGTCGGGTGTACCTCAGGCATGGGGTACGATGGGGGGACTCCAGACGCCACCAGTGTATTTCTGGAGGTCCACCCGACTGCCGAGGTAGGTTGCCGCGGGGTTTAGTCCCACACACACCCTTAGTCTCTCCACGGAGGGTATGTTTAGAAAAGCATTCCCCGCCTAAAAAAGCAGGTATGTTTAGGGTAAGATGAACAGTAGAAGAAGGTATCTAGGGCTACCTTAGTAGTCTTTCAACTAGTATTTATTAGAACTACATAATGATGTCAGAACATGCAGTTGTCAGATCGAATCACGTGTACCTTAAATAGAGTAATAGAGATAAAGAGGAACTTGTGTCTTTCCATAGGATTAAAGGAGAAGAAAATTGAAAGTTTAGTTTAGGAGCTTAACAAAGACAAAACAGAGAGACAGATAGGGTCAGTTAATAATTTATAATATAATATGAATGTATTATAGGAATTATTACGCCCAAAAGTCATAGAACAATGTCTGGATTAAAAAAATGTTGAGAATCATTAAGTAAAAGTAACGATTTTATTCTAACAATCTATGGCCGGTAGTATGTTGGAAGTGATAATTTGAGGCCTGGTACTGACACAGCCAATTGGTAGGTTTCTGCTGAACTAAATTGTACTCACTTTGACGTCTGTGTCATGTATATAATTGCGTTTTAATGGCTGCCCACGTCTGTTATTACGGTGGATTGATACGAATTGGGTTATGGCCTGTAGTGACGTGGACTTGCGCTATATGTAAATTATTCATACGTGCAAGAAAACCTTTTGTAGTGTTTGGTTTGTTTGAACTGGCTTGAATTTTTTTACTTTTAGCTCTGAGTTTATGACGAAATTTATAAATTTGTTACATATTTTAAAGTAGTTATATATTTAAATTTAAGCCTATCAAAAGAATCTAATTTGCCTGATTTTAATGCTAAGAAGCATGAGTCGAATCCAAGAGTAGGGGTCACCATCTTCATTGTGAGGGTAGGCAATGCAGCATAGTGACCTATATCATGGCGGTCTGGTCAGATAATAAATATTTCGGACATCTGGCACACAACATCATCTAGTACCAAACTAAACAGACCCGGGAATCTAACCCGAGACCTCTTGACAAGCAGCCGCATACGCTAACCACTAGACCAACAAGGCAGTTTAATTCTGGAGGTCGGGAGAATGATGCAGAATGATTGGGCCTCCTGTCTCACACTTACCAACGAAATACGACAGCAAGAATGTGGTCATTATTAGGGTGTAAGTGTATATTATTTTTTTATTGTAAGTGTAAGTGTATATTCATTATTATTTACTTTGATATATATTCCGATGGATTCAAAAAATAATTGTATTACATGTACCTATCTATAAACTGAGAAATACGTAATACATTATATAGCAAACAGTGCCATCACACAAAAAACACGGCATACCTCCCAAGACCTCCAATTACACACAGTCGCGAATGCAAAGTGCCCCTAACGATATGTTAATACCACACTAAACATAAATCCCAGTCTCACAAACAGACAGACTGATGGTATATATTAGCTATAAATAATGTATAATTACCATTTCAATGTATATCTGCAGCTGTTTTGAATCTAAAGCGTTCGAGATGAGAGCTGTTCATTTTATTCTTAAAGTATTTGAATGTTTTAAATGGACTGAGCTCCGAATATAAAATAATGTATGACATTCCAATAGTTTTGCTTGTTTTATTTAAATATAACTCAGTGGAAAGAGAAATTCAAATTCAACTTAGATGTTGTAATGAGGTTGTATAATTATTGTCTGTCTAATAGTTAGTAGAGCCATGCTGATTTCAGCACGAATGGACCGGCTCCACCGGGGCAGTACCACTCTCACACAAAAACTGCAGCTGCGAAGAAATGTCGCCTCCATGGCAGTCCTCTATCGCTTACATCATGGAGAGTGTTCTGAAGAGTTGTTCCAACTGGTCCCCCCTTCCCCTATCTTATACAGGACAACACGTGCTGGCCTCGGAAGCCACCGCTTCAGAGTGGTTGACATACGCTCTCGAACTAAACGGTTCGGCTCTTCCTTTCTGTGCCGAGCAGTTAAAACCTGGAACTCTCTACCAGCGCATGTGTTTCCTGCCTTCTAAGACCCCGGGTCCTTCAAGCGGGGCGTGAAAAAGCATCTTACTAGGCCGCCATAGTGTGGATCACCGTACTGCACTGTCCGTTGTTTCATTGAGGATGGTGGCCTTCACTTCTCGATTCTGTTCATGCATTCCATCAGGCAGGGCAGAGTCATTTTGGCAGCTAATATATAAAAAAAAAAAAAACATCTGACCATGCCGCCATCGTATGGGTCACCATGCTTCATTGCGTATATTCACAGTGAGTTTGGTGACTACTCTTGGATTTCACTCATGCTTTCCATCCGGCACTTTAAATATATAAAACAAAATAAAATTTATTCCCTGGGTGTCACAAGAGCCAACTAACTACCAACAGCACAGACTCTTTGGACAGCGCGGTATATTAGAGTTAACCTCTTTTCTACAGCAAGGTTCAGGTCTAACAATAGACTACCAAAGACTGTTATTATGATGATGATCAGTGAAGTTTCAAGAACTTGTATACGTTTTAAATAGCCTTCACGAAACCAAATTATCCAGCATAAAGACGCAAAAGAATTCTTTAGTTTTTTTTTTCAACACAAATGCTGTCATTTTAGGTTGGTCTTCTGTCATCATCATCAACATCAACAGCCTTCAACAGTCCACTGCTGGACATAGGCCTTTCCTTAGAAAGGAGGTTTTGGCCTACTATACCACGCTGGCCAGACGGGTTGGTAAAGGGTTTGTTTCAAATTTTCCTTCTCTTGGCAGTGATGTTAGCTGCTTATTTTGTTCCTTTAGTCGCCTCTTACGACACCCATGGAATGAATAGGGGTGGTGACACTTTGTATTCTTAATCCGTCACCACACGGACATGGTCTTCTGTAAGAGTGTAGTATCGCCCCGATCGATACGGTCCAATCTGAAATCAGCGTGGCTTTACTAATTACCTTCATTATTTTTCACGGACTAAATGTGGTAGTCGGAGGTCTAACTTTAATTTCTTTCTTTCCACAGTTATGACTCTTGATTTACGGTTGTGTCTGTATTGCGAGGTTTTTGTAGCTTACTCCTTACTTATTTCGTATTTAGCTGCGGGTCTAGAGAGCGTACATAGCCAAGTGGCCTTCGGTGATTGGAAACAATCATTAAGGGTAAGCAACGACGGCATGGTCAGACCTAGATGGGTGACCGTTTGCAGCATGATATATTTTGAGCGTTTCCGTGCTTTGGAGGCCACATTAAGCAGTCGGTCCCGGTTGTTATCGTGTTAACGATAGCAGTCGTGATGCTTAGATGGAAGTCTTCGGGAGGCTTAAAATCATAATACGGCAAGATTACTTAGCCGCAACGTGTTTTGTCAGTCCCCTATTTAACCTGCACTTGGCCAGCGTATGGCCTTAACCTTCTCCTGAGAGGACGACCCGTGCCCCGTGCCCGTGCCCAGACGTGATGGGTTGTTGTTTGTTCTTGTAAATTTTATACGAAATAAGTAACAAAAGAGAGTATGATAATATTATGAGAAGTGAGATCGGACGTTAAAACGACAAAAGACCATTTATCAAGTATTAAATGAATTTCCATATTGTTAAAAAAACACGAACAACATCTCGCAATAATATTTCACACATATAAATCACGCAAATAAATCTATTCAACTTACCCATCTTTACCTTACTAATCACCAAAATTCACCAGAAGAATCGTACTCAAAGTACCGTTGAAGATCACCCGACAATCATAAAATCTACAGTCTTAAAAAAGCGGGAACTTAGTCGAACATTAACAGGCCAAGTTTCTATGTAAGAGTAATCTTGTTCCCCCTTGTGATGTATTGTGGCCCCCACCCCGCCCTAACCTGCCCTCGACCCAAGCCCATAACTCAGGCTGAAAAGTAACCTCACCGAATGTTTTATTACCTGATGAAATGGGCCGGTCTGAGTGCTATGTAGACTAGTGTCTTAGTGAGTCGGCCTCGATTGCGAACTAGATTTTAGATAGGCGGAGAAATGCTATGCCCGTGTTATGTAAAATTAAAACAAATCTTATTTAGTTGAGGGCATAGAGGTAAATAGGCAGGGGAGTTATTAGATAATAAGTGGTTACCTAACCTTAAGATGCTTAAGTAGGTAAGCTTCAATTCATCCTTGTGATTTCGTGTGACTCATTTTTTATTAAAATAAGTTTGCCCACAATTCTACCCGCGTGTATGTAGGTTATCGCGGTGAAAAATAGACTATGTTCTTCCTCGAGAACCAAAGTCTATCCATTTCAAATCTCATTAAAATTGATCCAGCGTTTTAGCCGTGAAAGAGCAAAAGACAAGGTATGAATAAATAAATATAAAGGGTAATCGACCCCGAATTATATTGGCAAAAATACATCAAATCGCGCCTCAAATACATTCTATAGCAATTTCATTGAATCACTGACGCCTGCTGAAAAAGGGTTAGCAACAAGTAGTTATAATATTATTATAATTTCAACAGTGAGTGAAACCAAACTTGTAAAATTAACAAAAAGCTTAGAGTAGAAATAGTAGAAGTGAAGAAAAAGTAAGTAGTATAATTATCAACTACTTAAGACTGATTAAGGTTGCCTGTAAGAAATTGCTTTTTAGCGATAAGGCAGCCATTTGTACATGGTCATACTTTCGTTGGAATCCTAAATGTAAATTGAATGAAATGGTGTACAACAAAGATTATTCTGTTCTATTCTAATTTCGATTTTCTTGAGTCAACTGGTCGTTAATCGTATATATTACATATTCGTTACAATGCAATTCTAATACAAGAATCGAATAAATCATCAATAGCCTTTAACAGTCCACTGCTGGATATAGGATATATAGGACCGGCATATTTAAAGTTCTTGAAATAGCTTTATATTTAGTTTTAGATTCCTTCCCTTAAGACAATCTGAATGACAAACTGAAGGCTTTAATTATTAATTGGTATCATATACATATATCTACTTTCTTTTTGAATTATTATTTTTACTGCCTCGATGATGCAGTGGTTGGCGTGTGCGGTCGATCAAGAGGTCTCGGGTTCGATTCCGGGGTCGGACTAAATGTTTGTGTGATTCGCAAATATTTGTTTCGGAGTTCGTGTGTTTTTTTATGTATATTAAGTATGTATTAATATCATTTATCTAGTACCCATAATACAAGCTCTGCTTAGTTTGGGACTAGATGGCGTTGTGTGATGATGTGTGTGAGCTCAGTAGTTGAGTTCTTGGGTTCTGTTCGCTGCGTCACCAATAACGATGGTCGAATTTCTGATCAATTTATTTTTTATTAGCATACAGAAGCTATGCCTACCTTGAATGTAGGTATGTTCTAGATAAAACTATAACAACGACTGGTTGGCAGGTACGTACTCTATTATTCAGGGGGTTTACTGTTTTGATTTGTGAAAGAAGAGCCCTGGGCCATTTGTTCTTGGGTTGAATAGGCGAGCCGGTACATATATAATGCAACCATTAATATTTGATGTAAATAAACAAATCAAGTTTCTCTTGATGTGCCTTTTGTGGAACAACAAGTTGTACTAGAATATTTTATTGCTAGATTTTCTCAAGATGAAGATTTAAAAAGTATGTATGTGTATGAGAAGAGTATGCGAGCTTCTTTAAACTGAAGAGAAGCTCGCATACTCTAAAAATTTTAATGTTTTTGAGAAACTTATATTTTAATTATCACCTCCGTTGACCAACTCTTCCGCCTGACCACTGACAGAGAGGAGTACAGGAA
The DNA here is from genome assembly GCA_932526445.1 of Phragmatobia fuliginosa. NCBI lineage: Eukaryota > Metazoa > Arthropoda > Insecta > Lepidoptera > Erebidae > Phragmatobia > Phragmatobia fuliginosa. The sequence continues at coordinate 1,981,949 of OW052065.1, forward strand.
ACTGACGGATAACCTTCAGGTATGAAGAGGCACAAGAAGAAGAAGATTATTTTTACTTTTTATGAAGTAATTATGATTTGAGAGCTTTTAAAGTATGCTGGTATAAGAACTTAGGCTAAGAATTTTATCTCAAAAATCAGATATACTACCTACTTATAATCTATATACACGTGGGCAGGGCTGCGGAAAAAAGCTAGTCAAAAAATCTATACATACAAATAAATAAAATCGAACTGTCTGTATGTAATATAAAACTAAGAGTTTTTATTAAATGCTTATGAAAGTAAATACGTTCCTAACGGCAAAAATGCATTTATTTATTTTTGTCTGTCTGTTCTGGGCAAACTTAGTCATTGAACCGATTTTGAAGAACTTTCACTCGCTCGAAAGCTGATGACCTAAGAAGTAACGTAGGCTATTTTTTTTTTTTAACCAGGTGCGCGCCGCGGCATTTCTCGCGATTTACATTAAGAACCGCGGGTAACAACGCAGGTCTCAGCTATTGTTGCAATTTCATAACAATTAACATTCACATTTATTGCAATAATCATAACAATTTGTCAAATTATTAGTTTAGTTTTAAACTACGTTGAGTTCACCGACCTTTTTTCTTTCGAAATCACAGTAAAGTGTTTCCCCCCATTCTAATTTCGACTATCACTTGCACTTTTATTTTATTGTCACGATATAGAATAATTACCAAACAGGTCCTCCCCTCCACATTGTTAATCTTTAATAATTATTTAAATTATAATAACACACATTGTTAATTTATAATCACTACCTAAATTTAAACGTACTTTTAGATTAATACCAATTAAATAATCATCTCTACTAACTCTTAAAAAACTTCACCTTTTATCTAAGCACACGTTTAGAAGCTATTTTCCCTCCAAGAAAAAACCCTTTGCATTAATAAAGTCATAAAGCTCAAGTGACCTCGGTCCCCGTACCGCGGCATCCCTCCCATCGGAGGTGATTTATAGCCTGAGGAACAACTTCCTTCATAAAACACGCCGACACCAGCACCCTTGTACTGTAAACTCCACTTACTTTTATTTATACATGCTTCTTTGGAAGGTACACCATGTTAGAACACAAAAAATATATAATAAAAATGTTAATAAAGTTTTAGAAGGATGAAAAACGTTTGATTTTTATGATTTAATTAAAAAATAAGTGATTTATGTATGACTAGCTGAATCCTATTCGCGGTTATTTTTGTAAATCACGAGGAACGCCGTGTACCGAAGATAGACCAAATAAATAGGCCAAGATACTCCTTATGTGTTAAATTTTCTGCCAATGAAAGTCCCTTGAAAATCCGTCCAGCCGTTACAGAGATAACTCGGAACAAACAGATATACATAAGTATTGTATATACTATCATATGCATTAAGTAAAAAGCAATTCATTTGATATTACATAAAAACATATCCATTTTATTTATTTGTATAGATAAACTACGGTGCCACATTTCTTTAGAACCCACACCTCTGACTTAGTAGTTAAGATCACTAACCACCAGCCCAACAGACTTTTTACAGATTATTTCATTACAATCAAAGCCAACTTATCAGTTTGTCTATATTCAGACTAACATGCTAATATTATGAATTCGAAAGAACCTCTGTCTGTCTGTCTGTCTGTCTGTCTGTTACACTTTATTGGCTAAAATGCTGCACAGACTTCATTGAAACTATTTTTACCGCAGTAACGAACATATACAGTCAAAAACATGGGTTAAAAAAGCTAAAGTAGTAATTCGTAACACGAATGCGAATACTGCTCGCACATCTTTAATAACTATACCATCCATGATTCGATCAGTGCATGGTAAAACATTATGTGAGAATCACAAATTATGTACAGTCTGTTCTTTCTAATCGTTTCATAATTGTTTGTAAAGTCCTGAGAGAACAGGCTACATTTCCAATACTTGACTTTTTTTAAATAGTCCTAAATCCTAAAAAACAGTATTTAAAGAATCTTCTTTAAGATTTTAAAGGAATTGCACGAAAGTTATTTTTTTATATTATACATCGATTTTAGCCTACCAAAGTGACTGCCAAAAGCATGAGAGAAATCCAGAAGTCGGGGCCACTATTATCATTGTGAGTGCAGACAATGTAGCATGGTGACCAAGCCATGGCGGTTTATTGAGATGCTTCTGATCCATTCAGTCTCCGGCCTCATACCCACCAACAAAATACAACAGTACGAATGCTCTCATTTCAGGTTGTACATGTTCTACACCCTTCTTTCAGAAGACCATTATTCAAGCAATTATTTTGTTATGTTTTCACCCAATTAGTTACGTTACTAGCAGCCCAAGTCCTCTCTTATAGCTAATAATTAAGTTTAGCAGTCAAGTCAAGTAATCGTCCAAGCTGTCTGCTCTTGTGTCCCTTGCCACCAATAACAAACAACTTAACTACTTTTGTGAGAAAATTAAATAGGTATACTCTTATAAATAAAAATATAGTTGTTAAAATTGCTTAATAGTTTGTGAATTTCAGAAAAGAAACAATTGCCTAAACATTTAGAGAAACAAGCGTGACTGCGTGTATTTAAGTATGAACGTAGTTATGTGTAATCTATCAAAAAATCAACTGAATGATAAATCTGGAGTCGTCTCATTCCCCACGCGTCATTTCCCTCAAATAAAATATATGAGACGAATAAAAACAGTGAAATCTTTGGAGAGCTCCCATTTTTTCCGTCAGCGCGCTCGTAAATATCCGAAGACAGCGGTGGAAAGGCCACGGTTGAAATATGTCGGGCGTTGCTATCCGTCACACCGAAATCACCTCCGCGACAAATGCGTTTTAGTAAGGTCTATGTTATTCTGCGGGGTTTCAAGTTGATTTGGTGGCGAAAGGATAAAATATCAGGTTGCTTGGAGACTTTTGTTTGTGACCATTGAACGGAATCTGATTGTTAAATTACCTTATTAGTTTACCACTTATTTTCTTGTTACTACAAAAATGAGGTTGAAGAATTTAGATTTTTCTTACCTTTTCATGACCTAAGTACATGACAACTGATCAAACTTCTATTAAACATATAATTTGATAATGATAGAAACCAAACTTGCAGCCTCTAACTAGGCAGCACTTACGTTTATAATTTTGTTGAAAGCAAATGTACTTATTTATTCTTTAAGATATTGGTGTCAAAAGAATTGAGAAGAAAAGTTTACCTATTTGAAATGACATATATAATATAATTCATTCAGGAACAAAAATACAAAAGAGATAAAGAATTCTGCTTTACGTAACCATTAATCGAATCCCTAACATACATAGTACCAAAATACACAAACATTAAATGAATCATACAATTATCATCCAACATAGAATACATCACAGCATACTGCATTACCGCGCTAAGCCAACTCTTAATCGTGGTGCGCCATCGTATATTTCTTGATTAAGAGATCGTAAAAACGTCGTCTCCCTCTGATATATGGTCCTGAAGCAGGATGGGAGATTAGCCGACGGTTTTGCGGACTCTGGACCTGATGTACGATGATTGATACGCTTTGCTTTAGCTATGGATTTGTTTGTCTGATCGTATTGTTCCTTCAAGATTGATTATGGGCTATGGGTATGCATTACTGTGATTTATGGTTTCCGGAGAGTTATCCGAATTTTCCTATTGCTATTTCACAACCTTACGGTGATTAACGGCGAAAAGACACCGCCGGTAATAATATATACAATGCTATTTTCCATCATATTTTATGAAAGAATAATATTTACCTTCTATTATTTAGTTGATATAAATACAAACTAATTAACTCTGTACATATAAAAAAGGAATGTTCTAAAAATAGCAACTTAATCCTCAAATCAATGTCACCAAAAATTGAAGATTCTGAAGTTAGGCCAACAGATATTGGTTGCAAAAAAACTTTAAGTATGATACATGATTTATTAGACTTCGGTCAATGATAGCTATAACAATTTGAATAGCCAAAATCTAGACAGCTAAAATCTTTAAGCGACCAAACTTTTTCGGAATAAAAACTCACGCCATGGGCACTGTATCTATAATTCTGTCAAGCAACTTCCTTCATTGAAAATATCTCTGGCCAAAAGCCTTCAGCACAGAAGTAGAGATAAACAGAAATGAATTAGGAGAGTCGCGGAACGACAGCATTTCGCAGCTAATAAAACAGATAACAGCAAGATAATTTACATTTCAACGATAAAGTATCTTCGTCGTGCAAAGAGCCGAAATGAGCCATCCAAAGTATAGTACTACAATTTAGAGTTCTTTGAGAATGGCTTAAGTTACGAGCAGTTTTTTTTAACACAAATCTTTTTGATCAAAAGTTAAGATGTATTTTATATATTTGGCCTACTGCTTGATAGAAAAAATGAGCCAAAATAAGAATCCAAGAGTAGTAAAACATACTCATTGCAAATGACGACAATGCAACAATCCAGTATGACGACGAGTATTGGGGCCTATTGAGATACTTACTTAATAAATACGATTGTTAGTGGATTTTATCTTTAAAAATCCGTCTGAGCAAAATTGTACATCGTTTTCAGGATTCCTTAGTTCATGACTCGGAACCCTTATAGATTCATCATTCCGTCCGTCCGTCCGTTCTCGACCTACCACCCAAACGGTTAATGTTAGAAAGATGAAACTTTGCATGAATATGTGTTGTAATTATGTGGATATTGTTACAACAAAATTATAAAACGGATTTTTTTTGGGGTACCCTCCCCATACATGTAAAGTGAGATATTTATTTTTTCTCGCGTTTATCCAATCGTATGGGGTACCATCAAAAAGGTCTTTTAAAAACATTGTGAGGTTTCTAAAACCGTTTTTCGATTTAGGTATCCGTTTATGAGTAAATCAACTTGAAAGCGATTTTTTTTCTTAAATCAGGGCGCTCCCAAAAAATTGTGCCGCTGGTTCAAAAAATTTGAAAAATTCATGTGTGTTTTCCTTGAAAATTAAATATATGGGCTACTAGCCCATATATTTAATTTTCATATATTTAATTATCCATATATTCCATATATTTAAAGAAATTTATAGCAGTTTTGATAACTTTTTTATTTTAGGTGTTAAAGGGGCCTAAATGTACTCACTTGGAAAACTTCGTTCAAAAATAAAGAATTATTAAGTAACCATAACAATTATCTATGGAACACGATTTTAATTCTATCTAACAATATGGATGACTTCGAAACTCTATTCTATGCGTGGCCTAACACACACTTGGCCGATTTTCAATATTGTCAGTTGCGCAAACATTGTAAGTAGGATTCTAGGTAAGTTTGTCAGAAGTGTACATCTTATCTCTCATGACGATCAGAAATAATCATTGGAATGTAGAAGCGTGTCTCTCTGTGTAGCATTTACATCTTCATCGACAGCCTTTAACAGTCCACTGCTGGCCTCTCCTTAGGAAGGAGGTTTTAGCCTACTATACCACGCTGGCCAGACGTGTTGGTATAGGGTTGGTTTCAAGTTTTCCTTCTCTTTGCATTGATATTGTCTTGCGTAGTTAATCCCTTAGTCGCCTTTTACGACACCCGCGGGATGAATAGGGGTGGTGACACTCAGTATTCTTAATCCGTCACCACACGGACACACGGCATTTACATCTAGTATCTATCAATCATACAGTGTGCGCTTTTCCAGTTTTCTGTAACACACGCTACTCAAAAGTAATCCCTCAATCCGCTTCTAGCCGGTTTTTGGACCACCCAGCTAGTTACAATATTTCACTCGGAACGGACATTTTTATAGGTATTTAGCGAAAACGTCGTTCCAGCAGACCAATTTGCAACTTGTTTGCGTCCTCAATAAATTGTCGCGTACATTCGCTAAATTACATTGTTATAGTGACGTATAGCGGCCATTGTTATGATCATTGCGGAAATGTTCTAGTGGAATTACCTAATATTTTTGTGTGTAAACAAAGAAACTAAGCAAAGCAATAAATAAAGTTGATAGCTACTATTTGGAATATCACTTTATTATTCTTATACTGTAGATATACTTTTTTAACACGTTGAAGCTGCAAAGAAGCTGGAGATGTTCCCAAAATTGATAGTCAGACTCTTTGCTATAATTGCCAAGGCACTCAAAAGAAATAATAAATTCCTAGCATGTACCTCGCTTCAGGAAGTGAAAATGCATCTCAGGATTGCCTAATTCATGTTCAGTATAAACTTGGTTTAAAGAGCAGAGGTCGTTTTTCTACTAGGTCAATCGTTAACTTGATGCGTTTTGCATAACTACTTCATCGGCCCCAGTCTAAGAAGCCTCGATTTACATAAACAGTTTAAAAAAAAAGGTTGCTGTACATCCAAGTTTGGTGGTTGGCCATTTCAGTGAGCTTCACAATTTACATAGTTAATGGTGTCAATTGAGTTGTTCAAAAGCTCTCTAAACTCATCAAAAGCGAGTCATGTGAAACGATGCTCGTTCTAAATGACAAAAATTAACCATTTTAAATTACATATATGTGACACTGAACATGACGGTTTCAAAATACACTCATACAAAATATCTTTTTGGAAAGCATTTCACTAAAACAAGAGAATGGAAATAATCCTGGCCATGGCTTCTTTGCTAATAGAAAATAATTTTGGATATTTTTTTGTGTAGTGAAGCAGCTACGGAATAGCTTAACAGGTACGTTGTACTGACTACCCACATCTTAATACCGGTGTGGTTAAAAATTTCACCTAAAAATATGTAAATTCTCACGTTCCCAATGGATTTTTGTAACTGACACTGTAATGGAACTTGTCGATGCTCCCCTTAAGTCTACATGAACACGATACCCCTCAAAGGGAATGCGGAACAAGATGGAAATAACTATTTCACATCAAACGGTTTCAAAGAAAAATGACTTGGAGGCTTCACAAGAACCAAATTCCAAACACGACATAAAATAGAATAGATTTAATAATTTCAACCCTATCTATTACGATTTAAGATACAATAGAGTTTGATGGTATGAACAAATTTGTAGTGACAGACTGATATCAAAAGGCATAGTGAAGACGATATGTGATTGTGATTGAATTTGATTTGAATTTATTACTTTGAACCTTTGACAGGTTATTGTTACAAATTTCCACTGTGTCAATGCATGACTGGATATGTGATTCTAATATGACATCGACATCGAATGGTATACCTGACGTTTGACCCAAGATTGTGAAAGATGTAAAGCTGTTAATCGAGCACGTTAAAAATGTTCTCATTGATGTTTAAATAGTTTTGATGAAATACTTTTTGGACCAGTTGTTGTGAAGGGAGTCCTTTATCAAGTAGTGGACGGCGATATATCAATACTATCAATACTTTATTGCTTCCATAATGTAATTTTACAGTTGGTAAAAACTTATGTTTTTACCAACTGTAAAATTGGACCCTGTCGGGCACAGCATAGAAGAGGTGAGAAAATGTCTTTCTTTATCTTTATAATGTATTAGTTATTATTTATGTGTATTTTATCTATCTACTGTATCGTTCATTCAATTCTCATAAATTATTAAATACCCTTTACCCATACTAAAATGATATCGGTATATATGTTTAGATCAAATAGTTTGTTCGTTCGAAGTTTATATATCCGTTTAGGAACTATAATCGGTGATAGACATGCATAAAGTTATAACACTTCCTTCTTGTATATTGTACATATCGTCAATTTGCCAGTCGCGTGAGTTTTTATTAGCATCTGATGTTACCACGTTAAGAGCACAGCGCCGTGGTATCGCGTTACTGCTAAACCCTCCCGGGAGCTAATAATACGATATTGCCAAAAAATATAGACACAACGTTGAACACGACAGTCGTAATGGGAATACCCAGTTGCGAGGTAATTTTGAGCTGCAATATGGTAAGTAACAGCATCGTTTGAAATAACATCTGCAGCACAAATACACAGTTTTCTGTCAACAAAAAAGCAGTAGATATCTATCTTATATATAAAATTCTCGTGTCACAATGCTAGTTACCATACTCCTCCGAAACGGCTGGACCGATTTGTATGACATTTTGTGAGCATATCGGGTAGGTCTGAGAATCGGCCAACATCTGTTTTTCATATACCTAGGACGCGAGCGGAGCCGCGGGCATCAGCTAATTAGATATAAAATTCTTGCCACCAATACCGTAAAAGTATACGCCAAATATTCGTTACAATTACAGGACTATAACAGAATTACAGTTACTGTTCTTATACTTTCGCGACTTTTACGTAAACGTAAACGGGACTTTTACGCGATAAAATTAAAAAGGTTACGATACCTTCTACTTTCTGACGTTTCGAACGGGTTATACCGAGTCTACACGTGACCACGGGCGGTATTCCTTTTTAAGGTCATCGCAAAAAAGTCCCGTTTACAGCAAGAAATACAATTTACAAACCCTCTTATTGAAGCCCTCTTGAGCTCTTGACCTCACCCCATATCCATGAATCACAGAACGATCAGTTCAAAGTAGGGTTGGCACTAACTAATCCCGACAATACACAATATTTGGCGTAGTCACCACTTGGGGCCAGTTCACCCTCGATACTTAGTAATATATGATTGATGAGCGATTCAGTCGCTTTATGGAAGCGTGACAAAGCGTTTGACGGATAATGCCATAAATCAATAGTTTTATAGAAAATAATCGATTGAATGTAGATAGCCAATGAAACATAATGCAGTCGATTGTTGGTTTAATCAAAGCAGGACTAGTAGAAGTCAAAGATTTTGGAGACATCCATATAAATGAAAGGGATACGTGTTTTTCTGGATAAGAGCTATAAGGCTAAGATAGATATCCTTAAGTAACTATTGTTAGGGGGATAGCCAAATCTGCAGCCGCTGAATGGATATACCATATAATCAATATATCCTTCTAATCCTACTAATATTATAAACGCGAAAGTTTGTGAGTATTTATGTGTGTATGTATGTTTGTCGCTCTTTCACGCAAAAACTACTGAACGGATTTGTGTGAATTTTTACAGTAATATAACTTATATATCAGAAAAACACATAGGCTACTTTTTACTGCAATAATCGAGATACGCGGGTGAAAGCTAAGTGACTAAAAAATACATTAAATCGTAGATGTCAAAATGTATCACTGTTTATCTCCTGTTAAAACTTCACAGGTTGCTATGCATAACACACTTGCACAGCAACCATAATGATATACGCGGGTAACACCGCGGGGCGCAGCTAATTTTTTACATAAATCTTTTTCAAGGGATGAGGCGGCCATGAGCATTCACCCCTTATGTCGTAACAAATGTGATGCTACATATACGAAACTAGCTTACACCCGCGGCTCCGCCCGCGTGTATATTGGTTACCGTGGTAAAAAGTAGCACATGTCCTTTCTCAGGCTCTAAACTATCTGTATACCAAATTTCTTTTAAATCGGTTTTGTGGTTTAGGCGTGAAAGCTGGACTGACAAACACACATATACGAGTATCACTTATTGTAGGGTTTGTTCAATTAGGGCGTCTTGTTTTTTCATATCATATTATAATCATCATCATCATCATCAGCCTATCGCAGTCCACTGCAGGACATAGGCCACCACTTGGTTCGATCCTCGGCTTCTCGCATCCAACCGTCTTGCTCAAATCATCACTCCACTTGGCCTATAGACGTCCTACACTACGTTAATTATAAAGTTTCATTTTGTAAACTGTAATGTTTAAGATTAATCGTAGTTTTAGTGGTAGTTGTTGGAATTATGCCTTTATTTATTAAATATGTTCTTAACTAACCTAACTAAAAAAAAATCTAACTTTTGTCGCAACGATCATAAGTGGGGACCGGTTTAGTGGAGACTGTTGGAAACAATCACTGAAGGTAAGTAACGACGGCGCGGTCAGTACCTAGATGGGTGACCGTTTGTGGCATGATATATTATAAGCGTTTCCGTTATTCTGCGGTCACGTAAAGCAGTTGGTCCCGGTTGTTATCATAAGATAACAGTCGTGAAAAGTCACTAAAGCTTCCATGGAGTTTCTTGTCTGTTCTTGTCCATAGGATCTACGAATTAGAACAGACAATTAGCTTCACGACTGACTACTGACTGACTACTTGACGTTTCAAAAGTGCCGTTGTATTGGTTTATTTGAAATAAAAATAGTTTGATTTGATTTGATAAACATCCAACGGCACTATTACGTAGCCACAACGTATCTTGCCAGTCTCCAATTGGCACTCGGCCAGCGTGGAGAGGTCTTGCCTTAACCCTCTTCTGAGAGAAGACCCGAGCCTAATAGTGGGACATTATGGGTTGTTGATGTGGGCCATAAGCCGTTTTCAAGTTATCTGAACAGGTCCCCTTTGTAATATTGGTATATATGTGTGCAGGGTTCTGTTTAGTACCAAAACAAAGTACCTCCGTTCATTCTGTAACAGGATTTCTTTATAACTTTTGCTAAAACAGTTATTTGTCGACGGCCCCCTTTAACCCAGAACGACACCATCCAAACGATCATTAACAATATTAAAGGGTAAACACATCTAACAATGCCATCGCAAAAAAAAGAACTTCAACAAAAAAAGAACGTTTTCAAAACCACCGACAGACGGCGCTACGGAAGACTTTACTACTTCCGGTGACAAGATGGCCGGCGTTCAGCGCAGCCGGAAACTGCGGCGAGAGAGCCCAAAAACACGATAAAAGTTTTACAGAAAAACCTCTTAAGTTCTCTCATCGTAACAAACTAATTCCGACCTTACAGCTTAGAATTTTAGCTGTAAATTTACAATAATATGTATGAGAGTTATGTTGTTTTTAGTTGAGAAAGGAAAGCAATAACTAAGCAACGTGCCGTCAAGTGCGATCGGTTATTTCCCGCATTGAATATGATGTAAGTTTTCCGGAGCGACGATAACGCGTAATGGTATCGTTTGCTCTTTCATAGTCTAAAGAGGAGGGCGTATTGTCACTCTATGGTTTTTGTTGAATGAGAGGGTCATATACAAACGCTTAGAGAGTACTTTCTATACTGTGGTGTATGTAAAGGAAAGTGGTTTGACTGTGTGTTATCCTGCTTACGAACTATTAATATGCACTTGTGTACAAAATTGTTAAAATAAAATAGTTATTTAAGAAACAAAAAACTGAAAAGAGTAAACAAGTATCTGTATATCCCTACAGAATTTGACCGACTAATAATATTTAAAATAATATTTATTTCTCACCATAACCGTACAAAGGTGTTTACATTTTTTTTCATATAATTACAATTACAATGAATCTGAAATAATAAAGTCATCTAAGCCGTTTTAGTTTTTCCTTCAAAGTTTAGCGTAATTTTGTACTACCATCATGTTTTTTTATCGAGCCAGCCGCTTAGCTTTTAGAGAGGGGGGGGGAAGCCCTGTTTTAGCCCTTTGAAGTAAGTAGAATAACACGCAAACCGATAAACTAATAAAAAAGAAAAATGTAGCACTTTGTCGCCGTGATAAAAACACATATCCCTGCAAAGTTTTATCTTCCTAACACTAACCGTTTAGGCGGCGAGTCGAGGACGGAAGGACGGACTGACATGACGCAATAAGGGTTCCGAGTCATGAACTACGAAACCCTAAAAAGCATTTTTTAATTTGTTTGTCAGTCTGCTTGTTCCAGCTAATCTCTAGAACCGCTCGAGCGATTTTGACGGAACATTCACTTGCAGATAGCTGATGACATAAAAAGTATCTTAGTCTAATTTTTAGACTAGCTTCTAGCCCGTAATCTACTAAAATAACAGCGGGTAACACCGCGGGACTTAGCTAGTTAATTACTAAATTTACATCGCATATTAACGATTCTGATAATAATTTTCTCGCTAAGTTATGATACACACATATGTACATTTACATATTGTCAGATGCCATCAACATCTGCCCCAAGTTGCAAATGTTTTTCGTTTTCTATTTTATTCTCTATTCTCTTGTTTCATTGGCTAATATTTTGTTTTGATCACGTGATTTAGTAACATTAGCCAATGAACGAAACGAACGAACGAAAAAGTTTGCAACTTGGCCACGGGGGTTGAACTGACCAACATCGGCGTATTATTCACGGCCAACTAGTTAGCACAAATAATGTCATTTTAGTATTAGTGTAACATAATTAGTTTATTAGAATATATATCTTCATGATTTTATTTTAAAATTGCTTTTTAAAATTCATCATGTCTTGCAATTTCTACTTCAATAAATGGAAACTTATATTAACTCGTCTGGAAATGTTGATTCATGTAGATCTTGAGTATCAGGTATTGTGACATTAATACTTGTCTTGATAATATGTTTGATGACAACAATGTTTTTAAAGTAATCAATACCTTTGATAATATAATCTACCTCTTATAGCATTAAGAGTGCTCTAAAGAATTTTTAGGACTGAATCTGCGACTTATAATAAATCAGCCGGAGATTGCCGATAATATTCTACACTGCAAAAGATCCGTCAATATCACTTGTATAGACGGATAGGTAATTTGGCACTGAAAAAAATCGCGATTTTTATTATTTGGGTAATATAAAGACAGCACGAATAGGGTAAACTCGCGTTTTAAGGGAGGGTAACGTTATAGGGTATTTTTCTTAAAATTGGACGTTTCACCAACTAAAAGCTAAACGGCTGACTCGAAAAATATAAAAGAAATCATGATAGTAGTCCATGTGCTGAACTATAAAGGAAAACTATAACGATTTAGATAACTTTGATAGTTCAGGAGTTAAAGAGTCTTTACTTGTAAAATACGCTTGGTTGGAAATCTTCGTACAAAAATAACGAGTAAACATAACAATTATCTATTGGATACGATTTTAATGCCACGCGCCACATGCTACTGCACTTGGCCGATTTTTACTACTGTTGCGTGTTAAGAGATGATGAGACTACACTTAGTGTGATCCAAAAAATGTTGTTCTGAGTCTGGGTATTGTTTATGTCAGTTTTATATATGTTTGTGAGTCTCTGGTGATATGGGTATATTACAAATGCAGGAATTAAAAACCAAACCAATGTGGATTGTGGAATAAATTGAGGCATACCGTATTTTCAGACCTATAAAACGTCTAAACTTCTAAAGAAAATATCGTATTAACCACCATCTCTAAACCCGGTAGCATCCTCTGACTCTGGACTCAAAGTGACCATAGGGGTAATAGCCATTTAATATCAGAGGAGCCATCTGTTCCTTTTCACTCTATACAACAAGACAATTTTGAAAAAATATCTCATGTTGCAGGCAGAAGGAACACACGATCAACAGCTTCCTGATGCCGTATTAAGAGTGTCTACGATGATGGTCCAATACATGAATATATACAACGAGGTAATGGAATGTGTACAGAACAACCTACAAGTTCAAAAATCGGCGTTCATGACCAACATTGTAAACGGTATTGCATTTAGGTTCGTAAAAACGACACAATTGCTTTTTTCAGATTAAGCGCTTAGTATAGTTTTATTAGCCAATTGAAGTTGAACTGTCATTGAATATGCTTAGAGTACAGATCAATATGTATAATATATTAATCAAACGGTCTCCACATATTTTTTTAAATTTTAACTTGAATGAGTATATACAACGAGGTAATGGATATTTTAATGGTAATTTAAAAAAAATGAACACACATTGATTGCAGTTAACTTACTCACATAATGCAGTAATAACATACTCTAAATAAGTTTCCGCATCTGATTCTGAACTTGTGTATATTTATATCTATGAAATATTAAAATGTTTAAATACCTATTTATTTATGAAATATTATCAAAAAAGGGAACTCAATAATGCTCGGCTGTCACATGAAAATCTGAATCTATTTATTTTTCGAATTTACACAAAGTTTGTGCTAAGAAATCATCAATCATCATCAATTCTCAATTCTCAATATTCTTTATTGCATTTCACAATGTAGGTTTACAGGTGTTTACATGTTAAATAAATAGTAACAATTATGAACCCTGTCGGGCACAGCAACTTAGGTTAGCAGGAGAGAGGAAGACATCATCAACATCATCAACAACCCATAATGTCCCACTGTTAGACTTAAGTCTCCTTTCACAAGAAAGTCAGGTGAACGTTGTGGCTACGTTATCTTGTCATCGTATTTTTTTAAGCTACCTGAAGGCCTTAAACTAAGCTTCACGACTGTTATCCTATGATAACAACAGTCACGGTTGCATAACATGACCTCCAGTTGCCGAGCAGTTAAGAACTGGAAATCATTACCAGCTCATGTGTTTCTTTCTAATTATGATCCCGGGTCCTTTAAAAGGGGCGTGAAAAAAGCATCTCACTAAGCCGCCATAGTCTTGGTCGGCATCGCAACACTGCCTGCATTCGCCTTCTCTCCTGGATTCTACTCATGCTTTCCATCAGGCAGAGAAGCAGTTACTTAGAGTTACTTAGAGTTACTTAGAGCAGTTACTTAGAGTTACTTTGGCAGGTATCAAATAAAAAAAACCTCCAAATCACGCAGACACTCATTTTATCATGCCACTGTACTGTTTAATAACTTACCTTAATTCCAGGATATTGGAACTGAAAAGGAATTTAGTAGAGTTAGAAAGTAGCCCATTCCATTACTTAGGCTCCGCTTTAATCGTGAATTACCAAACATACGACCCTGAGATGACAACGGTGCCAAAGATTAAAAGATCACCACTCGTGAAGGAAGCTATTGAAACCGCTTTTCAAAGAGTGAAAGAGAAAAGGGAGGCTCCTGTTGAACCTGAAGGTAAGAAAGTCCCAATAACTGGTGTCGATAGTTTTAATCTAGTAAAGCCGAAAATCTCCTATGGATGTAAGCGTAATAAAGGAGAAGAGTCTATAAATTAAAACCTTATGGTAATCATCAAAAATAATTCAATTTCTTAAAGACTGGTAATAATTAACTTACTAATTCAGTACTATTACGGTATAAATAAAAATCGATCAAGTGCGAGTCGGACTCGCTCAGGCAGAGTTCCGTACTATAGATTTCAAGCGTCTACCTGCCGTTTTCAACAACGAGCAAAGAACGAGTTACAAAAACACATTTGTTGTATGAGTCTATTGAATATTTATTTTATTCTGTTTTTTAAAATTTGTTATTGAAGCAGCAACAGAAATACATACATCATCTGTGGAGATTCTAATTGTCTATCACGGTTCATGAGATACAGCCTGGTGACAGAAAGACAAATGTTCGGACAGCAGAGTCTTAGTAAAACGGTCCTGTTTATTGAGGTACGGAATCCTAAAAATGACAGGTCACAAACAATTCAAGGTAACGTTACTGTTAAACTTATTTGTAATGTTTAATATAGTTTTAGAGGAAGAAGAAGTCAGTGAAACAGATCTTTTTACGAAACTAGAACAAATGCGCAAAGAGTTTATGTTGAAATTTGAAAATGTACAAGAAGAGGAAAATGAATCTGATGTTGAAAAAAATATCATGTCAGAAGAAGAACGTATCAGAATGGACCATGTTAATCTAATAAAGGCACATGAAAAATTAAGGTATAGACATTTACCTAAAATAAAGAAATTTATTTAGATGTAGGAGAATCATGCTTCGTTATACGAGCTGATAAATAAGGATGGAGGTTGTTGGGGCTATTAGCTTCCGAGCACTGTTTACGCAAGAGAAATAAAACAACCGTTTGATGCGAGTACAAAAATAAAAATATGTTTTCGGAAGGTCATTACAGGAGACTCTTAACAGCGCGATGCAGCCGATAGGTACAACGCCATCTATCAAGAGTTACTTTAATAATAATATATAAACATTTGATGGAACAGAGGTCAAACGACTCTCTCACACAACACAGGACGGTAAAAGACGTGTGTTTTATCCTTTAGATAAAATTCTCGTGTCACAATGTTCGTATACTCCTCCGAAACGGCTGGACCGATTTGTATGAAATTTTGTGTGCATATTGGGTAGGTCTGTGAATCGGCTAACATCTATTTTTGATACCCCTCAGACGCGAGCGGAGCCGCGGGCATCAGCTAGTCTTATATATAAAATTCTCGTGTCACAATGTTCGTTCCCATACTCCTCCGAAACGGCTTGACCGATTCTTATGAAATTTTTTATGCATATTCAGTAAGTCTGAAAATCGGCTACTATCTGTTTTGCAGACTCCTAAAACGTGAGCGGAGCCGCGGGCATCAGCTAGTAATCTATAAAAATCTAAATTAATTATTTTCAATAAGAATTATATTGAAATTATAAACCCACACTTAAACTCCAGTGGTTATTAAAGTCAAAATTGTTCCAGACAATTGACGAGATCTGTAAAACTGGCGAAGCTGAAGAGAGAAGACTGGGCTAAAGAATTACTTGGAACAGCTGCACCTCCAGCCAGATACGAACTAAGAGAGAAGGCTGCTAGATTTATACAAAGAATAATCAGGTAGGTAATAATTGAGGCTGGATATCAAACACCCCGCCCTTCATAGGGGGGCGAGAACTTCTTTAATCTTAAAATATGAAGAATACTCCGTCATGTCGTGTCGTTTAATACGCACTAAAGAAATGGTTGCTTCTTTTTCTCACTGATTTAATTCTATTGTGTTTTCAATCTGATACTACAGGATCTTGTCATGTGGTCATGAAAATAATTATTTTCCAGAGCATATTTTGAGATAAAAAGAACACATATTAAGGAATGTAAACGAGATCAAATACTTGGATTGGCAATATGTAAGCATCCTTCTGTGGAAAAGAAAAGAAAAGTACAACAGGTGACAAAAAAATTTATAACTAATTTACTTATCAGTCACTCATCAAACTGAAATATAGGTATGAAAAAGAACAAGTATGTAGCAGCCTCGACCTGTAGGGATAAATCAGTTGACTGAAGTCACGTTTTTCAAAATTCCAAAGGGTAGAAAAGTAAACAATTGTAATGTTAGGGTTACATTTATTTGGTTTGGTTGTAGGTTGGTTAGGGACCAAAGTATCCGTCCTTAAATCTGTGGAAATAAGACTTACTCGAGGCTTCTTCTATACACATAAATACAACTACAGATATTAACAATGTGTAAGCTGAATTGCAGCAATCATAGCCAAGTGGTCTTAGGCGTAGGCGATTTGAAACAATCACTGAGAGTAAGCAACGACGACGCGGTTAGTACCTAGATGGGTGACCGTTTGTGGCTTATGTTATGAACGTTTCCGTAATTCGGAAGCCACACTAAGCTGGTGGTCCCGGTTGTTATCATAAGATAACAGTTGTGAAGCTTAGTTGGAGGCCTTCGGACGGTTTATAAACGTACAACAGCAAGATTACGTAGCCATAACGTGTCTTGCCAGTCCCCAACTCGCACTTGGTCAGCACGGGGACGTTAACACTCTCCTAAGAGAAGATTTGAGTCCAGCAGTGGGAAGTTATAGGTTGTTGATGTTGAGAAGCTGAATTGCACTTTATATAGTAAAAAGCAAAAGAAAGATTCTTTAAATTAATTTCGCTACATTGAGTTATTGAGACTTTTATAGTAGTCAAAAATATTTAAACTCAAACTCTCTAATATAGAAACCTAACAACTACGCGGAGTTGTATGAACAATATGAAAAGGAGTGTGCATCACACATATCAAAAGTAACCCAACAGTATAAGATCAGAAAGGGTGATGAAGTAGCTGGTGATTTCCGTGATCGCGTTATGGGGTGGTTCTACAAATGGTAAGTAGGAATAGTACATTGTTCACCGAGGGAGGAAAGGGACCGATTACTAGCGAGGGAGCAGTTTGTGGCCCGAAGGCGCAGCCTAGGGCAACAATATTCCCGAGGTAGGAATGGGACTTTCACCCGAGTGCTACACAGTGCTTTATACTACACCTGTGAGGAACATTTAAAATAAAATCAAAACGTAAGACACCATGTAAGACACAATTTAGCTTAGAATTTGACAAATATTTCACGCTTCTTTTGTTTTTTTTTTTATTCTTCACAAAAGGATGTCAGTGGCTCGGCGATTCCATATTTAAATTATATGAAAACTCCTTGACACACAACACATGAGAAATGAAAATTCAAACAACTTTCTCTCCCGCTAAAACACGTTAGAAATGGATTTTCATACATTTTTTCCTCCCGCTTATTCAGGTCAAGGAAAAGACTAACTTTCTCTTTTCATTTTCAGGGAATATTGACTACTGTTCCGATCAGGTGTAGTATAAAAAATATTATCCACCCCGCGAATATTTTAAACCCATCAACGACACTCAATAGCAATGAGAAAACACGTGACATAATTCTTAACGAAATTTTACCAAAGCTTTTTGTTTTTGGCAAACTTTACACACTCTACTATTACAGGTTTTTCTATTATCTTATAAAATAGCTAGGATTGAAAGGGAAATCGTGAAACTGTGAACAAATTATAACTGCACCCTTTACTATGCCCCCAGTTGATCGAAGACATGTGAGCCGGTAAACTAAAAATATTTACGTAGGTATTTAAAATTACAATAGCTCTCTGAAAATTTATTCAGATGCCCATGAATAGGTACCCAATTACCAATATTTTGAAACCCAATTGTTCTCTTTCAACTGGCATTGGGACCCTAGTTTTTTAGCAAGCTACACAATGTATTAGACCTTATGAGTTACTGGAGTTTAATTAATTATATTCAACAGATCAGAAGTAGTCAATGTATAATTAGAAAGCTCACAGAGTTCAGGTAATTTCTTTCCAGCAATAAACGTCAATTTGAAAATAATTTGTACAGTACTATAACTTTTAAGTCGTTTGAGCTTTATTCGTTTGTTTTTATAAATGCTTCACTGTATACCAAAGATCAACAACAGGTGCTCTTTTCAGGAATTCTCTATCTCTAACCTATAAACTTTACTATTTAAGGTTTCAATCCATATCCTTTATCCACGACATCCCAAAAGATGGCTCTATTGCTATCTTTAGAGAAGAACTTCCAGATCCTGAGGATTGGCTTGAAGAATACAATGAATACCTAATTAGAAAAAAAGAGAATGCAGGCAAAACTCCTCAGGAGGTATAAAAGAGAGATAGTAAATATATTTTAAAAATATATTTGATTAATAAATAATTTATACCTTATTAACTTACAGTTGAAGTACGAAAAGCAACAGGCAAAAGCATTACAAAGGAAAGAAAAGATGCAAGAGAAAATGCGTCAGAAGGCTGAAACAGCATTGTTAAAGAAAATGATGAAATTTCCAGGAATGCATCCAGGTTATCATTACAAACAATCGAAGAGAACTAACGAACTGCTAGAGGTAACAACTGTTTTGAGTAACAGAGCTCAAAGACAACTAAACATCCTAACTTTTGAACTAAGACTCACTCCCAATATTATTAAATATAGTCATGATTTCAAGAGACAAGGACGAAGAACAAACAATCATATTCATCATAAAGTCGTCATACATGGAAGTAGAAGTAACGGTACCTGTTAGACCAGGTTCTGTTGTTTAGACTAGAATATAGTTAACTAAATCAAAAATTATACCAAATATAAAATTTCAGTTAATACACAGTTACCATAAAGTTTGGGACGACTATGATTCTCAAGGCAGTTTAGAAGCAAAATGCAAATATGTAAACGAGATAAACGTACAAGAGGCACACATGAATGCGCAGCTGGAGATATTGGAGAAAGTGGACGAAGATATGAAGTAAGACTTAATTTTACATATTAATAAGCTTTGTGCAAACAGGTCTAGAATTCAAAATACATTGTAGATCGTTGTCGAATCTTCTACTTGTATTACTAGCAATGGCCTGTATCACTGCATCCAGGAACTTTTTAAACAAGAAATTTTCGTCAGAAATGGTCTCAATATTTAAAAACAATTCATCCGGTTGCAGTCACACTAGCACCATAACTAATATTATGATGTTTATTAAATGTTCTTAGGTTTGTATATCTCAAACTAAAAAATGCTCTACAAAAGGATTATGAAATTAACGGTGAAGTGATGCCAGAACAGTATGACAAGATTAAACGCAAGAGGAAACAAAAGAAGTTGAAAGCAGTGCAGAGCGAACGGATATCAGATAAATTAGAGGTGATCAAAATATACATTTAATTTCACGTCGAATTGAATTAATATACATCTCAAGAACTATTTACAAACATTTGAATAATCCTTACTAATATTATAAATGTAACTTTGTCTGTCACGCTTTCACGCTAAAACTACTGAAATGATTTGAATAAAATTTAACACACAAATCTTTTAGAGCCTAAAAAAGGACATAGGCTATTTTCTGGTGCGATAACCAGCATTCAAATCAAATCAATCAAACCATTTTTATTTAAAATAAACCATACAACGGCACTTTTGAAACGTCAGTAGTCAGTCGTGAAGCTGTCTGTTCCAATTCGTAGATCCTATGGAGAAGAACAGACAAGAAACTCCATGGACACTCTTTTCCAACATTGTTTTTACAATTTTTGGTTACATTGACGTTACAAGCGGGTGGAGCCGCGGGCAAAAGCTATTTTCATATAATATTTTGTACACTTTCTCAACAATTCGATCTGTAGTGTTTGCTAAGTTTAGCATCCAACATTAATAATGATTTTCTATAAAAAATAATAACATTGGCCGCGGTATATTTAGACATGGCAGATTCGAACGATTTTTTAACCAGCCACAAAGCCTCTACTCTGCCTGGTGGAAAGCATGAGTAGAATCTAAGAGTGAGAGCCATCAAACCCATTGCGAATACAGATAATACAGTAAATTCTCAAATTTTCCTTCTCTTTGTAGTGATATTGTCCATCGCAGTTTGCGATGATGGATGGATGAAGGATGATGATATTCTGTTCACCTATGATATTCTTAATGCGATATCACACGTTTTTTATTTTACCTCGTCTGTTTTTCTTTTCTTTTCAGACGTTGGCAATGCATGGCTTTGTTGTGGACTATCCTGAAACGTCATTAGATGATTATATTGGAGATCCTAACTTTAGTGGAGATGATTGTCGTCGCTTGATTGTGTAAATTACTATAACTTAATATATTAACTACTATAACTTATTATTTATTACTACATATATCATTTCTTGTAACTTTAGACCAAAGTATATTTTTTTAAAGTAGGGATATTAGAAAATGTTATTTCACCAAAATTTAAAAAAAAAACGATAAAAGTGGTAGAGATCTATCTTAGCCATTTGTCATAGAATTTTTAGAATCAGTTAAATAGCAGTGGATGTGATTTTATAAATTTTCTGAATGTCTGGAATTATAGGCCCACATTCCCGCAAAGCTATGAAGTAAGGTTATACTGGTGGGACAGATGTCATGAAGTTGCAAAGGGTGCTCAAAGAATATTGATAGTTGGTCCTAAACAAAGTGGCAAAACAACGTTAGTGTATGCTCTGGCTTCTATGAACGGTTAGTTAAAACCATCTTTCTTAATCTTGTTTCTCGTGGCTAATTTTTACTGGCTTACCTTACGAAAAGTGATATGATAAAGTATTTAAAAGTACTGGTTGAGTTTATAACTTATGTAATGTATAAAAGTAGCCATAGTTGAGTAAATACATACATTTTTTTATATAATGCTGCCAAAATGACTCTTCTTAGCCTGATGGAAGGCTTAAGCAGAATCCAAGAGTGGGGGCCACCGTCCTCATTACCAATGTGGACAATGCAACGATGACCCACACTATGGCGTCCTAGTCAGATGCTTCTTCACGCCCCGCTTGAAGGACCCGGGATCATAGTAGGAAGAAAACACATGAGTTGGCAGGGAGTTGATGCTGAAACTCTAGCACGGAATGAGTCGAAAAATCGAATGAGTTTATTCGGAACCTAAAATGCAAGTTAAACTGTGAACTGTTTAATAATATATAAATGAAAATAAATAAATAATTAAAAACATATTAGGATTTGGTCGTAAAAACATGTTGCCTTTTTGTTGTGTCACTATGGTCAGGAGTCTAAAGATAGTCGGGAACGATGGTACAGGATAGTAAGTTATTAAGTTAAAAATTATTATTACGCAAGATCATTTTTGCTTTATTATTATTTTAAAACGAGGTAAATAGCCTATAGTGTCTATAAAACGACACTATGTATGTATGATATATACATACACTATATATCATACACATATGTTGTGATAATACACCAAACTGCAAATTACTCTTTAATCAATGGCAAAGAGGGTAATTTCCAGTTTTACCGTTTATGTAATCCAAGTCGTTTTTATGTCTAGTCACCAACTTACTTTTTTCTCCACCAATTTTAAAATTGATATTGTCTTTAACATATAGATGCATTACTATTTGAACTGGACCCAATGAAGTGGCCAAAAGAATTACTGACCCCGGCAGAGTTGACGCGGCTGACAAGAAACATCTTGTATTGTGCCAAAGCAGTGGAACCCTCAGTTATTTACATTAGAAATTTGCAGAAACTTTATTACATAAAAGTAAGTACTTCTTTTTAATCGCCTTCATAAATTCGAATGTATATTTTTTTATGTTTGTTACTTCAGAACTTTCAACTGGGTCAACCGATAGATAGATAGATAGATAGATAGATAGATAGATAACTCTTTATTTGCACACTTTGTTATAAATTCATAAAACAAAACAGAACTTACATTTAATGTACAAAGGGCGGCCTTATTGCTAAGAGCAATCTCTTCCGATTTTAATGATTCTTTTTTATTTGAAAGCTGGTGCCTCCCATGCTGTGGTCGAGGTGATTTTGATACTCGGAATAGAATATTAAATTTTTTTTTTTTTTTTAAATTATTAGGTTCAAACTTCTTACAAGTATATCAAGATGAAAGCCGCAGTGTCGATATACTTGCAATGACTATAATGAGCTTTTACTGAGGACGGTAAATTAGGGAGTACTAAAACAACCACAGCAATCCAATGACGGGGCTGCATTTTGAGAGTAGATAACAGAGGCAATACTGTCTAGGCCCTCGATCCGCACTTGGCCAGCGTGGGGACGTATGGCCCTCTCCTGAGAGGACGCCCAAGCACAGCAGTGGGATGTTATGGGTTGTCAGCCATGACTGTCTGGGCCCCAATTACTTATCTAAATTTTATGCCTTTAACACTAGTTAGATAATTTTCAGACACTGCATAGTCTGAACATTCAGCCAACAAGTACAATCAGTTGTAAAAATAACATATTTTTTACTAAGATAAATTTATATTTTAATACAGGAACCACCGGAAGAAACAGGCCCGGGCTTTGGACTTATCAAGAAATTTTGTGTGAATAAACTGTTAAAACAATTAAAAAAGTTTGACAAAATAACGATAATAGGTGAGGTGATATTATAAGTTTATAAAGAAGATGATTTAGATCATCATAAACTGATATGTAAATATAATGTCTAGATTTTAAATCGATTTAATAAAAAAAAATACTGGAAACCATCACTAACGGTAAGCAATGATGGAGCGGTCAGTACCTAGATGGGTGACTATTTGTGGTATGATATGTTATGAGCGTTTCCATGATTCGGAGTTCACGTTAAGCAGTCGGTCCCGGTTGTTATCATAAAAAAAGTCGTGAGGCTCAGTTGGAGACCTTTGGGCAGTTTAAAAAATCCGACGGCAAGATAATGTAGGCACGACGTGTCTTGCCAGGCCTCAACAAGCACTTAGCCAGCGTCGGGACGTATGGCCTTAAACCCTCTCCTCAGAGGAGACTCGAGCACAGCAGTGAGACGTTATGGGTTGTTATTGATCATTCTGACTTAATAACTTATACATGTCCGTGGGGTGAAGGGTGTCCAACAGACAATACTAGCGTGACTACTAAAGGCTGTTGTTGATGATGACGACGTTGATAACGTTATGTTTCAGGCGCTTGTTCAGATCCATGGTTAGCACGGAATCGTGTGTTGGTGAAGTCTTTTCATAATATTCTTCTTTTGCCGAGTCTTACATATTCTCTTACCGAGCTGATAATCAGAAACTGGATTAACAGGTTGAGCCATCATATTAGCTACTTATATCAATATCATTTTTTCAAACACATGGTTTTTTTTCTACCTTAAATGACGACGCAAATACCTGGTCTCCATTGAAATATTTTTAAAGATTTGAATAGTTATATATTTTAAGTACTGGATAATCCGTCCGTATGGTGATGGAATAAGAATACGATATGTCATAACCCCTATTCTTCCCTCAGCTCTCGTAAGAGTCGACATAGCGAAAGACTAAAACACGACTACAAAAAGAGAAAACTTGAAAAAAAACCTATACCAAGCCGTCCCGCTATATATACTTATATACGGCGACGGGACGGTATCACGGTATATATACGGTGATATAATTAGTAATTCAAAACCTCCTTTCAAAGAAAAGCTGTGGACTGTTAAACTCTGTTGATGATAATGGTGACCGTATAATAATATAAATCAATGAAAATGAAATGAAGAAATTCTTAAAAATCGATTTTCACACCAAGGCCACAACAAGCCTATACTGTAAAGACATCTCTCACGCTAGATTCTCTGAGGCTTTCTTCAAGAATATTCTAAAAAAATGTTTCCAAGCCACGTTATATTTTCATAAAAGAAAAAATCATGGAAATAACGTTTTCCATCAAATTCCAGATACCCCTCCATCCCGTCTACTTTTAATGTGACCAGTTTAGCTCACATGCTGGCGAAATATCAGATACATAGCTACGGATATCTTAAAAAAGCTTTGGACGACTTTATGTCATATGAGAGACTTATAAGGTAAATAGTAATATTATTGCCTCAGAACCACCAACCAGCATTAGGTCAACAAGCTAGTCTTATGTATACATCATACAATGCATATATAACGCATCATTCCCGTCCTAAGACTGGATCAAATATACGTCTATGGGAACTCGGCTCAAGCGGCTTGCATTGTGTCATACCATTTTTTCATCACACACCAAATTCATTCAAAAAAGTCCCAATTAAAAAAAAATTGTGAGTTTA
This sequence comes from Phragmatobia fuliginosa, assembly GCA_932526445.1. NCBI lineage: Eukaryota > Metazoa > Arthropoda > Insecta > Lepidoptera > Erebidae > Phragmatobia > Phragmatobia fuliginosa. Next base: position 2,006,913 of record OW052065.1, read on the forward strand.
GTAGAACAGATATTGATTCCTGATTTACTTTTAACCATTAAATGGTGACGTAACAATATTGGAATTATACAGCAGAGATTCGACGATACTCTAAATTTTTGGGTACTAGACACAGAAATTGTATGATATGCATTCACTGTGTACACTTATAGATTCTGATAAGAATATCTATTTCAGTGTGGCAGTCTACGGCCTGGATCCCATGGAAATATATAACTACATACTTGAAAACGAGCCGGAGGAAACAGTTGTTAGTTTTTATAAACATTATGTTATTGTAGTCACTGTAATTTAATATGACAATTAGTTACTTTTAGTACTCTTTCGAGTATCCAGTAGCATAGTGGTACGAGACTTGCTTTCATGTGATATTTAATGAGGTTCATCTGCATAGGGTTTTTTATTCCAAGATTACTTGAGGTCAGCTACTTTTTATTTTATTTTTTTCGTGTGGAAAATCATCATAGACCGTCACCCCGCCGGAGTTTTCTCTTCGGCGGGGCGATGTGTCGAACTTGAACCGACTAAAAACCACACGGTGTGCCCTCTCTACGCTTCTCTTTTACGAGGAGGAGGAGTCCAGGATGAGATCTCCTTCTGGACTCCTCCCAGCGCCTGCCCGCTCCTGATGCGGGCACCGTCTCTGTTCGACGACCCTCTCTTAGGCGGCGTCCGGCACACATGGACGTCGCCCCCTCGCGGCTGGCCAACTAATGAGGTTGGAGGTAAAACCCGTCCTCCTTGGCCTTCTCCGCCGCCTCCTTCCGCGAGATGACGTCTTCGCAGAAGGTCGCGACCGCAGTAAATCAACTCTCGCTACCAATGACTGCAGTGAGGGCCCAGCGCTGGATCGCCCATGCGGGGCAGACCGCCAGCGTGTGACGAGCTGAGTCCTCACTGCAGTCGCAGTAGTGGCAGGTGGGACTCAATTCCCTCCTGGCGACCGAGTGTAGGTACTTCCCGAAGCAATCATACCCGGAAAGAACCTGCGTCAGTCGGAAGGAAAGGGTCCCGTGCTGCCGCACTGCCCACTCGAGGATGACCGGCACACGGTGGCAAAACCAGCACATGGAGTCTCCAGTCGGATCGACCAACGCACCATCTGGAGTAGACCACCAGAACAACTCGAGTAAGATGGAATAACTGGATATTATTCCATCTTACTAAAGTTGTTCTCATAAATCAAAAGTCTATCTTCTGAGATAGTTATACAAACCCAAACATCTTTATATTCTGACTTCAGGACTACGAGCGCTACCTCAAATGGTATTACGAGAAAACTCCAACTGGTAGAAAAGAGAAAGAACACTATGAAGGCCAATTAGCTTACAAAAAAGCCCTGGAAGAACTCGAATTGAAAAAAGAAGCTAAATCAAAGAAGTCAGCGCCTGTTAGTGCTGCATCCAGCAGAAGTGCTTTGTAATAAAATATTAAATACTTACAGATATCTCTTTTCTTTTTAAGTGTATCTTTTATGATTTAATCATTCTGATTCGATCTGTCAGCTACTTTTAGGCACATGTAAAGTCTTTCCGTAGTAAAAAACGGTAACGGATTAAGAATTCGAAGTGTGAAATTCATGGAATGAAAGGATTGCTGTTTGCATTCCATGAGTTTCAACAAATAAAGACTAGGGACACAACTACGCAAGACAACACAACTGCAATGAGAAAGAAAAAAAACTTGAAACAAATCTTATACCAGCCCGTGATCAGCGTGTTGTAGTAAGCCAAAGCCTCCTTCCAAAGGTCCTATGTCCAACAGTGGTATGTTAAAGGCTGTTGATGCAGTTGTTACAGTGGATGTTAATGTAATAATGCAGTAAAAAGATATTTGATACCCAGATGATTAAACGTTACATACAAACAAAACGTTAAAGTCAAACATATCAGTAGTACGAGTCTGCTAAAGTGATTCTACTCTGTCTGATGGAATGAATGAGTGGAATACATGAGTACTGGTGACCACACTAACTGTGAATGCAGACAATGCAGTATGGCGGCCTATGGAGATGCTTCTATCTGTGACGACTTCACATACAGCGCAATCGAAAAAACATACAACAGCGCCATCTACCGAAGGAACACTGAACCACGAAGAAAAACACGGAACTAACTATACCGAGTAACTACTAATCCTGAATAGCGATAGAGAAATTCTCGCGCCGATTAGCAAATATACAACATCCCAAAATCAACCGTTGGTCATTGGCCCGCCACGCATGGTCACCTCGCCTGGTCGGAGGACCCTTTGTGTTGGAGAGACCCCATACTCGTCCCTCCACAGTGAAGGCGCTGTTGTATGTTTTCATATCTATCTGCATGATTGGGTCTCCGGTCTCGATCACACCAACGAAATGACGGCACGAATGCTGCCATGCGATATAAATCTTCTATACACATCAATTAATCACTTTACTTTTCAGATATGTCAATATTAAAATGGTGGGTAGTAGAGCCACGCTGATTTCAGCACAAATGGGCCGGCTTGACCGGGGCAGTACTACCCTCACATAGAAGACCATCCTAATAATGACAGCATACTTGCTGTCGTATTTCGTTGCTGAGTGTGTGACCGGAGGCCCAATCATTCTGCACTATTCTCCCGTCCTCCGAAGGCCGGGAGAATGATGCACAATTTTCTAACCAGACCGCCATGGTATGGGTCACAATGAGCAGGTGGCCCTTACTCCTGGATTCTACTCATGCTTTCTATTAGGCAGAGTAGAGTCACTTTCGAAGGCTTACATATATTTAAAAAAAACACGCAAAAATTCTTTAGTACCCAATAACTAATAACCAAACAGTATACACACTTCTCCCCAAAAGCATACAACATTAATACCGCTAAATTAAAAACACCACTTGTAATACGGCGTTAAGTAAACAGAGCACTTTTATATTTTTATACTGAGTTGCAAAGATAAGCGCAGTGCAAATAGAGGGCTCGTGTCGATATAACGGGGGCTGATGCCTATCTGTAACGTAACGTGTCCGAACGAACGCTGACAAAGCGGATTTTATTTCTTTATTGCGCAAAAATGCTAACTTTCATTGGTACGATAGGGTGACTGCAAAGTGGGCAAATAAGAAAAAAGTCTTTACTACTCACTGATCCGGACGGTACTGTCAAAGGCATCTAAAATCTTAGGCGCTTGGTCAAAAAGCAGGGCTAAATCTTTTGCCATATCATCAATCATAATTTAACTCTCGCTAAAAAGCACAATAATGTTAGAAGTTATAAATATTCGACACATTTCTATTTATATTGTGTTGTATGTTGTTACGGTACTGTTATTAATACTATATGTCGCTGCAGAACTTTCCACAAAAAAAAACAAACAATGAGGTACCATGCGAAACATTCGAGAGTGAAACTTATAGCCTTTAGTAAACAGGTACTAACAGACCTGATATATAACTTCGTCTGCGTCTCTCATAAGGATGAAAAAGAAAGATAGACTCATTTTTCTCCTTTTTGCTCCATTTACCTTTACACTTTCCTCCTATTGGTCGTAAGATGCTATATGGCCAATAGCCTGCTCGATTAATAAAGAAATATTTAACCCTTCTTTCTGTTCCTGAGATAGGCGTTTAAACTAAACAAACAAACTATTACTATATTATTATTTGATTCATAAACAACCATTACTGATCCACTACTGTCTCTTCTTAGAAAGGAATAGTTGAATACCACTTATAAAAATTTTATTTTACCTCATCTTCTTTTGATAGGATGGCAACCAGCCGAATAATAGCAGGTATTGCTGCCAATGTCAAGTATTTTTACGTCTTCAATTACAATTGAAGACGTAAAAATACATCTAAAAATACATCATTACGACACTTCATTACAATGAAGTGTCGTCGAAATGAATTTACTTATAAAAAAAATGTCGATGATGATGAGATGAAATGGGGAACCGTCTTCCGCAAAAATAAAAAATGATTTCCCATTTTTATTCTTAATTTACCGTCTTATAACAGACATTGATGTCCAGTCCATATTGGTCAGACCCATGGTCACCCTGCAGTCCACCCTTTTAATATTCAAGCGGTGTATTTGGAATTAATTTGAGTCGTTTAAATATTTTCTGTGGTGGTCCGCTGCCCAATAATTATTGTTTGAATATCACATCTAGTTAACTTGCTTGTTTTTAAATAAGTACGACGTGCTTCCAGCTTTATTATAGCAATAAACAATATACACAAATAAATAAAATTGAGGTATCTGTTTGTATATTGAAATTAAAAAGCTTTTGAATAAATGCCTATGAAAGTAAATAGGTTTCTGACTCCAACGTGAAGATGGCAGGACTCTCTTCTTCCTAGGCCTTTATTCCCAAAATTATTTGGCGTGGGCTGCTAGTTTAACCGATTTTACCTGAATATCAGTTTTTACACGGAGCGACTGGTATCGGGTCTCCGCAACCCTGAGGGAGAACTGAAATTCCAAAGTAGAACTAGTTGTCAGTGTATTTGTGGACACTAACTTCACAATAACGATTGCGATTAACGTTCATGACAACCAGGACCGACGGCTTAACCAGTGGCGTAGCTAGGTAACCAAGGGCCCTGGGGCGAATTAAAAAATGGGGCCCACTGCTATGTAAACTGATTAGGTTTTATCAAATAAAAATATGAAATATACAAATACTTTAAAAATGCTAAGGTACTTAAAAAAGCTCTTTTTCGTGCACTGCAGGGCAGGTAATAAAAATATTAAACAGTAACAACATAAATTACAATTAATACTTGCTGTAGATTTGGCTAGTAAAACGAAATAGAGAAGATTCAATGGCTCATATATAAAGGTCGGGCTTACCAACTAACTAAATAGCAATTATATTTACAATTTTTTCCTAGCTTTAGTTTTCGTAAAAGTATCAATGACTTCCTTTCAATCTAGGCTTAATTCGGTTTTGTATTCAATTGCTATTAGCGATAAATGTCGGAGTCGAATTTGGCCCATATTATTTCTTAAATATTTTTATATTGTTTCTAATTTGCTAAATGACCTTTCAGCTGCTGCAGAAGTGACAGGAATTGTAAGGAAAATTAACATTGCGGTAAATATTCCGATAGGTCGCATTCTAGCACTCCATATTTGCTCATTATTTCCTTACATGGAACAGTCAATGGTTGAGTTAGTTGAGGTGAAATTAGGTGTTAAATATTAATAAATTGAAGTGAAAAACTAGGGTCTATTATTTCTGAATATTTTCTTTGGAATTCGTTACAGTTTTGTAATAGTTGCTTCATCAACATGTAATAAAAATGTTGGTGTTAGAAAATCGAATATATGACAGACTGCACTCATACCAATAAAACGTGTATCTAATTGAGATATATTACTGTGTCTAGTACATTATTGAAAATCTCAATTTTAAATATTTTTTCTCGGTATTGCCTTTTTTCTTGAAATATATTTATATATATATTACCATATTTTCTTGCAGTTTCACTGGCTTTGCACTTGAATAATTCGAAATCATTTCTATAAATTTACAACTTTGCTTTGGCCTCTGCTAAAATTTTACTAGCCTCGCCCAAATTAATGTTGCATTTTTGTAAAGTTTTTGTGAAGTTTGGAATGGCCACTCCAACAACTGGGTTGTATAATTCTTTCTGATAAATACTTCCAATCTTGTCTTGGCAGCGTCCAGTATTTGAGAATAACACAACCAAAAACGATTAACTGGCCCATATTTAGAACACAAAACGTAGTACGAAGGTCCTGAAGGCTGTAAAGGCCCCATATCAAGAATTTAATTTTTTGTTTTCACTTATTATGTTGTTCGTGAAGTTTCCCAAGTCACAAGAAAATTTATCGTACACATGTTCGAAAAATGTGGAGGTCTGTGGTTCCTCCAATCCCTCCGTTCTTACGTGTGTCATGCAAACATCATCCACGTTTGATCGGCGGCGGAGGTATCTCCAACTGCACTTATTATAGAATCTTCTTCAGTAGACTTCTCAACCAACACTGCAGTTACCACATTATTTGAGTCACCATCAATAGAAATATTTTGGTCAGATGTACTTGCAGAAGTCTGACTAAAAAACAATACAATATTACCTAGATTGTGCTCGAGTAGGTAGGTATTCATTGTTCACTGACGACGTTAAAAGTAAAATAAAAGGAAAGAGAAACAGAATGATAAGCTACAACTATCGTTGGAGAATCCCCGGCCATGAACGATCTCTGGCCCGCGGACCTGAATTAATGTACCTACTGCAGGTGACTTGCATTTTTTACGATATTGGTACGATACGATATTATATACGCGTTATGCAATGAGCTGTAGCCGAAATCTTGAGATTTGACACGATTTATTGACTTAACGGACATCGATATGAGTGGTAAAATCAAATAAACTACCACTACATTACCAGTACCACTACATCAAACCACTAAATTGACCAGTATAAAAAAGGTTATTGACATTAACTTACTTACTCCTGATACAGCATTATTTTTTTAACCATTCTCAAAAAAAAAACAAGTCCAATTCACAATAAAACGCATATCGATAATTAATAAAACGCACATATCACTATCCGTCAAATTGACAACACTATCAATCTACAGAAAAAAAACTGGGGAATTCCCTATTCACAACTTTTGAATTTGTCTCAACTGAGTTGTCATGATTAAAGTGAAGTTGCAACCTGTCATATTTATTTTGAAAATGGAAGAAATTTCCAAAAGTTCAGTTCGATCGAGATTTCTGGTAAGGATTCGAGGGCCCCCTGAGCTTGAGGGCCCCGGGGCACTGCCCCGCCTAGCCCCTAAAACAAGCAGAAACATAAAAATGTATCTATATGTATAATCTGATCGGGAGCTTTTCAGACCACATACGTATTCTTTTACCTGGCATAGTATGTATATTCAAGCTTGTTAAATCGAAATCTATAGTACATCAATCATCAATATTCTCTTATAGTCCACTGCTGGACATAGAACTCTTCTGGAGATTTTGGCTTGGCCAGACAGTTGGTAAAGGGTTAATTTCAAGTTTTCCTTCTCTTTGTAGTACTAAATAATTCTGGGGTCTTCTGATACAAGTATTCTTTAACTTAAAAGAAGGCCCCAGCAACTTTGTAAGTCATGTAGACCAATGGTTATAATTTATCGTAATTATGTGTAATTCATGATACTTCCCTCTAAGTTATTACTCTGCCTTTATTATAACTTTCTCAAAATTACATTCTAAATTTAAATCCGCGCATTTTTGCCTCTCCTGTAAAATTTGACTTGAGCCACTTAATGTTGTATACCTCTAAGGTACATATAGGTAGATGAGTTCAGAATAGTCTATCAGAGATATTTTGGATTAGTAGTGAAACTAACCTTTTAAATAATACCATTTTTAATTCGTCTACGATTTTGTTCACTATTTATCTACATATTATCAATTACCTCTTAGAGGGGAAATAAAAGATGCATATTATCATAACAATTTATTTTAATATTAAATTACAAAATAGGAAGGAATTCAATCACTGTTTTTAATAAACAGGAACCCTAATTTATTATAAAAACACATCATTTCAGCCTTTAGATAATTCAGTCTTAACAATTTCATAAGCAATTCAGTAATCAGTCATATAATATTTACTGCACAATTTAAAAAGCTAAATAAAAACTTATAAGACATGTTAAAATAATTCAATAACTTTTTAATTATGAACAAGCTACTTCTAAAGTTGAGATCATTTAATTCACTTTGAATTCTTGTAAATTAATGTTTTAATTCATGCATACATACAACATGACAAATAAAATAAATATTTTTGACACTTGCAATTTAAAGTTATAACGCCATCTAGTCCCGAACCAAGCAGAGCTTGTACTATGGGTACTATACAACTGATAATTATAAATATTTATTTTTGTAAATACATACATACATATTATACAAACTAAACCCTAGACCCCAAGCACAACAGCCGCATATACTCCCACTGCGCCACTGAGGCAGTCAACAAATTAGCAGTCACAGAGAAAAAAAAAAATTAAGGGATATTTAAATATATAATTAGAATTCAATGCTCTTTATCCTTATTCAATATTTGAAAATCTACATTCTCATACACGCTAATATGTTTTAATTATGTCATTTTTCCTCTCGCTATTTCGCACGTGATGGGAGTGATTTCATAAAAACTAGTATTGCCAAATTTATCTAGTGGTATACACTTCGCTGACAGATGACAAAATGTCGGATATTACACCTCATCGATTAAAACATCGATATATTGTAATCTATTTTCTTATGGCTTAGGGGGGGATTTTACTAGGGGGAGGGGGGTGTTTACTAGTGTTTACTAGTCTGAATAAATTTTCTTTTAATTTAAATACGAATGAATTTAAAAAAATGTAGAAGTCTTTATTGTGGGGGCCCCTCTTTTGTGGATGCCCAAGTCTGTTGCCCTGGTTGCCCTCCCCTAAATCCGGCCCTGCTTGTAAGAGATTATCTGTAATGCAGCTTATAAAGTCACGAAGGTGCCAGAGGTTTGGGGTCTAGTAAGTTCCCTTACTCGATAAAATAACCAAACGAATTGTTTAACATTGATCCTCTGTGAAGACTATTCCAGTCTGAGGTATCACTCCTGTCGAACTTGCCAATACATGCCGAAACATGGCTGTTAAGTAGGTATTTCAAATATTATTTTTGTACTAACTTATTCTTTCCTTGAACTCTTTTACACATATTTTATGAAACGCAAAATGAGTGACAATTTTTTTTATATTAATTGAAATACGTAAAATAAATTTTCGTCACTAATTTTAATTCTGCGTTTCATGTATTTAGCACATTTTAGAGCAATGGGATAGCAAGCATAGCAAGAGTATGAAGTAAAGAACACGTAGGAGAGTCAGACTTTTTAAACGGACCTGATCGAGCAGAATGATATCACAGTTATATAGGAAACTGCTGTTAAACATTCCTTTGGTTACCGTTTCACGAAAAATTAAATTTATCAAAGGCAAAAATCATTGTATCTGTAATTTTGAGGGAGGGGAATTCGTATGAAGGTAACACACTTTAGATTTTTGTGTTAGTTGTTCATTGGCGACGTGAGCTTCTTCATATCCGTTATATTACTCAATTAAATCATAATTACAGTTTTTATTCTATGAAAATATTTTGTGAAAAAATGCATCACGTAGCTGATCGATGAGGTGCGAATTATGCTAATAAAACATAAGCTTTTAAGTTATAATTTAAAGATTAAAATTCAGCGAGCGAATTTTATGCAACAGCGCCCTCTACCGAAGGAAATCTGAACCACGAATAAAACACGGATTGAATTATATAGAGTAAATACTAATCCTGAATCGAGATAGAGAAATTTATGATAAGCGTATATACAATATTCCGCGATAGAGAAATTTACGATAAGCGTATATACAATATTCCAACATAAACCGTTAGGCAAGGTGGAGTGACGAACTGCGTAAGAAGTCTGGCAGGAGCTGAATGCGAGAACCCCAAAATCGATCAGAGTGGTGTGCAATGGGAGAGGCCTATGTCCAGCAGTGGATTGCGATAGGCTGATGATGATGATGAACCGTTTGGCAGTGTCCCGCCAGGCATGATACCCTCGCCTGGTCGGAGGAATTTTCCTTTGTGTTGGAGGGACACGCCATCTGTGTTCCTTCACAGTTATATAGGTAGGTAGCATGTTATTTTTTTTAAAAGAGAATATAGTGACCATTGTTGGTTGTCGTTTATGGATAAGTTTCCCTTACATCTTGTATTGTTTTACAAGAGAGGTATATTTGACATTAACATTGAACATTAATTAGCGTTTATATTTGAAATACACGTTTGATATATCTTGAAATTAAGAGAATAATAATTTCTTGAATATTGTATAAATTACAATACAAGTCCGAATAAGTAAATAAATATTTGAGACATCTGACAGACAACGTCATATAGTCCCAAAATAAGCAGACACCCTATATTACGGATACTAGACAACCAATATAAATACATAAAAATACTTTTATACGTAAATATATACCTGTATTATACATAGAAAACATCCATTTCACATTGAAAATCAGTAAACATATAGATCTCAGTTATAGAGATAACAAACAATTTAAATCTAAAAGTTCCTATCAAAAACTGTATATTATAAAACAAGAAGTCAGTACTCCCTGAGGATCCTGCACTGCGCGTTACACTTGGGTCGTCGTTTGGGTTCCTTGGAGGCGGCCAGCGCGTCGATGTCGAGGTGCGCCAGCTCTGGTCTCCTCTCCGCGCCCTCCTTGACAGCGGGGAGGTCCTCCCGCCGCAGCACGCCGCCCTGCAGGTAGCCCAGCAGCGCCGGAGCGTGTTCCTCTACCATCACGCGACGCTCACGGGACACCTCCTCGCGCCTAACACATACCATCAGCGTTATATACCATACTCTACTTGCACTACTTTTATAAAGAATCTCCATAAGTAGTAGAGCCATGCTCATTTCAGCACGAATAGTCAGGCTCGACCGGGCTCACGAGATACTTACATACCATACTCTACTTGCAATACTTAAATATAGTCTATAGATGTCTCTATAGATACTAGAACCACATTGCTTTTAGCACGAACGGGCCGGTTCGACCAGGGCTGTACTACTTTCACACAGAAGACCAACCTTATAATAACAGCATTCATGCTGTCGTATTTCATTGGTGAGTGTGAGACCGGAGACCTAATCATTCTACATCATTCACCCGGGCTAAGGACGCCGGAAGAATGATGCACAATTATTTAACCAGGCCGCCATAGGATGGGTTACTATACTGCATTGCCTACCCTCACAATGAGGGTGTTAACCTCTACTACTGGATTATAATGTATACATTAAAATGCACACATTATACATAGAAAACACCAAAACAAACATTTGCGGATCACACAAATATTTGATCCGACCCGGGAATCGAACCCGAGACCTCTTGATCAGCAGTCGCATACGCTAACCAATAGACCAATGAGTCAGTCAATCAGTTTAAATGAATCCAATCTTGTAATATATGAAAGGAGATAACATAACTTACCATTTCCTATCACACTCCCACACGTAGTCAGCTCTCTGTGCCTCCAACTTCTCCTCTTTTTCCCTCTTCACTTTATTCGAGGCGATTTGTTTCAACAGCTCCTGAGAGTACTGTTTCCCCTTTTCCCGCTTTTTGAGTTCTTTTTCCCGCTCCTTAGCCAGTTCGGCAGCCATTTTTGCCTCGTTCTATTAATAATAAATTAAATAAATATTTCGGGCATTGGCATACAACTCCAAACTAAGTAGAACTTATATTACGACAGTTAGATGAAGTGATAGGATAATAATAATCTTTATTTCTCACCACAATATCATAGGTAGTATAAATAATATGCTTAGGAACTAGTACAAACACTCAACACGAACACAGTGGGACGTTATGGCTTGTTAATGATGATGGTGATGAAAATTATAAAATTTGAACATCTTATACCTCTTTCCTAAAAATAACTTCCTTCTCCTTCATATCTGCTGCTACTTTCTTCTTGTTCTCCATCTGTGCGGTGAGAGCATCCATGGTATCCCTCCGGACCCTCTCGTGTTTCTCCTTGGCCAAGATATCGTCCTGAAAATTCTTCTCTAGCAGCTCTTGTTCTTGAAGGAGCTTGATTAAGTTTATTCTTTCTAAGCGAGCAGCCTGTAAAAAAATTATAATTAAAAAAATTTTTTGGACATCTAACACACAACCGTCATCTAGTCCCTAACTAAGCAGAGTTTGTACTATGGGTACTAAACAACTGATATAAATACATAAACATACTTTTTTTTGTAAATAATATATACATAGAAAACATCCAAGCTCCGAAACAAATATGTATTTGCGGATCACACAAACATTTGGTCCGACCCGGGAATCGAACCCGAGACCTCTCGATCAGCAGCCACATACGCTAACCACTAGACCAACAAAGCAAAAAATAAAAATTTCCGTTGCATCTATGTTTGTTTGTAACTTACTTTTGTAAGTGTTCTTTTTAATTTAATTTCTTTCTTTTAAAGTAGATTAATCTTACTAATGTTATAAATGTGAAAGTAATTATATCTGTCCGTCCGGCTTATACAACAAAACTACTGTATTGATTTGAATGAAATTTGGCACACGGATAGTCTAAAGAGCCTGAGAAAGGACATAGGCTAATTTTTAACGCGATAACCGACATACACGTAGGCAGAGCCGCGGGCGTAAGCTAGTACATAAATCAACATATTCTTAATCCATACAATTTATAGTAGGTATTTACCTATTAATTTAATAAAAACTAATAATGTTTTAAACTTACTTCGTCTGCCATTATTTTAGCGGCCACTTTCTCATTTAACTCCTCTTTCATCTTCTGCTTGCGTTCTCTCTCTGCTATACTGAAAGTATCAATTATAATATTCTTTAAAACATCATAATGATCAAGAAAATGTTTAAATAACTTAAAAACTTTTGATAAATTTTATACAGTTTATGTTAACTGTGCTATTATTACTATGGCCTGCCTTCGCCGTAGTCGGACGAAACGTTTTAGACTCAGCCAGTTGATTCATCATCATAAACAGCTTTGCATGGTCCACTGTTAGACATAAGTCTCATCTTCGATTAGAAGAATTGTTTTTCTATACCATACTTTTTTTTCTGTGCGGAATACTCCCCGGATACCACCAATTGGTTGCAATGTCGGACTCGAACCGACTAAAACTGCACGCCATCTTGGGTACTGTAAGCCGAAGAACTAGTTGTACCCTCGAAGAAAAATCCCTGGAACTTTCTATACCATACTGGCTTGTTCATTATATAATGCAATTCTAACACCTGTGATAATCATTCTGTCGGCCCTGGTGGCGCAGTGGTAATGTATGCGACAGCTGTGCTCGAGGTCGGGTTCGATTCCCGGGTAGGACTAAATGTTTGTGATCCACAAAAATTTGTTTTGGAGTTTGGGTATTTTCTATGTATAAGTATTTACAAAAAAAAATATGTTTATGGATTTATATCAGTTGGCTAGTACCCATAATACAAGCTCTGCTTAGTTTGGGACTAATAATGTTGTGTGTAAATATGGCCGACTTTATTATTATGATTAATTTATTTATATAAATGTAATTAATAAAGTCTAACATAGCCACACTCCTGTCGCCGAGCATTTTCAATTGTTGCTCAATTTCTTTCTCTTCTGCAATAACCATCTTCTTTTGCTTCTCTTTCCAGGCCGCCCGCGCTTTTTTGAACGTCACCATCTCCTTTCGTGTCTTCTCCATTAACTCCTTCTTCTGTTTTAGTTCTCTGAAATTAGAAAAAAAAAATATTTTTGTTCATGTAATATAAAAAGAGTTGTTTTTAGACATTTTCAGTCAATTCTTTAAACTTTTCTTTCCATAGGAACCATCCTCGTACTTCAAGGAATATTATAAAAAAAGAATTAGCGAAATGGGTTCAGCTGTTCTCGAGATTTGCGCTTAGCAACACATTCAGCGCACACACACACATAGTAAACTGAAAATTTCAATTTAATTCAAGTACTTGGCCTCTATTTTATTACCTTTGATCTTCATCAGCCAGTGTACGCATAACTTCCTCCAGCATTTTCTTCTCAATAAGCGTCTCTTCATACTCGCACTGCTTCTGTTGCTGCCTGTTGACGAGCTGTTGTTGGAGCTCCTTGCAGTACTTTGTGGTTGTTTCCATCTTCTCCCGGTCCTCTTTCTCTTTGGCTTCGGCATCATTGTAGAGTGCTTTTAGGAGGTAATCATTGGCTTGGTTTGCCTCAGCCTAGAACAATGAGGCAAGTAGGTAATTTTTTTTTTGTGTAGTGTGGGTAGGTAGTGATTTCACGTTGATTTCAGCAGGAATGGGCCGGCTCGTCTGGTGCAGTACTACCCTCACACAGGAGGCCATCTTAATAATGACAGCATTCATGGAGTGATGCAGAATTATTTGACCAGGCCACCATGGCATGGGTCACTATTGCCTACCCTCATAATGAGTATAATGACCCCTACTCCTGGATTCTACTCATGCTTTTCATGAGGCTGAGTAGAGTCACTTTGGTAGGATTAAATGTGTAAACAAAAATCCTAACACATTTTTTTTTTTCTTTTGTATATAGTATTAATCTCTTTATATAGTATTATATGATGTTGCTTCCACTGTCTTTTCGCTTAGGCCTTTTAAACTATTCAATTAATATTGATGCAGTTTTTAACAATTGGTAGTGGTTCAAAAGGAAGGTTTACATGTGTAATACATACATATACATTATAGTAGAGGAACCAAGAATTTTAATAATTCCGTGCGAAGCCGTTCATTATAGATAAATAACACCGAGACATAGAACAAATGATAATGCTGATCACACAATATTTGTCCTGTGTGGGAATCAAACCCACATACTCTAGTTTAGCAGTAGAGGTTACTGATCACTAGACCAACAGGCCTGGAAGAGATCATGTTAGTCTATAATGTAAAAGCAGAGACAATAGCAATTACAGAACTGTTATTCAGATACTTCTTCTTCCTAGCCTTTCATTCCCAAGATTATTTGGAGTGGGCTACTATTGCCTTAGATCACAGGAGGATACAATCGGTACCGACAGCTTAACATGCTCTCCAAGGCTCGGGCGTGAATCACCTCCAAACTTCCATACTCTGGGCTTTCGGATAAGATATAAGAATTTGTTGGTAAGAAAAACTGTTAATGAAAATATGTTAAGATCTTTACCTTTTCCTGCAGCTTTTTATACTGGTTATGCAGAATCTGTTGCTGGAGATCTCTGCACACATACCCTGCTTGTAACTTCTTCTCAAGCACTCTAAGGCTCGGGTCTCTTTGCCGCAAGTAGTGTCTACGAGCCAAGTTGCATATCTCCTCATGTCGGACTTTTTCTATTTCAACACCAAGAGCCGTTTCCTTTGCTGCTCTTGCGTTAACTATTGCTGCATGATCTGTTCTCTGAAATCAAATATTACATAGGGATGTTATTATAATCTATAGCTAAGAACAGCATTATGTTTCGTTGACTGCCTTGTGGTCTAATGGTTAGCGTATGCAGCTACTGATCAAGAGGTCTCGGGTTCGATTCCCAAGTCAGACCAAATATTTGTGTAATCCACAAATATTTGTTTCGTAGTCTGGGTGTTTTTCTATGTATAAAATGTATGTATTTCCAAAAAGAAAGTGTGTATGTATTTATATCAGTTGTCTAGTACCCATAACACAAGCTCTGCTTAGCTTTTGACTAGATGATGTTGTGTGTCAGATGTCCAAAATATTTATTTATTTATTTATAATCTATAGCTAAGAGCAGCATTACATTCCTGATGTAGAAAACAATCATCAGGTGCATAAACAAACTTAAAAAGAATGCAGAATTCAAGTGGATATAGATATTTTTAGTCTTAGCTTGACTTTTTTTTAATATATATGTATTGTAAAATTTTCACTTATATTTATGCAGACAATGTTACCTTGTGTGAGAGCCCTGGTATCCATAACACAAGTTAAATCTTATCATGGGTACCAGAGTTCAAATACCAATTGTGCACTGAATTTTTCTATTTGTAAGGTTGAAATTTTAATTTTAAGGTTTTGTTATAAATAAAATGAAATAAATTTTCAAGTCTAATAAAAATCATAAAGGGATTATTATGAGTACTACATTTTTAAGATCTGGCTTCCATGTTTATATTTTAAAAAAAAATCTGTTCGTGTTTGTAATTGAAGTAATAAATGGCTGGACTTATTTTCATTAATTTTTTGTGTGTGTTCAAGTGAGTTTGAGAATGGTTAACATTCGCAATTCGACCCAGTATATGGCACTACGATCAAGCTCTGTGATTTTAAAATTGGGTGGCATGAAGTTCGCCAGGTCCACTAGTTATTACTTCAAATTTTAAAACTTAGCAGTAATAAACTTTAAAAAGTTACTAAAGACATATTCTAATCAGTCATATCCTTCTCCTAGGTCGAATCCATCTGTATAACGAAAATCATCAAAATCGGTTCAGTGATATACTTAGCTGTGAAAGCTTACAGATACAGTTACTTATCAATTTATATTTAAGTAAGTGTGAATTACAATGTACTCGAACGCTAATAAGGTTGGTAAAATGCGGATACCTCCTGAAATTCCTTCTCTGTCTGAGCTTCCTGTTTGATCAGGGCAAGACAGCGACCCATTCTTCCACTTTCCATGCGACTGTTTAGCCATTGGATGTCCAGGGCACGTTGGAAAAGCTCCAATTCCTTACGTCGGGCCGTGACGAAGGCATTTCTCTGAAGTTCAGTTTTCCCTTCCTGCGGATATATAATTACGTTATTTTATGTTTTAATAAATTCCAAAAAGTAAAGTAACAGAGAGATTTTAATAAACCAACCATTTTTATTGATAATATATGAAAACAACTACTTGAATGCGAAAAGAATGAAACACGTTTTAGTTGTTATCAAAATAAAGCGCCTATATCACAAATTAAATTGTTTTAAAAATCTAAAATCTCCGTAATTCAAATTTTGTTTACGGAATCACAGATACAAAATACAAACAAGACATCAAATCAACAACCAGTAAATGTTGGTGTTGCCAGGTACTAAAAAACATGTTCAAAAAAGTTTAAGACGAACTCCTTGATGTAATCATTCTATCTCATAATTACTATATCATATTAAAATAATAATTGTTTTGTTGCTTTTGTTTTTAGAATTATAATATTTTAAATTAGATGCTGCATTCCTGTAATTTAGTCCATAAAGTCAGTACTCCATAAAGTATAAAATTAAACTTTTAAATGTAATATAAATTATTTACAGTTTTTCATATAAATAATTTAGGTACACTTTTTTATTAATATAATCATATTTCCTAGAGTATAAAAGAAAATAAAACTGAAATGTAACCAATTTTAATTCGTAACGCCCTCTATGTTTTGCAATAAAGCAGCCGTCATCGGTAAGTTACATGAAATCGTACCCATTGAATAAGGCGCTAGGGTGTAGAGATGGGTTGGACTAGGTAAAACAGATACTAGGTGCACCTAGTCCTATTCTTTTAAAATACTTGATGCAAATACCTGTTCCACCTAGTCCCACCTAGTATCAATTGGTAAGCGTATTGCCGGTGATTGGGAGTATTGGTACTAGGTGGACTTCGTGAATATGATACAATTGGATACAATATAATATTTAGATAGTAAGTAGGACTAGGTATCTTAGAACTTTATGGATGAAATCATTAGGTATTTAATGTACATAATAATGTATGTTATGTTTAAGTTTTTTTTACTAATTATTGATTTTGCCCACTTGATGGAATATTTGGTGCGTTTCGGAAAAAAGATATTGGGCACAGTTTCGATAGAAAAGTCATATAAAAGTATTAATTTCGTGTTTTTTTTTGTTTTGTATGTGAATTATGTTTAGTTGAACAGAATAATGTATGGGTTTGATAAAAGAAAAACTATTAAAATCACAGGGAAATAAAATCTTTCCTTCATACTTCTCTTACAGGCTTAGGACTGTCAATTTACAAATTATAAAAAAATATTGTGTATAGGTTAGGTTACACAAAAAATGGTAAGCAGGCGTATTTAAAAGATTTTAATTCATGTATGGCTATTTACAAAATCAACTAAGTATATGCTTACAAAAAAAAATGTTTTTTTTTTAGATTTTTTATTTTTTATTTTTTTTCAATGCTATGAAATGGTATATCTGTCTCGTTTTAATCAATGGAAAATATGACTATCCATCCCGTTCCAATCATGAATTTAATGTCGTAATCTATAAATTCCTTTAAACTATAGTCACTAGATATCGAGATTTATTTCACTCACACATAGTATTCGTCGTTCGCATCTTGCCGTGATAGAGTATTACGAGTTTAGTGAATTTAAAAAGTGTCCTAAATTTCGCTACATAAGGTTGATTTTCATTTGGCTTTTGTAAGCACCTCACTCACACATGTTTGTTGAACGCGTCTCGGCATGTAGAAGTGTGTACCTATTACAACTTGCAAGGTTAGTGAATTTAAAGTGTCCTAACATTCACATCTTAAGACTGATTTTCATTTGACTTTTGCAAGCACCTCACTCACACTGGTGTTCATCGAACGCGTATGTGAACGCGTTTGGTTTGGTGGTCTTGTATATACTTATTGGTACTTCTAAATAATCGAAACGCATTTATACGTAGACTAGGAACTCGGTCCTCATACGTCTTTAGTGAAACCTAGTATTAAAACCTGTTGTAGTATATACGACTCATCGCTATTATGAATGAGCAAGATAGCAAGACACGTTTTTAAGTATGAGTAAGTGAAACGGAACGTCCTGCGAATGTTGTATAGCGAGATTATACGTACGCGGAATACGGTGTGGTGTGTGCGTGTGTGTGTATGTGGTACTTTACTCTGATACTTCATGGACTTCATATACTAGTCTCTTGAGACTTTATGGACTAAGTGCCACCTAGTACCGGAAAATACGTGATCTTCGCACCTGTTCCAGTATATACGTCTCAAGCCTACTAGGGTGACAATAATCTCTCATTCGCGGCAGTATTATACGAGACGGCAGCACGCATTTGGATTTTGACGTGTGACAGCAAACAGCTGCAGCCAAATTCGGTTGCAAATTGATAGTGTATCAAATAAAGACATATTGGAATGAAACAGTGATAGCAATGGCTGAAAGTAAAGGTGCGCTAATCGCGAAAACAGTGCAAAAACATGCCGGACGTGCGAAGGAAAAGGTATTTATTGTTTTTTCTTGTTACGTGTGTGGAGTGTTTTAGTAGGTTGGTGACTTTATGTATTTTTATTAGGATAGTGTTGTGAAAGTATATTTTTGAGAAGATCGGCGACTCGCCACTCTATATTTCTTGTCACTATGCCAACTGTAGCCGGTTTTCTTCTGCATCGAATTTCACCTGTTGCTTGACCGCGATGCTTTGCAGGAGAACCTGTGTTTCCTGATATTGTTTACTACGATCACACTTGAGTGTCGTGTAGTGATTGGAAACTGGGCAGTATCATAGTACAAATAGTATTATTATCATTTCCAGGGTGTTTAATATTCTATTTATAGGACAGAGCCAATGTGATAATTTTGGATCCAACAGTTAAAGAAGTCGGTTTAGTTTGCAAACTGTCCTAGTATCGATTGGTCGTCGTAACATGAATGGGGTATGAAATTATACTGAATAAGTGCTAGGGAATTGGGAGCATTTTATAAATAACACTGTAGGTAGAGCAGACGGAGACGGTCGATCTGTGCCGGTTTCTCAAAAATAATGTGGATATTTCAAACCATCTATTTTTATATGGACTGTCTCACAGTCTGTGGTTCTGTGAATTATAATTGTAGCTTATGTATCATTCGGTTGCTGAAGATTTATTTTACAAAAAAAAATATCTAAATTATTTTACCACTTTACAGTTTTAGAATCAAATTAGTATGCAGTATCAAGCACATAAATTGTTAAAACAAGCACGTAATTTAAATAAAAATAACTATAAAAGTATTTTTTTAATCTCGAATCACTCACTTTCTGTAAACTACTTGACCACTTTCATTTTATAAAAATTCAACGCATGGTTTGCCCACTTACCTAGAAAAAACATGCTTTGACAAGTTTCGGCTGTTGACCTATACTGGCAAGAGGCCCATTGTAATGCATTTTATGCCAACAACCGGACATTTAGAAAATTATTTTTTAATATTTTTGACATTATTTAGTTATTTACTAAACACTGTAATTTAGTATTATTAATTATTTCTGCAGTAAGTTATCAATGAATTTTTCGTTACAAATAAATAATATTGGTACTTAATGTCAAAAAACCAGGTCCCTATACACAATTTTAAGTGTTTGTCTATATTTCGTATCAAAGTAATGTAACATTTGCCAATAACTTTTAGTTATACATAACTTATAAAATAAAAAGCTGTGGTTTGTTAAGGAAAAAAAAGAAAAAAGTTTTCCTTTAATACCAGTGGAATATTTTCTTGCAAGGATTCATGATATTCTTATTTGAAATGCTTGCCAAAGTAAACATTGTCCATTTGATTCAGTTTATCGCATTATATATTTTTAATTTGTTGGCTTGACGTCGTAATGGATGATATGCATGTTAATGATCTTACTAACAGGGATGCCAAAGAGTGGGCAAACTGGAGTAGGAACTGCCATAAAGCGGACCCCAGCCTCCAAAGTACAAGCTTTGGAAGCAACCGGGAACAAGACTAGGATGATGATGATATTTTTTAATTTATTATCATATGTTTATAGTTGGTACCTAATAATGTACAAGCTAAGCTTAAACAATGGACTGATATTTTTGCAATTCAAATTTAGCAGTTGTTTAAAGTTGATGTCTGAATACAGATATAACATTACAATTATCACTACATATTTTAAAATAAAGTCCTCCACTGCGTCTGTCTGTTTACGATAAACTCAAAAACCACTCCACTGTGTGTTGTCCTATGACTGATGCTTAATCATTTTAAATAATGGATATTGTAATTAGTGCTTTACTGTATTCCTATGTTACTTGACCTGACTTGACTTGTCCGTGTGGTGACGAATTAATAATACAGAGTGTCACCACCCCTATTCATCCCGCGGGTGTCGTTAAAGGCGACTAAGGGATAAACTACGCACGACAACATCAATGCAAAGAGAAGGAAAACTTGAAACCATCCCTATACCAACCCGTCTGGCCAGCGTGGTATAGTAGGCCAAAACCTCCTTTCTAAGGAGAGGCCTATGTCCAGCAGTGGACTGTTGAAGGCTGTTGATGATGATTGATGAAGATGTTACTTGAACCAAGAAAGTCTACTGCAGTTTACAAATTTATTTTCTTCATCAATGACTATAAGTAAATATTCCTTTATTTTTTGGACATGATATACTTATTGTCATGTAAATATAATGTCATCAAGAGAACAGAGAAATAAAATAGAAAACGAAAAACGGTTACAACTTGGTTAGGCTGGCAATACCTTCAACGCTCACATACTACTAACTCACTTCACAAGTTCAGAACATTTACCAATAAATTATATAGAAAGTGGCAATAATTAGTCATACAAGCAATAAATATCTGAGTTCATTGCACTCACGAACGATTCATGTAGCTTCTGAGGTCATTGGTCGATAAATATGAAAATCTTGTGTCCTGTTTATGGTAATATATGTATGTATGTCGCAAATTGAGGAAAGTTGCGGCGAGCAAGGTCAAATTTCTACGAGCCCTAGTGAACGTACGCGGTGAATTGTTGAGTCCGAGTTTGGTTCGAATATCTGTTTGTCTAGTAATGAGAAAGTATTCATCAACGTTTTACTGTGCAGAAATAGTTATCCTTACTAATATTAGAAAGTAATTCTATCTGTATGTCTGTGTCTGTCGTTCATGGAAAAAAATACTGAACTGATTTAAATGAAATTTGGTACACAGGTAGGCTAGAGCCTGAGAAAAGACAGGCTACTTTTTACCGCGATAATCGTCATACATGCGGGAAGAGATATCTTGTAAGACTTAATCAATTTTCAATTGTCGTATTAAATTAAACTTGTATCTAATGATGGAGACAAGAGATCCATAATGAGACTCTTAAGATTCAAGGTCATCGGGGTTTGTTGATAACTCTTGCGTTGGTAACACTGTTTGCAACATCAGTCTTTAGGCGACCCTGTGTGTGCTTACCATCAGATGTTGCATAACCACATAGTTCTATAAAAATGATGAGATTCTTATTGGAATGCATTGATTTTTTTAATATATTCAAAGTCCAATAAAACAATTATTAATACGAATTCAACTACGAATCTAAAAGCAAAATCGAGAAACCCCAGAATTGCCACAAGCGCGTAAACTTCTGCTATAACTTTTTCCAATGTTATATACTTACATAGATATAAGAAGGTCAGCTATGTGACCACTACACCAAAAATGACTATAAAAATAACCATGGAATGCTAAAACATGAACCTGTTTTATAGTTTGTATCGGTCGTAACACAGTTACATTTTAAATACACTGCTCTTCTACTCTACTGCAATCTTCAGTTTAATATAACCATTATTTTTACTACAAAATACATTATATACAATCGAAATAATACATTGTGCAGTAATGGCTACCAGCTCAGTTCACGTTGTACTGAAGCACAGCACTAGTTTTCAGCTGACCCTTGATATTTGCGCTAACAGTTACAAAATGAGGAAACGCATACATATGAAACATATATGAACACAGTAAACGTAAAATCTAAGTCCATTAAACAAAATCGAAAATCATCATCATCATTAGCCCATCTCAGTCCACTGCTGGACATAGGCTTCTCCCATTGCACACCACTTTGATCGAGTTTGGGCTTCTTGTATCGAAATAAAAATATAAAATATTATAATATAAATACGTAATTTTTTAAATAAAATATAATATAAAGAGTTCAAACTTCAGAAACCAGTCTAGGGATAGCAGACACCAAAGTTATACAAATTTTCATTTATCTCATTTTATTTGGTGTCAGCGCGTGATATAACATAAAAAAGGTTATGACTAACTTGTTTACTCTTATATCGGCGACCGCCTGGCTCGGTGCCTCTTTATGCATATAATAATTATGCGATGGTACAAAAGAATAAGGTTAATTTACCTTTTTTATAAAAAAAGATAAGGCAAGGAAGCTACAGTAAGATAACTACAGTAACTAAAAAAGCCAAGGCTCACAAATCTGGGAAGGGATAAAGAAGTGTGTTCCGTTATCCCTTCTAAGATTAGTGAGGCCATTAGGATAGACACACTCGACTGAACATTTCTAAATTACTGTTGTATGTGGCTTAAGTTGCTTCTAGGATTTATTTAAAAAGTTAAAAGTAAGGCTAAAAAGAGCATGTCCAGAACGAAAAATTTAAATCTATCCTATTATATGTCATCTCGATCTAGACATCCAAAAGTTCAGATTAACATATCTAAAACACACAAGGAGTATGGAAATTACTATTTATTAGAGAAACATATTAGCATTTTTTCAAGTTTTCCTTCTCTATGCAGTGATTTTGTACATAGTTTATCCTTTAGTCGCCTCGTACGACGGCCACGAGATGAATAAAAGTGGTTGGACTCCGTAAAAACCAAAGACTGATCTATGTCCAGCTGTGGACTGTTAAAGACTGTTGTTGATGATGGTGATGAAATCATAATTTTAGAAACGCTTTATTGCTTCCTCTAAAGCAATTGATAAATCTAAAATAAATATTATGTAAGTATTACAAGTTTAATACTTCACTAGTTTTCTAAAAGCAGGTAATGCGCCTATCTCTCTCCGTCTTATTGAAGTCATGACTACCGCAATCTATTATCAAATTTTACCAATTCAACAAAATCGATTTATACTGATCTTTGAACTTACTTAACAGATGACAAAATAAAAACAGACAAAATAAAAACGAGTTCATTGTATTTGATAGGTTGAATGGTGACCTAACATCGTTCAACGTGATTTTTTATTAAATTACCAATAACAATTCTATTGGAATTGGTTTCTTTAATTGTTTTCTATAACAAAAATCAATTCTTTCTCATTTATTTCCTTGATTTCATCAAACAAGTACTTTGCGTTTTATCTTGAGTCACAGCCTTATTACTATGGAACATTTAATTTAATTTAAAAATCTTAATTATTTTATTAATTAAAGTAATTATAGGTATTTTATTCTCCACTTTCGCTTTAGGTACTGTTTTCACAACTCCATTATGAATATCATTTATTTTTTAATTCCAAGTACTCTCTCCAGTGTTCATCATGTGTGTTAGTACCGTTAACGTAATATTTTCAAGAGCACGTCTAATTACAATACTTATTAAACTTATCTATCTTACATCCCTGCCAAGATAACAATATTATGATAGATTTACATATTCTGCGGGATTTTCCAACAGCTATTTGTATAACAGGTCAGCGATGTTTAAGAATAATTTGGGTCACATACATAATTGTTTTTAAGCCAGTGGGCTGCCCTAAATGTCAACCTAATATAAAAAGAAATTGGTAAATGATAGACTTATGAGTCTTACTTATAGAGAATTTCAAACGTTGAATTGTCGCATTGAAATTAAAGGTAGAAAAATTAGAAGTACATATATTGAAAAGGACAATAATGATACGAATGGGTCCAGACAAATAAATTACACAAACTGATCAGTGTCGCACATCTATTTCTCGAACTTGCTATCGATAATCACGAGCCCTCTAACCTGCAAGATCAATCTATCAACACCTTTAAGATAAAATCTGCTAACACGGTTTACTCAAATTTATACGTCCTGTTTACTAACATCATGAGGAAGTCAGAGCCATTGCTATTCCAATAACAGCAAGTGTATCATAGAAAGTAATCTTTTCTTTCTTCATACATTATATTACGTTGACATAGAACTCAGAATTATTGAGCACTTATCACTAGGTGTGTTGTAAAGGTCGTGACAATGCTTGATGCTAACAGTTGGGATAACTGTGAATAGTGCAGTCGTCATGGGAACATCGTCAGACGCCGAGGCCTGTTGCTTTTTATTGTCTATTAAAGATGTATTTATACGTAGGTGTGTTTGAATTTAAATTAGTGAGAGTTTGAATTAATAACATCTAACAAGATGACCTTATTATATGTTCTATAACTGTCTTACATATTCGTCTTGTTGTATTCACATTTAATCATTAGTCATTTTAGAAACGGCTAGTTCAGTATCATCTATTTCGTCAACTGTTTGCCTGGTGCGAATATTTTCATGTCGTGCAGAAACTTCAGGTATCTCGTCCGGATCGTTCCAAATATTCGGTTTCGTTTTCAACCGAAGCCGAACGGCCCTCCTGATATATTTGGACGGTTACCAAATAATGTCTTGTTGAAAGTGACAATTTTTTTTATATTTGTAATGCAAATCAACACCTCAACTACCTGTGTATGGTATATTTCAGCTTTGTCAAGATGAGAAACTTTCTATGGCCCCGATGTAGACATGACACGACTGTCAATCGCTAAACAGATATACATATGGTAATTTGACCGCTTCAGATTCCAATTCTTTTGGAAAACAGTATTCTCTAACTTGAGTTCTCATTTGGTCCTTGTTGCGTGAGGTTGATAATTCGGCGGAATTTTTTGATTGAGAATTTGTTCCACCGACAACTATAATAAACCTTTCATTAGACTTTGATAGTGTACAATAAATCAAGGGCAATCAGTTCCATACAACGATGCTAATATGTTATGAACAGGTGTTTAAGGAACAATACAAATATGTACATATGTATATTTAGATGGCCTACTTAGAAACGTTACTGAACGTGTTCCGTTCAACGAAGTTGTTTAAAACTCTTGCTCAAGTTTGATACTTAAATAAATCTTTTTTTTAAAATATGCATATATTATATTTATATATTCTCATATGTAAAACATTTGTGTCTGTTTATACGAATAATTTACATGACTATGCTGCGTCGAAAGTAGCACCATTAGATATTAAAGCAACAGATTATCCTTAGTAGAATATTGACATGTGATGCGTAGAGAGAAGCAAAATTTAGTGAAGAAAGTTTTGTACTATTCATGTGTATCTCTTTTAATTATTATTGTAAACAATAATAAATTTAAAAAAAACCTGTGGGGAAGAAGAAAAAGTGTATGGACTGCTTGAAAGAGTATATAGAGAAGAATGGAAAAGGAAATTCATTGCACAGACCTCAAATAAATTTAGGAAGAGGGTAGGAAGATAATGACGCTGTTTCATTATAAGAAGGGCCAAAAGCTAGAAAAAGAAATGCGTGCCAATTCACAACTAGCTTGGCAGACAATATTCCTCAGGTCTACGACCGATGACATCACATAAATCCGATTTCGTCGCGTTTTTACATTAGCATATTAGTTGCTACCAAAATGTAGGTGTTCTCCTTGCTATCTGAACCCACATAGAAACTTTGTTATGCCGTTGTCCCACGCTACGCCTACAATTACCAACCACTTTCGTTTAATCATATTGCTTAATGGTCTTATGTGGGGAAAATGTCTTGCCATAAATTTCACAGTATCAAATTTTAATTATGTGCTCATAGTTTATATGGTGAAAGCGCAGGTACTATAACGGTGTTGCTAGTGTTTTAGCTATTGCCTTGTAAATTTGTTATTTATTGTATATCTACTTACTTAAAACTCATACTGCCTGCACGGTTTGCCTAGTGGTTTAAGCGGTTGCCACGCCGCTTTCTACTTCGCCAAGTGTCGTGGGTTCAAATCCTACGTGGAACAACACTTTGTGTGATTCGCAAATTGTTGTTCTGAGTCTGGATGTTCTTTGTGTCCGTTTCATGTATGTTTGTAAAGTCCCCAGCGACACAGGATTTATGTTCCTAATGCGGGAGTTGTCTTTATTAAAAAATAAAAATAAAAAAATAATCATCATCATCATCAGCTTTTAACAGTCCTCTGCTAGACATAGGCCTCTCCTCAGAAAGGAGGTAACTTAAAACTTAATTTCTCTAAATTAGTAACCAACGTGAGCTTAGCTTTATGTGTGTGAATGACCAAAATCAAAACCCTTTATTTCAATTCAGCCAATTAAACGTTTTCTTCTCATTTCACCGTAACACTATACTCATGATGTGTCATATGTGTAATTTTATGACATTTAAGCTCAATGAATATGCATTGAGCTCAAATATAGAGTCAAGAGTTCAAATATCTAAACTAAATTCTTAATTAGAATTTATCACTGAATATTTTTGTGATGGGGGTTTTTATAATGTATCTCTGACAATATTTCGTAGTAAAACTATATTTCTAGTTTTTCTAACAGTTTCAATAATATTAATGCAAATAAAAGAGAAATTCAAATATTATTTATGACGATCGTAACTGCAGATGTTTGAAAATTATAGAAAATAAAATGTGACATTTCTGATAATCCAACTTAAGCAAAAGTTGCTTAAGCAACTACGAACTAAATGTTGAAAGTAGGAAAAATATTTTTATGTGTTTTCTACACAAACATGAAAGCTACATTAAATTGCAAAAGACTATTGTAATCATGAAGTTCTTAACACTTCATTGGTTCACGAATTCCTGTCCAAATCGTAAAATTTAATAACCGACATTCCAAACACAACCAGAGCGAATGTCCTATTACAAAATATCGCAATCTATTTCATTCAACATAAAAGTAACGTGTTAAAAAACTATGGCGCATTTCGCCACCGTCGCCCACTTCCTATGGCGCTTGCCAATTGTTACACATTGGATTTAGACGTGAACACGTTTCGGACTATTATTAAATGATTTAATTTATTTGTTCTCATTTCTTTTGGGTCAATCGAAATCATTTCACCCATTTATTTAAACCTACACAGCAAAAAAATAGAAAATATTTCCATAAAATTCTGTATAAGTCACTTCATCTATATGTATACTAGTGAAACTTACAACATTTGATTTAGTAAAAGAAGAAGTTATAACAATTACAACACTAAAACAAAGCCCATCCAAAGTATTACATACAAAATTGGTATTGTTCACTCAAGCATCTAAACATTATAACATTGTTGTGCAGTTTGAAACTGGGGCACTAAGCGATCAGTTTGTATAATCAAATTAATGCTTAATGGCTCAAGGCCATGTCAGTCTTGAAGGTTGTGTCGTACTAGTAGCATGTGCATTTTATTGAAACAGGTGTTTCAGACATAAGATATATAAGAACGGGATCCCGTCAAATGCCAACATATAGCGAATGTCAAACTAATGAAAAGTGAAGTTATAACTGACCTTCAGAGAAAATCCTTTTAAGAGTTCCAAAGCAAAGATCTCAGTCTTTAGGCCTACATTATCTACTTAAAATTTTTATTAGTTACCTTGATATAAAGTTACATATCTCGATGACGTATTACACCCGTGCCGAGACAATTTCACGTGACGATTTTTACGCAACAAAACCTTCGTATCACTACTACGCTAATTCAGTTATGGTTATGATGGTCAACGTATTACAAGAAACATTAAATGCCTCATATCACGCTCTTCAAATTTGATAAGGTCATTTTGTAGACATGGACGACGATGAGGGTAGATATGTGTCAATAGTGTGGGGACGCAAAGGGATAGACGAAGGAGACATAGATCGAGTCCAAGTCTTAGGTGCTTAAGTTTTTCTTCGTCCATTGCCAATTATGGTTACAGTTCAGACCACATGGATATCTTACATCTATGAGCAAATATAACGATAAAGTCTCGTCTTGGCAATAACTGCTACATTAACACGAAATAAAACATTATCATAAGGTAAAGTGTATAAATATATCTGTGGCAAAGAGGTTTTCATAAAGTGTACAGTCATGAGACTCGTGTGATGCGTCATCATTATAATAAAGTAATTTTATTTGTTGATATTTAAAGAAATGTCTACTTTTTGTGTGAATATTAATTGTTTATTCCAGATGCCAAATTCAGTCATCGTATCTGTATTTATAGATATTTGTATAGATATAGTCATCATCACAATCATCATCATCATCATTATCAGCCTATCGCAGTCCACTGCTGGCCTCTCCCATTGCACACCACTGTGATCGATTTTGGGCTTCTCGCATCCAGCTCCTGCCAGCCATCTTACGCAGGTCGTCACTCCACCTCGCCTGTGGGCGTTCTACACTACGTTTACCGAGACGCGGTCTCCACTCCAGAACTCTTCTGCCCCAACGGCCTTCAGTTAAAAAATATGAATACTGTAAAAGTTTTTTTATTCATATTGCAATTAAAACACAACATTAATCCTCTTCTACGTCACTTCTCGACACAGCTTTTGTCAGAAGTGAAATAACTTATGATTGATTAGAATTATCAGCCAAGCTTAACTCTATTTTTGTGCACTCTATTAGTCACGCTTGACTATATATGTAAACGTCGTATACGCATATATATGTATATGCAATGTACTAACTTTTCGCCTACGCGTATGTCGGATATCACAGTATTATTTTTTTCATAGCATATTATTTGACACAAATTTTAATAGTGTCACTTAATATCGGTTATAGAATTTTCAAAAATCAGTTTAGTAAATTTAGATATTATTCCCTATAACCTACATCTTTATAATACGTATTGGTATAGATACATTTTACAAAATGATAAATATGTTAGATGAATCGGTTAGTTATATTGTTGCACAATATAATTTACAAAGGTGTCAACTCAGAGATATTAGCAATTCAAGTAAACTCACTGGATCAGAATGGTCTAAGATCACGATAAGCCTATTCTATTTTGCAATACAGCAAGATGAAGTCAGAATTAAAAGAAACAATCTATTATACACCAAGGTACCGTATGTAAAAATGCCATACAACTTTCATGGACGACTGTCTCTGAGAGTGGTACGACGGGTAAATGCTTTTAGCTTCTTTTGGAATAAAATTTCTTGAAAAGTATGTCGTCAAAATAAACGCACTAAAGCACGAGTACGACGATCATGTTAACTTTTCACATTTGAACGTGACAAATACTTTTTAAGGCTAGCCTTTAACTTTATTTATACTTATTTTGGTTCACACGAAGGCCTCCTGGGCGTATCGTACTGAATTCCGATCCAACAGATAGTTGGTTTGTTTTTGCGTTAACGCACTTTCTTCTCGCTTACTTGTACTTTCTCGTCTCGACACGTATACCCGCAAGTGCATATTTGTGGTCACGTTAAATAAGCAATACGAGATTATTTGTATTATCTTCTTGACTTTGATAATTAATTTCCTAATATAAGTTATGTTATTCGTTTTTACATTGTCGTCTCGAGGCAATTTGTCGCAGTAGAACTGGAGATTTATAAGTTCAACGGCACATGACAGCATGCTATTCCTCACTTTATATGTATTGAAGAGTGTTAGATATCGTCTGAAACATGAATCTCAAATTCTATACTCGTATTCGTCGTACTAGTGTTTGCAGCTCAAATGCATTAAGTAATACTATTATTAAAATGCTATGTGTGCATAAATGGATTGAATGGAAATATACTGAAATTCTATTCGTCTAAATAAAATACATATTTCATTTATGTATAAAACAACTAACAGTGAACACATATTTTTAAAAGTATGTATTTGTTTACAGGTATGTGTCCAACACGATCTTCATTATGGTGAATTATTGAGTGAGTAATCTAAGAACCGGTATTACATCGTCAATTTTATATCAGTTGATCATCAACTTCGATAAAGGTACTTCTTTAATTATTTAATACGTATCAGTGATATCGTCTAGTGGATTTGCGTCAGTGATCGTTTGTTAATCACTGCGGTGTAAATTTTGTAGTGCGTGGCATGTGTAGCAGAATGTCGGCTTTTCGAAGTAGTCAAGGGCCTAAAGGTTATCTATCCATACTTGTACAGACTATTTACGAAGCTGATGAGAGATATCTGCATAAAACAACTTTTATACTGTGTTTTATCTCTGAATGATGTTCGGACGTATGAAGGCCCTAGGGTTTCTTTCTATAAGTAAATTTACTCGGTAGTTTTTGGTTGGTTGACCTAATGAGTCTTATTTAGAAAGATTGAGATCGGTTCACACTCTATCCAGACAGGCTTATAAGCGTCTATCTTTGTCTCCAAAACATAAGTGTCCTCAAATGTAATATGGTTTCATTTAAAATGAACAGTTAATCTTTATATATATATAATTCTTCTGTGAGTGTGTATGTCACTGAACTTCTCTCAAACGACTGGACCGATTTTGATGAAATTTTTTGTGTGTGTTCAATGGAATTTTAAAGTTGGGCGGTACGAAGTTCGCTGGGTCAACTAGTACTAATATAATATACTTCCCATGAACTCTAAGCTGTCCAATATAACTGCTGTTTCAAGTATCTCGTATAAAACGGTTGAGAATATAAAATTATGTTCACTTACTGCAGTAGTATTAGGTTTCTTGTGTATTTAGATAATGTTTACACTCGTGACGTTTATCATATCTTGGTACATAACATTTTTCCTTGTCATTTTATCAGATAATGATATGACATCTCAATGAGACTACACTACAAGGTCAAGTGTGCTACGTGCCAATTAAAGAAATAAGTATTCATATTTAGATAGATTTTTATGGATAGAAGTAATGGCAGACGAAATGAAAAGTATTGAAAACGTTCAAGATGTCTAAATGAAAAAAGTAATACAATCGTTATAATTATTATCGAGAAATATTGAAATAGTTAAAAAAATTCATCACAATCAATGCATGTTGGTATATTATACAGTATCCTATCCTTTGAACATTACAAAATTTTGCGTAAACTTTGCCAAGATTATAGAGCAGAAATTATACAACATTGATTTATCAAACCTGTACAGCTTTCGAGACATGGAAAAAACATGCGAATTAAAATTAGTTTTTAAAGTAAAATTATTCACCAAACTGAATAAGGCGTGACTAAAATTAATACAGATAGAAATTACAATATTTGTTAAGTTTGTTGATTTATTAAACCCATTGCCTCGGAAAAGAAGAAGCGCGCTTCATACGTTTTGGAAAAGAAGAAGAGCGCTTCATACGTTGTGACCTGAATAATTAAAAAAAAACACAACAGTTTTGCACATTGCTTTTATGTTTGCTGACATATTTATCTATTCCGTTATCGTAATAATTCCACATCTGTTTCTGTTTTTTGTTCCCATTTCTCACGTAAACATTGATATCTATTATTTTTTTTAACCATGAAATCAATAATATGACAGAAATACGTTCATATGTTACAATATGGTTTGATATGTCTCTACTGCTTTAATGGTTGGGTGATTAGCGTATGCGGCTGCTGATGAAAAGGTATCGGGTATCGGGTTCAATTCCCGAGTTCGGAACACATGTTTGTGTGATCCGCAAATATTTGTTTCGTAGTCTGGGTGTTTTCTTTGTATAATATGTATGCATTTACAAAAAAAAGTATGTTTATGTACTTATTTCAGTTGTCTAGTATCCATAATACAAGCTGCTTAGTTTGGGACTAGATGTCGTCGTGTGTAAGATGTCCGAAACATTTATAATAAAATATTTTTGTCTTCGTATACTGAATGATCAACATACTACTTTTGGAGAAGGTCCAAATACATTTGCGTTAGTCAGGGACCAGGTGAACGGCCTTATGTCCCACGCATTTCCAAAATCGTATTAAACTGAAATCTCAAAATGGCGATTTATAATCTGTTGTTCTTATAGTCATTGTTATGAGGACTTGCTCATGATCAAGGACACGGCTCCTCGATACCAAAGTGATTCGATTTTAAATCCTTTGTGACATTTAAATTTTTCCATTGTATCCTTGGCGATATTGAGTTTAGTTTAGTTTGGCGGTGATTCACGCCCGTCCCTTGGAGAGAACGTAAAGCCCGGTCGGTCCCGGTTGTCATGAACATCTATCGCAATCGTTATTGGGCAGTTAGTGAACTCAAATATACTAATAACTACCGAACCGAAATAAACTTGGGAAAAGGCTAGGAAGATGATGATGATCCTTGGCGATGTTATAATGTGAAATAGACGTAAATAATTGACTTCACGACTTTACTGCGCGATTGGCCTAGAGGTTTAAGCGGTCGCCACGCCGCTCTCTACTACATCATGTGTCGTGGGTTCAAATCCCAAGTGGTATAACAGTTTGTGTGATTCACAAGTTGTTGTTCTCGGTTTGGGTGTTCTTTGTGTCTCAGTATTTAAAAAGAAATCAGTAGGTATTGTCTGTCTCTTTTTAATTCTTCAGTCAGTATGATTTCTCTTTTCGTACTTACCTTGTTTCATATCGAAAATGTACTTTCATTTTTCAAAACTGGTTACGTATAACTTTACACCTAAAAATGTATTTTAAGTTTTAATACCTCACGGATTTCACGTACTGAAGTGTAGTTTCACAATTATTTAGCATATTACCAAATACATGCACTGCCCAAGGCGTCCTTACTTCCTAATAGAGAGATCACGATAGTCCAACCAACTAAAAAGGTATAGTGTATCCAAGTAGTTCTTAGCTGCCATGTGCTAATTATACAACCTTGCTTCTACACTAACTAAATATATTTGAAATGTCATTCTAGCGTAAATTTACTTTTATAAATTGTGTGTTTATAGCTGTAATACATTTAAATTGCACTATTCGGATGACTTCATAATATTTTCAATGTTCAGTGCAAAGACTTAGAAAGTAAAAAAGTGAATTCTTAGTGTGAGGCATATCATCTCCTCTTTATAATTTATTTTAATACTTTAAGGTAACACTAAGATTTATTTAAACTTAGTACTAACTCAAATTAAGATTTTAGTAATGAGTAAGTATTTGTGTATCCGAAACTGGAATGACCTTAATATAAAGCATGTCAAAAACAATATATTTTTTATGGAATTTTGGTTAACCGATGGATGTCCAATGTTTGTTTATAACACATTCTTAACTAAATAAATCTGTACAGCTTTCTATAAGCAAACCATTGAAACGAAGTTCAAGTGCTATCAAAACATCCAATACATCAACCTAATGGAGTCCATCTAACGGCTTTGTCTAAATATAAACAATCTAAAACTCACACTCACAAGGTCATTCAAATCAAATTCTTTTTGCATTTGATTTACAATAGGGACATTACAAAGTCGGTCATTCGTCTTCCGGAAGCATGGCGGTGACGTATTGAGTTCGTCGTCAACCAAAAATTACGTAAGGATCGGCGCAAACGCGACTTATATCCGTCTCATGTTGAGCGACCCGACCTATATCCACAGACGGTTCAAACCAAAAGGCACCTAAACGCTAATGTGTAAGATTTAAAATAGCGAGAAGAGACGGTTTAGTTAGGACATTTTACAACGCAGTCGTGTATGGACGGCCGCCAGGCCAGGCCGTGGTGTAACTATTCCCGTCTACTAAGCTGGATTCTATGTTCGATGGCATGCGAACTACTTTTTGGCACGTGGCATGCAATTCAAGCGCCGATTTTTTTAATTTATTCGGATTGTATTGTTGTGTTCCCAAAGTGGAAGTTATAAATTCTGTGGATATTGCACGTGCGTGGACTGTCATGCAACAATGTAATTAGTAACTTACTCATTATAATGTTTAAACTGCGCAACATATGTAATACGATCTCTACGCAACATTAATTCAATTGTATTTTGGCGCTAAAGCACGGGTCATAAATTTTAATCGAGATTTATATTGTTATGGATATGTTCACTTTTGGCGACTGTTTCTCGTTGACTGTTTGTGTAGACTGTGGTGTCAATATTGATGACATCAAGTTTATTATATTTATATGTTCATCAATAACTATTGTATTTTAATTTAAACCGTGCTGTACTTTAATAGCTCGCGCCACAAAACCGTTTCGGCTTTCCAATAGACCCAAACCCATTAAAGGAGAGCTATCTTTCTCAAGATAAACGAGTTTATTGATATTGGTTGTACAAAAAGGCGCTCCATGGAACCTGTCTTATGTTTAAAGTCAACACGACGCTAACCCATTCTAACTGAACAAGTTTTGTACCATTTGTATATACTTACATTCATAATGCGTTTTCTAATGCATTCTGATCGATCCGATCTATGGAATCCGGTCTTGGTAATTGATAAAGTATGCTTTAAGAATTACATGCACAATTATGTCTCGTGTCATATTAAAAAAATATAAACAGATTATTTGTGATCAGAGAACATCCATTTCGATAAGTTTTATGACGTCCTTCGCCTATTTAATGATAAAACGAAATGGCATAGCAATAGAACGATTTAAAACCGACCGCGTTCCAAATTCATCATGTTATTTTATTTCTTCAACTGGAACTATTAAAATTTGCGGATCTGTAAATCTGTTTTGTAATTATTCAGATTTATTACAGTAACTAGAAATAACTTATTGAATATTATATAGCTATACGATACTGATACACTGATACACACACTAGTCACAAGTTTCTTTTAATCTTCTCAGACAATAAAAGCCTTAAATTGTAAGGATTGTTGAATATTATTCTATCAGGTGATGTCATTCTATAACTTGTATTAACATTGTCCAATGAAGTAAGCTACGGATGACAGCAACATAATGGCAAATGAAAACGAAATCAAGGTCGTCACAGACACTGAATATTTGGATTGAACTCGTAATTGTATTAGTCTGATTCACTTCTCCTTCATTGGGTCACTTTAATGTGATTTTTCATTACAATAACATTTTAGTGTAAGATTTGAATTATATCAGACTAGCTTTCGTCCGCGTGTATGTCTGTTACCGCCGTAAAAAGTCCTTTCTCAGACTATAGACTAACTGTGTACCAAATTTCATTCAAATTGATTCAGTAATAATGGAGTAAACCAACCACAGTAATAATGACTACTGTTTCAACGATGAGGATGTGACACAGGTTACATACTGAACGCGCCAGCATTAGCACCAACCAACATACGGCTGAATGTCCCTTATAGGAGACAGATTGCAATAGCAGATAACACAAAAAAAAAGAAGATTCAGTAGTTTTGGCGTGAAAGCAGGAGAGACCAGAGTTACTTTTGCATTTATGATATTAGTAAATATTGAAATACCCAGGCAAGTTCATGTCATAATGAAAACAAATATTGCAGAACATATTAAGTAAAGTCTATAAAATATGTGCATGTTTGCACAGTTATTGCTTTAGGATTAGAAACCATTTTAGAAAATTGTTTGCATTTAACGAAAGTTTGATTGAATCCTGTAATTATTTTTTGCAGTACTTTTTCATCTGTTATTGTATTGATGTCAGTTTTAACCAAACATTCGTTTGCGTTTCACCCTAATAAAACATCCGAGGTCGTTAAATGTAATTTTAATAGACGGTTAGAGACGGCACATATCTGTTGTATTTCGTTCATGGTTTTAAAAATAAATGAGGTCAAGAGTAAGCTGCTTTTTACATCAATCTCTGGTTTGTAAATCGGATCATTACGTTTGCTCTTATAACATGATAAATGTAGACTTTGTGTTTTCAATAAATATTACATAATGTCATTGATATTATGAACCGATTTTTATTCCCATCTTCCTACAAAACTTTATTTTTATTCCAAGTGACTCAGACAAAGGAAAGAGAGCATTCTATTTTAATGTGTCACTGTATTATCAATTGCAGTGATTCGCTGGTATTTCTGTAGTTTGGATCGTAACGATTGTCGAATACGTAAACAATGCACTTACATAGATAACTTTGACTTCTAGTTCTGCAAATAACAATGTTTACCAAGATCGTTTCAAAATTTCGCAACGTCTCGCCTGTTTTGTTGGAATGCGGCGAGTGAACGTCCAAAGAGTCGAGCCTGAGGCATCCCCAGACTGTTGCCTTTGCCTCAACTATTCGCCAAATGTCATGAAGCCAAGAACGTGATCTTTCGCCTACTAATATATAACAGCAATAGGCCCATATGGATACTATTTATCATAAGCGTACTATAGTTTCATTTATTTTTCTTTTATTGAATCAGCTGAGAAAATATTTATTGTTCGCCAGCTATTAGCTTCATTTAATAATCAGCGCCTCGACCTTGATTTTGTATATTTAAATGAGACAACCCGTATGGTTAGTGGATTTTAAATTACAAATTATATCTTGTAGGTATTCTCCAACCTTTTCTAATTATTATTTTATGAACATTTGTTTATTCTAAGTTTAAGTGTAGAATACTTATTTACAAGACTAAAGCTATCACATTCCTAATTGCTCGGACTATCACTATTACATTTCTCTACTTCGAAAGCCAGATGATGTTATGTGATGTTGTTAAACTGGCTGGCAGGCTGCCCTGTCCCTTTTCTTTTTGCGTAAATAAGTTCCGTCTATGTGTCTGTCTCTTTCGCTTCATTGCCCCCACCCTTGTGTCCACCTGCGTCGGAGTCGCGACACACATCTCGTCTGTGCCGTCCATTGCTTTCTATTTTCGCCTGTACCACTCGATTTGTTTTTAGTAAATGAATCTACCGCTGATATTATGTTTAATTACTACAGCTTTATATTGTGTGAATTTTAATACATAACGAATGTATTGTTGTTATGATCAATATCTTGCAGTAGCATATACAAGTTTTACCATTGTAGCAGCTTATCGGAAATATTTGTAGATGCTAATCATTAGTAATCCAAGATTACAGCGTTTTGTTTTCTTTATCAGCAACACGTACGTATTGTTTCGAATGCAGTAATACTCGGGTACAAATATAATTTTCATCTCAGTGCTAGTAGCAAATACATGAAGTATTTGGTTGTACAATGGACAAACCCAAATTAAATCATTCGATATCCGCTTAAATGTATATTGACAAACTGAATTAGGTTTACAGGTGAGTAGTCATACAGGTCGTTTACAAACCAAGGGTTTATTACGAAATGTTTATTGGAGCGCGTATCATGTGAAGTTTTAGGTAGCGGACCTTTAAAGTTTACTGTTAATATGTTACAATATACTTTTATGGTGACCTTCTTGCTTTTTGGGGTGGATCCAATACTCGTTATATACGGTACATGGCAAATAATAAAATTTTACCATTATTTCAAATAGGTTGATAATCTGTCTGCTGTAGACTACATGAATCCTGGATGGATTCATTTCGCTTCTGTGCTGACGAAACCTCTGTGAGAAAATTAATAAATCATTTTCAGTTGAGACAAAGATGTAAGGGGTAACTTTAATGATGAGAATGTATAAGGCGAGAAAACAAGAGTAAAGAAAACGTCTCCATTTAGGTACTAGGGCTAGAGAAGATGAAAATGGCTTGGATCTTGTGATGAGAGAAGCTACTTCCAAAGCTATAACAGTGTGGAATATTGTTTTAATACGTCATACGCGTAAATTACACTTTCTACTTAGATTTCGTATTGCGTGTGTTATGAAACTCAATGCAGATTTGTTAAACGGAGATTGCAGATTTGTTACACGGTTAAATGTATCGACAATTCCATGAAATCGCAATATCTGTTTTGAGCAACGTTTTCTATGTGAATTGTAGAAACAGAATTTGGTATTACTTTCACACAAATGGATATCAATTCATATCGTTTTAAACTTCGTCATCCTCAAAATCCGTTAATTCCGCATAAGAATGTGTTTGGTACAAGTGTGAAAAGTTCATCTGATATTTTGAAATTTAAATGAACAACACGATCTGGCCAGGGAAGTCACCCCTTCAGAGTGGAAGACATACGCTCCAGAACTAAGCGGTTCGGGTCTTCCTTCTTGTGCCGAGCAGTTAAAAACTGGAATTCAATGCCGGCTCATGTTTTTCCTTTATACTATGATCCCGGGTTCTTTAAGCGGGGCGTGAAAAAGCATCTCACTAGGCCGCCATCATGTGGTTCGCCAAACTGCTTGCATTTGCAGTGGGTATGGTGACCCCCACTTGTGGATTTTACTCATGCTTTCCATCAGGCATAGTAAAGTCACCTTGGCAGGCGTTAAAAAAAAAAAAAAAATGACACCAGGTTATTTAATAAAGTAATGGCTACTAATATACCAGATTCTTTGTAGATTTTCCATTTCTAAAAACTACTTTGTAGATAAAATATTTCTCAATATTTATCATACAGTGATCCTCAATATGATTAAGAGCGATGTTTTTCGTCTAAATATATGACTTGTTCTGGTCCAATATTTTTAGATACGATTCACATCAGATACAAGAAAAAATTCGATCAATTTTTGAAAGATTATCACGTCTCGTGTTCAGTCCAAAATTATGACATATAAAACCAAAATTATGACAACAGTTTTTACAATAAATCACGTTGAATCGACTTTAAAATAGTCTCGGAAATATTTGCTGCCGTCATTTGTACAACGATGAACTAGAATAAGATGTCCATTTGCCTCTACAGTTTATTTTCAGTAGCTTTATTGTCGTCTATTCAGTACTGACGGATGTCGTGAACATCGGTACTAAGAAGCAGTTTGAATATATTATTAGCGATGCTTTGTAGACGATATTATTGTTAAATGTGATCGGTCTCGAACGAGCGTTCTCATTTCGTTCAGAGATTTGCTAACAACTACTTGGCCCTCAATATCTATAGACGCTCGTAAATGTATAAACATGTACTCAGTTCCTTTAAATTTATTTTTTAATACTGTATTTGTTTCTTTGATTTTATCTACAGACTTTCTAAGTACCAAAATTGCGCTCTATTCACATTTCCCAAATTGCTGAATAATTAATTTCATCTAGATTCACCATATCACAATTAAAAACATTGATCTGTCTCATAGACAAATCAAATCAAATCATTTGTTCTGCAATTAGGTTACATGTACACTTTTGCAAGTTAAACTTTTTTTGAGCAGATGAGTTCGGCCTTTCCTAACTGGACTAGCCCTGAGAAGAATGGACGAAACAAACTCGGGGATCACAGTCTCTTTTAAAGTCCAGACAATAATATTCTTAAGTTCAAAAGACATTATTTCAATATAAAAGCGATAATTTCAAAGCGATAATTAGACAATGATGATAAATGATTAAAATTGATGAATTTCAAAATGAATGATGCTGAAGAAAAAATAATAAGCAAATCTTCACTTTTCGTTTTTCATCTTCGTCAGTCTTGCGGAACATTTAAAGGCTGAAAAAACTAGCTATTTTTCATTCCAACCAATTAAGTCAGACCGTTTCATAGGAGCTGTCAAGTACGCTGCATAATTGCTGTGATAGCCATGGTTGGTTATGTTGACTCACTCCGAAGACCACCCGACTGCTTAATTGGTTGTTGTGTTTAAATGAGTTTATTCTGACGAGATAAGTAAGAACCACCCAGTCCTAATGGTCTCGTACGGAGATTATCATGTCACTGTCTATTTGGAGATATTTCATAATTATGCTATATCTGTATTACTGTAGACGGTTGGGGGAAAAGTGATGCTTATTGACAGTATTTTGATTTGGTGATGCATTGTTGTGTCTGTCTAAATCTTGTCATTGAGTTAAAAAAAACCCATGAGAATCGGTTACCTAAAGGCCTTAGAGAGTACACACTATTAGCCTATGTAGGCGAATGTTATTTAACGTGTGCTTGATGTTAAAACTTTAATTCTAAATATTATGTCGAAATTATTAAATTTCCTAACTCCATGTGTAACAAATCACATGCTTACAAACATTAATCAATAACTCTACCTAATTACTAATGTTGTAATTCCTACATTCTGACTTTTAATGCAAATGCATTAGCATTAAGCAAAAACATTGAAAGGAAAAAAAAATCTGACACAGATTGCATAACGCAGTTAATGACAAGTTTCTGCATTGGGCAGTGGTGATTTTAATAAACGGGTTGAACTTGAGAAAGTCAAGAGCATAATAAGTGCGTTGGCTGATCATTCATATCAGGGTCACACGTTTTTGCACCTACATCGCAAATACGGATCGTGTCACTGATTCTACCTCCTTTTAACACCAATTATATGGCGATAAAACGGTGAGTGGTGTACAAATTCTTACTATTTAATGTAATATGTATTGATTGTTATTGATACATTGCGTAGTACTTAGTCTTTTATTATTAAGTGTGTTGTTTTTTATTTATTATTATTTTTAAGCCTGTCAAAGTGACGCTAATTTACGTGATGGAAAGTTAGAATCCAAGAGAAAACAAATCCTCAATATTCTAAAATATTTTAACATATTACACAAATACACGGACCTAAATTGATCCTTTGGTACACTTTCGTAACTATATTTCATATCCAGATAATAAAGAATTTTATTTGATTTCTCTATCCTCATTATTAATCAAGAATATTTGAGGTAATTTTATAACTGGTTACGATAACTGGTCATAAAAAGTGCAATATTACTAAAACAGTTATTTAATAATTTCAACAAAAAGAAACCGACTTCAAATAAAAACTATTCCAAGAACCCCAATCGCGACAATTGTGCCTATGATATTTGAGGAGTTCCCTCGATTTCCTTGGGATCCCATCATCAGATCCCGATATGGTGACGATGGGACCACCTGTAAGCTACGCACATTCCAATGCAAAAAAAAAATAAAAGATTCCGACGAATTGAGAAACTCCTCCGATAAACATCTAATTCTCAGCCGATAGAGAAAAGTTACGAAAGTTGATAAAACTGTCTATTTATCTATGTGCAAAATATACATGGTTTTTTCAATTCTTTATCTAACTGTGGAACACTAGTCGTGGTTTAGTTTTAACATTGCAGAGAAAGATAATAAATTTAATTTATAATATGTGCGGCGCTAATTTGAACCAGAGTCGTTACTCTTTTTGCCTCAGTCAAGTTTCCAAGACAATTTGAATCAATCAACCTTGATAATGTAGTCTTAAAAACATGTATATATTTTCTCTTTCTGAGTAAAAGATCCAATGAACTTGGAGGAATGTTAATGTGCTCTTGTGGAAAGTAGTGATTACTTGACTCTCTCATTTGTGATCCCTCTTGAAATTACCAATTTGCTTGATACTTTGAACTAGAATGTTATTTTATGGGAAAGCAGATAGTAAAGACTGAATTCAAAAAGCAGCAGACCGGACTATGTGGTACTCCTTGGGAGAGACTATGTTTAGCTGTGGAACGCAACGGGCTGATGATAATGATGAAGAACAGCAGACAGACTTGTAGACAGGTTCTGGCAGTGACCACCGACACCCATCGAGCCAGTTCATACTTGCCGAAGCATGACCCCCGGAGCGAAACTTGAAAAAGCTAAAAAGTATTTTAGTAATCAAATCATAACGTGCAAATTGACTGCACGGTTGGCCTAGTGGTTTAAGTGGTCGCCACACCGCTCCCTACTGCGCCAAATGTCGTGGGTTCAAATCCCACACTTTGTGTGATTCACAATTTGTTGTTCTGAGTCTGGGTGTTCTTTGTGTCCGTTTTGTGTATGTTTGTAAATTCTCCCGCGACACAGGAAAATTGAATTCCTAATGCGGGAGTTGTCTTTTATGAAAAAAAAAAGAAAAAAATCAAATATGAATAACTTTTCTACAAACATTGAAAATGTTAACTGTAAAATATCACCAATACACAGATACGATAGTAAACACTACAAACTCTAACCAAGTAACCGTTTAAATATACACGAGTGCCTTTTATCTTATCTTCTCTAACACCAAAATATCTCGCAAGGCCTTTCTCAGATCAAGAGAATATTCGGTTATCTGTATACTATAATGTTAAACATCCTCAACTCTTCTTTCATCTTATATAAACGATTTTGCTGTGCAAGTAAACTGTCGACGTGTACACTACTACATTAAGAAGTATCCGTATCATATTCAGAAGTCACTGGTTATATTATATTACTTTTTAAGCCTCTGTAATTGCTGTAAGCTTCACTTGCTACTATATAACATCTTTATTATAGTCCTACAATTCTTGTTATTATACTTATGAATCTCGCCGTTATATTGACAGAGAAAACTAATTCAAATACTGGCAATTTGGATTCTGGAACTCTCTAAAATTCTCTGGAGTGTGGGTTCATATTTTGACGAGTTCTAGATATGTAACTGAAATTAATTATAGTCTCATGATGCAACCAGGAGTTAGATGGTATGCACCTATATTTACTTTTCGATTCGAATAGTTAAATTTTGCTAATACAGAAAGCGAAAAAAAATGAGAATTAACCTAGAAATTGATTAACAAATCCCACTACCTAAGAAATATCAGCCGACAATTTAGAAAACCTATACCACGTTTTAAAATCTAATTAAAATGTTTTGTTAAACGTCATGTGAAAACCAATTTATCATTCTGAACCATTCTTAATTATGCTGAGACTCCGATGTGAATAGTGTAAAAACGAAGCTACCAAACCAAGCTTAATGCAGTACCTATAATGTAATACAGTGGATGGATTGTGCACTTGTAAGGGTACTTACGTTGACCTGATGCAAACACGAGAAGCCTGGTGTCTTGTTGCACCTTATTTCAATTGCAGCTAAGCTATAAGTTTGTGTTGTGTGTATGTTCAATCAATATAACGATAGATTGTGTAGTTTTGGTCTATTTTCGAGAGTTGCCTTCGGTGTGGATATAACATCTGTGTTTTTGAAGGCCATGAGCTCTGAATTGAAATGAATTATGTTTATTGTTAATTTCAATCTTTATTTGAATATCATGAGCAGTTAAT
This sequence comes from Phragmatobia fuliginosa, assembly GCA_932526445.1. Classification (NCBI taxonomy): domain Eukaryota; kingdom Metazoa; phylum Arthropoda; class Insecta; order Lepidoptera; family Erebidae; genus Phragmatobia; species Phragmatobia fuliginosa. The sequence continues at coordinate 2,050,165 of OW052065.1, forward strand.
GCATGGTGACGATTGATTACTATTGGGAATATTGATGGTTTTTCGAAATTCTGGGACAGCTTAGTTAAGTCAGAACACACGAGCAATGAATCAAAGTTCTTCATAATTACATATTAATATAATGGCAAAAACAACGCTATAGATGCCACTTTTATACGTGTGGAACTTCCTCGGACCATCCCTCCACTGGAGTTTTGTATTAGGGCAGTGTGGATTCGAAGCCACTAAATGACTTAGTGTTGCACACAACGTCTGACATAGGAGGAATTCGGGAACAGCTTTTTTAAGACTTCCTTGATTCTAGGTATGACGTATCTATTTTAATATTTGCTACTTACATAGAAGTCTTTTTTGCGCCAAAATAAAAGAGTACTCCGCTTCGCTGATCACACTGAGTTGTTTAAACACCACTTTGATTTTATCTTGTGGTTCTAGTTGTCTTTATTAATATCCGTCTCATTGTTAGTAGTTAATGTAATAAAGTAAACTGGAAATATTTAAATTCTTGTCGTTAAAGCACGTGCTTTATTTGAATAATACCTACATGAAAAATAAACAAGACAGATTATATTAATGGAGGGGTAACAATGACGTAGAATAGTTGACTTTTAAAATAAAATATTATATAAATATAATAAAATAGTACTAAATTGAATTCTATATTAAAATATTCCTTCATATCTGATTGGAATTAAACGAGGAGTGAACTCTAAAAAAATTCAAGTCGGTCTTTAAATAATAATATAATAATAATATCTCTTTCTTTAAATGTTGGTCTTTAAATGATGGTCAAAGTTAAGGACCATTTTGAAGTCGGTCAAAGCTACCACAACACGTCACTCGTTTTACAACTTTAAATTTGTTTGTTGTCAAGCGCCAACAGTAATTATATCCTAGTTAAATATGTTTTTGAATTGTACTGAGATCCTACTATGAGAACATCCAAGAGTGCATTGTTGAAGGCATTCAATAGTACTAGAGGTTACAATGAACATTAAATGCCATTTCAAGTAATTGTGGCGTTTATTTGTTATTTACTTCGAATGATTTACGGTATTTTTGCATATTCCATTTATTTATAACTACGCACATGTAACATATTCAGAACTAATTAAAGCCGCGCTATGGTAGATAATCTTTATTAAATCTAAGTTATCAGCTAGTTGTAGTAGTAGTCAGTATATTCAAGGACCCTGACAATTGCCATAGATGATCATGACAACCCGGAGTACCACAGTTTAATGTGCTCTCTAAGGCACTGGAGTGAAACTCTGATAAACTTCTATCCTCCGGGCTGTTGTTAAGAATTTCGTGTTCGAAAAACGCTTTTGGTTTGACCCGAGACTCACCACCCCTATTCATCCTACGGGTGTCGTAAGAGACAACTGAAAAAGCAAACTACGTAGGACAACACTACCTACTGCAAGGAGGAGGAAAACTTGAAACATAACACACAAACTCTAAAAGCTAAACGGCTGACTCAAAAAATCTGAAAAAATTTAAGACTGTAGCCCATATTTATTTTATTTATAACTTTCAAGGAAAACTATAGCGGTTTTGATAACATTTTTATTTTGGGAGTTATAGGCGCCTAACTTGTAAAATGCACTCACTTGGAAAACATCGTACGAAAATAAAGAAATAATAAGTAAACATAACAATGATCTATTGGACACGATTTTTAATCTACCAACCATTATGGGTGACTACCGAACTCTATTCTATGCGTGGCCTGACACGCATTTGACCAATTTTTTAGTTATAGACCTGCCACAGTGTCTCTTACTATGCCCACGAGTACGGTACTATTGAGTACCATCCAAATTGTGAATGCAGACAATTAAACATGGTGACCCACACTATGGTGGCCTATTGAGGTGATTCTGCATCATTAGGCTTTTCTAAAGTGAGTCCTATGTCTAGCAGTGGACTGTTAAAAGCTGTTGATGAATTCTATTTCAGTACAATTGGTCGGTTGGTCTAGTGGCTTAAGTGGTCGCCACGCCGCTTCCTACTACGCCAAGTGTCGTGGGTTCAAATCCCATGTAGAACAACACTTTGTGTGATTCACAATTTGTTGTTCTGAGTCTGGGTGTTCTTTGTGTCCGTTTCATGTATGTTTGTAAAGTCCCCCGCGACACAGGAATTTATATTCCTAATGCGGGAGTTGTCTTTTTAGAAAAAAAAAAAAAAAAAAAAAAAATTGATGGATTTTATTTACAACAAAATTATTTCATGAAGGTCTAAGTTCGTTGTACTTTTTGTTTTTTTTTCCTTATGTTTTTCCTTCCTAGAATAGTTATAACATAATCGTTGTAACATACAGAGGCGTGTGTGAGTAAATAGTTTGTACGTTTTTGTACAAAAATGTTATAATATAATGTAGAGGCTGATCTATATATACTGATAAGTTCTCTTCTTCTCTCTCTGTCTTCTTGAAAAGTGCAGTGACAGTAATTAATATTACTGCCCAATACCATTGTACAAACCTATTTTCTCAGTAAATATTGTTTTGTAATAATTGTTAAATTTAGTATGTGCACGTACGTGTTGTTAACAGCTCGTAAAATTAATCAATTATTTCGCCACTTATTTTACAAATTGTGTAGGTACTTCAACCGAATTTCTCTGTTAATCATTGTTGTTTGCTTTTAATGTCTTTAGTTTTCAATGGCAGTCTCCTCATTGGTGTCGTCTAAATTTATGACAAAATTACCAGAATGTTGAAGGTACTCACTAACATGGCCAAGACCAAATTATTCGGTCATTTAGCTATGGTGATCGCATGGTAATTGCAATATTAAATGTAATAAACTATTAGGAAATGTGTCAGTTTCTCCTCTTGGCAATTTTCAAAGGCTTAACCTTGGTATTTGGGTCACACAGATAATAATTAAATTGTACCAAAACCTTGCAATTTATAAGTAACTAGCATTCGCCCGCGGCTCCGCACGCATGTATCTCGATTATTGCAGTAATATGTAAGCTATATTACTGTAGCAGATATGTAAGCTATATTACTATTAAGTTTCATCCAAATCCGTTAAGTAGTTTTTGCGTGAAAGAGCATCAAACATACATACATAATCACGAACTTTCGCGTTTATTATATTAGCAAGGATAAGATCTAAACCAAAGTATAACACAAAGTTACGTTACTAAAAAGATTTATTTTCCCGTTTTTGCAATATTTTTCATTGATGTTGAACACCTCGCGGCAGAATTCCTTCAATAAATGGCAGCATGTCCAACCAAAGAAACAAAGTGTACATACATTTGTCAATATTAAGTGTGTGCATTCATGATTCTAAAAAATGACAATGTACTTGCTTCTTACTGCCTAATAATAAAGAAAGATAGAAGAAAAAAAAACAATGTTTTCAGTTTCATTATATTAAGGAGTACCTAGTGATAAAGGCGCGAACAGGAAGGACGTACTTTAGTAAGCTAATTACTTAAGAATAGTTGAATGAAAGAGCTAAAGTAAAGTGCATTCGATAGAAGCAGAATTAAATTATGCGTCGGTATGAAGGTCGTAGCGCTTACGGAATCTTGGTGCCAGGTGAATGGCCGTCTGATGCAGGATTTTGCAATGTAGGGCCAGATGTCATTGTTTATTTACTGACTTTGAAAGATATAGTGCGCACAGGAGTGGTCAAACGACACTATATTAATTAGCGCTTGAACTTCATGTGTAATTCTTATAAAACTTAAAGTTTGCGCCACTTCAATATGACTATGGTCGACCGAGTTTTGCTCGGTTACTACTGTTTATTTTGTCCTGTTTAATACCACTATCTATATATTCTCTCGAGTAGCTGTAGTGTTGCTGTGTTGGGACTACCAACCATCTAAGTGTTACCACCGAAAGACTAGCATAGATGTCAGAAGCAATGCTAAGATTAATGAAAACTCGCTCGTATCTTATCTACACGTCAACAGATCTAATGGATCATTTTGCGGCCCTATAACCTATAACCGTGAGTGATTTGATTATTGACTTGTTCACTATGGTTATTATCATTTCTATAACATACACGAATTAACGTAAGGAGGTATAGATTTTTTATAATTACAATAGTATCAAAGTGATAACTATAATAAGACTGCAAAATGGTCTCTCTCTCTATCGTGTTGCTTTATGTTGTGACATGTTGCTGGTTGGAGAATCTTCAAATCCAAAGAAATCAGGTTTACTACAAGTTCTAATGATGTTAATTGTTTTGTTTGGACTATATCGTTATTGAATACAGAGAATACAAAGCAAGCATCCTGTTGTTCAGATTTACTGTCTATAAAACGTCAAAGAGATGGATTGTTGTGATGTGAGTACTTGTCTCACGATCACTTTGATGTGAATTTAACCGTTCGTATTATACACACTCGCATGTACTTTAAATTATAGCATTTCTATTATTAATTCTAAACTCTTTCATTAAGATTTCTACAAAAGGAGTAGACCGCAGAGCGGGAAGAGGTGTAAAAGTGAAGCAACTGGCTTCACTTTCACACCTATTCCCGCGCCCGAATCTATTCAATGAACAGGACCTACAGAATTTTAAGATATTTCTATGCTATTTCTACACTTCTATTTCTATACTATACGATATATTTCTATTTTTAACCGACTTCAAAAAAAAGGAGGAGGTTATCAATTCGTCGGAATCTTTTTTTTTTTTTTTATGTATGTTCAGCGATAATTTCGTCGTTTATGAACCGATTTCAAAAATTATTTTTGCATTGGAATGGGCGTAGCTTACAGGTGGTCCCATAGTCACCATATCGGAATCTGATCATGGGATCCCAAGGAAATCGAGGGAACTCCTCAAATATCATAGGCACAATGTCGCGATTTGGGTACTCGGAATAGTTTTTCATTGAAGTCGGTTCCTTTTTGTTAAAATTATTCAAATGAACATGGTGTGGCACTGAATTTGCGCTTATGTAGTCATTGTGGACTTTGGCACGGATGTATCGTGTGATTTGTTTTATTTTATCCTTTTGTATAAATATTTTGTTTCTATCCTTTTTGTTAGGGTTCCGAAGTTCATAACTCGGAACCCTTATAGATTCGTCATGTCCGTCTGTCCGTCCGTCCGTCCGTCCGTCCGTCCGTCCGTCCGTCCGTCCGTCCGTCCTCGACTTACCGTCCAAACGGTAAGTGCTAGAAAGATGAAAGTTTGCATGAATACGTGTTGTAATTACGTCGACAAAGTGCTACAATAAAATTATGAAAAATAATTTTATTTGGGGTACCTCCCCTACACGTAAAGTGGGGATGTTTTTTTTTTCTCGAGGCTACCCCATCGTGTGGGGTATCATTAGATAGGTCTTTTAAAAACAATAAAGGGTTTCCTAGACGATTTTTTGATTTAGGTATCCGTTTGCGAGATATTTCACTTTAAAGGGCACTTTTTTGTAAAAACAGGGCGTCCCCCCCCCTCTAAAAGCTAAACGGCTGGCTCAAAAAATCTGAAAAAAATCGTGATGGTGGTCCATCTAATGAACTTTGAAGGAAAACTATAACCGATTAGATGACTTTCTTCGTTCAGGAGTTATAAAGGCTTATATGGTAAAATGCGCTCACTTGGAAAACGTCATACAAAATTAACGTATTAATACGTAAACATAACAATTATCTATTGGATACGATTTTAAATCCACATACCATTATAGGTGACTGAGGAACCCTTTCCTGTGCGTGGCCTGACACGCACTTGGCCGATTTTTATTTACAATATCTTATAATAGTCTTTAGCTATAAGTGAAAACTTGTAATTGGCTCTCTGATGACTAATCTGCCTTAACTTTCTGACATTTGTACAACTGTAAGTTTTCCATGTGTAAATAAATAAAAATAAATAAATACATTATTACAAGTAGATTTAACTACTTTAAGACTTATTCCTTCAGGTACTTAATACCACGATACTTTAAAGGTTCCTTTAAAGTCTCATAAACAAAAGTGTATTTGGAATACACGTTTATTCTTAACCACCAGCACCACAGTTTTGTTTCTAGAGTTAGTTGTCCATAGATGATGATGATCTCTTACTATCAGTTGATCTTTCAGATCCTTTGCCCCACAGTATAGTAAAAAACACAGTATTAGTCTTATACCGTGTTGTAACTTTCTTTTTCACAACAAAAGGCTACGATAGAATTAAATGTAAACCAATACAATACAATTATAATGTCATTTAGGTGGTGGGTACCTTTGTGTATGTTATTTCTTGTATGACATATATAATTAATTCACACATACAACTCAAGGCCGCCCAGTTGATGCAGCTAACTAGCGTTTCGTTAACGTGTACGCAAATGATAAATATGACAGAGATATGCATATCGTTTTATAATATCCCTCTTTAGAATTGTACCTAAGAACTTTTAATGTACAGTTGAAAAAAAACGACCAAAGATGTTGACTTAAATATTTCGGACAACTGACACAACATTATCTAGTCCCAAGCTAAGCAGAGCTGGTGCTATGGTTACTAGACAACTAATATAAATACATAAACATACTTTTTTTTGTAAATACATAAGTACCTAAATATTATACATCGAAAAACCCAGACTCCGAAGCAAATATTTGTGGATCACACAATGTCTCGGGTCCGACTCGAATCGAACCCGAGACCTCATGCATGCGCAAACCACTATACCAACAAGGCAGCCCACTTGAAAGAGAAAAAGATTGATAGAGAAGGATGAAAGATAAAAGGCATTCCCTTACGAGCAATAATACGACTTAAAATGTGTCATTTGCTAGTAGTATAGTTGGTATCAGTTTCTAATTTCTCTAAGTTAGTTAATTATTTCTTTACACAACTAAATAAAAGTAGTTAATTGTCGTGAAAGTTGCATAATAATATTTTTTTATTGTGGTTTTTAGTTCTTGTTATTTCGTCTGCTATATGAACAATCTTGGAATTTCACTTATTTAATTTTTTTATGTAATGGTCTAGTTCTCTTTGTTATTAAGATTACAAGTAAAAAAAAATGGTTGCTCATTTTGAGTGAATCAGAAGATTTATTATAGAGCAAGATACATTGACAATATACAATCTTTGATATGATCAGAACCGTTATCTGCCTCTCAGATCTTTTTATCTACTTTTGAGTATAAGCGTATAAGAAATGAATAAGTGTATACTTGCATATATGCGTCATGTAGATGGAAAATTTAATGCATAATAATAGCATGATATCGGGCCCAGTCAACCTAGCAAAATGATAGGTCGCAATCACTTTTTTTTAATTACTGTTCAACAAAATTTGTTTTCTGCAATGCAGTACACATCTCATGAAAATGCTTGAAATTAGGTCAGCAGTCTTCGTACCAATTTAGAATTGACATCGTAAAGACTTTACTAATTCAAAGAACTTCAAGTCTCACGATAATTTGCATCGTGAACCAAATTTCAGTCTCCTAATAGCCAGCTATATAGTCCATTTAATATGTGTGTGCTCTTGGAAAATTGCCAGTATGCATTTTTTTTCATATTATATAAATGTACTACATATCCTTTACGGATGGCGTTACACACACTTTTTTCTTACGTGTGGAAAACCCTTACGGACCGTCACCCCAGCGGGGTTTGCGGCGAGGCGGTTTGTCGACAATCGGACAGTCTAAAACCACAAAGTGTGCCACTCTGCACCTGAAATAGAAGGGTTCCAGGAACAGCTGTTATTATGACTTCTAGACTGGCGTTTGACACGTCTCTGTCGACTGACCTCTAACCCAACCCTCATTATAATATACTTTATCCTAATAACTAATATACTAAAAATTTATTCCAGTGAATACATAAAACAAACTTCTACTTTGCCTTTTCAAACCGATATTAAAAGCTAGGCAACGTCAAGTCTCGAGGTCGCCTTTACTACAAACTACATTCCACTTGCCAAGACGGCTGTGACGACATTCCTGCTGGAACAAATAGTCTTGTAACGAGGAAGTCCATGTTTTCAAGCAGATAAATCATTCATGATGTGTAAAAACATTAGCCTCATCGAATATTAATAAGGATAGGAAACTGAGATTTTATCTCAGTTTCCCATCCTTATTCCCGCTCTGAAACCTTTAGAGAAGAGGAGGTTCGGATTACCTCGAATTAAAAAATACGGTGGCCCCATAACCTGTTGTGAGTATAGTGCATGTGTGAATGGCTGCCTGTTTTTGTAGTATATGTATGTTTATATTTGTATCTAACCTATTTATTTATCTATGTATACTTTTCGCTACTAATCCTGTTCTACCTATTACTATGGTTTCAGTGTTTGTATTCCAGAGTCTAGTTATTTCTACTTTAAGAGTGTGATATTTGCTAAGTTTCTCTATTTCTTTTGGTCCAATATTCACACATTCTTCAGAAGGTATTGTAACATCTATCAGAAAACCGGTCTTAAAAAGTATCTTGAAATTTTTTAGTGAATGCTACTTCGATTACCATAGTAATAATAGACTTAAGCGAAATACCAATTTTATTGATAGATAAGATATTGAATTGTCATCCTTATTTATATTTATCGTTTGTTCGTCATTCATACTTTTTTTTATTATAATCGCCTATTCATTAAACCAAAATATTTTCCCTTATCGCTTCTAAATATCAGAGATGGTATCTAAATAGTCATTAACATTTAAATTGCAAAAGCTTTTGCACAATAGATTCTGAAATTCTTGAAATTTCTTACTCCGCAAACTATCTAGTAGCACATGTTATTGGCTGGACTTTGTATACTTTGAAAACATTAAATATTATGAATATTTTATGAAATACTTGAAGCGACTATTTATTTTTATATCGTCTGGTATATTTAGACTTTTGCCGTCCAAAATATTCAATTGCTGTTCTGCTATTATGAGTTCGTTCCGTTACAATACACACACTAGAGTAAAGATCCTTCACGACTTGACCGATAGGTGTATTGTCAGCATAACAATGGACGGGGCGTCCGTTCCAGTGGTCAAGACATGCGAAACATCATTGCTTTGTTCAATTCACCAGCATGTTTTTGAAATGTAACTGCAAAACACGGAGAACCTTTTAAATAAGTCTACTTTTGTTTTACACTTTCACTAAAAGGATTAGCGTGTATTATAACACGGTTTACGTTTTAGACATAAGCTTTCTCTGTAAAGAGTTTGGTAACGTAAATTCTGATAGTATTTTTTTTATTATTTTGAATTTCGGAAGTTATTATCAATATTATAAGTATTTTCATCGATATGGATTGAAATTAAATTCTACAGCGAAACAATTTTTTGACAATTTTTACACTTTAACAGGTCAGTATTTACGATATTGCTTCGATAAATATCGTAAATCATTGATAATAATCATCATCAGAACTAAATGACATTTTTGGACACAGTCCTCCTCCGAAGGAGGATCTCTGGCCTAGGAGGAAGTTTTGTTTCCTTGGCTTCCCCGTAGGTGCCCATGACTGTCAGAAGTCCAACCTATCAGTATTTAGTTTGTTCATTTGTTCTCTCTTTCTCTTGTTTTATATTTCAAAAATGTAAGGGCTTTGAAAATTATTGTCTATTAATTCTTTAGCCGTAGTTCGTGGTTTACCGTTCGCAGTTACACTTGTATCCTATGATCTAGAAATATCTAGCACTTGTTATGAAATTTAGTCGACCGTTGGTCACGTTTGCTGTTCAATATTTATTCTCGACCATCGGGTTATTTGTGTAACGGGCTGTAACACTCGGTGTTACACTAACTAGCTGGTCATTATATTGGAAATCCTTGAAGTACGAGCTACACATGGGAAAATATATTTATTTACAGCAATTACGTGATGCTTGTTTTAAAGGAATAAGGTAATTTTGACACGTTGCGTGTGCGTTTAAAATGTTGCATGTTAAAAAAAATAGTCACATTAACTTTAGATGTTGAGGTCATAGCTAGCCTTGTTCAAAGAATAGTATCATTAAAATTATAGTCAATATAAAGAAACTTATTCGTACCGTTAATGATATGACGTTCAGTTTTTCTTGTCAAGCTGTTAATATATTGTCGATTGTCATGTGTTCGTGACAATTAGTTTCAGGGACATTTGTAAGGTAATGTTTCATTAAAAATTCTATTCTTCACGTAGAATTAACGGCACTTCATAGACAGTTCTGTACGACTCAGTTTTTATTGCATGATTGTCGTCGGTTGTCATCTTGGGAACGCCAATTATACTGTTACTTCGACCGTGGCGCATTCAGTTAACCTTTGCTCCACGCGCACCTTGTCGCGAATATTTGCACCCGGAAAATAATTATATGTAATATCCTTTATTTCCTATTTGAAAATCTGTGTTTACTGAGAAGTTTTTCGATTCGCGTAGGATCTGAGAATTCTGCGTAAAATTGACCTTTCGTTAACGTACTGTGTATACACCAATAGACGTGTCATGTAATGGTTACTCGGTGAAAAGCAGTGTAAGAGTCGCTTATGGTTTTCTATGATACTGTTTTACTACTCCTGTTCATCCTGCCCCATCCCTCCCATTCCTGTAAATAGCGAACTTGTGTGGTAGCAGTTATATCAAACGATTTTCAGCCACTTAAACCGGGTCATCGAACCACCCAGTACATCCCACTTTAGCATCTTCTTACAAACTTACGTAATAATGATTGTGAGGCTACAATTTAATGGTTACAACTGACCAAGAGATCTGCAGGTATGATATATATCTGTCTTTATTATATTAATTTTGGATGTGTTTGCCTCTCAAAAACTTCCTTCTTTGATCAAGTCTCCTATAGCTCTAATTTCATGAATTAGATTTCCCTCGCCTTAGAGAAATTATTCCCTGCTGAGAAATGAATATCGTAATTTTATTACATTTTTTTTTAGAATAAAATTAAATGCCATAAAGTATTCATGACCTAAAATCTATACGAAAGTATTGACGTTCCGCTAGGATACCGTTGATTGTATATAATTGCATACGTTTACGATAGTGTGTTTAGATTCACACGCAAGGTATTTTTACCAGACAACTGTATTTGTTTCTTCTAAAAAAATATTGTATCTTGGGTTATAATCTTTTGTTTTATTGCTGATGAGATGACTGAGAAAACTTACGGGACTTTACGCTACGACCCATAAAAGTGAAATCAGTGGCCATAAATTTCGAGAGTATGTAAGACTAACAATTTAGCAAATATAAAGTATTCCTTCTTGGGCACGAAAGTAACTTTATCAATAACGTGTATCTAATCTATTCGTAGTTCAGATATCTCCTTGACTTGTTCAAAGAGATATAAAATATATTTATCCCTTGTTTCGAAACGAGTTTTTTTTATAGAAATAAAGATTAGATAGTCAAAACAGAAAACAAACATGCTTTTAATATCTTAGAGAAAAGAGAGGAAATAATAATTGTTCACTGTACTGTTTCCGTCATTGAGAATTGAAAGGACAAATTAGCAATGAGTTACAAGCCCAAACAAACCGGTCGTATTTGCGCTGAAACATCAACACAACTCCGAATGCTGTAATAAAATACATGAACTTCTGGTACACAAACCCGACATTGCGTATCCGAAATTACGAAACGAAAATTGTGTTTACTACGATGAAAATATTTCCAGTGAAAATGTTAAACAAATGGTTCTGCAAGCAAACAATGTTGGGTTATCGACGTTTATTTTTAAACCACACATGTTTGAAACTGAGACTAGTGAAGCAGATTGCGTTGCGATGTTCATACATATTTATAATGTCGTCTGTGCGTCTACTACTGTTTATGGCTTTAGAAATTTATCGTTCCCGTAAGTCTGTTTATGTAATGATACGAGTTGTGTTATACGTACTTCTTGAACATGTTTTAGTAGAATTGAATACTGTTAATCCTTCCTTAGCTTCTACTTATCCCGTTTCATAGGGTTCGCTGTTCCGTTGTTTATTGCGTTCCTGTTTCAGATCATAAAGGACATTTTTCTTCTAGGTAGTTTAAGACTTATCTCTTTCACTCTCTTTCGTAGCTAAGAATATGCATTCCTTTATAACGTGTCCTCTCTCATTCAAGTACGTCGTGATACATGTTTCGAAAAATTCAGTATAAACGTTTATTTTATAAAATCACCATAGTCTAGATTCCATTTAACAATTATAATGCAAAACGATAAATCACCAATAAAAGTATGAAACAAATAAATTTAAAAAGAAGTTAGTAGGTTGAGATTTTAAAAAATCTCAGTGAGATTTAAGTTAAATATTGAATTTACAGTCATATTTACATAGGTGAATTTCACAGTAGCAGTTATTTTCAATTTGGTGGCATATGAGGATTCGTCGATAGCCTGTGTCCAGCAGTAGAATGCGATGGGCTGATGATGATTATGATGAAAGAGTAGATTCATTGTAAGGAAAGGTAGTTGAGAAACAAAGCCATTGGTAGAAAAGGGATATCGTTTTTTATGAATGAATTTAAAGAATAGTTTGATCAGGTCATTCCTGTTGCTACATTGGTTATTGCAGAGTAACTTTATTTACCTCTAGAATATTTTTTTATATAAATAAATGTGCTAAAATGGCTAAAATTATTGAAGCTAAATATTTTATACAATTGTACAACCTCGTTAAATTTGCCTTCGTCATATTCCACAAGGATGATACAGAAATCGCGCACCGAAGCATGCTATTCCGACATAGTATTTCCTGGAAGATGCAATACGCGTTTCTGTTGGTTACTAAACGTTCATATGTGAAATTAATGAAGCGATCAAAACATCGGTCTCTCCAAAGGCTACAAATATATTATCATCGTCACCAACAGCCTTATATAATCCAATGCTGGACGTGGGCTTCTCTTTGGGAGGACTACAAATACTAGTTATTGTAATAAAACCGTCATAACTATCTGTATGTACTTAGTTACTAAGTGAATTTTATCTGCGTAAATGTTTGACCTAGATATGTTTTGTTACAATAAATTGCAATGTAAACTAACGGCTGATGTGAATTTATATTTACTGAAGGGTCTCTGAATTGTATTAGTTTTGATATTTTCTCCATTAATAAGAATTATATTTTCATATATGTCTCTTCTGCTTTCCAAATTCATATAGTAGGTGGCGTGCAATATTAGAGGGTTATGTTCAGAAATACACTGCAGTAGGCTGATGATAATCTTGATGAAGATGATAGTAACTTGGATCTGTCCAGTATTTCTGCCGCCACTAAAGAAAGTAATAATTAATTACTTGAATATTAAAGATTGGTCACAATCTATGTAACTTGATCAAACTTCAGCCAATAATTCAAATGTAATTTAATAAGTACGTATCGTGTTAATAACCGAAGTAATTCATTACATTTTTATACGTGAAAGTATAAAAAATAATTATTAGAGGTGATGCAACGCGTGCTCAGTACCAATTTAATGTAAGTTCGTCAATAAAGCAAATAAAGTTATTTTCCCCCAAATTAATTTACGACTGTATCTGCAAGTGCTCTAACTGTCTCGTTGGTCTCGTGGATAGCGTATGCGACTGCTAATCAAGAGGTCACGCGTTCAAATCCCGGGTCGGCCCAAAAAGTGTTTTTGGGTTTTTCTTAGGAAATTCCTAATAGCAGCCCGGAGTTTAGAAGTTTGGCGGTGATTCACGCCCGTATCTTGAAGAGCAGATAAAGCCTTCGGCCCCGGTTGTCAATAAACATCTATGGCCATCGTTATTGGGAAGTCAGTGCCCTCAAATTTACTGACAACTAGTTCATTCTTCGAATTTCAGTTCTCCCTTAGGGTTGCGGAGTTCCGATGCCAGTCGCTCCGTGGAAAAACTGATATTTAGGTAAAACCGGTTGAACTAGTAGCTGACCCCAAATAATATTGGAGAATAAGGCTACGAAGATCTGCAAGTGCTCTAACGTACTTCATATAAGTGTATTACGTTAGTCTATGTCGTAACTGTTTTTAGACTTTTGCGACTTTTACACATACTCATGTTTTCACTGTAAACCTTTATAATATTATCGCGAATAAGTCCCGTTTACAGTGAAAATATGAGTAAGTCTATGTCGTAGTTTTAATATCTAGTATTACAATGTATATAAACATTAACATCTCGATGTCTCGGCCTGGTATTCATCGCACATTCTCGTCTTTATTGATACTTCCATTCCGTTGCAGTTCTTACATAATGGCTATATTTTATGTGTTTATAATGTAACGGTTGATTAAGAACATAATTATTTAAAGTTAATGGATCATATTTCCAGGCAACAGTCATTTTGGTTACCACTAACCCGTAGTACACTTTGTGTGATTTACAAATTGTTGTTCTGAGTCTGGGTGTTCTTTGTGTCCGTTTCATGTATGTTTGTAAAGTCCCCCGCGACTAAGGATTTATATTACCAATGCGAGAGTTGTCTTATTTATATTATATACTAGCTGATGCCCGTATGCGTCCTAGGGGTATGAATAATAAATAGTAGCCGATTGTTAGACTTACTGAATATGCATAAAAAAAATCATAAGAATCGGTCAAGCCGTTTCGGAGGAGTATGGGAACGAACATTGTGACACGAGAATTTTATATATAAGATAACAAATCGTTTCTTGAAACAATTCCATCTAATTTCTGAATGACTAACGGTTTTTAGTTTCTTGTACAAACGTATCCGTGGTTTTAAATCTGCTTATTCATCCTATGCCTAATTTTCATCTATCACGTAATTCAAATAAGACATCGATTGTTAACAAATGATCTTTAATTAAACTTTTTTAATGAGGCAAGACGTGTTTTCACCTTATAACTGTTAACTCCGTCATACTGTATGTTGCCAAAAAAACAGTATAGGGTTAGTAATTGAAAAAGGATTAGTTTTAAAATACAAACATCAATACGAAGTAATCAAGCAAACATCTCTCGATGAGCACTGAACTTTATTCTGTAGATAGTAAAGTTCCAAATTACTATCAAATATTAAATTGTAATTCTCACGCGTGCATACAATACAACTTCGTAATTAAAGGCCTCGGTCAAAGACAGTCGAAATCGAAAGGAAGCAGCTCCGGATATGACGTAACAGTCTTCAACGGACATGGTGAGGGACTCTTACACCTGATTACGACTTCCGAATTTAAATTGGTATGTCCTAGGTCTTAATGCGGATAATGATGAGAAGTTTTTGACTGTTAGCTGTCTAGGTCAGTAATAATATAAGTGTAGTTCTTGAGATATAATGCTTTTTGTCACAATATGTTCAATAGCTTTATTAACTTTACTAATGAATTGCGTGTGGTGACGGATTAAGAATACAGATTGTCACCACTCCTATTCATCCCGCGGGTGTCGTAAAAAGCGACTAAGGGATAAACTACGCAAGACAACATAGATGCAAAGAGAAGGAAAACTTGAAACCAACCCTATACCAACCCGTCTGGCCAGCGTGGTATAGTAGATCAATACCTCCTTTCTAAGGAGAGGCTAATGTCCAGCAGTGGACTGTTAAAGGCTGTTGATGAATAAATTGCTACAAGATATATCTGATATATCTCCTTAGAATAAAGGTTTTAGCTCATTATACCACCCTGACGAGTCGGTATAGAATTTGTTTCAAGTTTTTCTTATCTTTGCAATGCTGTTTTGGTGAATAGTTTGCTCTTCAGTCGACTTTCACGACACCCATTGATTAAATAGATCACATTTAAAGTTTCTCGAATATCGTAAGAACCGAAAATCATCATCCGATGATACCCTACGTCACTGTACCGCAATCCTTAGTATTTCAATAATTCATAATTAAATTGACTCCCTTCACACAGAAAACCATTCTTTAGGACCTGAACAAACGCTTCACCCAGAGTTTGTGTAGGTATGACGTCGATTTTGGCGGAGAACCTAAAAGAAAATGGTCCGTGTCCTCAGATCAGTACGCCTGTAAGAGGCAGTCGGGTTTGTTTTTTTAATGGACGCCCACCAGATACAGCAGTATCTGGTGGGCGTCATGCGTCATGCGTCACGCGGAAGCTAGCAAGCTTCCGCGTCCCCGGGGAGCTAAAGATCCGAAGGGACTTTCCACCTTGTCAATAAAAACAAAAAGAAAATGTCATAAACCAACGCAAAGAAAGGAAAGAGGAAAATATTAGGTTAATGAATCAGAACAAAATGGCACGGGAATGATAACCTTATCGCTTTTAGATAGCTTCGTTTTCCCTTTTTAGATAACTATAATTTTAATTCAAAAAGTGTTTTGGGAAGTATAATATTAAATTCCTTTTTAATATGACCATTTAGTATTAGTAAATATAATTCGCTCCACCTGTTTTATGGTGTCACGGTATGCTATTGTGGAACAATGGGTGTAACGGCCGGTCGATGACATTACGAACCGTATTAGTATGTCCAATGGATTATTATATTGCGCCGTTTATATTTCATAAGCAAGCAATATAGGGAGTTCATATTACTAACTAATGGTCCAAGAGCCCAGAGCGATCAGACATAACTTATTTTGACATGGATGAAACCTTAACTACTCAGTAGCGTCTAGTGTACTTTTAAATACCTGCGTGTTTGTGGAACTAGATCTGTGACACCTGGGCAGATATCAGGTGAGAAAGGTAACTAAAAATAAGAGTTATCTAACTTAAATTAGTATGGCTGATCTTTATATATGTTTTGTAGAATATTATTCTAAACTAGTTTCATAAAGTGTCAGACACTTTTCATGGACCAGAGCTTGTGTCAGACGCTTTAAAGATCGACAAAAATTAATGAACTTTACTTATTTTTACATGTCTGATTTTTTAATATGTTATTAAAGTAACTATTACAAAGTTACATTTCATCAGTCAGACAAATTCGAGTGACCAAACATCCCTTAAACACAAAAATTATTCAGCCGGGAGTGCGATCATCATGCTATTTCAGAGCGAGTGAGACGTCCATCTTTTTTACAATAAAATAAAGATATTTCCTTATAAAATAAAATGGATCCTCATATATTCACCTATCACAAATACATGCAATAAATGAATTCACTTTAATATTTAATAATTAACAACTTAATGTTATTGAAACAAGAATGCGAAAATTTTAGATTAAAATTAGTACTTAAGTATTTTCATTACATTTAATTTTTTTACTCGATGGGTTCGATGAAAAAATTTTTTTTGAATTTCAGTTCCAAGTATGGGGACCCCCAAAATGTATTGTTTTTTTTTCTATTTTTATGTAAAAATCTTAATGCGGTTCACAGATTACATCTACTTACCAAGTTTCAAAAGTATAGCTCTTATGGTTTCCGAAAAAAGTGGCTGTGACATACGGACGGACAGACGGACAGACAGACAGACATGACGAATCTATAAGGGTTCCGTTTTTTGCCAATTGGCTATGGAACCCTAAAAACGGGATCCAAGTTGCTGTGGACGTCTCACTCGCTCTGAAATAGCATGATGATCGCACTCCCGGCTGAATAATTTTTGTGTTTAAGGGATGTTTGGTCACTCGAATTTGTCTGACTGATGAAATGTAACTTTGTAATAGTTACTTTAATAACATATTAAAAAATCAGACATGTAAAAATAAGTAAAGTTCATTAATTTTTTGTCGATCTTTAAAGCGTCTGACACAAGCTCTGGTCCATGAAAAGTGTCTGACACTTTATGAAACTAGTTTAGAATAATAATCTACAAAATATATATAGAGATCAGCCATACTAATTTAAGTTAGATAACTCTTATTTTTAGTTACCTTTCTCACCTGATATCTGCCCAGGTGTCACAGATCTAGTTCCACAAACACGCAGGTATTTAAAAGTACACTAGACGCTACTGAGTAGTTAAGGTTTCATCCATGTGAAAATAAGTTATGTCTGATCGCTCTGGGCTCTTACTCTATAATATCTGCCCCCTAGACAAGTTACAAACGTTTTCCGTTTAGTTAATACCTTACACCTATATTCTCTTGTTTGATTGGCTAATGTCAATCAGTCATGTGATCAAAACAGAATATTAGCCAATCAAGAGAATGAAATCGAGTTGATATTGTTCTCTATGTAATGGTTAAAGTGGCTGACATGTGTATGGATTCGGACGGCCCAAGGCGAGATAGTTGATGCTCTTTGCTGGTAGCTTTTTTAGCAGTGGATGGGGATAGGCAGATGAGAATGTAATCAATCATACAATAATTTATTTTTGATAACATAGATTAGTTACAGGTTTTATGCTTATGTTAAAGGTACGTTATATAACCTAACCTAACACATAATGTGGTGTACAAAAAATCATACACACAAAAATGCCTATTACATCTGAAGATGAGGAAGCCATGATTCAGTACAAATAAGACAGCGCAGCCAGAGTGATACCTGGATCTCACTACAACATTGGTATTTAGTATTTTTATTACCGTTGACAGAGCGACTAAGATTACCGCAGATCCCACTTCCACTACTACTGGGGAGGGTCTAGTATTACACATTAGTGACTTTGTGTCTAAGGGTGAAGGTAGCCACTTAACGGTACAGCAGCGGTTAGGACAATATCGAGAAAGCTAAGAGCCAGTGATCTAGCATTTCTTAAATTTTCCTAGAATAAAAATATACAGCAAGCATCCAACAAGATATCACGTTGAAATATTATACTCAATGGAAGTTTGCCAGTGGAATGGTTTCGTAATCAAATAGGTCATCTGTTTCACGTATTCCGTGATAACTTCAACCAGATGTCTCGGTTCTAAATCCATTATTGAGATAGACATACTTCTGTGACGAATAGAGGCCCTGATACCTTAAGAATATGGAACGCTAAAGTCAAAGTTAGTTGCCAATTTTGTCTGTTTGCTTGTTTTCATCTTAAAAGGATAAAGAAATCTAATCTACTCTTCATTATACTCACGCTTACGCCCCAACAGAGTAAGTAGATTTAATAACTATATTTTATATCGCATTTACGAAATTTGAGGTATCTATGAGGTAGATGTAAAACATGAGTAGAAGTCAAGAGTAGCATACAATGCAGCATGGTGACCCACACAATGTTAGCTTAGGGGCGATCCGGCCCAATATTGCAGAATCATCTCAATAAGGCTATATTGTGGGTTATCAACCGCATTGTGTACATGCGCAATAAGTATGGTGACCACTACTTTTGAATTCTACTTCTGCTTTCCATGAGGCAGAGTAAAGTCACTTTGCCAGGCTCATATAAAAGCAGAGAAATCAAAAGGAAAGGATGATAAAAAGAAAGGCAATAAGAAGTTACAGTAAATTCTCGAACTTTGTAACCTGATACCCTACAAACAAATGCAACTTAGCAATAAATTAAACTTTCTAATACCAAACATACCTCATAATCATAAATGTCGATAGAATTATTCGAAGCATTTGAAACCGGTTGGTTTCATAATGAGAGCTCGCATCCTATCAGTTGGGTGACCTTGCGGCTTGTGGCGCATTGTTTGCAGTACACGGTTACATATACCACCTGATCGTGTATCTAAGCTAGATGATGAATTGATGCTATTGTGATACGAAATTAATTTTATGGAAGATTTATTCCGAATAAAATACATTCGTGTTATGGAACCGTAGTAATTGCAATCTTCTGGTTATTTAGTGGTCCTGACTGTAAAGTCAAGTAAGGTCGTAGGTTCGATTCTCACCCAGGACGAAGAATTGTATGATGAGAACTATTATTTAGTCTGTTTCTGGGTGTAATTTACTATTTATGTATGTAAGATATTTTCAGGTAAATTGAATGTTTTTACACCGACATACCATTATTTCAATGTACTCACAGTTTTTAGATTTTAGACTTGTATTAGTTGAAGTCGGTTATGCAAAATCGGTTAGGTAAAGATTTCAGTTTATTAAATAGTGGAATAGAAGTAGAAGTGAATTTAATTTCAAAAATGTATAATACAAAGTTCTTATACGTTTCTCTTATAGTCGCTTGAACAGCATTTGGTCATTTGGATCCAATATAAGCTCGTCGACTATAATAATATAGAAAGTAAACAAAACAGTTATATACGTTTGCATACAATTATTTCCAAAAACCAAGATAGTTTGAGTTTACGTGGGACTTTCAGTGTTTGGGACATCAAAATCTGGTTGAAGCTTTCTTTGAGTCAATTATGTAGATTAGTGTTTCCGTGGGACTCGATGTTACTGAAAAGCAATAAAAAGTGGGAAAGGATTACTGATCACTAATTTTCTATGAGGCCCGTTGAGTCATTAGGATTTAACCAACTCAAATAGGCCAAGTGAATGCTCAAAAAGCTTTTTCCCTATAGGAAACCATCCGTGATTATATGGACAGAGGTACGAAACGGTGCGAACATAGTACACAATAAACAAAACAATATATTTTTATTATGAAAACGTGACTTATCAGTGTTAACGCAGTACCTTCTACAGCGTAAACACATGTAATAAATAATTGTTAGTTATTACGTACCAAGCGTAATTTTACGTAAACGATGTAGTACCTATATGTACTTTTTGCATTAGTTTATTTCTGTGTATATGAGTTGCTTCAGAAAGTAACTTGTGTTCGCTGGAAAAACTTACGAGTTCAAAAATGTAGATTAGATTTTTATTAAATTGTACTATCCTACTAATATTTTAAACGCGAAAGTTTGTGAGTATGTATGTTTGTTGCTCTTTCACGCAAAAACTACTGAACGGATTTGGATGAAACTTTACAGTAATATAGCTTATATATCAGAATAACACATAGGCTACTTTTAACTGCAATAATCGATATAAACGGGCGAAAGCTAGATGATTATAAAAATACATTAAATCGTAGATGACAAAATGTATCACTGTTTATCTATCGTCAATACTTCACAGGTTGCTATGCTTAACACACTTGCATAGCAACCATAATGATACGCGGGTAACACTGGGCGCAGCTAGTTAACAATAATTACTTTACGTAGACATTATGGTGTTGCCATTTTCAATTATAATCATTATTGCAATGAAATGAGTTACGTTCTATTATAGGTTTCAATTTATACTACAACTATGTATTCTGTACTTCTAAATATTTTCCATATATTTTTACTAAGC
The DNA here is from genome assembly GCA_932526445.1 of Phragmatobia fuliginosa. Taxonomy (NCBI): domain Eukaryota; kingdom Metazoa; phylum Arthropoda; class Insecta; order Lepidoptera; family Erebidae; genus Phragmatobia; species Phragmatobia fuliginosa. The sequence continues at coordinate 2,071,212 of OW052065.1, forward strand.
AAAACATGAAATGTTGAAATAGAAGCGAACGATATCAACGAAAGATATCAAAACCATTCCCCTGACCCAAGTTGCAAGTGTAGTCGTCGATTCTCTTTCTACCATCGCTAACGCCTCCATTTTCTTGTATTATTGGCCTAAGTTTTCTTTTCTCGTTTTTCTGAGATTCGGACTTACCAGCAAATTCTTCAGCTTTATAATATTAATTTGATATTAAACTTGTTAAGTATTTTAATTTAAATTAGCTTTCTAACTTTGAATGCAATCGATGATTTAAACTTGTTTTAAGTTTAATCGATTACATTTTGAAACAAATCGATTGTCGTGTTACGTGTTGTCGTTAGTAATACATATGAAATTGTCAAATATAAAATTACGCAATGTACAGTGACGGATAAAGTTATGTTATTTCCTGGTGTTGGCATTGATTATATAACAAGGAATTGTATATACTATGTATAAGGAAGTTATACAGAATAACGTAGGTTTGGAACCTACACAAGATAAGGATATTAAAAAGTATGTAGTTTCTGCTATTATATTGATTGTATATATCTAGGACTTAAAAACATGCAACGGCAAGGCACAAGGTGTCTTGCTAGTGCTCGACCCGCACTCGACCAAAGTGTGAACCAAAGCCTTAACCCTCTGCTGAGAGGAGATCCTCGCCCAGCAGTAGGACGTTATGGGCTGTTAATATGATATCTAGCTGGATAAATATTTAGAAGGTATTTTACATTACTCGGTCGTTAGGATAGTAGAGTAGTAGTAGTAGAACACTGAGTACGTATACAACATAACATATTTTGTTACTCTTGAGTTACAGACGTTTGTCATCAGCATTAAGCACTTTCCATCAGATTTTCCATCTCCGTCATACTCTGTCATCTATACATCTATATAAATAAATAAAATGGAGTGTCCGTTTGTAATACATATTAAAATAACCGCTTTTTACTAAATGCATATAGGTATATGTGTATATTTATTTACAATTCTTGTCTGTCTGTCTGTTTGTTCCGGGTAATCTCTGGAACGGCTGGACCGATTTCGACGGGACTTTCACTGGCATATAGCTGATGCAAGGAGTAACTTAGGCTACTTTTTTTAGTCTAGCTTCGCCCCGCGGCGTTGCCCGCAGTTACAGTAACAAGCGCGTGTAACAGCGCGGGGCTCAGTTAGTACGTATATACGCTATACACAAAAATAAGGTTTAAGGACTTCCTAAAAGTTGATTTGTTAACTAATTCACAGAGTAATGGGACTGTTCCTTTATTCACCATTGCCAAATAACGTAAGCGTGTTTGGACTTTTGCCAATAAATGCTGCTGTACATTTCACAGGCTTATGTTTAAATCGTCTGCTCTATTTACTTCATATGAATCGAAAGCTGTTTTTTCTACCTTTTTTGGGATCCGTACCCAGAGGGTAAACTGACCCCGCTATCCGTCCGTCTTGTCACCAGGTCGTATTTCATGAGCCGTGATAGTTGGGCAACGGGACTTCTTTCGCGATAAAATTATTTAAATGAGCGCCATTACCTGTTTGAAACGTCGGGTAATAGAAATTATGTATCTACTTTTTAATTAATTTTGTCACGAATAAGTATCACTGTTTAACAAAAACTAAACTATGAAACTCAAATTATTGTTCTAAGTCTGGGGTTTTTTTTGTATTCGTTTCTTGTTTATGAAGTCCCCCACGATGCAAGATATATTCCTCATGTTGGCGTTGGGCGTATAATATCTGAAGAATTTCAAAAATAAGTTGAACGCTTTCTTTTACAATTTGTTGCACGTCACACGCCAACGAGAAATTGTAATTATGATTAACAGATTGTTATATATCAAGTCCCATCTCTTAAATGATTATAATAATTATCAAAAATATTCGTTTCATAATAGATAATTAGTTAGTTATTCTGATAAGCATAAGAGTTTTTCGTAGGCGTGACAACTATCAGTAGAGTGACAAATATATTCGTAAATTAATTTGCAGTGTGCTAATATATAAAAATATAATTACTTACGTCATAAAACGTCAATAGACTTATATGTTGACATACATAATTATGTCCCTTGATAATATTAAGTTCAATTTTTAGGGTTCCGTATTTCATGACTCGGAACGGAACCCTTACAGTTGTGTTATGTCCGTCAGTCAGTTCGTCTTCGACTTACCTTCTAAACGGTTAGTGCTAGAAAGACGAAATTTTGCTTCAGATATGTGTATATTTATCGTAGTGTCGACAAAGTGCTAAAAGATAATCATGAAAATCATTTTTTGCCTACACCTCCCCTACACGTAGTGTTGATATTTTTTCTTATGTTCAGCCCTCATAGTGTGGGGTATTATTAAATAGGTGTTTTATAAACATTGAGAGATTGCTAAGACGATGTTTTGATTTAGGTATCCGTTTGCGAGTTATTCAACTTAAAAGCAGATTTTCTTTTGTTTAAACATAGTCTTTTAAAAAAACACTAAACCACAAACTTGAAATTAATTTCACACCTATGGGAGTCAAAAAGAATTGACATTAGGTTCGTAATTTACAATTGCACAAACATGCAATGAGAAGTTATATCAATGCCTAGTTCTTAATAATAATTACAAATTCGTAAAACATTCGGAACACATGCAGTATACTCTGGAACCTATCATTAATATGTAAAACATTACAATTGAATAGCTGACACAGGAACAAAGCAATAACACAGCAATAGATTGAATAATAATATATATTGTTGCACTCATTCTAGCAGTTACGTACGTTCTAATAAACTCAATTAATTATAACAATAAGAAACCGACTTCAGATAAAAACGATTCCGAGTACACAAATCGCAACAATTGCCCCTATGATATTTGAGGAGCTCCCTTGATTTCCTTGGGATCCCATCATCAGATCCCGATATGGTGACGATGCTACCACCGATGTAAGCTACGCCCATTCCAAAGCAAAAATATTTTTTTAAATCGGTTCATAAACAACGGAATTATCGCTGAACATACATAAAAAAAAAAGATTTCGACAAATTGAGAACCTCCTCCTTTTTTTTGAAGTCAATTAAAAATGGAAAATGCCGCTAGCGTGAAATTGGGTGCATTATTATATTTCTTGAACAAAATTATTTACGCACGTACTTCTTTTCCCATTATTCCTCAAAATGTAAGAAGGATTTATCATCTGCATGTCTGTGTGTATCATAAGATTGTAACTGAAATAAGTTACCAATAATCTTGCAAAGTGACCCTTGTTTCTGCGTTCGCTGACATTGAGTGAGAACCACTATCATTCTATTGTTTGATATGCCTGTCTGATAAATTTATACATTTTTCTTTAGCATTATCTATATTTGTAACGGGTTTGATATTTATTAATAGCTCTGCATTAGTCAGAGCAGAGCATCTAGTTGTTCAACTATACCAATGAATAGGAAAATTCTTGACAAATTAACTTGTGTACTCGTCATTTGACACGATTGTTGTTATTTTTTATTGTATTGTTACGGTGAAATTCAACATAAATTTTTCTTTGTCGACAGTTTCTTCAAAACTTTGGCAAGGTAGATCGCACACTCGACGATATATTCGAAGAACACCTCCAAAACTTCAACAGGCAACACCAGCAAGCAACCAGGTTGCAGAAGGAATTTAATAACTACATAAGATGTATACGAGGTGAGTAAATAAGTTGACTATTTATTTCTTTAACTTGACTTTTTAATTCTCTTGTTAGTCCAAGATCCCAGAGCGATCAGACAGAACTTATTTTCACATGGATGAAACCTCAACCACTCAGTAGCGTCTAGTGTACCTTCGATACTTGTGGAGCTTGCCCTGTGACATCTGAGCAGGTACCAGGTGAGAGATGCTTCTGAGTAGTTAAGGTTTCATCCATGTGAAAATAAGTTATGTCTGATCGCTCTGGTATCTTACTCTAGATAGAATTGAAATCAATTAACGTGTCAATTAAGATATAAATGAAAATTCTTTGGTCATTTTTTTTGAGTTATAATTTGCACAATCCAGCTCCTGGGATGCGAGAAGCCGATGATCAAACCAAGATGCTTGCAATTGGAGCGACCTTTGTCCAGTAGTGAATTGAGATAAGCTGATAATGATAGACATTTTTAAACACACACACTTTCCATCAGGCAAAGCAGATTCACTTGGGCATACTCATAAAAAAGGATCCTATCATCATCTTTCTAGCATTTATTATTCTTATACTGGATGGGCTAAAAGATCAGTCGGTTTTACCTGAATATCAGTCTACGGAGCGACTGGCATTAGACCTCCACAACCCTGAGAGCGAACTGTATTCTAAAGTTGAACAAGTTGGCAGCATATTTGATTGTACTGACTTCCCAATAATGATTGCCGTAGATGTTCATGTCAACCGGCACCTATACAGGCTATAATACAGAAATACAATTCGTCGTTAAATTATTATGATTGATATGTATTTAGTTATCGGTGATCATCTAGCCCAGTTAAGTAATAACTATATTATGCATATTCACCGATCCCCTATATACAGCTACAACAAAAACTTGTATGCATCACTGTAAGAATCATTTTGGTAGGCTTAAAAAAATAATAATAATACAGTGGCACTCGGGGACTGCCGCGGTAAAGCTATTGCATTGCATTGTTTATCAACTTATGCAATTATATATTTTAATTTATGCAGTATTTTATTTTCTTTGAAATTAATTCAAATTTATAAAACAATATAGTGTATATTGTATCTATAATATATATCTATAATATATAATATTGTATCTTAACTGTCTAATATAACCAAAAGACAATGACAACTAAACAGGGAACATAATAGTAATATGAGCATATCTACGGAATAAAAAAACACTAAGATTCAATTAAACGGTACTGGAGGACGCGGACGCTATGTATTGTGCCTACGATATCCATTCTATTTGATTAATCTATGACATGTGCCAGGCGCCCGTTATTTATCCTTGTCGCACTGCAGTTACAATCATATTCTCTATCCTTTTTAACACGGGATGTTAGGTTTTTCGTTACAGAATTGCTTGATTCTGTTGCCGCGCTCAAAGCCCGTGATAAAAGTGGACTTCGATAGGCTGATGATGATGGGAAACAGTACCAGTACCTAAAGCGTATTGCGTATAATTATAATTCATCTTGATTTGACGACATTACAGATAATTATTTTGACATCTTCCAGCGGTTCAAACGGCATCGAAAACGTTGATGGAGGCGATAACGGAGGTGTACGAAAGTGGATGGTCAGGCCACGACCTTCTGTACGTGCAAGCTCAGAACCTGGAGATGTTGTGGCAGGACTTCTCGCACAAGCTCGGCGACCAAGTGCTCATACCCCTCAATACGTATACCAACCAGTTCCCTGAATTCAGGGTAAGTTGAAATACTATATTATAACAAATATATTTTCAGTAAAATGTTTAACAGATGCATGGACTGCACGGTTGGCCTAGTGGTTTAAGCGGTCGCCACGCCGTTTTCTACTACGCCAAGTGTTGTGGGTTCAAATTCTATATGGGACACTTTGTGTGATCCACAAATTGTTGTTCTGGGTCTGGGTGTTCTTTGTGTCCGTTTCTTATATGTTTTTAAAGTTCTCCGCGACACAGGATGTATATTTCAAATGCAGGAGTTATCCTTTGTTAAAGAAAAAATAACAATTGTGGAACATGTATGCATCCATTTAGTTTCGTGTCTTATTTTAGCTAGATGAGTTATCAAGTTACAAACGTCATCCAATAACATTTGCATTTATAAAAGAAATAAGATCTCACCATTTCATACGAAAGTTTTATTTAATCCTCAACAACTTCTGTACATCTTAATTACCACAACACACCAACATTACTTTTGCAAACGCTTTCAGAGAACAAAAAAATTACAATATTTTTTGTCGTATTGTCTAACGTTACTTCAAGTGCTTGTTAGAAGAGTTTTGTTCAACAAATTTGTTCTATCGATTAGTACTGCTAGTAGACGCGACCGCAACACAATTATTTAGTAAGAACATGTGCAGATCTTTAATTAAACAATTTATATCTATGTCGTGTCTATGGTCAGTGAGTGACGTTTTTAAATTAGTTAAAAACGAATCCACAGTGATAAAAAATCTGGCAGAGCAAAGAGAGAAAACAGTCTCTTTGGAAGTGGTCCAATAATATGTTGAGTGATCTTATTATCCTCCTTAATATTTGAGGAAAGATTATAATTAGTCTGGTTTGATCCACAAATGTATTTATTATTAACTGTCTGTCGACTGTGGAGTTTAATTATTAATTTGTTTACACTTACATGTCGTGGTTAGATCATAGAATCGGTCATTTCACGGTGTGGGTCTGTCTTTATATTTGTCAAGTTGTACAGTGGACTCTTTAATTTAGCCAAGACATAATTATACATATCTCTAGTAAAGATTCTGTGGCGACTTTCACATACAGCGCGACGAAAACATACAAGCGCGCCATCTACCGAATAAACACTGAACTACGAAAGAAAACACGGAATTAACTACACCGAGTAGCTACTAATCCTGAACCGCGATAGAGAAATGCTCGCACCGATTAGCATATAAACAACATCCCAACATCAGCTGTTGGGAGGTGGCCCACCAGGCATGATCACCTCGCCTGGTCGGAGGATCCTCCCTTTGCGTTGGAGGGACACGATACCCGTTCCTCCACACTTCTAATTGCAATATATCAAGCTCTTGGGTTTATGATATGTAATATGTATGAATAGTCTATTGATGTTGATTATGAATAGTTATGTCCATGGTTTAGGGATTTCCCAGGGCTCTTTACAATAACCAGGCTCGTACTGTCGCCTCAGTTCCCCCCTCACATTCATGTAAATATTGTTAAATTATCGTTCATTCTAAGGTCTCGTATTCGATTCCCCTTTCGAACAGTTTTCTCAGTCAATCCAGCTTTCATAGTTCAAGCTTTTTCTTACTTTGAAACTAGCTTCCTGTATGCAACAATACTTTTTACGAATCCTAAGGTTCTCATCTATACCCCTGATAACGTGTTTCCAAAATTTCATGATAATTCGCTAAGTAACTGACGTCATTATTTATAATAACAGTTATAATTCAAGTGTGTTCTAATGACGTTTATAACTATATTTTTCGTCTCGTCATCCGCCAGTTTCGCCAGATGTGGATGCTGGGTTATATATGGAACTGACCTTGACGGCAAATGTTCTGCTTTCTTTTATACGCCATGTTATTTCTCTTTCAATTAAGAAGGCGTTTACGTGAATTAGTATAATTTATTTCAATTATTTTGGTGCAAATGGTTTTATTATTACAATTTTTATGTTTATATAAACAACTAGCTTTCGCTTGCGACTCTGCTCGTGTAGATGTCGGTTATCGAGGTAAAAAATGTCCTTTCTCAAGTTCTAAACTATCTGTGTATCAAATTTCATTTAAATCTGTTTACTAGTTCTCCCGTGAAAGCCGAACAGATTAAGTTATTTTAGCATTTATAATATTAGATAGATAGATAACTCTTTATTTGCACACAAAATTACAGGGTTACAAAAAAGGAACACATTGATCAAATATAGAGTGTACAAAGGGCGGCCTTATTGCTTAAAGCAATTTCTTCCAGGCAACCTTAGGATGGATCAAATGTTGTAAAGAGACAGTAGTAGTTGAATATGCATTTTTGAACCTATTATTTGCTTATTATTATGTACTGTACTTTATTACATACACTACATATATTATAATAACAATAAATATACTTACAAATACATACATACATACATACATACATACTATAACAGTAAATATACATATATAGATATATACTTAAATTAATAAAAATAGAGAAGAGAAACAGTTTCGTTTCACCCTCAATCGTGTCGAACTCAATTAAGGTGAATAGAATTCCTGTACCATTTTCTTGAATCTATTTAATGTTTGCGCCTGCCTGATGTTAAGCGGCAGTGCATTCCATAAGCGCACAGCTTCAACGGTGAAAGATTGGTCATAAAATTTGGTGGAATGCAGTGGCATCTCCAGTTGTAAACTTACGGATGACCGCAGACATTTTTCATGTGTGTCATTAAGGATTCGTTAGCAAACATACAAATACTTTTACTAAAAAGTCCTGAACCTTTAGAAAAATGGATTTTCTTCTAATTGCTGAACTAAGGGTCGTAAGTTCTTCCATACACATTTGTCTACCTGGTTCGTTCGTGAACAAAGACCTGAGTGTGCCAGAGTCAGAGTGTACCTTTAGTATTAAAAATGCAAAACAACTTTATTGACTACGAATCGTTCAAGCTTTATATAATCAACCGAATGTATTTAATCCACGTATTTATAAATCAGACTTTTAAGATGAAAATAAATATGTAAATTAATTTATTTACAGAAAAAGATAGAAAAACGCGGACGTAAATTAGTGGACTACGACGGACAAAGGCACAGCTTCCAGAACCTGCAATCGAACGCGGCGAAAAGAAGGGACGATGTTAAGGTAAAAATATTTATATTTAGCTATAAATATATCTCCCGGGCTCCGGAGGCCGGGAGAATGATGCAGAAACACATCTGACCAAGCCGCCATGGTATGGGTCACCATGCTGCATGGCCTACCCTCACAATGATTATTATGACCCCCTTCTCCTAGATTCTACTCATGTTTTCCATCAGGCAGAGTGGAGTCACTTTGAAAGACTTAAATATAAAAAAATGACTAATACGTTTCGAAAAAATAGTAAAATGTTAACAATTTACATAGGATGAGAGTCAATAGAATTGTATAATGTTTCAGGTGACAAAAGGCAGGGAACAACTGGAGGAAGCTAAACGAACGTACGAGATCCTAAACTCGGAGCTGCACGACGAGCTGCCGGCGCTGTACGACTCGCGAGTTTTGTTCTACGTCAACAATCTGCAGACGCTCTTCTCGGCTGAACAGCTTTTCCACTCAGAGAGCCACAAGGTGAGCTGCTTGGGTAGGGGAATTGTATTAGTAGGGTAATTTAGACGTCGTCCATGTGTGCCGTAAGTTTAAATTGAGAGTTTTAGTTTAACAAATGGTGATAATTGCCAGAGTGCGGTTCCCGTTGCAATTCCCGGATTTCTCCGGTTCCTCGGTCCGGTACCGACAATTCGGAACCATTTTGGGCTTTTGCGGAATAGCAGTCCGACGCCGCAAACCCGTCGGCATAAATTGCTCCGTTAGTCGACTATTACGATATCCACAGGATGAATAGGGATGTGATATTCTGTTCTGAATTTGTGACAATACGGATGACAGTATATGCTTGATATTCATTATTTGATAAATGTCACCACTGCTTTACCTGTTTTTCAGTGACTTGATCAGAATATGTTGATATTTTGTTATTTCTTGGTTTGCTGTGGCGCTGATCAAACTCCACATGGGTCAACGCTTGTGTGATCTTCAAATTGATGTTCTGAATCTGGACATTCCTTGTGTTTATCGTTTGCGACACAGGGATATTTTTAGTCCGAGAGTAATCTCACGTATTCGTACATCCAGGTGTTCGGTGAACTGGAGGCCATCACGGACAAGTTGGCGACGGAGTGCCAGCGCGGCTCGTACAAGAAGCTCGCCAACAACGTGGCGCCGCCCTCCTCGCCCTCCTCTCCTCCCTCAGCCCTCAACAACAACATCAACGGGGGAGCCGCGCACGTTCCACACTCACCCCAGACTGACACGCTGCAGAGTAAGTACCTTCTTTGCTACCTTCTTGTAGGTGCTGTCTGTCTGTTAGGTAAAGGTATCGATTATATGGCGACTTTCAACAAAATGTACTACAACGCCATCTACCGAAAACGCACCGAACTACGATGTAACTGCTTATCCTGTATTACGATATAGAAATTCTCAACTCACAGTCATTAAAACAAAACAACTAAGAATAGATTTTTTTCTGTGAATAGATCTACAATACAGATAAGATTTTTATAATTATGAGGAGATATTGAATCGCAAAAAATTATAGAAAATAAAATATACTGCGTCATTTTGACGTGTAGTGGTATTCAAATAAAAATAAATAAAGACTTATTGTAGTTGAAAAACCGTCATTCTAACCTCACTTTAAAAGACAGACAACATCTTAATTAGGGCGTACTTTATTTCTATAAATAGAACCTTTTAGCTTGAATAATATGTTTGTGGTGTGAATCAGTTCAATTAATTTGAATGGATTGACGTTGTATTGTGATAATAATACATATTATATAACTGTGATTATCTAAATCGTTTTGTAGTTGACCAGCTGCTATAAATTAATAATATAAATTTATATAAAACAAAATATTTTAGGTCTATAACCGCACAATGATTTAGAATTTTTTATGATTGTGATTTATGTTGTAAGGTGACTTTGGTAAAGAAAATTAAACTCTAGAAAAATCTCTCTAGAAATGACATAAATTAAAAGTGATTGCGTAGATTTCTTTGATATATTCTTAAAGAAATAAATGCTGACTGAATGGAGTAGAGTTGCCATATCATCGTTTCTCCATTTTTTTTTTAATATTTCGGACATCTTACACACAACATCATCTAGTCCCAAAGTAAGCAGAGTTTGTATTATGGGTACTAAACAACTGATATAAATACATAAATATACTTTTTTTTGTAAATACATACATACTATACATAGAAAACACCCAAACTTCGAAACAAATATTTGTGGATCACACAAATATTTAGCCCGACTCGGGAATTGAACCCGATACCTCTTGATTAGCAGCCGCATACGCTAAGCACTAGAAGCAAAAAGTCTTGAAAGTCTCATTGTTTTCAAGTTTAATTTTAATTACCAAAGTCACTTAGTAAAACTAACCGTGTCGTGTTGCATGTGTGTGTAGCGCCCCCCTCGCCGTCCCCCTCGCCCTCTCCCTCCCCCGCAACACCCACGCCCGCGACCCCCGCGACCCCCAACGGAGCCGCGCCCGCCACACCGAGCCCTCGCGCAGAGAAGCCCCTCCCCGCCCCACCGACCACCGACAACAACACCACCCCCACCAACAACAACAAACTCGCCGATAAACAACAAACGAAAACAGAAGAGGAAATTAAAAAAGTTGAAACTAAAGAGGAGGAAACGAAGGAAGTTAAGGAGGGTAGCGACAAGAAAGTTGAAGAGCTGTATGATATACCAGTCGGTATGTATCGCACTAGTACTTAGATAATTTGCTCCGAGGCTAGATAGGAAAGCTTAGATGGTACTAAATGAAGTGTTGTAGATAAAGCACGGCTAATACTGACTACCATTTTAATCATACAAATAATTACCATTCTATAAAATATTCAAAAACCACACTAATATTAAAAATATACGACAATCCCGAACTTAAAGTAAAAAATTTTTCTTCTGTATTCAGTGAAAAATATATTATTTACGTATGGCAATAGAAATCGCATAAAATAAATAAAATAAAAACCATTCGAAGATTGTCAGTCATTATTTTGAGAAGTAAATAAAATTACGTATAAATAATAATACGAACCGACTTCAAAAAAGGAGTCGGTTCTCAATTCGACTGTATTTTTTTTATGTTTGTTACCTCAGAACTTTCGATTGGGTAAACCGATTGTTATAATTATTTTATTTATTTGAAAGCTGATGCCTTCCATTTGGTCCCATAATAAGCAAATCAGGATCTGATGATATCATAGGCACACCTGTCGCGATTTACATACTCGAATTAGTTTTTCTTTGAAGTCGGTTTTTGTTTGGAAGTCGGTTTTTCTTGTATTTTTTTTTCTTTTTATCTAAAAACCCGAGCAAAAAATTTGTAACAGACATTTAAGTTCAATAAAAACTAGCAAATTAAAAATACAATAAAACCATTAAATACACAGGCCACATAAGTACCATATAATATAGTAGGGTTATAGCACAGATATAAAGCTAGTATAACACAACGCTAGGCTTTAAGCAGTAGACAAATACCCGCACAATTCTCTCAGGGTCGCCGGTACCACCTGAGAAGTCAAATAATAGCGAGGAAAAGAGACAACAAGTTGACTCTGAGCCGAGAGAGAAAGGGACGGATGACAAGCAAGACGAAGTCTACGACATACCCGTCGGTAAGTACACCATGACTTATGTATGATGGGATACAAGCTTGGTGAAGGTATAATATATATTTTTATTTAAAAAAATAGGCATCTTATCATAAGTATTTTTGTTCTATAAACGAAAAAATTAAGTTTATGCAAAAGACAAACGGGTAATGTTTTTTTTTTTTTTAATTTTTATGACTCTGTAACGGTTCAAATGTCCGGATATTTTGTATTAGTTTAATATTGTATTTTACTAGCAAATGCCCGCGGCTCCGCTCGCGTTCTAGAGGTATGAAAGATAAATGTTGGCCGATTCGCAGACCTAACCGATATGCACACAAAATTTCATGAGAATCGGTCGAGCCGTTTCGGTGGAGTTTAATTACAAACACCGTGATACGAGAAATATTTATTTATATATTACCATATAACTTTCGCCCGCGGCTCCGCCCACATCTGGGTACAAAATTTAATTTAAATCAGTGCTGTAGTTTTTGATTTTATCGCGAACAGACAGACAGACGACGGAGGACTTAATTTTACAACATGTATTGATATTATGTTAAACTTATATGGTATTGCAATGATCATCGGCGGTATAATACAAGTATACCTTCATATTTTATAAAGTAAGTACAGTAATATGTACATAATGTACTTATTTGATGTTGTCGTTGAAATAATGTGACAATGTGCATTTGAACTTGATATTGCTTTAAGTATTATTTCGATGTCAAAAATAATAATAATAATAAAATAATATTCTTTATATCTTCGCGACATAATAATAATAAAAAATTTTGTTTACCTTATCCTTATTTATTACTGGTGATGATAGTACTTACTAAAATATAATATTTAATTTGAATCTATTATATTTTTAAATCTTAATCGTTATTTCTTTTTATATAACCATATATTTTTATATATATTATGTATTATAATTATTTATAATGATACAACATATCTTATTTGTATATTTATTATGTATTTATTTTATATTTTTTTACAGTACAACAGGCAAGTCACATAATATGCATATAATTATTTTTATGTATGACTTTTTGGTTTGATTTTGTATGATTTGTTTGAACAATTTTTATGTGTTTATATTAACATTAAATTTAATACAGGCATCGCTATTTATTTATATAATTGTTGTATGATTTTAATATTTTTAACAATGGCACACTATTTTTATTTTAAGCTTAAGTTTAGGTCGTGGTTATAGATAGAAAAATAAGTCTCACTGTACTACAAAAAATTATGGTAAAGTACGACTCAGTATTAGATGAAACTCAAACTCAGTATTATGCGAAAGTCCGATTGAGTATTATATGAAAGTCTGAATCATTATTATTTGAAAGTCACTCAGATAGGAGAGTTCAACTTTACATTATGAAAGTCCAACTCAGTGCTATATAAAAGTCCGACTTAATATTATATTAAAGTCCGACTCAGTATTATATGAGAGTCCACCCATTATGTATGTGTGTGCAGGGGCGACGCTGGCGGGGCTGCCGGCGGGCACGCTGTACCGCGTGCGCGCCACGTACCGCTACACGCGCGAGGACGCAGACGAGCTCAGCTTCGACGTGGGCGAGGTCATCCGCGTCGTCGAGTACGACGACCCCGACGAGCAGGTACCGCCCGCACCCCACCCCATACACCCCACCACATTAGCCATGTAACCGCCGGCTGTTCGCTATGCACTGGTTTATTCAATTATAAGGCATCGGTTGCGATACATAGCTACTAAACATTATGCCTGCCAAAGTGTCTACAGTGGATGATGGAAAGCACGAATAGAATACAAGAGTGGTAGTCACCGTCTTCATTGTGAATGCAGACATGGTGACCCGCACTATGACGACGGCCTGTTGAGAGGCTTCTGCATCATTTTGCCTCCAGTCTCACACTTACTATTGAAACACTAGGCATGAGTGCTGTAAGTATTAGGTTGGTCTTCTATGCGAAAGTAGTTTAATTAAATTTTTCCTGGGATTCCTACACTGGGAATGGCACTAAATAATTCACCTGTGTCTTAGGAGGAAGGCTGGCTGATGGGTATAAAAGAAACGACCAATGAAAAGGGCATGTTCCCCGCGAACTTCACGCGGCCAATATGAAGCGCAGCCGCTACGACCACCGCCTACCGCCGCTCTACGTCGGCTATGCCGTAGCGGATCGCCTACGACCTCCACTCGCCGAGTGCTACGACTGCACAGTGGTGCGAGCGGTACATCAACACGAACTGTCTTATGATTTTATTCATTATTCACATTGCGTTTCATTTTAGATAACGATTATTAAAAATACAATGTTTATTACTTAGTTTAGTTGTTGAATGTTAATAGATTATATATTATTTATTATCTGTATTGTATTACAACGAATTATTATAACAGCTAACGTTTTGTATATACGATGTATGAGTACTGGTTTACTTGTATCACAGTCGGCTCGGTGTAGGGTGAACATTCAATATTTTATTTATTCACGAATTCCATGCCATTTACGTACGACATATATCTTGCTACGACCATATCAAAACTAATATTGTATCACACATGTAATCGCCCTAAACGAAGTGTCTCGAAAAACGTGTGATCAAGTCCTTATTTAAAAAGAAATTGACAATAATCATATGATTATTACATAATAATATATAAAAAATACTTTTACAAATCAAAGTTGCTCACGTAATAATATTTTTACATTTAAAGTGACCTTAGAAAATTATTGAATAATTAAATGTTATGAAATTAATAAATCGAGATTATATTTCACCAATTTTTTTAATGTTAGTCAGTATTAGTCTGCGGACTCGAAAAAAAATACAATTGCCCTTTCAATTATAATAATAACTACTTTCTATGTAAGAGTTTTGAAATTAACGCTTTTTGTCTAAATGCCGAAGAAAACATTAACAGTCTTTGATAATGTAGGATATTGAATCTTATGTCCTCGGCAATAAAGTCTAGCTTCTTGTATCACTTCGCAGTGTCATATTGATTGTTAAACATTTCCATCGACGCATTTCATTACAAATTGATTGCATTTTCAAAGCACAGTCACAGAATCATTTGTAACCAGTTAAGTTTTTAATGTATATAAAATCATTTTGAATTTGTCTTTTGTTGAATCCATATTATATTGTTAATACATATAACATAGGAAATAAATTAATCTAATTTTTAGCTTTTTGAAATCAACATTTATTTAAATAGGTTTACAATTTTTTTCGGTTAATTTAACCGTATTAAAACCGGATTACTAACTTTATAGTAAGATTATTATTAAAATTGGCAATATTGTTAACTGAAAACTTTTAGAAAACAAGATTTGTTGAACATAATTTGTATTGTTGAATATTTGTTTACTTCATTCTAAACGTCTTCAGTTAAAAAAGCATTTAAAATCTAAACCGAACTCTATGCCCAGAACAAACTTTGATATTAGAGCCTGTGTCAAATAAGGTGCTTCGAAACTGTACATAATTTATACATTTACAATATAATCCCATATTTTTAGATTAAGACGGTTTGAATTGTGTTCCATTTTTTATCTAAACTTCCCACAGTGTTTTCTGTTGCCAACGTTATAAATGAAAATAATTAGGCAACACTGACGATTAAAACGGTTTTTAATTTAAACTTTCCTTGGTGATTTGATATTTGCTCCTTTCGTGTGGAATATTTTTACATGCTGCGGGTGTTTTTAATGGTTGCTCAAAAGTAGCTCCGCCCTAAATCATTAGAACTATTGACTTTTATAAACAATTTTGACCTTATCAAATTTTAATATCAATTTTAATAAACGACTGAAGTTTTGTAGCGAAGTGTTGTAACGTTGCGATGTTTTGTAGGAGTACAATCCGACATGATGAAAGTTGTGGCTTTATCGTCAGTGCCATGCAAAGTCCATATGTAATGTTAATTTATAAGTTTGTTAGGACTTGTACAGTTTTTACAAGCGGAAATAAAATATTTCGAAAAATATGTGTATTTTTATTTTTACCTGAGAATATATAAAGTGACAAGCGATTGACAAATAAAGTGTAAGGGCTACAGCACACTAGCTACTTTTAGCATCGACGATCGGCAACTAGTCGCTTTTTAGAAGCTAAATACGGCGACCGAACGCTCAACACCGCACACTTAAAAATGCCAAACGCGGCGATTGAGTTGCTTTAGAAGCGCGACACAGCAGTTGAACGCTACACTCCGCACACATTCGGATGCCGGTAGCATCGATTAGGAGTCGGAAAATTTTAGACAACACTACAGCCGACACGATCCAGGCATCTGAGCAGTCTGCGGTGGCCCTAAATGACAAACCTCATATAACAATAAAATACAAATGCATGGCATGAAGCTTCATTTTAAAGGTAAGTAAGTAAACTTTGCGCATATCTATTACTTAGTTAATTAAATTTGAAATTAGTCATACACACATCAAAAGTGTCTAGGGATCAAGCATTTTTATGCGGATTTCTTGAGATTGAGATGTGGCTTTGTAATAAATTTATGATTTTATAAATTTATATGGATCCTTTTTGGTGCATTTCATAATTTGAATCAGGAACTGTCAATCAAATTCGAGTAAAAGATGAAAATCAGCTGCCAATATTTTCCCTATAAAAACATACAACGCATTGAAGAAATTATTAGTGCTACTGTTTCCCTACTACTGATTAAAACCAACGTTATTATGGAGCGGCGACGTCATTTAAGCAGGGAAGAAATGCTCAGAGCCGTGGGAATGATAGAAGCTGGTTCCCGGCAACGTACTGTGGCTTTAGCTCTGAATACAAGTCAGAGTGTTATCAGTCGACTTTGGACACGTTACCGAAGCACTGGTACCGTGGCTGAGCGCCATGGAGGACGGTATCGCTGCACCACACGGAGACAAGACCGATACATTCAAATCTTAACTCGAAGAGCTCCAACAATAACCGCCATGATGTTAGCCGTGAGGCTTCATCACTCTTCAGGGAACTTAATTAGCGACCAAACAGTCAGAAACCGCTTGCATGAAGTGAACCTTCATTCCCGAAGACCGCTACGGGTACCACCTATAGCAATGCACAATCGTAGGATTCGATATCAATGGGCTCTTGAACACAGAAATTGGGCAGAAGAACAATGGCGTTTCGTGTGCTTTTCTGATGAGTCTCGTTTTGGTATGAGACCGGATACAAGACGTATACGACACTGGAGAACCCCTGGACGCCAACAGCGATTAAAATCCTGCCAGGAAGTCCATCCTTATAGTGGTGGAACCATCATGGTATGGGCGGGTATTTGGATCGGCGGAAGAACTGAGTTGATTTGGATCAGAGGCAACCTCAACGCTCAAATTTATGCTGAGACGATTGTATCAGACGTCATCGTTCCTCTACAAGTGCAAATCGGTCCCTTATTTCAGTTAATGCATGATAATGCACGACCGCACACCGCAAGAGTTGTAAGACAGACTCTCGCCGCAGCTAACATCAATGTCCTGCCCTGGCCTGCTCAGTCGCCAGACTTGAACCCGATTGAGCATGCATGGGATATGCTACAGAGAAGAGCTCTGCCGAATATGGAGGGTATCCAGTCGCAAGAAGACCTTTTTTTGTTGTTGCAGCGAACATGGGCGGCCATTCCACAGCGTGATTTGGATGAACTCATTTTGAGTATGCCAAACCGATGTTCTTGTGTTGTTAGTGTTCGCGGTAGAAACACGGATTATTAATTGTTTAAGTTACCTAATAAAATTTTAAAGAAAACTGTTATTTCAGTCTTTTTTTCGAACTTTAATGTTAGTGGTTCAAATGTCAAAAATCCCTTTATTAGGAAAATGGCAAATTTCTTTACTAATGCAAAGGTGACTTGGTTTATCGTTACTGTGACAAACGAAAACACTTTATTTGATGAATCCTTAAAGAAATTTTTAATTAATATCAATCAGGAGAAAAGTTATTGCAAAAATATATGTTGATCCCTAGACACTTTTGATGTGTGTAAATCAAGATGACGAAAAACATAGAAGAAACTAGATGGAAACCTGTTCTGAGATCAGATAGACCGAATATGTAATTGCCAATTGGTAATTAAAATATCAGAACTATTTACTACAATGAGAAACTGTGTCATTTCGCAGCAGTAACATGTCCTTCCGACTTGACGACGGTGGGTTTTAACTTAAAATGTACAGGAATAAAACGCATCTGTAACATAGGTCGGCATAACTTGGAAACTTGAAAGTTGGTTTGTTTGGAATGTTTGATAAAAATGTATATTTCAAGGAAAACACGATGATGGAATTATAATAGTTGTACGTAGGTACTTGTTTTTAATAAAAAATCAATGTGAAAACTGAGATACAATTATTCTTCCTTGGTTTCTGAACGCACTGGCGACTGTCATCTGCGATTCATTTTACGCAATGATTGTTGGCAATTAGAAACGTCAAATTCGGGTAACCAAACAAGGAACTGTAAAACGGAGCGTAATATTTAAGATTGATTGATGGACTGAGTAAAAAGTAGATGATATTGTTAAGTTCCAAAACATGGTATTTTGTTTAAAACGTCTGTTTCGCAAAAGTAAATATGTGTTACAAAACAGTTGTAATAATCCGATAGTCACTTAGAAATGTATTTAGACAAGTACGTGTCTTGTTGTGAAGCGCCTCACCTTTGTGTAATAGCAATGTTTTTGTGTTGTTTTTGATGCTATTCGATATCTTGCAGGTGTTGATTGTGATTTTGAAAAACAAGGTAAGTGAAATCTATTTCAATTGATGAAGAGTATGTTTAGGTGTATTAATATTTTTTCATTTTATTTTAACAAAAAAGTTTCTGCCTCTGACTATTTTATATAAACAACAACAACCAATATTAGTTAATGTTTGTATATAGTGTGTTTTGATCTTGTATAAAGTGATGGGATACTTGTCTGAGGTAGAAAAAAATCTTTTTGGCGGGTCTTAAATGCTCAATTTATATTTAGTAATTTTTAGGGTTCCGTAGTTCATGACTCGGAACTCTTATAGATTCGTCATGTCCGTCTGTCCGTCCTCGGCCTACCGCCCAAACAGTTAGTGCTAGAAAGATGAAACTTTGCACGAATATGTGTTGTAATTATGTCGAGCTACAATCAAGTTATGAAAAATATTTTTAATAAATAATTTTTTTACGGGAATTAAATACATAGAGTAGGTAATAGGTACGAAATATCTGGATATTTCATAATATGGATTGGAATATTAGTCTGGACCATTGATATATAAAAACCCTAGATGCACAGTCTCAAACAAAAGCGGCATACGAAACTATCCTACTTAGTCATTGATGTATAAAAATATCAATGTGGGTAGTTTTAGTTATGCTATAAACACATCTTTTGCACATTCAATCTTACGCGCATTGTTTAAAGTTTTTATTACAAAGCAGCGTACAATGACCAATCAAATTTTATGACCGAAGCTAGCCGGCAGGACAGGACATGGAGTGAAGAGGAATATTTGTAAATTTTTTTTTATTATAATACATTGAGTTAGTATTTTAAGAGTTAGTTAAATTGTGTTCTAAGCCCATAATTATACTTATATCTGAGCGTAAATATGTTTTTGGGTAGGACATGACATGTGTACATCAATGAAACAAATATTAACTCTTAAAATCATTTATTTCATTTTTTCATATCATATCAGTGACATATCCTGTAAAAAATAATTATTTTATTTGAATGTAGTTACGAAATTATTTGATAAATTCATTATTTTTCTGGCTAACGGCTACTTACCGTTATACTAGGACTAGGAACAGCCGTTTTAAGAAGACGTTTTATGCCTTTAGCAGTGACATTCATATCTTCGTCCACAAAATGTTCAGAACAAACGACGCATGCACTATTTGGCTTAAAAAAAATGTATGTCGCGAACCCATAAGTTGTCCCCTAATTAATCGATATAATAGATAATATAATATTTCCGAACTTTAATAATAACACCGTTTGGACAACCTCCTTTCCTTTTGCAATTCGATTAAATAACTATAATAATATTATTATATATTTTGTAACGTATACATACTTATTAAAAACTAAATACAAAAAAGTTCAAATTAAATAAATTTATTAATAAAAAATTAAACACAATAAAAATAAATAGACTCCATTAAATTCAGAACAGGGTCGTTTGGATTATGCGACTAAAATAAAAGGTTGTGTAATAGTCGTTCTTACACTGAAAAAGCGGCCATTGAAATTTGTCGTATTATACTTGGACCGTTGAGTGAAGTTTTTAGACAAATTAAATCAAAATCACATATTGCTTCCGATATTTAGTCATAAAAACAACAAAACAAATTAACAAACTCTTTTACTCACCGAAAATACGATATCCCATCCTTTTTTAACGTTCCTAACCTAATATTTTTACAATTCCGCATCGAACACTTATGCATTTTTAACGAGCGCACAGAGACGCGAGCGACGCGAGACTATTTGAAATAGTAGCACCATTTTCAATAGTGCGCTTATTTTATGAGGACGGTTTTGCGACGCTGAGTGTGTATCTAGGGTTTTTTAATACATCAATGGTCTGGACCAATAATATAAGTTGAAATTCCTGCAGAATTCATGCATATAAATATTTACTCCGAGCGGGAATCGAAAACCAACCGCAGGCACCCCCTTCCCCACCACCTGGCGGTCGATTATCCTCCATCTGGCCGCCTGAGTAAACTTATCGGTGGCCATATTTATTATTGTTCTATTATCTATTCCCCACCGGTCCTTATACTCTATGTTCTAAATTTAAAACTGGCTAAATCCCGCGATTATTGTATTAAGTCTCGAGTAACGCCGTGTAGCGAAGTTAGTAAAAAAAAATTGCCTAACCTACTCCTTATGCCATCAGCTAAATGCCAGTAAAAATCGCGTCAAAATTGATCCAGCCGTTTCAGAGAACAACCAACAAACAGACTGACAATTTTTTTTATCAAACTGTGTAGGTATACTTTGTGGTAACACCGCGGGACTCAGCTAGTCATAAATAAAAAAAGAGTTTTATTTGACACCTATTATCATATTAACCCATCTAGATTTATTACCAGAATATTCAGGAGATAAATAAAATCTAGGTACCATACACAGACTGACAGACATACTGTAGATGTTTTGACAACATAATTGTAACATGGACTTAATAAGTACCTAATTATTGTTTGACCCAAAGGTTAACTGGAGTACCCACTTATATAAATTACATTAACTGATATACTTTGTCCGTGTATAATTTGAATAAATTTACATTCCAAATACATATTTAAATTTATTACAAGTGGACAAATAGATAATTGTTATGTTCAGTTACTTAATATTACATTATTTTTGTACGAAGTTTTCCAAGTAAGCGTATTTCACAAATTAGGCCTTATGGGGTCTTCCTTTAAAGTTCATAATATGAACTACCCTCATGAATTTATTCCAGATTTTTAGGGTTCCGTAGCCAAATGGCAAAAAACGGAACCCTTATAGATTCGTCAAGTCTGTCTGTCTGTCTGTCTGTCTGTCTGTCTGTCTGTCTGTCTGTCCGTCCGTATGTCACAGCCAATTATTTCCGAAACTATAAGAGCTATATTGTTGAAATTTGGTCAGTCGATGTATTCTGTGAACCGCATTAAGATTTTTACATAAAAATAGAAAAAAAAACAATACATTTTGGGGGTCCCCATACTTGGAACTGAAACTCAAAAATATTTTTTTCATCAAACATATACGTGTGGGGTATTTATCGATAGGTCTTCAAATATGATGTTGAGGTTTCTAATATCATTTTTTTCTAAACTGAATAGTTTGCGCGAGAGACACTTCCAAAGTGGAAAAATGTGTGTCCCCCCCCCTCTAACTTCTAAAATAAGAGAGTAATAAAACTAAAAAAAATATATGTTGTACATTACCATGTAAACTACCAACGAAAATTGGTTTGAACGAGATCTAGTGAGTAGTTTTTTTTTAATACGTCATAAATCGTAACACGCAATATACCTTTCATCCAATCAATACACTAGTATAAAAACATCGATGAAAGTTACAACGAACTACAAGAACTTTTATATGATATTACTTGCTGGTACGGAACCCTTCATGGGCGAGTTCGACTCGCACTTGGCCGCTTTTTTGAACAAGCCCTTTAGCTTTTAGAGGGGAGCCTTGATTTTACAATAAAATGAAGCCCTTTTTTAAAGAAAATTTAAAGAAATAACTCGCAAACGGATACCTAAATCAAAAACCCGTCTTAGAAACCTCTCAATGTTTTTTACAGACCTATAGATCTAACGATACTCCACACGATTCAGTGGCTGCGGTTTTGATATTTTTTTATTTCAGGAGTTATAGGGGCCTTACTTGTAAAATGCACTCACTTGGAAAAACTTCATACAAATATTAAGAATATCTATTGGGCACGATTTTAAATCCCTACCATTGTAGGTGACTACGAAACCCTTTTTTATGCGTGGCTTGACGCGCACTCGGCCAATTTTTTAGAACTTTAATGGGAAACAATTCTTTTATATATCGTTTTTATACAACTTTAAGTTCGTTAACACAGCGTATGCAATGGAAGCTCTCAAAAGGAATTTTTTTTTTTTCGTTTTTGCAACAAAAAACATTGATGATATACATATATGTATAGCCTAATTCATTAGTAACTAGACTTTCTGAAAGTTTTTTTCAAATGGAATCAGTAATTGGCGTCTTCAACAAATCAAAAAAAACTCTTTAACTTATTAGTATAGATATATATATAGGTTCATTATTCCTTCTCTTACTCTTTGACTTAAAATACTTTGATTGACACAAAATTACCTACAGCAAAAATACAGTTATTCATTTACAGTTTGACCAAAAGCAACATTCAATTTTCTCTGATACATAAACACTGCGGGTTCGAGAGTAAATTGCAGTCTCTTCGAACAACGTCTGTGGCCCCCAACTTCGACCGGCCGCGTCTTTTATTCGACCTCGACCCTGTCTGGGAATCAAGTGTAAAAAGTGCAAGGTTGAATGAACCCTTAGGACATTGCACTCATAAAATAAATCTAGACGTATTATTACTTTGTAAGTATCAAAGGAAACTGCATCAACCAATTGGCGAAAACACTTTTTAACACGTTTCAGTGTTTTAGGCGTGAAGGCTTAAAGAAACGAATAAAGCCACGCGACGTTCGCATTTAAAATGTTAGTGAGGATTAAACTTACATGCCCTGGGATGGCGGAGTAAGAACATATTGTGTCACTACCCCTATTGATACTATGAGTGTCGTAAGTCAAGTACAATATCATTGCAAAGGGAAAGAAAACGAATCTAACTTTTTTAACCTTTTGAACGCCAGAGCAAAAACTGGTCAACTTGCCCTCAACGCCAGACCACAAATTTAGCGGAAATACCTACGAAAAAAATAAGGATACCAAAACTTTATCGATAACATGAATTGTATTTTTATTTTCGTCTGCAATTTCAAAATATATGTCCTTATAACATTGAATTTATTTCAACATTACACCTCTTCCCACGCTAGTAATAGTTATACACTATTTACAGAGTTGTTTAATACCGTAATAACAGATATGAGACGACAATTTAATTAAATATAATAACTATAGGTACGACACTATTCTTGATCTGTTGTCTTCATATTGTGACCCTGGCGTGGGCGGTACGTCATTTTTTGAATATTGCGCTTCTCAAATAGGGATGTAGCAACGTAATATCTCGCTTATCGAGTACAATATTTTCTAATAATAAATAAAACACGTATTATAAATTAGATTTAAATTTTCTATAATTCCGTTGAAGGAGATATTTAAAAAAAATACACGATTCAAATAGGTTAAGTATACAGGCTGAATTTTTGAGACGGGACAGTAAGGGCAGGTACCTTAACCGTTATAGTTACAGGAAAACGCTATTAGAAGACTATCCATAATTTTTTAAGAAATTCTGAACTGCATTTACAGATTTTGGAAAAAATGTACAGTCAGCAAGAAAATGGTCAATTTAAACAAAAATTTTTTTTGATGCCAATCGATCCTGTTTCTTATAAGGATCAAAAGTCTCTACTGGACCGACTGAGGTTTGAGTACTAAAAATGTCAGAAATCGCAAAAAACTTTTCCCATACATTTGTACGGAAATAAATCATTTTAATATGTATTTTAGACACAGACTTAGCATAGACACAGCAGACATAGCTTACATTTAGATGATCTACGAAATAAATTGTTTGAGCAAAGCAACGACTGCCGTTTTCACGAATACATAAGTTCACTCATTTTTGTACAGAGCTAGTAGCAGCCGATAATTTTCTTGGATAGATATCCTTTAAAATCCTTGTTAATGCATCTTTCAGCTCCTGAATACTGTTGTATTTTTGGAGCCCCACAGAAAAATATCGAGAGGCGTTAGATCGGGGCTACGAGGTGGCCACTTGGTTGAACCATGTGTACTTATCCACTGTGACCCGAACTGCCTATTCAAACTGGAATACGCGGCTGTTGAGTGGCGGAGCGCCATCTTGCTGAAAATAAACTTTTCGCAATTCTGACAGGAGCCATTCATCCAACTGGTTTTGGAGATTCTCTAACTATGACGTCGTTATACATGGCAGAATTAAGAGTACCTTCATAAATGGCACCACACGAATAAGTTTCAACTGCGCTTGTCGCAGTTGAAACTTATTCGTATACCACACCAATGCAAATTCCGTGTTCCTATTATTGACTGAATACGCTTAAAGAATAAAAAAAAGATAAAATACATTTTAAAATTATTTATTTCCGTACAAATGTATGGGAAAAGTTTTTTGCGATTTCTGACATTTCTAGTACTCAAACCTCAGTCGGTCCAGTAGAGACTTTTGATCCTTATAAGAAACAGGTTCGATTGGCATCAAAAAAAGGTTTTGTTTAAAATGACCATTTTCTTGCTGGCTGTACATTTTTTCCAAAATCTGTAAATGCAGTTCAGAATATCTTAAAAATTATGGATAGTCTTCTTAAAGCATTTTTCTGTATCTATAACGGTTAAGGTACCTACCCTTACTGTCCCGTCTCAAAAATTTACCCTGTATAACTGGGCGTTTTTCAAAATTTTGCTCAGGACTATTTTGCTATGTCCTACGAGTTTGACCATTGATTAAAAGGCAAAAATGTAGGAAGTGAGTATCAAATTATTTTATGTTAGGGTAAAATGTTTAACTTACTGTAAAAAAAAAGATAAACATAAGACTTAAGCGGAAAACATATTTTAATATTTAATAAAATAGCAAATATTATCCTACTTTTTTATGTGTCCTTCATCATATCCTGGATTTTGATTATATATTTTGGAGAATGTATAAGCTATATTTAGATATCTTTAGTATTACTCGAATAAAATAACTCATTTTATTTGTTTTAAATAAAATGCATTAAGGTTGTAGTATATTTTTCTAATTTAAATACTGAAATTATCGGATTTTAAAAACTGGCCACAGCGGACAGTCCTGTACGTAGCGGTGTGATTTTATAAAGAATAACAATAACATTGTCTTTGGCTTTAACTATTTTTAAGCAATGCCATATTGACAATGTTTTTATCATTCATTCGTTCTTTTCCTTTGAATTAAAACTGAAGAAATTCAATCGTCAACACTTGCGGTCCGTGACGTACGTAACGGGTCTGTTTGTTTGTCCGGTACGAACATTTATTTTGAAAGGTAAGACCCACAAATTTTATATACTACTCGTGTTAAATTATAAGTAAATATGTTGTAGATAATGAATGTGTACTAGTAAACTACTAAAATCAACTTTTTTTATACCAAAGAAACATGTGATGACAAGTCCGCGTTATACGTAACGTCCAGGACGTGACGTGATTTAGTATGAAAATAAATGGACATCCTGTACGTAACGGAGCAAAATTTTGAAAAACGCCCAACTATAAAAATTTACAAAATGAAAAACAGTATGTACGTTTATAGCCTTTAAATACTAGCTTTTATAATCCTAGGCATAAAAAGTAACAAGTAGAATTTTGAAAAAAAGCTAAGCAACTTGTGATGGACATTTTAAAACTTTTATTTATTTCATTTAAACCTCAGTAGTGTACGAAGCATTTTTAGGGCACTGCTTATATTTTGTATCAATAACTAAGAGTTCTCTTTCTTCTTTACAAAATAATTGTCTACTTTAATTATCATTTCACGAGCACGGCTGTTAATTACTTTCTTACTCATTTTCATAATAAGTATAATAACAAAACTTTACAACAAAAATAAAACAGGCTAAAGAAATTTTAATATAAACTTACGATATCATCTAACGTGCCCTACATCACTAGTGGTCACATATTTGTGACTCTGGCGTGTGAGGACATTCTTTTTTAAGAGATTATTTCTTTTTTTTTAGAGTAAAATTTCTTAATATCATAAAGCAATTTAAATAGTTTTATGGAAATAGATAACAGTTAGAGCTTCTTCTTAAGGTACTTATATAAATTTAAAGGCATAAAAGTAATGTTTAAAGGCTTTATTTCGTATTTCGGTGCACCGCTTTTTTGTCACATATTTGTGACGTTGGCGTACAGGGACAGTTTTCGCTTGTCACATATATGTGACCCTGGCGGTCAAAAGGTTAAAAGCCGTCTGGCCAGCGCGAGCGTAGCCAAACTCTGTTTTCCCTATACCTATTAGAGACGACGACTGTGCAAGCCTGTTTATAAAATTTAAATGCAATTTATCTGCAGTGAAAAAGGGTACTCTTACCACAGATCAAGAATTTGACACAAGCAAAACAAAATTTGGAAAAAAAATAGAAATAGAAGTTTTAAGAATTTAAAACTAAAAGTAGATAACAAGTTACTAAAACCAGTGCCCTTTAAAAAACCACTAGCAGTCAATTAATTCACTAATCGAGCATTACAAATACTACATAAATATAGTATAAATATAGTACATATAAAGATTAATATTATGTCCTTATCTTAAGAGGTGATTAGAAAATCGTTTCAATTGTTTATTAATAAGAGCAATAAACAGTAATCATTTTATAATAATAATAATGTAATAAATTGCAACTCATTGTTCGTGATTCACTTGTAAACATCACCAAATTTAAGTTGACTATAATTTATTGTTGGAATATATACTTTAATTTCACTGACTTACAATCTATTTTTCAATATCGCACGCTAGGATGTTTAGCTCAGAACCAACTAAAAGTTCATTGGCGACACACGCTTGTTTATTATTTAAAGATCTATAACAAACATTTATCGAAAATTGCACTTTATTAACAAAACAATGAAGGTTGAACTAGTTGTCAGTAAAATTGAGGGCACTGACTTCCCAATAACGATTGCCATATAATTATGTTCATGAGAACCGGAACCGACGGCTTTACGTACTCTCCGAGGTACGGTCGTGAATCACCGCCAAACTCCCAAACTCCGGGCTGCTATTAGGAATTTCCTAAGAAAACCCCATAAACACTTTTTGGACCGACCCGGTTTGAACCCGAGACCTCTTGATTAGCAGTCGCATACGCTATCCACTAGACCAACGAGGAAGTTCCTAATGTATTTACATGACGTCTAATTTAAGTGCGATACATCTAGTTTTACGTCACACTACACTCGGTTACAAGTTGTGAAAAGAATAGGTAAGATTTGAGATATTGAAAAATGATCTGTAAGCCAATAATTTTAAAGTGTATAATACAGAAAAATATATATTTTAGGTTAGTTTATTAATGTTAATAACAGAATCACGGCCATTGTTTTATTAATTGTATTGGTAACCTTCCTATAGCTATATACTTTTATGCATATTCAATATGACAAAACTGAATTTCTTCACTAATTGTATCACTTATTTACCTTTCATGAATGTTATAAATATTTGTTTTCCTTTTTAGGGTTCCGTAACCAAATGGCAAAAAACGGAACCCTTATAGATTCGTCAAGTCTGTCTGTCTGTCTGTCTGTCTGTCTGTCTGTCTGTCCGTCCGTATGTCACAGCCAATTATTTCCGAAACTATAAGAGCTATAGGTACTGTTGAAATTTGATCAGTCGATGTATTCTGTGAACCGCATTAAGATTTCTACATAAAAATAGAAAAAAAACAATACATTTTAGGGGTCCCCATACTTGGAACTGAAACTCAAAAATTTTTTTTTCATCAAACCTATACGTGTGGGGTATCTATGGATAGGTGTTCAAAAATGATGTTGAGGTTTTTAATATCATTTTTTTCTAAACTGAATAGTTTGCGCGAGAGACGCTTCCAAAGTGGAGAAATGTGTGTCCCCCCCCCTCTAACTTCTAAAATAAGAGAGTGATAAAACTAAAAAAAATATATGTTGTACATTACTATGAAAACTACCAACGAAAATTGGTTTGAACGAGATCTAGTGAGTAGTTTTTTTTTAATACATCATAAATCGTAACACGCAATTTACCTTTCATCCAATCGATGAAAGTTACAACGAACTACAAGAACTTTTATATGATCTTACTTGCTGATACGGAACCCTTCATGGGCGAGTCCGACTCGCACTTGGCCGCTTTTTTTCTGTAATGCTGTAGTGCGCATGAACATTACCATATCGAGGGTGCAATCTAAAAATCAGCGCTACACGGTCACCGTGTAGCATTTTGCTGAGATGGTAACTCTTTACTGATGATTTTTAAAACAACGCCCGCATTAGGAATATAAATCCTGTGTCGCGGGAGACAAACATACATGAAACGGACACAAAGAACATCCAAACTCAGAACAACAATCTACTACTTAGTGTACCGCTTAGCGCTCTGCGTTGGGGTGTGTTGTGTGTGTATTACCGAGTGTCTCCACATTCACACAGAATACATAATAGTACTCATACAGAAGACTCACTCCGAAAAGTAAATTAAAGAAATCGGGACCCTAGGCGTCAAAAGATAAAGTTTAATTCAGATCGCACAGCGCCGAATCAACTACAATTATATTTACCTAACGTTGCGTCTCTTTCTATCGTGTAACTCTTACCTGTTCTGACGATGTATGCTCGTCCGGGCAGGCAGGCAGACTATACCTAAACTGCGGAGCGACACCCCCCTGATATTCATTCAATAAATTAGTCACATAGGTGTAAGACAGCAAGCAACGCATCACAACCGTATAGAAAAGAGAAGGTTAACTTGAAACAATTCCAGTCCCCAAAGCTACTAAACATTTTTCTATTCTCTATTGTATTTCTCTAGTCTTGTTTCATTGGCTAATATTTTGTTTTGATCACCTGACTGAGTGACATTAGCCAATGACCAATGACATGAGAATATAAAAGAAAACGTTTAAAAGTTGGCTAGGGTGCTGGTATTTAACAGCCAGCGTGGTACAGTATGACAAAACATCTATTCTAAGGAGAGGCTTTGAACATAGCCACTATAAAGGTCATAAAGGTTATTGATGATAATATCTACATATCTCTACATCACCTGAAGGTCTAAAACAAAACAAATCCTAGGAAATATATGCTTTCAGAGATTTTTTTTATTTATAAATAAATAAATAAATAAATATTTTTTGGACATCTTACACACCACATCATCTAGTCCCAAAGTAAGCAGAGCTTGTGATATGGGTACTAGACAACTGATAGAATATATAAACATACTTTTTTTTTGTAAATACATACATATTATAAATAGTTTTCTTTTTGGACATCTAACACACAACGTCATCTAGTCCCTAAATAAGCAGACCTTGTGTTATGGGTACTAGACAACTGTTATAAATACATATATACTTTTTTTGTAAGTACATATACATTATATATGGAAAACATCCAAACTCCGAAACGAAAATTTGCAGATTATACAAACATTTGGTCCAACCCGGGAATCGAACCCGAGACCTCTTAATCGCCAGCTTCATACCATCTCCATCCATCAAAAAACACATACCATAAAGGGGATGAGTAGCCGGAAAACTGCAAAATTTAGTATTGACGATTATGGCCAGTACATATACAATCTGCAAACAGTGGAATTTATGCTAAGTGTCAGTTATTGTGTCACCCGTTCGTAGTGTACAAATATTGATATAAACGGTAATAGGATCTAAGATGACAAGGAAGGTCTGAGTGAAGTGCGAGGGAGAAGAATACATCAGTGCCATGTTTAAATTAACAGATCATTCTTAATTTGATGTCAAATATTTCTCTAAGAAAAATCAAACAAAAATTTGTATTTCGAACTATGTATCTGCAAATTGCGCGTTTTCTTATTAAGTTAGACTTAGTCAATCGATTTAATTTAATCATCCGTTAATTTTATCTTTTTCTGTTGCTTTTCTTGTTATGTGTTGGTCCTTTCTTGAATTGTTAGCGCCTCAAAAGCCTCAAAAGTACCTAACCGATAGATAATTCTATATCTATGACATAACCATATCCAAATTTTCAAAATACCTTTACGCCGAAGCATAAATAACTTGCTCGCGAAGGTTAGAATTGAAAATAATACATTATAATTTTTTTTTAAATACAAGAAAGAAATTTAATAAACAGAAATTCCAAGTTACTATCGGAGTCATCTTTTAAAAATTCTTCGAATACTTAGGTCCATTCGCCGTTCTTTTTTCTTAATAAAATACGTCTATGCCTATTTTCAATTCTAAGAAAACCTTTAGACTAATTACCTCCAATGCGACAAGGGTCAGTTAGTCGAGACTGAACTTTCTCATGCGATGATGTTTTTAGTTTAATTTAAAATTAAAGAGTTTTTAAGTCTCATAGATCATTTCTATCAGTTTTATTTTTATTTTTTTCATATTTAAAAAAAAACTATTTCTATTTATATTATTGGATGAATCTATGTAGAAATAATACAATTTCGATTTGTATATAAAGCAATATAAGTTCAGTTCAGCATTCTAGCAAGTGAATATTTCCCTCGAGTTTTCCATTCAAATTCAATTTGCAACCTCCTTGGAGAGAGACCGAATGGACGATGGCGTTGCCCGTTAGTGTTTTTCGCGGCGTCGAGCAGAGTACGCGTGTTCCAGCCAGTGTGTGTATTCCCGCGCTTTCGCGGTCTGTAATTAAAAACAAAACGTAGCACTTGCCCCGTTTATTGATCGAAAAACGCTTTTCAGTGTTTAGTTGTCTGAATTGCAAATTAAAAAATTATTCAAGTATTTAATATTATTTGTGCGGTTTGCATTATTTTTTACGTGTAAGGGTTGTTAGTTTGTACACAAAAGCATTTGTAAATAAACGTAAGTATTTTTTTTTGTATCTATGTGAAATTATTAAATTAAAATTAAATATGTATTGCAGAATACATAATTAATTAAAAAAAAAATCTTTTTACATGACATCTTTATAATACATAGATTGGATATTATTTGTGACTGTATATTGTAATTATTTTGTCCTTGATGAAAATCGAACTTAAGACCTCGAAATAGACATTATTAAGTAATCGATGAAATAACTTTTTTAACATGGTTTTTTTGATTTTGATCCACAAATATTTGTTTCAGAGTCTGGGTGTTTTTCTATGTTTAATATGTATATATTTACAAAAAAAAGTAGGTATGTTTATGTATTTATATCAGTTGTTTAGTACCCATAAGACAAGTTCTGCTTAGTTTGGGGCTAGATGACGTTGTGTGTAAGATGTCCGGAATATTTATTTAATTTCTATATTTATCTTTTTTTATATTTGAGCCTACTATCGCTGAATAATTATTTCATAGCTTTTTACCGAGTGAGAAAGATTACCTGAAGACCAAGCTCCTCCTCTAACTGAGGGGCCGGTTAAAGTGTGACAGACAGTTTACACTAGTACAATCGTCAATTTTTTTTATTCTAATACCTAATTCAACTACCTACCTATGTTTACAACTTTTTCTCTAAACATAAGTAAACTACTAAGTAGGTTTAGAGAAAAATTGTTAAAATAAAATGATGAAAATAAAGTATGTGAATTGCCATTTACAGATAGCTTGCCAGTCTCTTAGTGTGAGTCCCTATTTCAAAACAATTCATCATCCTATCAAGGTTTACCTACTGAGTACCTGACCTAACACAAGACCATAAAGTTCCGACTCCTTCGACTAGGTTTTTTTTTTAATATAGCATAGTGATGCCTAGGAAAGTACTTCTTTACGCCCCGCTTGAAGTAGGTACCCGGGATCAGAAGATGTCCGCGATGCAATCCGGGAGAAAACCGGCTGCAGCGCGGATAACATCAGGGTCGGCACCATCCGCCCCGGTCCAGGCGGGCAAGGCGCTGCATGGGTCAGCTGTCCCGTGGCGTCAGCCAAAGTTTTGGGCGACGCCGGAGCTAACCTCGTCGGCTTTGTAAATGTCAGCGTCACGGTCCTGGCCGCGAGGCTGATGAGGTGCTTCAAGTGCCTAGCCGCCGGACACACTCGCTCCAAATGCGAGAGTTGTTTCGACTGCAGCAGTCTGTGTTACCGAGGCGGCGGAGAAGGCCCGGGAGGACGACATCCAATCGGGCCAGATTCGCCGCCGGCGACTCGGGCGGCGGAGGCGCGAACATCTGCGCCTCATGCCGCCTTGAGTGTGGCCGCGGGTGGACGGGACGGGTTTTCCCTCCACCTGCACTATGTGGCCAGCCGCGAGGGCGGCGTCGGTGTGTGCCGGACGAGGCCTAAGAGAGGGTCGTCAAACCGAGACGGTGCCCGCATCAGGAGCGGGCAGGCGCTGGGGGAGTCCAGAAGGAGATCTGACCCTGGACTTCTCCTCCTCCTAAACGGAGAAGCGCGGAGAGGGCACACTGTGTGGTTTTTAGTCGGTTCAAGTCCGACACACCACCCCGGTGGGGTGACGGTACATGATGATTTTCCACACATATAAAAAAAAAAAAAAAAAAAGGTACCCGGGATCATAAAGGGGGGGAAACGTGTATCCCTTATCTCTTGGCGATTTGTAACAGAATCTTTTTAATTAATTAAATAAGATTAAAAGTGACCAACATGGCTAGTTGTGATGCTTCTGCATCATTAGGCCTCCGGCCTCTCAAATGCTGTCATTTAAGGTTGCTATACTATTTTTTTTTGAAAAGACAACTCCCGCTTTAGGAATATAAATCGCGGGGACTTTACAAACATACACGAAACGGACACAAAGAACACCCAGACTCAAAACAACAATTTGTGAATCACACAAAGTGTTGTCCCACGTGGGATTTGAACCCAAGACAGTTGGCGAAGTAGAAAGCGGTGTGGCGACCATATAAACCTGCTCGAACACTGCTACCCAAAACACAAGCATCCGCTTAGTTTGGGAGACAGTATCATACCTTTAGCGCTTAAAAATTAATTGTAACTAACTTTTGGCATACTGTTTTTTTTTTAATAATAATAATATTTATTTCAAAAAAAAAAGACTGCCAACCGTGCAGTCCTTGTCACTTGTCAGGGTAATACCAGCCCGGTAGAGCTGGCCCGTTAATGTTGAAATCAGGGTGGCTCTTATACCTTGAACAGTCTTCACCCTTCAAGATCAATAGCTATTCTTTCCATGTGAATTGCCTAATGCCCGCTACACACAACGAAAAATCTAATCGATTAATCTGTACAGACGCATTTGCGATTGTTTTTCGAATGAGTATATAAGAAATCGTTTCAGATAATCGGTGATCGGTAAATTGCAACGATTTGTGGTTATTAATAATATTCTATTATTCTAGTTAATTCACATGATGGTTAAGTAATGGCTGTAATAAATAAATGTATTACATTAAGCGGGAACTTATTGTGCGTGAACAAATACGCAATCTAAAGACACACTTATTTATTAGTGACTAGCATTCGCTTGCGGCTCCGATCGGTTGTATGTCCTTTCTCAGGCTCTAGACTATATGTGCAACAAATTTTATTAAAATCGGTTCAGTAGTTTTAGCGTGAAAGCGTGACAAACGGACAGACATTTACTTTCGAATTTGTGATATTAGTAAGGATTATTAATTTGATTTATTCTGACTCCCTAGTTGGTCTAGTAGTTAGCGTATGCGGCTGCTGAACAAAAGGTCTCGGGCTCGATTCCCGGGTCGGACCAAATATTACAAATATTTGTTTCGGAGTCTGGGTGTTTTTCTATGTATAATACGTATGTATTTACAAAAAAAGGTATGTTTATGTATTTAAATATCAGTTGTCAAGTACCCATAATACAAGCTCTGCTTAGTTTGGGAAATTTATTTATCCCTACTAATATTAAAAATGCGAAAGTAACTCTGTCTGTCTGTTACGCTTTCACGCCTAAACCACTGAACCGATTTTGATGAAATTTGTTATGAAGATAGAACTAAACTTGGGAAAGGACATAGAACATTTTTAACCGCGATAAACGACATACATGCGGGCGGAGCCGTGGGCAAAAACTAGTTTATTATATATTTTTTTAGCAATTAGGTACTTTTGGTACTTTCTTGGAAGGTTTATAGTACTTTTTAGCAATTAGGTACTTTTGGTACTTTCTTGGAAGGTTTATAGTACTTTTTAGCAATTAGGTACTTTTGGTACTTTCTTGGAAGGTTTATAGTACTTTTTAGCAATTAGGTACTTTTGGTACTTTCTTGGAAGGTTTATAGTACTTTTTAGCAATTAGGTACTTTTGGTACTTTCTTGGAAGGTTTATAGTACTTTTTAGCAATTAGGTACTTTTGGTACTTTCTTGGAAGGTTTATAGTCCTTTTTAGCTTAGTAATTCCTTCTTATACTTGAGTAAGACCTACAAGTTTATCATACACTGCCCTCAGATAACTTATCTCTATATAGAATGTTAACAATAAGCTAGGCGATAACTAGTGCACAACAAAGATTGTTATGCAAAACATTAATCTTCACATTTCATCAACAACCCATAACGTCCCACTGCTGAACTCTGGGTCTCATCTCGGGAAAGTGTTAAGGCCATACTTTCCCGCGCTGACCGAGTGCGGGTTGGGGACTAGCAAGAAGAACAACGTTGTAAAAATGTAATCTTGGTCTTGACAAGGCCTCCAACTAAGCTTCACGACTGTTATCCTGTGATAACAAGCGGGACCGACTGCTTAACGTGACCTCCGAATGACAGAGAACCTCATGGTACCATGTCACTAACGGTCACCCATCCAGGTACTGACTGCGCCGTCGTTGCTTACCTTCAGTGATTGTTCTAATCTAAAACCTTGGCATATGCGCCCCATAGACAAGTTGCCCTAGAGTCCTACACTATCTTTACATAAATAAACTTATTGGTTATGTTTTCCTTACATGATTTATACGTAGTCGTCTGACGGCGGGCCGTGTGAATTGTGTAGTAGGTACCTACATATATATATGTGTAGTCTTGACTATGGTAATCAAACTGTTAATTATCATATTTATATATTAAATCTATACAAATAAATAAAGTTGGAAACTGTATGTATTATGAAATGAACTGTTTTTTACAAAATGCATATCAAGGTATGTACGGTACCCATGTATTTGATCACACACGCATAGATTTAAAATACACAAATTAACATTGTAGCGTAGCCTGGGCAAAATCTGTGATTATAATATAGAAGTTAAAGTCTTTGACAATAGAACCCTAATAATGTTGCCACTTATGATTCAAATTCAAATTTATAATACAAATAAGGGTGGGACGCCCTTTTTTTGTTTTGAAAGTTGAATAACTCGCAAACGGATTCTAAAAAGCGACTAGTTGCCGATCGCCGATGCTAAAAGTAGCTAGTCTGCGGTGGCCCTAAATCGAAAAATGATTTTCGCAACCTCATAATGTTTTTAAAAGGCCTATCTAGTGATACCCTGAACGATGTATACGGGAGTATAAAAAAACATCTCTACTTTCCGTGTAGGAGAGGTATACCCCAAATAAAAAAAATATTTTTATATGGGGTATTTCATTTTTCTAGCACCAACCGTTTGGGCGGTAGGTCGAGGACGGACGGACGGCCGGTCGGACATGACGAATCTATAAGGGTTCCGAGTCATGAACTATGGAACCGTAAAAATTGTGATTGCGATTATTTGAAGCTGTGTATGATTGAGTAGGTACAACATTCTGTTCTAACATGACATACGAACTAAAAAGAAAAGAAGGAGAAGAATAATGATTCTTTGTATTAAAATAAATGAAGGGAAAGTTCTAGTGGGGTACTCTAACATCGATATACGTCACCGTCAATTTTCTAAGTCAGAAATATACCTTTGTAACCGTATTATTTGTTGAGATATAAACTTTCAGAAGTTTATTTTATTTTGGCTGCAAGATCTTGGTTGTTTTGGGTTGTGATAAATGATGTTGTAGTATAAGGCTCAATCTACACAAATAAATATAAATGAAGTGTTTTTTTTTTAACTTATTACATAATAATACGCAATTTTTAACATTTTAGTCTATCTCTTTGATTGTGCTAATCTCTGGAATGTTTGGACGGTTTTCACATTACTTTCACTATCAGACAGCTAATGACTTATGGAGTAATTTAACCTTTTTTTTTGGCGTTACCAGCGATTATCAAGAATAACCGCGGTTATAACTGAGTCATCATCATCATCAACAGCCTTCAACAGTCCACTGCTGGATATAGGCCTCTTATTAGAAAGGAGGTTTTGGCCTACTATACTACGCTGGCCAGACGGGTTGGTATAGGGTTGGTTTCAAGTTTTCCTCTTCTCTTTGCATTGATGTTGTCTTGCGTAGTTTATCCTTAGTCGCCTTTTACGACACCCGCGGAATGAATACAAGTGGTGACACTCTGTATTCTTAATCCGTAACCACACGGACTAACACTGGGTACTCAACCAGTAATTAATACATTTTATCAATCAATTTGAAACGATTATAACAGTAGTTAAACAATATAAAAAAACTGGGTCGCAGTCATCAGCAAGGACTCAATCAAGACAGTGTTAATTTATCATTTTCATAAAAAAGAATACCGATATAAGTAACTAATTATTTACAGCTTTAAACAACGACAGGCATAAGTATTATTCTTTAAATGAAAGCTTGGCGGAAAGATAGACATATGTAAATTTTGAATAACGTACTTACAAGTAAGACATGCCCACAGGCCAGGTGGAGTGACGATTTGCGCAGAATGGCTGGTAGGAACTGGATGCGAAACGCCCAAAATCGGTCAATGTAGTGTGCAATAGGAGAGGCCTAAATCCAGCAGTAGACTGCGACGGGCTGATGATGATGATGATGATGATAAAGTAAGACATCGGTCAGTTAATTACAAACTGTGTCGGAATCGAACAAGACAAAAAGTATTTGACCTAAATTTATATTTAGTGATTTGGCAACTAAAGGTATCAGAATAAGTAGGGAAAGACTATTTGAGCTTTATGGTCTTAAGCCGTTTATAAACTCTGAAACTTTTAACAAGTATGTTGCTAAGTATTCAAAAACTTTTAGAAATACATGCAAGGTTGCTAAAGCCCTGCACATTAGCAACAAGATCAAATCAGCAGAAAATAAAATAAAGACAGTTTGGAAAGTCATAAATAACGAGACTAACAGGAAGAAAATACGTAACACTAGCTACACATTAGATACAGCATGTGGTCCTAAAAGCTCAAATCAGGAAGTAGCTGAAGAATTTGTAAATTTCTTTACCAATATACCATCAAAAACTACAGAGGCTCTTAATTCCTCACCTGATGTCTCAATTGATTTATTAAAGGCGAATGTGTCTAGCTGCCTGGCTGAATTTAAATTTAAACACATTAACCCTATGATAGTTATTAAGGCTTTCCGGCAAATAAAAATCAAACTGACCGAAGATCTATGGGGAATGTCTATCAAAGTTTGTACATCCATACTTGAGACTATAGCCCCATACTTAGCTTTAATTTTTAATTTATGTGTATTTTTAATTAATGAAATACAGTAAAGTAATACCTCTTTTCAAATCCGGAGATAGTAAAGATACTAATAATTATAGACCTGTATCCGTGTTACCAGTTTTTAGCAAAGTTTTTGAAAAGGTAATGCTTAATCAAATGCTCGATCATTTTAACACCAACAGAATCATATATGATCAACAGTATGGTTTCACCAAGGGACGTTGTACAACTGACGCCGGTGTAACCTTATTAAAGCATATATTTACTGCGTGGGAAGAGTCCCAAAGACGCTATAGGAATTTTTTGTGACCTCTCCAAAGCATTTGATTGCGTAAATCACGACACATTACTTTTGAAACTTGAGCATTACGGACTAGGAAAACTTGCACTGAATTTGGTTAAATCTTATTTGAGTGATAGACAACAATATGTGCAAATAAATGGTGTTAATTCACAGGGTTTAAAAGTAAAAATGGGGGTTCCTCAAGGCTCAATATTGGGTCCTTTCCTCTTTCTAGTATATATAAATGATCTACCATATTTATTAAAAAATAAACCTCAAAACATGGTGTTATTTGCTGATGACACTTCCTTAATTTTTAAGATAAATAGACGGGCCCAAAATCTAGATAACGTGAATAATGCCCTAGTTCAAGTCCAGAATTGGTTCACAGCAAACAATTTGGTATTAAATGAAAAAAAAACCAAATGCATAAGATTTGCTTTACCGAATGTTAAGAGTAGTGATTGTGATATAATATTGAATAAAGAGAAACTTGAATTCGTAGATAAAACTGTTTTCCTGGGGATTACGCTTGATGCAGGGCTACAATGGGGTTCTCATTTAACATCTCTTGCGGGGCGGCTAAGTTCAGCAGCATATGCTATTAGAAAAATCCGTCAATTTACTGATGCAGATACCGCTAGACTGGTCTATTTCAGTTACTTTCATAGTATAATGTCTTACGGCATCTTGTTATGGGGACGGGCTGCAGATATTGAGTCTATATTTATTCTGCAAAAAAGAGCCATCAGAGCCATATATAATCTTCGTAGGCGCGATTCTCTAAGGGAACTGTTTAAGAATATTGGCATCATGACGGTACATAGTCAATACATCTACGAAAATATAATGTACGTCAGGAAAAATCTTAATCTTTTTGGTAAAAGAGGTGACAAACATAATTACAGTACTAGAAATAGGGACCAACTAGTTCAGCCAGGCTTTAGACTCGCTAAAGTAGACTCTTCTTTTATGGGGTACTGTTTGAGATGCTATAATAAAATTCCACAAAGTATTCTTGAACTGAATGAGACAAAATTTAAAACATGCATTAAACGCACACTATGTAAGCAAGCATATTACAAGTTGAGCGATTATATCGCTGATAAAAATGCTTGGCTCAATGCTGGTCCTGCTTCACAAGGACAGGGGCGCATAAATTGATAGCATTAAATGGTATTGTTGGAGCTGCTGAAGATTGTACAACTTTCTTTGCATTGTATAGATTCAATCTCTTTAGTATTATATAATCGCATAGCCCATATTGTGTGAGTACTATGTACTAGGAAGCTATTCAAGCTATCATTCATTGGAAACCTACGTCTTTTCTTGACTTGAATCTGCCCTGGCGGTTGAGAGTATGTCATGCTCACTCAAATGTCACGCTGATGGTGGCGCGTGTGTCGGATCATTTAATTCCCTTCAAAATGGTTGAGTTGAATGGTGCGGATCCATGCGTCATGTTCGTGAACGGGCGCTGTCAGTTGTGACTGGTCATCTCTTAGTTGCCACGGCTTATTTTGAATTAATTATTTTATTTTTCAATTGTATTTTTGTTGTACTATGGACACTTTTAACGTGCACGTCTTGCTACATCGTTCTCACATAATGTACCATCTCAACATGAATGATGTAACCAAGATTTTGCAAAAAACATTTTGATTTAAAAGAGTGTCCATGGAGTTTCTTGCCCGTTCTTCTCCATAGAGATCTACGCTAGGGAATGGGCAACTACAGTACTTTCACAGTTTTTATGTCTTGTGACTGGGACTGTAGATACCTTTTTGTTTCGACAATTCAAAAGTGCCTGTAACTGGCCTACTTGAAATAAATGCTTTGATTTTGATTTTGAACCTTTTAAAAAGAAATTAATGTTGTCGAAACTAGCAACAATGAAGACAAATTGGACTTGATTTACAACTTACTTTCTTCCCCTTTAAGTTTCATTTCTAACCAAAAGTTTATAATACAATTTAGAAGACAATCGACTACTTAATTAATTTAACAATTAGGCTGAATTCAAAAGCAAATTTGTCTCTCAAACCATCAGCGGTTAGTGGTAAAAAAAAATCAGTTCAATTACTTTCATCATTATGAAGTTTAGAAACTGCCACAATGCGTTTTACTGCTAATGTTACAAAGCCTGTTTAATCATCACCATCATCAACATCAGTGGCATGATACAATGAGCGTCTCCGTGATTCGGAAGTCACGTTAAGCATTCGGTTCCAGTTGATTTTATAACACACGTGAAGTTTAGTTGGAGGCTTTTGGAGGCTTAAAAAGCATCCAAGCCCATCAATAAGACATTATGGGTTGTTGATGTTAGATAATTTAATTTCAATATTAATTTCTGACTGCCTTGTCGGGCTAGTGGTTAGCCTATGTGGCTGCTGATCAAGAGGTCTCGGTTTTGATTCCCGGGTCGGACAAATATTTGTTTCGGAGCCTGGGTGTATTCACAAAAAAAGTATTATATCAGTTATATTATATTTAAGTAATCTGTATCAGTTGTTTCGT
This sequence comes from Phragmatobia fuliginosa, assembly GCA_932526445.1. NCBI lineage: Eukaryota > Metazoa > Arthropoda > Insecta > Lepidoptera > Erebidae > Phragmatobia > Phragmatobia fuliginosa. The sequence goes on from OW052065.1 coordinate 2,112,010, forward strand.
ACCCATAATACAAGCTCTGCTTTAATTTGGGACTAAATGATGTTGTGTGTAAGATATCCGAAATATTTATTATTATTTAAAACTTTTATTTCGAATTGAATCGAACCCGAGACCACAGAAACAGCAGTTGCTTACGCTACCACTGCTATCACGACATCCTCAATTAAATGGGTCCTACTCGTAGGTATATTATAAAAATGTTAATTAATTCAAAGAATAAAGCGTAAATTATTTAAACAGCGCACTACTTACTCCATGCATGACAGTCATGTGGCGTACCAAATTATGAACGTTACATGCCATGCTTTGAATACTTAATTTTAATAGGCCGAATGTAGCTGGTTTCCATTGCATGTGTGACGTAAGCTCATAAAGTAAACATGCATAAAATAACAAATTCTCTATTGACAGTTGAATTGTAGCTATTAAATGAATTTAGTTTTAGAGCAAGAGCCCAGAGCCGCCAGACCTACGTCATTGGTGCAAAGCTGAAATTTTCAGGATTATTAGTACAATGTCTTGTTAAGATGTATATGTACCCATTAACTTGAAAGCGGGGCCGTTTCTGAGGTAGCGCGAAGTACATACAGATGGATAAAAACCTTACTTACCTACGTTAAAGGTGCAAAGCTAGTATTTACATATTTTATCAAGAATATTATTTAAAATTTAAATTCATTACTGCCAGACACTTACCGTGGGCCATTACTTCAGCCAGACGTCTTGAAAGTTGTGAAAAAATTAGGTAAACTACGTTTTAGTAGCAAACCTAAATTTTATACATATTATCTAAGGTAGGTATTATTTTAAGACCCTTTGTATGCCTCCAGACCAATCCGAAGGGCCAATCATCCCCCCAGACACCTTTAAATATTTGTAGTAATTAGGAAGCTGAGGTATATCAAATTTGGTATTATTTCAAAAATAGAATTTTAAAATTTAAATGGTTTTTACACGCTTTTTATTAACTTCACCTATATGTTTGTTTGTTTGTAACCAACTCCTTTGGGTGCGATTTTGACCCACTTGGACCCACACAGACAAAACGTGGGGTGCTTTCTAACAATATTTCAATAACGTCGCTTTTTACATTGAAATTATTTTCTATTTTTAGGTTAAAAGCCTATTTGTTTAGTTTTTTAAAACTAATCTTTTAGAAAAATACTAATTTGTTTAAAGATTTTTTTATTTTTTTTTTCATATTAGTTAATTGTCATCGGTCCCAGATCAATCTACAAAGTTTGAACGAAATCTGGCCGTTTAAAGTGGGTCAAAATCGCACCCAAAGGAGTTGGTTACAAACAAACAAACATACAGGTGAAGCTAATAAAAAGCGTGTAAAAACCATTTAATATTTTGCAATTCTATTCTTGAAATAATACCAAAGATGATATACCTCAGCTGCCTAATTACTACAAATATTTAAAGGTGTCTCGGGGGATGATTGGCCCTTCGGATTGGTCTGGCCGCATACAAAGGGTCTTAAAATAGTACCTGCCTTAGATAATATGTATAAAATTTAGGTTTGCTACTAAAACGTAGTTTACCTAATTTTTTCACAACTTTCAAGACGTCTGGCAGAAGTAATGGCCCACGGAAAGTGTCTGGCAGTAATGAATTTAAATTTTAAATAATATTCTTGATAAAATATGTAAATACTAGCTTTGCACCTTTTAACGTAGGTAAGTAAGGTTTTTATCCATCTGTACTTCGCGCTATCTCAGAAACGGCCCCGCTTTCAAGCTAATGGGTACGCATACATCTTAACAAGACATTGTACTAATAATCCTGAAAATTTCAGCTTTGCACTAATGAGGTAGGTCTGGCGGCTCTGGGCTCTTGGTCTATTTAGTCCTATGCTGCGAAACGAGATTTATAAGAAACATTTTTATACGCATAATCACTTAGGCATTATCAAACAGACCGCAAACTCGTTTGCCAACTTGATTGTATAAAGAAAACGTTTATTGAAAGAAATAACATTTGATTTGTATAATGGAGATAACAGTTGGAGTACAAAAAAAATCCTAAATATTGAACCGTCTTATATAGTACGACATTACTGTAGTACATTAATACGAAAAAAATGCCGGTAATTTATAGGCGTGACCTGTCAAAAAGATAAAAAAGCGGCCAAGTGCGAGTCGGACTCGCACATGAAGGGTTCCGTTCCGTTCCGGCAAGTAACATCATATAAAAGTTCTTGTAGTTCGTTGTAACTTTCATCGATGTTTTTATACTAGTGTATTGATTGGATGAAAGGTATATTGCGTGTTACGATTTATGACGTATTAAAAAAAAACTACTCACTAGATCTCGTTCAAACCAATTTTCGTTGGTAGTTTACATGGTAATGTACAACATATATTTTTTTTAGTTTTATCACTCTCTTATTTTAGAAGTTAGAGGGGGGGGGGGACACACATTTTTCCACTTTGGAAGTGTCTCTCGCGCAAACTATTCAGTTTAGAAAAAAATGATATTAGAAACCTTAATATCATTTTTGAAGACCTATCCATAGATGCCCCACACGTATAGGTTTGTTGAAAAAAAAAATTTTGAGTTTCAGTTCCAAGTATGGGGACCCCCAAAATGTATTGTTTTTTTTCTATTTTTATATAAAAATCTTAATGCGGTTCACAGAATACATCGACTGACCAAATTTCAACAGTATAGCTCTTATAGTTTCGGAAATAATTGGCTGTGACATACGGACGGACAGACAGACAGACAGACAGACAGACTTGACGAATCTATAAGGGTTCCGTTTTTTGCCATTTGGCTACGGAACCCTAATAAACGAATGGACAAAGTATAGTAACACTGCGAAGCTTAACACTCATCATCAGCTATCTGTCAGTGAAAGTCCTGTGAAAATCGGTCCAGCCAATTCAGAGGTTAATAGCAAACTTTTTCTTTGGGCATTTAATATCTTATTGTATATCAAATTTTACAACAAAAAACCGATTTGTTAATAGTCAAATAATATGTTCCAGATTTTGCTTCATTAAATTCAGAATTCGGGGCAAAATTTAAAAAAAAAAAAAACAGATTTCAAAACAGAGAATATACTGCGAACTTGTTAAATTTGTTCTATTCAGCCATTTTTGTATGTGTACCTACCTAACTTTGTAGCTTCAATGTTTATACAACAAGTGTAATATTTGCTTTTTAATACGTTACAACCGACCTCTACACGTAGTCTAATATTAGTTCTAGCTGCATAACAGCCGGTTAAACTTTGGTAGCTTGGAGGATCTAACTTGGTTTTCTTTTATAAGATTATTCCTTTTTAAGGGGAACAACGCAGTATTTGTACCGGCAACGTAGACGACCTTAGTATGACATAATCATCATCAGCCTATCACAGTCCATTGGTTTGATCCTCAGCTTCAAGCGTCCAGCTTCTGTCAGCCGTCTTGCGCATATCGTGACTCCACCTGGCCTGTGTACGTCCTACACTACGTTTGCCAAGATTCAATCTCCACTCAAGAACCCATTTATGTTCTTGAATTTAAATCGAATTATCCCCCCAACTGTTATAAGATCTTCGGCCAATATGTCCAATCCAATGCCACTTCAGCTTGCTTATCACCTGGGCTATGTCGATAACCCCGATTCTCTACTGTACCAGATTCTTTCTAGTACAATCTCTTAGAGAAACGCCGAGCATAGCCCTCTCCATAGCACACAGGGCGATTTTGAACTTGTGGAGCAGCTGTACCGTAAGTGTCCATTTTTCGATTTCGTATTGTAATTGTAAAGTGGTTTTTGTGCCGTACGTATAGAAGAGCGTCGTATTTGTAGCAGAACTGCTCCACAGACCAAGTTGCCAACGTGTTTCGTTCTGCAATCACTGACGCCTCTATTCTCTTGTTTGAATGACAAGTATAGGTACATATATAAATAAATAATACAGCAAAATCACCCTATCTTGAAATGTAAATCTGCAGAATCTTAATTATAATAAGTCCACCATAGTAATCATTAATATTTTGGTCCCATAATTAATTGAGACTTAAATTCGTTCAGCAGACTTACATAGTACTTGGTTTCAAAGCGCCGAAATTTAGCTAGAAATTGTAGGTAAAGGCCATTACTTCCTGCCATTATGAATTTAATTCGGCAACACGTACTCTCAATACATTATCTTAACTAATTTAGTTAGATCACATTTACATTGCACGTTTAGCTATGTACTAGGATATCTATAGTATTTAAGTTAGAATCTCCAACAAAATTATATCTATCTATAAAACAAAGACGTATAGTAAGTATATAGGTCGGCTGGAGACTCCACGCGCTGGTTTCGGCTCCGAGGAGGCTCTCCAGCCGGTCATCGCGGAGTGAGCAGGGCGGCAGCACGGGACCCTTTCCTTCCGACTGATGCAGGTGCTTTCTGAGCACAGGCGCAGAGAGGTCACACCGTGTGTTTTTAGTCGGTTCGAGTCCGCCGTAAACCCCCGACGGGGTGACGGTCCGTGGGAATGTCCACGAATTTTCTAAGAAAAACCCAATAACACTTTTTGGCTCAACCCGAGACCTCTTGATTAGCAGTCGCATACGCTATCTAATAGACCAACGAGGCAGTACAAAAATAAAATTACAATCATAGACTAAAGAATAAAAAAAGGCAACTTGTCATAGACTACAGATGCATCATCAATAATTCTGACATTTGGCGCATTTTTGTACACACTTAAATTAAATGAAAAATGTGAAGTAGTAAAATTCTTGATTTTGTTGATATCTAAAATATGGCAATAAGTAAATTTCAGTCTTACAATCTAAATAACAAAAGGCCAAGCACAGGACTAGCGTCGTTGCCGTTCTATCAAACTCGTGGAAAATCGAGAATAACCTTTGAAAAGGTAAATTTTAAAGGTCTAGGAAGGGTGTTGAACCCGTATATCGATTGCCCTGTTGCATTAGGCGACAGATTCTTCGATGTTATAATAATAGTCACGATATATAAACATGTTTTATGTGAACTCAATAACATGTGATCGAAACTTAGGAATCGGCGCAGTTTAAACGTGAAAGCGTCTGTGTTGAATTTATATAAGATTACCTAGTACGGACTAGCTTTTGTCTGCGGCTCCGCATTCCTGCTATAATATTATAAATTCGAAAGTAACTATGTCTGTCTGTCTGTTACGTTTTCACGCCTAAACCGTTGAACCGATTTTGATGAATTTTGATATAGAGATATATGGAACCTTGGGAAAGGATATATGCTACTTTTTACCGCGATAATCTATATAAAATCTAAATAAAATCGGTTCTCGCAATACTCCAGGGTTCAAGCTGTCTCTTTACCGAAATTCATCCTAATTGGAGCACATAATACAGGCAAAGTTACTTTCGATTTTTTTGTATCTATTAGTATGAATAAGTGTATTTATTTTCGTTCTAATCCCGAGTGCAGGAGTGGCTATAAAACAAACTGTTCAATAGCAACAATTCTTTCATGCATTATCTTCACGAATCTATATAGAAGCTCTAAAAAAAACAACCTGTTTTTAAAACATTTTTCATTAGTACTCAGCTCCTATTCGTCGTAGCGTAATGATATCTAGCCTATAGCATTCACCTATAAATGGACTATCTAACACTGAGAGAATTTTTCAATTCAGTTTTGTAGTTCCTGAGATTAGCGCGTTCAAATAAGCAAACTCTTCAGCCTGTATTAGTATAGTATCGATATTCGTAAAGTCTCGGACTCATGATATGTTCCTAGTGCGGTAGCTGTCTTAAAAAAGAATCAAAATGATTAATTCAACACGATCCCTTGCAGTTATCCGTTTTAAGTAGATTTCCTAACGTTTAGTCCACTACGTATTCATGTAAACACATAGTTGGCAAGACAAACAAATCACGACCCATCTGGGGTAATGTTGCCATTGTAAGCAATATCACGTAGTTGACAGAGTTATCCGCTCGCGGCCAACCTTGTCGGGAAAGGCCGATATTCTTAACACTTTATCGTACTTACTGTATTATTTACTCTAGTTTTCAAAACGACCACTAAATAGAATACATCATTAAATTTGGAACTTAGAAGAACTAACTATTTTCCTTGGTCTTAAGTAATTAAATAGACGGGCTTCTCTACTGCAAAACCGTTTAATTAAATTGTATTACCAGCGCCAGTCAACTCTGCGAAATAGTTTTTATCTTTAATGAACATTACGCCCATAATCGATCAAAGTCACACCACCACCACACAATGGGAGAGGCCTATGTCCAACAGTGGACTGCGATGGGCTGATGATGATGATGACGCTTATAATGGCCTAACACGAACTTGGCTAGGTTTTGAAATTCATTCGTTACAAAAGCATGTTTAAAGACTAATATACATATATAGTATAATATATAATAGTCTTAACTAAAGCAGAGCTCGTATTACTTTTTTCTGTTAATACATACATATTATACACATGTGTCTCATGAAGTGAATGAAAGCATCTAACTATTAGATCATATAAGTGACTGGTGTGACTCAATGTGACTGGTGATTTAACCCACGTAAAATCAGTTCGTTATGGCAAGGAACACGAACATATTGCATTAGAACAATTGGCTGAAGTACTAAAACTTGACGAAGAAGCAAACTTGAACGGTATTCAGAAATGTGGCCTATTCGTCGACCCTGAACTGCCGTTTTTAGCGGCTAGTCCAGACGGATTAATAGGTGATAAAATTATTGAAGTTAAGTGTCCGTATTCGGCTAAGGACATGATGATCAGGGAAGGCATAGCACAAAAAAAAATTAGTTTCTGGAAACTGGAGAAGAATGGAAACTTGACAATAAATAAACAACACGATTGGTTCTACCAGGTCCAGGGTCAGCTCCACATTACTAGGAAAGAATTATGTTTATTTGTTTTGTGGACAGAAAAAGATATGAAAATAGAAGCAATAAAAAGAGATAACGAATTCTGGAAAAAATATATGGAAACAAAATTAAAAACATTTTACTTTGATTGTCTTTTACCAGAAATAATTGATTCAAGGCTGGACAGAAAAATGGAAATTCGTGAGCCACAATATATTTTAGACGCAATAGACAAGAAAAATTCAGTAAAACGAAAAAAAGCTATGCCTTCCGCGACTGTTATGCCAGAAGCGAAGCGGAAAAAATTATAAAATCAACTATATTATATATTTTTCCGCGTTATACACGTGTAGAAATAAACTTAAAAAAATAAATTGTTACTCACTTCAATAGTAACAGCCTGCAGAGATACTTACACTAAAAAGTTTAAAATAACTACATATATGTATGCTAATACTAACCGATGGTATCGTAAATAACGATTTTGCTGGCTTCTTTCTTCTTGAAACATGTTATCCAGAAGTCGGCGCGTCTCACATTAGTTTTCATAGAGAATACATCTTATGTGTGGCTATGTGACGTCTTGCCATAACGAACAAAGTACTTACCATGTAACTTCATTATCAGAAATTCAATAGAGTCTGCCTGCAAAAACTTACTACGTACTGAATCTACTTTGAAGAATAAATAATTTGAAATTGAAAATAAAGGGTCGACTACTGGGACTTTTACCCTACTTATTTAGCCGTTATGTTAGTTTACGTTTTTGAAATCACTTTTAAGTTTCTATTGTACTGAGATTATTATCATAAAACGTAACTGATTGAGTATTATTCGACTAAATAAATTATACCTAATAATCATTTTTCATTGATCAATTGATCATATACATGCCTAACGACGGTAAATTATAAATTTAAAAAATTCTGTAAAATCTGAAAAAGCTATTGTGAATATTTTCAATAAAAGTTTTGAAATCGTTTTTTTTGTTTTATTTTGTAAACATTGTTAGCACCGCGCTAGTAGATCAGCGCACGGCTCGGCGCGCGCGTCGCGCGATCAGCGCAGTGCTCTTATCTGTCCAGCTAGCCGTTCACTCTCTTGCCGGTGTGCCTCACGCACACATACACGGAGCGCATAGAATACCTACAATCGATTAGCGCTAGAAACTCGGTGTGCTCTTAAGAGACGATGTAAATGAGTCGCGAGTTGATACATTCCCTTAAATTGATGACATTCGTTCTACATTTTAAGTATGTTTGTTTTTTGCAACAATTTATCTATTAAATTGCTGTAAACACAGCGATAGTAACTTGGCAACCCACCAAGATTGGTCGTAACCTTTTATTGGCGTGTTCTTTAACCGCTACCCTAAAGAGTCCTACTTCGAACACAGTTTAATATTCACTCTCCACTTTTATTAGCACTACTTTGTAAACTGGGGTTGTCATTTTTATTCTTGACGTGTGTTTTTATTTCATCTCCCTAAGGTGTTCTATCCTTGTGGATACTGATTAAGAATACAGAGTGTCAGCACTGCTATCCATTCGTTTATAAGACAAACTACGCAAGACAATATCTTAAAACAAACTTTTTTTTTACGTGTGGAAATCCCCTCGGAGTAGGACCGTCACCCCGCCGGGGTTTTCTATGCGGCGGGGCGGTGTATCCGAATCGAACCGACTAAAACCACACAGTGTGCCCTCTGGGCGCCTGAATATTAGAAGGAGTCCAGAGTGAAATCTCCTTCTGGAACCCTCCCAATCTTAAAACAAATCTTATATCAAGCCAGCTGGCGAGCTAACCAATGGCTCCTTTTCAAACCCCGTCACCATTTCAGCACAATCGGGCCGTCTTGACCGGGCCGGCACTATCCTATCCTCACATATATCACAACCTGAAAATGACAAATATTTCGTTGGTAAGTACGAAATCGGAAAAATATATGAAATCCACTCACGGATACTTGCAATGAAAAAAATTTACAAGTACCTTACTATTCTTTAAATGTTCCGCTCTCTTGTTGAATTCTCTGTTATCATCCTCAATGGTTTTTAGTTAATCTCTGTAAGAGATTCCGATTATGTTTAGTTTTGACTAACCTCAGATTACCCCCTATTTATCTGGATTTTATCTGTTACTAGCTGTGTCCCGCGGTGGTACTCGCGGTTGTGTGTCGCGGGGCGAAGTAAAAAAAGTAACCTTAGTTACTCCTTCTGTCATCGGCCATTTGGCAGTGAAAGTAACCTTAGTTACTCCTTCTGTCATCGGCCATTTGGCAGTGAAAGTAACCTTAGTTACTCCTTCTGTCATCGGCCATTTGGCAGTGAAAGTAACCTTAGTTACTCATTCTGTCATCGGCCATTTGGCAGTGAAAGTAACCTTAGTTACTCCTTCTGTCATCGGCCATTTGGCAGTGAAAGTAACCTTAGTTACTCCTTCTGTCATCGGCCATTTGGCAGTGAAAGTAACCTTAGTTACTCCTTCTGTCATCGGCCATTTGGCAGTGAAAGTAACCTTAGTTACTCCTTCTGTCATCGGCCATTTGGCAGTGAAAGTAACCTTAGTTACTCCTTCTGTCATCGGCCATTTAGCAGTGAAAGTAAATTTAGTTACTCCTTCTGTCATCGGCCATTTGGTAGTGAAAGTCTCGTCAAAATCTATCCAGCCGTTTCAGAGATTAGCCGAAACAAACAGACGGACACAAAATAGTACATTAACAAAAGGAATAATTCAGTTTTATTTCTATTTACATTGTATTAGGAGCACCCCAACACCCTTTACTAGAATATGCTGCTCTTACTATTTACTGCCAGTAGGTCATAGGTTGTATGTGTATTTATAGTCTTACTAAATCGTAAAGAAGTTTATCTGCTAAACGGAAAATAACGTAATATCGTGATAAAATATTTACGAGGATAAACTTGAGATTCAGTTCAGTGTGTGTAGTGAACAAGTTTCAAGGCTTTGATGCTGTACAAATATTATGTTTAATGTTTAAATAATAGATTATTAAACGGTACTTTCTGCGATTTCTGCATCTAATACTACGGCCTTAATCCTCTCTTGAGAGAAGACCCGAGCCAAGTAGTGGGACATTATGGGTTGTTGTTGAAGGCAGATAAGATGTTGCATACGTAATTGTGTTGATGGATTGGAGAATATAAACAAGGGCTCTAGTTCGAATTGACTATTCCCAAAAATTCCGAGTCCTCTAACCGATTATATCAGACTCATATAAAAGTAATTTCTACTTCTACGTAATTGCCTACTTGTTCTTCCTACCCTTTGTTCTACTAGTTCAACCGGGCTAACTTGAATATCAGTTATTCCACGAAGCGACTGGCATCGGACCTCCGAAAACTGAAATTCGAAGTTTGAACTAGTTGTCAGTACATTTAAGGGCAATGGCTTCCCGATAGTCATAGATGTTCATGACAACTGGGAACAACGGCTTAACGTACTCTCCTAGACGCGGGCGTGTATCACCGCCAAACTTTCTTACGCCGGGCTGTTATTAGGAATTTCCTGTTAGAAAACCCCAATAACACTTTTGGCCCGACCCGAGATTCGAGACCTCTTGATCAGCAGTCGCGTATTGTAACCACTAGACTAATGTGGCAGTCACGTAATTGCTAACTCATTCCTAGTTATAAGTTATGCGATAATTACTAATAATAGGACGCACATTAAGTATTACTGTGGCAATCATAAAACTAAGTATGGGAAACTCTTTACGAAGCAATTCTTAAGTAACACATTAGGGGTTAAGTGTTACCATCAACCATCAACATAGTTTGTCAGCACTATGTATATTGTTTTCTTAGTTATTTTTCAGAGTAAACATGGTCTAATAGCTAGAGACACATTAGGTTAGCATGAGAATTTTATCACAGGGAAGCCTGTCTCAGCACAAATACAACGGCTTCAAACGGGGCGTGAATAAACATCTCGCTAAGCCGCCATAGTGTAGGGTTGCCATACTTTAATGTCTGCATTCGCAGCAAGTGTAGTGGCGTGGTAGCGCCCAGACATCAGGCGGGGTGGGCTACTACTTGTTCACTATAAATAGTATAAAAAAAATGAGCCAACATCACCAAAAAGATACCTCGACCTTGACGTAGCTTATTGAAACCTAATCCTTTACGAGTCACCCAATCTGTGTGTTGGCGGATAAAGGATACTGAGTGTCACGGAGTTTCTTACTCAACCCATGGCTGTCGCAAGTCGCGACTAAAGAACAAACTACGTAGGACAACATCACTGAAAGCAGGAGGAAAACTTGACATAAACCCAGATACTTACCTGTCTGGGCTGTGTGCTATACTAGGCCAAAACCGCCTTGGAAAGGAAAGGAGAAGCCTATGTTTAGCAGTGTACAAAAACTGTTGATACACTCCGCCACCCCCTGAATCCCAGAAAGGGATTGATTGGTTGGCAACGCGCTTGTCACTCTTGTCTTACAGGTGCCCATAGACGAGGTCAGTTACTGATAGGTCACCTACCCATTTGCTCATTTACTCTCCTTAGTCCCTTAGTCCCCTTTCCTTAGTCTTGAAAACCGCAGAAACAATGAATTAATATAATACGCTACCATATTAACAAAACTAAAGGATAAGCAAATAATGAAAATAACACTTCTTTTGTCATACAAACCGTGGAGTAAGCCTCTGTTAAATTGTAACGGCACTACTATGGCATGAAGTTAATGATCTAAAGAGTGATTTGGGCAACTTTTATTTTAGACTAACTTCGTCCCGCGGGATTATCTTCGGTTGTTGTTGTAAGAGTATGACAACAAAATACATCCAAACTCCAAATGAGATATTTGTGGATCATACAAAGACTTGGTCCGACTCGGGTATCGAAACTATAGGCCGAGCGTTTATCTGAGTCCTCGCCTGCGCGGTAACAGGGGCGCGGGGGTAAGACGACAAAGGGGACTGAGACAGGCGCGGGCGGCGGGGGCGCTTAGTGAGATACACACGAGATGTCCTGTTACAGCAGGCGAGGACTCAGATAAACGGTCGGCCTATACATGACATACAATCTCAAGCAAGTCAGTCGCATTCGTTACCATTCAGAATTTGTTATTCAAAGATTTTTTTTCTTAAATAAATTATTTCTCACCTGCACATTTGAACTTTTGAACTTGTCTCTGTATTTATATTCAAATTAATAAGGTTGGAGTGTCTATATGTAATATGAATTTACATATAATTTATATATAATTTACAGTTGTTTACTAAATGCATAATAAAGTATTTTTTAACTTACATTTATTTTGTCTGTCTGTCTCTCTGTTTGTACCGGCTAATCTCTGGAACGACTGGACCGATTTTTACAGGCGGAAAGCTGATGACCTAATTAGTAACATAAGGATTTTTTTAGACTAGCTTCACTCCGCGGCTGCGATTGACAATAATAACGTGTCATAAATATGTGGATTCGTAGTCTCGACATGTAGTCGAATTCTGGAAATTACAAGAGCATCTGATTATAAACAATTGTAGATGTATGCAAAACAAAAGAACCTGCATTTTCGAGAATATCTTAATGGCAACAAAATTACTTGTAATTTAATTAATTGTAATTTAAATGTCTAGACATATGTGCATAAATACTGTCATTACCTACCTGGTTTAGATATAACTACGCTTTTGCGTATTTAATTTATTTATATTCATACTTCATTGTCTTTGCTAAACTGAAAAAAAAACTATTTTACATCTCTCATGTTTGGTAAGTAGGTTCTTATTAACTCCAAATGGGGCTTGTAGGTGACTTATTAGCGCTCTAGGGTAATAATGTAGCTAGAAAAGCCCTAGGGCGGTAAGTAATTAAAAAAAAAAACACTTCTTCCTTTCAAAAAGTTCGCGTACATCTAACCATCATACTGGCAAAGACATCATGCATTCAGCCCAATGACCAAAGAGGTCGTTTGCTATTCAGCCTTATTTATTTTACTTGCTGCTAAAACTTACTTCTAGGACTGCTCTATACTTTGAAATGTTAAATGGCGGTAACCCTTAATTTCTTTTATACATTTAGGACTACCAAAGTGAATCTACTCTGCCTGATGGAAAGCATGTGTAGTATCCAGGAGTAGGAGTCACCATCCTCATTGTGAATGAGACAATGCAATATGTGACCGTAGTCACTATGATGGCGTAGTGAGTTGCAACTCCATTATTGGGTTTCAAGTCTCACACTTACCAACGAAATACAACAGCATGAATGCTGTAGTACCGCCCCGGTCGCTCGAGCCGACCCATACGTGCTGAAGTCAGCGTGGCTTTACTACCTTTATTAAATAATAGGTGGATAAATGACGAGATAAGTATATTTCAAATCAATATTCTCATTTTCCTCAGGATGGAAGTAGGCGTACAATTGGTGGGAATACTCCTTCGGGTGCTGAACTTCCTCCTAGCCCCACTGTTCTGGCTCCGGGCTCGCGACAACAGACGTCTACCACCTGCTACCAACCCCATTCTTCTGAAGAGTGCTTCTGAATTGGCTGCTGCTATTAAGAATGGAGAGGTAAGTACTAATTCTATTGTAACTTCGATTGAGAATTTCATTACATTTATTTACAGACCAGTTTTAATATAGAGGCTCTGTTTTACTCACCTTTGTATTACCATCGACGAATGATGCTACATCTTTAGGGATTATTAAACACTATATTATTAAATACGAAATAAATAAAAATTTAATATATTCCACTTTGTCAAACAAGCCCTGATCAACCACGTAGAAGAAGAGGAGACAATAAGTTGCTTTTTCAATTGCAATTGTGGCTCGAATGGACTTATGCATTAACATTCGTTAATAGGAAAAGTAAATTTTAGATATGTATGAAAAACACCTCGTTAAATGCTTACTCTTACAAGTAGTTCAATCTCAGCGTCCCCTACTGAATAAAGAGGTCCTCCGAGGAGCACTTACTATCTCAATCTTATTTAATAGTTCTAGTTGCAAGACGACCGAATACGTTTAACCGGTAGTGCGTTTTTAGGCTTACAAACTCACATACCTACATACTATTAGTTGGGATAACACCGATGAATTATTTAAAACTATTATTAATACAATAATTGAAACGAGCAGATAATTGAAATAGGTAAGGTTTTATGTTTAGCATAACTGTATAGTGTAAAGTTTTTTCTTGTATATGACGTACTTAATCTTTAGTTTAATTTTAAACGTGTATATATTTTCAACATCAAAAAAATTATAAAAAAAAGAATTGTACACGTGTACAAAATATAAGTTATCTAGCTTTCGCCCGCGTCTATATCGGTTTTCACGGTAATAAGAAGCCTATCTGGGTACAAAATTTCGTTTAAATCGGTGCAGTGGTTTTTAGGGTTCCGTAGCCAAATGGCAAAAAACGGAACCCTTATAGATTCGTCAAGTCTGTCTGTCTGTCTGTCCGTCCGTATGTCACAGCCACTCATTTCCGAAACCATAAGAGCTATACTGTTGAAACTTGGTAAGTAGATGTAATCTGTGAACCGCATTAAGATTTTTACATAAAAACAGAAAAAAGACAATACATTTTGGGGGTCCCCATACTTGGAACTGAAACTCAAAATTTTTTTTTTCATCAAACCTATACTTGTGGGGTATCTATGAATAGGTGTTCAAAATTGATGTTGAGGTTTCTAATATCATTTTTTTCTAAACTGAATAGTTTGCGCGAGAGACACTTCCAAAGTGGAAAAATGTGTGTCCCCCCCCCTCTAACTTCTAAAATAAGAGAGTGATAAAACTAAAAAAAATATATGTTGTACATTACCATGTAAACTACCAACGAAAATTGGTTTGAACGAGATCTAGTGAGTAGTTTTTTTTAATACGTCCTAAATCGTAACACGCAATTTACCTTTCATCCAATCAATACACTAGTTTAAAAACATAGATGAAAGTTACAACGAATTACAAGAACTTTTACATGATGTTACTTGCTGATACGGAACCCTTCATGGGCGAGTCCGACTCGCACTTGGCCGCTTTTTTTGAACTTATTGCGAATGGACAGACAGATAGACGCGGCGGAGGACTTTATTTTATAATGTGTAGTGATATTAAGACAATAGAGCAATAACAATTTATACCGATTAATGACTGTGCTAATATGGTCTACAACTAAATATGAGCTTGGCCATCGGGCTTGTGTGACGCAAAACTTGAACACACATATATTTTTTTAATAATATTTATGTGTAAATCTATATTGTTTTCGTATTAGTTAATCACGTTTTTACATTGGTGCCACTACTGTGGATTTAAGCAAAATAATGTGAAATTTTAAGAGCAGATTATATTTTCATCCATCCGTTTCATCCAAAACCAATAATAATATTTTTAGCCCTTTTTTAACCCCTCTTTCCCTACTGGTGTGGTGATATGTGGTAAGGTTTAGAAGAATGCCCCCTCCCCCCCAACTAAAATCACGTGTTCGTTTTAGTACCTTAAAAAAATCTTAAAATTGAGCCTGGAAACGGCGAGGCAAGGGGACACTGCACGCTGTTTTTGGATTACAAATCGCGCGCTTGACGAAAAAATTAATACACGTGATATCTTATACTGTACCCCCGTTCCCCTTGTGATATTTCGTGATATTTATAGCACCGCCCCCTTTCGAGCCACACGTTATTAATGGACGGCCCCTAAACATCCGATACAAATAAAAACAATTGAACAAACTAGGAATAATTAAAATTTATTGCAAATAATGCTACGAAGAATACATTTTTACAATGTTTCTAGGCAGATTGTTTTTTTACATGAGTTAATTAAGTACCTCAACTTTTGCAGCAACTTACAAAGACATCAGTCATACTATCCATCTACATAGTTACTTGCCAATGCAGTACAGTAATTTGAAGTAAGAAGGGACAACCTAGAAAGTTTTGCGGGAATTTTCAAAAGTTATAATTTTGATACACAGATTTTGCAAAAAAAAATTATATATAAGCCGCAATTTTTCTAAAATTGGGAAATACCACATCAAAACTATAAGTGAAAAACTTATGTGAAATCAGTGCGGGTAGCTAGTTTATTATAATAATAACAATAAAAGGTCTTGTAAGGGTACAAGAGCCGGTAGATATTTCTATTTTTGGAGTTGCCAACCCTACTCAAAACCCATGTTAAATAGACACATTACATGATCAGTTTCGCATCTTTTGTGTACGTACAAGTACATAATAACTTCGCACACGGCTGTCTGATCACAAACAAGATAGTACTTGCACTACGGAAACTGAATTGCTGATGATAAACATATTTCTAAATCAATGAAATTTCTAAATCAACTAATAAATAAAATTAAGTCTGTTTGTTATAGCAAGTTAACAATTTTAAACTAAATACACATGAAAGTATTTACCGTACTAACATGAAAAGGCTATTTTTTTTACAATTTTGTCTGTCTGTCCGTCTCTTTCTTTTTTTTAAAAAAAACAGAAGATTATTAATATACATCCTGTGTCTTTACAAACATACATGAAACGCACACAAAGAACACTCAGACTCAGAAAAGTTTTTATAAAGAAGTTTTTGACTCGTTAATTCTACAATCATTTGCATATTTTCGAACGCTGTACCTTTAATCATTCTCAGATTTTGTCTACACCGAAATAATAGCAAGTACAATAAATAAAAAAGCAAATATAATTCTATTTTAAAAAGATATGTAAAACCCTTTATTTAATGAGGTACGTCTCGTCTTTTTAGAACGCTAATGACTAGAATACAAATTTCGTTTGAAGGGCTTTTGATTCTGCCATTTTCCTTTTGCAATGTATAGAACCTATTTGTTGTGTTAGTATTACGTAGTTAGTTATCTCTGTCGTGGTTATAATCTCCTGGGTATTACCTTTATGTAAATGTCAATAGACATATAGTTAAAAATCAATATTTGTATATCGTCTGACCACCGTGTTATGGTAGGCCAAACGTTTTTTGTAAGATCTAAGTATATCTAAAATGCGTATGTTTTGCTGTTGACTGTATCAATGAAATAAATCCTAAGAAGTTATAAGGAATTCAGATATTTCGATTTTGACTTTAACACTACTCATTCCTTGAGCTATTTTCTACGAATAAATAATAAGTCAGGAAGTCTAACTCGGAACAAATTTCACATAAAAGTGGCCTGTCTTGAAACCAAAATGACGTATGAAATAAAAACCAATCACAACCGAGCTTAGAAATAGACATTGTTTGTGATTGGTTTGATTTCAAAACAAAAGCAGGGAGATGTTATGTGCTTGCTGGAGTCTGCTATGACAGCAGAGTCATAACAGCGTGGACGATTTTATGTATTATGTGGACCGGACAAAGTTAATAATAAAGCAATTTAATTGTATAATGTTTAAGTTTAATATATTTGTTTGTTTTGTCTAATCTGTCTAAGAAAAAAAACTTTTACATGATAACTGTAGGTCGTAGCCGATAGCCACACATCACCCACTGAGCATTTTACACCATAAACTAAACTTAACTTTTTTTCACAGATAACCAGCGAAGAATTAGTAACCATCTATATACATCGTGTAAAAGAAGTCAATCCATTCCTCAACGCAGTAGTCGAAGAAAGATATGAAGCAGCTCTTGATGAAGCCAAAGTCATTGATAGAATGATTGAAGACGCAAAGAAAAATGGATACATCGCACAGCTCGTAAAAGACAAGCCTTTATTGGGAGTACCCTTTACGGTGAAGGAGAGCTGTTCTCTGGCTGGTGAGTTGTTTTTGTATTTATTCAAAACATTTACAGCAGAACCTTTAACCTAAAATGATACTGTCAGCAAAAAAAAGTAGGTTATAATTAATTTACTTAGAACAAAAAATCATTTGCTGTAATACGCTTTTGGGCTACTTCTCTGAGGGAGGTCACAGTTAGAGATATCCTGAACAGGTACAGATGTCTTGAAATAACATTTTTAATTTTGTTTCCCCCATCGGGTAATAAGTTCGTACGTAAGTGTAGCGTGTTATTAAACGAAAGATTTGTTTTATTTGCAAATAACATGATGTTAGACTTATGCCCTTATTTTCACCAACTTTAGGTCTTGTCGCTAGGAAGCCCTTATGTAGGTAGCCCCTAGCTTTAGAGAACTGTAAGCATTTAGGTCTCCCCTAAATATTAACTCTCTGTAAAGACCCCTTAAATTTATGGGACGTTGATGAAAACGGCCATGACTGGTTTATTGGTTTTTGATTTTAAGTAAATTTTATTATCGCATCAAAATAATTCTATCCTAAGTTAATTTTAGTAAGTCTAATGCCTGAAAAGGTCTAAATCATACACTCATATTTTCCAGGTATGTCAAACTCTGTAGGTTGTCTAGAAAATGAAGGACGTCGCGCCACTACAGACGGTGGTGTTGTCAGTCTCGTGAAGAAGGCAGGGGCCATCCCACTCTTGGTGTCAAACACACCAGAATTATGCCTGGGATGGGAGACAACGAACTTATTGAGGGGGGCAACTAACAACCCATACTGTTTGAACAGGACGCCGGGAGGATCATCTGGTGGTGAGGTAATGATGAAAGTAGCTTTGAACTAGATGTTAAGGAATTTGCTTGATTTGCTTTTGTTACAAAAAGAAATCATCGTAGAAAATTCTTACATTGCAATTTAAACAGGGAAATTATTGTATATGTTTATACTTTTGGAAATGACGTGTTATTTTTAAAATACTTGAATTCGTCATCGTCGTCAACGGCCTTTAACAATCTACTGCTAAACATAGACCTTTCTTTAAAATGATTTTTCGTATATCAAGCTGGCCAAAAGGGTCGGTACACGGTTAGTTTCTAATTCTACTTCTCTTTTTGGAATGATACTCTCCTTTTCGATACTCATAAGATGAACCGAAGTAGCTCCATATTCTTAATCCATCTACAAAAAATAAGTCCTAGGTTTAGCAGTACACTATTAAAGGTCAAAAAGTTCATATGCAGATGGAATATTCGTTAGTGAACTGCCACAAGTATCATGATTGTTAACATACACACCAAAATGATCATGATTATTGACATAAATCTACCTTACTCGTAGATATTAACATGGTAATGTTGTGTGGTGGAGCTCATCGTTCGCATCGCTCATTTGTTTGCGAATGATGTTTCTTGAGTAAACACAACATTATTCACGATGATGACATCTACTAGGATACCAACTTGTTTATTTATTTAAACTTTGTTCACAGATGTTGTAAAGACGCTTAATGCCTTAGGAATTTTCTGCCATTTTTCATTTTAGGACGATGCAAAGTCAAGCATGGTAGACACACAGAAACTTGAACGATATTTTGCATAAAGAATATTCTATAAAATATTGATACTAATACACATAATACATAGCTAGGTGTACTGTGTTCATATCACACATATTTATACAGACACATACATAAATACACTTATATATTTACATAATTTATTTAATTATTATTTAACTTGGCCTATGTCCAGCAGTGAACCGCGATGGGCTGATGATGATGATGATTTAATTTATAAAAAGGAGAAAGGCTAAGATTGATGTTGAACCAAAAATGTGTTTATAAAAAGTTTCCGCAGCAGATATGTGTAACACTTTGAAGAGTTCTTTACTTGAGAATTAACCTCCAATTTTTTTACTAAAGCCTACATTTTTTCAGTCTATTGGAATCTGTCCTTCATTCCTGAATTTACCGTTTTAAAAATTATAGTTAAAATTTGGATAGAACAAAACGGGAACCTTCCCAAATAAAAAGATTTTCTATAAATTATTGAGTTCTAAGAAAAACTGTACCGTTAATAAAAGTTTTGTAGCATAGGAAACATCACTCTCTTTATACTTATCTTCTTTAAATACGTAATAGCTTGCTGCTATCTATTCAAGAACAGCTCCTTGTCAGAACTTGACATTATGTAATTCCAGAACTTTTCCGCTCAAAGGTTCGTGTTGAGATGTAGTAAATGATTCCAGGGCGCTTTGTTAGCGTGTGGCGCGTCTCCGTTTAGCGTGGCATCCGACATCGCGGGCTCCATACGACTTCCCGCCGCCTTCTGTGGAGTCTTCGGACATAAACCAACGCCTGGTAAGTATATTCAAAAGCCTGTAGGGACTAAACGTCTAAATAATTATTATCAACCGAACAAAATGTAGAACAGAATTCATAAGAATTCTTAAATTCGTAATACACGACTGAAATCGATTTTCTTCTATTTGATTTTTGTATTTTCGTCCTGGTATGGAGTAAAACATTTTGAACGACGTAAATGGAACCTAAGCATTTTTTTAATAAGAAAAAGTAATATCATAGATTATTTTTATATTTTCCTATTTTTTATAAGAAAATGAAGTGAAATATTTTTTTTAGTTTACTTCCAGTTTTTTTTTCCTTTTTTTATATATTTAAGAAGACCATTCTTATAATTAAGACATGGCAATCTAATTGTACTGAAACATTAATATCACTTGTATTTTTACTTCATAAAGAATTGGATGAAGTAAATAAAAAAAACACATGGTTTTGTCATTGAAAAAAAAACAAATATCAAAAAAATTGAAGCCATTTCATTCCTGACATCTTGCATTCTGTTCACGATAAATTATTCTATATCTGAAAATTCTAATGACACTTTGTGAATGTCCCAAGGTATAATATCAATAGAGGGTCATATACCGACTCTGAGTGACGAGAGTTTCCCCAAGTTCCTGACGGTGGGGCCAATGACGCGGCGAGCGGATGACCTTCCACTCTTGATGGAGATCATGGCAGGAGACAGCAAGAGTTTGTTGAGACTGGACCAGCCCGTCGATATGAAGAAAATCAAGGTATAATTCTACTTAAGTTTTTCTCATTTGAAACGCAAATTCACTGTTTCTGTAATATATATTTAAGCCTACCAAAGTGACTACTCCACTGTATCTGATGGTAAGCATGAGTAGAATCCAGTAGTAGGTGTCACAATCCGCATTGTGAGGGTAAGCAATGCAGCATGGTGACCCTCCCATGGCGCCCTGGTCGAATGTGCATCATTCTCCCGGCCTCCTAAGAAAGAAATTTCCTAGTCCATGGACGGGAAATAAAATCCCCCCTCGGCACAGGGGAGAAGTCGATTTGTGCAAATTTAATGCAGATACTTTCGGCCTGAGAGTAGACCAGAGCCCAGCAGTGGGACTTTATTGGTTGTTGATGAAACTAATTTAAAGTTTTTTCCAGGTTCTATTCATGCATGAAGCAACGGATTCGATAGCTTTATTAAATGTGGACAATTGCATAAATGATGCCATAAAAAGTGCTGTCAAATATTTAGAAAGAGAATGTGGATGTACAATTAGTGAGGTAATAAGTGAAATTATTTACTTAACAATTTATAATTTTTTTAGACTTGATAAAGAGGTAAATTAGACCACTGTGTAGTGAATTTTGGTTAATGCTGTGTACAGCATAGAATCGGACAAGAACGATTAATCTATATATTATGAGGTGAAATAAATTAGTAAAACTGATTTTGAAGGTGACGACAAAAGGCTTTTAACACAACAAAAAATTAAAATTAATTGCCGAAGGCGTGTGGTACGTTTGCGCATGCGCAGGCCATACATCTAGGGTTTTTATTTACGAAGGTTCGAAGCAAGTTCCCACTCCTAACCATAATTGCGTTTTCTTTTCTGCTGTGAATGTTGATGCTCCAAAAAAACAATTTGTTTAGATAGCTAAAAAGTCTCTTTGCATCTTGTACAGAGACGCAGATAAGAGTAAAAATTGTATTGCTATATTTACCTCTTAGAGAAAGTTTTTTTGTACAGAATAATATTGGAAATAATTGTCTGCTTACTTACACTGTCGTATAAATTAATAAAGCAATATGCTGTAAAATCTTAAATACATAATGAATTTAGAATGTTCTATAAATTAAAACAAAATAAATTTCTTTATAATAAATAGAGGCTTTCAATTTTCATAATAAATTCTTTTAAATGTAATTATTACTTGCCTAGTAGATGGCGGTAGTTGCACTAGTACGTTTACGTTTACGGACTGATTACGTTTTATTTGTTTGTTCCATTTCCAAGTTTCGAGTAGGGTGCAACTTTTCCACTGTGAAAAATTAAAAAATTCGAAGTATTTCAAGTGATAATATTATAATAATAATAATATTTATTTATTGCACAAAAACAGATACAATTTGTTCAACTTAAACACTAGGTTATCGAACATGAGTTAGCCTCCGTTGCCAAACTAGGTAAAACCTGTATTTCGGCTTACGGCGCCATTCCTCACCGGAATTAAAACTTAACTAGCATGTAATAAACTAGGTACAATAATTTAATAATTTGACAGTAAAATTCAAAAATAAAATAAATAAAATAAAATGTGAAGTGTGAAGTGATCCTGTCTTTGTGTGTATGCATACGCGTGTGTATGTGTGTGTGTGTGTGTGTGTGTGTGTGTGTGTGTGTGTGTGTGTGTGTGTGTGTGCGCGCGTGTGTGTGAGTGTGTGTGAGTGTGTGTGCGTGTGTGTGTGTGTATGTATGAGGTATGAGGTTTGAAAGGATGTGTTTGGGTTTGGGGTAAGAGTTCCTGAAAAGTTAACTTTTACCTTTATATAAAATAAAAATATACAAATATTAACATAGTAAAACTATATATACACGAACATACTATGACAACACTGCTAGAATTTCTTCAGTATCTTTATATCCCAAACTTTGTAGCCAGTCAGTAACCTTAATCTTACACTGTGTTATATTAAGGGGGTAAATAAGGATGATACTATTTATTTTATTATAAACAAATGGGCCTAATGTACAATAAAACTTTCTTATAAATGACGTGTGAGGAGTCCTTTTGGTTTCACAAATCCTGTTTCTTCTCCGGAAAGTGGCTTTCATGGGTTCATAAGGTAGGTCTTTGTGTTGTTTTAGTACTATACCCAGTAGGAACAATTGTCTTACTGTGAGCACTCTCCACTGTTCATAAAGTAAAGCAGTTGGAAACAGGAAAGGACGGAAAGTGCTAATTTTAAGCACTGCCCTCTGGGCTATCTCCAGTCGCTTGATGGCTGTAGATGGAGCCCCACCCCAAACAGTAATGCAATACCCTATTAATGACTGGCAGAACGCCAAATAAATTCGCTTTACCAATACAAAGTCCGCAACGTGTCTTATATTTTTAAAAACTACAATCAGTTTGCGAATCCTTCCAGTTAGTAGCTCAATATGCTTCGTAAAATTTAAATGGGAGTCAACAGTAATGCCTAGATATTTAATATACTCTGTAGGTTCCAGTGTAGGACATGAGCAACAACTCACATTTGATCGATGACAATTGTGAATTTTTAAGTAATGACCATCAAGCACATCACCTGTTTTTCTGATGGAAAAGGTCATATATTTGGATTTATTCGTATTTAGTGTTAGAACATTGCAGGTTAACCATTTAGAGACATCGCAAAGGGCAATTTGAGCTGATTCAAAGGTACTTTTCCAGGTATTGGTTGAAATCAAAATCACAGTGTCATCCGCATATGATACTATTTTACCATTTATTGGTTTGAGTTGACACAATTCATTTATGTATATTAAAAATAACGTGGGGCCTAGGACGCTACCCTGCGGTACCCCAAATTTTACAGGTAGCTCAGAGCTTATGTCAGTGCTGTATTTACACATTTGCCGCCCTAAAGCTATAAAAATTTTGCCGCCCCTACTGACTTCTAAAATTAGAAACACTGTTCACAATAAAGTTAATTCCCTTTTTTAGGAAATAATCTAATTACTAGATTATTTTTGAAACTTTTTTATCGTCGACACAGGATTTATATTCCAAATTCAAGAATGGTCTTTGAAAAAAAGCTTATTTTTTTCAAAGACCATATTTTTTTGGCCCAATCGGCCGCCCCCCTAATTTTGCCGCCCCAAGCTTCAGCTTTTTCAGCTTCTATGGTAAATCCGGCCCTGGCTTATGTGGTCTTCAATAGCTGTGGACTGAGAGCGGTTAGAGAGATAACTCGCCAATAAGCCCAACTGTTTACCTCGTATGCCAATAGTTTCAAGCTTATGTAGAAGTATGGAAACAGAGACCGTATCAAAAGCCTTTGCTAAGTCTAGGAATATAGCTAAGCATTTCTTCCGATTATCCAGACTAGTTGCAACATAATCAGTTACTGCATGTATTGCGTCAGACGTTGATTTGGCCTGTCGGAAACCGTATTGGTTCTCAGATAATAATTTATTTGATTCCAAGTAAGATATCAACCGGGTATTAATGATCTTTTCCAATATTTTTGAAATTGATGGCAGAAGAGAGATTGGCCTATAATTTGAGATACGGTCTCTATCACCACCCTTATGAATGGGAATAACTACAGATTTTTTAAGGGCATCAGGAAAGACTCCTTTTTCAAAGCAAAGATTAAATAAAAAAGTAAGAGGAGGTGCAAGATGATATTTAAAACGCTTAAGAATTCTATTAGAAATTTTGTCCCAGCCCATAGCACAATTGTTTTTGAGACTTGAAATTTGATTTAGAACTTCATTTACGTCAGTATTAATTAATACGAAAGAATCCAGTCTATCAGAAAAAGAACCGCCAGTAAAATCTACCCCATGTTGCTGATTACCTAAAATATTTTCAGCTAGCGTCTTACCTACATTTACAAAATAACTATTCACTTCGTTCACCGCTTCTTGAGGAGTAGATGCTAACTTTAATAATTGTTTAGGCACTGGTTTTGATTTTGAAGTATTAGATATAGTTTTAATTGCTTGCCATAGTTTTTTACTATCATTTCCCGCATCCGTTAATTGTCGTGTCTCAAAAGCCCTTTTCGTTTTTTTGAGTAGGGAGTTACAAAAATTTCTGTAACGGGTATAAGTAGTCTTAAGTATTTCATTATGAGGAGATTTTTTTAGCTTAAGGTGCAGCCTATCTCTGTTTCTAATGCATAAACGGTGAATAATGATATAGACGGTGTTAGGTGTAGCATGTAGTATCTTTATTAATTTTTTACTCGTAAACTAAGAGGGCGCTATTTTAATAATACTTATATAATTTTGGAAAGTGCTATTTAAGATACGTCGATTGGTATTTTTTATATATATTTCAAACTTACAGGCTGGGGTGGCGGAGGGGTTAAAAATAAATTCAATTTATAATTAAATTTAATATAAATAAAGTTATCGCGATTTTGACGTTATATTTCACGTCGAAATTGCATTTTTTAATTAAGTAAGTTTTTATTTTATTATCGTGTCTAATTCGAACACGACGATCTAGTTCCAGACCCTTCGTGAGTGACGTCTGACGCAGAATTGTTCAAAATAATTCCAAATAATTGTTCAAAAGAGTAAATATCAATATGTTTTGATTTTCCAGGAAAAATTCAAGGACTTAGAAGACTCTGTAGAAATATCGATATCAGTATTCTTCTCAATGAAAGACATACCGAATTTGTTGCAAGACCCTGTCAACCCTAAAGTAAGTATACCTGGTGAAGAAAAAATAACCGATGCCATGGACAATAGTTTTAGTTTTTATTAATTTATAATCGACTTTTTTTTTGTTACCTAAGAACCGATTCGGGGAACGGACTTTGATCGTCCTTTTTTTCTTTAAAAACTGGTGCCTCCCATGTGTTCCCATGATACGGGAATCAGGATCTGATGATAGGATCCTGAAGAAATCGAGGAAACTGATTATAGTGTTACTACATAAAACTTATAAGTGATTCAATATGATTTAGCTTTGTAATCAATAAACCTAGTTCACAGGGCTTTTACCGCGTACTAATTTAAAAGACGGTTGCCAATGTTGCCAATTAGAAGTAAAAAAATCTACCCTTGTTCCATGGCGATAGATTAATTTATTTGATTTGAGAGAAGTTTTAAATAATTTATGATTTATTTTTTATTTGTTTATGCCTTAGATACCTCTCGCCTATAATTCAGTTATCGTGATAAAGAGTAATTTCATTGACATCGGTGTAGCGGTTTAACGGTTTATGCGTAACAGGCAGACAGACAGACTTATAAATTTATTGTATTAGTATGATTATATACAAAACAAGTTAAAAAACTGTGTATATTTTTTGCAGCGTGACAAAAGTTTAGTAGTAGAACTAATAAAATATGCGTGCGGTGGCGGGTCGAGATCTCTCCAAGGGCTCGGCTTCTCCCTCATCAACTCCACACAACTGTTCATTCCGGACTCACGACGAGGATATTACAATAGAAAAGCTATTCAATTAAGGGAACATATGCAGGTATGTATTTGACTGCCTGATCTCTATACAAATAGTTGTGTGATGAACACTATGAATTGTTCTATGTCTTTGTGTGATTAAGCTATAATATGTATAAACGTCTGTTGCGCTTTAGTATGTGGAAGTCGCCACACGTATTCAGAGATAGGTAAGCATTTTCTTCTTCTTCTTTATTGTTGCCATAGCAAATTCTCTGCCTTGCGCTATCATTATTGTTATATATCTGTTTGATGATGGATTTAGAATACTGAGTATCATTCACCACCTGTATTTATTCCGTTATTATCGTAAAGACCGACTGAGAGAACAGATTATACAGGACCACATTACTGTGAGGAGAAATAAAACTCGAAACAAACCCTTTACCAATCCGTGTGACTAGTATGTTATAGTTAGTCAAACCCTTAAACCATAGTCAGTAATTCAGCCGAAACAATTAATTTCAATCCCTACTTATCCTTGGACCCTATTTCGTTCAAACTTGCTCAGGCTTTCTGCGTGTTATAGTATACATCAAAATTAAAGTCACAATATTATGTATCCATTTCCAGCAAGTGCTAGGTGACAACGGCGTGTTCCTTTACCCGGTGTTCATCAGTCAGGCTCACCAGCACCACTCCGTGTTCCTGAAGGCGTCAGGAGTGATGTACACGATGGTCTTCAACATCCTCGGCATGCCAGCTACCGCCGTACCGATGGGAATGTACCGAGGGTTGCCGGTTGGGATACAGGTATCAAACATTTTCCTCTTACTATCTTTATGTTAAACTTCGTTTGGAACCGTTTTTATTTTTTGGAAAAATCTTAATGTTTGTATAAAAAACTTATTAAAAAAAAAAATTTTGGTCTATGTACATACTCCTTTTGGAAAAATTATCGAGATAAGATAGCAGCTCAGCAACTTATAAATACTAGAATATAGACATAAATTGTTCAGTAAACTTATTAAAAGATATATGAAATAGAAATATAATACCTAGATGTTTTTTTTTTCAGGTGATTGCCGCGCCGAACCAAGACAGGTTATGCCTCGCCGTGGCCAAACAACTAGAAGTAGGCTTTGGAGGCTGGAAACCTCCACAATAGTGACTAAAATTATAAATAACACCATATTTATATATTATATTATATATTTATATATTTAATATAAGTCTTACAAACCACAAATATGGCGTGGTTAATTTTTTACCAGACAACATTAGATTCCTACATTTGTAATAGAAAGTTATTAAACTTTATTGTATTTTATACGTAAATGTATATTTAGGGAACTCTTTAATATTAAATTGTAAGGGATTAATGAGCAATTTTATTAGGAGTAACCATTGACAAAAAATTATGACCATAGAGCACTTCTATGCGTGAAATTAAAAAAAAGAACGGGGAATGTGACCCCTCAAAAATCAAAATAAATACTTTAGACTCCTAAATTTTGATTTTAAATTCAGTTTCAAGATAGATTTTATCCATCTTACACGTGATTTTTAAATAAGGGATTAATGTCTATGCAATAAGGTGATAGCTTTCCATCAAGTGAGTCACTTGCTTGTATGGAACCTTAGTGATATTCAATATGTATCTTATATAAGGTGGTTAGAAATTAGGTATACCTCTGTGATGTAATTAAAAAATAAACGGTCAAGTGCGAGTTGGATTTGCGTATGACGGGATCATTGTTTATAGATTCCAAGCGTCCACCTATTGCTGTTTTTAATATCGAGAGAAAAGCAGCATTAGGAACATGTTTGTTGCATTGGAATCCCGTTTTACAAATTTTGAGGGTTTTATAATTAGAATGGGATCTTACACTCAATAATAAGTACAAAATGCTTTATTTTTTAATGTTTTTAGTATTTTTTATTATTGTGGCAACAGAAATACATCACCTGTGATAATGTCAATTGTCTAGCTATCACGGTTCATGTGAAACAGCTTGGTGACACACAGACGGACAGTAGTCTTTGTATTGGGGTTCCGTATTACCCTTTGAATCGGTAACCCCAAAAATATCCTATGCATTTAGCCTATGTCCTTCTCCAAGATCCAATCTTGTTCGTACCTAAATTTAACCAAATTAATTTTCGGTTTAGTAGTAAAAACATCACAGACTTTCGAATTTATAATATTAGCAGCATTGATATATAAAAACCCTAGATGCACAGTCTCAAACAAAAGCGGCACACGAAACTGTCCCACTTAGTCATTGATGTATAAAAATATCAATGTGGGTAGTTTTAGTTATGCTATAAACATATCTTTTGCAAATTCAACCTTACGCGCATTGGTTAAAGTTTTTATTACAAAGCAGTGTACCATGACCAATCAAATTTTACTACCGAAGTTTTGAATAAGAACAGGGTCGTTTGGATTATGCGACTAAAATAAAAGGTTGTGTAATAGTCGTTCTCACACTGAAAAAGCGGCCATTGAAATTTGTCGTATTATACTTGGACCGTTGAGTAAAGTTTTAGACAAATTAAATCAAAATCACATGTTGCTTCAGATATTTAGTCACAAAAACAACAAAAACAAATTAACAAACTCTTTTACTTACCGAAAATACGATACCCCATCCTTTTTTAACGTTCTTGACGTAATATTTTTACAATTCCTCACGGACACTTCAGTATTTTTAACGTGCGCACAGAGACGCGAGCGACGCGAGACTATTTGAAAAAGGAGCAATTGTGCTCGTATTTTATGAGGACGGTTTTGAGACGCTGAGTGTGTATCTTGGGTTTTTTAATACATCAATGATTAGCAGTGATTAATCAAACAATATAATTTTACTGTCAATTAAAATATGAATATGTTCATAATTATATAGGCCATTCACATTAAAAATAGTGACATCTTTCAAGCACCGCTTTCTGATCAATCAGATTCCAAGAAATTTCAGTTTTGTACAAATTCCTGGAACGTGATAGGTCAAAATGCGGGGCAATACATGATTTGAAAAGTCAAATACCCAATGACATGACGTTATATTTTTTTGGACAATGAGTGTACGCATATTTATAATTATTGGAAGAGTGATTGATAATTACAGTAATAATAAATTACAAATGAATTGTAATTTAAGTACATAATGATATATTATGTAATAGATGTAAGATAATATTGGTGAAAAAGTATGGAATTATAGAGTTTTTGTAATTGCAACTTTAAATTACTACCAAACCTACTAAATCAGAAATTGAAATGTTACTGGTATTTAATTCTGAACTAAAATTGACACAACCATTTTCAGTAAATTTGGATTTGTGAAATCTATGAACATTAACCTATTTATTGTGACAACCTGAAAATAAAATACTTGAAATAGATTTGACTTTTTTATAGTTTTGGATTTATCCCGTACTGGCTTTTTCCCGAAGTTCCGCCCGCATGTAGACGGTTATCGCGGTAAAAAGTCCTTCCTTACCTATGTCCCAAATTTCATTTAATCGGTTCAGTACTTTGGCGTGAAAACGCCACAGACAGAAACGTTTATAACTCGTGCGACCTAAGATGGCACCTGACTCAAATGTCAGTCGTTTGAAGTACTGAGTGCAAGAAAATAGTACATTGTTCACCGAGGGAGGAAAGGAACCGATCAGTGGCGGATTAACCACGTAGCAAGAGTAGCAAATGCTACAGGCCCCGCGCATTTAGGGGCCCCGCGCTTCAACGATTTCTGACTGCTAAAAAGTATCTACTTAAATTGAATCGTAAAAAAGCGGGAAGTGTTGTGGGATACACATGACATGTATTGCGTTCTCCCTGGCGGTCTGATAGATCTAATTACAATCAAAACAACATGATGACACTGTTAGCTTCCATAGCCTCTGTTTTTGAAGCTTTGACATGCCATATTTATTGTTTGAGATACATTTAGTTTAAAAAAAAATTGTTGTATATATTTTAACATGATAGAACCATTTGCTTTTGTATATACATAGGTATATCAACAGTCTAAGTTCTACTAAATGTACAGGTTGCCTTTTCTCTTCCACGACTCCAAGATGTTCTTTATAAATTACTAGCTTTGATATTTTGAAAAACTAATATTTTTTTCGTGATATCTTTTTAGCAGTTTGTCGATGCGCTAAAAACATTCATTTGCAAACTAAGTCGAGGACGGACCATGTACATGACAAAACTATAAGGGTTCTGACTTTATATAATCCTATAAGTCGTAAACTAACAGAATATAAATTAAAAAGGAATGAAAATAGATGGAATACTTTATCTCACCTCTTAAGAAATATTTTTTCTGAAATGTCTCATTGGAACAGACAACGTAGAAATATTTTTTTCATACTAAGTGTTTTCGCAGATGATTTGTAGGATAGTCTTTTTTACGCAGTAAATATATGATGAGGTATATGATGGGCGTGTGTGGGACACCCGGAGGAACCGATCTACCCCTAAACCCTGCGGCGGCCTACATCAGCAGTTTGGAGGAACACCAGGAACGCATCAATGGCTTCTGGACTCCCCCCTGCCGTACCCCGCGACCGAGGTACATCCCGGGGCAGGACGCTGTCGTGCCTCTCACCACTCTAGCAGTAAGAGGAGCAAAATGACCCACCTTAGGTGACACCCCCGGGCTGCACCGGGAGTGTCACCTCTCTCATGTCGTTTACAGTGGTCACATCTCCCTAAGATGTGGCTGCAGCGACCCTTAGGCGATAATCGGGGGCCTAGCGACCTCTGCCACGTTCCTTCACTTCCGCCCTATCCCGATCCAGCTCAGCGGACTCCTTCTGGAGCACAATGTCCTCACGGAAGGAGACCGCGGCTTCCCATTCCTTTTGTAGAAGATGATCAGCAACTACAGTAGTTAATGATCTTGGACAGTGAAAATGAACTCAGAAACACGATGAACCCAAAACGCCTGAATCTTCTCACTTTGACAAATATTGAATTTCATTAAACTGTAATGGCTGGGCTGGGTATAATCAAATGGATATTTGGTTGGTCGGGTCCTTGGGAGGACATTGATAGAATAAGGTGAGATGGTTCTCTTCACCCGAGCATCTCGTACGCAACACATAAGACACAAGCTGGTACGTGAAGTACTGTTCTCATCACTGATGAAGTGAATACGAGCAGTATTTGCTTGATGCTCTGGATCGCTTGCACCAGCGAGCAGTACGCATACGTGGCCTACACTCTTGAATTCTACTCATGCTTTCCTCCAGGCAACTTGGCATTTAAAAAAAATAGATTTACTCAGAGAGGTTGATTTAAATAGTATTATTATAAAAGCCTTCATTGTATCAAGATGAGGTTGCAATTGATGTCCGCATGGGCGTACCCAGCTTCTGGTCTAGGGGGGGGCAAGTCAATTTTTTTAGGTCGGATCGTCCGCGGCTGTTTTGTCATACACACTACACAAACACACCTACATGCAACATTAGGTATATGTAGTGTTCGGGCGATTAGACCCCGAGTACGAGTGATAGCAGGAGCACTACATCACCTGCTGCCCAATATTGGTGGACCACGGGAAGGGGGCGCCCGTTTGGTCTGACGACTTGGCGGGCTCCTCCCACTGCCAGGCTCAACTCAGAAGGTTACATCGGCTGATGGCCATACGGACCGTACGGGGCTACCGTACGATTTCGTACGAGGCAGCGACGGTCCTGGCGCGATCTCCACCCTTCGACATTCTGGTCGACATGGATGCTACTGTCTACGACCAAATTCGTTCAGTCGGTCGGAGTGCTGGGGAGGCCGCGCCAGAACATGAGCCTGGAATGCTACAGTGGAACGCGCATAAGCGAGCTCTGGAGACTTGGCAGGCATGGCTTGAAATTCAGGGCTGTGCTAGCCAACGGGCTATCGGAGCCGTTCTGCCGAACTTCGAAGCGTCGGTAGAGAGGATCGACAGTGTCACCTATCGATTGACTAAGATACTCAACGGGCATGGTTGCTTCGGTGAGTATCTAAATCGAATAGGACGGGAGGCTACAGCACACGGTGGTGGATTGCCCTGCTTGGGCGTCCGAACGTCGAGTCCTGGTCGGACAGATCGGACAAAACCTGTCACCGCCAGTATTAATTGCGGCAATGCTGGCGAGTAGCGAGGGATGGGAATCCGCGGTTCCCTTTTGTGAGAACATTATGCTCCAGAAGGAGTCCGCAGTTCGGGATTGGGAAAGGACCAATTCCGCTCGAAGGAGGCGGCGAAAGGGACGCGGCAATGTCGCCTAGCACCCCAGTCGTCGTCTAAGAGTCGTTGCGGTCACATCCCGGGGAGATGTGACCGCTACAAATGTCCCGAGACAGGTGACATCCCGGTGCGGTCGGGGGTGCCGTCTAAGGCGCATTGATGTTCCGCCTCTTACTGTGCAGAGCGGTGAGAGACACAGCAGCATTCTGCCTCGGGAGTGAATCCAGTCACCCCGAGATGTACCCCAGTTGAGGGGTAAGGCAGCGGGGCACCAGAAGCCGCTGATGCGATCCTGGTGTTCCTCCCGACTGCCGAGGTTGGCCGCCGCGGGGTTTAGTGGGATTTAAGTTGGGTTTAAACCGAATGCCCGGGAGTCCCACACACGCCCTTCGCTCACCCCATGAAGGGTATGGTGCTAGAAGCATTACACGCGTAATAAAAAAACGTCTTCCGTGAAAGAATCGCCCACACTGTTTATAAGTTTTTTATGTACACTGAAACAACAAAGTCCATTTAATCAGTCTTTAATATTTTTGATCTCAGCCAAATATTTTACACGTCTGAATGTACTGCATGATCTTTCAATTGTAGTCGTGGAATAAGGCATTGCAAGTAAAATTTTTAGGGCTGTTTCGCTTTCGGATAAAAACATTCTGCTTGTTGAATTAATTCCGTTATCTCCGAACCTTCGAAGTTCTTTAGATGTGATCCCTTCTAATTCATAAAATTGGGATACTTCGTCCATACATTTTCTAAATTGTGGAGCTGTAATTTTTATTATTTGAGCAGGGTGTAACAATGGAAGAGCAAACGCTGGTGAATGTTCTTTATCGAATCTCGCCTCTAATGAGGATAATAATCAAATAATGCGTCTTATTTCCGCCGAAACTTGTAGGTGGTGTACAGGGATCTCTAATTGTCAGACCGTTCACTAAATATAAAGATATACACAATAGAGAGAATCAAGTGCAGCTGCCAATTGTTTTGGCAACGTAAAAACAAATGTACAGGTTGCGTTGCAAACAGGCCAAGCAAAACTTATTGAAGAGAACAGAAATACGTTACAACCTATAGTTAACACAATAATTTTTTGCAGTACTCACGATTTGCCATTGTGAGGAAGAAAACGATGAAGGCGATTTTCGAGATTTGTTGAAACTGAAAATTGATTCTGGTGATGAAATTTTTCGAAAACCGAAAAAGGCCATAAAATGCTCAATATACGTCCCCAAAAATACAAAATAAGATTTTAAATATATGTGGAGTTCTAATTACAGAAAAATTGGTTGAAGATGTTAAGGCTGAAATGAATAATGCGTGGGACAGGGCTACGGCTACGGCGGGCTACTTTTCACTGCGGCTGCCACTAGCTAAACCTAGTAGTGAACGACTTAAATAATGTTCCTAAGATCCGAAACTGTAAAAAGATATGACTAAAAAATTTCAGGGAATCAGTTTTGCATCGAAAATATTTGAAAATGGTGGTAGGTTTGGAAAAGCTTTCACAGAAGGTAATTCTGGGACAAAACAAGTAGCTTCCCAATTGTTATTTATTTATATAAATATTTATTATAGTCTATAATTTTCTGCCCAAGAAGGCACTGAAGAGTTATTAATATCAGCTAATGAGATTGATAAGGTTTTGAATCTTAAACTGCGTCTTTCAAGGACAGCAAGCCGCTAACAATATAGGACAAATCATCCAGCTGGTTCGTTAACCGAATATTTTTGCCTATCGTTGTTTGTGTTATTTAGATTTAGGTTCATTGTCATCCTCATCAGAGGCGAGATTCGGTAACATTCACCAGCGTTTGCTCTTTCATTGTTACACCCTGCTCAAATAATAAAAATTACAGCTACAAATTTTACCATAACTGTACGTCTCGTATATATGTTTTTGTCCGTATGTTACATCCACTTTTTTCTGAAACTATAAGAACTATACTTTTGAAACTTATTGTAGATGTATTGTGTGAATCGCATTTATATTTTCACACAAAAATAGAAAAAATAAAAAAATCATTACATTTTGGGGGTTCCAACTTATAACTGAAACTCTAATTTTAGTTTTCATGAAACCCATGTATGGCTAGGTCTTCAAAAATGTGTTCCCCCCCTGTAACTTCTAAAATAAGAGGTTGATAAAACTAAAAAAAATATATGATGTACATTATCATGCAAACTTCCACTGAAAATTGGTTTAAACAAGATCTAGTAAGTAGTTTTTTACGAGATCTAGTAAGTATTTTTTTTAATACGTCATAAATCGTCAACCGCAATTTAGTCAACCCAGCTAGTGTCAAATAAAATGCAAACTCAACTCGCATCTCCCTACCGAAGATTACCAAATACAGCCGAGCGTTCTAACGCTCGGCTAAGTTCGGTATTCTTCGTCCGCCATCGTCGCGCGCGGTTTTTTGGCAATTGCACCGTGCATTTTGCCAGTACTATCTGCGCGGTTTATTTAAAAGTTAATTTCTCTAAAATACCTGTTAAGGCATGAAGCCCCTTTATATTTTGATTAGTAAATAGGCGAGTTCACACATGTTAAGCGAGATTTCCAGGGGGGGGCAGCTGCCCCTACCTGCCCCCCCCTGGGTACGCCCATGGATGTCCGTGTGGTGACGGATTAGGAATACAAAGTGTCACCACCCCTATTCATTCCATGGGTGTCGTAAGAGGCGACTAAAGGAACAAAATAAGCAGCTAACATCACTGCCAAGAGAAGGAAAACTTGAAACAACCCCTTTACCAACCCGTCTGGCCAGCGTAGTATAGTAGGCCAAAACCTCCTTTCAAATAAGAAGCCTATGTCCAGCAGTGGACTGTTAAAGGCTGTTGATGATGATGAGGTTGCTTGTAGCAGCTGTAAGTAGCGTTTTTAGGGTGCCGTAGCTCATGACTCGGAACCCTTATAGATTCGTCATGCCCGTCCGTCCTCGAATTACCATCCAAACGGTTAGTGCTAGAAAGATGAAACTTTGCATAAATATGTGTTTTTATCACGTCGACAAAGTGCTAAAATAAAATCATGCCAAATAATTTTTATTAAGAGTACCTCCCCAAAACGTAAAGTGGGGATATTTTTTTTCGCATCTTCCAAATCGTCTCTCTCTCTCATTAGACAGGTTTTATAAAAACATTGAGAGGTTGCCTTAGCAACCTACGTAATCAAAAACCCAATTAAAATAATCGTCACGATTATTTGATTTGGGTTTTTGTTTACGAGTTAATTAACTTTAAAGGGTATTTTTTCTTAAAACAGGGCGTCCCTGCCCCCCTTAAATGGTAAATCAGTTTAGCCTCGAAAAAACTTAAAAAAAATATGATGGATGCTGAACTTTAAAGGAAAAAAATAACGACTTAGATAAGTTTTTTTAGTTCAGGAGTTATAGAGGCCTAACTTGTAAAATACGTTTCCTTAGAAATTTTCGTACAAAAATAACGAAAAAATAAATAAACAACAATTATCTATTGGACACGGTTTAAAAGCCACGTACCATTATGGGTGATTGCGGAACCCTATTCTTTGCGTGGCCTGACACGCATTTGGCTGATTTTTAGAAACATAATATCAGGAAACTATCCAAGGGCCCCGCGCTCGAATTTGCTACAGGCCCCGCAATGGCTTAATCCGGCACTGGAACCGATTACTAGCGAGGGAGCAGTTTGTGGCCCGAAGGCGCAGCCTAGGGCCACAATACTCCCGAGGTAGGAATGGGACTTTCACCCGAGTGCTACACAGTGCTTTATACTACACCTGTGAGGAACATTTAAAGTATTTATAAAAAAAACTCAAAACGTAAGACACCATGTAAGACACAATTTAGCTTAGAATTTGACGTAATATTTATAAATATTTCGCGCTTCTTTCGTTTTTTTTTTATTCTTCACAAAATGATGTCAGTGGTACGGAGATTCCATATTTAAATTATATGAAAACTCTTTGGGCAGGCGCGCGCCATAGATCAGATAACACATGAGAAATGAAAATTCATACAACTTTCTCTCCCGCTAAAACACGTTAGAAATGGATTTTCATACATTTTTTCCTCCCGCTTATATAGGTCAAGGAAAAGACTAACTTTCTCTTTTCATTTTCAGGGAATAATGAATACTGTTCCGATCAGGTGTAGTATAAATATCATTTATTCTAGTTTTTTTTAAACTTCAACAATTATTTTGCTTCAAGTAGTTTCTCATAACATAAAACTTTATCTTAAGTGGTACTTTACTACCTGAGTTAAGAAAATACATATGCATACCAATAGGAAGCAGGCCTCATTCATTATTTACCCGAATGCATTCTTTGTGCAGTGATTTAAACAATATTAGGTAATACCTAATATTATTTTAAAAGAAAATAGGAACTGAACTAAGGTTATAAAATACAATTTTTAATCGTCATAATAAGCCTTTTAATCGAAATCTCTAAATATCATGTGTATATGGATATTCTTTATTTTAAACTATTGCGTCTCATAGTCGTCATGTTGGTTTTTTTTCGTGTGACCTTTCTTAAAACAATTGTGTTATCCAGATGAATCTTAAGATATATTTGTCGTGGATTGATCGTGAACTAATAAATCGTTACCGGAAATGTCGTGGATTGATGCTATGGTGCGACGGACAGCGCCATCTAAGAATTATTACAGTGAACTAATAAATCGTCAACGGAAACGCAAGTGGCGCCCTCCCGCTTGGACACGATCGTCGGTAGAGGGGATGCAGCGATGACTGGCGGGAAGATATGGCGGTGGTCATTCTACTTCGGACAGTCTTGGCATACGCCCAGTACCAACGCAGGTGTCTGTTTCCATATTGTAAAAAAACCGTTAGTAAAATAAAGTTATCGATGTGATTTAAATTATCTTTCGTTCGAGTATCCAAGTCAGTGCCCACATTTATCAAAAACTATGTCGGATCATGATGAAGACCCGATGTTTCGCATCTCGGCCACCCCTAATGCGACATCAGAAGTTGGGATTACCATGTGTTCAAGGCTGTCCGCTATCTAAATTATTTAAAGTATTTTGAGTGTTCTTTGTGTGCGTTTCATGTGTGTTTGTGGGGTCCCACGCGACACGGGAATTTGTATTCCTAATGCGGGAGTTGTCTTTTAAAAAAAAAGTGTTTGTTGTGTTTCATAATTCAAATCGAAAAATAAAGTTTTGGTCAAAAATAACTAACGGCAACAACAAGAAAAATAAAATGGAAAGTTAATTAAAGATGCCGGTATATAGAAATCATAAATTGACATGTAGTCCATATCTGGTTTTGAGTAACAGTTAAAAACGAATTTAAACCGTTTTAGTTTTCAGGAATGTTGTTATACGTGTGGTACATTAAAAAAATAATAAAAAAATAATAATGCGGGTACTTCACGCTATGTTTCAGTGTGTTCGTGTGTATAACGCTTTCTTTCCAGATAGTAAAGATTGTGCCAAGCGATGGAATCTGCAACCGTGATTTGTACGGGATCGACAGAGAGTGCAATGTGATAGAGGTGCAATGCAGTTCACCAGTGCCGACACGGTAATGAGTGAGGTTACTGAAAAGCTTGTGAGTTGTTATTAACGCTACACTGGTAAGATCGAATCATATTTTCATATCGAGTTTTGATTTATTTTTACGTAATTTTGGTTTGTGGTGTACGAAGGTAAACCGTGTGCGCAATTTAAACCGATAAAACGATCGATAACGCGTGTAAGAAATTGCCTAAGGCTGGTGTAAAGCTGTGGCTTAACAAAGGGGTTAATAGTAATCGTAGTTGATTGAATTGTAAGACTAAATTCATGCTCCATCATGGTTTTATATTGTGAATATTTTTTTGACGTGATGAAAACTAATTTTTATACCTACCGGTGCATAATAAACTAGGCGTTGCTTATTACGATTTCGCATTGTTTGCCGAATGGGTGAAGAATTAATAGTAGTGGCAGTTTAAGTGGCTGCTTAATGCAACGTTAACCCACTACTTGAAAAAAAAAAAAAAGTAAATTTCAATTGATTTACGTAATATCAAACAAAGTAGTATTAACGCATTAAGTATGCAAAAAGATAAAATACCCACCTTGAATTATTTTTATTTATGGGGACGGAAAATAGAGGTAAGATTTTAACAAGATACAATGTGTATACCACAACGAACATGTAAACCGCAGTACTACTGGTCATGTTTATCGAAATGCAAAGTATTGACACCGGTAAAGACTGTGTTGTCTATCGATCTTGGTAGCGCGAGTTCTTTCATGCTATTGCTAAAGTTATTAGTACATTATGGAAAGTTTTAAAAACCCTTAAGTGCCAGGTTTTCAATGAACTTCTAAAGTGTTAAGTTTGCTAGACAGCAGTGTGTTGTTTGTGAGACAATTTATAAGTCAGGTTAGGCCGAGCTTTTATAAGGTTTAAGCACTAGTCGGTGCAAGAATACTAAGTCCTGTTAGTCATCGGACAATTTCTGTGCCTGGTTGGCTTATTTATGTGTTAAGTTTAATGGCCTTAAATTTTAACTACACGGGATGACGAGCGAGTTTGTAAAGACATTATTGAAAGCTTGACAAGTGATCTATTGCTGGTTATTTTTATTCATTCCTTCCTCAGTGTTTGAGTGTTTACACACACTTGTGTACTACGGTGTCTTCTGAGCAAGTGGCTTGTCTCCGTTGAGACTGGCCGCCGTGACAGAGATTAGTCATCATATTGTCGTTCTATTGCAGACTAGTGACGGTAATCGTAAGCAGCCTAATGCCTATCACAGCATCTTCTCGCTGTCTACGCGAGCTTAGCGCGTGCTGTGATCTGCTGTCTGCCACTGCCTGGTGCCTGGCCAGCGCGGATCTCCGGTCTACTCGCCGCCTGCTGAGGTGCGGACTTGCTGTCTGCACGCCGCTCCGTGAGATGTGGACCTGCGGTGTGCGCGTCGTCTGCGTGACATGCAGCATACGGCCGGCTCGTACTGTGCGCGAGGCGCAACCTGCGGCTACTCACTGTCTGAGGGAAGTAAAACCTTTGTTCTGTTCTCCGTGTAGCAAATGAACGCTGGATACGTGCTCAACCTTCTTCGAGAGAAGTGAGTGACGCCAGTGTTGCTACTGTATTTAGGCCTTTGAGAGAGCACATACGAGAGTATGGATCTGTTTTTACAGCTTTGCTCTCAGGAAAAAGTTTTTATTTGTCACACATTCATAGTTAGCAATCCTTAAGGTCTATGATATGTATGCGTGAAAACGACAAGCAAACTTTTGGCCTCTGTCGTGTAGCAGTATATGGCGGGTGATGGAAGTCCTTTATTTTTATTGGTGTTGAGTCTGAAGCTAATTAAACACTTAGAGACAGACCCTTGTCTGTGGGCGCTTGAATGCACGCTTGCACCCATGAGTAAAAAAAAAATGTAAGGTCATTTTCCTTTCATTCCTTCAAAGTATATGCTTCGGATTCTAACACGAAACTGGGTAAATTACTACAGTGTTCTCTTTGTTTATTTCGGAACATGAGCTAAATGATAATTATCAGGTAAGCAAACTTGGGTGGTGTTCTGGGTGCTGTATCACTCTAGAGTGTCTCATCACGGATGACACGGGTTGTCATAGTGACAGCTATCTATTAAAGGCCCGTAACTTTAATCGTACCTTTAAATACGCTCATGACAAGTTGCAAAAAAAAAAAAACAGATGCCGGACTACCAGAACATAACTGACGAGATCGATGTAGAACAAAGTAGTTGTGATTTTGAGGAGTGTTAAACTTAAGTTTGCATGATGGTTGGACCGTATCAGAGGTTGTCGGGTGGAGTCCTGGGAAGACTCGGCGTTCCCATGTGGGGTTCGCACAAAAATGAGTAACTGGAGGTTACTGTGCTATGGTATAGCAAAATAGTCACATGTAGAGCTTAAGTATTTTGGTTTGCCCAGTACGATTGATGTCTCTAGTGAGAGAGACAACGTGATAATCAAGTCAGTTGTTTTGAGTGTATCGATTATTGTTTTTGCTATTATTTGATGAGAAAATCATTGGTTTGATGTTAAGGGTTCTGAAATTGTCTTGATTTGCTGGTGCGATGTCACGAGAGACAGAGCTATGTGATGCTGCTTATTGAATTTTGTTTCAGAGTAACACACAGAGACGTGTGTCCCGTAGGATGGCCGTGTTGGAATAAATCAAACGAAATTTCAGTCGGCAACGGTGAAATGTCACAACTACTACTGTCACAACTACATTTCGCAACGAAATGTCTACGTGGCAACAGTGGAGGAGCTGGCGCGGCAGGAGGCGCAAGCAGTTCCAAAGCAGCGCCTGCAGCAGCGGCGAACAACGCAATCCCAGCGGTACGCTGATGATCACTGGTGGGTCATATTCATTTTATTACGATTCTGGTGCCGAATGCTCTCTCATCAAAGATTTTGTTGCGTCAAAGCTTAGTGGAAAGCGGGTAAATAACACTGTCAGTTTGACAGGTATCGGTCATGGTAGTGTGAAAAGTACCCTACAAATTACGAGACTAGTCGTGACCGCTCTTGGCAGGACGCTTTAAGAGGTTCAGCTGGCTATTAACTCTACTATTAATGGGGTGACTAAATCTAGCCCTCTCGGGTTGATGATAGGAAAAGAAGCACGGCCACTTGGTTTAGTGACCGCTGATGATGAGGTGACTGACGTTAATTTAGATGAGATTAGAGAGCAAGCGACACAGAATAATGAGAAAAATGCCAATTATGATAAAAATCGATTTGATCAAAGTACGGCTCAGGTTTCTAAGCTAGCGATCAATGATTGTTTTGATTGAAAACGAGGAAAGGAATCAAACATTCCAGGTCCATTTAAGATTATTCATGTAGGGGGACAGATACTTACCAAAGGCGCTTGACTCTAAGCGAACGTACAAATAATCATGGGGGGGTACCCATGATCGTGTGAGAAAGATCCCCGATCACCAAGTTCCTCGAGAACTAGATGTCACAGTTGTAAGAATGGCTTGTATACTCATACTCGAAATCTACACGGAATCGCTGGTGCGATTTCTGTCTGTGTTGGTGCACGGAACGTTTCATGTGTTGGAGCACATGTTGCGTGAGATCTCTGAGAGTCGTTGGTGCGATTCTTGTCCGTGTTGGTACACGGAGCGTTTCATGTGTTGGAGCAGATGTTGCGTGAGATCTTTGAGAGTCGTTGGGGCGATTCTTGTCCGTGTTGGTGCGCGGAGCCCCTCATGTGTGGAGCATATGTGGCGGCAGATCCGTAACAAATCGTTGGTGCGATGATAGTGAAAGATTCAGGAGTTGAGTATGCATTGCTTATGAATTATGGTAAAGGATAACAGAACTGTTAGAATTACCTTGTTTGGTCATTTTGACTTGTTGGTCGGATCTTTTGCAATGAATGATGTAGTGCAGGGAGCACTGTGTATGTAAACTTAATTATCTTAAGTCATGAAAATTGATGATTGTACCTAGATTTAGGAGAAACTAAGTACCAACGAGAAACTGCTACCTTTAGTTCTATTGGCAGGATAGCCGAGCCAGTTTACTCTGAGTATATTTTGTCCACAGGTGCTACACCCGAGGACGGGTGCTAGTCAGAGATGGCCGTGTCGTGGATTGATCGTGAACTAATAAA
The DNA here is from genome assembly GCA_932526445.1 of Phragmatobia fuliginosa. NCBI lineage: Eukaryota > Metazoa > Arthropoda > Insecta > Lepidoptera > Erebidae > Phragmatobia > Phragmatobia fuliginosa. Next base: position 2,153,899 of record OW052065.1, read on the forward strand.
TCGTTACCGGAAATGTCGTGGATTGATGCTATGGTGCGACGGACAGCGCCATCTAAGAATTATTACAGTGAACTAATAAATCGTCAACGGAAACGCAAGTGGCGCCCTCCCGCTTGGACACGATCGTCGGTAGAGGGGATGCAGCGATGACTGGCGGGAAGATATGGCGGTGGTCATTCTACTTCGGACAGTCTTGGCATACGCCCAGTACCAACGCAGGTGTCTGTTTCCATATTGTAAAAAAACCGTTAGTAAAATAAAGTTATCGATGTGATTTAAATTATCTTTCGTTCGAGTATCCAAGTCAGTGCCCACATTTATCAAAAACTATGTCGGATCATGATGAAGACCCGATGTTTCGCATCTCGGCCACCCCTAATGCGACATATTAATAAAATAATTTCATGAAGTGATTTATATGATTTTATGTAATACCTAATAAACTAAAATTATTATGGAAAGATTCATGCAACGGTAATAGTGATGCTAACGCTACTCGCAAGATGACTGAGGGGTGTCTCGCGGGGGAACGGTATCATGTTTTGTTTTGAGCCAGGTGCCATCTTAGCTCGCACGAGTTATATGTAGGTTGTTAATATGCATGGCATGCATTTATCTCCAATCGGTAAGACTGGTATGAAGTTGATAGAGATCGTTAGAAAACAATAGATTAACTGATGAAATGGCGGCGGAATGGTAGTGGCGTAGATATGCGACTGCTGTGCTAGGGCTGCTGTCTGGTTTTTTCTGGATTTATTCTAGTTCAGAGACCGTCCGGGTGGGGTTTCACTTGTATTCCGAATTAGAAAACATTCCGGTTGGTAGTCCGATGTAGAGAGTAGATCAGGGCCGTAGCTAGGGGAGGGCATTGCAGGGCAATGCCCTACCTTGAAATCAGAATGCCCTACCTTAAAAATATCAAAAAATAAGATATTTTTTTATAATTGAATTATTTGTAGTTTGAGATAAAAAAATGAAGGGATAGGATAGGACTCAAAACTTTTCTGAACATACCACAGTTTGTATATTCATTTCATATTATAATAATTCTTTGGTCTGTATATAGCATTTGAAGCGGCATCACATGAAGCAATGGGTCTATTTAATTACAATATCTGTGTAGCAGACGGTACTCCCCGTCCCATAGATTGCAATATGGGCTACATTACAGTCTATGGGAAGGGGAATCCTTTTTTAAAATAAAACTAGCGTACATGTTTTGCGTGCAAGTGCACGCGTGTCATTTTTCATATATTTATTTCAATGAATATTTTTGTGTCGTTTGCATACATTTTTTCACTTAGGACCGACTTTACGAAAAAAAAGTATCCCTGTTACATTTGCGTCCGTCCTTAGACACGACCAGTACCGCTGTCGCCGAATCAAGAATAGCTGCCTGAATCTTGTCCCAACTGTCTTGAACCAATTTGCTCTCAGCTCCAGCGCACTTGTCAATGAAGGGCGAGGCGAACTTTTGAGACGTGACTTCATCAAACCGCCACCACCTGATCCGGCGTTGGCAGCGTTCTACATGTTTGTCTTTGGGCTTCACACAGAGGTCCATGACAAGGAAACGGTGTTGTGCAGTGAGACTCTCTCCGGGTATGACTTTGCAGTTGGCCACTTTGCTAATAGTGTGTCTTCTCGGAGGAAATCGATTTGAGTGCCTCCCACTTTTGTAGGTGATAAGGTGTTCCGGTTTCTTTTTAAAGAACGTGTCTCCAAGGCAAGATCGGTAGCCGCACATGTTCGTAAAATGTCTTCACCCTCTTTGTTGCGAATGCCATAACCGAAACCACCATGAACACGCTTAAACTCCACACAACCCTCACCCACATGCCCATTTAGATCACATCCCGGAACGATTCCCTGCTACAAAGGAATGCCGCGAAGAACCTCCCTGAGTTGGCTCCAGAACGACATCTTTACGGTTTCGCTACAACCTGCCTGTGGCGCGTAAGCTCTTATCAGATGGGTAATAATTCCATCGATAAGCACCCTTACGACCATAAGACGGTCGCTACATCAACTCTAAAATGCCAGTCTGAAGCCACCCGGCAAGCACCACGGCCACTCCGTTCTCTCCACCAGGTGCCTCTGTGTATATCAGTTGGTAGCCATTCCCAATGAATCGGGATCTGCTGCCCTTCCACCGAGTCTCCTGCAGAAACGCTACGGCTACCCTCCGCCTGGAGAGTAAATCGGCTAACTCCCTCGCACGACCGGTTAAGGTGCCAATGTTCCAGGTGGCAAAGCGGAGCTTACGTGTTACAAATATTGGGCGTAACTTCTTTAACCCGCCCTGGACCCGGTAGCCCTCTTCTACTTGACACAGGAGTCGGGCGAAGCTCCTGCGCGCCGTTTTCCGGCGGCGCCCTATCCGTGGCACTAACAGACCTATTGATCAATGCTCATGTTCTGCTAGACAAATTATTTGTCTACGAGGAGCTATTGAATGTACATCACTGACCTAGAGGTCAGTGATATACATGGTGCTTGATTTAGCAGCCCGAGCTTCGGAGCACATTTATTTTATTTTATTTTAAACTTAATGCGCATGTAGCACAAAGGCGGACTTAATGCCATGTGGCATTCTCTGCCAGTCAACTTTCAGGTGATGTAGGAATATGATGTGGTAGGTGCAGGCTTAGGATATAAAACCTGACAAGGTAGTTGTAAATGTAGGTATCACCTTTATTGTAAACCATTTTCATTTATTCAAATTTAATAGTTGTAAGTAATATACACAAATTTACTGTTATTATTACATTAGGGTTTATAACAGTGGATGAAGATACCAGACATGTATATAAACATACGTATATATACATACACACATAAATCCACATATACACAGGCATACATAGACATACATATATAAATAAATGTAATTATATATATTGCGTATCTAAATACTCAGTCGGGTATTATCGTTGTGATCGTTCTGCCAATTCATTCCGGAGTAAATCACGTACATTTGAATGTGAGGCGGTTTGTGGACATCCTGATTTCAGTAGGTAGCGCATTCTGACTGCACGAAGAAGGAAGGGAAGGGAAATTAGAGGTGCGAGGGGGTAAAGGAGAAGCATATTGTTCCTTGACCGAAGGTTTCGGTCATGGTTTGAGAATAAGAGACAAAAGTGAGGTACGAGGTACTCAGGTAACGATGGGGAGAAGAGGAAAGAAAAAAGAGAAGTGAGTGCACGCAAACTGCGGCGCTGTCGAATTGGGAACCATTGCAGCTGGGAACGTAAAGCAGACACATATTTGAGAATTGAAACCAAAACGAATTGAATGCAGTTATTGAGAAGGGGTTTATTATGGAGGTAGGCAGGTCAAAATAACACATCACCATAATCGATCAGGGGATTTATTAGGGACTGCATAAGCGTAGCTTTGGTTTTAGCGGGAAGGAAGTTTTTAAGACGGTATAAAGCGCGAAGACACGAAGTAACTTTCTGGCTGACATGTGTCACTTGTGCTCGCCAATCAAGTTTAGAGTCCATATATAGCCGCAAGTTATTTACTACTGCACTCAGAGCTATCTTCTGGTTGTTGTAGACAACTGGAGGAATGACTGCCATATCCGACCTACTTAGCATTTGGTTTGGCATATGATATGTCATTGAGAAAATGAACATTGGACTTGGTCAACATATCCTCAACACTTGACTACGTACATTCTGGCTAACTTTGATTCATTCGGGTAACATTGACAGTGTACAATTTACAAATACTTCTTACAGTTTTACATTTTTAACTAACTCCGTACTCACTAAATAGGCTTTCATACAGGGGTAATGTCAAAACTTATTTCTGAAATTTGTGTCCGAGTTTATGCTATTCAAACAGTGTAAAACTTTTGGAATATTTTGTGAGAGATTTTGTAGAATCATTTGTAATGGAATTATCGTATTTTAATATAGCATTTGCCTATAATTACGTCTCTTTATCTAATTACTATAACTACTAATTTTTATACAGGCTAACTTTGACAGTGTTTTGAAGTATTTTTTTACATAATTTAACCTACATAATTGACGACGATTTGCTCTATATAACATGTGAAATATGGGTATATATTTATCTCTATATAACGGGTGAATAAACATTTTATGGTCAAGTGTTCATAAATTACTATTTTTTTCTAATTATTTTAGCTTCTTTTCTATTTTTTTACACAAAAAATGTTGCCTTAAACGTGTTTTTAAAGGTTTTTTGATACTAATTAAAAATATGTATAGCAATGCCAAATGTCGTAGACTGATTATTGATTATTTTATAAAATATAAGACAAAACTGGAAATTAATGGTTTTATTACGTCGGTTATACCCATTTAGAAGAAAAACATAAACCAATGTTACCCAGATTAATACAAAATATACCTACCTAATAATTACTACTGTTCTATGAATGGTTCTATGGGTGCCCGCACACACACAATAATATTGTACAATAATATTGTGACACACGGCCCCGCACACTATAATCCACAATAATATTGTACAATACAGCCCGCACACACGCAATATTATCGGCAATACGTACTTTATTGCCAATATTATTGTGTGTGTGCGGGCACCCTATGTGTGTCAAAGTTACCCATGTAATGACGGTAACTTTGACAGACTAGAAAATCAGGTTTTCAAGGACTGATAATTTTTTAGAGAATTTAAGTAATTAATCTTTAAGGGTGAAAAGTGTTATGAGAGCACTAACAAAGCAAAATACAGTCGTGTTGTATGCTTGAATTTTATAATATTGTGTAAAATATCGCAATTATCTGTCTAAGTTACCCAGATTGACTGTACGTCAATTATGATAATTTTTTTACTTCAGCCCTACCATTAAGCAATGCTGCCCTACCTCAAATTCGACTCTAGCTACGGCCCTGGAGTAGATACGGAATCAGAATGCTAAAAGGATTTAGATATTGAATACTGGCCACCGAATATTGCACTCTACTAATTTTTAATTCCCAATTCGGTAAACTTAATGTAAAAATCCGAGCTTCCCATTTCAAAAACTAGAAAATACAATTTTCCGATTTTAAATTGATTATGAATATATTGTTTCGGCAATGCCTTCTCTATTGTTTGTGACTAGATCCATAACCTTCTCAGTCTCATTCTAAACATCTTCTTTTAATGAGAAGGCAACCAGCCTAAAAATATGAGCTATTTCTGTACTGCCAATGTCAAGTATTTAACGTCTTCAAAGCTTGTCTTTAAGTCGTTATCGTAACTAATTTTATTATATTATTTGAGGATGAAATGAAATGGGGACCGTCTTCCGAAAAACCAAAAACGATCTACTAATTCTACTAAACATAACATCTCGGAAGCTGTTCAAATTGACGACAACTTCAATGCCTAACTGTCAAAGAATTTGCAAACATTGTCAAGTTGTCAAATTTGAAAGTTGCCTTGCCAAAGTTGATCAGAGTTCAGACTGTTCAGAGATAGAATACGTAAAAAACAAACCAACAAAATAAATCATGAAACGTTTCAATTGTCATTTGCCATAAAACAGTAACTAAATAGATAAAGGAGATAACATAGTGCAAGTTCCATGTCTATTTACGAAAATATTAAGCAAATCTATTTTAGCTGTAAGTCATAAGCCTATAGTCAATAAATTAATTAACGTAAGTATTAAAAACAAAAGTACTGATCGATTATGAAGAGTTTCTTTATATCATGATGAAGACCAAGTAACATATCGAGTATTTATTAAATATATATTAATCCTCTAATATGAAAACATCGTCAGACAATAAATTCAATAGCAGAAAATTGTGTCTGACCAAATTTTCGAGATTGTTGCACGAAGTATTTACACATTTATTATTTCAGAGTTGAGAATGGGCCACCAATTTAATTCAATGTCAGATGCCCAGTTGCAGGCTAAACTAGCCGCAGCTGGGTTTCCAGTTTTACCTATAACAGCGACTACTAGACCTCTATTGATGAAAAAATTGCAATCAGGACTTGCAAGCAAAAGTAAGTACACTGGAATATAAGGATTTCAACTTTGTAAGGCTTAAAATCAGCTGCATTCATCTTTTCATCAAATAATAATTTAACTTAAATTTTTCATATGTTAACAGCCTCATTGCCTTGTAATAATTTTAATTGGAGTTTAATAATAATAACTCGTGGTCGCTCAGTGGTCAAACTTTATTCATTTATTATTTTTAGCTTTATGCATTCTTAAAAACCCTTAATGTACCAAATTTCAAACCCTTTAGAACTCCTGAATTTCGTAAAAAAGGGTTACAAATATTAGTTTCACATACATACAATAAAATTTCTTATTAAATTGAGTGGCAGAAGAACTGTTTTTATTTTTTTAATTAAAATTGTTGCAAATAACAAAATAAATCATGTAAATAATTTGACTAGGATTAGAACACAGAAACGAGACAGACATACTAAGGTGGGCTACTAACATTTTTTAACAATTATAGGATGATGGTTATAAATGAAGTACAATTGAAGGTCCTTCAAACCATTGGTGCGAGGAGTTACTTCAACTATATCATTCTAGATATCCTCGAGTTCTTAATATGTATTTACCTCAGTAACATACATAAGAGCTAAGAACATTAAAAGAAAAATAAGCAAGGTACATTATAACTATGTTCTTAAAACGGTGATTGGTGAGACCAGCCGGTGTGGTTTTCCTCAGTACAATTAAATTTATGTGTAAGCATGTTGTGAAGGAATTAATATAATAGGTATTTTAGTTTATTAAAGTTATGTTTGTGAAGTTAAAATATAAAATTGTAGTGAGACAGCTTGTTTTAGAGCATGAAATATTTTTGAAGGTATGCGAATTGTTTAGATGCTGTAGTTTGCTAGCATTGATGTAGCTCTTTTATTGGGTAACACAATATTTATGTAATATTCATATATTTATGTCAACACAGGGTCTTATTTAAATAAATCTTGGTTGTACAGCATCTTGACCATCATCAGTAATAATTTCTTTGCATGAAATTGAGTCATACTAGTACTGTAGTAGATATGTTACTGGCAATCTGTATAATTCAGACATTCTATACCTAGGTAATGTATAGAATACCTAAAACATTAAGGTAATGTATGAAATATTATGAATATTATTTTCCTCTACATATTTTGTTAAAGAGTAGTAGTTTAAATTCATTGATCATACAAATTCTTGTGCGATAATGTAATACAACATGTATACAATATTGTATAAACAATGCACTAAAATACATCCTAACATTTTTATTCATCTTTTCTCCATTCAAAACATTGTTATATACATTTGGTAATTACTTAATGATTATTTTAAATAGTTTTTGGTTGAGTAGCACTTTGTGATTTTGTAGTTAAAAGCAGAATGTTAAATGTAGATGTGCATTGCTCTTGTCAGACTGGTATAGCAGAATATTGATTACAAATAATTGTGTTCATTTCTTTTCTTTAAAAATACAACACCTGCCTTAGAAATCCTGTGTAGTGGGGAACTCAATAGATAAAAGGGCACAGAGAACACCGAGACTTAACAACAATTTGTGGATCACCCAAATTCTTGTCCATGAGGTGTGATTGGATTGGTGACACAACACTTGAACCCACTACTTTCAACACAATATTAAACTTATGGTGACCGCAAAACGTGAAAACAAAAGTTACCAGAATAACAGAAATTTTGATTTTAAAATTTAAAAAATACACATTCTGTTTTTACTCTTGTGGAGGAACGGGTGACGTGTTCCTCCAACACAAAGGGAGGATCCTCCGACCAGGCGAGGTGATCATGCCTGGCGGGCCACTGCCCAACAGTTGATCTTGGGATGTCTATATAAGCTAATCGGCGCGAGAATGTCACTTTCGCGATTCAGGATTAGTAGTTACTCCGTATAGATCGTTATGTGTTTTCTTCGTAGTTCAATATTCCTTCGGTAGATGGCGCTGTTGTATGTTATTTGCTTGCGCTGTATGTGGAAATCGCCACACTCTTTTGCATATTAATGAATAACATGTTCATTTATTAATACATGTCAATAATTCCAGATTGCCAAGAAACCCCTAAATATTACACAGTGGTTGATAGAGTCTACTCTATGTCAGATGTGGAATTGCAAAACTCATTGGTTGAGTTTGGATATCGAGTAATGCCCGTCACAGCTACCACACGAAAAGTGTTGTTGAAAAAGTTAATTTCAATGTACGATGGAACGTCCACTGCTCGTAAAACGACTGCAAGGAATAAAGAATTTTGTTTTAACCCGTCTACCCTCAGCCCGGATTATAAATTCGCGCCCAATCTGTCTTCATTGAAGTCTACTGCTACAGAGGATGAAACGAATATATTCAGAATTGACAAGACGACTACAACAAATACAGAATTTAAACCGGGATTTGAGCCTGAAATTAAGCCATACAGTAATGCTAGATATGATGATACTGACAAGAAGAATATGGACGACTACGAAAAGACCATAGTCAACATGTTCCAGGCTTTTAGCAGTCAGCAAGACAAACGCTTCCGCGAAATGTTGACAAACATTCACACTACAAGGCAAGAAATGTTCCAGAACTTATCGAACCAGCAGGAGGTACGCTTCCGGGAATTACTCACTGACTTGAATTGTGCTAGGCAAGAAATATACCAGACAGTCTCGATCCAGCAAGCAAAATGCTTTAAAGAACTGTTGACTGGTCTTAACACAGCGAGCCAAAAAATGTTTCAAGAATTATCAAATCAACAAGACAAACGTTTTGATGACCTGGTTACACACCTTCAGACTACAAGAGAAGATATGTATCAGTTAGTACATGACCAGCGAGAGAAACAGTTTGAAGAGTTATTGTCAAATTTCCGTCATATAAAGGATGAAAAACAGAAGCTCTTAAATACAATTGATAATTTATCGTCGAAATACGACGAAGTTCTTCACAGGCTGCAACAAACGGATGTTGAAAAAAGAGATAGTGAGGTATACATTCAGATACTACAAAAGAAGTTGGAAATATTAGAACGTAAATTAACTTCTACGACACTGAAAATAAGAAACGTTCGTGAATTGAATAGACGTGAGTTGGAAACCAAAGAAGATCTATGTAAATTCGTCATTAAACTGGGAAAATCGCTTGGTATTCATATCGAAATGGTTCATATTAGAGATGTTTACAGAGAAAGTTCAGTGTCAATCATTGTGGATTTCACCACAGCAATAATGAAAGAAGGACTTCATTTAGCACTAACGAAAACGCAAGGAAAATCGGAAAGCAAGCAACATAACACTACGCCTGACTATCATCAATCGCCAGCTTCATTTTTACTTTTATCAATTTTTATATTAATATCTTCTTTTTATTTACTTAGTCTTTTTAAAATATACTTCTAACGGTGATCTTAAAAGTTCAGAAATAAATGTTTTATCTCATCAATATCATTAGCCTGTTGCAGTCCAATGCTGGACATAGGCCTCTCCTCAACTATAAAGTCCGATCTGTAGCTTCCTGCATTCTCTTAGGGCCACAGCACACTACTTTTAGCATCAATGATCGGTGACTAGTCGCTTTTAAGAAGCTATATATGCATGGGCGTACCCAGCATCTGGCCTAGGAGGGGGCAAGTCAAATTTTTTAGGTCGAATTGTCCGCGGCTGTTTTGTCATACACACTACTCAAACACACCTACATGAAACATTAGGTATATGTAGTGTGCCTTGTAAAAGACTGTACCACGGCGTCCAAAGCGACGACCAAAAGTTGCACGCGAAAGATGGTACACGCGACATTATGTTACTGGCGCGGCCAATGTGGTCCCAGGCAAAAGGAGTGCAGCCTAAGGGCTACAAGAGGGGCGACGGGACTACTGTCGGCTGTTCCTAAACTACTTGGTAGCGGTCAACGCCGAACACTGGCAACCAGTCGGCCCGACCCGCAGACGCCGATGTTCAGGAGCAGGGGCCTTCTCCTAGTTTGGAAAGTGGCCAAGAGAAGAAATCTCCATAAAAATCATAGGAGCAAACGTGGCCTAGGCCACATGCAAAGAGCTACCTCTCCACGTGGCCTTCTGTTACGCAGAGGGCAGATGCGAGAGTTACGCCGGAAGACGACACTTTATGGGGGCGACGGGGTTGCCGTCGAAGACTCCATATGGAGCCACTGACGGTGATCACTGCCAGACTCCGGCAACCGATCGGCCCAACCCGTATACGCTGAGCAATCTCGAACGGGGAGGAGGGTGGAGAACTCCGCGTGGAAGAAAAGCACTTTAAAAAATTACCCCTAACCCAAGCTGATGGAGCCTGGCGAAGAGGTTAACGGCTGGGGGGATATGCCAGCCGCTAAGGCAACACAAAGTTAGCTCACGTTTAAGAGCAAAACCATTATGGACGTGACTCAAGAGAATATATTACCCCAGGAGGGTACCGGCCGCGCGGCAGACGTAAAATCCCTCGGCGCTCCAGTGTCAGCCACTGAGGCTGTTCTGCCCACCGTATTCTGTGGGGGCTCAGTTACGTACACAAGGGTGTCCGAGTCTGGGCACATCAACCAGGGCGCACAAGTTTTGTGCGTCCCAGGACGCCGAGCCCGGCGTCTTCTCGCGTAAGAGAAAGAGGTAGCGCAGGCGCCGGCCTATGGAATCCCTTAATCAAGGTCCAGGGTTGCAGGAAGGAGATTCAGAAGAGAGCGATGCTTTGCTCTCTGCTCTGTTTCCTCGTGGTCACCACAAACCCGTAAGCCAAAACCGAAGAGCACGTCAGATAGCAAAAAAACGACCCAAGAAACTTGCACTGCAAAAGGGCACAACAAGGGGTGGAAAGAGCGGTGAAAGTGGAACAGGGACCGAGACGAAGCGTGATGACGCACCGGGTCCATCTTGATTGCGGCGTAGCTGAGGAGCCATCCCGTCGCCGATATCGACACTAGTATCCAGGAGTCCCTTTCGGCGATCGAGAAGGCCTTCCAAGGGACGAAGGGAGTCATAGGCGGCAAAAGGGGTGCCATCACAGCTTTTACGACCATCAGGGCCGGAGTGTCGGAACTCTATAAAAGAGCCGATGAGTAGGCCATGACAGACGCCGTGGGGACCCAAAACCCCATCAAAACACCCAGGCGAGCTCCAATACTGCCCGAGGTAAGACCAGCAAAGCAGCGTTCTCAAAAAAGAGCAGCTTACCGGACCGAGACCAATTCGCGGCCATGCTAGACCGTGTTCTTGCTGAGGCCCGAAAAAAGATGATAGGAGGTCAGTGCCCAGGTACGAAGAACTTGCTGCTTCCAGCACGCAAGTGGCCACTGGCGTGGAGTCGCCCAAAGCCAAAAAGAAGAGTAGGAGGAAGAAGGGTCAGTGTGCTACACAGATGTCTCAAGCGCTAGTATCGCTATCCCCTGTGCAGAAGAGGCATCAGCCGACAGCGGCCTCATTATCGAGCGAGACGTGGGTCCCTTGGTCGAAAGGCCAAGGCCAGGTAAATAGTTAAAGTTCAAGCATTCCCCGCGTTAAAAAAAAAAAAAGAGGAGAGGAGGTAGAAGAGACGTTCCAGTCATGGGTGACGGGCTGCTGCTCACCGCCACCGACTATTAAAAGGGTTATGCCGCGACTTCCAACAACAGGGGCTGTCACAGTCTCCGCACCTTCTGGCTCGGAGACGACAATAGCCAAGCTGATGGAGAACGCGAGGGCCAACATCAGATTGGGTGATCTTGGCATCACAGGTGGTCTCCGCACCAAGCGAGCTATGACCGGCGCCCTGATCCCCGGGAAGGAAAGCGCCGCTTCAGCAGACAAACTGGCAGCACGCCTGCAAGATGTTCTGTCTGACACGGATGCTATTATTGCGTGTGCGTGTAGGGCAGAAGACATACGGGTGATGGACCTGGAGGAGTCAATCACCCAAGCTGAAGTCACCAGGGCTGTAGCAGCGGCGGGGGTATGTGCAATCTCCGATGTCAAAGCCGGAGACATACGTGCCTCCCCGTCACGACTGGGCACGGCCTGAGTTCGCTTTCCACTTGCCTCTGTTCGCAAAATAGTGAACGCTAAACGGTTAAAGGTGGGCTGGGTTTTGTCCAGGACCGAGCCACTGCTAGCACGCCCGTTACAGTGTGCTACCGGTGCCTTGAAATGGGACACGTGAGAGCTAAGTGTCCCAACTAGACAGACCGGGGTGCTAGATGTTACGTGTGCGGTGACACAGGTCACGTGACACAAACATGCACCGCGAAAACGCCGAAACGCTCGGTCTGATCGGACCTTGGCCGTCCCGCGAATCATCGGATAGGTAGCAAGAAGTGCTCCCCGCCGAAAAAAAAGAAAAGGGGGCCGCAGACGGCCACCGCCCCAGCCCGTGCTGACACCAGTCAAAACTCATCGGCTACAGGAGGGACACAGCCGGAAATCAGTCCGGTACAGGAGGCAATAAAAGCTTAAAAATTCGCGTCCATCCATAATTTTTTGGAGGTTTTTTGGCGATTGCACCGTGCATTTTGCCATTTTCTACTGCGCGGATTATTTAAAAGTTAGAGCATAAGGCCCCGTTTACACTTTGATTAGTAATTAGGCGAGTTCATACATGTTTTACGTGATTTCCGGGGGGGGGCAGCTGCCCCTCCCTACCCCCCCCTGGGTACGCCCATGTATATATGGCGACCGAACGCTCCACACCGCACACTTAAAAACGTCAAACGCGGAGATTGAGTCGCTTTTTAGAAGCGCTACACAGCATCTGAACGCTACTCTCCGCACATATTCGGATCCGGCATCCGTAGTAGCATCGATTTGGCGTCTGCTGAACAATATTTGACTCATCATTTTTTTTTATTTCTAAACAAACCCACAGAATACTGCAATATCATTGCAAATCACATACGTTGGTAATCAAAGTTACAAATCGGAAAATTATAGACAATACTACAGCCGAAGCGATCCAGACATCAAAGGAGTCGCTAAAACGCGTGTTTCCAATACCGCGTTCGAACGCAGAAAGTGGCGAATGATGCAGCATGACGCGCGATTTTAATACCCCGATCGAACGCAGAAAGTCGCTAAAACGCCGATCGTCGATGCTAAAAGTAGCCAGTCTGCTGTAGCCCTTACGTAAGTCGTCCCACCGTCTGGCTAGAGGGCGCCCCACATTACGTTTACAAAATGTTTCACGGACACATACCGAAATAAAATACCTTAATTAAAGTTCAAAGCATTAGCCTTAAGAACACTGTATCTTCTTGGTGTAGTACTAATGCTGGTGTACCTCAGGGCGGCGTGCTATCTCCCCTACTTTTTTTCTGTTTTTAATAACACCATTACTCATGACCTGACTTCCTCCTACCACCTTAACGCGGATGATCACCAGAGCACCACTGGCTAATTTGGCCAGTGCAGTAAACACGGAGACTACACAATTTCCTGCCCACCTTTACGAATATTGCTCTTACACAATCCCTTCTTTTCCCTATCCTTGATTATGCTGATGCCAGCTATCTAGATCTTACTGAAGACCACAAAGCTTAAAAGACTCCAACACCCTTGTATAAGATTCATGTTTGGATTACGGAAATATGATCATGTATCCGATTATCGTGTAAAGCTTAAGTGGTTGCCCATCCGCCTTCGCCGGAATGCACACATTCTTTCTCTTCTTTATAACATTCTCTTTAATCCTCTTACCCCGCGTTACTTTAAATCTCGCTTCACCTTTTTCACTTACATAACAAGTCACTGAGGTCGTCAGAGAATCTGAGATTAAAAATGCTTGGGCATTCCACCAAATTTCTTGACCATTCCTTCATTGTCCAAGCTGTTCGGTTGTGGAATGCCCTACCAGTTACAATAAGACGTGCACAAACACTATATACCTTCAAGAGACTTTTATAGGAGCATTACCTGGGAGTCACCAAGGTCCCTTAACCTACTTTCTCTTCTTAGACAACTAAGTCGCATTCCTTCATTTAAGTATTTCATTCCGTGTTTGTATTTATGTAATAATCCACACTATATATTACTTTAAAACCATTTTATATTCTTTCACTACTGTAATTTCTTTTCTTTTTTCTTCGTTTACCTACTTTAACACACTAGACACTTTCTCCTGTTTATTCTCCATCCCATGGTTGCCTGTAAGAGATTGCCTACGAGCGATAAGGCCACCACTTGTACCAACATACTGTAGATAGTTCTAAGCCCTAACTGTATTTTTTTTCTGGTGTACAATAAAGTCATTATTATTATCATCAAATATAAATTGTTTGTACTTTTTATAATTTACTTATTTTATTAAACAATTCAGTTCAGTGGTATTATTATTCCCTAAGAGTTTATTTCACCCTCAGGGTTACTTAGGTCCGATACCAGTCGTTGCAAGACCGACGAGTAGAGGCGTGTGGTTGGCAGTTGTTCTCAATTCCTGAACGAGGATTTGGTATTGTCACTAGACATTGTGGTATTGTCCTGACAAGGACAGAGTTCACTGGAAAAGTGTACCTACCTACAGGAAATAAACTTGTTATTCTTGTGGTGGGGGTTGATTGGTACTTTGCCACAACTATTTTAGATAAATTGGAGATATCATCAACATTCCATAACGTCCCTCTGCTGGGCTTGGGACTCCTCTCATAAGAAGGTTAAGGCCATACGTCCCCACGCTGGCCGAGTTGGGGACACGTCGTTGTTCATCAAATTTGTTTTGGACCCCAAATTATTGTGTGTCTAATAAAAAAATCAATTGTAAATATTACTACAGGTAATTATTTCTATTATTTCGTATTGAACTGCAACTAGTTTAAAAAATGTAATGTGCCTAACAATATCCTTCGAGACTACATGTGTGAGAGAATGAAACTGTCGATTCGTTGGAGGGCCCCCTGACGATGGTGGGCCCTGTGCACAGGCCCCGTGTGCCGTTATGGTAAAAGCGGTAATATTATGTACATAGTAGACAATCACTATGTGAAATGTGTGCCTCGAAGCGTTTGCTTAAGTGGAGAAAATTTACTTATTAGAAACATTCAGCACGTGCTAGGATCGATCTAAAATCTAAACCATCAACTTCGTTTATAATAGCACCACCGCATTGCCTGCACGTGCTACAGCTGCCTTTATCGATCGACAAAGTAGTTTGGGCATGAAAGGGGGATAGACAGCCAGACAGAGTTCCTTTCGCATTTAAAATATTAGCATGGATCTACCAGAATGAACATTGCAAAGGGCAGAGAGATTACAAGGACATATTTAAACAACATCAACAAAAAATCATTTTATTGTACTACAAAATATTTCACCAGACCTATCTTGATGATGACGATGGCATCGCGGTAAAGTTCTTGAATGTTTTAATTTTTCTTGTAATAATAATAATGAAATGTAAAAGAACAAAATTTCATCTATGATAAAGTAAGTATCATCTGGTTTTATTTTTATTTTCTGAGTTAAGTTATTACTTAGATTTACGTAACATGAAGTGCTAGAAAAATATAGCGCTCAAAAATTTAATTGTGACATTTTTTTCTATTACTTTTAGAAATAGTAACTGCCAAGATATTTGATACTTCTATAAACGGTGACTGTAAGTTTTAAAGGTACTTTACATAATAATTTGGCAACACTAAATAACGACGTTCTTTAGCGGTGCGTGCGACATGACGCGCCGGTGAATTTTAATATAAATTTGACGTAATTCTTCCGTGCATATCTCGAAAATAAGGTGAATGATCACAAATAGCGTTACATAAAGAGTGTTCTAGTGAGTGTATTTGTGAATAACCTGTAATATTGTGCTTCCAGACTTCACAATGGCCGATCAAGTCGACTCAATGTCAGATGCAGAGCTAAGGACAAAACTAGCCGAGCATGGGTTTCCAGTTATGCCAATTACAGCTTCCACAAGAAAGTTACTCGTGAAAAAGCTAAAATTAGTACTTGACAACAAGAGTAAACCCAGAAGTAGCGTCGATAACAAAGTTGACAACAGGCGGTCACTCGCACGCTATTCCAGCGGCGAAGAGTCTGAC
Organism: Phragmatobia fuliginosa; assembly: GCA_932526445.1. Lineage (NCBI taxonomy): Eukaryota > Metazoa > Arthropoda > Insecta > Lepidoptera > Erebidae > Phragmatobia > Phragmatobia fuliginosa. The sequence continues at coordinate 2,169,898 of OW052065.1, forward strand.
TTAGACGCAACAGCCAATGCTAAGGAAAAACGTGGCCGTCGGGCCACAACTGGCGGGTCAATGTTGCCGCCAGCTGCCAATAAGACTCGCCGAGTTCCAATTAAAAAGGACTCTCCCGCTAAACGAGATTCTCCCGCTAAACGAGACTCTGATAAAGGCTCGGAGTCTGAAGAAGAAAAGGATAGACCCAATTTGAGTACACGCGAGGAGGTTGAAACTGTGACTACTCGTCGAGTAACTCGTACCTATGCAGCAAATGATCAGGATGACTATGAGACAGGCTCAGACAGTGATGTAGACGCCGATAAGAAGACATCTAGTCCACTCCGTAGCAGTTCTAGGTCTAGCGATTATATCTCGAGTACTTTACCCACAGTTGATGTTGGCACATCTCCCCCAAAGACATCTATATTCTCACGAGCTTCTATTATACCAACAAATTATACGTCTACATATTCTACAAATATGACACCATCCGACAATCTCAATTCTATACGCTCACGATTAGGTTTGACTTCCACATTAGGAGACCGTCCAACGGCCAGTAATTATTCCACAAGTTTCTCAAGAAGTACTTACCAACCCTCAACTTCAACTATTGATGAGATAGAATCTCCCTACTTAAGTAACTTTACTAGAAGACTATCATCGCTCAAGTCAGACCCTCCCAAGCCCACAACTTATTTAGACAGGGACACTAACAATGGTAGCACTGTCCTGCCCCGTAGGTCTTACATCTCAGGTCTCAACAGGTCTGATATTGTTGACTATAAAACAGCAACAGACAAGAAATTCTTAAAGAATAATCTTGTGTCCCTTGCACTGGTTGTGTTAGTGGCACTTTTTTTTTTTTGCTTATTTTTTATGTACATAGTTAAGAAAAATGACATTACATCAGTGGTAGACGATCAGAACAGTGTCATACCTATCTGCCAGTTGAACAAACCGGGTGACAGGCCAGGTGTCAATTGTGTCCCTAATGAACAAGTTAGTTATGCTAAAAATCTCTTAAAAGCTATTCACCCAGAATTAACAGCACGTATAGCATCATACAAGTGTGGCCAGCCAGGGGCTCTTCCATACATGACTGAACGAGAAATTATAGATATAGCCATGGCTAAAGCGAAGACTCCTGATGTGAGTGAACTTCGCACAGACTTGAATAACTTGCAAGTTCTAATTATAAAAAATCCTCGCTGGGGTCTTAATGTTGTTCAACTAAAAAATCTGTATACCAATGATGTTGAGTTCTCCAATATCAGAACAACTGATATGATTGTTCAACAACGAACTAAAGGAACTGTTGCTATCACACTGACTGATCCATCCACTCCTCTTTCATGCTTGTTTGTAAACACTTTATACTCGGCTGGGTCCACTTTATTTGTTGTCGCTGTACTTACAATACTAGCATTAGGTGTGCAAAGAGCTTATAAGCACTATGTAAGTTATAAAAAAAGGAAAAGTGAGGAAATCTACTCTATGGTCGAACAAATTATAGATGTGATCTCTCAAGAGACTGAGGATAGCGGGGAACCATACATATCTGTCGATCATGTTAGAGATACTTTGATTTCACCACAAAACAGGGAGAAAATGGGATCAGTTTGGGATGCAGCTGTTAAATTTATTCAAAGGAATGAGAGCAGGGTGCGTATGGAAGTGCAGTCTGTTGATGGTGAAGATTGTCGTGTTTGGAGGTGGATCTCTGCTCATAGCAGCCCAAAGCGCAGTGCGGCCTGGCAGGGACAGGCATTCGAAACTCAGGAGGGTTCTGTCAACAATCTCGTAGTCTCCCCGACACCCTGCCTTAAAATTAGACACATGTTTGATAAAAACGATGCCAATCCAAACTTGAGGACCGTTATTCAAGATGCAATTCTGGAGAAGTGTGGAGACCACTGTAACATTCTACATATTGATGTTGAGAGGACGTCATGCTGCGTCTATGTGAAGTGTGCTTCTCCAACAGATGCTGGGGTCGTTTACAGGAGTTTGCATGGCTGGTGGTACGAGGGTAGGCTAATTACGGTCAAGTATTTGCGCTTGGAACGCTACATGCAAAGGTTCCCGAACTCGCCTTCAGTAGGCCCGTATTTGAGGATGACTCGGCCGCGACGCACTTGGGATGAATAATTACTTAACAGAGTAGTGTTGCTATGGCACACTGGGATGTTTTACTTGTTACAAATCTTCATAGCCTGATCTGTAAGCTTTTTATTTATTGTGTAGTTACTTTCACGTATTTTCGTTTGCAGTGGAAGTTGCATTTATCTGGGTTATGACAACATAAATGCATAAATAGGATGAAATGGAATGGAAATGGAAATGCATTACTCATTCAAATAGAATTTTATCATTCTTCTAATGATTTCATAATAAATGTACTGCATAATATTTGTTCATTTGTGCTTTTCTTATTTACTTATTTAAATATGTATTCATTGGTAATGAAAAAAAAAACTATTCATAAATTTCTTGTATAAATCTTGCCTCATTTAACAGTGATTGTAATAATATATATGTACCTGTGTTAAATGTATAGCTGTGGCCCTCCCTTAGATATTGTATCAGTAAGCTTGTGTGAACTCTTGTATTTGTCAATTAAAAATTGTCAGACTAGTGTATCTGATCTGATGTTTTCCTCATAGGTGCTGGTCTTATCGTAACGCCTTAAGTTTGAATAACTGTGGAAAATTCTGCTCAGTCTGATGTTGTACATATTTTACATCACAAAATTGTTTAAATTGTACTCTTTGATAAGTTGAAGTCACTGTGGCTTATATTTGTTAATGTATTTACGATTTTGGAACAAATTGTTTAAAAAAATGTTAGTTTTAAGTAGAGGGTAAGTTTCGTAGGGTATACCGGCGCATACACATATTTGATTTATTTTTTCTTGTAATATTAAGTTTAATGATGCGACAGCACAAAATAAAGGTAACTAAGATTGTTTTAATTTGGTATAAAATTGACATTTTGTTTAAGTATTTCTACTAACTTCACTGTTCGTAATGTCTAGTTATTTTTATGGATTGATTTTCATTTTCTAATAAATTGATTATAAGTAGCGACTTGTATTTTTTTATCCCAAACATTTCAGTGAAATTAGATTTTTTGGTTTGTTGATTGTGTGTTCGATCCCAGCGGGGACACACTAGTTGGGCAGGATCTTGAATGTCCTGTATCTCGGTGTAGCTCATATTCATACCTATCTACATACACATAAATAAAAATTAATTGACTTTAACTTCAAATTAACAGCTTTCTAATTCCACTAAATAAATGCATACAAAAGTATAATAATATGCGGTTCTTACATCAAAAAATCTAATTTATTTTTGTCTGTGTTTCGGCTAGCCTTTCCAACGGCTTGACCGATTATAACGGGACTTTCACTAGAAAGTAACGTTTTTTTTTAGATAATGCTGCCAAAATGACTCTGCTCAGCCTGATGGAAAGCTCAAGTAGAATCCACGAGTGGTGGCCACCGTCCTCATTTCCAATGTGGATAATGCAACACGGTGACCCACACTACACTATGGCGGCCTAGTCAGATGCTTCTTCACGCCCCGCTTGAAGGATACTGATGATTATAAGGAGTAACATTTTTTTTTTTTACTAGCTTTACCCTGCTGCGTTACCTGTAATTTTACTAAAGCAATCGCTGGTAACGGCGTGGAGGTCCAGCGATCCAGTCGTTCCACCAGAGATTAAACGGAACAGACAGATATTATAAAAAAAACTTTTTTGATCTAAATACCGTATAAATATTTAGTTACTAAGTAATTGCCAATGTTATTGACACCGCTAGATCACTCCTGTCAAGCCGGCCCATTTATGCCCAATCATCTATTACAAACCAGGTCCATCAATTACAAATAATATCAGAATAAATCTACTGAGTAAGAACTATTAATATCTTGGTCGACTTTCAAAGCTAACTTTAGATATTAACAATAATCTAATCTGACAACAAGATTTAAATTATTACGATTGCATTGTTTCTTCTGCTAACAAAGTCGAAAGGTCAAAGGTTCTTCGTGTTGTGTTAATATTATTTTGGGACAGAAATTATTGTAACAAGTTCTGCACTGATTTTAATACATACCTAATATATATGTCGATGACAAATTATTTTGCATTTATATTACAACACATACTATATCGATGACTTATTATTTTGCATTTAAACAAATAGACAGGTAAAATTAAAGTGTGTTTTACAGAATTATTTTACATATAAGTAGGTACGACAAAAACCACATAAGAAAAATAAAAATGGCAAAAATTTTGTTTTTAAATAAATTTTATTGTATCATAAAAACAATAAGTCTAACATTTACAAAAATATACTTTTCTCATAACTACAAGCAACATAAACTATTGATAGTTATAAATTTACTTAAAATATAACAAGGCACAATATTTCATGTATAGTCCACTAGTTTTGTCAATATCTTTAAAATTCTCGGGCCACAATTTTAGTTGCCACACTCGTCTAAAACGGCTAGATCTATTCTTATGAAATTTTGAGTCTTTATCTAGGTTATAAAGGATAACATTGATATGAGAGGAACCTTAGACATTATAGTCGAATTTTTAATTAGACGATATCCACTGACGTTTACTGTGTTGTCAGTTTTTGATGAAATAAAAATAGTGTTGTGACAAAGTGAATGATTGAAAAAACTCCTGAATGAATAAAATTAATAAAATTAAAATTAATTAATAATATTAAAAAACAATCCTAAACACAAGTACACAAATAATTCTGTGCCATTACAACCAGTGGACTCCCAAAGAGACCTCGGGTCGAACCTGAAGTGGGATGAGCATATTACAATAATAACAAAGAAGGCAAACTCATTGTTGTATATAATTAGAAAGGCATTCTATGTTATCAATAAAGAATTATTTCTCAGCATCTATTTAACGTACATTAGACCCTTGCTGGAATTCGCCTTTCAAATATGGAATCCATATTTAAAAAAAGATATTGTAATGTTGGAAAGAGTACGTCCTATGAAGAACGTCTGCTTTTATTACAACGTGAGAGATATCGAGTCCATGTTCACAATGAACATGAACACTCAACTGAGAGGTCACTCCATAAAGCTTAACAAACTTCGGTGCGCTAGCAATCCCCGAAACCATTTTTTACAAAACCGTGTGGTGCGATTGTGGAACTCTTTACCAGAAACCGTGATTAGTGCCCCAAATGTAAACATTTTCAAAAACAGACTTGACAAACATTTAAAAACACTAGTGTAATGTTATACACGCATCAGCTTTAAGCTGCTTGTGTATTAAATAATAATAATAATTAATAGACCATCCTATGGGTAAGACAAAAACTCCCGACGATCAAATCTTATCAGGTTCAGAATTATAAATAGAAAAGTATTTTTTGTTGTTTATGAACTCTTTTGTATTTTCTATTAATACAAACTTATATGTCATGTTTTCATTGACATAAAGCCGGAATTTTCCAATGAAAGAATAAATGTGGTATGGAAAAGGGGCCCACCCTCGTAAGACTTTTGTTAAAACCACATACCTAAACATTTATTTTGGAGGAACGGTGGTGAAGCACCATGGAGCCGTCAAAGACCCATGTTGCCACTTTGCCTCTACAGAAATTAACCCAACCTGTTGAGGGATGTCAGTCTGGGCTCCGACCAGCTGACTTAATGCAAGGAGGACAAGAGGGTACCAACCTTCTTGTTGGTATGTGAGTGGCAAATTATGAAGCTGTGCATAGCGCCTCAGCCATCAGATACGTAACAGAATATCCTTGGTATCCGATGACAGTAACTCTACATAAAATATTGGTTTGAGGTAAAGAGATCATAAGAAATTCGGCGCTTCCAAAGTTCCAATAGGCATGCTATCCGAACAGGCTGGTGAATCTAGAAATACATTTTAGAGATATGACCGGGAACACTATGCCAGAAAGTCAGGCCGCGAAAAACACATGACAGATCTATTTAACAGGGCACTTGTGTTGTCTGACCCCTACATTTCTGATGTAAGAGTGTAGAAGAGCCTACAAAAATTAGACCGTAAGCCACTACCAGTGAGGACTTTAGAACTGATCCAACCATATCAAATACCAACATCAGATTTAAATGAACTAGATGATGTAAATGATCTCTTTGAAGATTGTGAGGATTTAATTTTTACATCCGACTTTCACAATTGATTCTTTTTAAAAAAAATTATAAATAGGCAAAATTTTCTATCTGTCTGTCACTCAATTCGATTCGTTTATTTTTAACACAAGCGCAAGAAAGTACAACAAACAAACAAACCAAAACAATAGAACAAATCTATTGATGTTCAGTAATTTAAACACTAGAGTGAATTTTATTGACATGTATACTGCCAATACCCTTCCTGTTTGCTATGCCTTTGCCCACAGATGAGTAATATCTCTATTAACATCCCTAAAACCAAAGAAAAAAGTACAAAACGGGAGAAGCTTATAACTTGAAAGATCCTGCATGATTAGGATTTGTTTTTTTTGTATTACTCGTACTATTGTAGGCTAGTTATTTATCAAGGTTTTGAATCCACCTGTGACAAGATAAAGCTGTAAAAAATAAAATCCTGAAATAACATTGTTTGTTTTTATCTCCCGTATTTTCATGTTATGGTTTATATTTTTGTGTTATGTATTTGTGTATGTAAAGCCGCAAAGAAGGACATTAGTAGATTTATAGAAACTCATATGGGATCTAAGATTTTAATTTTTTTTTTTTTGAATATTTACAAAAAAAAAACATACTTTTTGATCAAAGCACATTTGAACATCTATAATTCTCGTCTTTCTTTTTAAATTAATTTATATATTTAATAAAAATATAATGAGAGGAAGGTTGTTTTTTGGGTCAAAAAACATAATGTGCGACGCGCGCGGCATCAAAAAACTGATTGTAGTTACATACTACTAGTATTAAAGTGCTCTGATATAAATCAGAGCACTTTAATACAATTTCATTCTTAAATAGATATATTTTTTTATAGTTTGAAATGATTAACTATTCACACTCATTATTCATTCATCTGATTGAATGAGAACTGAATTGAATGAGAATTGAATCACTATTACTTTAAATATGGCATCATTATTTTACTAAGTGACATTAGCTACTGTCAGGTAGCTTCGTCTAATTAAAAATACGACTATAGTTTACATTTACATTAAAGTTTTACATTACATTAAAGTTATCAAAATTTAGCTTAACCCCAAAAGAAGCTCCACAAAAATGTTTGTAAAAAAAATACCGCGCATTTCTGACAACTGAAAGATTGACAATTAAATTAAAATAAAATTTATCTCTTATTATTATTTTTTTCAAGCTTGTCGTTTAAACTGATCTTTATAATAAAAATTTCACTACCTAAACCCTAAAATCAAACTTTTAATTATATCACACAGAAAATAATAATAAAAGGAAAAAATATATTTTTATTATTCAAAATATTGATGTCTATAAGTCTGGAATGTAACAGTACCTTTTAAAAAGTATTTTTGGAAAAGTTCGAGAAATATTAACGAGAAAATGTAAAAATAGCTCATAACCATTTATACTTATTTCTAATTCAAAATTGAATGTTGATCGTTATACGTATATCTATTTGAGTCCCCTGGCAAGTCTTAAGGTCACTATATCATACTTCTTGAAATCTTTGTTAAGAAGAAAAAAAGAACAAACTAGGCTGACTTCACCACGAATGGTCCGGCTCTACCGGGGCAGTACTACCCTCACACAGAAGACCATCCTATAAATGACAACACTCTTGCTGATAGTATGTTGATATTATATATAATCTTGTTTTTGATATAAGTTGGTGAGTGTGAGAGTGGAAGCCCAATCGTTCTGCATTATTCAGAAACCACTGACCAGGCCGCCATGGTATGGGTCACCATGTAGAATTGCTTTCCCTCAAAGTAAGCATGCTGACCACTACCCCTGGATTCTACTCATGTTTTCCATCAGGCAGAGTAGAGTCACTTTGATAGGCTTAAATATATTTAAATACACTTGTCTGGAAGCTAAGAACATGTTTGTACAATCATTTTTTGCCAGTAGAGGGAAACGCCAGCATATGGAGACTCCCTAACTTGTTGCTCCATGGGTACAGTGGATATTCTTAACTATCACAAGTCAGTTCTTGATTGTACCTTGGCCTAGTGGTTTAAGCGATCGCGATGTTGGTTTCTACTGCTTTAAGTGCTGTGGGTTTAAATCTAACATGGGACGGTACTGTGTGATCCACAAATATGTTTTTTTTTTTTTTTAATTTTGGGTGTTTTTTTTGGCCGTTTCATACATGTGTGAATTTTTTCTGGCTTAACAAGGAAAAATGTGTTGGTTTAGTAGTCCAAGGTGTCTTGTAATGCCTGGTAGCAGCGCCACTTGTCGGGCAGGTAGAGCGGCTCGAAGACGTGCGGGAAGGGCGCGTCCCAGCCACACACGCGCGACACGGGAGCCTCCAGGTGCAGGAAGCACTGCTCCTGCATACACAACACAACGGTTATAAGGTACTTCGGCACGAATGGGTGATGTCATCTTTAATTAGTGAGTGTATTATTGGAATATGAGTTGGGAGGAAAGATGCCTTTCAATAGGAATATTTTTCGCAATAACGTTAATAAAATGCATTTTTCATATTTCAATTTTGCTCTCTTAGAGTAATAATATATTTTTATTTTATTCAATTTTGTGTTTTTAAGTATTCACAACTAACACAAAAACCAGTAAAATATGTATTCGATTTGATTATTATCATTTACTTCTAATTTTAATTTATTTATCTTACATAATAATTGGAAGCGCTCATAGCCGAGTGGCCTTAGGTGATTGGAAACAATCACCAAGGGTAAGCAACTACGGCGCGGTCGGACCTAGATGGGTGACCGTTTGTGGCATTATATGTAATGAGCGTTTCCGTGATTCGGAGGTCACGTTAAGCAGTCGGTCCCGGTTGTTATCATAAGATAGCAGTCGTGAAGCTTAGTTGGAGGCCTTCGGGCGGCTTAAAAACATCCAACAGCAAGATTACGTAGCCACAACGTGTCTTGCCTGTCCCCAACCCGCACTCGGCCAGCGTGGGGACGTATGGCCTTAACCCTCTCTTGAGAGGAGACCTGAGCCCAGCAGTGGGACGTTATGGGTTGTTGATGATGATTGATGACATAATAATTGCCAAATTAATATTAAAAGGAAGCATATCAAGAAGAAGCCCGAAATCGATCAAAGTGGTATACAATGAGAGATGCCTAAGTCTAGTAGTGGACTGCGATGGGCGAATGATGATGATATCAAAACGGCTTAATGTAGCAACATGTCTTAATTTCGTTTTAAAATGGATCAACTCTAACAATTTACTAAAAAAGCGATTCAACAAGAAAACTGACCACTTTCTAATTATGGTAATACTCTCAATAACAGTCCAGGGTTTCGAAAATTAAAAGTATTAACCTCAGTGATTCTGAGAGCACGTAAAGTCATCTGCTCCCCTAGACAAGTAACAAACGTTTTTGGTTTTGTATTCGATTCCCTATTCTATTTGTTTTTTTTTTATTTTGTTTTTTTAAATTCCCTTTCCTATTCTATTGCTCCACTCTATTGTTTCATTGGTTACTATTTTGTTTTTATTTATTAGATACAGAAACATACAAAAAATATTACTTACAGTTTACAATATTAAGGTCTGAAGTCCAATTACAACTGTACACTGCTAATAATGCTATTGACTAAGTGATATTAGTCAATGAAACAAGAGAATAGAATAGAAAACGAAAAAGCTTGCAAATTGGCTAGGAATGCAGTCCTGCATGTGATCTCTCCCTGGTCAGATTCAGTGGGGGAACAGTGACCTATGTTTGCACACACTCGTACACTACAATATCTCTTTTTAACTGCCATTGAGACTTGCCAACATGGCCAGAACAGGCTAGGAGTACATCATATAATAATGTTCCAAAGTACCTGTATGGTCGCTGCAATTTCAGCTCCGAAGCCGGACGTGAGAGGCGCCTCGTGAGATATAATACAACGACCGGTCTTCTTCACCGACTGCAACAAAATAGTGAAACAAGGAAAATAATGAGATGTGCTATAAGGCATAAAAAAAACATCAAAATTAATAACCATTTAAGAAATCGGCTTAAATTCCAAGAGTCCATATTCCATAGACATATATTTTTTTATTTGTAACTAGATCTCGCTGCGGCTACGACGGTAAAAAGCTTATGTGATTTCTCAGTCCCTAGATTATCTGTGTACCAAATTTCATTTCAATCGGTTGAGACAGTGACTTTTTCATTCATAGTACGGATAGCATTTTAGAAAAGATATTTCAAATGACTTACATTACAAACTGTCTCCTCGTCCCAGGGCAGGATGGACTGCAAGTCGATGACGTCACACTTGACTCCCAGTTTCTCTTTAGCCATGTCTGCGACTTCTAGCAGCACGTGGACCTGAGTACCCCAAGCTATCAGGGTCGCTGCATCTCCTGACAACATCATACATCTACTGTTAAACTATCAGGCGTTATAAATGAACTGATAGCACATGTAGTCAGTAGATTGGCGCTTGGCCAGGACTGCCTGCGTCTCCTATTGCCCGTAACGTGACGTTACATAGCGGATTTTTTTTTTCAAATAAAAAAGTTTAAAGTCTACCTTAAAAGAGAGATACATTAAGCTGTCGCGTAATTTCTTTTTATAAATAAGGGACAATTCTTTCAAACATTACAGTGGGTTTTAAATAAAAATAGGATGGCGGATTGCCATCTTGCTCTGCATTTGTCAACAACTTATGATATTTCTTAACTAAGATAAAATCTTTCAATGTGTTTTAAATTAATCCTGAGATCTTAATGAACCAGTTGAATTTTGATTTCAATTTTATAAAACTGAAAAATGCCTTAAAAACAATTTTTTATTTATGATTTTGAATTTTCGCGCGGAAACGCTAGCCACCATACTGTTTCGGCTCGTGACGTCACTTCGTTAGTAAACAATACGACTGCGAAAGATCAAGTAACAAAATTTGTGAAAATTAATATGTTATAATGTTTATCATAGGTGTCTTGTGCCTGAATGTAATGATCAAGATAGTGGATATTTAGAATAAAATTGTGGATTCAAGTGGCAAGGGTTATTAAAATGAGAAACACTTGGTTGAAACTTAACTATAAAATAAATAAATAAAAACTTCATGTTCATATTACAAAACAAATGTCATATTTTGTAATGTATTCATAGGTTATATTAAGTAGGTACCTATGATATGAAGTGAGTTGAAAAGTTCATTATTGTTATATTGAATATTTTAGCTGGAAAATGATATGGAAAATTATACAGAGTATAAGATAATGGGTTCCGTTAAACGAATTTGTTTGAAACCAATCTGCGTACCAGGTTAGGTTAAGGTGTAGGTATATTCTAATAATAAAAACAGGTATTTTCGTGTTGTGTATTGTTATTGTATTATACTTACTGTTAGACAAAACTTGATACGATAGTTACTTACATTACTGTTTTAATATTTCTAAATTCGGTAGAACAGAAATCAGGGATTGAATGAAAAAAATTTCACATCAATCAACGTATTTATAATTGACAGATTTGTACTTTCTGCTTTCACAAAACTGTCTACCATGATGCGATTTGAATAAAATAAAGTAATAGAGTTTAATAAAAGTAAGTCCACAAACGTGATAATACCTTGTAAAATTTGATAATAAAACAGTGCACGACAAAAATCTAATTTTTGTCCGGAGTGACGTCACGTCAGAATCCAATATGGCAGATGGCGTTTTAGAAAATTGATAAACCGATTAAAAAAGACGATTATGAACATATTTTTTTTTTTTATATATATAAAAAAATGTATATATCTGCAATCAGCCCTAAGGCTTTAATCAGATTTGAGATATTATATTAAAGTTGGAGATTCTTCACATCCTATGATGTGTCATCTCTGTGTTTGTCAGAGTTTATATTGACGCTAGCGGCTTTCTTTTCAGTCTATAGTTAGACTGTGAGGACTCTAGTAACGTTACGGCTAGTTTATTTTCATGTCGTTGGAGTCTTTCTTTATATTTCTTGTTGGTGCTTTCTATAACCTCTTTGATTGTTGGTAGCTCTAGAAATTCATGTACTTCAGTGTTTCTCGCAAACCAAGGATCACCACATAGGATTTTTAATGATTTATTTTGGAAACGCTGTAATATTTCGACATTGGAGTGACTAGCTGATTTTGAAAATGAAATTAAAAAAATTACATTGCATTTTTAGGGTTCCGTAGCCAAATGGCAAAAAACGGAACCCTTATAGATTCGTCAAGTCTGTCTGTCTGTCTGTCCGTCCGTATGTCACAGCCAATTATTTCCGAAACTATAAGAGCTATACTGTTGAAAGGACAATGCCCATTCCCCGTACCATATTGCGTCATAGATATATTAACACCAAAATTAATATTTTATTTATGTGTATTATGTACTGACTTATAACGCTTTTTTTTGACCCGCATTTTAGAAATTCATTTAATAATGCTAAATAATTAGCAATTACCTACTTCCGCAAAACAATACATATCCATATGTCAAAAGTTCATTTCCGAAATCTTGCGCGTTCCGTTGTCTGTTATTTCCGAGGTATAACAATGAACATAAAAATCTTTGTTCGCCTTATTAGCTTTACCCGTTGTATAAGTAAATAAGATTTTAATATAGGAAGTAAAATATGTAATTCTTTTACATCATTTTATTTTATCTCACCATTTCGTAAAGTAAACATTGTGTATTTTCGAAACTCAAAACATACGTTCATGGCGATTCGGAACGCTTAATTACAGAACTGTCAGTGTTAATTTCGTTTTTGTTGTGATGATGTTGAATCGATGTTATTCTTGCTGCGTTTGAGTTGATCTGGTAGTTTTATCGTTTAATTAATTCACTACGTCTATAACAAGTATTGACAGTGTTGAGATATAGCTCTTTCCTGTGGATTATCGAGATAGTGACTTTGAAGTGCCGTGTCGCGACAGTGACTCTGTAGACGCCAGCCGGCGTTCATGGTGTTTGGCCAGTAAAAAATGGATCTAAGTGACATTGTGACTTTAGGGAGTAGTCGTCGGCGGTGTATTAACTGTGCGTTGGCGATACCAAGGAATAGGAAGGATACACTGATACATTCGGTGGGAAGTGTTCACGCTAGCATACTCGAATATTGACCTCATGGTTTACACCTACTTTGGTAAGTTTTTTCACTAAACATTCATAAAAGCATTCATGATATATTATATCTGTAAAATCTTTTAGATGGCCTTGCACATCTTATAAATGTAATAGCTGTAGAGGTCCTTCGCCTAAATCCCAGTCCTAGCCAAAATTGTAGCCAATAAGTTCAACTAACTGTGAAATATTTAAGTGCATAAATTGGTTAAGTGCATAATTATATTTTCACAAACATTTATGTAATTATTTACTGTATGTATTAACTATAAGGCTTTTTCGTCAACAAACACACATAACTTGGATATGTCAGTGTATTGAATAATGAAACACAGTATAACAAGTTTTTATTTTTCAGATTACTCCGGATAATATTATATGCCACAATTGCTACTTGTTGATCCAAGAAGGAACAATTGGCAGCCCAGAAGTTAGCAATGAAAGTGTTTGTTTTGGTTGTGGTTGATCATTATTACGCACTAGTGGAAGAAGAACCTACCAGATAAGGCCGGATTCTTTACAATGAGATGTGATTTTGCTATCGACACCACTTCATCTAGTAAGTACAATATTTACACAAATGAAAATGCAGTGAATGCTTCATCTATCTTATTTCTAGTATATTCCTTAAAATACATGTAATTTTAATTATTTTAGGTCTCTAGACTTGAGAGAGCATGTGCTGCTTGCTGGAGATTGGCTACTAGGATAGTCAACAGACAACTGTAACATGATCTTCATAGGCCAACCGGAAATGAAGAAGTTCAAACAACTGATGAGCCGCCATCAAGAATTACCTCTTCTATATACAGACGGGCAGCGAACACTGCTAATCACTGTTTATACATGAACTGTACTGGACCCGAACATCTAGTAATAATATCTGTGTATCATGCTTACATGCTAATAAACTTAGTGTACGGTGAAGTTTAGACTTTAATTTATTCCTTCGAATTTATCACTACCCTACAGCAGCCTAAGGAAAACATACACGCACTTTCAACCCTACACCTCTCTCAATACAAAGTACTTAAAAATCACCGATTTTATATACCAGCGTCAGCTCGAATTTGCCAACACCATTTATACCATGGACCTTGGTGTAAATTAACATCAACACTAACTAATTTTACTGCACAACAGTCTGATGAAATGATGGGTATAATGGAACGGTTGTCTGTTAGAAATACTCTTGATTTCAGTAGTCTGCTTAATATGTCGCCTGACATGTGTCATTATTGGTTAGGAATATCTCCAGATCAATTTAATGAATTAATGTTTACTATACCAAGATTAGATGAAAAGGTACCGAATGCTGATTTAGCATTTTCAATTTTTTTAATAAAACTCAGAACTGGAGAAAGCAATGAGAGATTCGCATCTCTGTTTAAAATACCTCATCTACTTTAGAACGGTACATGGATAAAGCCAAGGAATGCCTAATTAATCAATTTGTACCTCAATATTTGGTCATATGGGTGTAAAAGAAATAGCGGCAAAATTATTCCTGAGGGGTTATTTGGAAACCCAGAATTATCCCCGGATACAAAACCTGCAATCATTATGTGTGATGCTACTTACATTTTTGTTTAAAATAGTAGTAACTATACGATTCAAAAGAATACATATAACTTACAAAAGCTTGTTATCTGATGATTTATAATTAATTATATATAATTAATATATTTGATTATGTACCTAAAAGTAAATGATTTATCTGGCTATGTAAGAAAATAAATGTTTAATCAGACATCTCAAATTATTTATTTGTGTTACCTTGTTAGTATGTAAGTGATTTAGTTTAATTTTAGCAATCGAACTAAAACATGCAGCAACTTATTAAAAGCCTAAATAAGTAAAGGACTCAATTATAACCACTTTTAACAGTCTTAAGATCATATTCTCCATGGTAAGCCGAGGCATAACTTAAAATACTACTCATGCCTGTGTTAGTCACAATTACAACTCACAATGTAAAGGGGGCGAAGAAGTCCGGGCCCAATTTATCGTGCTCGTGTAGTATCTATAATATACAATTCGCTACTCAGCAATGCGGCCTAAAACGCAATCGCGCTTTATCTATGTCGCAGGTATATTGTCAAAACCATTAGATTATAATCTACCGTAGTGAAATTATAATAAAACTGCTAACCTAATTATAATTTTGCTATTATAGTGATACTCTAATATCACGGCTCGTACAATGTACCTGCGACATCTATAATAATCACGCTGATTCAAAATTACTAAAATGTTTTCATCAGGCGTTTTCCAACTTAAATAAGTCAATTTCTCTAAAATGCGGATAAACATTGACAAAATATTTTTGATGGTAAAAGGTTAGATAAAAACTAAACTATTGACGGCAAATTTGGTTTGACGCAAGTTGGTACGGATCTCCATAGAAAAATGGGCATTGTCCTTTGGTCAGTCGATGTATTCTGTGAACCGCATTAAGATTTTTACATAAAAATAGAAAAAAACAATACATTTTGGGGGTCCCCATACTTGGAACTGAAACTCAAAATTTTTTTTTTCATCAAACCTATACGATAGGTATCGATAGGTGTTCAAAAATGATGTTGAGGTTTCTAATTTCATTTTTTTCTAAACTGAATAGTTTGCGCGAGAGACACTTCTAAAGTGGAAAAATGTGTGTGTCCCCCCCTCTAACTTCTAAAATAAGAGAGTGATAAAAGTAAAAAAAATATATGTTGTACATTACTATGCAAACTACCAACGAAAATTGGTTTGAACGAGATCTAGTTAGTAGTTTTTTTTTTAATACTTCATAAATCGTAACACGCAATTTGCCTTTCATCCAATCAGTACACTAGTATAAAAACATCGATGAAAGTTACAAAGAACTACAAGAACTTTTATATGATGTTACTTGCTGATACGGAACCCTTCATGGGAAAGTCCGACTCGCACTTGGCCGCTTTTTTAGGGTTCCGAAGTTCATAACTCGGAACCCTTAAAGATTCGTCATGTTCGTCCGTCCTTGATTTACCGTCCAAACGGTAAGTGCTAGAAATATAAAACTTTGCGTGAATAAGTGTTGTAATTACGTCGACAAATTGCTACAATAAAATAATGAAAATATTTTTTTTTGGGGTACCTCCCCTACACGTAGTGAGTTTTTTTTTCTCGCGGCTAGCCCATCGTGTGGGATATCATTAGGTAGGTCTTTTAAAAACAGTACAGGGTTTCCAAGACGATAGGTATCCGTTTGCGAGATATTTCACTTTTAAGGGCATTTTTTTGTAAAAACAGGGCGTGCCCCCCCCCCCTCTAAAAGCTAAACGGCTAGTTCAAAAATCTGAAAAAATTCGTGATGGTAATCCATCTAATGAAGTTTAAGGAAAACTATAACGGATTAGATGAGTTTGTTAGTTCAGGAGTTATAGAGGCTTAACTGGTAAAATGCGCGCACTTGGAAAACTTCATACAAAATTAATGTATTAATACGTAACATTACAATTAACTATTGGATACGATTATAAATCCACATACCATTATGGGTGACTGAGGAACCCTTTTCTGTGCGTGGCATGACACGCACTTGGCCGATTTTTAATACAAGCGCTGCTTAGTTTGAAACTAGATGGCGTTGTGTGTCAGATGTAAGAAAATATTCTTATTATATACTGACCTTCTCTTAGGAGCTGTGCTTTTCCAAGAGGCAGTGTATAGTCTTCGACTGGGACTTCTTCGTTGGCTGATCGGTACAAGATCTTGGGCTCCAGGAATATGCAAGGGTCGGGCTCTCTGATACACGAGAGGAGGAGACCCTTCGCCGTGATGGGACCACGGGGAACCACCACCTGGAATACAATATGGCTTGTGAGAATTGTGTAGTGTATTGAATTGAAGTTATAAGGGTGATTTCTATGTATAATATGTATGTAATTACAAAAAAAGTAGGTTTATGTATTTATATAATTTGTCTAGTACCCGTAATACAAGTTCTACTTAGTTTTGGGACTAGATGGCGTTGTGTGTAAAATTTACGAAATATTTATTTTATTTATATGGCTCTTGTAGTAGGTAGAGCCTGCTGTTTCTTGTGCTGTGGATATTTTGGATCAGATGAATGTGTTTGGGTTGTGTGAGATGTTACTGACTGACCCAGCTAACATTGTTTTGCAAAAATATTGTTTTAAAAAAATTCTGATTGATGTGATTGATGCTAGGAGGTTGAAAATAGGGGGTTATACGAGTGGCGACTTCCACATAACGTGCAAACTAAAAACATACAACAGCACTATCTACTGAAGGAACACTGAACCACGAAAGAAACAGGGATTGAACTATACGGAGTAACTTGTAATCCTGAATCGCGGTAGAGAAATTTACGCGCCGATTAGCATATATACAACATCCCAACATCAACTGTTGGGCAGTGCCCGCCAGGCATGATCACTTCACCAGGTCGGAGGATCCTCCCTATGTGTTGGAGGGATACAACTCGGAGCGTGCGCGAAGAACGCCTCGGGGCTCTGCGAGTGGTACAGTGCGCCGATATTACAGATATATTACAGATAGATGTAGGTTTAGTTACCCTCAGGCCGGGAGCGTGCGCGAAGAACGCCTCGGGGCTCTGCGAGTGGTACAGCGCGCCGTGGCCCACCGCGCTGCACGGGCTCCGCACCGTCAGGGCTCCGCATGCGAACTGCCCGCCCGACCGGTACCGGGCCTTCGCCGCCTCGTTCACCAGCTGGGGACAACCTACTGATTCTATACTTCGGCCACATATAGGATCTCTCGCTCACACATCTAGTGTTATGTTTTACACTACATTCAAAAAAAATAGTGATGCATCTATTGCGCTTCATAATTAGCATGCTTTGTCACAGGATGCCACTAATTGTTATTTGTAAAAAATATCTCATGTGAGTGAACTGTAATTGTTTTGTTCTTATGGGAAAATAAAGTATTGTAGCCTTTAATTTTCTATAATAAGATTAGTTGATTAGTTAAAATTAGTTCATTTTATTAATATTTAAAGGGGGAGGGGGGTGGGGGTAATCTTAAATCTCACCACCACCAAGACGCAGATGGGGGGGGGGGGGCATATGCCAAAATAAAGATCACGTGATTAATGGACGGCCCCAAATATATAGGTAAAGTAAGGTGTATGAGAAATCGTAGCAGGTCGTTGATTGATAATGTTTTTTACATTTTGCAAGGTTTTTTTTAAAATTCAAATGTATATTGATAATAAAATAATAAAACTTAATTAATTATACAGATAAAATATTTGCCCTTGCCTTGTTACTGAATTCAATAAAACACAAAAACAAAACTTAGAAAAGTAACTTAAATTTAGAAATATTTTCCCCCACCATACAAGTTACTGTCAATACAAATATCCCCTTTTGCACTCATCACTTCTTCTTCCTAGCCTTATTCCCAAATATCATTTGGGGTCGGCTACTAGTTCAACCAGTTTTACCTGAATATCAATTTTTCCACAGAGCGACTGGCATTGGAATTGTGCAACCCTAAGGAAGAACTGAAATTCGAAGATTGAACTAGTTGTCAGTAAATTTGAGGGCACTCTGACTTTCCAGTTACGATTGCCATAGATGTTCATGACAACCGGGACCGACGGCTTTATCAGCGTGAATCTAATTAAATAATTTCTAGTATTTAAGGAATGACAAACCTGATCAAAAGCTGGGAAGATGTAGTCTGCAAACTGTATTTCAGCTATGGCTGTGGCACCGGCTGTAGCTAATCCAATCCCGAAGCCAGCAATACCTTGTTCACACAACGGAGTATTAAACACTCTATCTTTGCCATATTTCTCCTGGAATTAAAACAATTTGATTTTGAATTAGATAGCAGTGGCTGGTAGCATATGTATCTGCTATGCTTGAGGTCTTGGCTTCGATTTTCCAGGTCGGATCAGGTGTGCAAACATTTGTTTCCAAATTTAGGTGTTCTCTATGTATAATTTTAAAGTGAAAGTGGAGTCATTATGAGTTCAGTGAGAACATGCCGGCCCAACCAAATTGAAGGGATTTTTTTGGTACAGACTTACCAAATTACAATATTATTAAATTATTTAAATTCAATCCTGTGTGGTTGGTTTGGTTTACATTATTGTTGTGATCACATATTAATGTTACACTTCAGACTTATGTACCTACATAGGTTTCAATTCCAGGACATCTGCTCTGAACCGACTGCAAGACAAGACAATCTATTTCGTAAGGTGTGTGTCTGTTTTCAAAATTCTTGTACTGGCTAAGGCAGGTCAAATTACAGGTAAAAACTATTAAATACACATGCCTGGAGTCCTAATGAACACCGGAACACTCCACCAAAGCCAACATCTTCACCAAAAAGCACAGCGGTTGGATCGTTCTTGAGTGTGATGTCCATAGCATTGTTAATGGCCTGCATCATGTTCATTTTAGCAGTCTCACCTATGGAAACATGTTTTTTTAAATAATGACTTGAAATACATATTAAAGTGACCTTTTAAATATAGATAAATAAATATTTTTGACATCTTACACACAACTCCATCTAGTCCCAAACTAAATAGAGCTTGCGAAACAAATATTTGTTATCTAACAAACTCAAGACCTCAATAGTGCTGTTGTTCAGGGGTATCACTTATCGCTCAATATCATGAAAATTCTCTGCTTGTCCCTTTATAGTCTCATACCATAAAAAAGCTAGTGTTAGAATTCTAATTATGTTTACTGGCTGGAGTTTGTAACCCATTCTGGTGCATTCTTATATCTGGTGGTTATTATACCATTATAAACTAATGAAATGGGAATCGCTTCTAGTGATTGGTTAGATCTGTAATTTCATCTTTATTTTACTATTATGTAATTAACAATTTTGTATTAAGAGTTTATGTTTGTATTAATTTACTAACATTAGTTTTTGATGAACCTTTTAATGTACTCGGTAATCAGAAAAATATATTATTTAATGAAGGTAAGATAAGAATTTCCTTCAGTTTAAAAAAATAATAATTGTTGAACATCATATACAATAATAAGATTCTATATAAACAGTATGTGGCATTGATTAGAGGGAATGAAATGAGAGACAATTTATTAATATAGTATTTCAAAATTCCAATATGCAAAATTTTGTTATAAATTCATTATACCTAGTATAATCTTCTAATAGTTTAAAAGAATTATACCACTACTACAGGTGGTGTTATATTTATTTTCATCTCGAAAAAATAGTTTTGTAATGTAAGACATGGAAAAGATTTTATTAGGGTTCCGAAGTATATCACTCGGAACCCTTATAGATTCGTCATGTCCGTCTGTCCGTCCGTCCGTCCGTCCGTCCGTCCGTCCGTCCGTCCGTCCTCGACTTACCGTCCAAACGGTAAGTGGTAGAAAGATGAAACTTTGCATGAATTTGTATTGTTATTACGCCGACAAAGTGCTATAATAAAATTTTGAAAAATATTTTTATTTGGGGTACCTCCCCTACACGTAAAGTGGGGATGTAAATTTTTTCTCGCGGCTACCCCATCGTGTGGGGTATCATTAGATAGGTATTTTATAAACAATACAGGGTTTCTAAGACGATTTTTTGATTCAGGTATCCGTTTGCGAGAAATTCCACTTTAAAGGGCACTTTTTTGTAAAAACAGGGCGTCCCCTCCCCTCTAAAAGCTAAACGGCTGGATCAAAAAATCTGGAAAAATTCGTGATGGTGGTCCACATAATGAACTTTCAAGGAAAACTATAAAGGATTAGATGACTTTATTAATTCAGGAGTTATGGAGACTTAACTTGAAAAATGCGCTCACTTGGAAAACGTCATACAAAATTAACACATTAATACGTGAACATAATAGAGCAAGATCCCAGAGCCGCCGGACCTACGTCATTTGTGCAAAGCTGAAATTTTCAGGATTATTAGTACAATGTCTTGTTAAGATGTATGCGTACCTATTAGCTTGAAAGCGGGGCCGTTTCTGAGGTAGCGCGAAGTACATATAGTAAAAAACCTTACTTATTTACATATTTAAAAAAAAATTATTATTTAAAATTAAAATTCATTACTGCCAGACACTTTCGGTGGGCCATTACTTCTGCCAGACGTCTTGAAAGTTGTGAAAGAATTAGGTAAACTACGTTATAGTAGCAAACCTACATTTTATACATATTATCTAAGGTAGGTACTATTTTAAGACCCTTTGTATGCGGCCAGACCAGTCCGAAGGGCCAATCATCCCCCCAGATACCTTTAAATATTTGTAGTAATTAGGAAGCTGAGGTATATCATCTTTGGTATTATTT
The DNA here is from genome assembly GCA_932526445.1 of Phragmatobia fuliginosa. Classification (NCBI taxonomy): domain Eukaryota; kingdom Metazoa; phylum Arthropoda; class Insecta; order Lepidoptera; family Erebidae; genus Phragmatobia; species Phragmatobia fuliginosa. Next base: position 2,191,449 of record OW052065.1, read on the forward strand.
CAAGAATAGAATTGTAAAATAATAAATGGTTTTTACACGCTCATTTATTAGCTTCACCTGTATGTTTGTTTGTTTGTAACCAACTCCTATGGGTGCGATTTTGATCCACTATAAACGGCCAGATTTCGTATACTTGTATATACTTGTAGCTATTCACAACATCAACGAAATCTGGCCGTTTAGATTATAGTTATATAATATAGTTATAAAATTTAGGTTTGCTACTATAACGTAGTTTACGTAATTTTTTCACAACTTTCAAGACGTCTGGCAGAAGTAATGGCCCACGGAATGTGTCTGGCAGTAATGAATTTTAATTTTAAATAATATTCTTAAATAAATTGTAAAGACTAGCTTTGCACCTTTAACGTAGGTAAGTAAGGTTATTTACCATCTGTACTTCGCGCTATCTCACAAACGGCCCCGCTTTCAAGCTAATGGTTACGATTCCCGGGTCGGACCAAATATTATTTGTGTGATGCACAAATATTTGTTTCGGAGTCTGGGTGTTTTCTATGTATAATATGTATGTATTTACAAAAAAAAAAGTATGTTTATGTATTTATATCAGTTGTCTAGTACCCATAACACAAGCTCTGCTTAGCTTGGGACTAGATGATGTTGTGTGTCAGATGTCCAAAATATTTATTATTATTTATTTATTTATTTATAACCTTCACCCTACGAAAAGAGGATTGTTCTCCAGTCAACTTGAATGGCATACAGCTACCCCATCAGCAGACAGTGAAATATCTGGGCATGCACTTAGACCGTAGACTTACATGGAGAAAGCATATCGAGACAAAACGAGAGGAAATCAACCTTAAATACAAAGGTCTCTATTGGCTGCTAGGGCGTAACTCAAAGCTATCCATAGATAATAAACTTCTCATATACAAGTCCATCTTGAAACCTATATGGACATTTGGCGTGCAGTTGTGGGGCTCCGCAAGCGCCTCCAACATAATGATTATGCAGAGAGTACAAAACTACATCTTAAAACAGATATCGAATGCGCCTTGGTTTATAAGAGCATCAGTGGTCCATGAAATCTTGGACATACCAATGATCAAGAACGAAATAGAAGTCAGCAAAGTCAACTACAAGTTGAGGCTAGCAAAGCACCCGAACCCACTAGCGGGACAGCTCACAATCCCTGAAACCATCCGTCGGCTTAAAAAGCGGCGGGATATATTTGACGATTAGGTTCGATAGAATCTAGGCACATATAAGGAAAGGGTGGGCTCCGCTGGGAACCACGCCTTGAACGCCAGCAACACCCACACCTCATCTGCTTATAGTCTTTGCTTTGCTTAATGTGTTATAATTTTGAATAAAGAGAAACTTGAATTCGTAGATAAAACTGTTTTCCTGGGGATTACGCTTGATGCAGGGCTACAATGGGGTTCTCATTTAACATCTCTTGCGGGGCGGCTAAGTTCAGCAGCATATGCTATTAGAAAAATCCGTCAATTTACTGATGAAGATACCGCTAGACTGGTCTATTTCAGTTACTTTCATAGTATAATGTCTTACGGCATCTTGTTATGGGGACGGGCTGCAGATATTGAGTCTATATTTATTCTGCAAAAAAGAGCCATCAGAGCCATATATAATCTTCGTAGGCGCGATTCTCTAAGGGAACTGTTTAAGAATATTGGCATCATGACGGTGCATAGTCAATACATCTACGAAAACATAATGTACGTTAGGAAAAATCTTCATCTTTTTGGCAAAAGAGGTGACAAACATAATTACAGTACTAGAAATAGGGACCAACTAGTTCAGCCAGGCTTTAGACTCGCTAAAGTAGACTCTTCTTTTATGGGGTACTGTTTGAGATGCTATAATAAAATTCCACAAAGTATTCTTGAACTGAATGAGACAAAATTTAAAACATGCATTAAACGCACACTATGTAAGCAAGCATATTACAAGTTGAGCGATTATATCGCTGATAAAAATGCTTGGCTCAATGCTGGTCCTGCTTCACAAGGACAGGGGCGCATAAATTGATAGCATTGAATGGTATTGTTGGAGCTGCTGAAGATTGTACAACTTTCTTTGCATTGTATAGATTCAATCTCTTTAGTGTTATATAATCGCATAGCCCATATTGTGTGAGTACTATGTACTAGGAAGCTATTCAAGCTATCATTCACTGGAAACCTACGTCTTTTCTTGACCTGAATCTGCCCTGGCGGTTGAGAGTATGTCATGCTCACTTAAATGTCACGCTGATGGTGGCGCGTGTGTCTGATCATTTGATTCCCTTCAAAATGGTTGAGTTGAATGGTGCGGATCCATGCGTCATGTTCGTGAACGGGCGCTGTCAGTTGTGACTGGTCATCTCTTAGTTGCCACGGCTTATTTGAATTAATTATTTTATTTTTCAATTGTATTTTTGTTGTACTATGGACACTTTTAACGTGCACGTCTTACTACATCGTTCTCACATAATGTACCATCTCAACATGAATGATGTAACCATGATTTTGTAAAAACATTTTGATTTAAAAGAGTGTCCATGGAGTTTCTTGCCCGTTCTTCTCCATAGAGATCTACGCTAGGGAATGGGCAACTACAGTACTTTCACAGTTTTTGTGTCTTGTGACTGGGACTGTAGCTACATTTTTGTTTCGACAATTCAAAAGTGCCTGTAACTGGCCTACTTGAAATAAATGCTTTGATTGATTGATTGATTGAGTCATGTGACTGATCGCAAGATTTAAAGAGGAAAAAAAAAAAAAAAAAAATTTATACATCTTAACAAGACATTGTACTAATAATCCTGAAAATTTCAGCTTTGCACAAATGACGTACGTCCGGCGGCTCTGGGATCTTGGAGTATAATAATTATCTATTGGATACGATTTTAAATCCACGTGACTGAGGAACCCTTTACTGTGCGTGGCCTGACATGCACTTGGCAGATTTTTTTTATAATAGGTAGGTAATATCTCATTAATTATCAAGTTGGTGACAGCTCAGTGTGATCTTCAAGTTCATGGGAATATTAATGTGAAGGTTTTAAAGAACAAATAATTTTACAACAAGATTTTTATATCTAAATCTTGTATGTAAAGAAAATAAATCAAGGCATTTACTTGAGGTCAGCATGAAACAAAAGTAATAAAAGGTTAGCAAAACTTATTGTATATAGCAAATAAAATATTATTTACCTTCAACTGGAACTTCTTTATCCGGATAGTAAATAAAATGCGACGACATTCTTTTACTATTATTTGTCACATTTTTAATCACTTTTATAAATAAAGTTGTATTTTTTGTAACTAAACTAGCCATTTTATGCAGCGATTACGTCCGCAACGTTCGCAGTTGATACTATTAATGATATGAATATATTGAATTAGGTAATGTTCCTTATCTACAATTATAATCAGTTTTGCTTTGATTATAAATAATCTAGAGGCAAGAGCGTCGAGCGGTGATTGCTGACGAAATTGTGAATTGTTTTTATCATTACATCATATTGTATCGTTCACAAATCATATTTCCGTCTGTAAATAATCGAATTATCGAATGATGTTTTACTTTACTTGACGTTATTGCATTGATTACGATAAGTTTTTGACTTTGACATTTAAGTACAACAGACAACAGTAGTCCGTCTGAGTGTAAAGCAGTGCGCGCACGGTTGATTTTTGTCATTTCACGCGACGCGTCTTAAATCTGAGTGCGCTCACGGCGAATGACAGTCAGTAAACATTTTTGTATATCCATGGTTCATTTTTCAAGGAGAGGCCTATGTCCAGCAGTGGACTGTTAAAGGCTGTTGATGATTGATGATGATGGTTCATTTATTGATATTGATTTGGAGGAGATAGTCATTATTTGCGAATTCATATCGCGAAAAAGAATACTGGGTACATCCTCTTTTAGTTTCTTAAGTTGCAATTAAATCCTAAGATTTTTTTTCAATATTTTCGAATGAGTGTAGAAAGTTTTAATGAATTACTGCATATTTTCAAAGTATTCACCACATAGTTTAATACACTTCTCCATTCGCTCAAACCAGTAATTATAACTTTTATTCTACTCTAAAGATGGGGTGTTAAAAATGTTTTGAGATTCAAAATTTTAACACATTCCAAAGAACTGTTCCAAATTCAAAATTGCCGGGAAAGATGGAAACGACAGAACTTAAAAGGCATGCCTAGTATTTATTATATGTCTGAATATTCTTATAATCTTTTGTCAAAAAGTGCTGGTATTCTTTTCACTTCTTCTATATATAAGCACATCATTATCAATTTCATCCTCGTGGAAAGTCACGTTTGACGCCATATTTGTTTATCATCAGCGAGCAATCAAAAAGTAAGCGGAGTACGGGACATGGCGTCAGGATAAACTAACGGCTTGACGCAAAGACGTCAAGAACTTGAAGCTTTCCTCCAAACAGAGGGGGTAGATATTGCCTTAATATCTGAAACACGATTCACATCCAAATCACATGTTGAATTTAACGATTATACCGTGTACACAACAAACCATCCGTCGGGAAATAGCCATGGAGGTACAGCAATTGTAATAAGAAAAAATATCAAACACTGTGCCCTGGGAGAATTTTGCACAGAAAAAATACAGGCAACTTCAATTAGGCTCATGAATAGTAAACACGAAACGGTAGTAACTGCAGTTTACTGTCCTCCTAGACACACGATATCTGAAGGAGACCTTGAGAATTTCTTTGTCAGATTAGGCTCCAGATTCATCTGCGGTGGCGACTGGAATTCCAAGCATACCCACTGGGGCTCTCGCCTTATAAATCCTAGAGGCAGGCAGCTTCTACGAGTAATGGAAAAAATGAAGCTACAATGGCTCTCCACTAGTGAGCCAACCTACTGGCCAACTGACAGTAACAAGATTCCTGATTTACTGGACTTCTTCATAACAAAAAATGTCGATAGGAACTTTACAAAAACTGAAACGTGTGTTGATCTAAGCTCAGATCACACCCCGGTTATCCTCAACATCACTACGGCAATAACACTCACTCAACCGCCTATACGAATATACCACGCTAAAAAGACGAACTGGGAGGTATACGAGAATGTCATAACCACAGAAACAAACTTACAAAAGAAGCTCGTAACTGTCGAAGACCTAGAACATGCTGTAGAGGAGTTGAACATTATAATTCACAGAGCCGCCTGCAAAGCAACACCTAAAAGCAGAGGAGTTCCATTGAAACATAACACATACCCTAAGATCATCAAAGATAAAATCAAGGAAAAAAGAAAACTTAGAAAAACCTGGCACATCACTAGGTATCCGAGTGACAAGACTTCATTTAATAAATAAAAGAGTCTCATAGAGAATTACACTAACGAGAGTCTCCAAAACTACTTATCTACACTATCACCCACAGTTGATACAAATTATTCACTATGGAAGGCAACCACATCCTTGAGTAAACCTAATGCTCAAAAAACGCCCATTCGAGACAATTTTGGAGGGTGGGCAAGATCTGATAGGGAAAAAGCCAATACTTTTGCTAATCATCTAAGAACGGTCTTTCAGACGTTTCCGGAGACTGACCAAATAGATGCAATGGATATTAAGCAATATTTAAATTCACAAATGCAAATGTGTTTACCATTGAGAAGTGTCGGCCCAAAAGAGGTACAAAGGGAAATAAGCTGCCTAAAGATAGGTAAAGCACCAGGTTACGATCTTATCGATGCAACCCTACTAAAACATCTGCCACATAAGGGAATTATAAGCTTAGTTAAGATCTTCAATGCCTGTATTAGACTCCAACATTTCCCAGGACAGTGGAAAATCGCTCAAGTCGTGATGGTACCTAAACCAGGCAAACCCCCTCAAGACAGAACCTCGTACCGACCTATAAGCCTATTACCAGTAATAGGTAAACTTATGGAGAGGATACTTCTGAACAGGATGAAGGAGCACCTTGACAATATAATACCCAGCCACCAATTTGGATTTCGTGAAGAGCACAGTACAATTGAGCAAGTTCATCGCACGGTTGACGTCATCAGTGGATGTCTTGAAAATCGGTTATATTGTTCGGCCGCCTTTTTGGACATCAGTCAAGCTTTCGACAAAGTATGGCATATTGGTCTGTCTTATAAACTTAAAAGATCACTCCCGCATTCTTTCTACCACATATTATCATCATATTTACAGAGAAGGTGTTTTCAAGTCAAACATAACGGTGAATACTCTGATCTATACGAGATACACTCAGGGGTCCCTCAGGGCAGTATACTGGGACCAGTACTCTACCTTATTTTTACTGCAGACCTTCCAACTGACAGAAGGACAACAACTGCAACTTATGCTGACGACACTGCAATCCTCTCGGTACATTCTGATCCAGAAACTGCCTCATCACAGCTTCAAAACCATCTAAACGAGATAGAGAACTGGTTCAAATAATGGAGAATAAAAGTGAACCAAACCAAATCTACTCATGTAACCTTTACACTCCGAAAAGGAACATGCCCACCAGTAAAATTATACAATGAAGCTATACCCCAAGAACAACATGCTAAATACTTGGGGCTACACCTGGATCGGAGATTGACATGGCAAACGCATATCTGGTCCAAGCGTAAACAACTCGACAGTAAGCTTCGCAGCATAAACTGGCTGGTAGGTCGACACTCACACCTAAATAACGAAAGCAAAATGATGGTATACAAGGCCATCATTAAGCCAATTTGGACATACGGCATATAACTATGGGGAACAGCCAGCAATAGCAACATCGACGTCTTGGAAAGATTTCAGTGCAAGACGTTAAGAAACATGTTTAGCATATCACAAAGTATAAGCAATAGATATATGTACCTAGACTTAAAAATACCAACAGTTAGGCAAGAAATCAGCAAACATAGCCTAAGATACCAGAATAGACTGGCACAGCACACAAATGAGCTGGCACTGGCCTTGAGTGGAACGGGTGGTCAACAGCATACAAGGTTGAAGAGATGTGACATCCCCAGTCTCAGCGACAGGTTCATAGAAAGAAATTAGAGCAGCCTCCTCACGTCTCCGGTAGCTCTCTACATATACATAATGACAGACTTGTAGTCAGCCTACACAGTGGCTTATTGTTCTCGAACAGATTGCCATGACGCAGAAGTAAATAAATAAATAAATAAAAAAAAAAAAAAAAATAAAAAAAAAAAAAAAAAAAAAAAAAAAAAAAAAAAAAAGGATAAACTATTTTGTAGGGATTTTTGATAATTTAATTCCTTTTTTATTCTAAATCTCTTTCTTTAAGGATCTCTTATCAGTAAAATCATTGAGTTTTTAGTTCAAAGACTTCTATTACCATTCTATTATCAACAATTATTTTTATTACCATATCAAATTAATACAATCAGCTAATTGTAACTATTATATTTTTTTTACCCAAACAGAAAAAATTTACTGTCCATTTTCAAGGGTAAAAATCGATTCACTGAATTGATTCAGTACAAAATTTCGTTTTAATAATTCGATTTTTTGGCCAAAACGTTGATTCTTCGATTATTTTGTAATTCTCAAAATTAAATAACATTTGGTAATCTTTCAACCAGTGTTCACATAAACAAACTATATCATATTTCATTTTCTTTAAAAAAATTCAAGCTCTAGTAATTTCGAAGAAAAACCTTGAATATTTTATTAGAACAACTTCAAGGCATACTGCTTAGACCCTTTATGATAATGTGGTGATTGAATGCTAGGAGATACTTATGTTTTAGTTACAATGCTATTTCTAACAGAATCCCCTGTTGTCTGAAAATCTAAATAAAAAGTTAGCCCTTTCCGCTTTCCACTTAGGGCACGGGCAATAAAGTCAGCATTAAACTATTTTGTCAGCCGTGTGCGCGCTTCTATCAAAATCTAGCGGCGCGCTGACAGTTTTGTCACGGGCTTGTTCGCAAGCCCAAAACTATTTTGTCATCACGTCGTTACGTGCGCGCATTTCCATACAATTCTACAGACATAATGAAAGTGACAAAACAGTCACAGTGACAAAAGTCATACGTGCGCGCAGGGCCTAACACTACTGTAGTGTGTAGTGTCATAGTGTGACAGTTTTATTTGACTGACTACCAGTGATAGTGAGTGACTGACTACTTGTTTGACTTATTTTATTAACCGACTTCAAAAAAAAGGAGGAGGTTCTCAATTCGTCGGAATCTTTTCTTTTTTTTTTCTTTTTTTTTTAATGTAAGCTACACTGTTAGTGATGATGATGACTTGTTTTGTTTGTCAGTCTCACATTAATTAATATTGAATAATTTCCATAAACAATAAAACGTTATTTGTACGTTGTCTGTACTTTCATACTGTCTTACTTTATGCTTAACTTATTGACATAAGTATTTTGTTATTAATAATTTAATAAATGTAGTTATTATTAGTCGATCTTTGAATCAAATGATCACGCCACGCTCATAGCTGTATGAATTGCAGGAAACCACTTATCCGTTGTTTGTTTCTTGAAGAGTGTATAAAATCTGTATGGAGGTTTTTCTTCTACCGTGTTCTTTTGCAAAATGACCTTATTATATAGTAGTTGGTGCGATGGACCGACGATTTGAGTTATCCTACATTTTCTGTGTATGCTGTAAGCAGCGACCACCCAGTAGCCAGTACCCATTCGATATAAATGGAAAGAAAAATAAGTTGTTAACATGAAGTTCAACTTGAACTGTCTAGATGGCGTGTAAGTACATTTCAATTATTCTCTGACTTTTTTCAGAAGAAGTAATAAAAATGTTGATTTGTCGTTTTTTGTTTCCTAAGGGCTTTACAAATAATTGTAGAAAATTAACGAAAGCAATCTAATTTGCATATACTAATACTAACATGTCCACCGATGCATGTATTTGTGCATATACTAGTAAATAAATAAACAAAAGTGGAACGTCACTATGCAAATTGATTGTTTTCATTTTGAAAACTAGTGGAATGATCTTCGACGGTAAGTAGGTACCACTGTTCATTGATATCTGCAACGTGCAACTCAAAAGTAATAAGTGCATTGACGAGATGGCGCTAGGGGTCACGTCACTGGCTTGTTGAACAGCTGTTTTCTGTGAAGCTATGGTCTCAAGGTCCGTTGGCTGCACCTCTTTATGTTGTTTGTTTAGCAGCTCGTGAAAGTACCAAGAGTAAGACTCAACTAGTCAAAAAAGAAACCTTTTATCTGTCGGTTTGTTTCGGATAGGTAATCCCTTGAACGACTGCAGCAATTTTCACTGGCAGTTCTTTTAATTAAGACTCGGTCAATCATAAACAATTTAATTAAGGTGTAGAAACACTTCGTTAAATTAATAGCGTTCCTAAGTACGATAAGTAACTAACATACATAGTGTCATCGTGATGTCATGATCATCATTTTATTCTCAGAAGTGGTAAGTAATATTTTCTACTTTATAATACCTGCATGAGTTTTATTAATGAGGTTTTCCTCGACTGTTCTTATCGCTGCACGCAATATTTGTTTTTCCACTAAACAAAAAGGTATCTAGAACATCAATATCTGTTTGGGCTAAAGATAACATGCTAACATATACTCACTCTATTACTAAAGAGTAGGCAGAAGTGTAATCAATCAATAGCGTACATCAATAACAGTGGGTAACACCGTTAGTTGTGTTTTTACTTTGCTTTAATATATTGTTTTTTTTAAGATGACTTTTAAATCCAAGTTCTGTGTGCCTAGCTAATGATGATTTTTTTGTCGACTATCGGTGATCACCTGCTACTAGTGATAGTGACTAACCCTGCCATCAACACCTACAACCTGCTACTTAAGACACCGGTGATGTCTTTTCTTCCAGCTGTAGAGGGTTTAGTTTTGAAAATTTCGCAGTTGGTTGTACTTACGTCATACCACAATTGGGTCTGCGAGAAAAGTTTTTTGAAAAGCGCTTATTAGATATGGTGGAATGGCAATTATCCCGACGGAGGGACAAGCTGCACCTGATTCTTTTTCTTAATAAGTCCAAATAATTATTTTTCTCTTTCATAATATAATATAATTAAATGATATATTTTTTTAATAAAAGTTAAAATAATTTTAACAAAAAAATTTACTTCAAAGAAAAACTATTACATATACTCAAATCGCGACAAGCGTGTCTATGATATCTGAGGAGTTCCTTAGATTTCTCCAGGATTCTATCATACGATCGTGGTTTCCATAAGATGGCACCACATGGGAGGCACCAGCTTTCAAATAAAGATAATTATTAAAATCGATTTATACAATCGAAAGTTCTGAGGTAACAACCTTAAAAAATATACAGTCGAATTGAGAACCTCCTCCTTTACTGAGGTCGTTTAAAAAAAAAAAACTTATTCTGGCTCGTCATCCGTATTCTGGCAATCAACAGACTTAACTTGGCATCTGTTACATATTCTAGAACAGTTAGCTCATCATGACTGTAACAGGTGAGTATATCATATACCGTTATATAGGTAACATAAAAATAAACTGTATTTGATAAAAATAATCGTTTATGACAAAGGTAAAACTGGTTCAACAATTACTTATAAGGCGTTTACACATATCTGTAATTATAAGGTCTTGCATGCACTCGCTTACAACTTGTTGAACAACTTAGTAACGACCTGTGGGTAAAATTGTCTTACGTTATTATCTTTGTAGCTTTTATTTTTCACAAGATTATTTGGGGTCGGCTTCGTTTTCTTCCGAGCCTTTATTCTAAGGAATATTTGGGGTCGGCTACTAGTACGACCTGCTTTACCTGAATGTCAGTTTTTACACTGTGGTTGAACCAGCTGTCAGTATATTTGAGGGGCCCGATGACTCCTGTAGGAGACTCTACGCTGGAGTTGTGCTGTCCATGGCCCATTATGGGGCCCCAGTATGGGCGGAGGCCCTAAAGGCCAGCAACGTTGCACTGCTGAGACGACCACAGCGAGTGCTGGCCATTAGGATCATAAGAGGGTACCGCACGATCTCTTTTGAAGCGGCGAGTCTCCTGGCCGGAACTCCACTTACTATGGCAGAGTTTTTTTTTTCATGTCCCTGCCAAAGAGTCTCTACTCTGCCAAAAAAAAAGCATGAGTAGATTCCATAGAGCACCTTCCAGCTTCCACCATAGAGCAGTGGTTACTAGGTATAGTCATTGTAAATGAAGAAAATGCAGCATGGTAATCCATACTATGGTCTAGTAAGATTCTTTCTGAACCATCTTGCAATCACCAACGAAAGACGACGGCATGAATGTTGTCGTTGTCATTATATTAGATCGTTCTTCTGTGAGGTACTTCACTCCCGGTCGCTTAAATTAGCGTGAATCCACAACATTTACACATTCGAAGAAACGTGAGGTTGAAACTACACTTGTGTCTCTTGTGTTGAAAATTGTCATAAACTTTCAAGTGACCTGACTCAGAGTATAGAAGATGAACAAAATAGATTTTTTGTAATACAATAATTCTAACAAAAAGGAACCGACTTCAAAGAAAAACTATTCCGAGTACCCAAATTGCGACAATTGTGACTATGATATTTGTGGAGTTCCCTCGAGATCCTTGGGATCCCATCATCAGTGCCCGATATGGTGACAATGGGACCATCTGTAAGCTACGCCTATTCCAATGCAAAAATAATTTTTGAAATCGGTTCACAAACAACGAAATTATCGCTGAACATACATAAAAAAAAAAGATTCCGACGAATTGAGAACCTCCTTCTTATTTTGAAGTCGGTTAAAAGATACACTTATTGAATACTTTAGTCCGCATTTCCACATGCGTGTATGTCAGTATAAAGTAGCCCATGTCGTTTCTCAGGCTCTAGACTATCTGTGTACCAAACTTTATTAAAATCGGTTTAGTAGTTTTGCATAAATCTATTTTATGAAAAACAATAATATTAATTAAACAATCTGTAGGATCTCTTATCAGTAAAATCATTAAGTTTTTAGTTCAAAGAATTCTATTACCATTCTATTATCAACAATTATTTTTATTACCATATCAAATTAATGCATTCAGCTAATTGTAACTATTATATTTTTTTTACCTAAACAGAAAAAATCGACTGTCCATTTTCAAGGGTAAAATTCGATTCACTGAATCGATTCAGTACAAAATTTCGTTTTAATAATTCGATTTTTTTGGCCAAAACGTTGATTCTTCGATTATTTTGTAATTTTCAAAATTAAATAACATTTGGTAATCTTTCAACCAGTGTTCACTTAAACAAACTATATCATATTTCATTTTCATTAAAAAAATTCAAGCTCTAGTAATTTCGAAGAAAAACCTTGAATATTTTATTAGAACAACTTCAAGGCATACTGCTTAGACCCTTTAAGATAATGTGGTGATTGAATGCTAGGAGACACTTTTGTTTTAGTTACAATGCTATTTCTAACAGAATTCCCTGTTGTCTGAAAATCTAAATAAAAAGTAAGACCTTTCCGCTTTTTCGCTTAGGGCACGGGCAATAAAGTCAGCATAAACTATTTTGTCATCCGTGCGCGCGCTTCTATCAAAATCTAGCGCCGCGCTGACAGTTTTGTCACGGGCTTGTTCGCAAGCCCAAAACTATTTTGTCATACGATTGTCACGTCGTAACGTGCGCGCATCTCCATATAATTCTACAGACATAATGAAAGTGACAGTGACAAAAGTCATCCGTGCGCGCAGGGCCTAACACTAGTGTAGTGTATATAGTGTGACAGTTTGATTTGACTGACTACCAGTGACAGTGACTGACTACTTGTTGACTAATGACTTATTTTATTAATGTAAGCTACACTGATACTGTTTGTTTGTTTGTCAGTCTCTCAGTTAGTGGAATATCAATTATCCCGGCGAAGGGACAAGCTGCACCTGATTCTTTTTCTTAATAAGTTCAAATAATTATTTTTCTCTTTCATTACATAATATAATTAAATGATATTTGTATTTTAATGAAAGTTAAAATAATTTTAACAAAAAAATCGACTTCAAAGAAAAACTATTCCATATACTCAAATCGCGACAAGCGTGTCTATGATATCTGAGGAGTTCCTTCGATTTCTACAGGATTCTATCATACGATCGTGGTTTCCTTATGATGGCACCACATGGGAGGCACCAGCTTTCAAATAAAAATAATTATTAAAATCGATTTATACAATTGAAAGTTCTGAGGTAACAAACATAAAAAATACACAGTCGAATTGTGAACCTCCTTCTGTTTAAAGTCGTTAAAAAAAAAAACTTATTCTGGCTCGTGGTCCGTATTCTGGCAATTAACGAGCTTAACTTGGCATCTGTTACATTACATCTTCTAGAACGGTTAGCTCATCATGACTGTAACAGGTGAGTATATCATATACCGTTAAATAGGTAACATAAAAATAAACTGTATTTGATAAAAATAATCGTTTATGACAAAGGTAAAACTGGTTCAACAATTACTTATAAGGCATTTACACATATCTGTAATTATAAGGTATTGCATGCACTCGCTTCCAACTTGTTGAACAACTTAGTAACGACCTGTGTCGGGTAAAATTTTCTTACATTATTATCTGTGTGGCTTTTCATTATTCACAAGATTATTTGGTGTCGGCTTCATCTTCTTCCTATATAGCCTTTATTCTAAAGAATATTTGGGGTCGGCTACTAGTACGACCTGTTTTACCTGAATGTCAGTTTTTACACTGTGGTTGAACTAGCTGTCAGTATATTTGAGGGGCCCGATGACTCCTGTAGGAGACTGTACGCTGGAGTTGTGCTGTCCATGGCCCGTTATGGGGCCCCAGTATGGGCGGAGGCCCTAAAGGCCAGCAACGTTGCGCTGCTGAGACGACCACAGCGAGTGCTGGCCATTAGGATCATAAGAGGGTACCGCACGATCTCTTTTGAAGCGGCGAGTCTCCTGGTCGGAACTCCACTTACAATGGCAGAGTTTTTTTTTTCATGTCCCTGCCAAAGAGTCTCTACTCTGCCAAAAAAAAGCATGAGTAGATTCCATAGCGCACCTTCCAGCTTCCACCATAGAGCAGTGGTTACTAGGTTTAGTCATTGTAAATGAAGACAATGCAGCATGGTAATCCATACTATGGTCTAGTAAGATTCTTCTGAACCATCTTGCAATCACCAACGAAAGACGACGGCATGAATGTTGTCGTTGTCATTATATTAGATTTTTCTACTGTAAGGTAGTACACTCCCAGTCGCTGAAATTAACATGACTCTACAACATTTACACATTCGAAGAAACGTGAGGTTGCAACTACACTTGTGTCTCTTGAGTTGAAAATTGTCATAAACTTTCAAGTGACCTGACTCAGAATATAGAAGATGAACAAAATTGATTTTTAGTAATACAATAATTCTAACAAAAAGGAACCGACTTCAAAGAAAAACTATTCCGAGTACCCAAATTGCGACAATTGTGACTATGATATTTGTGGAGTTCCCTCGAGATCCTTGGGATCCCATCATCAGAGCCCGATATGGTGACAATGGGACCATCTGTAAGCTACGCCTATTCCAATGCAAAAATAATTTTTGAAATCGGTTCACAAACAACGAAATTATCGCTGAACATACATAAAAAAAAAAGATTCCGACGAATTGAGAACCTCCTTCTTATTTTGAAGTCGGTTAAAAGATACACTTATTGAATACTTTAGTCCGCATTTCCACATGCGTGTATGTCAGTATAAAGAAGCCCATGTCGTTTCTCAGGCTCTAGACTATCTGTGTACCAAACTTTATTAAAATCGGTTTAGTAGTTTTGCCGAAAAAGCCGGACAGACAGACAGACAAGTATGTTTGTCTGTGTTTCGCATTTATTATAGTAAGGAGTAGCTGTCACCCGCGGCTCCACCCGCATGTATGTCGGTTATCGCCCGTGTCCTTTCTCAGGTTCTAGACTATCTGTGTACCAAATTTTTAAGGACCGTCCGAAGGTTCGGTTTCGGCTAGTTTCGGCCAAAAAATCTAGTTTCAGCAGCAGTTTCGGTTTCGGCTAATAGTTGGCCGAACCTTAGGCACCGCCGAAACTAGGTGTTCGTGAATTGTCGCGCATTATTCGTCTAACTTTGAGTGAGTGTACGTGATTAAAAGTTGAGTTTGCTAGCCGGCGCGATCGTGATGATTTGAGCTTATGTGGTTTTTCTCGCGCAAAAATTATTACTTTATTAGGTAAGTAGAAATATTGCTTTAATATTTGAGGTTACCAGCTTTGTCTGTGGCTTCGGTTGCGTGGTTGCGTGTATAAAGATTTAGAACCAATTCAAGTTGCTTTAGGGAAACACCACAATAGATTTTCAAACATTTATTTACTATTTACTGTATCAAATACATTTTGAAATTGTTACATAATTATACAATCTTAGTTACAACTAGCTGTGCCCGCGACTTCGTTCGCGTGGTTGTCGAGAGCAAAACAACGTCGTTTAGATAAGAGTATATCACCTTTTTGATGATTTAGATAAGAGTCCTGACTTTGGTATAGTTGATTACGTTAATGCTTCTCTATATACTATGTTAGCGGTGGAATTACCCGGAGCATATACAAAAAGGTTGTTTGGGTTGCTAACACGTGATAGAGAAACATAGAGTTGGCCGTGTGAAAAACAATCAAAAGTAAGGTCTACACCCGCAACGGATAACGTCTGGCCTTGGGCTTTATTAATAGTCATAGCGTAACAGAGGCTTACAGGAAATTGCACACGTTTGAAAGTAAACGGAAAATTATTGGGGATAATGGGTATCCTGGGAATGAAAACAACATCACCGGAGCCGCAACCTGTTAAGATTTCGGCTTCGATGACATTTCGTTGGAGATTTGTTACTCTCAACCGAGTTCCATTGCATAGTTTTGGTGGGCTTAAATTTCTGAGTAGAATGATTGGTACTCCGACTTTTAAATAAATTTTGTGTGCTGGAAGACCTGGTGTATTTAGAGAGTCTAAAAACTCTACTGGATAGTGGGTGGCATCTCCTTCTTCTAAAACCGTGTTAATAGATAAATATTCCCTACTTTCTCCAGAAACATGTACCAATATTTGAGAATTTATTGCTGCTGCTTGGTCGTTGCGAGGTGCCAAAATAGCTCGTTGGCATAGCCAAGCAGCGTCATGGTTCGAGATCTCTGATGGATCTCCGTATACAGAGGAAATGAGTTCCTGCTGTGAGGCAACAGAAGAACACAGGCTTTCGACTAAAGTTACTTTACCTCCTTCTTGAGTCGGGTATGTGCCGTTACCAATTTGAAGTAGTAAATTTGAGAAAACCTGCGCGTTTGCGTCACCTCCCAAATATGCTCGCATATTAAAGCTCAAATTAGTTAATATGACACTACGCCATAAAATAGAGCTCTTTAAACAGGCACCTATTTCATCGGCCCTCGTTCCTCTGGGTATTATAGGGAGTGTCTGCCTGAAGTCTCCACAGAATAGCACCGTTAAGCCTCCCATCGGTCGGTCATTTTGTCTTATATCTCGCAACGTTCTATCTACAGCTTCCACAGCTTTACGATTTGCCATCGTACACTCGTCCCAAACGATAAGGGCGCAATCGCGTAAAACCCTTGCTTTATCACTATTGCGAGACACGTTGCAAACAGGGTTTTCTGTGCGGTCCAAGTCGATTGGTATTTTAAATGTTGTATGTGCAGTTTTTCCTCCTGGTAATAAAGTGGCAGCTATTCCTGAGGAAGCGACGGCAAGGGCAATTTTGTTTTGGCTCCTTATTTGAGCCAAGATAACTTTAGTGAGGAAAGTTTTACCTGTTCCACCAGGTGCATCTAAAAACAGCATTTCTCCTAATGAATGTTCTACACTACAGCATACTCTATCAAAGATTTGACGTTGTTCTGACGTCAAATTTGAACAGCCATTTCGCAATATTTCTGCTAACTCTTCGGGGTTGTAATTTATTTCAGATGTATACTCCCTATTAATTCGTTCCCCACCAACTGTCGGTGTCGGCAAGCCGTATTGACTGAGGGGGTTCCCTCCTATACTTGTAACTATATCTTGTATAGCCAGCAAAGCCCTATTATGGCAGCTTTCACGTACTTGGTCAGAAGTTTCACTATTTATATTTTGCTGTCTCAAAAAATCTTCGGCAAACGCGTCTTTATATTTTTGCCACAACTGCCCAGCGTCCGATAGGCCACAAAATGTCAACAAAATGGCAAATAAATGGCGCAAACGATGTGGACTATCACTGACGCATGCTTCGGCTAAAGCATCATCCCAATGCTGATCGCCATCTAATAAATGCCGTGCGCGGCAAGCAGCTTGAAATGTGGGATATTCTATATCGTCCACTTTGCGGAGCTCAGCAAAAGAAGTAGGTCCTCGCACTGTGTGAAGAAGAAGGCGTAAATAATAACACTCTGCATTATTTGGGTGCACCGTGTATACTCTTCCAATCACGTGTTCTTTAAAAATGCCGGACTCGCCTTCTACAGCAGTTCCACGTCTCCTGCGATTAAAAACACCTTGCTGCTTGTTATAAGTATAATAATGTGGCACTTCATTGTACAACAGAGACTTAGCGAAATTGTCTCTTTCGCAAAGGCGAAAGAATGCGAGCAAGGTGGTTTGTCTTGGGTTGTTCATTCTTTCTGCCACATTTTCTGGCTGAAAGTAAACTCGCTGCCCGCCTTCCAGGTGCACGTCAAGATGGATGACTGGCGGATACCTTTCATGAATAGGGAAACTCAAAATGCGCCAAACTGCCTCCGAAGAGCTTATGTATCGGCCAGATTGATACCTTGTCACTTCATCAAATTGGTTGTTATTTCTTAGTGCTATCATGGCTTGATCACTACCTTTATTAACATATTTACATATATATTTTATAGATTCGACGCTATTACAAATTTCAACATTAATGTGTGCTTGAAAAGCGTTTGACAAAACTGGAGAATACGGTACCACCCAACTATTATTTAGAATTATTTCTTGTCCACGGAATCTGACAGTAGCTGTGAAACCACCTTGTGACGGTGATCTTCGCCGGTATTGCGGATACCCATTTTCCCCAGCCATAGTTAGTTCTTTCAGTGCTCTGGGGTATTTTTTTGAGCATTGACCATCTTTCATGCACGGTGATTCCCTGTTTAAGAGGCCACATGGCCCGTGAACCATATGTGTTTTTACTATGTCATGCAAAATCGGATCTGCATTATAGTCCGGAAATTCTGCACTTATGACACTGTCTATAGCATCGGGACGAATTTTTTCTTCCAGCCACAGAAGAATGTGCGCGTGGGGTAAACCACGCTTTTGCCACTCGACGCTATACATAAAACAAAGAGTTGAACCGAAAACTTTCTCCTTTGTAAGTAGATTAATCAAGACTTTGAGTTTTAAATGAAAAATCCTAGCAATAATGTCATGTCTGTCGTATGACGCCTGTCCTGTGAGAAGTGCCTGGCAAATCTCCGTCCACTTTGGATTTGTTGTAAATGTTATAAAAAGGTCCGGCCGGCCGTATTTACGGACGTAACAAAAAGCATCTTGCGTTCGTTCGTGCATATACCGCGGACCGCCTGTGAAACTGGATGGCAAAATAACCAATCGACCCAAGTTTTCGACGTTATTATCTGATTGCATGGCGTCCCGCAAGTGCACGTATTCTTCAGCGCGTAACCGTCGCTGGTTAGTGCGAATATACACTAAACGTTCAGTTTCTATTTTTGCGTACATGTCCACAATAAATTGGCTGAACAAACCACGAAATCGTTGCAAATATACGAAACTGTTTTGCCTTATTTGTAAAAGGTAGGAATAGTATTGTTGAGCAGATATTTTTTTTTGATAATTAGTGACTCTCGTAGTAGGGTTCACTTGGTACAGCCCAAAATTGTACCCATCTTCACCATGACAATAGATTAGTGGATATTGCAGGGCGTCGTAAGCTCGGTGGGTTTCCAAAATGCGTTGAAGGCGATCGTCGCGTGTACGCAACACGATATCACGTCTCTCACACTCCTGGTCGACTAAAACAACTGCAACTTCATCTGCGACGGGTGCATTGTGTCTTCCACGGTGTTCACCCACAGGACGTCTATCGGCACTTATAACAATTTTGAAATCATTGCTGCCTTGTGGAATTGACTCCAATGCAGCTTTGAATTCACGAACGTACTGGTTAACGCGATGCAGCAATTCTTGAAGTTGACCCAAAAGCTCAGCATTGAGCTGGGGAAAATTGTGATTTCTAACATTGAGCTGTTGCGTGTAATCGGATACAAAATAAATTTGGAGAAATTTGGGTTCATTTTCTGGCAGCAAAGATCCAATAAGGTGATAAACTTGACCTTGTACTTTGAAGGTTGGCATGAACGGTCCTTCCGTTATTTGTTTTGCCCCAAAGGAAGTCATTTGGAAAGCACTGTTATATAAACGAATATTATCCAAAAAACGGTTCGACTGGGGATGATCGCCATTCAGGAGACTTATAAGTAAGTGTGGTGGATCTTGGAAATTTGGAAGAACAATTTTTCCATTTGAGCAGCACATTCCATCTGTCTCTTTCCTCCATTTCAAAGCATGACAAAAATTACAAATTTCTCTCATGTCACCCACGAAAGTAAAGCCAGCATAATTAATTCTAGACGAATATGTGAACCCTGATTTTTCCCTATTGTCCCAAGGTAATAAAATATTTGCATCGTCATTTTCCATGGACTCATCAGCTCCGCTATTTGTTTCTCTATTCATATGGTATCGAGCTCGTTCTATTTCTAGGCGAGATTGACGTTGTTCTGCTGTTTCTGCTCGTCTTAGTTCATCTATTCTTTCCCTTTCAGATGCAAGATAACTTTCATTGTTTCTTTGTACACCTACATAGTTATGTCTAGCTATTTCTAATCGTTCTTCTCTTTGGGAGAGAGATTCAGACTCGCGCGAGAGAGCGTGTCGCTCTCGGTCAGATGACAGACGTGCTTGGCGTTCCTCGATACTCTCTTGAGAACGCAAAGTCGCGGTCCGAGTTCTTTGCGAACTTAAGCGCGACTCCCTTTCTGTGAAAGTCTCTGACTCGCGTGAGAGAGACTGGCGCTCCCGATCAGCAGACAGCCGAACTTCGCGTTCCTGGATATTCTCTTGAGAACGCAAAGTCGCGGTCCGAGTTCTTTGCGAACTTAAGCGCGACTCCCTTTCTGTGAATGTCTCTGACTCACGTGAGAGAGAGTGGCGCTCCCGATCAGCAGACAGCCGAACTTCGCGTTCCTGGATATTCTCTTGAGAACGCAAAGTCGCGGTCCGAGTTCTTTGCGAACTTAAGCGCGACTCCCTTTCTGTGAATGTCTCTGACTCACGTGAGAGAGAGTGGCGCTCCCGATCAGCAGACAGCCGGTCTTCGCGTTCCTGGATACTCTCTTGAGACCGCAAAGTCGCGGTCCGTGTTCTTTGTGAACTTAAACGTGACTCCCTTTCGGTGAACGTTTCCGATTCACGTGAAAGAGCGATGTGCTCTCGGTTAGCAGATAACCGTGCTTCACGATCTTCTTCCGATTCCTGAGACCTACAAAGTCTCATCCTTTTCGCATTTCGGCTACGCAGCGAAAGGTTAGTTTTTTTTCTTTGAGGCATTTTCAAGGAAAATTAAAGCAATAAACAAAACTAACAACACTTATGACTGAATAGCCTACAAACTTAAAAGAACGGTGCGTCGAACAGTCTAGTGTGACAACGTATCGTCTGTTCGTGGTCGTGACTCAACGAATTGGCAACACTAACTTACTGTATAACGATTGGCACTATTGGATTCAAACTACGAAGTAAATCAAATACAATCTTAACTTCGTACTTCAAACCAATGACCAAAGTTGACCAAACGAAACCAATAAGATAAGCAAATACTTTTTTTTCGACCAATTTAGAAAATCGATAAACCAAGCAACCAAAGAACTTTTACGACACACGCAAGAACTTTTAAGACACCTAACGAAACCCAATTTGCCTAGTAAACACGGTGGACGTCATCCTCGCGCGGAAAATCTTAACACCGCGATTCAGAAAATGACGTCATTTGCACAACGCCATCTATCGGATTTAGATTTCAACTATCAACATTAGTTCTATTTTTAGTCTTAAGATGTCGTTGCAAGTACTATACTTAATTGCGTAACGTAATATTTTACTTCTTGAACTCACTAAATTAATCATATCTTTTGATAGAGTGAACCGATTTCGATGAAACAAAAACTAAGTTAAACCTCAAGTTGCGTATAATTTTTGTATATAAACATTGTCAGCATTGAATTCGTAGATTTTACGTGATGTGCGCACAAACAAACAGACAAACAGACAAACAGACAAACAGACAAAAATTTCAAAAATGATGGAAATGGGTTCTGTTACTTATCTTTTCACACGCTGGCTATTTTTTGTTTCAATTTCTTCAATGTACAAAAATGACTTTTCTACAGATTTATTATATGTATAGATAACAATGTTGTCTTTCCTTAGCATATTCACATTACTAGTGAGTAGGTACTTCTTATTACGTATGATCGCTTAACGGCACAACTTAACTTACATGATAAGTCTTTAATATTCATTTGATTAATACGACTTCTAAGATGAAACTGTGTGTAACAATGGCCTGAAAAGCTCTTTATATACCTTCTCCAAAGTCCAACCCTTGTAATTAATAATAAATACGGCTACCATCATGTATACCGTGGTTGTGATTCGCTTTGACCTATAAGTTCGCCATATATGACCCCGAAAACTTAATAAGCATGAATATAAAAGTTCGCTATACAGAGGTGGGATGCTAGCGCATGAGGTTAGTGTTGCGATAAGAGAAATAGAGTAGGTACATTTATTGCTGATGTCTTAATAATTTCATTAAATCATAAATGTAATTTCTAACTTACTAAAATATATAAAACCAAGAAACGAAAGTTTATGAAAATATCCTGGGATATACTACTACACAACTACGAAATACAAGAAGCACTCGGTAGGCGTACCTATGTACATAAACCAAGCTAATAGCTTTCCTGCAATCTGAGGGAATGATTTAGTGGAAAGGGACAAAAGTGAATGTAGTGATTGTGTCACTCTGTTATTCATTCGCTCGATCACTGTACTATGAATGCATGAATGAGGAGGAAACATTATGTTATCTCTAGCTCACGTGCGGTTGTGATATAGTTGAGTCGACTATTAACGACGATAGTGTGTAGGCGCGTGCGTCTGTAAACCGACAATTTAGAAGGATATACTGCAGTGAGTAAGAAGAAACCAGAAGAGCGTACGGCTTAAAGCTTTTCCGGAACACGATTTGGTTGATGGTGATGAACAAGAGTCCCATCCTGCCCCACGTTAGCTTCTCCTGCAATTCTCTATTATTTTTCTTTTAAAAAGCATAGATAATGCTTTTGAAAAGAAAAATTTTCATTGTTATTCGCATTTATATGAAAGTCATTAGTGTCATTAATGTCCCGGGACTCCTATCAGAAGAGGGTTATGGTCCCACGTCCTTTGGCAAGACAATGCTGTGGCTACGTAATATTGCCGTTACATGTTTTTAGGCCACCCGAACGTCCCTATCTAAGCTATCATGCCATTAACGATCACCCATCCAGGTAAAAACCGCGCAGTCGTTGCTTTCCCTCGGTGTTTAGTTCTAATTACCTAGAGCAACTTGTCTATGAGCGACTCCACATAAAACTAATAATAATAAAAGTAAATGTTGCCTAGTGTAAATAGTGAGTTATCTCATAATACAGGCTGGTTTATGAGCAAAAACCTGTGCGTACAGTGCAAATGATACCAGTTTGGTAACTCTGATATTTATAGATCTTGGCAGTTTTTATATACATAGAGTAGTTGATACCAGTTTGGTCTAGAGTATGACAATAAAGTCATCGCTTACGTTGCAAGAAGGTTTTGTTTATTCATTATAAGGTAAAGAACCAGTTATAGATACGATTAAGATAACTATTTATACGGCTTGCGGTTTTAACGGACTTGAAAGAAGGTGAAATTCGAAAAAGGCTGTTTTTAGGGCTCCGTTGCCAAATGGCAAAAACGGAACCCTTATAGATTCGTCATGTCTCTGTCTGTCTGTCTGTCTGTCCGTCCGTATGTCACAGCCACTTTTTTCCGAAACTATAAGAGCTATACTGTTGAAACTTGGTCAGTAGATGTATTCTGTGAACCGCATTAATATTTTTACACCAAAATAGAAAAACAGCAATAAATTTTGGGGGTCACCATACTTAGAACTGAAACTCAAAAAAATTTTTTTCTTCAAAACCATACGTGTATCTATGGATAGGTCTTCAAAAATTATATTGAGGTTCCTATATCATTTTTTTCTAAACTGAATAGTTTGCGCGAGAGACACTTCTAAAGTGGTAAAATGTGTGTCCCTGTAACTTCTAAAATAAGAGAATGATAAAACTAAAAAAAATATATGATATACATTACCATGCAAACTTCCAATGAAAATTGGTTTGAACGAGATCTAGTAAGTAGTTTTTTTTAATACGTCTTAAATCATAAACCGCAATTTACATTTCTTTCAATCAAAACACTATTATTAAAGCATCGATGAAAGTTACAACGAACTACAAAAACTTTTACATGATGTTACTTGCTGCTACGGGACCCTTCATGGGCGAGTCCGACTCGCACTTGGCCCCTTTTTTGTCTTTTGTTTTCGTGAGTATTTTTTATGAAGCTCTAAGGAAAATGGAAACTCTAGGAGTGTATTTAAAGGACATATATATCTTGAGGGTTATCTTAAAAAGGTTTTGTTAAGATGTAACTTGGTAGTTTGCGGAGATAAAGAGTAATAATTTCGTATGTAACTATGCTGTACTTTTGTAAAGAATGAGATTACCAGAGCCTTTTCGTTCCGTTCACTGCTGAAGTAAGGCCTCTCTGAAGGCCAAAGACTGGAAAAAGCTGACAGAGAGGACAGTCTTTGTACATCGTCGTCGGTTCATCGTGACGTAGCACGCCTTACATTGTTATTGCCTAATCACGGTCTCCACTCTTACGGCTCTAGCGACCATCATTCAGCCTATAATAAGATACTAGCTGACCCGGCGAACTTCGTACCGCCCAATTTTGAGGTTATGTTCCAATATGCGAAAGATAAAAATCCCAAAACTTCATTGCAGCGCCACCTACCGAGTCAAATTGCAAATATAAACTATTCTCGAACCCACTTGAACATGCACACAAAAAAAAACAAAATCAGTTCAACCTTTTAGAAGAAGTTCATGACAAACATACTAGATACATACTAGGTTTATTTAAATTAAGATTTGCTTTTATATTTGTGGTCCGAGTGCTTTTTTTGAGACCGTAATGCGACGAATATTTACATAACGATAATAACTTTTACTTTCAATGTATGACATGTACGATGACATGCCAATGTCGTTCGTGTATTACTGTGGCACAGTGGGCTAGCTAATGTGTTTGTGTCAAAGTCAATTATAATGATAGGAATGACAGCATAACCTTTGTGTTTTTAAAGCCGTTACATTAAACTCGTAATGACGGCCTTATTGCAACACTACTATTTTGTCATTATTGTCGATAATATAGAAAAAATGTCAAGTATATTATTATTGGTATGGTGACGGATTAAGAATACAGAGTGTCACCACCCATACACAACCTGTGTCACAAGAGGCGACTTAAGGAACTAACGAAACAGTACAACATCACAGCAAAAAGAAGGTACACTTGAAGTAAATCCTGTACCAAAAATCCTCTACAGTAGGCCAAAAATAAAACTATTTTCTAAGGAGATGCCTCTGTTCGCGGACTATTAAGATGTAGTGTTAAGTATTTTCAACCTTTTAACGTTGTCCACTGCTGAATATAATTCCTTCTTAGAAAGGAGGTTCTTGCCTATATTACGTTGTGGTATTTTCTAGGGTTATATTTCATGCTAATGTGTGCGTGACAGCGCGTTCATACTCGGCACGCACGCACACAATAAAGCTAACTTATTGTTCTAAGAGTACTGTGATTATCTTTTAGAAATGAGGTTTCGACATATAATGTTAGCAAGAAGAGATGGTACAAGAATTGAATCAAGTTTTCCTTCTCTCATACTGTTGTTCTGCTTAGTCTCTTAGGCGACGTTTACGAAACCCAAAGGATTTGTGGGTAGTTAGGTTATATTGTTATTCATTATAACTCTATCCATTTCAAAGACCTCCTAAAATTTTGCATTTCCTACGATATTTTGGAAAGCCACAATTTATAACTTGCCATTTCCTACTTTTTTTTCTGTGCGGAAATCCCCCCGGATACCACCAGTTGGTGGCTATGTCGGACTCGAACCGACTAAAACCGCACGCCATCTCGGGTACTATGAGTCAAGAAACCAGGTATACCCTTTAAAGGAACCTGGAACCTCGACGCACCTCGGGCCATCTATGGCTTGCAGACGGCCCCCTACCGTGCGAGAACTCCGATGCTCCCCTTCCGCCAAATACCGAAACATGCGCGTTGGCATCTCCTCCTAACCTAATTAAATTTACAGTCTTGCGCGTGCGTTTGTCTCTAATGGACGTGCCCTAAACGTGAACTTAGATGTGTTGTATATTGTTATAAAATATAATAATGACGTCTTCGCGAGTGTTGAAGTGTGCGAACTGTAACGTGGTGATCAATGAGGTTCTTTCTTTCGTGTGCAATAAAATTGATGTTATGGACGAGGAAAGTATTAGCCGTATATGCGTTAGTGCATTTACTGAAGAAGACATAAAACAAGCCAAGGGCTTATTGTTTGAGTCGGTACCCACAACAAAGCGAAATATAAAACGAAAACGTGAAAAGAAGACGACCAGGGACATAGAAGATATTATATGTCTTTTAAAAGAAACGGATCCTGATGTTACACCAATTTTTGTGGCCCGGGACCTACAAAAGCTCCCACCAGTATTATTTGACCATGTCGATGTTACTAGGCTTTTGAAAGACTTACTCTGGATGCAGAATGAGATCAAGTTTATGAAGGAGCAGTATGCAACGGTACAACAATTGGATCATATAAAGGGTGAACTAGAATTATTAAAAACTACCTCGATTGTTAACCTTCCTCACGTAAATACTGAAGGGGTATGCATGGTAAATGCTTCTGAGTTGGACAGAGGTAACTTAACTACGAATACTTATAATACCAGCTATAATACGATATTGTCCGTTCCTAATAGTCCAATAATAAATTCGTCTCCCGTGGAGGGTAGACATGAAAAAAGGTGTGTCGGCGAGAAAACCGAGATCGAGCCTTCGGTTGTAAACACGGCGAGCGCAAATAATAATCGTCGAAAGATTAGCTCCGGACCGAGTGCTGCGAGCATGTTGCAGCGAGCGGGCGCGTTAGCGGCGAGACACACAGCCGCGCCGAATATAGTTCCAAATATAGATTGCACATATGCGAGTACACTAAACAATGGAGAAATAACCCTGCCCACGCGGCAGTCCGAGAACAAAGGTGAATGGACATTGGTACAAAAAAAGAAGAGATTTCAAGGAAATAAAGGAAAGGCAGCTGTAAAGCCGGAGGGGCGATTTAAGGCTGCAGATATTAAGATACCCATGTATATATATAACGTTGACAAGAATGTCTCTAAGGAGGATATAATCACATACATAAAGGAAAAATCAAACCTGTGTGTTCAAGTAGAAAAAATGAAGATGAAAGTAGCAAAAGATTATGATAGTTACAAAATCTACATACCTAAACAAAACGAGGAAATTTTCATGAATGATGAGTTCTGGCCGGATGGCGTTTCATTTCGTCGTTTTATAAATTTTAGAAGAACTATAAAAGGCACAGTTGAGACACAGACTATAAACAGTTAATATTTCTATAAAATGGATAGTAACATCAAACTAATCACCTTCAATTGTAGAAATATAATGACGTCAGTTGGCTGTATTAAGCGACTGTGTGTATCGGCGGATATAATCGCCTTGCAAGAGACATGGTTGATGCCGCACGACTTAGACTATTTAGGTAACATCCATGAAGATTTTGCCTATACCGGTACTTCTGCAGTAGATACTTCAGCTGGTGTGCTACGGGGCAGGCCGTACGGAGGAGTGGCCCTGCTTTGGAGGAAAAGCTTGTTTTCATCGGTGAGTGTTATTCAGTGTAATAGTGTACGTCTTACCGCTATAAAAGTAAAACTATTTGAGCGAGAAATAATTGTTTTTTCGGTTTATATGCCTACTAATTCTAATGAAAATCTAGTTGAGTTTACTGACTGCCTGAGTGAAATATACGCTATAGTGGAAAATAGTAACATTTCGTGTGTGTACATGTTAGGTGATTACAATGCACACACAAACGAGCAGTTCAATCGTGAATTATTAAAATTTTGTGAGGAACAGTATTGGACTTGCGCGGATATCGAACTGCTACCGCGCGACTCGTATACGTATGTGAGTGAAGCTCACGGATGTAAGCGTTGGCTCGACCACTGCGTCGTTACCGAGACCGCGCGCCGGACGATTACTAGTGTACAGGTTTTGTATGATAGTTATTATTCTGATCACTTGCCCATTCTAATAAATTGTAGTTTAAAAATTGTACAACCTAATATCATACAATCCAACATATGTAAGAATAGAATCGTATGGGGTGAACGAGACTTAGATCAGATTATATTTTATGAAAAGTTATGTCATTCTCGTCTAAGTCAAATCAATTTCCCTCAGGAATTATGTAAGTGTACGGATCAAATATGTGGCGATTCGCAACATAAGTTAATATTAAATGAGATCTATCGGAAAATAATTCTTATACTAACGGAGTCTGCTGAAAAGAGTGCTAGTACAGTGAGAAAGAAAAAGTATAAACCACTATTAGGATGGAATAAACATGTAAGAAGCGCTCACTGTGAGGCTCGGCTTGCGTTTCGTTTGTGGAATTTAAATGGTAGTCCATCAGGGGGTCAAACTTATAATAAAATGCGCGAAACCCGCAGAATGTTTAAAAGTAAATTAAGATGGTGTCGCAATAATCAAATCCAAATTCAAATGGACATATTAGCAGACAGATATAAATCTAAAGACTTTAGAAAGTTTTGGAAAGAAACGAACAAATTGAATGTCAAGCCGAATCTCCCAGTGAGTGTGGCGGGACGGTGCAGCCCCTCAGATGTAGCCAATATGTTTATGAATCACTTTAAAGTTGATCCACCGTTGAAACTAGCGGAGCCGGTGTCTGCGTCCGTGTCCGATGCTGACGCCATGTCCCCGAAGCTTAATTTAAAGTTTACTGCCAGTGAAATTGATAACGTTATTAAAAAGATGGTTCGAGGAAGATCTCCGGGACATGATTACCTCAGCATCGAGCACCTGCGATACGCGGGAATACACCTCCCCATAATACTGTCTACATTTTATACATTGTGCGTAAGTCATTCGTATCTACCGGATGACTTAATGAAAACCGTGGTCGTACCAATAATAAAGAACAGGACTGGTGACGTGTCTGATCCCTCTAATTATAGACCAATCTCTTTAGCTACAATAACAGCTAAAGTTCTGGACTGCCTGCTTGATACACATATGGTGAGCCGAGTTAAACTACATGACGCTCAATTTGGATTTAGACCTGGACTATCGACCGAAAGTGCCATTATGTGTCTCAAGCAGACCGTGCAGTACTATGCAGCCAGAAAGACACCCGTCAATGCGTGTTTCCTTGATTTATCCAAGGCTTTCGACTTGGTGTCTTACGACGTCCTGTGGGAGAAACTGAGCATGGAAACTACAGTCGATGTTGCAGCTATTTCCTTGCTAAAATATTGGTACAAAAATCAGATAAACTTTGTAAAATGGGGAAGTGCTGTATCAGACATTTATAGAACGGAATGCGGGGTGCGGCAGGGAGGGATTACCTCCCCACGCCTTTTTAACCTGTACATTAACCGGTTGATCGTTGAACTCAGCAACACTAACATCGGCTGTCACGTTGATGGGGTGTGCATTAATAACATTAGTTATGCCGATGACATGGTGTTGCTGAGTCCATCGATTGGAGCTCTCAGGCGACTCCTTAAACTGTGTGAGGATTATGCGTTGGCGTACGGGCTCAGGTACAATGCGAGAAAGAGCGAGTTGCTCGTGTTTAAGGCTGGCACTAAATGTTACGCCAACATCCCGACGGTGGCAATTGGTAACACTCCTCTAGTGAGAGTAACGCGTTTTAAGTACCTGGGTCACTGGGTCACCGATGATCTAAATGATGATGTGGACTTAGAGAGGGAACGCAGGGCGTTGTCTGTCCGCTGTAATATGTTGATTCGCAGATTTGCGCGGTGTAGTAAACCAACAAAACTCACTCTCTTCAGAGCTTACTGCACATCGTTTTACACGTGCAGTTTGTGGGTTAGATATACGCAGGGGGCATATAACGCTCTGCGTGTCCAATACAACAATGCATTCAGGATGCTGAATGGGTTGCCTCGTTTTTGCAGTGCTTCCGGGATGTTTACCGAGGCGAGGGTTGATGGTTTTCATGCCATCATCCGCAAACGAACCGCCTCATTACTGCATAGAGTACGCAACAGCACACACAGCATCCTGAGTGTATTGTGTGACAGATGGGATTGCCCAGTGTTGGGACACTGGATACGTTTACATACGTACGCAGGGTCCTAATAATATGCAAACTTATCTGTATTTTTATATTTTATTTGTGTTTTGTATCACCTCCACTAACATTAGGTTAAGAGTTTTATAACTAACAATAAAATATGGATTTCGGTCTGAAATAAAATGATAATAATAATAATAAAAAAAAAAATAATAACAACGAGAAAATAAAGCTAAAATTTGAAAAGTAAAGTCTTTATGCAATCGGAATTTAAGATATGCATTAATAAATAACTCGCATTTCTATTTAACGTATCTTCCATTAGAGAGAGGAAGGGTACCTTGTATGGGTACTAATACACTGAATATGCATTTGCAGACCTGACTCGTCAGTAAACCTTTAACCCTGGTATTGCCTATGTCCAGTATACGTTATTGGAGAATATTTTCGCCTTTATTTGGACATAACAACATCTTCAGGTATGTGGTTCGATAGTCAATATTGTTATGTAGTAGGCTTTCAACACGGTGGCTTCTGTAGACACATAAGGCTTAGGGTTTCTATTATCAACTTAGGGCCTCTTTCTTTTTTTATGTTTTTCATTTTTTTTACGTTTTAAAGTAAAGTAGGCGTTTAAAACACCTCTGCTTACTCCTTCGATGAAACAGGCGTGATTTTAAGGTATGCTAAAAACACATAGAATAAGAAATAAGTAGGTACTTTAGATGTCAATGATGCTTCTACTTTCAGTTATTTAGTTTTATAAAGAAATAAGGTCTAACTGCATAATAATTAAATAAATAAATAAATATTTCGGACATCTTACACACAACATCATCTAGTCCCAAACTAAGCAGAGCTTGTATTATGGGTACTAGACAACTGATATAAATACATAAACATATTAAAAACAAAGTATTACTTTGTTTTTGTTAACAAATACATATTATACATAGAAAACACCCAGACTCCGAAACAAATATTTGTGAATTACACATATAATATTTTGTCCGACCCGGGAAACGAACCCGAGACCTCTTGATCAGCAGCCGCATACGCCAACCACTAGACAAACGAGGCAGTCAATTTTAATAAATGTAATGTAATGTAAATTACTGTAGTAGTTAGAAGTAAATTTTCATTGACAGTGATTGTTAATTGACGGACCGTAGGCTTCTCTTAGAAAGGACTTTTTGCACCAACAAAGAAATTTTATCGGCCATTTAATAATTAATTCAGATAATTACTGACACATTTTTTCGGAATAAATACTTTAGCAAAGAGTATTTAAAAGATTTTAGTATCAGTAGATCTGAGTTGAAACATAAATCTAGGTTAAGACTAAGTCTAGACATCCTTTTCTTATTTCCATGTTAAGCAACTAGAACGATATTCATTATTTATATTTTTTTAACGATAACTTATTTAAGTGTGTTGCACTTTAATAAGTTATCGTTAAGACTAACGAAGATTTATTCATATGTTGAAATATCGGCACCTCTATCTATCTAATATTATAAAGTTTCTGTTTGTTACACTTGGACACCGAAATCACTGAAGCGATTTTGAAAATTCTTTCACCAGTGGAAAGCTACATTATTAGCAAGTAACTGTACCGACGATGACCGACGTACACGCGGATGGAAACGCGGATAAAAGTAATGGTTGTATGCGACAAAACCATAAATAATACTCGATCATTGAGTGCACCTAGGTACCTCGTCTTTTCCCTGCATCGCCCAATCGGTGGACTGGCAGAAAATACATCGGGCATTAAATACGCCGCATATAATATACATACAGAGTATTGACTACAAATTGAACATGATGTCACCCTTATTGACAATATAACTAATGACACGATATTAATTAAGGGATGCGTTGTGGCTTTAGCTGGTGTAATTACATACTACGAATTAATCCATGAATCTTAAATTGATAACTGAGAAGTCACAATAAATGTTTATGCCATTTTGAACCTTATTGCTAGTGTTTTTGTATGGTGAGGGATTCAGAATAAAGAGTTTCACTATGTCTATTCAACCTGTCGGTGTTGTAAGAGGCGTCTAAGTGAGTAAATTTAGTAGCAATGTCACTGTAAAACAAGAAGCAAAACTTGGAGCAAACTCTATACCAACCCGTCTGACCAGAGCCCTGAAGGCCTTTGAAATGTATAACACAACGGCGAGAACATATCGTCGAACAATTCGCTCCTGACACCAGAGTTAGTGACGTTATTTTTCTGTTCTTTTGCAAACGAGATGATGCGTAACCTGGTGGGCTGTGTGACTGCCGCTGCTGATGTATATTTGCTACTCAAACCCTATCAGAAATGCGTTAACACCGTTTAAGTCCCTTCTACATGACCAGGGGACGACTAGGGTTTTTGATATACGTGAATAGTAAGTTTTGGCCGAGGAGTTTGCGGTCTAGTTCTCATCCACAAAAACAACTAACCTGACAAGTGTTCCTTGTTCGAAATTTAGACAGTTGTAACTTTTTTGTTTGTGACGTAACAAAAAAAGTTTGTAACAACTTAGTAGACACAGTCCTTGGTCAAAGTTCAGTGTTTCATTTTGCTCTTTTAAAGTTTATGGTTACTGCAAATGAAAATGAAATATAGAATCGTTCACCTTTACTTGTATAGGTGCTTGTGCAACAAACCTCCTAGTTTTACATAGTGACTAAACTTCTGTGATGCAACTGATCTTCGTCTATCATTTTCGATTGCAGATGCTCAATAGTCCGTCCTTGTAAAATAATTACCTATGGATTGCTGTTTAAAACATACTAGCCACAGTGCATAACTTTGTCTATATTTTCAAAATATTTTATTTAAAACAGTTATGTGATATTCCTATTGTGGCGACTTCCATATATCGTGCAAGTGAAAAACATAAAACAACGCCATCTACCGACGAAATACTAAATCACGAAAGAAAACAGGGAATTAACTATACGGAGTAACTACTAATACTGAATCGCGATATAGAAATTCTCCCACCGATTAGCATATATACAACACCCCAACTTCAACCGTTAGGCCGTGATCCGACAGGCAAGATTACTTCACCTGGTCGGGGGATCCTCCCTTTGGAGTAGAGGACTCGAAACCCGTCCCTCCACGATTTTTTTCAATATACTGACCGACGCCCGTATTTCTTCTTCATTTATGACGATAAAAGTTTTATTTACGTACGTTTAATTAATAGTTATAGATGTTGACGTGTACTTATGTAGGTAACATGGAATTTTCATGCAATGTGTTAATCAATCCTTTGATTAATGTAAATAGTCATAATAATAAGTTTTACATTAAGTTATGCAGTGAAAATATGTAATTAAATATATTGCGAAGTTAATTGGATCTCAGAATGAAGGATTCTATGAAAAAAGTATTCGTATTTGTCTATGGTAGGAGTAGGGGTGACATCTTCTTTTCTGGAAAAATATAATACTTTAGGAAACTTTATAAAATAATTCTTCATAATTTCTCGCTTTTAAGTTAAGGGCCAGGAAGGAAAAGATGGAAGTTCTTTGCTATATTAGTGGCATCAGATTCCTATTTTATTTACTGTTTCGTATTAACCGGTTGAGATTATTTTGATTGTATTTAGATCCCCGTGCCAGTGGATCAGGCCGTTTCTAAGTTTAGTAGGTGGTAGGCTTAATTAAAATACTGTTATATAACATCTTCAACATATTAATAAGATGTCTGTGGAATCAAAACACACTAGCGGGGTGTCTAAGAATTAAAATTTAAGGAGGTGTTCTGATACAACTACTATAATGTGAATTTATGAAAGTGGCAGTGGATTACTAGTATTTACATTTGTCTTACCTCCTTTGTATGTCGAAAATCACCTCGGATACCACCCACTGGTGGTTATGTCGGACTCGAATTGACTGAAAACCAGTAGTCCACGGTTTATCGGTTCACCAATCGTAGAGCACCTATTTTGTTTGTGTTTGTTGTTTTATGTGTTTACCTTATCTTTGTAATTACGTGAGACTTTAATTACGAAAATGTTATCGTTAAACATTACATAAGAGCAATAATATTTTCATAATTTAAGTTTACAGCATAATTAACATATTAATTATGCTTTTGATGTGCTTAGTACAAATAAATATTCTTTCAAAACGTGTCGCTTATGAATGCGTAAAAAAAACTGTAATTTCGGAACTTTACCTTAACAGTATACGTTGCGTAGGCTCGCTCCCCGGGTATTTGCATATTGCTTTATCATGTACCTCTTTTAGACAAGGTTTTGCAATAACTCACCCCCAACCCCTGTCCACCCACTATATGTCGTGTTACACCCCCAATATTTGTCTAGCAAAACCTACACTTTCGTCGACAAGGAAGCGATGCCGTCATTGTTTTTTGAACGAAGATTTTTGACCTTTATAAAGGCGCGTCTTATTTGTCGAAGTGTCTTTACTTTTATTTATTATAGCAAATTTTTACTTATCTAAGAATTTCCTTTCTATCCTTTGTGGCATATATGATGGCACAAAGGCCAATGGCCAATGATGGCATATATACCTCATCATCATCATCAGCCCATCACAGTCCATTGCTGAACATAGGCCTCTCCCATTGCACACCACTTTGATCGATTTTGGACTTCTCGCATCCAGCTCCTGCCAGCCATCATACGCAAGTCGTCACTCCACCTGACCTGTGAGCGTCGTACACTACGTATGTCGTGGTTTCCACTCTAGAACTCTTCTACCCCAACGGTCATCACATCTGCGGCTAATATGGCCAGCCTTCTGCCACTTCAGCTGGCTAATCCGGTGGGCTATATCGATGACCTTGGTTCTCTGTTCTATATGCCTCATAAAGCGCCAATCATTAAAGAATTCCACATCCATCCGGTGCTAACCATTTTCATCAAGTCGTCGGTCTATCGTGCTGCCGCTCCAGTGACCATCCTCTCTCTCTCTTTTTCACCCCCTTAAGGCTTTAAATTTCGAAAAAACCTCACTTTGTGCTCGCTTACACTCCTATAGAAATACACATGCAAATTTCAGCATCCTGCGTCAAGTAGTTCCGCTCTGCTTTGTCTGTCAGTCAGTCAGTAACGGAACTGTTTTATATATGTATATTGATGAAGTGAATTCAATACTTCAATACTAATTTAAATTCAAAAGTAACTGTCTCTCTGTAGCGCTTTCACGGCTAAGCCGCTGCACTGATTTCAGTGCAATTCAGCATGAAGATACTGTGGTTCTTGAAAAAGGACATAGACTACTTTTTGTCGCGATAATCAACATAAATACAGGCGTAAGCTAGTAGGTAGGTAGGTAGGTAAAATTTTCCTAAAACATACCTCTTAACCCTTAAAATGACACTATATCAATCACAGAGATTAACCTTTATAAAGGACTATAAATCTGAGAGGGCACAAAAAACGTGGTCGTATTTGTAAGTGTCTGTAGGCGGTGGTAAGCACTTTCCCTGATGTAACTCATCTGCTATTTTGTCCTTGAAATGGCATTTAAAAAGATGACCTTTAATAATGACCTGACATTTAATTTCGTCTTCAAATTGGTAATACTCGTATAAGCAGCCAATAACATTAATATATGATTACATCTAGCTCAATGTTAATTATTTTAATGCATCATTTATCTTAATTATTTTCTTTCGAGATTAAATTAATTAATTTATATAATCGTGTGAGATAAAATATAGATATATTTTAGCTATTCGGCTCTAGATTGTTCAAAAAAATATGTTTGTTCAAAACAAAATATAGTGCAGACTGAGTATCATTAGCCAATGAAAAATAGAGAACTAGAAAAGAGAATAAAACAGACATCAAATAACGTTTGCAACTTGGCAAGGGGGGCGATGGCGGGACCGCTTGCGTAGGGTCGCCGGTGGCGTCTCGATTCGGAAAGCAACGGGCCGGGCTCTCTGATATGCCTTGGAAGAAGCCTACGTCCAGCAGTGGACTGCAGCTGGCTGATGATGACGATGGTTCAGTAGGCTGATGATGATGAAATAAATAAGGACTTTAGAACAAATTAGATATTTGTTTTTCTTCAACATCCTTTGACAGTTCACTGCTGCTGCAATAGGATTTGGCCTACTATACATAGTACACACGGGTTGGTATAGGGTTTAAAAGGGGTCCAAATGACGTAATACAGGTGTCACTGGGCCCCTCCTATTTTAGGTGCAGAGCAGCACACCGGGTGGTTTTTACACATCTATTTAGGGAAGGGAAGGGGGTTTCCATACGTAATAAACAGGATTCATTTATGTTTTTTTTTATCTTTCCAGTGATGTTGTCTTGCGTAGATTGCTCCATTAGTAGGCTCTGACGACATCCACGAGAGGAATAGTAGTGGTGAAAATTCGTATTCATAATATAATCCGTAACCACAGGGACAAATGAATAGAGAGAAAATATGTGTTTTATAATAAACGCGTTAGAAAGGAGGAAATATACTCTTGTTACTCAGATTGATTGATTTGTTTTTCTCTGTATAATTAATTTGCCAATTGTAAGTATGCAACGACGGCGCAGTCATTACTTAGATGGGTGACTGGCATGATCTGTTATGAGCGTTTCCGTGATTCGGAGGTCACGTTAAGCAGTCAGTTGTTATCATAAGATAACGTTCGTGAAGCTTAGGTGGAGCGGCATCGGGTGGTTTAATAACATCCAACGGTAAGATTACGTAACTATCACGTTTCTTGTCAGTACCCAACCCGCACTCGGCCAGCGTGGGGACGTATGGCCTTAACCCTCTCCTGAGAGGAAACCCGACCCCAGCAGTGGAACGTCATAGGTTGTTGATGAAGTAATTAACTTGTCAATTGTATAATTATGAGGATTGCGAAAAAAAGTCAATAGAAATCACATTGTTAGTACTCTATCTATTGCATAAGTTTCAGTTTCAAATTTGCGTTGATTGGACACCCTTTTGTGTCGGATTTCAGGGCGGCTATTGTGTTTAGTTTATCTCCATAGACAAGAGACTCCATGAAACCATACCGCATAATTATAATCTAGAGGTTTTAAGACCGATCTAACAATGCTCGTTTCCGTCCCATCTTTTCTTATGTACTAGCCTTATACAGGAGTAATTATGTTTTCGATGACTTTTACTAAACTATACCTATCTAAATTAATGTGTAGCAGTTGTCAATTCTGAAGTAAGGAACTCATAAAATATGTCTTTGTTCTATCACAAAAACACGACACACACACCATAAATATTATTTAAAATTTATAAGTATAGCACTAAAATCTAGGCATTTATTATAGTACGGTTATCAGATCCACTTCTTGAGAGACATAAATTTGATTATATGTTCGAGAATAACGAAGATATTCGGGTCTTAAGGGTTTTCAAAAGTTGCAGAATTTATTGTGACACCTTTCTAATCTGAGGTGACACTTATATTCTTTAGAATTTTGAAAATGGGTAAGTTAACTATTTTCAAAATGGAAAAAGGTCAGGATTTCGAGCGTGTCGTTTTACTAAAATGTGATTGTTTTCGAAGAAATTTCAGTTTTCTAATATTAGCCAAAGATGCATCTGAAGGAACTCCAAGTAAGATTCTCCTTCGACGTTGTATCTTATTTCTGTTATCTCCTATATATGTAGCTTATTTTTGTTACTACTCTACTCTAGGAATTATTTGGATTTAAACCGCTACAAATATCTACCACCACTTTTTTTATCATCCCATCACTTGGATGCATAATTAGCACTGTACCATTGCTTTTCAAGATACATTATCCTCATCCAACCAATCTAATGAATATCTATAATCTATAATCTTCTGGAGTATCGTCAGTCCCACGAACTTTAAACTTGCAAAAAAAACTTACTCTCACTTTAATGGGAGACAATACACTTGTGGATCAGGTGTACATGGACGCCGGTAGTCACTTTCCATGAGAGGACTCACCTCCCCGTTTTTCCCTATTCATTTAATAAAAAAATTATATTCATATTTTTTTTCTTTTCTTTTTCTTCTGTAACGTGGCGATCTGTGCAAACACAAAGAGCCATTCAGATGAGAAGTTTCTGGAGCCATGCATGCTATCCGATGGAATCACTATCAAATCCCTTTCATTTGGTGTCTTCCATCCATATTATAGCAAACATAATAATTAGTTAATATCCATCCATCCAATCCACGAAAAGTTAAAAAATGTTCAAAAGCTGATATGTCCAACTTTTTTCCATTAAGCAATTTTTTTTAGTCATTATGCTCTTTCGAACTTATCTTTCAAAAAATGTTTAGAAATTTGGAAAACCTGTTACCAAACGAATTCTGTTATACACCTTCCACCCCTTACACCCTCAACGAGAGAGACTAACACTATTATTGAATACGCAATTGGATCAAGGAAAGCGAAGTCATTCAGACGGAGGAAATATAGAGGGACTTCTTATAATCAAGCCTTCTTGAATATTCATAGCTGTCGTTTACGTCGCGACGCCTACCTAACTTAACGCATATCGCTTCTAAATTATTTGCGAAATACCTATTTTCACCCAAAGTTATTGCTTATATAAATAGCAATATTTCTTCATTTGCTGCCTTCATTCAGCACAATTTGGATAGGTACTTACAAACCCATATGCAAACATATAATTTCAAAGATTCTATTCAAAGATTATGGGCACAGAAATTGGAATTGAGACCCTCGTATTCGCATGATATATTTCATTCAGAACACAAGACCCTTCGACCTTTCATTAGACTTAAGGCTTGCATTCGGATATGGAATGCATATGAGTTAGATTCTCTCAGACCCAAGGACCGCTCCCGAAATCGTGACATCGATTAGACGCGAACGGCGCTCAGTAATCGAGTAACACGATTACGAAACTATAAAATATTATGGAGTTAAGTTACGTTACGTAGGTATTTCGAGTTGCGAATTGCCGTTCGCCGAGCGCCAGCGTAGTGTTGTGCGACGAGACCGGCCAGTGCCGCGCATATCGTCGCGCGATACACACGCATTACGTAGAGAGCGATCTCACTCGCGACTCGACTCGTGCTACCCTGTGTACCTGTGCCCTGTGTTATACCCCAAAAAGTACGTAAACAAAACACACTTAACTAACCTGTGAAAGTGCGGTCCGGATTTATATTGGAGCGGCATCAAACGCGTGCGTATTACTTGTTTATTACGAGTGATAGAATATATTGCATTCTGCAGGTGCTTGCTTGTTCTTTATTAATTGAAAAGTGATTGTAAAGCGGTCACGGCCGAGGCACACATGTCCGGCCCAGTTTTCACGATCGTTGCCTCTGTCTCAAACGAATTCCATGGCTTGATTGCTTTTCTTTGTTTACCGGCGGCAGAAGTGGTCGGTGCGTGCTGCACTTGTTGATTCTGTAACCATTTGTGGTATTTTTGATTTACATTTTAATTTCGGCGTCTAGGCATTTTGGCAACGAGTTCTATTGCAAGTCGTTTAATTGCTTCGATGCCAGATTCTTGTTAAGAAAACAACGCTCATGTTACGGTATGCACATGTAATGAGATCGATCATGCTCATCGAATAATGGCTTCGCAAATATCACTTAGGTCTGGAGTCTTCACATATTTTGCGTTAATTCTGATTCCATGATATTTCTACTTAAGTGAAACAATTTATGTAAGTGCGTTACAGCAATTATTCATGAAATGTTTTCTTCTTTTTGCTTGCGCGCTATTTAATGAAAATGATAAGTTGAAGCAATAAGTTGATGCTTGGGAAACTTCATAGAAACCAAATGTCACTTCCAATTTGCCCGGAAAATAATTTCTCGGGCTGTTTAGTTTTAAAATGTACAAAAATAATAACTTAGTCTATAATCCTTAACGTAGACTAGTTTTTTTTTGTAAGTTCGACTACAAAAACGAAAAATAATCGTTTTTAAAACATTAACTACAAGATATAAAAAAATATACTCGTATTTAATAAGCAACGTTTCTCTGTAATACACTTTTGCGAAAATGAGATATTCCCATCTTTGAAACGTGTTGTATTTTGTGTCAAAATTTGAGCTCAATCGATGCAAGACTTGTTCTTGTTTACACTAAATCACTTAAATCTAAAAACTGTTAACAATTCTTTTATATATACCTATTTTAATGGCATTTCTCTGTATTAAATATAGGCACGCCTTATTAAAGCGAACAAATTCATGTTGACCAGAAAGAAATGTAGAAAGGATACCTACCTCATTTCTAAAGTGCTTCTGGACTATTTGACGTTAGGTCAAATTTTTCCACATGACACCCACTTAGCTACTGTTGAAACTAATATCGATTAAAATAATACTTTCATAATTATAGGCTACAAGTCCGGAACGAATGAACCGATTATAATACGGATTGAAAGCATGAACGATATGAGTCGATCGAACGATTAAATTTTTAAAACATTTATTATGACGCTGATAAATGTAACGTAATCATTTGAAATATGAACGATATAGTTTTAAATTAACTTCATATGATTTAAATCCGGAAAGTTTTTAATACTTTTTTTTTGTTTAGTTCTCATTTCAATTTAACTCTATTATTATTAAATCTTCATGGTTGTGGCAAATGTCAAATGGTTTGTGTCGATTAAATGTATTAGTCTGTATTAGTAAAATACTGCACTATTAGTACTACTATGTGACGGCTTCGTTGGTCTATGGGTAAGCATATGCGACTGACAATCGGATAGTTGTTAGGTTTTTCTTAAATTACACTTTAAGAAACTATTAGATTATCCCCATGCGAAATAGAGCACTTAAAGCCGTCGGTCCCGGTTGTCACGAATATCTATGACAATCGCTATTTGAAAGGCAATGGCCTCAAATATACTGCCAATTAGTTCAGTCTTCAAATTTAGTTGGCCCTTAGAGTTACGGAGGTCAGTCAGTCAGGAGGAATGCAAGTCGCTACGTGTAAAAACTGATATTCAAGAAAATTCGGTAGAAATAGTAGCCGACTCAAAAGAATTTGGGGATCACAAAGGCTAAGAAAATTAATGTATATAGTATTGGCACCAATTTGTTAAAACTTAACAAAAATAGCTTTTCGAAATGTATTACCGATTCCAATGCACCATTTTGATGAATGCTATTTTAAAGTGTACCTTGAGGTATTTTTTTCTTCATATCTCATATCCGAACATAATAAAACGGGAGATTATATCCTTAAAAGTAAAAAAAATAGTTTCAAATCGCTTCTTAAATTGATTCGGGCAGTCTGTACTGCCCGAATCAATTTAGCGGCTAATTTAGCGGTTGTTGCGGATAATCTTGGCGATGTCAATATTCAGCAGTGGACGGCTTTAGCTGAGATGATATGATGATGACGGAGTTCTAAGTTAAGAAACAAAACCTTATTTGAAGGCTATTGAAATTAATTACACCTGTCACACCACATCAATAGCCTTTAATGGGCATCTACTTAGAAAGGAAGTTTTTTTTACAGACGAGTTGGTATGAGGTTTGTGTCAAGTTTTGTTGTTAATAAACGTGTACTGGTACAGTACTTGTTGACTGGAAGTTTACTGGCTGGAAGAACTAAACGGTTTAGCTCTTGTTTCCTTTGCCGAGCGGTTAAAAACTGGAACTCACTACCAGCTCCCTGTGTTTCCCTCCCATTATGAACCCGGGTCCTTTAGGCGGGAAGTAGAATAACATCTCAAAAAACCATACTCCATTGTCTGCATTCGTAGCGTGTTTAGTTTCCCCTACTATTGAATTCTGCTTATGCTTTTCAGGCAGAAGGGAATTGTTTTGGCAAGCATTAAATAAAAAAAATTGAATTCAAAAAAAATCTAAGATTTACGAAAGACATTACTGTAATAACTTTGAACATGAATGAAGTAAACAGTAATACAAAAAAAGTACGACGCAATAGTGAAATTCTCATAAAAAATCTGCAAAGTGCGTGTCATGTCACGCATAGAATAGGGTGCCGTAGTTTTCCATAGAGGCACGTGTATTCAAAATCTTGTCCAATAGATAATTGGTATGTTTACTTGGGTAATATTATGTTGTTTTCGTACGAAGTTTACAAAGGTAATAGAGCCACGCTGATTTAAGCACGATCGGGCCGGCTTGACCGGGGCAGTAGTACCTTCACACAGAAGACCATCCTGATAATGACAGCAATCTTGTTGTCGTATTTCGTTGGTGAGTGTACGACCGGAGGCTCAATCATTCTGCATCATTCTCCTGGCTTCCAGAGGCCGGGATTTTGCAAGTTAGGCCTCTATAACTCCTAACCAAAGTTATCTGACTATCATCATATTTAGCCGTTTAGCTTTTAGAGGTGCGGTTTACCAAAAAAAATGCTATTTAAAGTGGAATAATTCGCAAAGTTTATGCTTAAATCAAAAAAATGATTTTATTTTAGCACTTTGTTGACGTGATAAGAACACATATCCATGCTAAGTTTCATCGTTCTATTATAGCACTAACCATTTGACCGGTATGTCGAGGACGGACTGACGGTCATGATTAAACCATAAGGGTTGCGAGTCATGAACTACCGAACCCTAAAAAGGAACATGGTAACATTTGTAATGTCGACAGAATTAATTTTCCCAGCGGGGATTCCCTTTATCTAACGCCTACCTTTACAATTATATTTGCGTTGTGGCAGAAATTAGATCTGTAAGCATTTGATACATCCACAGTCATCATTACACTACCCCCTACCCGTCTTGATACCATTAGTAGCATCAGCAAACTTATTTTCCAGACTCCCACTTTGATTTATTCCGTAGCTAGCAATCCGATGCGACTTCACACGGATGTTATTATTTTATTTTCTAGAAGCCTGCCGAAATGACTCCACTCTGCTTGATGGAAATCATGACTATACCCATTGTGCATGCAGACAATGCATGGTGACCCACACTATGGCGGCTTAAGGTGCGCGTCCATTGGCCCGCGCTGGACGCACGGCATGCAACGGATTGAACGGATTTGCCTTGCTCAGAAATGCCAGAGTTTGGTGCGGGCGGCGCAGATAGTGGACGTAGCACTATGTGAAATCATACAAAGCAAAATAAAATCCGTTGCGTGCGATGCGTCCGGCGCGGGCCAATGGACGCGTACCTTTACTGAGATGCCACTGAATCATTAGGAAATATTTGAAATCCACGGCTTTGCCCAACAATTCCTCTTAATATGCTTGTTTTATACATTCACCTAGGACAATTTGGCTATGAATGCTTCTTGTGTAATTCATTTTTTTAAATTGAAAATAAAGCACTACATATTATATTTCTACTCTGTAAAATAACAAACAAAGTGCTATATTGTGTACTACATGGTTCTGTTCGAATCGTTTAAAATAATTTCATTGGTGTTCACTGTGTATGCCTTTTATTGGTCTACATATAAGGACTATATTGTGTTATAATGATTTATATGTATACTGTTGGCGTGTCTATAATAAATAAATAAATTAATATTATTGCTTAAAAAATTTGTTATTATCATTATTTGCTTCTTTTCATTCAAGTTTCATTTAATTTTACTGTAGATGAGTCTAATAGCCGTGAATTGTAAAACAAACATACGAAACTATACTTTTACAATTTTCATTAAAGGTAAACGCTTGAAAGACAAAAACGATAGTTCTAGTGAAATTAAGACACATTCTTGGAATGGCAAAATTTTTCCGCGCCCATTTTCTTAATTTAATGTCTCCTTGATGGGTTTTTGTGTTCGATATAGGTACCAATTGTGTTTTTAGTGTATCTAGCACCTTGCTGTTTGTTTCTAATAAACCTTATTATTATAAAAATGTAAGCATTTAAGAAATTTTAAGAGGTCCGATTAGTTTTTTTTTAAATATCTTAAATGTACAGAACTCAAAACAATCATTTTTAGACATTTTTTGTTTTTCTGTGTTTATCTCAAAAGTGGCTCAACCAATTTAGATTTGGTTTTCGCTTATGTTAGGTAGGAAATTTCACTAAACACTTAGTGTTTGTTTTAATGCAATCGTTAGGCAAACAAATCAGTAGTATCAGTTGAAAGAATCACCGCGAAAAAAGGCAAAATATCTGTACTGTAGTTATATTATAAAGAAGAAAGATTTGTTTGTTTGTATTGAAATACTTAAATAGGCTCCGAAACTATTAGACCGATTTAAAAAAATAATTCTCTAATAGAATCGTTCATTAATATCCCTGACTGACATAGGCTATAGAATGATTTCAAAAATGTTACAAAATACCTAATATACTACTATTTTGCGTACGCTGTGAAAACTATTGTTAATTGAGCAAAGTGATGTACTACATTTTTATACAGAACATCAATATCTACAAAAAAGTCCACAATGTCACGTCTTTTTTTTTTTTTTTTTTTTTTTTTTTTACGTGTGGAAATCCCCGCGGA
The DNA here is from genome assembly GCA_932526445.1 of Phragmatobia fuliginosa. Classification (NCBI taxonomy): domain Eukaryota; kingdom Metazoa; phylum Arthropoda; class Insecta; order Lepidoptera; family Erebidae; genus Phragmatobia; species Phragmatobia fuliginosa. The sequence continues at coordinate 2,235,427 of OW052065.1, forward strand.
CCGTCACCCCGTCGGGGGTTACGGCGGGGTGGTGTGTCGGACTCGAACCGACTAAAACCACACGGTGTGACCCTCTCTGCGCCTTTGTATTGGAAGGAGTCCAGGGAGGGGATTTCCTTCTGGACTCCCAATGTCACGTCTAATGCAACCACAGTGTACGAGGTTTTATTATTTTTTATGAGTTTAGCATTCACTTATGTATTGCAAATAATGTTAAAAGTGTAATCAATCAACTTATCACCGTTCTACAGCTCACCTTAGGTCTCTCTCAAGGAGCGCGCCATCCATCCGCTGAACAAGAAAACCTAAAAACCATTTTACGAAAATATCGCAGACGTTTTGCTCTTTCTTTTAATTTAGAAGGATTATTTATCTCACTGTTCTTGACTAAAAAGATAAGCAGCATTAACTTATAATCCTAATAATATTACTACCCTCCGGATAAGGATAAAAGTTGAAATTAAAATTACGACACAATGAACAAAACTCAAATAGAAAAGATTAATTATTTAATATTTTAATTTAATTTACCTTTTATAATTGGCTTTTATTTGCCATTATATATTAATATATTTTAATAAACAATCATAGGGTTAGCAACTACGGCGCGGTCAGTACCTATTTTATTTATATATATAAGCTTACCATTAATGGTTAGCGTATGCGACTGCTAATCAAGAGGTCTCGGGTTCAAATCCCAGGTCGGGCCAAAAAGTATTTTTGGGTATTTCTTAAGAAATTCCTAATAGCAGCCCGGAGTTTGCAAGTTTGGCGGTGATTCACGCCCGTGCCTCGGAGAGCACGTAAAGCGGTCGGTCCCGGTTGTCATGAACATCTATGGCAATCGGGATTTCAGTGACTTCAAATATACTGACACCTCGTTCAATCTTCGAATTTCATTTCTCCCTTAGGGTTGCGGAGGTCCGATGCCAGTCGCTCCGTGGAAAAACTGAAATTCAGGTAAAACCGGTTGAATTAGCAGCCGACCCCAAATAATATTGGGAATAAGGCTAGGAAGATGAAATAGTGGAATAAAAGTACAAGTGATATTAATTTCAATAATGCGGAAGAAAGATTGCCGGTAGCCGATCCCAAATAAACTTTGGAATAAAGGCTAGGAAGATGATATTAGCCTACCATAGTGACTACTCTGCCATCAGGAAAGCATGATCAGAATCCAGGAGTAGGGGTCACCATCCTCATTATGAGGGCAGGCAATGCAGCATGGTGACCCATACCATGGCGGCCTGCTCATTTGTTTTCGCATCATTCTCATCAGAATGATTGGGCCTCCGGTCTCACACTCACCCACAAATACGACAGTAAGAATGCTGTCATTATTAGGATGGTCTTCTATATGAGGGTAGTACTGCTCCGCTCGATCCGGCCAATCAGCGAGCTTCTATTACCTATTACTACTACCTGGATTAGTATACGTTAGTGACTGATACCTTTGGCGTCTCCTTGATTCCAGAGGTCACGTTAAGCAGTTTGTCCCGATTGTTTTCATAGGATAACAGTCGTGAAGTTTTTCTGGACCGTCGGGCGGCTTAAAAACATTCAAAGGCAAGATTACGTAGCCACATCCCGCACTCGACCAGTGGGGACGTATGGCCTTAACCCTCTCCTGAGAGTAGACCCGTGCCCAGTTATGGGACATTATGGGTTCCTTGTTGATTCATCAACAGCCTTTAACAGTCCACTACTAGACATAGGCCTCTCCTTGTTGATTAATTAATTGAAAATAAAATACAAAAACCCAAGCGAAAGGTATTTTATGCTAGGGTTTGCAATTATTTTAATATTTATTTTAGCGTATTTTTGTTTTGACATCTATTCAAGAGTGTGCATTTTATTTAGTTTATTGACTCATCAATAATTTTGTTAGTGTCGACATAGTAATAGGTTGGCTTCATAGATATTTAATGAATAAGTGATTTTTATTGTGTTTGAATAGAAAAACAATTGCGTACTGTTAAGTTGTTATAGATATTTCATTTGCTGTTAAATTTATTAGTTGACAAAAATTCGTTTTGAACGGAAAATCAAATTGTATTTATTTCTCTCAAAAGGTAAACAATCTTAAAACAATACACAATAGTGTTACACACCAATACACACCCAAAGTGTTATTCGACGTGGGATTTGAACCCACAACACTTGGCGCAGGAAGAAGCGGCGTGGCGACCGCCTTAACTACTAGGCCAACCGTGTTCTTTGTATTGTGTGCGTGTGTGTGCTTAACTATGTGAGTGATGTGACATAGATGAATCTGCATGTAGTAAATGAAACTTATCTCTCCATTATAATAGATATTATTAATTATTCCGTAGTTTTGGATATTAAACATTCTCTTCATTATACATCAATCTAAATTCAACCTTATCAAACGAAATATAAGCGACGATCCTGCCTAACGTAAGGGGAAAAACCAGCGCTTGACGCATTACCGCAATGAAACAATATGTCCAACATAGCAGGTGAAAAAAAAAACAAATCAGGAAAAACAAATGACAGTCGTATTGTGTGTAAGTGTGTAGAGTGACGTCACAAGTCGTTATACCACAGAGCATACTATTTATCTTCATATATGACATACAATTGGAGATTATGAATAATCCAGTTAGAAAAACGTGACGATGCTAATCCTATGTGAGAGGTTTCTATGTTATTGGTTCATTGTTATACTGGTGTTTTGAATGGAACTCGACTCTACAATTGAGGTTTTCACTGAGCCTGTGTCGTGGGTTTCCTTAGCCATTCGAAAAAAAAACCTTTAATTGGTGCTACGTTAGATGCCTTTGCCTTTCGATGACTATGTTTAAACTTTCGGTTTTAAGTTACGTGTGAAATTGGCCTTCAAATTGGCCGCCAAATTACTAAATTTGGCGGGATTTTAAAGGCTTATTGCAACTCCGGTAAAGTTGCCATTTTTTTTATTTAACCAAGAAAAGCGAAGAAGTGGTAAAAAATTACCCATTAGATAATCTAGAATAAAATTTATTTTACCTATTTATTTTATGTGTCTATTGAATGAAATTAATTTAATACTGTCGTTATTAAATTGCTTTCTGTTTTTGTCTGTTTCTCTATGAAGTGTTCTGGACTGATTTTTTATTCTCAACTTTTATAAGTGATTAATTAAATTATTTATGCGCAGTCTGTTCTTTTAACTCTTTAAATTTATTTACTTTGACAATTGTTTTGCTGACAATGTGCACACATGCACAAAGTATAATATCTAGCATTCAATTTCTTTATTTTTTCTTTCTAAGATGTTTGTAACAAAGAATACTAGTATCGTGTGACCCATGGGTAATATTACTAGTATTAAAAACATAATTTTCACTTTTTCAAATGCTTGTGTAATAAGTGTGACATTTTTTTTTCCAAATGAACACTTCTCAGAATATATACCAAGTCGTCAGTGTGACCGCAATAAAAATTACCTACAATGTTATAATAGAGATGTACCGGATGGTGATTATAGAGTATATGGGTCTTACGTTTGAAATCGACTTGTCGACTCGGGACTCAGACTAATTATTGAAACGGCTTGACTTGTCTAAACTTGTCCTGCGTCCGGTGTTTCGGAAGAACTAGTTTTAGTTGCTAACTCTAAATGGAGTAAATTATCCGTTTAAAATTTTAAACGACATGTTTCTAAAACTGTCAACACAAATACCTTAATAAAATTGGAGTCTGTTTATAATATGAAATGAACAGTTTTTTAATGAATGCATGTCAAAACATATACAGTTCTTACATATTTTTGTCTGTGTGTTTGTTTCGACTAATTTCGTGAACGACTGAACCGATTTTGACGGAATTTTCACTATCATAGAGAGAGCTGATGACATAAGAAGTAACTTAGGTTAATATTTTTTCACTAGCTTCGCTCCACGGCGTTACTTTCGATTTAAAACAATATGTCACTCAGCTAGATTGCCTTTAAGAACCTATCTATCGGTTATGACGGTAATAAGCTTATGTTAGTTTTTGTAGTTTTCCATTGTTTCATTATCATCATCAAGCTATCGAAGTCCACTGCTGGACATAGACCTCTCCAATTGTACGCCACTTAGTTCGATTCTCGGTTAGTCGCATCTAGCTCCTGCCAGTCGCCTTACGCAAATAATCACTACACCTGGCCTGTGGACTTCCTACACTAGACGTTATTTGTTTATTCAATTTCAATTTAGTGGTTTAGGTGTGCAAACGCAAGAAGCTACAGAAGTCTTAAGTAAAGAAACTGATTTGATATCCAATAACATTACGTTGCCATTACATAGGGAAGTACTGACTTTAATAATGGGTTAAACTATTCAGAATTGGTAACACAATCAATATGAAGCATAATTATAAACGAATGTTCTTGGCTTTCGTTTGTGATTCTACAAGTGGAAAGTCTAAACAAAGTGTGGTGTAAGAGAACAGAGTGCTCGTCCACCGTGGGATATTCGCTTCATTGTGTAAGAGTTGCAGCCAGCCAATGTATATGTTATTATTTCTTTTCAATGTTTCTGTTATCTCTCTAACTACTACTTCAACTAATGAAGTATCATTTGGTTAAGCTTCAATCAAAAACCTATAACGTCCCACTGCTGAACTCAGCCCTCTTCTTAGGAGAGTTTTAAGGCCTTATGTCCCCACGCTGGCCGAGTGCGGATTTTTTTGGGCTTACGATCCGTGAAATTGACAAAATATAATTGCTTTGTAAGACCACTGTAGTGTCCACGTGATATTACAATGTATGTAAAAGTATACAGTGTATAAAATGAAGTCTATGAAATTATCATATCCCTATATCTGCGACATATATAATTAGTAAACTTTCATTGCGAGATGCAGGATTAGTAACTACACTATAGAGTAACCGGAGTCGAGTGTCTTCGTTAGATGAAGTAACCACACTAGCATTACCACCCCAATTGTAATTTACTCTAACCATCTCCTTAGATGCAAATTTTCGTGTCCGTCTATCCGGAGATTGCCTATTCATTATTCTATATAAGGTTATCGTCATTAATTCCAACCAATCAATTATCCGGCCAGGACTACTTCATTCAAATTTATGTTCATCGATCCTTCCATTCAGTAGACTCTAAACGACTTTTATCATTACGCTCTAAGGCTTCTGCCGTTATCGGGCATATTTATGGCGGCGTTAAACCTTTTTGGTTGACCACGATATTAATGGTAGACGTCCACGCTATCCTCTATAAGTATAAACTGTACTACTCTCACACAGACTGCCTTGTTGGTCCAATGGTTAGCGTACGCGTATGCTAATCAAGAGGTCTCGGGATTGATTCCCGGGTCGGACCAAATGTTTGTATGATCTGCAAAACATTTGTTTTGGAGTTTGGGTGTTTTCTATGTATAATATGTACGTATTTACAAAAAAAGTATGTTGATGTATTTATATCAGTTGTCTAGTACCCGTAATACAAGCTCAGATACATAACAACCAAACTCTGAAACGAATATTTAGAGATCACACAAACATTTGGTCCGACCCGGGAATCAATCCCGATACCTCAAGCACAGCAGTCGTATACGCTACCACTGCGCCACCGAGGCAGAAATAAATAATTAATTGCAAAAATATTGTCTTTCAAAAGAAATTTTTAACATGACTATAATAGTAATAGAAATTAAATACACTTTTGTTTAGAGAGGTACATATATCATTCTATATCAAGTTATGAAATGTTTTGAAAGTTATGAAATGTCAAAGTTGAAATTCTATGTTTCACAATTTCTATTAGAGGAAGCTGAACGGATAGAATATATTGGCATTCAGTGTTGCCGCTATGAATATATGTATGTAGAGAAATAAAAGATTGCTTCAAATAAACCATTCGCCATTTGTGTTTATTTATTTTTCAATTTTATGTTTACTTAAATTAATGTTTACTTACACAAAATATAGTTCTTCCTAGCCTTATTCCCAATATTATTTGGGTCGGCTACTAGTTCAACCGGTTTTATCTGAATATCAGTTTTTCCACGGAGCGACTGGCATCGGACCTACGCAATCCTTAGGTAGAACTGAAATTCGAAGGTTGAACTAGTTGTCAGTAAATTTGTGGGCACTGACTTCAAAATAACGATTGCCATAGATGTTCATGACAACCGGGATTGATGGCTTTACGTGCTCTCCGAGGCACGGGCGTGAATCACCGCCAAACTTTCAAACTCCTCCGGGAATGCTATTAGAATTTCTTAAGAAACCCAAAAACACTTTTTGGCCCGACCCGGGATTTGAACCCGAGACCTCTTGATTAGCAGTCGCTTACGCTATCCACTAGACCAACGAGGCAGTTAAAGAAAATATACTAGTTAGATATATGTCAATTTTCATTCGGTGTGTTTTTTTTTAATACTTTTTTAGGGTACATGACTCGGAACCTTTATAATATTCGTCATGTCCGTCAATCCGTCCGTCCGTCCTCGACTTTCCGCCCCAACCGGTTGGTGCTAGAAAGATCAAACTTTACATGATGTGTTGTAATTACGTCTACAAAGTGCTATTATAATAAAATTACGAAAAATATTTTTATTTGGGGTACCTCTCCTACACGTAAAGAGGGTATGATTATTTTCTCTATATAAACTACGCCATCGAAATATAACTTTATTGAATATGAATTTTAATACAATGGTTGTTATAATCGAGAATTTGTTTCGCACATTTAACGAATCAACTCGTGACGGCCTGCCGCGTTATGTACTCACCTCTTTGCCTATTATCTTGATAATGAAGTATTACTTTTATGTTTCGGTTTGATTCGGGCTACTGTAATACACGAACACTATTAGCACAAACAAAATTGTTATGCTGTTCGTTACAGATTGTAATTTATACTTTAAACTATATTATTACTAAAATGAGGTGATCAGAAATAAAATTACGTTGTTACATAAATATAAATAAATAAATATTTCGGACATCTTACACACAACGTCATCTAGTCCTAAGCTAAGCAGAGCTTATATTATGGGTACTAAACAACTGATATAAATACATAAACATACTTTTTTTTCGCACCTGAGACCTCTTATAGCCCGCAGCCGCATACGCTAACCACTAGACCAACAAGGCAGTCAATACAAAAGGCGATGAGGCGATCAGAAATAAAATTAAGTTGTTACATAAATATAATTATAGGACTAGGAATGCGGGAGGTAATCAAAGTAGACTGCATATATGGGATAGTGTTTTCAGCGGTGTCCAGCCCCCTTTTTTTTCTTCCCCCCCCATGTTGGTGGCTATGTCGGACTCCAGCACCCTAGTCAAGTTGCAAAGGGTTTTCTATTCTATTCTAGTTTTTGTCCGCGGCTCCGCCCGCGTGTATATCAGTCATGGCGGTAAATAGTAACCTATGTGTTATTCCGCTATGTGACCAATATTATTGTGAAGTTTCATCAAAATCCATTCAATAGTTTTTGAGTGAAAGAGCAACAAACATACGTACTCACAAACTTTCGCGTTTACAATATTTGTAGGATTAGTTTTCTATATTATCTTGTTTCATTGGCAAATATTTAATTCATTGGGAAATATAATAGAGTACGGAAAACGGGAAATACCTTCTAAGACGAAAAATTTTCAAGACAAGATCACTCTGTAAAACCTAAGAAGACCATCCTAATAATGACAGCATTCTTGCTGTCGTATTTCGTTGGTGAGTGTGAGACCGGAGGCCCAATCATTCTGCATCATTCTCCCGCCCTTCGAAGGCTGGGAGAATGATGCAGAATAGTCTAACAAGGCTGCCATGGTAGGGGTCACCATGCTACCCATACTATGCCTACCCTCACAATAAGCATGGTGACCCCTACTCCTGGATTCTACTCATGCTTTCCATCAGGCAGAGTAGAGTCACTTTGGCAGGCTTAAATATAAAAAAAAAAAAAAAAAGAACCTCCTTTTTTCATAATCGGATTTCTAAGACTAACTACAAGGACAATGAAACAATTATACAAGTCATTATATAATTGTTATACTGTACTATAATTGTTATGTTGTCAACTAATTCTACTCAGTCGATGTAAACCTACAACCTTGACATAGCTGATTGGCATCGCCCTCACATTATCGCCAATTCGTATAACATACGCGATATTGTACTTGAATTACGCAGGAGGTAATATAGCTGCAAACTTTTCATTGCTAGGTAATATACAAAGCCATTCAATTCAGTCGATGAAATGCACACACGCAAAGAACACTCAAACTCAGAAAAACAATTTGTAGTTCACACTTACATCGTAACAACACTCAACGCAGTAGAAAACGAAACGAACAAACAGCCAATGGCTGATGTCAATCAGTCACGTGATCAAATAAAATATTAGCCAATGAAACAAGAGAATAGAGAAAAATAATCCTATTAATATAAATGCGCAAGTTTGTATGTATGTATGTATGTTTGTTGCTCTTTCATGCAAAAACTACGAATGGATTTTGATGAAACTCCACAATAATATAGCTTACATATCGGAAGAACACGTAGGCTACTATTTGCCGCCATTACGGAGCTAAACGCGATTGTAGCCGCAGGCAAAAGTTATTTATTACATAAAAACTAATTCATTTACTACTTCTACTATTAAACACTAAACTATAATTAATTACGTTTAAGATACATGGGGCGACGTTATTGATATATTTTAAGAAAGCACCCCACGCTTTGTTACATTAAAATATTTTCTATATTTAGTTCAAAAGCGTGTTTGTTTAGTTTTTTAAAACTATTTTTTTTTCTAGACTAAAAAGACTTTTTTTTAACAATTTTTTTTCGAATTTTTGTATTGTCATCGGTCCTCGATAAATCTACAAAGTTTGAACGAAATCTGGCCGTTTAAAGTGGGTCAAAATCGCGCCCAAAGGAGTCGGTTACAAACATACAAGTGAAGCTAATATAAAGCGTGTAAAAAGGAGTCGGTTCTAAATTTGACTGTATTTTTTAGGGTTCCGTAGCCAAATGGCAAAAAACGGAACCCTTATAGATTCGTCAAGTCTGTCTGTCTGTCTGTCTGTCTGTCTGTCTGTCCGTCCGTATGTCACAGCCAATTATTTCCGAAACTATAAGAGCTATACTGTTGAAATTTGGTCAGTCGATGTATTCTGTGAACCGCATTAAGATTTTTACATAAAAATAGAAAAAAAACAATACATTTTGGGGGTCCCCATACTTGGAACTGAAACTCAAAAATTTTTTTTTCATCAAACCTATATGTGTGGGGTATCTATGGATAGGTGATCAAAAATGATGTTGAGGTTTCTAATAGCATTTTTTTCTAAACTAAATAGTTTGCGCGAGAGACACTTCCAAAGTGGAAAAATGTGTGTCCCCCCCCCTCTAACTTCTAAAATAAGAGAGTGATAAAACTAAAAAAAATATATGTTGTACATTACCATGCAAACTACCAACGAAAATTGGTTTGAACGAGATCTAGTTAGTAGTTTTTTTTTAATACGTTATAAATCGTAACACGCAATTTACCTTTCATCCAATCAATACACTAGTATAAAAACATCGATGAAAGTTACAACGAACTACAAGAACTTTTATATGATGTTACTTGCTGATACGGAACCCTTCGTGGGCGAGTCCGACTCGCACTTGGCCGCTTTTTTTTTATATTTGTTTCCTCAGAACTTTCGATTTGGTGAACCGATTTTGATAATTATTTTTTTATTTGGAAGCTGTTGCCTCCCACTTGGACATATGATAAGGCAACCAGGATCTGAAGGTAGGATCCTGGAGAAACTGAGGGGACTCCTCAGAAATCATTAGCATACCTGTCGCGATTTGGGTACTCGGAATAGTTTTTTTTTGAAGTCGGTTTTTTTGTTGAAATTATTAAGACTGGCTTCTTGTTGTAAAGGTACAATAACAACTGCAGGCAGCTCCGCAAGGCTCAACTAGTGAAACATAAATTTAATTACTTGTTATTAGCAAGGAATATTTTAAATAAACATTTCACAGGCGGATTTTCTAATTGTTTTTCAATAATTAACTTGTTTACAGGCTTTTAATTTATTGACAATGTATATATATCTACGTATGTTTGTTCAGATGTCTTGTTACATAATGTAAAGTGTTTTCAGTAAAGTAATGCATATTTACGTAACTTGTCAAACCATATGTAATATCCCTACTAATAATATAAATGTGAAATTAACTCTGTCTGTCTGTTACGTTTTCACGCCTAAACTGCTTAAAAGATTTTGATAACATTTGCTACACATATAGTCTAAAGCCTGAGAAAGGACATAGGCTGCTTTTTACCGCGAAAACTGACATAGAAAAGGGCGCGAAAGCGGGTGAAAGCTAGATAATATATGAAAGATCTTAGTGAGTATAAATCCTATTCTAAGCACATTCGGAGGTTTTTTGTTTCGTATAGTGGATAAATAAATATAAATATTACGAACATCTTACACACAACGTCACCTAGTCCCAAACTAAGCAGAGCTTGTATTATGGGTACTAAACAACCTATATAAATACATAAACATGCTTTTTCTTTTGTAAATACATAAATATACATAGAAAACATCCAGACCCCGAAACAAATATTTGTGGATCACACAAATATTTGGTCCGACCCGGGAATCGAACTCGAGACTTCTTGATCAGCAGCCGCATATACTAACCACTAGACCAATAAGGCAGTCTTTGATGATTTGAACAACTTCTTATCTCAAAGTGATTTCAACAACTTAGTTTTAATATCAGCTATTTGTTGCACGAGTCCTGAATAGATAAGTAAATGAATGTCCATTTTTTCAAGAATGAGTTTAAACAAAAGTATTTCTCAGGCATTCTGTGATAGATTAACAAAAATCGCGAAGGAAGGTTTCGGTACCGTTATCTATCCATTTCAAATGTCTACTTATTGCTGTTATGAATCAAATCACGTTTCTTTATTTTCTTACATTGGTTTTTTGTATTCAAATAAATTTTTTTTTGTATGTATTCTAAGCAATAATAAAATTCATCAATTTATAACAATCAGAAACTTAACATTTAAAATAAACAGATATTAATATCAAGAGATCTAAATATTAAAATGTCATAAAATAACATGCCTAACATACTGGTAACGTCATAAGAAAATTAATAAATATGAGCAAGTAAATGTTTTTTTTTGTTTAAGTCTAGTGCCAGTTACCATGCCATTATCATCCAAATATTCTCGAAGATAGTAATAGCACTTAGCAATGAGCAGTTTTTAAAAGACGTTTTTGAAGATTATTGTGTTTGCATCCTTTTTTTATATAATTCGGTAACTTGTTAAACACATGTGGAGGAACACAAAATATGCTTATATTCATTAAAGCGGCTTTTTATGCATTAAATTAAAATAAACATTAAGGTTTCTAGAATATTTCAACTAACTGCGCAAATGGCATGACCTACGCACTTTACGCCTATTATTGTGAGTCTCTAGTATTTTACATTAAAGGTGTAAAAATACCTACATTACCTGCACTGATAACGAGATATTCTCCCGGCTTCCAGAGGCCCGGGAGAATGATGCACAACATCCGACCAGGTCGCCATGGTATGGGGCACCATGCTGCATTGCTTACACTCACAATGTGGATGGTGACCTCTACTCCTGGATTGTACTCATGCTTTCCATCAGGTAGAGCAGAGTCCCTCTGGTAGGCTTAAATATTTAGATAAAAAAGTATTTAGTTCGACTCGGAAATCGAACCCGTGATCAGTGACAAGCACAGTTGTAGCACTGTACCACCGAGGCAGTTGTACTAGGTAGGTATCCCTTCTGTTATCGATCCGTGCGTTGTTTTTTTTATCAGGTTGGTGGTGAATGTCATACACAGCGTGACAAGTCCACCTCATTGTTAAATGATAGATAGTGTTGTGAAGTATGACAGCAGACATCCTGTGTGGGCGTGATAACGTATCTTTCATCTACCAAATTGGGGGTATTGGATATTTTCAATATGCTTATGATAAGCTTAAAAGGTATCAAGGATTATAACGGTACTGAAATAATAAGTCCTAGATATTCTAAAGCTCGTCCCATTTTTCAAGTGGATCCGAAGTAGGTTATTGTGCTCGGATACGCCATGAACATTTTTAACCCCCGACGCAAAAACAACGAGGTGTTATAAGTTTTACGTGTCTGTGTGTGTGTCTGTCTATGGCATTTGATTTTGTTTACATTTTCGTTGATTACTGTGGATACTAGTCCCACACAAGGTAAAAAATATGTTACACACTTTAAAAAAATTTCTTCATTATACCTAACTTGGGCGCGTGCGTGCTGGTGTGAGTTGATTTAAATTTGTGTGTGTGTGTTACTCTTTTTTAATATAAGTGCCGTTTAAATACACTATCGTATGCATTTAGTAACACCATGTTATTGTCATATCACAAACACATACTTCAATTTAATTTATTAGTATAGATATATATAACTTACTACTACTTAATGAGAAAAAAATCCTTACAAAAGTACTCTTATCCACCAGCCATAATTTAATGTCCATTTCGATAATGTAGTTTAATATACTTAAGGTTATCAGCAAGAATATCTTTAATTCTCTTAATAAATATTTGAAGGGCCAGTATTCTATCGGTTTTGGACCTTGTAGGGCTCGGGTTATCATATCGATGTAAAAGTTCAATAATTTAAGTCGTCCACTATCTTTTATGTTACAATAGCAGATATAATAATTATTTCGGACATCTTACACACAACGTCATCTAGTCCCAAACTAAGCAGACCTTGTATTATGGGTACTAAACAAATTTAAATACATTAAACATACTTTTTTTTTTGTAAATGCATACATATTATACATAGAAAAACACCCAGACTCCGAAACAAATATTTGTGGATCACACAAATATTTGATCGGACCCGGGAATCGAACCCGAGACCTCTTGATCAGAAGCCGTATACGCTAACCACTAGACTAGCAAGGCAGTCAAAGGTTGTTTAAGAGGAGATCAGATAGAAGGTATAAATTTCCCCTATTCCCTATACAATAACCACACAAAAACGTAATGTAAAGTCCCGCTTACAATGAATGACACACCAGACGCGATTGGTACCCGCCCTTGGTAGGCCTTCAACTATCTTATGATAACAACCCGGACCGAGTGCTTAACGCGACGTCCGAGTCACGGAAACGCTCATTACATAACATAGGTTTGTATGTAACGATTTATAGGTAGTAAAGCCACGCTGAATTCAGCACGAATGGGCCGACTCGACCCGCCCAGTACTACCCACACACAGAAAACCATCCTAATAATGACAGCATTCTTGCTGTCGTATTTCGTTGGTGAGTGTTAGACCGGAGGCTCAATAATTCTGCATCATTCAACTGGCCTTAGGAGGCCGGGAAAATTATGCAGAATTTTCTGACCAGGCCGCCATGGTATGGGTCACCATGCTGCATTGCCTTCCCTCACAATGAGGATGGTGGCCCCTACTTCTGGATTCTACTCATGCTTTCCATCAGGCAGAGTAGAGTAACTTCGGTAGGCTTACATAAAAATAAAATATCATGCCACAAACAGTCAGCCATCTAATCGCGCCTTCGTTGCATACCCTCGGTGATAGTTTCCAATCAGATAACGCCACTTGATAATGAGCTCTTCGAACTTGGTTTTCTATAAACTTTAAAGAATTTAGTGTAGAGTTTTGTATCACGCTCAGCAATGGCTGCAATCGCACGCTGAATGTAGAAAATGACTAATTATCGATTTGGAAGTATACTCGTATTGCATTCGAGTAAATCGATTGATGCACGCACATTAACGCATCACTAACTCCTTAACACTGTTTCGAATACTCGTGATACATGTGCATTTATTAAAAAACTGTTAATTTGATAGTACATGCAGACAATTTTACTTAATTGTATAGATTGTATCGGATTACAGTCACATTCTTAATTAAATGGCATTTGACCTACCGTTTTAGGGTTCCGTAGTTCATAATTCGGAACCGTCATGGATTCGTCATGTCGGTCCTCTACATATCGCCCAAACGGTTGGTGCTAGAAAGATGAAACTTTGCATGTATATGTGTTGTGTCCCGTCAACAAAGTGCTACAATAAAATATTTGTATTTGTGGTACCTCCCCTACACGTAAAGTGGGGATGTTTTTTTTTTCTGGCGTCTACTCCACCATGTGCGCTTTTTAAAAACATTACGAGGTTGCTAACACAATTTTTCGATTTAAATATCCGTTTTTTGTAAAATCAGGGCGCCCCCCCTCTAAAAACTAAACGGCTGCCTCAAAAAATCCGAAAAATTTGTGATAGTAGTCCATATATCAAAACTTTAAAGGAAACTATAGCGGCTTAAATAACTTTTTATTTCAGAATTTACAAGGGTCTAACTTGTAAAATGCGAAAACTTTGGAAATTTCGTACAAAAATAACGAAATAATAAGTTGACATAACAATTATCTATTGGATACGATTTAAATCCACCTACCATTATGGATGACTACGGAACCCTATTCTATGCCTGGCCTGACATGCACTTGGCCATTTTTTTGTTATCTTAGCTGTTTGTTTTGTTTGAGTTCAGAAATAGAAATGATAAGACATTGAACAGGGTTATTCATTGTTAAAAGATAATTATTATTTAAAATAATGATGACTTTGAACTCATCTGTGTGTACTCTCCCTGAACTTGGGTTTGAAGGACCTGCACGTTGATGTAAAGTTTAGTGTGAAGTGTTGTAGTAGTAGTGAAGCACTTTAAGTTGAAAGAATTAGTTGTTTTTTCCGGATAATCAATAGAACGACTCCACCGATATTGACGGGACTTTCACTGACGCAAAGCTGCTGTCATAAGGACTAATTTAGGCTATTTCTAGGGTTCCGAAGTTTAAGACTCGGAACCCTAAAAATAGCCTGTGGCGACTTCCACATTCAGCGCAAGCAAAAAAAAACATACAACAGCGCCATCTACCGAAGGAACATTGAACTACGGAGAAAACACGTAACGATCTATACGGAGTAACTACTAATCCTGCATCGCGAAAGTAATATTCTCGCGCCGATTAGCACATATACAACATCCCAACATCAACTGTTGGGCAGTGGCCCGCCAGGCATGATCACCTCGCCTGGTCGGAGGATCCTCCCTTTGTGTTGGAGGAACACGACACCCGTTCCTCCACAAGCCTACCTAATAGAATACCTGACAGACAACTATTTAAAGATATGTATTACACGTGAATGAGGCATCTGAAAATTGTTGTACTTGGATGTCTAAATTTCAAACAATTTAATAATATCCATATTATGAACTCACAATTGTTGACCTCATCATCATCAACAGCCTTTAACAGTCCACTACTGGACATAGGCCTCTCCTTAGAAAGGAGGTATTGGCCTACTATACCACGCTGGCCAGACGGGTTGATATAGGGTTGGTTTCAAGTTTTCCTTCTCTTTGCATTGATGTTGTCTTGCGTAGTTTATCCCTTAGTTGCCTTTTACGACACCCGCGGGATGAATAGGGGTGGTGACACTCTGTATTCTTAATCCGTCACCACACGGACGTTCACACATTGTTGACCTATTGCTTTGTTAATATTGCAATGCTTGAAAAAGGCACTCAGTTACTTCACTTAGTAAGCAATAAATAATTTACATTTACCTAAAATCAATATACGTATTTGTATTTCCTTACTCATAAGCAACGTACTAGTAATTCTGCTATCTGCCTACATTTGACCCTAATACAAAATAGATCTAGGATAAGCAACTAGATCGAATCTTGTTATATATAATTTAGTTTGTAAATATCAATATCATGAAGGTCTGTAGTCTAGACTTCTGTGAAGAACTAGTTCAGCCCCGCGGTGTTACCCGGGCTAATGGTTCTAAAAGTAAAAAAATAAGTAGCCTTTGTTACTCCTTATATCATCAACTATCTGTCGGTGAAAGTCCCATCAAAAAACGGTCCAGCCGTTTCAAAATTTACCCGGAGTCAAATGACAAGTATTTAAAAATTGTTTTTTTTTTGATGTTAGTACCTTAATTTTTTTTTTTTTTTTATAGATATATAGTTGAGCCCCGCGGCGTTACCCGCCTTTGTTGTTGTAACCGCGGGCAAAGCCGCGGGGCGAAACTAGTATAAAGTAAAAGTAGCCTAAGTTACTCCTTATATCATTAGCTATCTGCCAGTGAAAGTCCCATCAAAAAACGGTCCAGCCGTTTCAAAATTTACCCGGAGTCAAATGACAAGTATTTAAAAATTTTTTTTTTTTTTTGATGTTAGTACCTTAATTTTTTTTTTTTTTTTTTTTATAGATATATAGCTTAGCCCCGCGGTGTTACCCGCGTTTGTTGTTGTAACCGCGGGCAAAGCCGCGGGGCGAAGCTAGTCTAAAGTAAAAAGTAGCCTAAGTTACTCCTTATATAATTAGCTATCTGCCAGTGAAAGTCCCATCGAATTCGGTCCCGCCGTTCCACAGATTACCTGAAACAAACAGACAGACAGACAAAAATTGTAAAAAAAATATTTTGGCATATATACCGTGTAAACATATGTATATACATATGCATTTAATAAAAAGCAGTTATTTTAATATTACAAACAGACACATCAATTTTATTTATTTTTATAGATATTTTTTATTAAGTAGGTCTGTAGGGTTAGGTTATTGTGTGTTAAAAGTAATTTGGATATATCAACAAAATTGTTTGTTCACTAAAGTGGGAACGATGTACTGACGCACATACTTATAACCATCTCTATCACTCTTGTAGCAGTTCTATAGCGCTGTCTTTTGTATGTAATTGTATGTACTTATGTGGTTCTTTGAAAAAAATATCTTTCTGCCCTATTTGTTCCGAAAATCTTTTGATGAAGCTATTCAGATAGTCAGTGAAGGGACGAATTAAGAATACAAAATATTTCATGCCTAAACCGCTAAACCTCGCTGGTTTAAAAAAATCTGGCAAAATTCATTATGGTAGTCCTTACAAGACTTCGTTAGGTCAGGAGTTAAAGAGGTGGATCGCTGGTCGGTCCGGCTGGAGACTCCACGTGCTGGCCTCGCCACCGTAGAGGCGCTTCAGCCGGTCGTCGGCGAATGGGCAGTGCGACAGCACGGGACCCTTACCTTCCGACTGACGCAGGTTCTTTCCGGGCATGGTTGCTTCGGAAAGTACCTGCACTCGGTTGCCAGGAGGGAATTGAGTCCCGCCTGCCACCACTGCGACTGCAGTGAGGATTCGGCTCATCACACGCTGGCGGTCTGCCCCGCATGGGAGACGCAGCGCCGGGTCCTCACTGCAGTCATCGGAGAGGATCTCTCGCTTCCGGCCGTCGTTCGTTCCATGGCCGGCAGCGAGAGCTCATTTACCGCGGTCGCAACCTTCTGCGAGGACGTAATCACGCAGAAGGAGGCGGCGGAGAAGGCCCGGGAGGACGACATCCAATCGGACCAGATTCGCCGCCGGCGACTCGGGCGGCGGAGGCGCGAACATCTGCGCCTCATGCCGCCTTGAGTGTGGCCGTAGGTGGACGGGATGGGTTTTCCCTCCACCCGCCCTATGTGGCCAGCCGCGAGGAGGCGGCGTCGGTGTGTGCCGGACGCCGCCTAAGAGAGGGTCGTCAAACCGAGACGGTGCCCGCATCAGGAGCGGGCAGGCGCTGGAGAAGTTCAGAAGGAGATCTCACCCTGGACTTCTCCTCCTCCTAAACGGAGAAGCGCGGAGAGGGCACACTGTGTGGTTTTTAGTCGGTTCAAGTCCGACACACCACCCCGCCGTAACCCCCGGTGGGGTGACGGTCCATGATGATTTTCCACACATAAAAAAAAAAAAAAAAAAAAAAAAGGAGTTAAAGAGGTCTATCTCGTAAAATGCACTTACTTGGAAAACTTCATACAAAATTAATGCATTAATAAGTAAACATAATAATTATCTCTTGGATACGATTTTAAATCCACGTACCATTATGGGTGACTGAGGAACCCTTTCTTGTGCGTGGCCTGACACGCACTTGGCCGATTTTTATAAGTTAATTACAATGTATGTTCCTACTCAGGATTGTATACCTGTCCCTTCCAATATCAACAGCACTAATAGATATTTATACGAGTGTCCGACTTAGATAAATACGAGCCAATCAGCTGTCGCGTGACTTTCACCGCTGTGACGTAACGTTCGGGCATAATCGGCAATTCTCGGGTTTGTTCCGACGGAATGTCGATAGCTCTATCTACCCTACAATCGGATAGGCTTACTATCCTATCATTTTAGATACGTAATATGGCCCTTTAAAGAATTATATCAGAATAGTTTCAATTTAAAGTTTCCTTTGCGACTATTTCTTATTACATTGTACCGATTGAACAGATTGAAGTTAATAGGAATTGCATCTGTTATTTTAGAAAAGTCTTTGATGTAGAATTCATTATAATTGAGGAAGATTGTAGGCTGTAAATTACTAATCAATGGTGAGGCAATGACACATATTTCTTCCCGATATTTTTTTTGAATTGAATTGAAATAAGCTTTTTACTTTGTGTACGCTGAACTACTGAATGGTTTTAGCTGCTGATATTGCCAATTTTTTTTTTGATTTTAGAAATTTCATTTTAGAATACCTACATAAACATACTTTTTTTTTTGTAAATACATACATATTATACATAGAAAAACACCCAGACTCCAAAACAAATATTTGTGGATCACACAATTATTTGGTCTGACCCGGGAATCGAACCTCTTGATCAGCAGCCGCATACGCTAACCGCTAGACCAACAAGGCAGTCAATATTGTAAATCTCTTTTACACATACATAGTATCAAGACTTTATAAATCATTTTATAACTTTAGTATCAACAAAAAAAAAACCGGTGACAGTATGAAAATACTTATTTCTCTAATGTACATGCCTCTTAAGATATTTAGCCTCGGTGCTAGTCGAGTGCCCAGACACTAGTCGACCTTAACTAGCCCTGGTAGTCAGGTAGACCCGCAGACTGGTCGCGGAAGTTGTGGGCGCTGAGCAGGCTAGAACATGGCGCAATGATAAACTTACTGGGTCGATTGGTAAACTATCGGAATTTATATTTTATTATCTCCTAGATTACGGTTTAATATTGATTGACAATTTACAGGTGTAATAGTCCGTATTAGATAAAGAGATAGGTTTGTATTAGAATTCTAGCTTGGTAGGTAACTCGTGCAACTTTTATGCGTCTCAAAAGTAAGAATTTTTTACCGTTTTTTGCAACATTTTCTTATTGTTATTCGGTTCTTATTGTTTTTAGCGTAACGCATTTATAGTATACTAGCTTTCACCCGCGTCTCTGTCGATTATTACGGTAAAAAGTAACCTATGTCCTTTCTCAGGCTATAGATATCTGAGTATGTTTATGACGTATTAAAAAAAAACTACTTACTAGATCTCGTTCAAACCAATTTTCGTTGGAAGTTTGCATAGTAATGTACATCATATACTTTTTTTAATTTTATCATTCTCTTATTTTAGAAGTTACAGGGGGGGACCAACATTTTACCACTTTGGAAGCGTCTCTCGCGCAAACTATTCAGTTTAGAAAAAAATGATATCAGAAACCTCAATATCATTTTTGAAGACCTATCCATAGATCGTACCCCACACGTATCGTTTTGATGAAAAAATTTTTTTTGAGTTTCAGTTCTAAGTATGGGGACCCCCAAAATTTATTGCTTTTTTTCTATTTTTGTTTAAAAATATTAATGCGGTTCAAAGAACACATGTGCTGACCAAGTTTCAACAGTATAGCTCTTAGAGTTTCGGAAAAAAGTGGCTGTGACATACGGACGGACAGACAGACATGACGAATCTATAAGGGTTCCGTTTTTTGTCATTTGTTCTAATGCTGTAGCTAAGAGTTCTATCCACTTATCTTCGAAGTATAGTCTAACGGCGCATACTTTAATGGTGACGAGGGATAAATTAAATTGAAGCTTCCATTAAAAGCTTCGAAATCAATTAGGTTATCTGACGGGACCTATAAAAACCTCACTTTATATCAAACTAGCTGATTCCCGCGGTGTTACCCGTACTTTTTGTTGTAAACTAGTTACTCCTTATGTCATTATATTTACTAGTGAAAGTCCAGTCTAGAATGATTAGAAAAAATGTTTTTGGTATCATCATCATCAGCCTATCTCAGTCCACTGCTGGACAAAGGCCTCTCCCATTGCACACCACTTTGATCGATTATGGGCTAAATCCTACTTATTCTACTAATATTATAAACGCGAAAATTTGTGAGTATGTATGTTTGTTGCTTTGTTGCTCTTTCATGCAAAAACCACTGGATGGATTTGGATGAAACTTTACAGTAATATAGCTTATATATCAGATATATATATATATATCAGAATAACACATAGGCTTCTATTAACCGCGAAAACCAACACTCGAGCGAATTCGAAGCCGTTGGCAAAAGCTGTACCAAATACTGTCACATGTATTTAATGTAAAGTTGATATTTGAAATAAGTAACGAATACTTCAGCTTTATTTTATTGTCATTTTGAGTACAATGTGCCGTGTGTCGTAGGTGCAATGATGCAGAAGCATCTCACTAAGTTGCCACAGTATGGGTCACCATAAGGCTTTGTGTGCATTTACAATTATTAGGAATAAAGAAAAAACATTGCGTAGTGGTTAAATAGGTACTCACACTCTTTTCTACTGCGCTATGTGATAGAATAGAATAGAATAGAATACACTTTATTGTACACCAATTACATTGTTGTTGTTATATACATATTACAAGTAGTCACGTACAATCGGCGGCCTTATTGCTAAAAGCAATCTCTTCCAACGTTTGGATGGACAATTGTAGTTCTGTGTCTGGATGTACTTTATGTCCGTTTCATGTAAGTTTGTAAAGAACCCCGAGAGATACAGCATTTAGTCGTTATACGAGAGTATTCTTTATGAGGAAACATTTTTTTCAAATAAATAATATATTTTTTATCTGAGAGGAAAACGATTGTGCTTGTGAGAAGTATTAGCTGAACATTATGTTGAGATTATTACATGCACTTACCAGTAATAATCGTGAATTCATTAGTTTGCGGTTGTAGAGATTAGACACGTGGACCATACATTTTTTAATTTGTTTTTTATAGTACCTACTTATTTATATATACTATATATATATATAATAATAATAATATATATGTACTATATATACTATATATACTATTATATATACTATATATATATATATATATATATATATATATATATATATATATATATATATATATATATATATATATATATATATATATATATATATATATATATATATATATATATTCTATTTACCTTACCCACACAGCTCCGTTTGTAGCGTAAGAAGGCTTATTGTGAACTAACCTTAAAAGATAGGCTTTTGCAGTTAAAAAATTTTTTTAGAACTTTTGAAGAGGAATAATTCTCTCTTATTATTAATTTCACGAATCTTTAACCATTTATGTCCGTGTGGTGACGGATTAAGAATACAGAGTGTCACCTATTCATCCCGCGGGTGTCGTAAAAGGCGACTAAGGGATAAACTACGCAAGACATCGATGCAAAGAGAAGGAAAACTTGAAACCAACACTATACCAACCCGTCTGGGCAGCGTGGTATAGTAGGCCAAAACCTCCTTTCTAAGGAGAGGCAGTGGACTGTTAAAGGCTGTTGATGATGATGATAACAATTTACGAAGCTCACAAAATCAATGAATTTCCTCCGTTTTTGCAACATTTTTCATTGCTTTTATTGGTGTAGCGTGATGATGCATAGCCTACAGCCTTACTCAATAACTGGGCTATCTAATACTGAATTTTTCAAATCGAAATGGTACCTACTTCCTGAGATTAGCGCGTTAAAACGAACAAACAAACTGTTCAACGTTATAATCTCCTAATATATAAAATTCTCGTGTCACAGTTTTCGTTGCCATACTCCTCCGAAACGGCTTGACCGATCTTTATGTAACTTTATATGCATATTCAGTAGGTCTGAGAATAGGCCAACATCTATTTTTTAAACTCCTGCGACGCGAGCGGAGCCGCGGGCATCAGCTAGTATTAGTATAGATTTTACCTCGTTAAGCCAATTAGAACAATGGATGAATTTGTGAAGCATACATATATTTAAAGTAATAAATAACTCTTTATGTTGAAAAAATATAGGAATATGTAATATTACCATAATATTTTAAACTTATATTAAATACATTACCGTCTGAATTGAATAGGGCCACATGTACATAAATCATTATATTGATAATGTTTCGTGTTGTGAATTCCATTTTAATTTTATGTACATTTTTAAGTTAAATAAACAATATACATATTCATATTAATTATACTTACACTGACTTGTTTATGAGTATAGAATAGCCATATCGTCTTATTTCGATACAAAACAGTCGATACATTTTGCGGGGGTAGTCTTCACTTGATTTAATTTATCCCAAGATAAATATTTGTAGCTGATTTGACCTTCCTGTAATATATCCGCCCTTGGGGTGACGCATACCTACAGCTGTGGGAGCTTTCGGG
The DNA here is from genome assembly GCA_932526445.1 of Phragmatobia fuliginosa. Lineage (NCBI taxonomy): Eukaryota > Metazoa > Arthropoda > Insecta > Lepidoptera > Erebidae > Phragmatobia > Phragmatobia fuliginosa. Next base: position 2,258,025 of record OW052065.1, read on the forward strand.
AGGGTAAGAAAGGTATTATGGGGGGTTACTTACGGGTTCGGTGACGGGTATGAGCTGGTGCACGAAGCATCCGCGGGCTTCGGCCTCGTGGTAGAATTGCACTGCAATTGTTCGTGGCAGTCCACAACACGGCACGGCCAGCAACGAGCTGATTTGGGTTATTTCAAACACTCGCGTTAATTTTTGAGCAGAACATAAATTTACACTTTACAAAACGTCGTTAAGTCCTTCGTATTTCAAGTTCAAGTCTTTCTTAAGCAAACGTCACTCGTTTGTCACTTTGACATTTGCGTTTTGTTCCTGCAGACGTCTCGCTAGTGGCGAGAACACTTCATTTTTTGTGCGTATATAAAACATTAAACGGACTAAGGGAGACAAACTATATGTATAGAACAACATCACTGCAAAAGAGAAAGAAAACTTGATGCGAAGCCAACCCATCTGGTTTAAGTGGTATAGTTGACCAAAATCTCCTTTCTAAGGCCTATCTCCAGCAGTGAACTGCCCCAACTAGGCTAGTTAGTTGCAAACATTTTTCATTCTGAAAAAGTAGCCAATGTCCTTTCTCAGACTATCATAGGGAGAGACACTCGGCAGATGAAATTTAAATGAAAACCTTAAGCAGATATTTTCACTGTCTGACTATTTTCCAAATAATTTGCTGTAGTAACATCATAATCATCATCAGCCTATCTCAGTCCACTGCTGGACATAGGCCTCTACCATTGCACACCACTTTGATCGATTTGGGCTTCTCGCATCCAGCTCCTACCATCTTGCGCAAATCGTCACTCCACCTGGCCTGTGGGCGTCCTACACTACGTTTGCCGAGACGCGGTCTCCACTCCAGAACTCTTCTAGCCCACTACCTAGTAGTAACATCACCCAACTTCAATCACAGTCTTCTAAGAAGACTAAAATTCATAAAATTGTCATCAATAGATAAACGTATCGGAAACATATCTTACAAGATATGGATAAATTTCATCCGTGTCATCAAAATATTATTATATATTGCCGTGTAATATAGTTTAACAATGCAACATTGTCTTTATATAATATTATGGCAATGATCTCAACAGGATAGAGGCGATCTCCTTCGATGATTATGTTTTGAAAGTATCGTCTTGTAAAGTATTGTAATCTAAGAGAGAAAGTATAGTACCCTTCTGTTATAAGAACAACTATTGTGTCACTTATCTGAACACAATGTTAGTTATAAATGCTTTATACAAAGAAAGGGTCATGTTCTAAAGTCTTAATAGGTTTGACTGGCGTAAACAATTTAATTATAATAGCGGTTAAAGTATGAAATTGCCGATTTGTACTGAAACATTGATTTTTTTATTTAATCTATATAGGTAATTTATGCCTTTGCGATAGAACTCTTGTGATCTAGATTCTACATACTATGTGAAAGCATTTTGTACTGCCTCCTGGGAAGAAAACTTTTTATTACATAGACAATTGTCCAAATCACGAACAAAATGGTAGTCCATAGGAGCAAGGTCTGGCGAATACGGAGGGTGACGAATGGTTTCTTAGTGCGTTTACTGTAGAGTTAAAACGGTTTCTCGTGTTGTATGAAGTCTCGCGTTATCATGGAGCAATGATGGTGAAGATCGATTCATTAGTCGGGGCTATTTCACTGCAAGTTTTGCTAATTTGTGATATATATTTTTTATATGTTTAAACCTACCAAATTGACTCTACTCTGCCTGATGGAAAGCATGAGTAGAATCCAGGAGTAGGGTTCACCATTTTTGTTGTGAGGGCAAGCAATGTATAATGTGACCCATACCATGGTGGCCTGGTCATATGTCCAATCTTTCTGCATCATTCTCCCGGCTGCCAAAGGCCAGAGAATTATGTAGTGATGAATTTGGAATACTCATAATTACCCTGTTTAATTACCTGTAACTAAACTAATAAAATCCCATAACAACACAAAGTGAACTATCACCCGAATAAGGTAAAACAAAAGAATTTTGCAGAACTAAATAATTTACTGAGCCTATTTTATAATGTCAATCAATTACGACCTACATATCAGTGTTATCAATTGGAATTTGATCTCTGTAATCATAGAAATAAAACCTATATTACGTTCATGCAGTATACCGTTCTAAAAATGTGTATTCATAATAAATAAATAGTTATGTATACAAAAGTGAGTGTATCAAGGCTGACTGGTTGTAGACTAATCGCATGCTCGAATTATGAACTGCAAACTAATAAAAACCTTATATTAGATACTTTAGGTTCAAAATAAGCTGGCTTAACAACGATAGCTCGTTACCTTTTATAGAGGTAGCTTTCCTTGTCGGGCTTAGCTTTTGATTTATTGCAGCTAAACTTTAGTTTGATATTTTTCTAATTAAATTATGGATTTGGTTTACTATTGGTATGTTTTTTTGGAAATAATTGGTGTTTTGTGGTATTAGATTGGTTGTTCGACTAATAATAAGGTGAGAATTGCTAAATGTATTTACGTCGACTGTTTGTAGTTTCGTTTACATGAATAACTAGTTTGTGCCCGTGACTTCGCCAGCTTTTGGCCGTTATCTCGGTAAAAATAGCTTACGTCATTCCTCAAAAATCAAACCATTTCCATGTCAAACTTCATTTAAATCGATGCTACGATTTAGGCGTCAAAGTGTAACAGACAGAAAGACATAGTTACTTTCAAATTAATAATATTTATGTCGATAGATTAAGGTGTCATTAAAATAGTATATATACATTGTAACTGAATAAAATTTAATTTTGCTATTACTTTACTAGTAATTACATACTTTTAAGAGCTAAAAGGGAGGCAAAAAGTTTTATTTTTTATTAGCCGAGTATTGTTGTATATCGCGAGTAACACCGCGGGGTAAGCTAGACTAAAAAAATAACATAAGTTTTTTCTTATATCATCAGCTATCTACCTAGGTTCCAAAGAAAACAAACACACAGACACACAAAAATATTTATTATCTAAACTACTTATAGACACATTAATCTAAACTCTTTTCTGTATTTCCCTCTCTCTTCCTCTTTCCAATAACTTTCCCAGCACTCAACAAGAGGTTAATATAATGCGGAATGTTCCTGAGACCTCATAATGTCATAAGGTGGTATATTATTATTTAATACACGAGAAACGTTTCCCACGTGTCTCGTTAAGTAATGATTTGATGCGTGCTAAACACAGTATACAGGTTTAACGACTACCCACATTTTCTTATTACCTACATCTGTGTCTATGGTCAGGTCTACGAGTAGTTTGGAACTTATCATGATATCATAGTCTATCAATTAAAAAAAAAAACAACAAAACGCAGATCGAATGCCTAATGATGCAGAAGCATCTTATGTATAGTATGGTGATCACTACTGTTCTATCGATGCTTTTTATCAGGTAAACTAGAGTCACTTCGGTAGACTCACATAACAAAAATATCTGTGAGTTTTCTATCGAATACAAAAATCATGTCATGTTAAAGGGAGGCTAGGTAGCCAAACAACGTAACGTTAAGGGCTTGGTAGCCAAGTGGTGGAGTAAATGAGAGAAACTAGACCTCGATCACGAGGACCCACGGGACATGTATTACTTTGAAGATAAGTTACAATCAACAAAACAATTTAGTTCGCGAGCACAGGAGACACAAATTAGAGTCAGGGCGTGGTTCTAAGGACTTCATCCAGCGGATGATGCTTCCAAGATGAAGGAGGTATTCAACTGCTGCTGAACGCGCGCAAAGGCCGCGCGGGAAAAGAGGCCCAGTCTTCCTGAGTTCGTTCCTTTATAGTGTGCCAGGGCCAGGAGTGGCGTGGCGCGGTGGTGAAACACGGCAGCTTGGGCACCGCCCTGGGTCGCCGCGCGATAAACAGTTAAAATTTTGCACGTGAAAACGAAGAGAAAATTCACAAAAAACTTTTGTCACGTATGTTTTTTTTCGGAGATCTTACACACAAGCGTCATCTAGTCCCAAACTAAGCAGAGCTTGTATTATGGGTGTGATCCACAGGAATTTAAACAACTGATATAAATACATAAAAATAATTTTTTTTGTAAATACATATTATACATCTAAAACACACTGACTCCGAACCAAATATCTGTTGATTACACAACTATTTGATCCGACCCGGAAATCGAACTTATTCATCTTTCGATGTCCTAAAAGACGACTACGTTATTGAGCAAACTACGTTAGAAAAAATAACCGCATTGGAAAGGAAAACTTGTACAAGAAAACCCCATATGTCTAACCAACGCGGCCCAAAATCTTGTTTTTAAGAAGAGGTTGAAATTCAGGAATGGACTTTAAAGGTGCATAATGATGTTTTATTCTTCTCTTTCAGCGTCTGTATAAGTAAATACATGCAATTTATGATGTAAAAATATTCAGATTATTCCGCGTTAATAATATCAAAAGTTAGTCGTGCGCGCCAGCTCTTAGCCATTCATGTACATAATTGAATAAGTTTGAGTCTGTATTATAACTTTAGGTCAATGGTACTTTCTTTCCTCTTAGGACACATGCACACGACAACTTAAGTTTTTCATACTATTTAAAATTTCATAAGTTAAAAGAAACTCTGTTTATCTGTTACGCTCTCACAGTAGAAGCTGCACCGATAAAAAAGAAATTTGTCATGAAGATACCTTAATTCCTGAAGAAGAATATAGGCTACGTTTTACCGCGATAACCGACATAAACGCGGTCGAAGCCGACTGCGAATGCTAGTTTAAAATAAAACTCCATAAACGACTATTATTATTCCCCAAGTGCAATAAAGGTTGGAACTTTATGTGGACTTGATGTCAAAAATCTTATTAAAAGGCTGTTAAAGCATTTGAGTTACTTTGCTTGTTTGTAGAAACATACCTTTTTTCAAGAACGACAAAATTATTTTAAAGAACACTATTTTAGTATTGGAAATTTTAAGTTACGTTACTGGGAAGTCAGTGCCCTCAAATATACTGACAACTAGTTCAATCTTCGAATTTCAGTTCTCCCTTAGCGTTGCGGAGGTCCGATGCCAGTCGCTCCGTGGAAAAACTGAAATTCAGGTAAAACTGGTTGAACTAGTAGCCGATCCCAAATAAACTTGGGATAAGGCTCGGAAGAAAAAAAAAATTTTAGTATTGGAAATTCCATTAATCGAAGAAGAATAACGTCACGCCTAGAATGTTCCACAAAACAAAGACTTTTCACATTTAAGAGATGCAGATAAAGTTGCGTGGATTAACTAGTCTAGAGATGAGTTTTTAGTTGGTTACTTTTTCTTTACCATCCATGCCATAGAGAATAATACTTTCATCTTTCCCAAGATAATATGCTGTTTAGTGCTTATAAAATCTGCATACGAACATGACCTCTGGGAAATAGCAGTCTTGAATAAACAAACTTTAATTCATTTTCTTTAATTCATTTTCTATATGTTCTATCAAAAATATACTTGCAGAAAGCGATATATTCAAATTTAAAATACGAACTTAGGTCAGAAAATCTATTGAATTATGTTGTCTATGGTTATAGAGAACAAAGATTTAAAAAATAGTTGTAAAAGCTTCCGTTGACAGATGAATGAAGTACGTTTGCATACGACAGTGATTACGTCATTTAAGTTGACTGTTAAAACGATTAACATCTGCATATATAATCTGTGTGTCATTCAAATGCGGTCTTGCACTGAATTTAAAAAACAATCAGCTATGTGTTTGTATGCTGAACAGGAACTTTTTGTTCATTGCATTTGAATCTAATTAATTTCATCGTTCTTTTTTTTTTAAATAGCTAATTCGAATATTTTAGAAAAATAAAAGGAACGTAGGCATAAGTTGCACAGGTTCAGAGAGCAACACAGACCGAGCAGCCGAGAGGAATAGTTACAGCTCCTCTTCCCGATTATTTTTAAAAACAACTCCCACATTAGTAATATAATTCTGTGTCGCGGGCGGCTTTCCAAACATACATGAAACTGACTTAAAGAACACCCAGACTCAGAACAACAATTTATGAATCTTACAAAGTATAGTCCTACGTGGGATTTGAGCCCACGACACTTGGCGCACTAGAAAGCGGCGTGGCGACCACTTACTACTAGGCCAACCGTGCAGATTTTAGACTTATATACAAAAGCAATCGCCTATCGCTACGATTTCAAAAAAGTGTAATGCGTAGGCCCATTTGGGCTACTTCTATGACAGTGGTTGCTTCCTTTCGTGTTGCTACATGCACATGTTATATGTCATATTATTTGTCAGTAGTGCCTAACACCTTCGGTTCGTTTCGAGCCCCGGTCACACGCCTCTGTCTTTTTGAAGTTTATGTGGCTATTAAAAATTAATTATTGAGTAATAAACATCAAAAGCATATGTTTTATACATCTTTGGAAATATTGTGGGGACCTACTTGAGAGTTGCTTTCACAATATTGTCAAGGAGGTGTTCACGAGTGTAATGACCTGATGTCTTTCTAGCATCTAACTTGGAACCAACTCTGAGTACTCTCTATTTCTCTCCCCCCGTCTCTATCTTTACTTCTGCCCCAGTTAGCAACATAGCTTTGGAAACAACCAATTGATGGTAAATTGTTTTCGGGGATTTCTGAATGCTTACCACTTCATGAATCATGCAGCTCCAAAACCGAATTTAACAGAAATCTACTCCATTTTACCTTACTAGACTGTAAAAGAACGGTTTCCCTAAAAGTCTAAAGATTTTTCTTAAATTAATTAAAAAAAGTTGACGATTTCAAAGTATGGATTTGCTTTAACTACTTAACCTCAGAACCACTTGTCAAAATACTTCCAAACACATTACGAGTATTTTATAAATTTAATAATGGTTTTGTTTTACATTCAATCATGTAAAGTCTTTAAATAACTTACGTACCTATAAATCTTAAATGCATTCAATAAAATAGATTTCCATTGCAATAATGTTATCATTCGATCCATACCATAACTTGCATGTCACCTGTGGTCGCTGATTAAATACGCCTGGCTTGAACCATGACGTGTAACGAATGAGCACGTGACATTAGCTGACGTGATGCATTCTCCTTTACCTCCTTTATATTACAATATATTACTTTACACTTCTATCTTAAATCTATGTGGTGACGGATTAAGCAATTATAATGTCACTATATTCATTCGATGGCTGTCGTAAAAATCGGCTAAAAGTACAACAGCAATGCAAAGAGAAATAAAACTTGATGCAAACTCTATACAAACCCGTCTGACCTTTTTTTTTTTTTTTTTGTTGACGGGGTGTAAAAATCCCTTCGGATCTTTTTTGTGACATTTTGTGACCAGGCCACCATCCAACCTCCCGCCGCAGCTACTTAGTTTGCTGCCCGAGGTCCCCTTTCTCTGGCAGCTTGCAGCCCCGTTGACGGTTCGTGTCGTCGCCGGCGTACTCTACGCTCGGGATCGGCCCTCTCCCGATCCCGTTCAGCGGTCTCTTTCTGGAGCATTACAGCTTCACAGAAAGAGACCACTGCGCCCCAGCCCTCCTCACCCGCCAGCATGGCAGCAATGATTGCTGGCGGGGACAGGTCTCGTCCGATTTGGCCGACTAGGACCTCGCGTTCAGATGCCCACGAGGGGCAGTCTTCCAGCGTATGCTGGGCGGAGTCCCTGTCGGCTGCGCAATGGTGGCATTGTCCGATCCTATTCAGATACTCACCGAAGCAACCGTGCCCGGTGAGTATCTGAGTAAGTCGGTAGGTAACGCGTCTGACCTATATGTGTGTTTTATTCAAAAAACGCTTTGCTAAGGAGAGTCATAAAGTAGCCGACTCTTAAATACTGTTATTTAAAGATGAAGTGTATCTTACAATTTGTGGATGCGACATGTCCTTACTAAACCAACGTCCGATTACGATCTTGCTAATCGAAATTAAACTTTATGTATCAGCAGTACTATCTATATTAAAAAAAAAGGCCAAGTGCGTGTCAGGCCACTCATAGAATAGTGATATAGTGTTCCATAGGTCACCCATAATGGTAGGTGGATTTAATATCCTGTCAAATAGATCATTGTTATGTTTACTTTTTATTTCTTTTTTTTGTAGGAATTTATCCCCACTTTACATGTTTACATGGGAGGTACCCCAAAATAAAAATATTTTTAATAATTTTATTGTAACATTTTGTCCACGTAACTGCAACACAAACATATTGATGCATAGTTTCATCTTTCTAGCACCAGCCGTTTGCGTAGGTCAAGGACGGACGGACGGACGGACAGACATGGTGAATCTATAAGGGTTCTAAGTTTTTAACTACGGAACCCTAAAAAATGTCTGCAATGTGTAGATAGGTAATGATTTTGTATATGCCACGGTTTTTATGATAAGGAGTAATAATGTTGAGTTATAAGTGTTGAACTTAACATTGATTTGATGCCATTGCGATAAGAAAACCATTTTCTAAATAGTTCTTTCGAATACCTGCTAATAGGTATTACCTCTATTTATTTCAAATACGAATATTATATTTGACTGTCTTGTTGGTCTAGTGGTTAGCGGATGCTGCTGCTGATCTAGAGGTCTCGGGTTCGATTCCCGGGTCGGACCAAATATTTGTGTGATCCACAAGTATTTGTTTCGGAGTCTGGGTGTTGTCTATATATAATACTAGTTGACCCAGCGAACTTCGTACCGCCCAACTTTAAAATTCCAGAACTTGATCGCAGCGCCACCTACCGGGTCCAATTGGGAATCTAAACCATTCCCAGATCCCCTTGAACACACACAAAAAATTTCATCAAAATCGGTCCAGTCGTTTGAGAGAAGTTCAGTGACATACACACTCACACAAGAATTATATATATTATGATGTATGTATTAAAAAAAAAGTATGTTTATGTATTTATATCAGTTGTTTAGTACCCATAACAAGGTCTGCTTAGTTTGGGACTAGATGTTGTTGTGTGTAAAATGTCTGAAATATTTATTTATATATTTTGTACGTGTCGTACCCATGTCACAATACTCACGAACCTAATAACCTCAAATGACATTGTGCACTCTCCGTAAAATAATAGTCTTCTCAATTATTCGACCAGGCCTATTCTGTGAAGTCCCAAAGGTGGCTGGATAATTTGATGCCGGCATCTTGCGAATGACACACTGATAAGGAGGGAGCATAATTGAATTTTTCTCCAAATTGAAACCTTTTATTTTCATTATATGTATATGTTAAATGTACGTATATATTACATGTGAAATATAAATAAATGAATAGTTCGGACATCTTCAAACAACGCCGTCCAGTTCCAAAGCAAGTATAGCTTGGAATATAGATAGATAGATAGATAACTCTTTATTTGCACACTAAATTACAGAGTTACCAAAAAGGAACACAATGATCAAATATCGAGTGTACAAAGGGCGGCCTTATTGCTAAAAGCAATTTCTTCCAGGCAAACTTAGGTATTATAGGTACAACTAACAGAAATACATATTTGTGTATCACACAAACATTTGGTCCGACCCGGGAATCAAACACGATCAAGCGATCAAGCACAGGAGTCGCATATCACCGAGGCAGTCAAAAAATGAATATTTGTCACGTTAAATTATTAATGGAATGGAACATTAAAATAAAGTTTATGGATAAGGTGATATTTTATATCACCTTAACCATGTTCAGAAATTACTCTGCGATACGGGATTTACTCGTAGTTGTACGACTGCCTCGTTAGTCTAGTGGAAAGCGTATGTGGCTGCTGATCAAGAGGTCTCGGGTTCGGTTCCCGGGTCAGACCAAATATTTGTGTGATCCACAAATATTTGTTTCGGAGTCTGGGTGTTTTTCTATGTATAATATGTATGTATTTACAAAAAAAAGTATATTTATGTATTTATATCAGTTGTTTAGTACCCTTAACAGAAGCTCTGCTTACTTTGGGACTTTAGTTGTGTGTAAGATGTCCAAAATGTTTATTTATTTATTATTATTTATTAAAGCTTGCACGTCAGTCATAGTTGTAACGATGTGTGGATTAAGATTTGCTGTCATGTCTGCGTCAAATATAATAAGAGAATTTTCTTGCTGGCTGTACATTTTTTCCAAAATCTGTAAATGCAGTTCAGAATATCTTAAAAAATTATGGATAGTCTTCTAATAGTGTTTTCCTGTAACTATAACGGTTAAGGTACCTGCCCTTACTGTCCCGTCTCAAAAATTCACAGAATTGGCTACTTTTTACTGCAATAATCGAGACACACACAGGTGGAGACGCGGACGAAAGCTAGTTTATTATAAATCCGCTGTCTTATACTCAACTCTATTATAAAAAGACCACAAAAGTAGATTACAGCAACTACTGGTTCTTCCACAAATTCCTGATGTATATTTAGCCATAATATTTAGAACAAAGATCAATACACAGCGTGAGCGTAAAATCCTTCAGTTAGAGCAGTACAAGGCGCAAACAATTCGCCAAAGTAATGGGCACTCTTGTAAATGAAGTGTAGGAGGTTTATGCCTCCTCTGGGACTTAGCCAGGCCCGCTTCACATCAAGACATTTATGTTCGTTAAGATTCGTCGCGTTATGCTTCAGAAATGACGTGTCTGAGTTTAGATGTGTTTTGAACTGATTTCTATACTTTTTACCTCACTACAGAAGGATTGATTGCCTCGTTATGGTTTAGAGGTCTAGTGGTTAGCGTATGCGACTGCTGATCAAGAGGTCTCGAGTTCCATTCCCGGGTCGGATCAAATGTTTTTGTGATCCAAAAATATTTGTTTCGGAGTTTGGGTGTTTTCTATGTATAATATTATGTATTTATTTACAAAAAAAAGTATATTTATGTATTTATATCAGTTGTCTAACCCATATTACAAGCCCTGCTTAGTTTGGGACTAGATGGCGTTGTGTAAGATGTCCATATTATTTATTTATTTACATTCTCCAGATATTTGTCCAAGAGTAGTGCAGTAGTGACGTCATAAAGGAAGCTAAATGAGTCATTCAGGAAGGGAACCGTTTGTATAGAGAAAGTAACTGACATTACCATGTTATATACGTGATCAGAAACACGTTCATTGTGTATGTTATATAATGGCAACTGTCTAAAGATAGTATACATTTAATTCTTTTTTTAAACCAAAGGTTTTAAGCAAGATAAAAGGCCTGTATCTACTCGCAATAGTTCTGATGTTACTTGAATATATCTTGATGCTCTATGATGCTTTTGCATGCGGTTGCGCCTGCGTTTATGTCGGTAATCGCTGTAAAAATTAGCCTATGTTTTTCTGAAGCTCTACTAGACTATCGGTGTGTATTAAATGGTTTATGAGTTTAGGAGTGTTATCATATTAGTATGGAACTTTATCCGACTATGCCGAAGCCAAAAAGGAAGGGTATATAATTTTGGCAGTATATGTATGTTTGTATGTTTCACCGTAGCACCTGGGGGCTAATAATAATTACTGGGGCGTAATAATAATGAACTGCGCATTTTTTCATGCGTCTCGTAAAAAGATAAATTTGCCAAATTATTATGATATTTTTCTTAAATGTTCCGCTCCTAATAGATCAAAGCGTGATATTATATAACATGTAGAAATCATATTTAGATTACATTAAGGATATAGATTTACTAGTTATCATAAAAAAAACAATGACATAAAATTATTATTGTCTAACATTCAATTTTCATCTATATATATCAATAACCCCGTTTTGTAAAACTTCAAAAATTCTTAGATAATTCATCATCATTTTCTTTTGATCCATTAATTTTCTGCTAATGGCCAACGTTTATCCGTAATGGTCTAAATTTGAAATTTGCTTAACCTCTTTAGTTTTTTTAGATTGCATAATTTTCTCGTTGCTTTAAATACAGTAATAATCTTTCTTTACGAATGGATTTCATGTTTACTTATGTATTTTGGGTCACGCTTTATATTTTGGGTGTTATTTTATTTATTACTAGCTGTCCCGGCAAACTTCGTACTGCCTCAATCGATAAATAGAAGGCCTAAACTTTTGTATAAAATAAACTTAAAACAAACAAAAGGAATCCATAATACAAAAAAAAAATGCAAGTCATTTTTATATATTCACCCTTTAAACCTTCTCTGGACTTCCACAAATAATTCAGGACCAAAATTATCCAGCCATTCTCGAGTTTTAGCGAGACTTACGAACAGCAATTCTTAATATATATATATGTATATAGATTTATTTATACAACTTCATTACACAACAACAAAGTATACGTACAAATATAGATACAAAATTTACATTTGGTATTTAAGCGATCTTATCACTCACGGCGATCTCTTCTAGAAAACCTGTACTGATATTATAATATTTGTTGCTGGTTCAACCTTCATGTAATACAATTAAAAACCCCTGACCAATTAGGCGAACACTCCCAACTAAACCACCTAAAAAAAAAAAAAATTGGTTTATCCGTTTAGAAGCTTTGATGCCAGAGACACACACACACACATCCAAACTCCGAAACAAATGTTTGCAGATCACACAAACATTTGGAGTGACCCCGGAATCGAAACCGAGACCTCTTGACAGCAGCCGCATATTCTCACCACTAGATCTTGTTGATCTAGAGGCAGTCCAGTCATCTTTAAATAGAATTCTCGGATTTTGTTGCAGTAAAGTTTACGAGGCGTTAAGGTAATGGGTTAATATGTATATTGTAAAATTCTCAGAAAGTATGTAATAAATATTATGACTGTCTGTCGGTAAAGATGTAGTATTATGATCGTAAACTAACAATTTGCCAAAGTTGGAGGTGTGAACGCGATTATACCACCTCTGGATATAAGCCTTTTGATTTCAAAACTTTGGCGTGAATAATTTCTGATGAGGTATTATTAAACGTATTCCAACTTTTTGGTATTAAACTATTCGTAATTCATAATTTTAACAAAATTATTGTAAAAGAGGTATTACTGATTTGAATTATGTTAAACTACCTTTTAAGGTTCGAGCACATTATGCCGGGCCGCAGCGTGTCGGGGCGGGCCGCAGCGCAGCGCAAAATGCTAACTTAGCACATTGTGACGGGCCGGGCCGCAGCGTGTCGGGGCGGGCCGCAGTTTAGCGCAAAATGCAAATCATACAGTTCTTTGTATCCTTGAACTAAATTAATCAAAAGTTCTTCATTCATTTATTAGTGACAGCAACAGAAACACGCAAATTCCAAAAAACGCAAATTTCGTAAAATAAACACGTACGCGCATGCACACCAATCCGCTTGCTATAGCACACTGTGACGGGGCGCAGCGGGGCGGGGCAGGTCGCATCGCACGGACGCAAATCCGCGTCGCAATAATGCGAGCCGCTGCGGCCCGGCATAGTGTGCGATAGTTCATACAATTTGTATTGAACCGATTTGAGCGGATTTTTGCGCTCCGCCCCGACACGCTGCGGCCCGGCATAATGTGCTCGAACCTTTACCCGTGGCTTCCGGTCTACCCGTGAAAGTGGAAAATACAGACAGACAGTTACTTTCTAATTTATAATATTATAATACGTGTAGTAAGCATAAAACTTTTTTTTCATCGCTCAATAATTCACTTTTAGAGGTTGACGTCAAATTTAATAAAGATCATGAAGTCGATTCCTATTCTGTGCAAAATCATTTATAAAACACTACGCTCGCGTGTATATCGATTAATGCAGTAAAAAGCCTATGTGTTATTCTTATACATAACCTATATTACTGTAAAGTTTCATCCAAATCCGTTCAGTAGTTTTTGCGTGAAAGAGCAACAAACAAACACTCACACTTTCGCGTTTATAATATTAGTAATGACTTTCGTCGCATTCTCGTAGGAGTGTTGCAAGTAATTGCGTCAGCTGAATATCTAACCTGAAGTATGTTACGATTAATTAACTTTACCATAATAGGTTAAATAATTACAATACAGCTTGCTTTGGACATTTCAGGAGAGAATGGTATCTACTGCTTTAAGCACCTTATAATGTACCTAGTTGAAGTTGAATTTAAAGATTTAATACAAATTATATATAGTGTTGTAATACCGAGACCTATTTCTCGGTATTTTATTACACATGAACCAGAATAACATAACTGCAGAAGCAAGTGTTCTTCCTAGCTTTTGTTATTCAAAACTTTATTTGAGGCTAGAAATTTATTTACAAATTTATTGTTTACAAATTTATTTGGCGTCGGCTACTAGTTTAACTGATTTTACCTAAATATCAGTTTTGGAACAGAATGGAAACTCCGTAACTCCGAATTCGAAGATTGAATTAGTTTTTAATATATTTGAGGGCACTGACTTCCCATTATTGATGAATCGATTCTTGACACTTTCTTCTCTCTCCTTCATACTCCGGACCGCTATTAAGAATTTCTTGTAAAAAAAAACTGAAAAACCTAGTAACGCTTTTCCCCGACCCGGGAATCGAACAGCAGAAGCTAGTTATGAAAAACTTAGTTGACTAAAACAGATATTTTTAAGAATCAACTAAATGTAGATAAATCCCTAGGGCTTAAGATTTCTGTCACCAATTATCAGCAAGAAGCACGGGCATAAACAAACATTTTTATTGCGTTTAAAACCTAGTTATACATTTTACTACCAAAGGTCCCTACCGTGTATATGCCCTAAGGACTTATACACAATATTTAAGTGGTCCCTACCATTAACTTGTAGTACCGACTGACAAGTGACAGTTCCGATATGTTTTCTTACCATTGCGCGCTGTTTGAAGTTATTTGCGTAGTGCGGAAAGTGCGTAATGGGTTGTGTATTTTGTTTTAAGTGTTGTCATATCAACTGGGAATAACTTTAAGTGTTAGTTTAGTAGTTGTTATACTTGTCTGATTTGTTGTGGCAATTTAAAGTATATTTTTTCTTTGTGATTTTTTCTTTCTAGAGTTTTTTTTAATAATAGAAATATGGTTTCAAGCTTCCTCGTGTGATTAAATATTCGCACGACCTTCACGAATTCCGTATTTTTTTCGGAAAACAAGTAAATTTTTCACATATTTGTAGTTAAACAAATTTGAAAAAAAACATTTGGCTGCGTAATAGACTTTATTAATATAAAATATGCAAACTATATGATATTAATTATATTACAAAAGAATAAATTTAGATTTTTTTTATTATCAAATTTTATATTTTTTTGTATCGTTCATTGTAAATAAATATTTAAAATATAAATATTTCGGACTTCTTACACACAACGTCATCTAGTCCCAAACTAAGCCGAGCTTGTATTATGGATACTAAACAACTGATATAAATACATAAACATACTTTTTTTAGTAAATACATACATATTATACATAGAAAATTCCCAGACTCTGAAGCAAGTTTTTATGGATCACACAAAAATTTGGTCCTACCCAGGAATTGAACCCGAGACCTCTTGATACACTAACCACTAGACGAACAATATATGTCTTTTATTAGAGAGTTTTATGTTCAACAGTGGAGAGGTTGATCATGATGATGTTTATAAAAACCATTTGAGAGCCATTTCACGGCACAATATGTAACCGAGCTCCACCGAATGTTAAACAAAAAATTTTTTTCTGTAATATTCTTCCAAATCCCCCTTACCCCTTATTTGTCCCCCGCCACCCTTAAAAGATGGCAAAGCACTCGGGTCTGGAATTGCAGTATCCATGAACAGGGGAAAATAAATGTAAAAAAATACAAAACCTACAAACAAAAAAGATTAAATGTAAAAATAGCTTCATTTTCAACATGAAATAAAAAGGTTTAAAAAAGTGCCTAATTAAATGAGAGTAATAAATTTTTGTATTTTGTGAGCCGTCTGGACACTTATCCTAATTATATTTTTTTTAAGTCAACCTTTTACTGATTCTAAACTAAATGTCAAGGTTCATCTTTCGATTACTAAGCCTAAAATTGTTGTGTCTGTATGTAAAATAAAAATAACAGTTTTTTGATTAATGTACATGAAAGTGTATCATCCTCCTAGCCATTATTCCCAAATTTATTTGGGGTCGGCTACTAGTTCAACCGGTTTTACCTGAATTTCAGTTTTTCCACGGAGCGACTGGCATCGGACCTCCGCAACCCTAAGGGAGAACTGAAATTCGAAGATAGAACTAGTTGTCAGTATATTTGAGGGCACTGACTTCCCAATAACGATTGCCATAGATGTTCTTGACAACCGGGACCGACGGCTTTACATGCTCTCCGAGACACGGGCGTGAATCACCGCCAAACTTCCAAACTCCGGGCAGCTATTAGGAATTTCCTAAGAAAATCCCTAACACACTTTTTGGCCCGACCCGGGATTTGAACCCGAGACCTCTTGATTAGCAGTCGCATACGCTAACCACTAGACCAACGAGTATTTGAAAGTATATATGGTACTTAAATCAAAACAGCATTTTTTTTTTAAATTTTTGTGTTCTGCCTGTCTCTCTGTCTGTTTGTTCCGGGTTATCTCTTAAATCAATGTAGGTAGATTTTGAGACTAGTTTCGCTCCATAGTTTTACTCGCGGTGTACAATAATAAACGTGGGTAAATCATTTTTTAGAATGCATTATTAACTACCCCCCGGCTATTGTTGTAAATCGCGAGTAACGCTGCAGATTGAAGTTAGTCTAATAAAAAATAGCTAAAATGTTAGTCGATATTTCGCAATACATATTCGATTTGGCCGTAGTCAAGCATCGAATTTTTAATCAAACGTTCTAAATCAAAAACTTTGAAGGGACTTCGGCTGTCAAGTTATTTTGAATTAAGAACTTGTTTATTTGGCTTCTTGGGAGTGATCTCATTCCCCTTAAAAATCCCGGGTTCGGTGACTTTTTAACTTGTTAATTGTGAAACGAACAACAGTTGTTGAAGTTATATTCAGAACTTTTAAGTAGAGCATTTGTAACAAAAGATTCTGTTAAGTTTAGTTTCATAGTTCAAAAGTTTTAAATTAAAAGTATTTTCTTATGAGTCCAACAAACTCGTCACGATTGAGGACAAAAATTTACTAAACAATAGTGTAGTCTTTTACTTGAATTCTTCAGGAAGGGTGTAAAACATGTACAAATATTTTTGGATGTACATATATTTCTTTGATTGTTACCTAAATTACTTGATGGATTAATGTTTTAAAAGTCATAATTTGGTATCAATAATTTTGACAAAAGAAACCGACTTCAAAGAAAAACTATTCCGAGTACCCAAATCGCGACAATTGTGCCTATGATATTTGAGGAGGTCCCCTTGATATCCTTGGGATCCGATCATCAGATCCCGATATGGTGACGATGGGACCACCTATAAGCTGCGCCCATTTCAATGCAAAATTTTTGAAAATAATTTTTGAAATCGGTTCATAAACGACGAAATTATCGCTGAACATATATAAAAAAAAACCGACGAATTGATAACCTCCTCCTTTCTTGAAGTCGGTCAAAAATAAGAAAGCAATTCGAAAAATAAGTATTTTTTAGTTCAAAAATCGTTAGTTTCTGAAGCTTCTAAAATATAACTTTTATGTAACACTATTTTCATTATGTTTTTTATAATAACAGAAAATTAGCGCTTTGCTCAAAATAAGTTTTGTTTTGATTTTGTTGTTTATAGTAGTTTGAGGACAATTTTTCCAATTTACATAATTCAAAAGTTATATTGCAAAATTTTGTTAATTACAGTGGTCGACATATAAAAAACGATTGAAGTCCAACTCATATAAACTAACGAATAAAAAGTTACATATTTAAATCATTTTCTTTTTTTAAGTAATTTAACAGTTCTTCTGAAATAAATATCATGTTTTCTTCTGGGATGTAAAATATATTTTAAATAGGAATAAAAGGAAATAAAATACCCTTGCAAATACTTTTTTTTATTAGTTTAGTAGTTTTTCTTCTTCTTAGCGTATCAATGGCAACACTTTACATGGTTTTGGCCTAGTGCTCGGCGACGCGGATTGCGTTTGGCCTTGTGTTGAGAGGATTTGTCACCTAAACTCTGCGATATGAGTGTTAGGTGTCCAGGGTGCGCCGGACGTCGGGACTCTTGTTCTCATTTTACGTCGCTCGGGGAGGCTCCTCTCGTGCACCCCAGTCTTTAGTAGTTTTAATTAGTTAGTAAAATGTTGATTCGAAGTCCCGTCATGTATCGACGGGACTTTGTATCTGTCGCTTAGTAAAGAAATACTAATTTTATTTACCGTTATCCGATCCTATTGGTTCAAATTATACACCAACTCAAAATTGTTTGGTAAACCTTGCTTATGCCGGCGGCTCCGCCTGCAGGATTGTCGGTTATAGCGGTAAAGAGTAGCCTATATACTTCCTCAAGTATCAAAGTTTATTATTATTTATAAAATCATTGCATAGGTTTAGTCGTGAAATCTTTACAGACTAATAGACATACTTGTGTGTCTCCAACGTTTAACAACATTTAAAAAAATATTAGCTATATTTAGCAACTAAAGTTTAATGCAGTCAACACTTTACTTCAAAACCAGTTTGATAAACGAATTTACTAAACGACTACTGTGTTCCAGGAAACTGACGATCGCTCGAATGATTACACGTAATCGAGTCGACAATCGAATACATGTTTAACGAATACCATGTAAACGATTTTATATGTAAAGTCGTTCTAGATAGAGAGAGAGGCGACGACATGTTGAGTACCTCAGGATGATGAGGCTGTTGGTGTAGTGGTATAGTTATTCTGATTGTTAAGTTAGAGTTCTTGGGTTCGATTGCCACTCTGGACACATAATAAAATGGTATGTTATGTTCTGTTTCTGGTTGTAATGTATTTGTAATGTGTATACGAGACCTGGATGCTATTTATTATGTCCGATTTATGTATGTTTGTAAAACCCCCGCGTTACGAGATTTATTCCTAATCCGGGAGTTGTATTTCTAAAAATAAATAAAAAAAAAACGATAATCATTTAAGTCTTTAATCTTGCTAAGTAAATAGCTTGAGGACTTGTCATGTATATTTAAATAAGCTCTTAATCTCTTTAATGCCAACTTTTGACCTTTGGGATTTTCCTTCTTTAAAACAATATTTTGACGATTCAGAGAGAAAAAAATAATTATAACACACAAATAAATATCTTGTACATCTTAGACACCACGCCATCGAGTCCCAAACTAAGCAGAGCTTGTATTTTGGGTATCAGACAACTGATCAGTTCTCTAGTATCCATTACAAGCTCTGCTTAGTTTGGGA
Source organism: Phragmatobia fuliginosa (assembly GCA_932526445.1). Lineage (NCBI taxonomy): Eukaryota > Metazoa > Arthropoda > Insecta > Lepidoptera > Erebidae > Phragmatobia > Phragmatobia fuliginosa. The sequence goes on from OW052065.1 coordinate 2,277,224, forward strand.
CTCGATGACATTGGGTGTATGATGTCCGAAATATTTATATTTATTTATATCTATACAAACAAATAAAATCGATTTGTCTATTTATAAATTTCAAATTTATAGTTTTCACTAAAGTGTATATGATGCATACATCAAATATATTTTTAAATTTTTGTCTGTTTTTCTATCCGTCTATGTCTATCTGTCTGTTTGCTCTAGAACGGCTTGACCGATTTGGACTTAACTGGCAAACAGATCATGGTAAAATGCGTTTCTTAGGCCATTTTTAGGGTTCCGTAGCCAAATGGCAAAAAACGGAACCCTTATAGATTCGTCAAGTCTGTCTGTCTGTCTGTCTGTCTGTCTGTCTGTCTGTCCGTCTGTATGTCACAGCCAATTATTTCCGAAACTATAAGAGCTATACTGTTGAAATTTGGTCAGTCGATTTATTCTGTGAACCGCATTAAGACTTTTACATAAAAATAGAAAAAAAACAATACATTTTGGGGGTCCCCATACTTGGAACTCAAACTCAAAAATTTTTTTTTCATCAAACCTATTTGTGTGGGGTATCTATGGATAGCTGTTTAAAAATGATGTTGAGGTTTCTAATATCATTTTTTTCTAAACTGAATGGTTTGCGCGAGATACACTTCCAAAGTGGAAAAATGTGTGTCCCCCCCCCTCTAACTTCTAAACTAATAGAGTGATAAAACTAAAAAAAATATATGTTGTACATTACCATGTAAACTACGAACGAAAATTGGTTTGAACTAGATCTAGTAAGTAGTTTTTTTTTAATATGTCATAAAGCGTAAACAGCTATTTACCTTTCATTTAATCAACGAACTACAAGAATTTTTATATAATGTTACTTGTTGATACGGAACCCTTCATGGGCGAGTCCGATGCGCACTTGGCCGATTTTATTTTTAATAGATTCGATAGTCAATATTAACCGCGGTTGCTAGAGTTAAGGTAAACCAACATTCACGGGTAGCACCGTGGGACTCAGCTAGTCAAAACAAAAAGTTGCATTTTATATATCTCTTTCGCTTAATCACCATTACTTTTGAATAATTCAACAATGACGTAAAATCGTCTTCACAGATTTGCTTCATCACTTCATCAGACTTCCGCATTTTAGAAATCTTCATTCGACAATTTGTCTAGTTCACTTTGGTAAATTAGAATGACTGAATGTTGAACGAATGGCGCGGGTAATTTGGAATGGCGCCAGACTGCCGGGACAACCACTAACTTGTCGTCTTTACGTGGTTATTACCCTCAGTTTCCGCACTTAGGAAATAACTGCTTCGGTTTTACATGTTAAGTTAGATATTTACTAATCACTAGTATATTCTGTTCTCCCCTCTTGCGTCCTCAGTCAAGTTATCACTCTATAAACGTAAATGCTGGTAAAAACATTAACAAATATATTTGTTTTTTATCTCGCCGGCTAAAGTGACTCAATTCGGCCTAATGTTAAAAACATGAGCAGAACTCAGGAATGGTGGTAATCATCCTCTTTGTGAGTTCACACAATGCAGCATGTTGTAGAAAGAGAATCGGAAAAACTTGCACCTTGGCTAGCCTATCAATTTAGTGTTTACTAAACCATTACCACCTTCACTACTAAACCAGAGGTCGTGAGTTTGATTCCTAATGAGGACAAGTAGTTCCGTGATGAGCACGAGGACTTGTTGTTTGATTGTAATTTAAATATAATATGATTATGTTGTGGCTGATTATATCTTAATGGGATAACAATGTATGATCCATAAAGTGTTATTTTGACTATTGGTGTACCTTTTGCATATTTCATGAATATACGTAAAGTCCTCAGCTTTAACAAAGGTCAACCGCTGAAGCGTTTCTACTATGCAAGTGTGTCTGAACTATAGATTTTTACTGCCTTAACAATCACCTACGCTTTTGATAGTATAGACGATGATGTATGAACGTATGTAAGTATATAACTAGCGAATCATTTAAACACAAGTTATGAATCCCTATAAAAAATCAGAATTGTCCTTCCATAAATAAAACGACAAGTGTATACACAGATGTCCTCAAAATATGTAAAGTACGCACGTATTGTTACATAAAAGTGCCTTTAGAGATTCCCTAGGTACTATTTTACCTCCCGCTTGAGAAGACATCGCTTAAATAAAAATAATAGCTGAACTCCGGATGCTGAAAAGCTGCCGTTAAGTGCAACAGGTGTGGCTTTGTGCCAAATTTTGAATGCGTCTCCCATGCATGCTAGTATCAACCCTATTTGAATTAGAATAAAGTGTACATTACCTTCAGTCCAGGGGTGATATAGACCTTTTTCTGACAGATAATTGTAAGTGATATTGTTGTGGAAATGACAACGAACTCAATTTGGCTTGCAGCCAAACAGTGTCAGATAAAAATGTATTTTTAGCTTTATCAAGCGTTTACGAATTATCCTGCAACTATTCATGAATTGTTTGTTACGTTTATGGACACTAAATTAGGACGTGTAAAATTATTACTTTAAAATTATTATATCCATACATCGATACCAATAAATCAAATTGAATGTGTCTGTTTGTAATATGAATTGAATAGATTTTTAGGGGCTAATAGGCTTTTTTTTTTTTTACTACCTTCACACAGAAGATCAACTAAGCCCTACCCCTAAATATTAATATTTATATATATAAAAAATCTGCCAATTGCGTGTCAAGCCACGCACGGGAAAGGGTTCTTCAGTCACCCATAATGGTACGTGGATTAGAAATCGTATCCAATAGATAATTGTTATGTTTACGTATTAATGCGTTAATTTTGTATGACGTCCAAGTAAACGCATTGTAAAAGATAAGCCTCTATAACTCCTGAACTAACAAAGTAACCTAATCCGTTATAGTTTTCATATAGTTCATTATATGGACCACTATCACGAATTTTTCCAGATTGTTTGAGCCAGCTGTGTAGCTTTTAGAGGGGGGGACGCCCTGTTTTTACAAAAACGTGGCCTTTGAAGTGGAATTTGTCGCAAACGGCTACCTAAGCAAAAAATCGTTTTAGAAACCCTGTATTGTTTTTAAGAGACCTATCTAATGATACCCCTTATGAAGGGGAGGTACCCCAAATAAAAATATTTTTTATAATTTTATTGTAGCACTTTGTCGATGTAATTACAATACATATTCATGCAAAGTTTCATCTTTCTAGCCCTTACGGTGAGTCGAGGACGGACGGACAGACGGACATGACGAATCTATAAAGGTTCGAAGTTATAAACTTCGGAACTCTAAAAAACCATTTCTGATAGAAGTACTTAATTCAAATGTTATTTAACTTCCACCGTACTACTGCTCATACCTAAATCCCTGACTCCTTTCTGCAACGAGATTTGAGTTCCTACAGGATTTTTTACCCACACCTCCCCTGGTACCAAAAAGGTCGGTATTACCCGAACTGGTTGTTTCATCAGCACTGTATTAAAATTAAAATTAAATCTAAATAAACAACATAACATTAAGCCATTATCCTTATAATGAAAATTCAGAGCTTTTTATATAATTTATAATTAAGTGTCGCCTTTCTTGTTTAGTATTATGTTTCAAAAATGCCCGCTGTTTCATTATAAAGATTTCTCTAACCCTGTTTTGTTTAAAAACCCCGTGAAATGAAAGTAAACAAAACATTTTCCGCAAAATTTTATCCCGGGGATATCATTAGCATCCTAATAAGAATCGCCATTACCGCAGAAATAAAGTACATACATAAAATCACGCCTGTTTCATCGTATGGGTAGGCAAAGGTTTTTTCTTAGAATAATTACATTACATACATACATACACATTGTGTAATTATATAAGGGTATTTTAAACGCCCATTTTTAGGGTTCCGTAGCCAAATGGCAAAAAACGGAACCCTTATAGTTTCGTCATGTCTGTCTGTCCGTCCGTATGTCACAGCCCCTTTTTTCCGACACTATAAGAGCTATACTATTGAAACTTGGTCAGTAGATGTATTCTGTGAACTGCATTAATATTTTTACACAAAAATAGAAAAAAAACAATAAATTTTGGGGGTCCCCATATATATAGAACTGAAACGCAAAAATTTAATTAAAAAATTTAAGAACGAGATCTAGTTAGTAGTTTTTTTTAATACGTCATAAATCGTAAACCGCAATTTACCTTTCATTCAATCAATACACTATTATTAAAACATCGATCAAAGTTACAACGAACTACAAGAACTTTTAGATGACGTTACTTGCTACTACGCAACCCTTCATGGGCGAGTACGACTCGCACTTCGCCTCTTTTTTAGCCAGTTTTTTGAACCCCACGTAATACGTGGCGAGTCTTTTGCGGTTTATCGGGATGTTTAGTTTTGCTGGTGAGGTTGGATATTGGCCCCAATTTTTTAGAGGTAACCATATACCCGCTTTAATAAAAATTTGCAACGAAATATCTGTAGATACAATTATATAAAATAACTAGTTTTTTTATTAAATACATATCAAAGTATATACGGTAATGACATCAAAAAGGCAAGCTTTTTACCAGTGAAAGCCTTGTTAAAATCCCTACTAATATTATAAATGCGAAAGTAACTCTGTCTGTCTGTTACGCTTTCACGCCTAAACCACTGAACCGATTTTGATTAAATTTGGTATGAAGATAGAACTGAACTTGGGAAAGGACATAGGCTACTTTTTACCGCGATAACCGACATACACGCGGGCGGAGCCGCGGGCGAAAGCTAGTTGGTTCATATGTTCCAGAGATTAGCCTTAACAAACAGACCGTGTATACTTTTATACACATAGATATTTTAATTTTATATATTTGTATAGATTCATCACTAGTAACTGCCTCGTTGGTCTAGTGGTTAGCGTATGCGACTGCTAATCAAGAGGTCTCGGGTTCAAATCCCGGGTCGGGCCAAAAAGTGTTTTTGGGATTTTCCTAGGAAATTCCTAATAACTGCCCGGAGTTTGGAAGTTTGGCGGTGATTCACGCCCGTGCCTCGGAGAGCACGTAAAGCCGTCGGTCCCGGTTGTCATGAACATCTATGGCAATCGTTATTGGGAAGTCAGTGCCCTCAAATATACTGACAACTAGTTCAATCTTCGAATTTCAGTTCTCCCTTAGGGTTGCGGAGGTCCGATGCCAGTCGCTCCGTGGAAAAACTGAAATTCAGGTAAATCTGGTTGAACTCGTAGCCGACCCCAAATAAAATTGGGAATAATGGCTAAGAGGATGTATTGATTCATCACTTCCTTCCAACCAAAGTTCTGTCATATCAATAAGAAAGCGTCTTCAAGCAACAAGTGTTGCTCACAAGCTATTCTATGTGACCCACTTGCTAGGTCAAGGTCATCGACAAAATCGCAACAAGTGTACAGAACCCGTGTTTATACTTCAGGGCAAAGGGGTTCCGGGATAATCGAACAAAACGGGAAATGAGATTTTATTGATACAACTCTGAGTAAGGCCTGATAAGAGAGTGCTTTTGATTGTTCCGGGTTTTTATATAGCAGGAATAGTATTGATATTTGTGCTTTTAGTGTGTTATCAAACTAAGTGAAGTAGTATTGTGTTACTTATGACGTAGGGTCGCTTGATAGGAAGGAAAAATGTATTTTATTTCTTAAAATGTTTTTTGTATCGTTATTTTATCGAAAGTAAAGGATGTGTGTGATCGACATATGTTGAGGTTTACAAATGGCCATTAGGTACTATTGTTGGAAATTCAATTATGATTTTAAATTAGCGCCTTAACTTTTTACGTGTTAGGTTTCGAATAATTTGAAAAATGAGCCTTATGTGGTCTACAACGGAGTTTATTATATTATAAACACTCTTAACACCTTTATGTAATGGGTACAGAATAATCGTGCTTAATGATTGCCGAGATCTCTGGTTTAATCACTTATATCACCTAGATATTTATTGCATTGTAGCTCAACTGACCCCGGGATCGACAAGGCGCCTTCTTATTTATTCTTATAACAGAATATGCGTTCATTCCCTAAAAATCCAACCACTTGACAATCTATCTAAAGCTAATGAAGTAAGGTTTATTCTTCTGTGTGTAAATTCTCTAGAATTTTACCACAAAATTCGATTTTCGTAGCAATAATATGGTTAATGTCAAACAGTTTGCTTAAGAAGGTACTGCACGAAATTGTGGGATTTGACGTATTTTCAAATGAGTAGTACTGTGTGCTGCATTAATTAAATACATCAAAAGTATTTGTATAGTTTAGGTCGATCCTTGCACAAGATCTATGTAATGTTAGAATTTGAAACAGATACATAAGAAATTAAAAAACGATACATATATGTTGTGTGTCAGATGAAATCTTAAAAACATTTTTCTTCGAAAAGATAGTAGATTTTACGTCTAGAACAATAATTTTCATATGACAATATTTGTATTTACATCATGCAGGGTTTAGACAGTGTTAAATTTAATTTAAAAGTATAAATCTAAAAATATGAAGACTTTTAAATTTTTAACACAAACGCCTGATGCACATTGCACATTGCGCAGAAAAAAATATTGCTCTAATTAAATTACTAGGTCTGAAACTTCAAAGCAGAATGGGTCTAATTACTAATATTAATGAGATCGATTTTGTTTTGAAGTTTTTTTTAGACTTATGTCAGTATTGTATTGTGTATCATGTCTATATGTCATAGGTTATACTTACTGACAAATAAGAAAATTGGAAAAAAATCAAATTTCGAGTCGAATCTGTACAGAGTAATGCAAACGCAGAGCAACAAATGTACGAAACACAACACAAACGTACAAACGCAAATAGGTAAATATCTCAAACAGGTATGTTTAATGTTACTGTTATAATTTTAATGTAAATTCAATGTTCCGTTCACAATTATTCGTCAGATGCTAATCAATCAATACAAGTAATCAAGACGGTAGAGAACTTCAAAACGTAAATATTTACCTTTGATTATAAACATATATTTAATCAAAGGTACCTACTCTTATCAAACTCACTTTATTATTAAAGGCCTAAGTTTTTCAGGTTACATGTAATCTTATGGTCAAGAAAGAACTTATAGTAGAAAAGGAAAACACAAATGAAAGCAAAGCCACAATTCGGGTACTTGTTTGAACCAAGAACTTACTCACCACAACTCTCCATTTGGTTGCAACTTCAGTAATTTAAAAATCAATGGAGAATATAGAAATTGTTTTCATTCCTCCTGTTTCATAATATGCAATATGTGTAATGCAAAATTAAGATTGGAAAATTGTTGAAAACCTAGAAACAGCAAGGAACTTGCACTCAATCAAAATATCGTGAGTAATTAAGTGTATAGGTATGGGATTCAGTGCCCTGGAGCAAGTCAAAACTTCTCTTGATATACCCTGCATGTCAGAACATTTTTATGCCAAATTTCATGCTAAAGTATGTGAACTCTAGGAACTGGCCAAAGTAAAAAGCATAGAGGAAGCAACAAAATAAAAATTTTAACTGGCTGAAAAAAATGATGACGTTAATGCAGATAGCGTACCGATGATAACAGTTGTATCTGATGGGTATTGGAGTAAGAGGTCATACTGGAAAAACTATACGACCTTTTCAGGAGCTGCAAATATCATTAGCTACAGAACTAAAAAAGTTCTCTACATGACTGTTAAAAATAAAAACTCTATGGCGAGCTCAGAAGCGCAAACTTTACTTCAAGTTTGTATTTCTGAGCATGTACGATATAAAAATTACACTCGATCATCTAGCGGTATGTAGTCAACTGCCATAGTAGAAGGCTTCAAAAGCAACTCAAGGTTTTATTTATTCTAAACACATAGCTAATGGTGATTCCAGCACCTATAAAAATATTCTGGATACCAAACCATATGCCGCACTTATTGTCGAAAAGATAGAGTGCTCTAACCACCTCCTCAGAAACTTTTGTACAAGACTAGATGAATTATCAAGAAATACATGTTACCAATTAAAATGCCAAAAAATACAGCTCCAAAACGTGCTACGCGTACGGCGATCCGTGAAAGGTGCCATAAATCACATTGATTCTCAAAATGAAAAATCTTTCGCTGAAAAAGTTATAGATTTAAAACAAGACCTTTTCAATGCACTTATTCACGTTTTCCGCGATCACAGCTCGTGCAAGTCATATATTTGCAAGTACATCCTCATAAATAAAGGCCATCAAACTGATAAAAACGTATTTGGTGAAATAAAATCAGATCCGGTCTTTGCCACCATAATAAAAGTACTTTGTCGATTGATTAAAAATGCCAAAAATTTTATGGCGAATAAACTATTCACTTAGACAATCATACTCAGGACGGTGTGCTGCATCTGTTGTTTCATTTAATCCCGCAATACAGACATTAGTGATAAAGACTACGGTGAAACTTGCCCAATGCCTGATTTTAGTAAAGCCGATTTCAACTTTGCTAAATCTACGCATATGGCAAAAATACTGTTACAGCTATCCAATGAGGATCGTCACGCACTTGAACGGCGCACTGTATTAAGCTGATTCGATTGAATGGCTTCAGGAGCGGAAGCTTCTTGAAGCTAATTTTGAAAAAAAGAACATGTAAAAGGGGCTTTAAAAGATGTGGACCGGTCGTCTTTGTCTTCTTCTGAATTTCGTCAAGCACAGTGTCTTGTATATTGATATTTGCTATTCTCCCAGTGTTCGTACCACCTATGCATTCTACCTTCCGAATAACATCTGTACACTCTTATGAATACGCGGTAATCTGGATGACGCGCTGTAGGGTATCTTTCCCTATAAAGGAATGCATCAGCACTTGCGCTACTTCTACATTCACCATAAATTAAAGTGCATGTTTGCGTATTCTTGTGCCATATAATGAATACGCGGCATATTGATACACGAAACCAGTCCAGATACAAGCCAAGTCATCGTAAAATCACCAAACTAAAGTCCAAGCAAAACGAAGAGTCCAATGATTTGACTCTTACTTAAAACGATGACTTCTGGCTGTTTAGCCAGAAATCGTCGTTTTAACACTGATTGACAATCACAGAGAACTGCAAAAGGAATGGGAACATGCGATACCGAACAAGTCAAGCGACGCACCAAATACTTGCCATTGCTATGTGCCATGGCGCGAGAGAGATACGGTACAATGTAATAATAATATATTCGTCTCTCGCTCGCTTACACTGTACTTTAGTACTAAATTTATTCACCTATCTCTGTCTCATAATTAACAAAAAATTACTTCGGCCACACTCAGGTAGTAAATAGTGAAATAACATTATCACATGTCCTTTACTACAGTAAAAAGGAAGCTTTAATTTTCTCTCTTTGGATAAAATTATGTATTAGACCATTTTTTTTAAATATAGTTGCTGCTTAGTTTTTCATACATATTTTTTTCACAAAAATCTCAAATTCTGTCATAATTTATTTTGATCAAATTTCATGTTCATTTTTTTCCAAAAAAGTATAATAGGCGCTCATACTATTTACTGCATTTCTAATATGATTGTTTGTGAGGAATAAGATAACTTCAAAATTTGGGCAACTATTGGATTTTTTTTGGGTTTTTTTTTTGTACGCTGGATAGCTATACTACTACGTGCTTTAGGATTACCCATTCTTTCTGGGATACCCTGTATAGATGATATATTTATATTGACAGGAGCTGGATGTGAGAAGCCCAAAATCGATCAGAGTGGTGTGCAATGGGAGAGGCCTATGTCCAGCAGTGGACTTCGATAGGCTGATTATGAAAATGAGTAGATTCTAGAAATTATTACTTTTGAACAAAACTTCCATAAAAACGACTGAATATTTAGAAGATATGTATTACTCTGTGTGGAGCCTACTCTGTACAATTATTTTACATATCTTAGATAAAATGTTTCACGTAGGAAGCGGCAACGGTGCTGCCTAGCGGCGCTGCCGCGCAACTCTGCTCGTAAATACCTAAACTCGACGTTTTTTGTTCGCGCAGCACACTCTTAAGTCTTAACTTATAGTGCCTCAAATTCTGAATTTCGTCATTAAAGAGATACATGCTTTTCATTGTCGATATAGAACTTTAATATTATTGAAACTGCAATAAGGAAAAGTCAATGGATATTTACTGAAGTAACTCACATAATTTATTTCTAATAAATGCCGTATCTATGAGAATTACTCTCGTCTTCTTTACAAAGATAATAATTTATAAGACGTTGTTCAACAATGCGGTTAGGTTTAGAAGTGATTGTAAGCCATAAAACGTATGAGTTATACTGTAATAGGTTTCAATTATAATCTATACAAGTAAATAATATTGATGTGTGTGTGTGTGTTGTAATTTAAAATTTATAGTTTTTTGTAAATGCATCATTATAGATGCATAGGTATATTTACATCCAAAAACTCTTTTTAATTTTGTTGTTTGTTCCGGGTGTCTGTGCCTACTAGTTTCTAGAATAACTAGGCCGATTCAGACGGAACTTTCACTGGCAGATAGCTTATTTTATAAGCAGTAACTTAGGTTCATTTAATTTTAGAAAAGGATAACACCGCGGGCCGTAGCTAGTTTATAACAATACTAGTTTAATAAAATAGTACGATGAGTAAGTTTGGAACTGGAATTTGGACATTCTTGGATGAGAACATTCTTGGAACTGGTTCTAAAGTGAAATGTCACGTGATGCATAAGGAATATATTCTTCATCTTCATCTATCTTCTTCCATTTGTGCTAGTTTTTCGTTTGCATGTAAGTAATAATATAGTAAAACATAATTTAGATTTTTTTGACTTCCCTAAAACTAACTAAGTTCTAATTAATACATTTGATTCTTAAGTTACGAATATGTAAATACTTCAAAACAGATTTCTTAGTGAAGAAAAAGAGCAAATAATTTTGTTATGCTCGTCTCAAGACCATGAATAAAAAATAAAAAAATAGTGAAGTTGTTAAACTTCACTATTTTTTTATTTTATCCATTTTCTAAGTATACCTATGAAACCGTTAGAACCGTAGAAATAATAAAGAGTGTCAAGTGAGTCAGTTCTGAATTTTGAGGAGAGACAGTGAATAAATAAATATTTCGGACATCTTCCACGCACATCTTCATCTAGTGCCAAACTAAGTATGGGTACTAGACAACTCATATAAATACTTTTTTTTTTGTTAATACATGCGTATTATATATAGAAAAACCCAAACTTCGAAACAAATATTTGTGGATCACACAAACATTTGGTCCGACCCGGGAATCGAACCCGAGACCTCAAGCACAGCAGTCGCATAGGCTCCCACTGCGCCACCGAGGCAGTCAACAGTAGACCATTAAAGACTGTTGAAGACCCTAGGTGACACATTTAAAAGGAACGAAAGCCGTCTGTCGTCTAATGAAATTTATTTTGGACATTCTTACAAAATTACAAAATAGGGTCTTTAGCAAATAATTTAAATCTCACAAATTCTTGTCTGTACTGTCTTATAACTGATAGACGTCATGACATATGAAACGTATTACGTAAAACTAATGCAAATTATTGTGTGAACATAATTATATAACTTTGAAGATGTATTTAGATAAAAGATTATCATCTTAGTAAGAAGTATGTATAAAATGAACCATTAAACCACCGAGTTCCGTCTAATCGAAACAACTAATCAGTAGCCTCTACTTTAGCAGTTCACTGTAGAACATATACCTACATCTCGTAGGAAGAGAGTTTTGGCCTACTAAGTCACGTTAGCCAGACAAACGGTTATGTATACGATTTTCCTCAAATCTTTACAGCACTATTATTCAGTGCAGTTTGCTTTGTGACAACTTCCACATTCAACAAAAGCAAAAACATACAACAGCGCCATCTACGGAAGAAACACTGAACCAAGGAGTAACTAATCCTAAATCGCGATATAAAAATTCTCGCGCTGATTCACATATATACAACAGCACTATATCAATCGTTGGGCCGTCACCCGCCAGGCACGATCACTTCGCTTGGTGGTACGGGTAACTAATAAAAGCTTTTCTTTATAACATATTATGATATAAATCAATCACTCAATCAACAGCCTTCAACAGTTCACTGCTGGACATAAGCTTCTCCTTAGAAAGGAGGTTTTGATGGTTATAATATATTATAATTTTATTCCTCACCTGTAATCTGTATACTACATGAGAAAATATACATTTTTTGTCTTTATATGAGCAAATATCGCGAATGGCGGTAGGTATGTAAAATTTAGCACTATAAGTGTTACATGTGTCATGAATATAAGAGTTAACCTTTCAACCTTTTCTGTAGTATTTAACTAATAATACGTAGGTATGTTGACTTAATCTTATGACTAGGAAAATTAGGTTGGTTCTTAAGGTAATATTACTACGGAATCGGCTGACGCTTAAATTGATCTAAGTCCTGACCTGAATATCAGAATAATTGAAATATTCCATTAAGTAATACGAGTATGCTTCCACAAAACAATTCTTCACAAGTAAAGTCATATCTATAAAATAATAAAATACTAGAGAAAATAATAAAAAAAAAAACATTCATAATTATAATACACCATGTATTATACAGATAACCTCTAGCATTAAAATTAAAAAGTAACGATCACAAAAAATAGGTACATCGTAATAAATTAATATGTTAATCGACCGGATCGACCGGTTACGTAACAGACAGATATGAGAATATTACTGGACTGTAAATGATTATTTGAATACGAAATATTACTGGCACGATGAACTTTACTGATAGGTCAATTATATATCGAATAAACGTATTCGATTCTCTCTCTCTCTCGATAGTCTATACAAGGTAATAATTATAATTACCTTATGAATCCTACACACGGCCGGCTAACCTCAAACTAAGCAGCCCCTGTAACTAAATTGTATACTATATTTTAGATAAAATAAATTCATTTCCTAGCCTACAATTTCCCAATATTATTTGGGGTCGGCTGCTAGTTCAACCGGTTTCATCTGAAAACAATAAAAACTGAAAATGGTTATTTACTAATACCACGGAGCGACTTCGCAACCCTGAGGATAAACTGAATTCGGAAGTTGAACTTATGTAGTAACTTCTTAATAATGACTGTCATAGATGTTCATGAGAACGGGGAGCGACAACTTCATGCGCTATTTACTCGGTCCGATTCCGACACAACATCTCGCTGGGGATGACGGGGCTCACGGTGGGATGATGGCTCGTGGAGGTTTCCACACTTTAAAAACAAATTGTCAGTATATTTGAGGGCACTGTCTTCCCAATAACGATCGTTATAGATACTAATGACAACGAGGACCGACGGTTTAACGTCCGAGGCACATACGTAAAAAAACGCCACCCCATATTCCGACCTATTATTAAAAAAATTCTTGTAACAAAAACCAGAAGAGTCCAACCTTGAAATCAAACTCGAGACCTCTTGATTAGAAGTCGCATACATTAACGTCTGGACCAACGGAACAGATAAATTACATTGGTAGTTCGTGCTTATCACACAATATTTGTCCGGGGCGGGATTCAAACCCATGACCTCTGGCTTAGCGGTCAGGGTCACTAACTAATCTCGGCCAACAGGATATTCGTTCATCATAAAATCCAACTTCAAATAGTTTCAAATACGATATGATTTGTTCAATCACGATTAGAAATACAAAATGTAAATAGTAAAATCACTGTATGTATGTAGTATAATCGCTGTATGTATACATAGTAGAATGACTGAAGTTCATATGTCAACAGATTCAGTTAACGGAAGGTCAAAAGTTCTAGTCCATTCCTCTCAACGATCGTCATCGAAAGTAATTACATAATTCGTTTGGTATCTACGGTATTGTGCACTTTTCACTTCAAGCTTCGGTGACCCAGATCTGTGAGGTCACGTTGCCGACTTGTTGCAGTGATAGCGAAAGTAGAACCGTCTACGAGTGGTCACCGAAATTGAAAGTGTGACGCCCGAACTTCTATACGAAGTTAGATGTGTGTGTTTAGATGTTGATGTCTGTAAGTGCTTAAGTGTGAGTAGTGTTTGTGTTTACGAGCGTCTGGTTTTGTTATGTGTTTTCTGAGTGCGAGTAGTACTACTTATTCTATGGTTTTACTTGTTTATTTCGGGAATTCTTGACTAGGTTCGGACCTAATAGGGACCATTTATAAATGACTAGCTGACCGACCCATCTTTGTTTACGTCTTCTATAGCGTAAAATAGATTATTGTAAGTTAACCTCAAAAGAGACATGCTGTAGTGGAGTTTTTTTTTAATTTTTCAAGAGGAACATTTCTCTTATACATTCACGAATCTTCAACAATTTACACAGCGCATCAAATGGAAACTCAAAAGAAATAATTTCGATAATTTTTACGCTTGTTATTAGCTTCACCTGTATGTTGGTTTGTTTGTTTGTAACTGACTCATTTGGGTGCGATTTTGACCCACTTTAAACGGCCCGATTTCGTAACAGTAATTTGAAAAAAAACTAAAAAAAATGTTTAAATAAATTAGTATTTTTTCTAAAATATAGTTTTAAAAAACTAAACAAACACGCTTTTAATTTTATATATTAATTTTATTATAATTTTAATGTAAAAAGCGTGGGGCGACGTTATTGAAATATTTTCAGAACCCCACGCTTTGTTACATTAAAATTATTTTCTACTTTCTAGTTTAAAAGCGTGTCTGTTATGTTTTATTCATTGATACTCCGCTCCTATTGGCCGTAGCGTGATGATTTGTATCCTTCCTCATTAAATGGTCTACCTAACAGTGAAATAATTTTTCAAATCGAACCAGTAGTTCCTGAGTTCAAACAAACAATCAAACTATTCAACGTTAAAATATTTGTATAGCTGCCTCGATGACGCAGTGGTTGGCGTATGCGACTGCTGATCTAGAGGTCTCGGGTTTGATTCCCGGGTTGGACCAAATATTTGTGTGATCCGCAGATATTTGTTTCGGAGTATGCGTGTTTTCTATGTATAATATGTATGTATTTACAAAAAAAAGTATGTTTATATATTTATATCAGTTGTCTAGTACCCATAATACAAGCTCTGCTTAGTGTGGGACTAGGTGGCGTTGTGTGTTTTGGGAATAGATGTCTGAAATATTTATTTTTATTATATTATTATAGATTAACATTATTATATTTCACGTTCAAATTGTTTAATATTATCATGATTATTATATTATGTAGTTTATCGTTATTTTTATACTGGATAACACAATAGAGCTATAATTTAAGTTATCTTAATTAAATTGTTGTTTATATTCAGTTGATACGTTCTAAAAATAAATTTGAACTGATAATTATTTGGTTTTAATTTTGTTATAATGCAGAGTTTCACGCATATATACTTTTTAGAGGTCACTGCGCCGTTTTTTACTGCGTTAAGTGATGTAGGTTCAAATCAAACCGCAAATGGGACAATACTTAGTGTGATCCACAAATTTTAAACTTTAAAAAAGGAGGACGTTTTCAATATGAACGTACTTTTCTCGTTTCAAATTTCTATCCATTATGAACGGATTTGGAATTCACTTTATTAAAGAAAGAAATATAGCCGTTTGGTCCTATTCTAATTTAAATAATATATAATTTTAACAAAAAGAAACCGATTTTAAAGAAAAACTATTCCGAGTACCCAAATCGCGCCCATTGTGCCTATGATATTTGAGGAGTTCCCTCGATTTCCTTGGGATCCCATCATCAGATCCCGATATGGTGACGATGGGACCACCTCTAAGCTAAGTCCATTCCATGCAATGCAGAATTTTTGAAATCGGTTCATAAACGACTTAATTATCGCTGAATATACATAAAAAAAAAGATTCCGACGAATTGAGAACCTCCTCCTTTTTTTGAAGTCGGTTATAAAGGAATACAAAGTAAAAGAAAATAGATGCTGACGATCGGACTTCTTCGCTAACTAATATTTCCTCAGGTATTACTCAAACAGTTCGATAGATTGCCTGTATCCGTCGAGGGTCAAATTCACAATGCTCCAGAATTGGTACTAATTTAGCATCATCTTCATTAATACCCACTTTGGTCAGACACATCAATCACCTAAAGCTATACCTATAGTTAATTGTTGTACTATTTGAAGTCAGTTATTGTTTTTAAAAAGACCAATCTAATAGAAAATACTATGACAATTGACGAATCAAATAATCTAAACCAGCTAAAATCACATCTTCTCTAAAATTTGACCGACTCAGTTCAATTCTCACTCATTTAGTCCAGTTTAAATACGCACAATAAAATCACTACCTTTTGCAAATATTCACGCTGTATGCTCCATGTAAACAAATTTTAATTGTCGGTAAACAAACTTCTCGAATTGAGATGTCCGTATTTGCGGCCATACTGTATTAGTCAAACGCTTACTGCTCCATTATGACTCAATATTTGACAAATGATCCTCAAATATAGTTTAACTACTTAACGTATATTCCTTGCATGCAAGTCTTACTCTAAACCATATCCAAGACTAACTTTTGTTATGGGTTTGTTTGCGTAAAATTTTCGTTTACGTGGTTCTAACTTTGAGAAGGAATCATTAGAACGTTCACCTCTTTGAGGGCGAAATTTTCATAACTTCTGTCTTAGTGGAAGTTTATAAACATTAAAAACGTCAACGTATATTCATTCCATGGGTGTCGTAAGAGGCGACTAAAGGAACAAAATAAGCAGCTAACATCACTGCCAAGAGAAGGAAAACTTGAAACAAACCCTTTACAAAACCCGTCTGGCCAGCGTGGTATAGTAGGCCAAAACCTCCTTCCAAAGGAGAGGCTTTTGTCCAGCAGTGGACTGTTAAAGGCTGTTGATGATGAAAAACGTCAATTGCCAAATTTAGAATTTGAAGCATAATCGGACTATGCTTTCCGCTTAAGTTAAGTCTAGCTGACTTAACTCATCGGTAATTTATTTATTCAACTTAAAAAGGCCAGGTGGAGTGATAATTTGCGCAAACGGCTGGTAGGAGCTGGATGCGAGTAGCTGAGGATCAAACTAAGTGGCGTACAATAGGAGAGGCCTATGTCCAGCTGTGGACTGCGATAGGCTGATGATGATGATGATGAACTTAAAGAATAGATTTACAGTGTGAAATTTCCAACGGTTTCCGCACTAAGCACGTGGCTGACCAATACCAGATTTTATTTATTGGTGCTAATTCTGTCGTTCAAAGAGTCTTGAAAACAACTACTGGAATCACAAAAAATTACTTTTGTGTTGATAGTAACTCAACAACAGAAATTGGCACCATTAAAACTTTAAAATGGACAGCGGTTCAAGTTGACAGAAATTTTATACATTACAGTTGGTATATATAGTTTAGTTAATTAAACTGTAAGTTCTTCTAAAGGGTTTTTATAGTTATTGTAGCATAGTAGCTTAAGTTTAATAGAGTTTCTCAACTCGGTACACTTCTCATATTTGCATACTACTAATGGCAGTGGACGCTGTTGCAACTTGTTCGGACGGTGATCGTTACTGTGATTACTGTCTAGCGTACTTCACTTTTATTACTTTAGGTATTCGTTGTAAGTTTTATTGGATAAGAGCGAGAAGGATAGATTGATGTGTAAAAGAGAGGTCCAAACATTAACTATAAACATGTATCACCAGGATGAATTGGAGTACACTTTATTTCTTCCAGTAGAGATGTATACTTCTATTCTGACGTTTACTCGATCAAAAAACAATATCGATAACAAGGAACTCATTCTTTCTAGCAGTCAGTGAGTAAAAATTACTTATAAACAACTAGAGGTCTTAAGGTTGCCAGCTTTTGTAGAATGGCTTCTACATTACCAAAGACTGCAACTGTTTGCGTTTTTTTGAACCTCTTCGCTATATTGCAGATATCCTTAATACATAATTTACCCTTAGGCAAGCGATGATATTGGGATCAAGTGATTTACAGTTATAAAAAATCCTGAAATATCAGTCTTCTACGCAACTTCTTCCTTTTTGAACCACCTGCATTTCTGCCACAGAGGCTGTTTCTTTTACAAATCAACTGTAGACCTTCCTATTTCCAACCCTTATTAATCACAATATTATTTTAGCTTGGCTACTAGTTCAGCTGGTTTACTTGAATAAAAGTTGTTCCAAGGAGCAATTGAGAGTGAACAGTATTCTCAGGTTGAACCAGTTGTCAGTGTATTTGAGAGTACTGACTTCCCACTGTTGATCGACATAGATTTTCATGATGAGAACTCTTGGTTAAGAGTCGCATTCGCAAAAATTTAAACCAACGGTGCAGTTGTGTCTACGATAAATATTTTAGGACATTTACTAGGATCGCGGCCTGTCAAGAGGTCAAGAGGATCGCAGAAAACAGACAACAGTAGCCAAGTGCTCCACCCACATTGGCCTGATATTTAAATTGAGACTAGACTGGAGTAGCAGAAGCCCAAACTTTGCTTAGCCAATTTTCGTTTCGATGTGTTCTATATTTAAGATTCTTGTTTTTTTTTCAGTATTGAAAATAATAGTATATTCTCTTGTCCACAGGGCGCTACCAGTGAAAGAGTCACAGAACCAGCATGTAGTGGATAGTGTAATACAAAAATAATATATATTTTCGCGCATCACCAAAACAGTAACATGGCCGACATAATAGATTTCGACTCTGTAGACGATGACGTTGGTTACGAATACGACACGACAAAGATCCCAGACATCATTGCACCTGATGAAATGATGGAATCCGGGTATCAGGAGGGATCAGAACAGAGTTTTGGAGATCGTAGGGATTCAAAAGAAGGTTTTGGTGGCGAAGGGGATTCTGACAGCGGGGTCGACGGTGTCAGCAGCGGGTGCAGTACTGCGGACGATTGCCCCGTGGTATCGATCAATGATGTGGTCGCGTACTATGATGATATTCGTCCGAGGAGACGGCACGTTCCGCAGCTCAGCTTCTACAATGTGGACATCGAGAGGCTAGCTATGGATACTCTAAATCAGGTCAGTTATTTTATTTATCTACTATTACTAAAGTACTGACATCCAAAACTGAATTTTTAAATATTTTGTCTGTCTGTCTGTCTGTCTGTTTGTTCCGGGTATAATCTCTGAAACGGCTGGACCGACTTTAACATGACTTTCACTGGCAGATGGCTGATGGCATGACATGATGAGTAAATTAGGCAAAATTTTTTTAGGCTAGCTTCACTCCACGACGTTACTACGACAACAGGTAGATACTTGAAATGTACATATGAATAGTACGAAACCCTTCCTGCTCGAGTTCGACTCTGACTAATACTTGGCCGTATTTCAAAACGTTTTCTTGTTTCAAAAACTTAACTGAATCGTAATAATCATCTGATCTGATCACGACCACAAACACTTACTTTCAAGATCGTATCTATTTCATTAAAAGCATCTTAGTACAAAAAGTTTGCTTATATTGTACTAAAAGTTAATAAAACGTTAATGGTTATACAACCGAGAGTTTCGTTATAAAACGCGTGGTAAGCTGCAGGTGGATTGGTACCTTTCTCTTGATACCACTGTACAAGATGCTGAGATGAATTATATTAGTATTACGTAATAGTGTTGTTCCTCTACATTGCGTATTTGTTAATACTGTATTGGTATTAGAAGAGAATACAATCTAATATTAACTGATTATGTATTTGACGGGTTTGTGGGTTGATTTAGCTTGCGAAATTTGGATATTTTGGGTTATTTTGTTTATACATTTATATGAATCTACCAAAGTAAGTCTATTCAGCATGATTAAAAGCATGAATAGAATAAAGGTTTCTCGCTCCAAATTTTGTTAAGATGAACAAACTTATCTGATTTCGATAACAGTCGTTAAGCCAGTCAAGTAAAAAAGCCACCGTCATGGTCGAATTTTAAAAACTTTGTATTATTGATACAGTCATGAACTATTACAGTCTTCAACTATGTTCAAGGTCGCTAAAAGAGTTTTAATGAGGCTCAGCTTTACGTTTTGCAGTTACGTTTCTTTAGATTAGTAATCAAAATAAAAAAAGCCTTTATTGCTGGTTAACAGAGTTTAAAATATTTCAAAAACACTCAACTTGAAATTGACTGAACGCTCGGTTTCCCTTCTTCTTTTCAGCTTGTCTTTCGACAAAGACTTTCCACTCGTCTCTGTACTTTGCTATGCGTATCCATTCCAATCCAGCTACTTACTCAAAATCGTCGTCCATCGCTTAATCTATCTTCCCCTGCTCCCCTTGAGGACCCTCTAAGGCAGGGTTAGTAAGTCCCGTAAAGAGAATCTCTATTTATTCTAGATTCTTGACCTGTGATAATAATTGTGTGCCTTTTTTACGTGTGGAAATCTCCACGGGCCGTCACCCCACCGGGGCTTGCGGTGGGGAATCGTTTCGGAATCGCACCGACTAAAACCACACGTTATGCCACTTTGCGTCTAAGATGAGAGAAGTCCGTAAACTGATATTATTACGACATCTGGACTAACCGATGTTCTGTGCCTGCCTTAGTACTTTCAAATAGAACTCACAGATATATTGTTAAACTGGTTCACAATTGTTGCGTCTATAAACCTTTCATTATGTTGAAATAATAACTTTTAACAGCAACATGTATGAGGAAACCAAATATTTGTTTCTTCATACCGACAGTATGTTTGTGTTTTGTTTCGTAGTTTCTATCAGAGCAGAGTTTTATTAATTAAATCTGCTTAGTATGGCTGCTAGATGTCGTTGTGTCAAATGCCCGAAATATTATATTACTATACCGAAACCGAGATTTCAAGCACACCAGTCGCTTGCCTTACATAAGTAGAAATTTTAATATTCCCTAGTGGATAATCAGGGGCGTGTAAAACACGCACGATTTGTCAACTATAATTTGAGTCCTTCATACGCAATAGGAGCAAGGTTATTGACGTCAAGCGAGCAGAAATAAAACGATAGTGAAATTGAATAGGACAGGATAATATATTCTACTAAGTAATGCTTCAAAGCTGCCCTATAAAATAGCTTTATATCAATACGGAATCATAAAAGTATTACCTACAGAATTTGATATCAAACAATCCTTATCAGTTCAATACTATCCACACGTTAACCTGGTTTTGTATGAAGTTATAAAAACTAGAGATCAGTTTGCCGGTATATTTTGGACCGTTTTCAATGATTATTACCCATCTGTGCAAAAAGATGATTATGTTATTCGTATATATGTATCTGTGTATATGTCTTTGACACGCTCGTGTGACTAAACACTTTAAATTTTGGTTTCTGAAGTGTTGTTTGAAGTTAGTTGGTTAATAAATAAATATTTCAGATATCTTACACACAATGTCATCTAGTCCCAACATAAGCAGAGTTTGTACTATGGGTATTAGACAACTGGTTTGTATACATAAACATACTTTAAAAAAAATACTTAATATACATAGAAAACAATTAAACTCCGAAACAAATATTTACGGATCAACTCGTGAATCGAACCCGAGACTTCAAGCACAGTAGTCGCATACGCTACCACTATGACACTGAGGCAGTCTAAGTCTGTTAAGTTTTTAACTATGTATTCAAGAGACAGGCTTGCTTTTCAATAATATATCATCAGTATTACTTGACAGACTCTTGTATCAATGCAGATCGTTATATATACTGGTTAAATGAGTCGGTCAAAGTGACTACTCTGACTGATGCAAAGTAAGAGTAGAATCTTGAGTAGTAGTCATTGCAAACGCAGACTATCATGGTGACCCACAATATTGAGGAGGTCTTTTGAAAGTTATCTAAGTTGTTCGTTGCCTCGGAGTATCTAGTTGTTATCACCAACTTATTAAGTGTAGCGCTGTGGATGGAGCGGGTGTCGGGTTCCTCCAACTTAAAGAGAGGATCCTCCGAACAGACGATCATGCCTAGCGAGCCAAAGCTCAATGGTTGATGTTGGGCATTTGTCTGTATATACTGATCTGCGCGAGAATTTCTATTTCGCGATTCAGGATTAGTTACTCAATGGTTATATGTTTCTGAGCGCTGTTGTATGTTTTTTTTGGAAGTCTTCATATGCACAAACATCAAGGATACCACAAATAAATTGTTAATGTATCCCAGCCCTCAAGTCTCTTTAAAATTCTTCTGTTCATCAAGCTCCGTAGCTATAGTTTATGTAAATATTATTTCTATAATTCTATCTCACACTTCTTCCCATGGATTTTATTATTTCTTCTCCGTACTGGTAAACGTATATTTAATAACAGTTCGTAAATACAATACTTGTTTAAACACTACATTAATGTTTACAATATTAAATATATATATATATGTATGAATTGTCCGTGTGGTGACGTGTCCGTGTGTTGACGTGTCCGTGTGGTGACGGATTAAGAATACAAGGTTTCACCACCCCTATTCATTTCATGGGTGTCGTAAGAGGCGACTAAAGAAACAAAATAAGCAGCTAACATCACTGCCAAGAGAAGGAAAACTTGAAACAAACCCTTTACCAACCCGTCTGGCCAGCGTGGTATAGTAAGCCAAAAGCTCCTTTCTAAGGAGAGGCCAATGTCCAGCAGTGGACTGTTAAAGGCTGTTGATGATGATGATGAACTAGCTGAACCCTGCGGTGTTACTCGCGATTGTTGATGTTGTTGTTATGATAGCAAAAGTAACTCGGTCGCGCTTGCACGCCATAAGTACTGGACCGATTAAAATGAAATTTGGTGAACAGGTAGTCTAAGGCTTGAGAAAGAACATAGGCTTTTCACCGCGTTAACCGACATACACGCAAGCGGAGCCTCGGGTGAAAGCTAAGGGCCTTTTCACACGTACCACATCCACACCACGACGCAGCGACAAAATGTGGTTGCGATGTGGTGGCGACGTGGTCGGGTGCATATTTCCTATAAAATTAATTATGCAATTCACACGTACCACATTTTGCCGCAGTATCATACTATCAAATCGCGACCACATCGCAACCACATCGCGATGGCAACGCAACGACAGGCGTCGTCACTACTAGCGACAACGCAACCACAACGCTACCGCAAAAAGCTGCAGCGACACTATTCACATGGAACCACATTTTGTCGCTGCGTCGTGGTGTGGTTTTGGTGTGGTTGTGGTACGTGTGTAAAGGCCCTAATAATAAATGAAATGTAAATTAAATTTAATAGAATTAGTATATCGCTCCGTGTCATTTTCTTACTTAATATCATGTACAAACCTAATCTTACACATACATTACAATACAAATTTTGTAACAACTCAAATAAGTTTACAAAAAAAAATTGAATATATAGAATTCATTTAGTTGTTACAACACATTGATTTACCACTAGCCGTAGATCGATCATTAACGCTCAAAAAATGGGACGGAAAAGTAGTGCACAAATAGCGACGCGTGCACTCCTTTCCCCCAGTGTGTGACAAGGCTAGACGCCGCGTTGTCGCCTCAATATGGTGAAGTTTGTTCCCGTCATACCGAATGGAGCCGAAAGTCACCGATTCTAACACTCGAGCCGTATAATCCGAATGAATTACAAAGCACTACGCGCCGCTATAGATAATATAACGGCCAAATATCTATTGTAATAGTACGGGTTGTAATACATCGATATACCGATATGTAGGAATGTATAGTTAGTTGGTGACAAATTCTCGGCTTGTTTTTGTATGACGCGCTCTATCTACGGCTAGTGGTAAATCAATGTTACAACATTAGAGATGTAACTGTTCTGTGGAGAATGTGAGCGACCGCGTTATGTAACAACACCGGGCAATCGCGACGCTTCACTTAGTAAGACGCACAATGGTGCAGGTAGGTAACTATAAATAAATATAAATAAATATTTTGGACATCTGACACACAACATCATCTAGTCCCAAGCTAAGCAGAGCTTGTATTATGGGTACTAGACAACTGATATAAATACATAAACATACTTTTTTTTTGTAAATACATACATATTATACATAGAAAACACCCAGACTCCGAAACAAATATTTGTGAATCACACAAATAATACTTGGTCCGACCCGGGAATCGAACCCGAGACCTCTTGATCAGCAGCCGCATACGCTAACCACGAGACCAACGAGGCAGTCTAGGTACTAGCTTGTAACATCACGACTGCACGGTTGGCCTAGTGGTTAAAGCGGTCGCCACGCTGCTTTCTACTTCACCATGTGTCGTGGGTTCAAATCCTACGTGGGACAACACTTTGTGTAATTCGCAAATTGTTGTTCTGAGTCTGGATGTTCTTTGTGTCCGTTTCATGTATGTTTGTAAAGTCCCCCGCGACATAGGATTTATATTCCTAATGCGGGAGTTGTCTTTTAAAAAGGAAAGAAAAAAAAGTATATAACATATTATTACATATTATTATATCTATACAAATATATAAAATTGGAGTGTCCGTATGTAATATCAAATGAACATTTTTTTTTACTAAATTCACATTAAACTATAAACGGTACTAACATCAAAAAGGCATGTTTTAATTCTCGTTTCTCTGTTAGTTTGTTTGTTCCGGCTATAAAACTGCTAGACTGATTTTGATGGGACTTTCGCTAGCAGAAATATGGATATTGTTTTTAAGAGTAGCTAGACACCGAAGGACATAGCTGTTGGTAACACAACATCTTAGTTTAATTATGTTGGCTACATTGTATATCCTTTATAGCTACCAACGACAATATAAGATTGTACCAATCACTTGCGCTCTCCCCGATCTGCAATAAACAACTGTATAATTTCTACTCGTGGTTTCCTTTAAGGTAAGTGATGTATGATGTATTATTAATTAAAATTGAATATTAAGATAAATTTTTCGTGTGGTGACGGTTTGAGAATACATAGTGTTACCACCCCTATTCATCCCATTCAAACTATGCAGAACAACATCACTGCAAGGAGAAAGGAAAACTTGAAACAAACCGAATACCAACCTGCCTGGCCACAGTGACGTAATAGGCCGAAACCTTCTTGCTAAGAAAGGCCTTTATTTTTAAGCCACCCAAAGGTCTTCAACTAAGCTTCACGACTGTTAACTTATAATAACAAACGGGAGATGGAAACGCTCATAAAATATCATGCCACAAACGGTCACCCATCTAGGTACTGACCGTGCCGTCGTTGCTTACCCTCGGTGATCGTTTCCAATCACCTACGGCCACTATGCTATGAGCGATCAGCGTAATATAATAAACAAAAACCTATTTTAAAAGGAGAGGCCTATGTGACGTAGTTGACTGGGATGAGCTGTTGATGATGGTCATCACCATCATCAACAGCTCATCCCAGTCAACTGATCAACTAGTATCATCATACTAGTTGATTAAATGGCCTGGACTATGAGTTAGCGATCTTAATAGACATGACAGGTCGACGTCAATCTTTTGTGTGATGTGTTTAACCAATAATTCAGTATCTAAATGAAAATTGCGTATTTAATTAGACCTTTAGTAGAATTAAGAAAAGTTTAGGAGAGTCAATCGCTATACCACATAATGACTTTGTTTTCTTGGAAAGTTGAGAAAATTAATTTAGGTCGTGAAGGCAGACGATAAAACGGCACTCGACCAGACTTCAGACATACTTCAACGAATGCCGCTGAATGATGTAATCAGATCAAGTAGGCGTAGACCCATGATTTTATCTATATATATAAAAATGAAACCCGTTTTCCTTGGTCACGGCATCATGCGTGAACGGCTGGACCGATTTCACTAATTCTTTTTTTATAATATTCCTTGAAGTACGGGGATGGTTCTTAGCAAAAAAATAAATAAAAAAATTTCTACTAAATTTTATTGGAGGGGTTCCGAGCATCCAAAATAATTAAGTGACGCTGAATCGACTGTTACGCGGTACGAAATTCGCGGGGTCAGCTAGTCTAAAATAAAAAAGCTTGAAACTAGAAATTCTTGTAAATTTAAATATAAATATATATGTATATTTGTAATCTCGGAAACGGCTCTAAATATTTAGCTGAAACTTGGGGTTTTCGGGAGTGAAAAGTCGATCTAGATTAGTCTAATGTTTGGGACAGTTTGCGTTTTTCTTTATAACTCTGCATTGCTAGCGACGTCTATATATAGTACTGTTTTCAGGAACATCTGGTTGGTGGTTAGTACTTCAACACAGCAATAATACAGTTACTTGAGAGAATAGTGTTGTTAAACAATAAATATAACCGAGTTGAGCTCGGTCGCCCAGGTTCTAAACAATTTATGCGTTCATATGTTGACAGGTGTTAAATATCAGATTGCATTGTGTGTTAAATATTATGCTAAAGATTGCATTGTGTAAAGAAATAACATACATATACGCTTTTCTATAACATAAGTTTATTATACTTACAACATTTTTTCTCGTAGGAGATTTCTCGTGCGCTGGTTTTGTTGTAAGTGTACCAACTATTACTTGCTGTCTGGCTTTGCGTCCACAAAACCATATTATGACATTTGTTGATCAATAAGTACATAATTACTACTTTTATGATTTTTTTCCGCATGTCAAATGTGAATTATAATCGAAAATCGATTTAAAACTGTAATAATGAAACATGCACATTTGTTTTTTTGTGTGCTTTCATCAGTAGATATTTAAATTTTTACTGACAGTAATGAATTAAACAAAGAGTAGGCTTTCAATTCGTTTGTATTTTTGATGTTTTTTGAGAAACTTTTTTCAAAAGCGATTGACGTTTTGAATACTTCTTTTTTTATCTTTATTACATTGTTTGTTACAACTAAAACAGTGAAGTCAGAGATACGTTTTTTAAAGTTATTTTAAACAACGCAAAACAATCGATGATGTTGATTGTAATAGCAAAAACTGTGCGGGTCCTATCGCACAATCTTATTACACTTTAATTTATTCTGAATGTATTTACTTAACCAACTACTTTCGACATTCAGCCAGCGAGTGTACGACCTTAGTTTGAGTTTTTGAAACATCTCCTTACCTGATGCTGATTAAATGGCGCAATTCGAATTGTTCTAAATCGAATGTAGAATATAAATTTTGTAAACGAATCGTGTTTGTAACCAAAATTGTACGGTTTGTTTAGTAATGTGTAACACCGGTGAAGCTAATAAAGGCTTAAGGAACTAAAGCTAAATAGTTTACGCGCGTTTATTCCTTATTTCATCAGTTATCAACCAGTTAAAGTCTTGTCAAATCGGTGTTACCTTTCCAAAGATTACCCGTAACAAAAAAAAAATGCTTTTTTGATGTAAATAACGTTTACTTTCATATGCATTTAGTAAAAAACTGTTTAGTTGATATTACAAACAGACTACTCAATTTAATTTACTTGTATATATTCTGATTTAAAATAATGTATACAAATGTATTGTTTGGATACTTTCTGAGGTTATATTTATGAGGTAAGTAGAATAATCGTATGTATATAAGTTAGAATAACATAAACAGCTGGTAACTAGAAATGTTACTGTCGTTTATTGTGTGAAGTTTATTATTGTTTGAATTCACGTTATCGTGTGTTTAATCTTTTGATATTTAGTTTACATTGTACAATGTAAAATAATACTAAGTCAAAACTGCACTAGCTGAATCTCCTTCCGGCGAAGCGCGTATCGAGTAACGTAATCTAGCTTAAGTTACTCTTTATATTATCTGCTATCTTCCAGTGAAAGTTCCGTCAAAATCGAAGCAGGCAGAGAGAGGGTGAGACACAAACATTAAAAAAAAGTTTTTTTTGTTTGTATCTGTTGGCTACTGTATATCTTTTACATGCATTAAGTAAAAAGCTTTCAATTTGAAATTACAAACACCTCAATTTTATTCATTTCTAACTTTAAATTTAAAAAAATCCTTTACTTCAATTTTATTTCGTGATTCGCAGGTCACGTTAAGCAGTCGGTTCCGGTTGTTATCATAAGATAACAGTAGTTAAGTTTAGTTGGAGGCCCTCGGGCGGTTTAAAAACATTCAACGTCAAGATTACGTAGCCAAAACGTGTCTTGCCAGTCCCCAACCCGCACTTGGCCAGCATGGGGACATGTGGTCATAACCCTCTCCTGAGAGGAGACCCGAGCCCAGCAGTGGGACATAGTGTCCCAGTGTTGTTGTTAATGATAATGATGCATGTATAAGACATACATTCACTCTGTCGAAAGCATAACCCTTCTTTGGCTCAAGCGTAGTCGGGTAAATTAATATAACGTATTTGTTATAAATGCTAGGTAATTGTTTATGAATGCGGATAACAACAGCAGATAGGAGAGGGAAATTCTGAAATGTATGACGTAATAAGAAAGAACGAGCAACCTTGAGAGATAATAAAGAAAATACTATTGAAAAATATTAACTTCTCACCTTTTTATTAACAAGCTGAGCTTATAGAATTCAGCTACACAATATTCCGAATGATTAAAGGCTGAGTTAATTAAAATTACACTTTATTACTCAATGAAATTGATGCGAGTTGACAGATGTTCATTTATGATTAACTAAATTGCAAGTTGTTATAAAACCGTACATATTTAGAATTGCAATTTACTGGTGAAAATGTTTGTGGATAAATAAAGTCACCAATATTTGTTAATAAATAGAAAGTACACACTTTTGATGCATATTTTTTGAAATCATTGACTCACGTGTTGTAGGCTCTTGTATAAGTTTACGACTCATAGACGCCTGATCTCAAACATGTCAAAGTTTGGACCAGACTGCAATTAAAGGACTGCACTACATAAAAATAATTATACAAATACATTTATTACCAAAATCATATCTAGAAAGCTTATTCTGTTGAGCATTGTGCTTATGATCAATTAAAGGAGTGAAAGAATTAATGCAATTTTCTGGCTAAAACCAGATAAATTGGTAATTGTTCTTTAGGAAAGAGTAAATTTTCCCGGTTGTAGTAAACATACTTGTGCCACCCACAATATAATTAATTAACAATATCTTTCTCAGCCCTGTTAAAAAAGTTACCATTTTGACAAACTTTTCTTTATGGTACAACTTATCTTCAATTGAATCATCTACCCTTTAAATAATTTTCGTAATATATGCGCAAATATACAAGTTACAGGAATCGAATCTCACGCAAGGTCATGTAAAGTACTGATGCCTATACTTAATTACCTCTAGTCGGTCACAACTTCACAAGTGCTTTCTGTTGTCTCCTAACGTTATAAATACTACGTTCTCTAGGCCAAAATAGACTTTGTATCCCGCAAAATATGACTGAGTTTTGTATAAGGTTGTGCGGTTGTTAGGTAGTACGTCGTAATACAAACATTGTGGACAGTGAAGCCTTATTGTAAATGAATCTACGTACGTAAAAAATCGATATTGCGTTGGCGGATGCGAGCTCAAGGGCGTAACATATAAAGTACTCGAATTGACTATTTTGCATGTCCTTATCACGGTATCTGATAAATGCGTGGCTGTATCTATATCCATAGGTAAACTATACATGTGTATACACATGTTATGGACAAAGTGATTAATTAGAGATAACTGAATAATGATAATAATCAGTTTGCCAATTCATAAAGAATACAAATTTGACCAGGACCGATTGAGAAAATTCTGACGAATCCCAGGCCTTAAAATAGAGAAAATACTCGAGTTATTTCCCATATGGTGACGAATGAAGAATACGGAGTGTCACCACTCCTATTCCTCTCGCGAGTGACGTAAGAGTTACTATGGAGAAAACTATGCAGAAGAACTGCACTGCAAAGAGAAGGAAATCTCCGAGTCAAACCTTGAAACAACCCGTCTGTCTAACGTGGTGAAGTCTTTTTTCGAAGGAGAGGCCTATGTCCAGCCGAGTGGTTACTATTAACTGTTGATGATGATAATACAACAGTTCTCGAGATCAGGACGCAGTTCACTCAGAAGGAATGGAATAAAAAAGATTCAAAGACAATTTAGTTTTTGTAAAGCATTAGATATGAAATACGAACTGCCTCGTTGGTCTAGTGGATAGGTATGCGACTGCTAATCAAGAGGTCTCGAGTTCAAATCCTGGGTCGGGCCAAAAAGTGTTTTTGGGTTTTTCTTAGGAAATTCCTAAAAGCAGCCCCGAGTTTGGAAGTTTGGCGGTGATTCACGCCCGTGCCTCGGAGTGCAAGTAAAACCGTCGGTCCCGGTTGTCATGAACATCTATGGCAATCGTTATTGGGAAGTCAGTGCCGACAAATTTACCGACAACTAGTTCAGCCTTCGAATTTCAGTTCTCCCTTAGGGTTGCGGAGGATGCCAGTCGCTCCGTGGAGAAACTCATATTTAGATAAAACCGGTTGAACTTAACTGGTTAGGAAGAAGAAGAAGGAAGAAGATTAGATATAAGATACGGTTGAAGAAACAAAACTGTGACTTAAAACAAAGACGAAACTGCGAGAAACTATCAATAGTTAATTTTTAATAACTAATTTTTAATGTCAAGTCGATGAACTGAGTATTCACCATACTGAATATATTTAATGAAAATCGTACATCTTATCAGAACTGAATATTCTATTTCGGTGAAAACATAGAAGCGTGTCAATCGTCCTTGGCGTGACAGCGAACAGAGCCGACGTGATTACTAGACGTGTTGCTGTGTCGTAATGAGATTAGGTAATGTTTTGTACAATGTTGTGATGAGAAATTGCGTAGACCACACCAGATTGTGGGTAGACCTTGAGCACAAAAGATAGAATTTTATAAACACTAACCCAAACAAGAAAAAGTCTGTAATATAAATCTTATTTTTAGTTATTATCTGTTACATTACCTTCACTATCGTTACAGATAATATAGGACCTAATGTGATAGTGAGGTTAACTTATACATCTTTTGTCTTTTACTACTTATTTTACAAGTGTATAAAAACATACATACATGTTATTTACCGTAAGTAACAAAACAAAGACTAATAATCTATATTTTTATTGTTTCATTAAAACAAAACAAAAATGTTGCTATTATTATAGGTCTTGTAAGATATTATGATTAAAAGACACTTAGCGAGTACACTCAATAGGCACGAAAAAATATCCAGTTCTTTGTAAACTTCGTTATTAACATGGATAGTTCGCGCGAATGCCCCTTTCTGAAGTAAATTAGCATGATCATTGATAACCTTTAGCATTCCACTGCTGTACATGGGCTTCTTCTTCTTAGCAAGGAGACCTGCTATGGGGCTGTCCATTATCATGCCAGGCTCGAAAGGGAGGCGGGGGAGGGGAGGGGGGTGTAGTAATATATCACGTGTATTTAATTTTTCTGCAAATCTTCGCATTTCTTTCATTATTTTTATGTCAGTCAAAAACAACCTGTAACCTTTCTACTCTACCTCTGAACGTAATTATTGTAGTCTTTAATTTTCTATAACGTGATATAGGAGGGGTGGGGGAGTCTTAAGCCTCACCATGTATCACTAAAGGTGAGGGGGGGGGGTATAAAAAAAAGATCACGTGATTAGTGTATGGCCCCTATGCCATGCTGACTGAAACCAGTTGGTATAGGGTTACATTCAAGTTTTCCTTCCGGGTGCAGTGATGTTGTTTGTATCGAAAAAGGCGACTAAGAGAACATATCACCAACACATACTATATTACAGACAAATTATACTCAGATACCATGTGATTGAATTTTCTGTTATAACCGTCTCCCATCTAGCGAGATGTTCATGATCTCTTACGAGATATATGTATAGATATCTCTGACTATTCAAGTGTAGGGTATTGAACCCAGTTGCCGACTGTTGGCAATGTTAAAAAGCCTACCACTTAAAATATTTAAATAAATTGTATTGAATAATTATTTTAAGGGCTTTGGCATTATCATCCCTCTCAAGAGTTCTCGGTTCATCCTTTGTTTTCTCTTAAATTAATTCATGTTATTTATTTGAAAACAGAATAATACAAACGTAATAACATGTATTATTTATTCCTGAGTTTTAACAGAGAATCACTTGAAAAGAGGCCCAATTAAGAACCGCAAAGAGAAGCTCTCAAAACTAATAAAGTGGTACATTTGAAACGAGATTTACTTTTTGTTAAGCCATATAAACGCAGATATTTTTATACGTTTGAAATAAAAAAAAACACAAGTACACTCAGAATAAAGATTGAAATTTAAACTTTATGTGGTTACCAATAAAGTTGGGTCTACAGGTAAGGTTTTAGAGTTTACTGCTTTTATAGCTTATTAAAATAATGGTATGGTTTATATATTCAGTAATAAAATAAACGTGTGGTGTGGGATAGTGTGAATCACGAATTTTGCATTATATTAGACAGTTCGTGATCGGGCCGTGCTGATGAGAAATATAGTGCGGCTTTGATGTGATGTGGAAACACAGAGAACTAGATGAATAGGCCCGTTGCACAATATAAATTTCGCTTTTAAAATTATTTTTTTGTGACTTTCTGTCGATCGACTAAATGCCACCGTATACCAATACAAGAAACAATTGAAATCGCCAAATAAAACAAAAGCGGCCAAGTGCGAGTCGGACTCGCCCATGAAGGGTTCCGTACCAGCAAGTACATCAAATATAAGTTGTTGTAGTTCGTTGTAACTTTCATCGATGTTTTTATACTAGTGTATTGATTGGATGAAAGGTATATTGCCTGTTACGATTTATGACGTATAAAAAAAAAACTACTTACTAGATCTCGTTCAAACCAATTTTCGTTGGTAGTTTACATGGTAATGTACAACATATATTTTTTTTAGTTCTATCACTCTCTTACTTTAGAAGTTAGAGGGGGGGGGACACACATTTTTCCACTTTGGAAGTGTCTCTCGCGCAAACTATTCAGTTTAGAAAAAAATGATATTAGAAACCTCAACATAATTTTTGAAGACCTATCCTTAGATACCCCACACGTATAGGTTTGATGAAAAAAAAAATTTTGAGTTTCAGTTCCAAGTATGGGGACCCCCAAAATGTATTGTTTTTTTTCTATTTTTATATAAAAATCTTAATGCGGTTCACAGAATACATCGACTGACCAAATTTCAACAGTATAGCTCTTATAGCTTCGGAAATAATTGGCTGTGACATACGGACGGACAGACAGACAGACAGACAGACAGACAGACAGACAGACAGACAGACAGACAGACTTGACGAATCTATAAGGGTTCCGTTTTTTGCCATTTGGCTACGGAACCCTAAAAAGCAATATATCTTCCTAGCCTTTGTTTAGGTTCGGTTACTAGATCAACCGGTTTTTACCTGAATATTACTTTTTGAACGGAGCGACTGACATCAGACCTTCGCAACCCTGAGTGCGAACTGAATTCGAAATTGAACTTGTTGTCAGTGTATTTGAGAGCACTGACTTTCCAATATCGATTGACATAGATGTTCATGACAATTGGGATCGACGACGGTTAAACGTGCCCTTTGAGACACTGACGTGATACACCGGCGCACAGATAGTAATAATAATAAATATTTCGGATATCTTACACACAACGTTATCGAATCCCAAACTAAGCAGGGCTTGTATAATATAAATACTAAAAACATGCTTTTTTTTGTAGATACATACATTAGACTCCGAAACCAATATTTGGGGATCACACAAACATTTGGACCCACCTAGGAATCGAACCCGGGACCTATTGACCAACAAGGCAGTTAAATGCCTGTGCCTCCCTGCCAGTTGTTTAACTGCACAGTTGGACTAGTGGTTTAAGCGGTCGCCACTCCGCTTACTACTGCGCCAAGTTTTGTGGGTTCAAATCTCACATGAAAAAATCTTTTTCTGAGTCTGGGTCAATTACAGTTACGGGCCGACCCGAAAATAAAACTCCAATCAACTAGATTGGCAGTCGTATACGCTAACTGGTAGACCAACAAAGAAGTCAAAAAACAGTACCCACATAAAATTTAAAAGCCAAATTACGTGTGTTTAGTACCCGTGTGTTTCCAATTGGTAGAGCAAATCGCCTTCGTGACAAGTATCAGTCGTGTAATGGGTACTTGTAGTATTTGGTAAGAGATTGTGTTAAACGTTTTAATTATATGTTTATTAAAGTAGCTATATACAGTTTATAATATTCAGAACTAAATGTCAATTTATTTCATCCGAATAGGACATTCTAACACTATTAGTAGCAAATCAAATCAATCAAATGAAACCATTTTTATTTCAAATACACCAATACAACGGCACTTTTGAAACGTCAAGTAGTCAGTCAGTAGTCAGTCGTGAACCTAATTGTCTGTTCCAATTCATAGATACTTTGGAGGAGAACAGACAAGAAACTCCATGGATACTCTTTTCCAACATAGTGATTGGAAACTATCACCGAGGGTAAGCCATGCCAGGGCGGTCAGTACCTAGATGGACGATACGATATGTGATGAGCGTATCCTTGATTCGAGGTCACGTTAATATCACAAGATAACAGTCATGAAGCTTAGTTTGAGGCTTTTGGGCTGCTTAAAAACATTCAACGGCGAGATTACGTAGCCACAACGTGTCTTGTCAGTCTCCAACCCGCACTCGGCCAGTGTGGGGACGTATGACCTTAACCCTCTTCTGAGAGGAAACCCGAGTTCAGTAGTGGGATGTTGCTGATCCATGCTTCTGCACAACCTCAGCCTAACCGTGTATCAGTGTTAAGTAATCCTTTGTTGCTCTTCCCTAACTGATGTTATCGGAGCTAGGACACACCATCCCCCTCTCCCTCTTTTGAACTATCCTTTTTGCGTCGGTCCTTTTTCGAGCTTTGTTTATTAAATATGTTTTTATTTGTTTCAGGTAACGATGTCGTTTTATATGCTGAAACTGGTAACCTAACTAGGTATTGTATCTTTTATTACTTATATTCGTTTTATTAATGATGTTTACTACTGATAGATGTACATATATATAATCAGATGTATAGTAATTTACTCTTGAGCATAATCATTTTTTCTGTGTAAACTGTGTATTAGAAAATTTATAGTATACATGGTATTCTCCACCCTATGTGAGTTGGAACCGGAGATTAAAAAGCGCTCGATACCATGATTTGACCAGGCTGAGCAGAGTCATTTTGGCAGCACTATACAATGAAATCCCCTAAAATATTATCAATTCTCATCAATGAGTCATGCTTGGCATTCAATCTATATTGGACTACACTGTCCTACATGAAATTAATTTCCTATTTACTAACACAGCAGCAAAAAAGAGGAATCGTTAACTCTCTTAAGATATCCACGATGCTCCGTAGATGTCTTAAGAAGTGACCACCTGTACAATAGTATTGTAAAGAGAAGAAAAATTTGAAGTACGAGTTTATAAATCCCATGCCAAGTCAGTGTGGTATAATAGGACAAAAAGTTGTATACTCAAGAAGCTGAAGAAAAATTCGTTTATTTTCTGAAGCCTCACCAAGTTCAGAAGAGGCAAATACCTGACATTAGACTAATAATGCAGTTGATTACAACAGCATAGTAACCAAACAATGGACATGGTTACGAAATTTCTTCAATTATTTATGTTACTATGTAGTTTTTAAACAGATTATGATGTGAAAAGTAACATTCCAACATATTACACGTTCATTAATTCATTTCTATTGCGTACAGCGCAACAATCTATCGCTCAGTGCGCAGGAACGCACGTACGTTTATCGTTAACTAGTTTTGTAATCTCCCGTCAATATCTCTCGCAGTTTACTGGCCATTACGAAATATCCCTAAGGGACTCTGCGCACTACACTGCAGTTTTAAGTTGCCGGTAATTGCTTACTTTGTTTACGTTGCTATCGTATTTTCTATTAAGAAAGTTGTTACAAAGAAACACACAAAGGTTGACTTGTATAATATATTTGTATCATTTTGCGAATTCTGCTCAATACCATCATACCTCTTTATCAATAATAGGGTGATATTTAGTAAGTAGTATGCGTGAACTGCAGCAGGATAGTACTTGAATTTATTACAATAATTTTATAATATATGAATTGGATTCTCATGCTTACGAGTAGAATATTAAACTCAACTTACTTAAGTTTTTCCTTATTTTGAATGAAATCTTATGTAAGCTTTGTCTGTTAGAAACGCTATTTTTAACTAAGTTTAGGCGATCTACT
The DNA here is from genome assembly GCA_932526445.1 of Phragmatobia fuliginosa. Lineage (NCBI taxonomy): Eukaryota > Metazoa > Arthropoda > Insecta > Lepidoptera > Erebidae > Phragmatobia > Phragmatobia fuliginosa. The sequence continues at coordinate 2,313,259 of OW052065.1, forward strand.
ACTAACATTCAACTAACGCACTAACGAAAGAAAAGTATGAGTGATATATATCGTTCAATTTAAACCAGATAACCGGTTGAATTGTTGATATTTTAGGTGACAGGTCATATCGACTTATAATATGTAAATTCAAAGCTGATACAAGTAACAAAGAGTTGATATCGGCCTTGCGTATCCTCCCTAAAATAAGGTCCTTAAACCGGTTCCAACCGGTCCTAACATAACGGCACTTTCAGGTTTTATATAAATAACAATAGTGAAACATACTTCTTTATTTTGTCGTTTTAACATATTGAAGCAATAATCTGAACTTAGTTAGTTAGTTTTTCTGGGCGGTTTCCGCACTTGGTCCTAGTTATTGGACCGTTGTGCGTGAAGTGTTTTTTGCCATTCCATTGCCAGAAGATTACTGCAGGCCTCCCGGAATGTTGCCGGCGACTGTAGAATATGTGCCCGTTGCTCGACCACACTGCTGCAATACACAATGACATGTTTTGGCGTTTCTTCTGCTTCCATGCATCCTCTGTGTAGAGGGCTATTTGTTACTCCTATGGTGTGTAGGTGTTGGTTTAGGAGACGATGTCCGGTTAGGGTTCCTATGATCTTGCGGAGTTTGTCTCTGTTCAACCTGATGAGGGTGCGGGCAAGCCTTTTATTGGGAGCTGATACAGCGTTCTGGGTTTGCCGACATCCCTCCTTATATAGCCACTCTGTCAAGTGATAGTGAATAATCTGAACTAAGAGTAAACTAAAGATTTGTTTGTTTTACACGTAAAGCTCTTGATTATACCTAGGTACTGTTATAATTCAGTAAACGAATTATTGTTATATAAAAATGTACGGATAAAAATCGTTCAGGTAATATGCACGAAACGGGTTAAATAAATCCAATGCAACTATTAGATATTTAGTCGACTGACTGCATTTATAACATAGTGAATTATCCGGTCGGTTTCAAGTGATGCAAGTTCGATCCCCTCTTAGACAACACTTTGTGTGATCCCCAAATTGTTGTTCTGAGTCTGGGTGTTCTTTGTTCATGAATGGTTATAAAATCCATCGCGTCACAGGTAGAATTCCTAATACAGCTGAGGTTAAAATTAGAACCGGTCGTCAAGAAGATTTCTCGGATTCTAGTTTGAACTAGTAAGAGGCAGAAATACCTCTGACATATGACGTCATTCGTGCGCCGTTCACTCCTTTTAAACTCTCCGACGTAATAAAATATCTGATCATATTGAATAGAAGTACCTATTCGACGACTAAATACTCCAACAAATAGTGAAAGTAGATATATTCCTCATCATCAGCAATCTTTATCAGTTCACTGCTTTGGTATAGTGCCGAGTGGCTTCAGGTGATTGGAAACAATCACCGAAGGTAAGCAACTCTCAGTACATAGATGGGTGACCGTGTGTGACATGATATGCTATGAGCGTTTCTGTAATTTGGAGGTCATGTTGAGCTGTCGGTCCCGGTTGTCACCATAACAGTCGTAAAGTTAGAGGCTTTTGGACGGCTTAAAAACATTCAACGGTAAGATTACGTTGCTACAACGGGTGTTGTCAGTCCCCAACCCTCACTCGGCCAGTGCGGGGACATAGACCCGAGCCTAGCAAAGTCTCGTCGAAATTGGTTTAGCCGTTCCAGAGATTACCCGGAACAAACAGACAGACAAACAAAAATTAAAAAAAAAATATTGGCATATGTCCAGTGTATACATTAACCGCTTAAGCCACTAGGCTGCCTGCACGGTTGGCCTAGTGGTTTAAGTGGTCGCCACGCCGCTTCCTACTACGCCAAGTGTCGTGGGTTCAAATCCCACGTAGGACAACACTTTGTGTGATTCACAATTTGTTGTTCTGAGTCTGGGTGTTCTTTGTGTCCGTTTCATGTATGTTTGTAAGTCCCCCGCGACACAGGAATTTATATTCCTAATGCGGGAGTTGTCTTTAAAAAAAAAAAATACATACATATGCATTTAGTAAAAAGCGGTTATTTTAATATCACAAACAAACACTCCAATTTTATTTATTTGTTTAGATGAATAGACTCGTTACCACACTGGTCAATATCCCGGCTACCTGCAATAAATATTGATAGTTGTTTAAAATGAGAGTAAAACTGAGCCACATAGTTCTATCTAAAAACTACCTACCTCAATACAGTTCACGTTAGGTCGATGAAACAAAAGCTATTAAGTAACTGCCGGTGTTGGCTTCGATCCAAATCTTGTGATCTCTGAATTTCTACCGGTGTGTTGCGTAGTATGCTCTCAATTGATGCATAATAGTGGGTGATGCGCGATTTGTACGAGAGATGTATACTTAACTATTTGGAATTGTAAGAGGTTGGGTTTTAAGTGTTAGTTTAGTGTTGATTTTATGTCAACGGGTCCATTGGATGGAACTACTTTAGCACACTAAATAAAGAACATAAAGTTGTTACTTCTTCACGTTGAAACAGAGCAACTAAATAAAATAAAATTTGATATGGAAATAGCTGATATGTTGTGTGTATTTCTTCTATAATGATTTGTCATTTTAGGTTTTTTTTTTTATTATAATTATAACCACACTTGAGCAAGTACAACTCATGAGAGGTCTTAGACTAAAATCATATAAATACCCTCATCCCTCTTAAAAATAGTGTTAGAGGAATACTGCCAACTCACTGACAACCGAGTGAAACCTTTTTATGGAACCTTGCATTCTTATTTTCCCTTCACCCTTTCCGGCAGTGATGACATTCCAGTCAAGTCTTCCTCTATGTAACGAATCATGAGTCGTCTATTGTCAGTAAATGTGTCAACCAGCTCATCAATATAATACATTCCATTCCTACATCGGTGTACAGGTGACAGAAATCGAAAATACTAATGCGTGAAATATATTCGGCATCGATTGGCGTCGTATCTAAATGTCAAGGGCATTAATACATATTTTAGACGAATTATTTTAGGAGCAGCCATTTTGGATATGCATATAGTTTTTTAATGACTAAATGTCTGCTTATTCTGATAGTGTTCAAGTAGATATTATGAAATACTAGCTTTCGCCCGCGGCTCCGCACGCGTGTATATCGGTTATCGTGGTAAAAAGTAGCCTTTGTCCTTTCCCAAGTTCAGTTCTATCTTCATACCAAATTTCATCAAAATCGGTTCAGTGGTTTAGGCGTAAAGGCGTAACAGACAGACAGACAGACAGAGTTACTTTCGCATTTATAATATTAGTAGGGATACCTAACTACGACTAAAGTGACGGCCTCAAGCCAGAAAGAAAACCAGCGTTATGCTTTAACCGAGTGGATGAGGTTGCAGGAAGCCAAACTCTCTATTTTGCTAATGCTTGAAGCTCCTACACACCATGCCATCAACATCGTTAGGCCACTGGCACAGGGAACAGAGCATTACTTCATTTAAGAAAAAACCGGTGACCAAGCAGGCGATTTGTTAGTGCGTCAAGGCTGCAGGCATTGGCGTGTAGGAAGCTTTAGAAAGAGCAAAGGGCTTTAAAAATGCTTTACATAGGGGACCATGCTTGGATCTGTTTGACCTCTAGGTGTGATGAAAGAATTGTGTGATGATGTGGCCACGGCTGCAATTCTCAACGGAGACCAGCGACACAGTGCACTTTTTGTTCTCTCACTCTGATTAAAAATGAATGTATTTTGAATAAATTAAAGCACTAAAAGATGCATATAAGTTCATACAATATTAATTTCACATTCAAGATGAAAGATATTGCTGCTAGCATACTACATACGATGTGACAGTTATGTTATAAAATGGCGTCGACAAGAGAGAATCCTGTGCATGTAATATGATATTAACCTGAGTTGAAGTGCAAAGGAATTTCACATTATACGTAACATTCAATATTTTCCTGTTCGTTACCCTTTGAGGATGAAACCGTAAGGTTGTTCACGTATAAATTTTTTTTTTAAAGACAACTACCGCGATTTATGTTCCTAATTAATCCTGTGTCGCGGGGGACTTTACAAACATACATGAAAGAACACAAAGAACACCAAGAACCAGAACAACAATTAGTAAATCACATTAAGTGTTGTCCCACGTGGGATTTGAGCCCACGACACTTGACAAAGTAGAAAGCGCCGTGGCGACCGCTTAAACCACTAGGGCAACAGTGCAGTCATATCCATTGACGCAGTCATAATCATATCCATGTTGTTTCTTATGTCAAGATTTCTAATGCGATACAGCAATAATATCTATTTTTACACGCTTTATAATAACTTCACCTGTATGTTTATATGTTTGGTTGTATGTTTGTTTGTATGCTTGTTTATGTTTGTAACCGACTCTTTTGGGCGCGATTTTGACCCACTTCAAACGGCCAGATTTCGTTCAAACTTTGTAGATTTATCGAGGACCGATGACAATACAGTAATTCGAAAAAAATAAAACAAAAAACTAGTCCTTTAGTCTAGAAAAAAAAAATAGTTTTAAAAAACTAAACAAACATGCTTTTAAATTAAACCGTAGGAAATAATTTTAATGTAACAAAGCGTGGGGTGCTTTCTGAAAATATTTCAATAACGCGGCCCCACGTAGTAGTAGTTTAAAAGCGTGTTTGTTTAGTTCTTTAAAACTTTTTTTTTATGTGATAGTCCGCCAAAATACTCTACTCTGCCTGATGGAAAGCATGAGTAGAATTCAAGAGTCACCATACTCGTTGTGAATGCAGACAGTGACGCATGTTGAATGGTGACCCACACTGTGGCGGTCTAATGTTTTTTTTTTTTTTTTTTTTATATATTTAAGCCTGCCAAAGTGACTCTACTCTGCCTGATGGAAAGCATGAGTAGAATCCAGGAGTAGCGGTCACCATGCCCATTGTGAGGGTAGGCAATGTAGCATGGCAACCCTTACCATGGCAGCCTGGTTAGATTATTCTGCATCATTCTCCTTCGAAGGGCGGGAGAATGATGCAGAATGATTGGGCCTCCGGTCTCACACTCACCAACGAAATACGACAGCAGGAATGCTGTCATTATTAGGATAGTCTTCTGTGTGAGGGTAGTACTGGCCGGGTCGAGCCGGCCCATTCGTGCTGAAATCAGCGTGGCTCTACTACCACAATGTGATGGTTCTGCATTTTTTGGCCACGAATCTCGCACTCATCAGCGAAATACGTCAGTACGAACGCTAGATAAGTTGAATTCAATATGAATACCGTATGTCGTGCCGCGGAGCGAATATGACTGCCTTGTTGGTCTAGTGGTTAGCGTATGCGGCTGCTGATCAAGAGGTCTCGGGTTCGATTCCCGGGTCAGACCAAATATTTGTGTGGTCCACAAATATTTGTTTTGGAGTCTGAGTGTTTTTCTATGTATAAAAAGTTTGTTTATTTATTTATATCAGTTGTTTTATTAATATTAGTTTGGGACTAGATGATGTTGTGTAGGATCTCCGAAATATTTATTTATTTAAATAAAGTAAAGCAGTCATAGATATAAATCGGATTAAACATACAAGAGAACAATTTAAAAAAGTTGATGTAAGTGATAAAATATTAATTTGAAATTGCACACAAACACTTCTAAACATTTACTTGTATGGATGTAAAAGTACTACAGTGAGCACGTTCTAACTTTTGCAATGTCAGTAAACTTGTCGGGTTCATGCCCTGAGTGTTGCAATGTTACAAAAATGCTCCACCTACACACTCTTGGTTCGAAGTGCAAAAATGTTGTCACAATCAATCACCAAATTACTTACGTGTGTTTTACTTAGGCGTTTTTGTAATTTCATATTCTGTATCAGCTTTGACCGTGTAGCACATTAATTTTAAAGTTTTGTTTTCTTTTTTAAAAAGACAACTCCCGCATTAGGAATATAAATCCTGTGTCGCGGGGGACTTTACAAACATACATAAACCGGACACAAAGAACACCCAGACTCAGGACAATAATTTGTAAATCATACAAAGTGTTTTCTCACGTAGGATTTGAATCCACGACACTTGGCGAAGTAGGAAGAGGCATGGCGTCCACTGAAACCACTAGGCTAACCGTGCCTTTTAGTTAGTTTTAGTTTTAAGGTAGTAGAGCTTCGCTAATTTTTTTCTTATTTTTTTCATATCTATATTTAACGCCTGTCAAGTTGACTCTAACTATGCCTGATGGAAAGCATGAATAGAATTCAAAAGTGGGGTTCGCCAAATGATACAACCGCATCTATATAGGGCGCCAGGCTCCATAGTCAGACAGTGTGGAGTCATTTTGACAGATTCACACTTAATAAAAATGTGATTTTCCACTCTTCCCTAAATCTACTTTCATACTTCAAGGACTCTTATGATAATACTAATAACTTCAAATCATGAGTAAGATAGAGTGAAAATTGTACTTTTGTATGACTGGTAGACTAAGATGCGCTTGTGTATGAAACAAGCGCAACTTTTAGGCTTCTTCCACCAGCTTGAGGTCTCCGGTTCGATTCCCTGGTCGGACCAATTGTGTTGGTCACCATTATGTTTCTAGGGTTTGCAAATATTTGTTTCGAAGTGTATAATTTGTGTGTATTTATATCTCCAAAAAAGCAGTTGTCTAGACTATAGAACAAGCTCTGCTTAGTTAAGGACTAGATGGAGTTGTATACCAGATGTACAAAATATTAAGTTAGCTGGATAGAAAACTCAAATGCGTGAGATCTGCTTAAACTATTTTAAGTTCGCAGAAAACCATTATTTTTTTTTATTCAAAGGAATGGTATGTAGTTAAACAATGTTTCAATAAGAAAAAAACTTGTACGAGTATAATGCTGCACTTGACGAAGGACGCTCTAGTCAATCATCGTAATGACAGTGATCATTGCGCGTGAGTGGATAACCGGACGTGACGTCACAAGGACGCCCACAACAACAATTCACATTTTTTTCGAATTTTCGTCGTCTGTAAATTGAAATAACTGATGTTCAGTTTTCTTAATGCTTTGCCACAAATGAGCCGGCCTTACCGCAGTGACCTTTCCGTCGTTTTTCTTTTTCACCAGCTGAGTTATTCTCTGGACTCAAACTCAAACTCTGGGTGGGATTACACTGTACTGATGTGACTTTTGAAGTTTCCTTGGACGGTGGTATATGGTAGAAAATATTATAAATGCTATTCATTATTGCGTTTTAGAAAGGTACTTACTTTTAAGATAGACGTACCTACTCGTAAATCAACCTTGTTTCGGAGATAGAACTATAAACGAAATCTAGCTTTGATTTATGTATGTTTAAACCGACTTACCAGCGGACCTAAGTTCACTCGACATGATTAAATACACTAATGTACTTACTTAATAGTTTGTTCAAGCACGTCACCACAATATGTAAATAATAATACACTCTTTTTCATATTAACTCGGTAGGTAATTTAAAAAATACCGTAGTGTCTCTTAAAAGTCAATCTTAAAGAATAACTGTTTACCTTTTGAGATATTTGTATCTAAAAATAAATAAATTAATATTAGTACACAATCTTGTATCAGATATTGTCAAACCCTTAAATACGTTATACAGCACAGTTACTTGAAACAAACACGCAAAAACAATACAAATTTGATCTTGTAATAAGTCATTGTGAGTGATTAACAGGAAAATAAAGTAGTACGCCTGTAGTTCTATTGTTGATACTCTGATATATTAGTGCTAAATGCGTAGTGCAACATCTATGGCAGTCTTTATTGAGAAGTCAGTGCCCTCAAATATACTGACAAACTTTCTTAGGATTCAGTTCAAAGGGTAAGCTAAAGGATAGCTTAACTCTAGGCATAGGTTTAAGAATTCGTCATACAGTGCCACGCTTGATTGTGACACATCCAGGTATTGATAAAATTTATATGCAAATGATTTTCATGTAAAAAACGCGGGGCCAGGTAAAGCACGCCACGGTTTGTTACATTAAAATTATTTTCTACTTTTTAGTTTAAAAGTGTTATTTATTGATATCAAAATAGTCTATGGTTGATAGACACACACATCTATTATCTGTGCAATTTCTCTGCTTTTGTCTATAACCTTTTGTATATAATATTTTTCGTGTTAACGGTCGATTAATAAAGCTGCGTGTTAAAACAAAATTTCTTTTGTCGTTATTTAACAATAAAAAGCGTGTTTGTTAAGTTTTTAAAACTATTTTTACTGTTTGTTGACTTAAAAAATCTGTTTAAACATTTTTTTTTCAAATTAGTGTATTGTCATCAGTCCTCGATACATGTACAGAGTTTGAACGAAATCTGGCCGTTTAGTGGGTTAAAATCGCACCCAAAGGAGCCGGTTGCAAACAAACAAACATACAGGTGAAGCTAATAAAAAGCGTGTAAAATAGACAAAATCCCTACAAATATTATAAATGCTAAAGTAACTAGTCTGTTACGTTTTCACGCCTAAACCGCTGAACCGATTTTAAATTTGAGTTAATTAATGCAGAACTCTTTGACTTTATAATACGTATACAAATCCACTCAACCTTTATATAGGTATAAATATATAAATGAAGGAAACAGAAACGTTAGCGAGTTCAAAGTACAAAACTATTTATTTAGGTATATCATAATTCATATTTATTTTCATTCAATAAATAAAAAAGATGTTGTCATCAAAAATATATTTCTAACTTAGAATCTGCTGCACAATCTAAATTGATAAATCATTATTATATTGCATCAAAATGAAGTGTTACGACAACATAAAATAGTTTTATTATCGCATTCTCCATATTGGAAAGTAACTCATAATTTTAATAATGGCATAACATGTATACAGTAATAGTGCCTTACCAAATACTTATATACGTTTCTATATACTCAATACTGCATTCAAATATTCAATACTGCACAGTTTGTCTAGTGGGTTGAGCGGTCACCACGCTTTTCTACTTCGCCAAGTGTCGTGGATTCAAATCCCATATGGGAAAACAAATTGCTGTTCTGAGTCTGGGTGTTCTTTGTATCCGTTTCATGTATGTTTGTTAAGTCCCCCGCGACACAGGTTTATATTCCTAATGCGGAAGTTGTATTTAAAAAATAAATAAAAAATATGCGTTAACAACCTTACGGTTTAATCCTCAAAGTGTCCAGACCAGGCTTCACTTTAAAGTTAGACGAACCAATGGTCTTTCAAGCCCAAATTTGTGAGAGTAGAGAACGCGATTAGCCAAACTCAATGTGTGTTGCCCTGCGGCACGAAGGACCAATATTTTCAGGCACTTTCTTTAAATCATTGGTCCTTCGTGTAGCAGTACATATCCTTGATAGATATTTTCATTCAGCAGCGGACGGCAAAAGATATACTATAATTATGCAATACAAATAGTGCGTTATAAAATACTCAGTACTTCTTTGCATTTGCATCAGTCAGTTGCAAAATGCGATTATATATGACGTCAGAACATCCACTTACATCCCACACCGGTTTGTAAAGGGTCATGTTTATTTGTGCGTACGTTTCTAAGACTCAACACAAACATTTAATACTTACCGATAGCTATTTTACACGCTTTTTATTAGCTTCACCTGTATGTTTGTTTGTAACCGACTCCTTTGGGTGCGATTTTAACCCACTTTAAACAACACTATGACAATACACTAATTTGAAAATAAAAAACTGTTTAAGCAAATTAGTCTTTTTTAGTCTAGAAAAATAAATAAAAAAACTGAACAAACACGGCTTTTAAACTAAAAAGTAGAAAATAATTTTAATGTAACAAAGCGTAGGGTGCTTTCTGAAAATATTTCAATAACGTCGCACCGCGCTTTGTTACATTTCTTTTTAGTTTTAAAGCGTGTTTGTCTAGTTTTTTAAAACTTTTATTTTTGAAAGTATTATGCAATAATTATATATTAAATTATAGATAAAACATGGTGTTGTGGGCAAAAACCTCGTTATTAAAAAGCTATGCCTAGCAGTGGACTGTTAAATGCTAGTGATGACTTATAAAATAATGTTTAAGGTACATCTGAAATTTGAGAATACGTAGTGGAACAGTAATGTGAATAAAGGTTTATAAGATACCAAAAAAAAACATTTAACTTTTAGTCGAAAATGCAACTGAATTTAAAGGCTCCAAGAACATCCCTAGTACTAGTTACTTAAAAGACACAATAATGTATATACTATATAGAACTAGTTCATACATAAACTGGTGTTAAGCAAATCTTTCGTTGTCTGAGTGAGTGAGGTCACACGAGTCCATTCTTATCCTGTTAACTTTGACTCAAAGGACCATTATAGTTCTACAGATGCAACTCATTATCAAGTGATGTCACTCTGCTTATTTATCATACCAGAATGTATTTCAAAAAACTAAAACTTTAATAAGGTTTTAATAAAATTCGTTTATCATATGTTACTCGCACCATTATTATAAGTCTAATGACCTCGGTTCAGCTGTTTAGGCCCCACAGAGAAACATAAAAACATACATAGATAGCCAAAACTATTATTACCCTTCCTTTTGGGTCGTAGTTGGATAAAAAAATCTTTAAGAGCAAAACACAAATATTTTTTTAAATAAATACTTGTTAAATCTTGAATCGACTGGGAACGTTAGTAGGCCTCATATTTCTAATTGAGGGTAGACGTGAGTTTAGCGGGTGAGGAGAATGTTCTTGTACATTCACTTTATTGAAGCACTCGATCACGAAATACAGTTAGGACATTAAATAGCAGCCCATGATTAATAATTTTAAATAAGACACTCCACCGAACACGTGGTGCTCACACGAGATGATCCGCGATAACTGTGTTCGTCAACGACGACGTTCCATTTTTAAAGGAACTCACGAACGAATGAACGAACAATAATCATCTAGGGAAGGGATAAAACCATTGTCACCCGTGATCCTTGTCTATGACTTATGACATGAAAGTAATCGACTAAAATCAATCATTCAATCGCGTTATTATTATTTTAAAGTGTCAATGATTCCCATCCCTGCGGTCACCGGTCGCACGCGCCAGTGCCCGGTGTTGCGTCAGTGTCTTACCTTCAGACACTTAACAGTGTTGCCAGCTAAAATAATCGATACGCCGGCACGGCCATACTGACAATCGCACGTCCCTGTGCGATCACTCACCTCTACAGGTCTCGTACTCCTCGTCAATCAGAGAAAAAAAAAAAAATCGCTCGTCCATCACTGACTCGCTACCAATTCATGACACCTGTTTAAAAAGATCTCGATCTTTACCCCTCGCATCTAAATTAAACACACTGGGCGTCCACCTGACCTCAGGCGTCCCTTCGACCATCCACCAACTCGCATGGTGTATCGGACCTGACCACCCGTCAGCGCCCCTTCCACCAATCACACACACACACACACACACACTGGGCAGACAACTGACCTCAGGCGTCCCTTCGACCGATCACCAACTCACATGGTGCCTCGGACCGGACAACCATCAGCGTCTCTTCCACCAGTCTCATCGCGTAGTCTGATCAGGTGCATCGATCCGGTTTACAGACCAGCTCCATTTTTCAGATACGCGACTACCAACTACCCATCAACCCTACTATAAATCGCGAAGTCTGATCAGGTGCATCGATCCGGTTTACAGACCAGCCCCATTTTTCAGATACGCGCCTATTAACTACCCATCAATAAGGCTACATACCGCGTAGTCTGATCAGAGGCATCGATCCGTTTTCCAGACCAGCCCCCTTTTTCAGACACGTGCCAACCGAGTACCCATCCAGTGTACGCTCGCTACGTTACGTACGTACGCACGCTCTGGATCGATACTCTACGTACGTTCTCTGGATCGGTTCTTGATGAAAGAACAGAATATACACAAATGAATTGCGCAACTGAAATAACAATTGGCCGGACACGTTTTCCGAAGAAACTACGATAGATGAAGTCATATAACTATTCTGGCGACCCTGAACAGGAAGTCGAAGTGTTGGTAGACCAGCTGCCAGGTGGTCGGAAGATATAAAGAAAGACTAGACACACCGCATCCAGAAGCGTATGGAAAACCATATAGGAAGCATATATCCAACAGTGGATGCAAATATGCTGAGGAAGAAGAAGAAAGAAGAAGAGTGCACAAACGTTATAAACTCACCTTTAGTACTTGTCATGTTCGGAGGCAGAGGCTAAAGTATGTGGACTAGATGTCGATGCTGCATCACTTTCCTCATAGGACGTTATGTCCATTGTCATGACTATAGATTTCGAATTTCATGAGCATACTTACAGGTTAGGTTAGACCCACCAACGTCTCTCAACTCGTCTCTATAATGATCTGGTACCTTGACAATAAAAGGACCTTACCTTTGAAGTTTCACTGTAGTTTGGTTTGGTTACACTTGCTATCCTTGATAAAGACGAAATTGCCTGCACTGAATGGACTCACTATTGCTCTACTTCGGATGAAGCGTTCTACCTCTGACGTATAGTCTTTTGATATTCTACATTGCTCGTTTGTAAGGCATTAATTCCGCAGGGGAGTAGCCTGTTACTCTGGATCTAGTGGTATTAAAGGCAAGCTGGACTTACAGAAGTTTTGTTTGGTTTGTTTTCTACTATTGTGAGCAGGCATTTTAGAGTACGTATTAGACGCTTAGCATTAGCCCTACCGGAACCAGTACCGATAAGGTGATGTTGTACACTATGCCACTTCAACACCGTTTGAAGTTTGCACCTATATAACACCTACTTTAGTCTGCTTTTACACGCTTCGGTGCACCAAATAGGCAAACAGCCCTCTTGAGGGATTTAATTAAGGTATGAGCATCGAGAGATGCCGAGTAATGAAAGACACGCACTCCCTCCCATCATCTTTACCGCCCAATCCCCCCGCAATATCTATGTAAATCGCATGGCAGGACCCGTGTCCTTAGGCATTGATGAAGGCCAACTTGCCAAGCCTAAAGGCCCCAGGCGACCGGAAACAACCACCAAGGGCAAGCAACGACGGCGCGGCCAGAACCGGACGGGCGACCACCCGTGGCACGACACGCCATGAGCGCCCCCGCAACCCAAAGGCCACGCCAAGCAGCCAGCCTCGGCTGCTGCCACAAGGCAGCATCCGCACAGCCCAGCTGGAGGCCCTCCAGGAAAACAACATTCAACGGCAAGACCACGCAGCCACAATGCGTCCCGCAAGTCCACAACCAGCGCGGTGACGCACGGCGTCAATCCCCATCAAGAGGAGACCCGAGCCCAGCAGCGGAAACCACGGGCTGCTGACGAAACTTGTTGGGACCCGGAGCAGTCTTTCGAAGCGTTGCATACTATATAAGAATCAATAAACTTACGTACCTACTTGATCATCTCTGGAAACCAATAATGCTCAAATAGTTCTTAGTTTCTTAATTTCCGAAGGAACATGATTAATTAAGGTCCACGTTAAGGATCACGGAGTTATTGGTAACCGGAAACTGGTTACCCTTACGCACATCATGGTGCGAGTAGTCTGAGGTTTCTTTGTTCTTATTTTTGTTAATGAGGTCACGAATTTTGATATCACGATTTTGTTCTACCGCTAACTACCCTTGATAAAGTTAACACTCAGCGCCATCTCGCGAAGAAACACTGAACCACGAAGAACACACGGTATGAACTACACGGAGCAACTACCAATCCTGAATCGCGATGAGAAACTATCGAGCTGATTAGCACACACACACGACATCCCAACATCAACCATTGGGCAGCGGCCCAGCAGACACGACCACCTCGCCTGGTCGGAGGATCCCCTCTCTGTGTCGGAGGAACACGACACCCGGTCCTCTACAATATTCTAATAATGTACTGGCATTAGACTCATCACAAACTGTTTTTGGGATTGGATGTCTAGACAAGAAATCAGCATGTTACTTGTTGGCACCTTATGCACAATATTAAATCCTGTAGAAATACCCACCACTAATGGTGTATGCTGCCCATACAAACACTGTTTAAAGATCTCGACTACTCAGGCGACTATCATAGTTTCTAGTTCCTACGAATGAAATCGCGATTCTGCGTCAGTCGTTCGTCAACTAAAATATGACACTAAGATATGACAACATGTAGCAAACCATTCTTTCTTTGAATGATTATGGCCCCATAACCGTTAGAAACATCATCAGTGTGAAACTCAATAGCTGCCGCCTCACGATCTAATATTGTTAGTACAGACTCCTGAGCTAAGTATTTGAACAGTTTTCTTTTAAATATTGTCATGTAGGTCCATCCACCTTATTGTCCCCTTCAGTAAATAAAGTGGGCCTACCATACGAGTATTATTTGGGTATAAAGTTTCTGAAGTAAGAGGCAAGGTCCAAGAACGGTCTATTCTGAGTAGCAATCTTCGTGGTAGGAAAATCGACCATTTCTCCTGCTCTAACTACACGATCCACAAAATGTACTCCTGTTCTCATGAATTTACATTTCTATAAAAAAAAAGGAAAACTGCGTCTGGCAATGCTCTCAGGGTTAAAACAACGTTCCAGACAATGGGAAAGTTTATCAGAGAAACCAAGTCCATAATCAATGTAAACCAGCGCAACGCTATATCTAAGTTTATTACTAAGCCTTGTTGATACACCTTTGATAGACTGCAGCCGAATTTCTACGATCAAAGGGCTTAGTTAGATACCCATATAGACAATCTTGTGAGGGTGAGGAACTACCGTAAATAACTTAGGCTTCTAGGAGGGCTGAAACTTTTTCGTCTTTGAACATTCTTATATTGGTCAATAGGGTCTACCCGTACATCTCCTGTATAGACGCGATGCCCTGGTACACCATCGATAAAGAATTCAGAATATTTGCGTAACTAAATTAAGATCAATAAGATTTTTGATTTGACTTTGTCCACACAGTTTAAGTCAGTATCTATATCCTCAAGAGCTTAGCTTAGTTTGGGTATGCTTTTCGCTGAAACTCACTTACTTTTGTAAAAAAAAGCAATACGGTTAATTTGCACACTGACGTACTCGTTTAAAAAAAATCACTGCCTATAGAATTACTTTACCTTTTATCGTTCCTTTCGGCACAACGTAAAATAGTAACTTAGTAGTAGATAGTATTTGCGAAACATCTTACGGTTCCTTTTTTTTTTCTTCCTTTTTTTTTTTTAACTACCCCCGATACTACGACACTGTGTAAAATACTAACGAAAAGCATGCCCACTATCAACGAGAAAATAAAAAGAAACGATCTCACCGGATTCTGCGTTGCTTTTGCTCCTCGTCGATTCATGTTTACAGATGTGCACCTCCTTCATTGTTATAGCTCCGAACCCTTGCGCTCTTCACAAACCCAAACCGACGCGACATATCCAGCCTGTCCGCCTACGTAGCTGAGGTCTGTCAGAAGTCTCATTAAGACGGCTCTTCAGAACCCTCTCGCTGTTTGCGACACTCGATAGAGAAAATCATGAGCAAAATGCTGTGCCCTTGTGTGCCAAAACGCTGACATATCGTCGTGGTCAAAACAAATCAGCCTTACGGTAATGTTAAATTCCGATTGTTGCGGATTAGCGGTCGCCAGTGATTGAGATTTTCATCAAAATGTTTTGTGGCCAGTTTGATTGTCCGGGCTGCTCACTGCTGTTCACTTTATTTATTCTCCTCAGGTGGTTACCCTGCGTATCCCACTTCTGATGTTAAATCTTGAATCGACTGGGAACGTTAGTAGGCCTCATATTTCTAATTGAGGGTAGACGTGAGTTTAGCGGGTGAGGAGAATGTTCTTGTACATTCACTTTATTGAAGCACTCGATCACGAAATACAGTTAGGACATTAAATAGCAGCCCATGATTAATAATTTTAAATAAGACACTCCACCGAACACGTGGTGCTCACACGAGATGATCCGCGATAACTGTGTTCGTCAACGACGACGTTCCATTTTTAAAGGAACTCACGAACGAATGAACGAACAATAATCATCTAGGGAAGGGATAAAACCATTGTCACCCGTGATCCTTGTCTATGACTTATGACATGAAAGTAATCGACTAAAATCAATCATTCAATCGCGTTATTATTATTTTAAAGTGTCAATGATTCCCATCCCTGCGGTCACCGGTCGCACGCGCCAGTGCCCGGTGTTGCGTCAGTGTCTTACCTTCAGACACTTAACAGTGTTGCCAGCTAAAATAATCGATACGCCGGCATACTTTTGACATCTTTACACACAACATCATCTAGTCAATTCTAGTCCCAAACTAAGATGAGCTTGTATTATGGGTACTAAACAACTGATATGAATACTTAAACATACTTATTTTTTCTAAATACATACATAATGTACATAGAAAACACCCAGACTCCGAAACAAATATTTGTGTATCACACAAATATTTAGTCCGAACCGGGAATCGAACCCGAGACTTCTTGATCAGCAGCCACATACTTAACACTAGACCAACAAAGCAGTCGAACATTTACCTCAACTTCAGAATAGATACTAGATGCCTTTTAATAAATACTATCTTTACCAACTCTTGAAACATTGACTTTAGTTAGGTTTTCCAGTAATTCATCCAAATGCAACATCTTGCAAAATGTTTCGATGTCGGTAACGCAAGTTGTGTGCACTTTTGTTAGCAAGTCTGAGTGAATTTGTTATGCGTTTTAATGGTGTCAATTGTATGAGATTGTTTAGAAATGAAATAGGTGCTAACTTGTGGAAAGGATATATGATATAGGATATAGGATGTCGTTTACATTGAAGTAAAATAATATTATATCCTCTTTGGTCTAGTGGTTAGCGTATGCGACTGCTAATCAAGAGGTCTCGGGTTCAAATCCCGGGTCGGGCCTATATGTGTTTTTGGGTTTTTCTTAGGAAATTTCTAATAGCAGCCCGGAGTTTGGAAGTTTGGCGGTGATACACGCCCGTGCCTCGGAGAGCACGTAAAGCCGTCGGTCCCGGTTGTCATGAACATTGTGTTATTGGGAAGTCAGTGCCCTCAAATATACTGACAACTAGTTCAGTCTTCGAATTTCAACTCTCCCTTAGGGTTGCGGAGGTCCGATGCCAGTCGCTCCGAGGAAAAACTGAAATTCAGGTAAAACCGGTTGAACTAGTAGCCGACCCCAAATAAACTTGGGAATAAAGGCTAGGAGGATGATTGAAGTATGTAATACTTCAAGAAAATATTATTTACTTCGGTTCTCATCTAAGCATAGAAATGGAAACGAAAGGAAAGCATTAATAGAAAAGGAAAGTATTGGTTACCATCATCATTGTGAATGCTAACAATCCAGCATGGTGAACAACAATCATCAACAGCCTTCAACAGTACACTGCTGGACATAGGGCTCTCCTTAGAAAGGAGGTTTTGGCCTCCTATACCACGCTGGCCAGACGGGCGGGTATAGGGTTCGTTTCAAGTTTTCCTTCTCTTGGCAGTGATGTTAGCTGCTTATTTTGTTCCTTTTTCATCACTCACCAACGAAACGACTACTACCTTTCTACTTTTGAATTTGATGAAGTGTGGTGAAGACTATTAGTTGGATTGTTTTATTAGCGTAGTAAGAAGCAAATTATAAATAGACAGAAAACTTATAGTAAACCTCGTTATTAGGGTTTCGTTCACGTTTATCAGACCCGTGATAGTATGGGAAATTTCCTTTACAAAGAGGGGTTTTTTATCTAGCAGTAGTAGTTTACATTTCCATACTAACTTATTAATCTGATGTTGTTATGTAATGAACGAAGTCTTATATTTTCTAATATTATTAATGTTCAAATACAGTTAAGAAAGCGAATAATTTTTAATACTTTCTAATTATATTGATCTTTTGAATATATAAATTAATATTTCGGACATCTTATACACAACGCTGTCCCTTACCAAACTAAGCAGAGCTTGTATTATGGGTACTAGACAACTGATATAAATACATGAACATACTTTTTTTTATAAATACATACGTATTATACATAGAAAATACCCAAACTTCGAAATAATTTTATTGCGAACCACATAAACATTCGATTCGACCCGGGCATCAAACCGGAGACCTCAAACAAAGTATACTCACAAAGTATTATCATACTCACGACTAAATTTATAAAAAACACTGAATATGTCGTTGAAAAGCACACCACCAAATAAATTTTCTTCTGATACCAACATTCCGAAATCGTCTGGTAATGATCAACTGGAATGTACGGAATATTTTATGAATACTCGTAAAAGAAAGCAACCCGACAGTGATGAAACATTAATTATGACACGTTTTGAAGAAAAATTCAACCTGCAGATGTCTGAATGGAATAAGACCATCACCGACACCATAACAAATTGTGTGGCTTCCGCGGTAAATACAGCAATCTCCAATGAACTAACTAAAATCTCATCAGGGCTTACTGAGATTAATTCAATTATTACGAAACTCACATCTGATTTCACCTCTCTCCATATATCGCTAGAAAAAACTAATAGCCGACTCGCAGACCTTGAAAAAGGCCAACACTTTGTATCTGAGACAGTGGAATGTTTTGATGCACGCCTAAAAGTCTTGGAGAGTAACACTGCGAATAACGGTGACTATAAAGCTCAAATAAGCGCATTAGAGGGTAAAATCTCGTTAATGGAGCAGCAGGCACGGCAGTGCAACATTGAATTATGCAATTTGCCTGAGCGGCGTGGTGAAAACCTCGTCAGTATTATAGAAACCCTCGGAAATGTAATCAAGCAGCCAATTAAAACAACTGACATCGTGGCTGTTCACCGTGTGCCTCACGCAGATCAAAATAATCACCACCCTAAGAACATTATACTTAAGCTTACAACTAGAACACTCCGAGACAACATTATTTCTGCATACCGTAACATGAAGGGACTAAACAGCACTAAGTTAGGCATAGGTGGATCACAAGTTAACACTATTTATTTAAACGAACACTTAACTCTTAACAATAAAATATTATTTCGTCAGTGCCGTGAATCCGCTAAAAAGTACGATTATAAATACGTATGGGTTAAACATGGAGTTGTACTTGTACGTAAACAAGATACGTCGCCCGCAATTGCTATTCGATCTTTATCTGACATTAATAAAATTAAGTAGTTTATGTAATGCAAAAAGACCCCCTAGTAGGAATAAATTAGGCGCACTATTACTTAAAGTAACAAGACACAATGTGAGATATTATTTTTTAGAATGTGGGTATTTTTATAATTATTATAATATTGATAGTGGCTGTGGCTTTGTCGTGATGAAATATATTTTATTAATGAAATTTGAATTATATGAATACATGTTATTGGTGTATTGTTCGTGTAATATTCTATTCTCGTGTAATTATTACGTATCGACGTTTACATGTTGTATTTACCATAGGGCACAAATTAATATGAGTTGTACTATCACTGTATTTACTAACAAATATAAGGTACAAGCTCAGTTGCAATACTTTTTAAGTTTGTTGTGTATTAATAATGGATAAGTTATCCATATATTACCAAAATTGTGGTGGCTTACGGACCAAACTTCACACATTATATATGAATATTCTGTCACACAATTATGATATTATTGTTTTGACGGAGACATGGTTTCATTCAGATATAAATGACAATGAGTTTATAGATTCACGATACCAAGTTTTTCGATGTGATCGGGACCGTACGGCGAGCGGCCGAATGGATGGTGGGGGCGTATTAGTCGCCGTGCGGACAGGGCTGGGTGCATCGCGGGTTGTGGTGCCGACCGGTGCGCCCTGCTCGTCCGCACCGCTTGTAGATCACGTTCTTATAGAAATAAGCAGACGTGACTACTGTTGTATTATCAGTGCGGTGTACATACCGCCCTCTACCAGTGAAAATAGTTATAGGATACATTTCGAATACCTGACTTTTTTGACACATTTGACTAATGTTAAGAATTTTATTATATTAGGTGACTACAATTTACCGAAAATGAAATGGAAAGAATATAATACGTACTTATTAGCTGATTCTTCTAACAACATTTCGACGTGTCGAGTTTTGACGAATTTTATGAATGTCTCAAATTCTTTCCAATATAATAAAATAAAAAATTATAAAGGAAGAATATTGGATCTATGTTTAACTGATATTTTAAATTGCGAATCAGCTCTGCCCGCGGTTCCACTCGTGCGAATGAATGATAATCATCCTCCATTTTATATTGTCTTTCCGATTCGGGAACGGGTTGGAAATATAATGAAACAATCGACATCACAATTTTTGTTTAATAAAGCTGATTATACACTTATAAATAGAGATATCACAAACATTGATTGGAGTAAATTATTATGTGGTGGAGACGCAGAGTCAATGGTGACCATATTTTATGAGCGAATCTATGAAGTAATTAGGAGATATGTACCTAAAAAAATTAATAAACCATCCCAGTTTCCTATCTGGTTCTCACCAGCTCTAATTCATATATATAAAAATAAAAACAACTATTGGATAAAGTGGAAAAAGTATTGTAACAAATCCGACTACGAATTATTTTCGCTTTACAGGCAAAGATTTAAACATGAATCGCGTAAATGTTACAAAGATTATATGGCCGCGGTTGAGAGTAGTATACAGAATCATATTAAATATTTTTGGACATACGTAAATAATAAAAAAGTCAAATCCGATATACCTCACACAATGTCTTATAAAAATTTAGTAGCTGATAAACCAGATGAAGTCTGTTTCCTATTCTCATCCTTTTTTCAATCGGTTTTCGAACCCTCGAGCGTGCCTGATCATTTTGACGTAGATGACATACCGGATAACAACAGTGTCTCAGACGTGCTATTTAGCCATTTAACACTCTCTGAAGAAGTAGTTCTTAGGGAATTACAAAGCCTTGACTCCTCCAAAGGACCCGGAGTCGATAACATACCGCCAGTTTTTCTTAGGGCCACTGCTCAGACCATTTATCAACCTATACATATTATTTTTAACGCATGTCTAAGAGAGGGTACTTTTCCTGCTATTTTTAAGTCAGCCCGTGTTGTACCAATTTTTAAAGGTGGTGATAAATCCAAAATAGAGAATTATCGTCCTATATCGATTCTATCCGCCCTGTCAAAGACTTTCGAACGGTTGGTACATAAGAATATTTACCCCTTAATTCATAAACAAATTATTGAACAACAGCATGGTTTTGTACAAAAACGTTCAACCAATACCAATCTCTTAATTTATACATCATATTTATTTGAGTGCATGGATGATAATAAACAAACAGACAGTATTTATACCGACTTTCGGAAGGCATTTGATAGGATAGATCACAAAATTCTACTACAAAAATTGGCTTTTAATGGAATACGTGGTAATCTATGGCGCTGGTTTAAGTCTTATATTACAAATCGAACACAAAAGGTGGTCCTAAACGGCCATGAATCTGACTTTGTTTCCATCAGTTCTGGAGTTCCGCAGGGTTCCATTTTGGGCCCTCTCTTGTTCATCATATTTGTTAATGATATTGGTAGTTGCTTTGAGTTCAGTAATTTCTTACTCTATGCCGATGATCTCAAAATCTATCACAAAATCGAAAAACAAGAAGATCACTACAAATTACAACAGGATCTTGATCGATTTTCGAATTACTGCGTTGGAAATAAATTGGAGCTTAACATTAACAAATGTAAAACAATAACCTTCACAAAAAAGAAGAATATCTCTAACTTTACTTATAGTTTATCTGGGATAAGCCTCGAAAAAGTCGATTTGATCAGAGACTTAGGAGTCACTTTAGACGGGAAACTGCATTTGGATGTACATATCGATACCATTGTTAACAGAGCCTTTAGGATGTATGGATTCGTTGTCCGCTCCAGCAGTAATTTTACTCAAGCGTCCACTTACCTCCACCTATACAATTCTTTGGTCCGTTCGCAACTAGAGTATGCAGTACCTATTTGGAATCCATTGTATGATAAATATGTCGAAGCCCTTGAAGCCGTTCAGAAAAAGTTCCTGCGTTGTGTACAATATAAGTGTTATCGAAATCAACACTCATATAAAGATCTATTATTGAAATATAATTATGTAACCTTGGAACATAGACGCCTATATTTACAAGCAATATTACTATATGATCTTTGCCACAGCCATTACGATTGTATTCCACTCACGAGAAAACTATGTTACAGAGTACCCACTAGAACTCATACCCGTAACGCACTGAAAATTTTCGCAACAACCAGATGCCGAACAAATGCAGGTAGACGGGCCCCAATGCATCGCCTAGTTGAATCCTATAACACCCATTTCAACGGTATTGATATAATGGCGACGCGTGCAGGAGCGTTCAAAAGATTATTGTCAGAGAGACTAGCATTGCTCTAATTTGTCCTATTATTATTATTATTGTTTTTTGCCATGTGCTTATAGAGTTTATGTTTTCTTTTTTGCTGTTTTTTATGTATATTTTAGTTGTATTTATTTTATTTTTGTTTTTTTTGCACGTTAAATGATATGATGTGATTTAAATGAGTGTGTTACGTGAGATCACAAGTTGTAACGGGCACTTACCGTTTCTTTTAGGACCCAATTATAAATGTGTATTTATTAATATGTGGTAAATGCCGCTGGTGTCACAATTGCTACATTTATTATGTGAACCATTTGATAATTGTATATTGTGTCATTGTTTATTTACCTCAATAAATGGAAAAAAAAAAGTAGTCGCATAAGCTCCCACTGCGCCACCGAGGTGGTCAAAATGATTAAATTTAGCCCCTCAATCTGTATTACTAGAGTCGATTAGCAGTTTGGTCAAATTATCGATACTCTCTCAAAGCTAATAAATAGATAATAAATGTTTCGGACATATAACACCCAATGCCATCTAACTTCAAACTAAGAGGAGCAAATAATATTCTTTCAGTCAATCTAATTTTCATAGTACAAATTAAATTGACTGAAAGAATATTATTTATTCTTATTGTAAATACATGCATATTTTAGATAGAAAACACTAAAACTCCTAAATAAATATCTGCAGATCAAACAAACAAGATCGGGATGGTTGACCTCCTTGGGGGAAACCTCCGTTCAGTGGACGGCGATAGGTTGATTGATTGATACAAACAATTGGTCCGATCCAGGATTTAAATCCGAGACCACAAGTAGTCGCATACACCATTTCGCCATCAAGGTAGTCTATAACGAGGAAATGCTACCACCAGCAGTAAATTTCACGACAGAAACGTGGTTGGTAGCCGGTAGTGATCTCGACACCATTTGATATGGAAAGTGAATATAAGGAATCGGAGTTGCACGATATGTTCGAAAACCAACTTGAATTATTTCTAAGGTACATTGACTAGGGTTGACACAATCCTAATTTTAATAAATAAATTATGCACGCACTTGAATCCCCGTGAATATAAACACGGTAGAACAGTATTACTCTTGTAATGAATCTTGACTTATAGACAAGTTGGAGGGAGGCAACGACGGAGCGGTTAGTACGGGTGACCGTTTTTGGCATAATACAGTGAGTGTCTGTGCTTCGGAGGACACATAACAGTCGTGAAACTTAGTTGGAGGCCTTCGGACGGCTTAAAATCATCCATCGGTAAGATTACGTAGCAAAAACATTGGCTTGTCAGATCCTAACCAGCACTCAGCCAGCGTGGAACGTATGGCCTTAACCTCCTTACAGGAGACAAGAACCTTACCCCTCCAGTGGGACATTATAGGTTGTTGATGATGAATGTAGCTTGTGGCTATTCAAGTTGTTTATATTTGTGGAATCATAATGAAAATATCTTCATTTTCAACCCAATTAACAGGGAAAGGTTCTTAATTCAATTGTTTTCGTGAATTTTTTTATTTATGTTTTCTCTGAACTCAGTTATACTAAGTTTTATTTTTATTTCGGAGAGATTAATTACCATTTGATTCTATTTAAATGTTAAGGAAAAACATTACCACCAAGGATGATAAATTCATAAATTAAGAATACACAGTTTATTACAATTTATCATAATATAAGCGTAGAGAATTTAATATTATAGAGGATTTTTATACAAGCTGAGTCCCGCAGCGCTAACCGCTGTTAATATTGTCAGTAAAAATTAGCCTAAGTTACTCCCTATATTATCAGCTATCTGAAAGTTCCTTTAAAATTGGTATAGCTGTTTCAGAGAATAAACGGAACATACAGACAAACAGGCAAAAATTAAAAAAATATTTTTGATGCGTTACCGTTTATACTTTCAAATGCATTTAGTAAAAACCTTCCGTTTAATTTTACAAATAGAAACTTGAATTTTATTTTTTTTGTATAGATGTTACTTATCTTCAATAAGTTCCTGATATCATGGAAATGAGCGCACTTCTTTTCATTTTTCTTATTGCTTTCATGAGAAGATCTGATGTAGTCTCTCTCTCTCTCCATCCTTCCTTCCTAGCCTTATTCCCATTATTATTTGCAGACGGCTACTAGTTCAACCGGTTTTACCTGAATATCAGTTTTTCCACAAAGTGACTGGCATCGGACGGTAGAACTGAAATCGAAAGTTAAACTAGTTGTCATTATATTTGAGGGCACTGACTTTCCAATACCGATTGCCATAGATGCTCATGACAACCGGGACCGACGGCTTTACGTGCTCTCTGTGGGACTTTTCTATTCCGGCTGTATTAAGAATTTCCGGTAAGAAAAACCTAATAACACCTTTGGCCCGGGATTTGAACCCTCTTGATTAACAGTCGCATATGTAACCCCTTTTTTTTTTTTTTTTTTTTTTATGAGTGGAAAATCATCATGGACCGTCACCCCACCGGGGGTTACGGCGGGGTGGTGTGTCGGACTTGAACCGACTAAAAACCACACAGTGTGCCCTCTCCGCGCTTCTCCGTTTAGGAGTAAGAGAAGTCCAGGGTGGGATCTCCTTCTGAACTTCTCCAGCGCCTGCCCGCTCCTGATGCGGGCACCGTCTCTGTACGACGACCCTCTCTTAGGCGGCGTCCGGCACACACTGACGCCGCCCCCTCGCGGCTGGCCACATAATGCGGGTGAAGGGAAAACCCGTCCCGTCCACCCGCGGCCACCTCAAGGCGGCATGAGGCGCAGATGTTCGCGCCTCCGCCGCCCGAGTCACCGGCGGCGAATCTGGTCCGATTGGATGTCGTCCTCCCGGGCCTTCTCCGCCGCCTCCTTCTGCGTGATTACGTCCTCGCAGAAGGTTGCGACCGCGATAAATGAGCTCTCACTGCCGACCATGGAACGAACGACGGCCGGCAGCGAGAGATCCCCTCCGATGACTGCAGTGAGGACCCGGCGCTGCGTCTCCCATTCGGGGCAGACCGCCAGCGTGTGATGAGCCGAATCCTCACTGCAGTCGCGCTGAAGCGCCTCTACGGTGGCGAAGCCAGCACGTGGAGTCTCCAGCCGGACTGACCAGCGATCTATCGTGGCTCGGTGAGCGGCTTCGCGCCACTCGCGCACTTCCTCGGGCGGAGGTCCAACTCCACCACTCTCCGCCCGGTAGTTAGCCACTCGCCGATAAACGTCGGCGAGCACTTCCGCCTCCAAATCCCACGGGGGTGTTCCGGCCAGGGCGCACGCCGCCTCCGTCGATACGGTGCGGTAGCCCCGTATGGCTCTGACCGCCAGAGTTCTCTGAGGCCGCCTGAGGCGCGCCCTATTCTGCTCGGTCAGAGCCGCCGCCCACACCGGTGCACCATAGAGTGCCATAGACCGGACAACCCCCGTGTACAGCTGCCTCGTGGCGGCACTGGCTCCTCCCAGATTGGGCAAAAGACGCCCAAGGAAGGAGGCAGTGCCGATCAGCTTCGGAGCAAGCTGTTGGAAGTGCTCGTCGAAGACGCATATGTAACCCCTAAACCAACGAGGCAGTCTCTCTCCCTCTTTCCATTCGAAATAAAAAACATTCATTTGTATACATATGTGGAGGAACGGGTGTCGTGTTCCTCCAACACAGAGAGGATCCTCCGACCAGGCGAGGTGATCATGCCTGGCGGGCCGCTGCCCGACAGTTGATGTTGGGATGTTGTATATATGCTAATCGGCGCGAGAATGTCTCTGTCGCGATTCAGGACTAGTAGTTACTCCGTATAGTTCATTCCGTGTTTACTTCGTAGTTCAGCGTTTCTTCGCTAGATGGCGCTGTTGTATATTTACGTCGCGCTGTACGTGGAAGTCGCCACACATATTAGTAAGGTAACCCTAACACAATGTGACAGGTGTGAGGAGAATTTAGTGTGAGATTGTATTGCCTTTGCGGATTGTCGGACTGTGTTTAACTAATTAAATTATATTAGAACATACTGAAATGTAACTAACATTTTGTATGTCACACAAACTCCGTGTTTTATATCTGATCGCAATTTAGGTGTTAATGCGGGTAGACGGTAGAAATACCTTTACAGGTTAGGTGATAACACGTAAGGGAATTTCTCGAGTTGAAATTTGACTAGTTTTGGTTAAATTACGTGGGGGAAATTTGCTATTACTTCCTAGATTATTTAAAAAAAAAAGTTTATAATCAAAACTACCAAAGTAAAATAAATATTTCGATCATATAATAGCGCAGTTTTAAACTAAGCAGAGCTTGAACTATGAAAGCTAGATTGACTGATAAAATACCTTTATACGATTTTTTGGAAATGTATACATATTATACATAGTAAAATACCTAATCTCCGAAACAAATATTTGTAGATCATACAAACAGTTGGTCCGATTCAGGATTTGAACCCAAGACCTCAAGGCTCAAGTACACCAGTATGCCATCGAGGCAGTTGACTAAGGTATTTACTTGCTCTCGCCTGCGATTCCGCCCGCGTGTTTTTCGACAATTGCAGTGAAACGTAGCCTATTCTGATATTTAAGCTAAATTAGTGTAAAGTTTCCTCCAAATCCGTTCAGTAGTTTTTGCGTGAAAGAGCAACAAACATACATACATATTCACAAACTTTCGCGTTTGTTATATTAGTAGGATGTTTTATGAGAGAAGATATATACATCCGGATTTGCTATAATCCATAACTTTTTAAACTTTATTTTTTGTTTTAAAGAAAAAGTCACAAAAAATTAATATTATAGTAACTTTAGAAAGGCTTTGTAGTCACTTAAGCATTTGTATCGTTATTTTAATAACATTTTCATTGAAATTAATTATTGTCGTTATGAACAGCTTATTTTAACTTCATATACTTCGACATTACCAAACGCTACGACTAATAGTCGTATTTTCAGTCATCAACAACCCATAACATCCCACTGCTGGGCTTGGGTCTAATCTCAGGAGAGGGTTAAGGCCACGGTGCCCGAGTGCGTGTTGGGAACCGGCAAGACACGTTGTGGCTACGTAATCTTGCTTGTTTGATGCTTTTAAGCTGCCCGAAGGCCTCCAACTACGCTTCACGACTGCTATCTTATCATAACAACCGGGACCGACTGCTTAACGTGACCTCCGAATCACGGTAACGCTTATAACATATCATGCCACAAACGCTCACCCATCTAGGTCTGACAGCGCCCTAGTTGCTTACCCTCGGTTATTGTTTCCAATCACTTAAGGCCACTCGGCTTTGACGGCTTCGCTCGGCTTCGCAACACACTTTAATATGCGCTATTTGTACAGATACAGAACTAGTCAACAATCGAAAGTGTACAAAACTGGATACGTTAAATCGATGTTTTATTGCCAGCCCTATTCGGTGTTAGCTAAGCCGATCGCCTTTCACGGAACAGTTCACAAGGCCGCGTGTATTTGCCTCCTCCGCATTGCCCCCTCAGGCACCGGCTCGGGCGCATTCAAACCCAAAACGGTTACATACTTTCACGTCTTGGTTTGTATTTAATAATAATAAAATAAATATTTTAGACATTTAACACACAACTTCATCTAGTCCCAAACTATGTAGAGCTTGTGCTATGGGTACTAGACAACTGAGTGTCCTGGATGAGGTCGAGACGCTCTCGGATCACCTTTATATCCGATTCGAGCTCTCCCGGTCCCAGGACGCCAGTAGGGGTCACGCGGCGCGGCGTCCCTCCCGTTTTCCGCGGTGGGCTGTCGCCAAGCTGGACAGGGACCTACTAGAGGAGGCGGCCATTGTTTGCTCTTGGCTGTCTCCGCAGGCCCCGACCGAGGAGGTCGACGTGGGGGCTGGTCGCTTCGCCGATGCGTTAACGCTCATCTGCGATGCGGCCATGCCCCGCGTTCGTGGCCGTCGGCCTCCTCGGAAGGAGGTCTACTGGTGGTCCCAGGAGTTGGCGGACCTCCGTGCGGCTTGCGTACGTGCCCGGAGGTCCTACACCCGGAGTCGGCGACGTCACCGCGGGGACGGTGAGGAGGTGGACCGGCTTCACGAGGAGTACCGAGCAGCTCGGGAAACTCTGAGGCTGGCCATCTGCCGCGCCAAAGACGCGTCTAGAGAGGAGATGCTGGAGAGTCTCGAGCGTGACCCCTGGGGTCGCCCTTACCGTGCGGTGCGTCAAAAGCTCCGCACACAGGGCCCCCCCCTTACGGAGATTCTCCAGCCCAGCTTCCTGCAGGAAGTGGTCGAGGGCCTATTCCCGCAGCAGGCGGAACACACACCCCCATCGATGGCCCGTCGTGGTCGTCGTCGGGGCAGCGTGGGTGATGTTCCGCCTGTCAGGGAATCGGAGGTAGGGGCGGCTGTTCTACGGATCCGGTCCAAGAACACCGCCCCCGGGCCGGACGGGGTTCCAGCCCGAGTGATGGCCCGAGCCCTCGACTACATGTCGGACCACCTCAGGGGAGTGTTGGACGCTAGTCTGGCGTCCGGACGCTTCCCTGAGCGTTGGAAGTGCGGGAAGCTGGTCCTGATACAGAAGCATGGACGGCCTGCCGATTCGGTCGCGGCCTACAGGCCCATCGTGTTGCTGGACGAGGCGGGCAAGTTGTTTGAGAGGGTTCTCTCTGTCCGCATCGTCCGGCACCTCTGCGAGGTGGGGCCCGACCTGTCGGACGCCCAATTCGGCTTCCGAGAAGGGCGTTCGACGGTCGACGCGATCCTGCGCCTGAGGGCCGTGACCGAAGAGGCGGTGAGAGACGGCGGAGTGCTGTTGGCGGTGTCATTGGACATCGCCAACGCCTTCAATAGTCTGCCATTCGGCTGCATCAGGGCCGCACTCCAGTACCACGGAGTGCCAGGGTACCTGAGGCGGCTGGTGGCAGACTACTTAGAGGAGCGTACCGTCGAGTACGAGGACCGAGGTGGCGCCTTGAGACGCAGGGCCATGTCGTGCGGTGTTCCACAGGGGTCTGTCCTAGGACCACTCCTGTGGAACATGGGATACGACTGGGCCCTACGAGGGCGTCTCCCCCCCGGGCTGGGTGTGATCTGTTACGCAGACGACACCCTGGTCACGGCCCGGGGGGCAAACTTTGAGGAGGCGGCGCGCCTGGCCACCACGGGAGTCTCCCGGGTGGTCGGGCGCATCGAGGCGCTGGGTCTGCGGGTGGCCCTGGACAAGACGGAGGCCCTATTATTTCATGGGCCCCGTCGCGGTCCGCCCGCTGGCGCCTCGATCGAGGTCAACTCGGTCCTCGTACCGGTCCGGGCCCAGATGAGGTACCTGGGTCTGGTCCTCGACGGTAGGTGGCTCTTCGACGAGCACTTCCGACAGCTTGGTCCTAAGCTGGTGGGCACTGCCTCCGCCCTAGGGCGACTTCTGCCCAATTTGGGCGGGGCCAGTGTCCCCACTAGGCAGCTGTACACGGGGGTTGTCCGGTCGATGGCACTTTATGGTGCACCGGTGTGGGCGGCGGCTCTGTCCGCCCAGAATAGGGCGCGCCTCTGGCGCCCCCAGAGGGTATTGGCGGTCAGAGCCATACGCGGATACCGCACCGTATCTACCGAGGCGGCGTGCGCCTTGGCCGGAACACCCCCGTGGGATTTGGAGGCGGAAGTGCTCGCCGAAGTTTATCGGCGAGTGGCTGACTTCCGGGCGGAGAGCGGCTTTCGCCCTCCGCCCGAGGACGTACGCGAGTGGCGCGAAGCCGCTCGCCGAGCCACCATGCAGAGATGGTCGTTCCGGCTGGAGACCCCACGCGCTGGCTTCGCCGCCGTGGAGGCTCTTCAGCCGGTCATCGCGGAGTGGGCAGGGCGGCAGCACGGGACCCTTTCCTTCCGGCTGACGCAGGTACTTTCCGGGCACGGTTGCTTCGGAAAGTACCTGCACTCGGTCGCTAGGAGGGAACCGAGTCCCGCCTGCCACCACTGCGACTGCAGTGAGGACACGGCCCAGCACACGCTGGCGGTCTGCCCCGCTTGGGCGGCGCAGCGCCAGGTCCTCACTGCAGTCATCGGAGGGGATCTCTCGCTGCCGGCCGTCATAAGATCGATGGCCAGCAGCGACAGTTGTTTTACCGCGGTCGCAACCTTCTGCGAGGACGTAATCTTGCAGAAGGAGGTGGCGGAGAAGGCCCGGGAGGATTCCATCCAATCGGACCCGATCCGCCGCCGGATTAGAGAGTCGAAAGTTCGAGATGGTGCCCGCAACAGTGCGGGCAGGCGCCGGTTGGAGTCCAGAAGGAAATCCCCTCCCTGGACTCCTTCCAATACAAAGGCGCAGAGAGGGTCACACCGTGTGGTTTTAGTCGGTTCGAGTCCGACACACCACCCCGCCGTAACCCCCGACGGGGTGACGGTCCGCGGGGATTTCCACACGTAAAAAAAAAAAAAAAAATGGGTACTAGACAACTGATGTACATGCATAAACATACTTATTGTAAATATATACATATTATACATAGAAAACACCCAAACTCCGAAACAAATATATGCAGTGTATACAAACATTTGGTCCGACCTGGGAATCGAACCCGAGACTACTTCATCAGCAGCCGCATACGCTAAGCAGTAGACCAACAAGGCAATACTAGTATTACTCATAAAGTTTAGATGATCCTTTCGTCTCGGGTCATAGGTCGAAGGATTGTTTGCCACCCAAAATAAATACTTGTTTAAGAAGCACGATCCGAATCTGATGTAATGTACCTAATTTTAGATTAGGTTACAAGTTCTACAGGTTCTAGGACCAAACGGTTACTTTACTTAAAATTATTATATTGACACTAGAAAAGTTATGAGCGTATAAAACTTATAAACCTTAAACATTTTATTTTGACTCCCTTGTTGGTCTAGTGAATAGCGTCTGGGGCTACTGATCAAGAGGTTTGGGGTCGATTTCTGGGACCAATGTTTGTATGATCTGCAAATATTTGTTTCGACGTTTGGGTGTTTTCTAAGTAAAATATGTACATATGTATGTACAATAAAAAGTATATACTTATGTATTTATATCAGTAGTCTAGTACCCATAGCCCAAGCTCTACTTAGTTTGGGATTAAATGGCGTCGTATGTCAGATGTCCGAAAAAAGAAAGAAAAAAAAAATCTGGAAGATAAACTCTTTTCAGTATTTAACGTAAATCTGTTGAACTCTGTAACGTCTACAAAACTATAAAAAAATCCGATACCGAACAGAGGATAATAAAGCCTTTAACTATGTTGTCTTTGCCTGTTTACAAACAGATATAGACAGATGTCTATAATAACTACAGTCACGTGTTTCACCCACAAACCATGCCATAAAATGACAAATCATTTATACAGTCACAATGACCTAAAGTATTGTGGTTTCAATCGTAATGTGAACGAAACATGGCCTCATATGTATTTAAAATAATCTCACACAAATTTTTCCAAACAATTTCCATTACGTTTTTCAGTTTGCGCGCGCAACTGCGCAGGCGATGCTGTAGGGGGCTATTACCGTGTTCGCAACCGTGACATTGCGAAGGTCACGCGAGATGCGACACTCGATATATTTTGACGGTAATCAACGATGGCTTACGTAACTTACGCGTTATGTTAATTGTCACTTTCGAGTTTTGTGATTTAAAACGTGTTAGTGCAGAAAGAGGTTTTTATGAGCTGTTTTTAGACGCGTTAGATCTTGTTTATTCCTCTTTTTATGTGCTTTTTAGTTCATCACTAATTTTAGTAGGCTCCACCTAGTTTGGACTTAGTTCGCTGTGTGCGAGATGAGTAATTGTTTATATGTATTGTGTTCAAGGTCATGTGAACTTTCAAGTTTGAACAATCTACCTATTTATTTTGTATGTAAATTTTACTGATGGATTTATTTATTATTCTGTCTGTTTCATTGTTATTTTTTTATTAAATAAATATTAGTAATTTTGAGCACTTGTTATATGCTTTGTGTATCTAAAGGAGAATCAGACACAAGTTTTATTCGGAAGGTTATTATTTAACTTGTAGAAATATATATAAACAAGTAACTCAGGAAAAATTATAAATAATGTAACGTAATTAGGCAGTTAAATATACAAATCAAAGTAAGTCAAGATTCATCTGTTAAATTTTACTAATGACTGATTAAAAATACAAGTTTTTAGGAATAAAATCACAATAGCATAATTTGTGTCATAAAACTAGATATAATAATTTACATGATAAAATTAATTTCTATTGCGGGTAGGACTGAGTAATAAGATTAATTAGAATACCGTAAATTAATACAATAAGTTTCGGACCTAAACTGATTAATGAAAATATTATCATCCATTAGGTATCGTAAGAGGCGAATAAACGGAGCTAAATATGCAGGGCAACATTAAACACACTTGGTACCAACACATTTGGCTATCAGGCCGACACCTTCCACTTTTTTAAAGCCCTTAGCCCCTTGAACTATTGAGGGTTGTTGGTGATGATTGCTGATGTACGAGTACTGCCACTTGATTTTTTTTGTACATCTTACACACAACGTCATCTAATCCCGAACTAAGCAAAGCTTGTATTATTGGTACTAGACAACTGATATAAATACTATTTTTTTTTTACAGTATTTCTTCTGTTTACACCGAAATCTACCTTCAACTGCACGGTTGGTCTAGTGGTTTAGGTGATCGCCACACCGCTTTATACTGCGCCTAGTGTTGCGGGTTCAAATCCCACATTGGACAAACCTTTTTGTGATTCACAATTTGTTGTTCTGAGTCTGGGTGTTCTTCGTGTCCGTTTCATGTATGTTTGTAAAGTACCCCGAGACACAGGAACAACTAAACAAAGAAACAACTACCTCATGTAGTTGTTTCTTTTTTTATAACGAATTAATCCTCCTAAAATAAACCAGGTTGATTTGAAAAGCAATAATTAACCAACTTAAATTAATTGTCTGAAATAATGAATTTAAATGCTGATAATAACTTGATTAGCTAGATTCTATTACGTGGCCTTCAACACCCTGAATAATTATATATTACGTGATTGATTGATTGCAATAACAAGATTTATTCTTACTTAATTCGTACTTAATCGGCAAGTACTTTAAATCCTTTGTATGATACTTTGTTTAATAGTTGCTTATACTCGTATTATGACAGGAGCCTAGACCTATTCAATTTGTCTTTAAAATGAAAAAGAAACCATTTTAAATAAAGAAATATATCATGTAAACTTTACAATAAGGTATTGTGTGATTCACAAATTGCTGTTCTGAGTCTGGGTGTTCTTTGTGTCCGTTTCATGTATGTTTGTAAAGTCCCCCGCGACACAGGATTTATATTCCTAATGCGGGAGTTGTCTTTTAAAAAAACATATTAGAAGTTTAAAAGTAATAGTCCATAGTCTAACTTGTTTCAAATCTCTTAGGGATATCGTCTTTCAACGAAACTGCTGTCGATTCTTTACATAATATAATAAGCAATGCAAAGAAACCTTAAAGCATTATTGACTCATATTTTAAGAACTGATCTCTAATTTTAAACCAAACCCACGTCATTGTATTCTGGCAAAATAGATACAATAAATGCAGTCAAATATCGCTAAAATTTACTATAAATATTTATGTAAATCATCTTTATTGTTATGAGTATTTACAATAATTTAAACATATAAAAAACTTTATTCAAATATGGCGAGCGATAATCGTGCCGTGCTAAATACGCTGTTTATCGAACGATACGATAATTGAAGCTCATTAGTTGATCGAAATATTTTGAAAAAATACATAAACAGTGTTGCTGAAAATCTTTTTTCAAATTTATTTCAATAATCCATATCTATCTTTTTAGGTCTTATTGTTTACAAGACTATTTGGGGTCGGTTACTAGATCAATCAGTTTTACGTGAATAATAAGTTAATTCACCGTATAATTAACCGGCATCATACCGATTTTTGTTGTACGTTTAAATAAATAAATGAATTTCAATCATATAACTTTAGACTTAAGGCCTCAAACCGTTTGAAAACATTACCTACACTGCTTTAAGATACAAATTGTTACAGGCCCATTCGTATATCTCCTTAATAGGAGATTTAAGTCACCAAATAGCTCATTACCATTTGTTCTAATCTTCTGTCAGTAGATGGCGCGACGATCAATAGAACCTGTTGCTACAAGTCAAGGGAATGCTCCACTAACCTCAAACATTATTCCAAGGAAAAACCAACTTTATCTTCATACCGTATGACAGAAATTTCTTAGAATGATTTTTGAAATAAAGTTACCAGAATGTGAAAAGTAATTCTGTACTTTATGTTTCTGTGAATAGGGTGTATATTGTAAAGGATGTTTTTCTATCTTAATGTGAATGAATAGGAGACGGCTGGAAAATTGTTCTGATATGGCGTCGACGACGTGTTTTAAAGGACGATGAGTCGAGGACAATAAAGGAAGATTTTCAAGGCAAGTTCATAAAATTGAACCTACAGCTTTTTAACTCGTTTTTAGGAGAAAGTAAATGTAATATGTAACTATTTGTTTGTTGCACTGTAGGCCCTTACCTACTGAATCAACTTAATAAAAAATCGTAATAATAGCCCGTATGACATCTATATGTTACTTTAAAAGTCCGAACTACGTTAATATTTTTTTCTTTTTTTCCCGTGCGGGAATCTCCCCGGATACCACACAATTGTGGCTATGTCGGACTCGAACTGAGCAAAACCGCACGCCTTCTCGGGCACTAGAAGTCGGGGAACCAGGTGCACCCTCGGAAGGATAAACCCTGGGACCCCGACGTACCTCGGGCCATCTTGGTTTGCAGACGCCCCCCTACTGTGTGAAAACTCCGAAGTTTCTATTCTCCTGTCAAATACAGATATACTTGCCACCCCGGCCTGCTTCTGCTAAGGTGACAGGTGGCCTGGGCCTGCGCTTATGACTGCGGTAAATCCTAAAAAATTTCCAGTAAATCCTAATATTTACCAACACGAGTCGGTAAATGTGAGAATATATACAAAAGAAACGATTTTATCGGGATTTTACTGTTCTAACCTATCCTAGGTATTTACGTAGGTTAATTTTACCAAGTGAATGGTGGTAAAAGTCCGAAATAAACGATGATCATAGGACGGTTCGGTCTTTTACCATTAAGAGTTGGTAAATCTTAGGAGTAACAGGAAAATCTTAGGATTTACCGTAGTTTGGGCTTTTACAGTAACATCTGTTTAAATAAAAATTAATTGCTGTTCGTTAGTCTCGCTAAAACTCGAGAACGGCCGGAACTTGGCCGATTTGGTTAATTTTGGTCTTGAATTATTTGTGGAAGTCCAGAGAAGGAAAAGGTGAATATATAAAAATGAATTGCATTTTTGTTTATTAATTATGGATTCCTTTTGTTTGTTTTAATTTTATTTTATACAAAAGTTTAGGTCTTCTGTTTATTGATTGCGGCGGTACGAAGTCTGCTGAGTCAGCTAGTATACTTCTTCAAAGCTCAAAATTTATTCCCTCCCCATACTAACTTGTGTGACCTGTACCTGGTGGCTCGTCAGCCCATCTGAATAGGTATACTAAATATAGAAAGGTTCATGACTATTTTAAGCAACAGTACTGAATAATAAATCTTTAAACTGTGCGGTTGTGAAAGCGTCCGTGTTATCGTGTCCATTAACACGGCTT
The DNA here is from genome assembly GCA_932526445.1 of Phragmatobia fuliginosa. Taxonomy (NCBI): domain Eukaryota; kingdom Metazoa; phylum Arthropoda; class Insecta; order Lepidoptera; family Erebidae; genus Phragmatobia; species Phragmatobia fuliginosa. Next base: position 2,349,143 of record OW052065.1, read on the forward strand.
CATTAATTTATTACAGAAATGAATAGCGTTTATTCATTTATCATTAATTATGTGGCCGCCTGTTACACCGAGCTGTAAGCTTTAATTGCTTCTTAGGTCGTAACGTTTTGTTACTTGTTCGAAAGTCGTTTGACATTATTACATTACAGTAACAAATAAGTCATAAATAAATCATAAATAATCTCTGCTCTTAAATATAAAAGCGAGTTAAATTTTATAGTTAATGTTATTATAGTTTGCATAATATGTAATTATTTGACACAAGTCAAATGGACTCAGAACAACAATCTCTTAATTGCATAAATAAGTTGGTCAATATTGCAATCCATCCCACAACACTCGGTTTAGTGGCACTTGAGCACTGCTGCAACAGTGTTGTGGGATTCAGTAGTCAGAAGTAAAGATGTTTCATAATAACTATATACACTAGATTTATCAACACTACTTCTTAACTAAGACCAATCTAACAATGACAGCATTAGTGCTACTGTACTTCGTTAGTGAGTGCGAGACTGGAGACCCTATGATGCGGAAGTTTCTTACTAGGCCCCCATTGTGTTGGTCACCATGCAGCATTGTGTGCACTCACAATGAGGATCATGACCCCCACTCTTGCATTCTACATATACTTTCCATTAGGCAGAGCAGAGTCACTTTGTCAGTCTCATATAAATAAAAGTGCATGGGCACCATTGTACTGTTGTTTATTATTATTCATTTAAGGCTTCTTACACCTTGCCGCCATACCATATGTGGCTGTGCATTTAGCCTTGCCGTGCAAACAAGTTGCCGGCATGACCACTGGGCTAAAATGTTCTTCTGTGGTCTCTAGAGCTAATGAAGCCACCTGCATGGTGTAAAGGAGTCTTAAGACAGGAGCGTTTACCGAGAATAGTAGCTCAGTTGAGGGGTTACAATGTGTGAACACGTAGATTCAAAACATACGTATATTTTAGAACTTTATAACTTTGTCTGTCGGTATATTTGTCTGTATGTTAATCTGTTGTCACGGCTACACCGCTAAATAATTTGTATAGAATTCGGTAGGATATAAATCTGACCTTGGAAAAGGACATAGGCTACTTTTTGTTACGATAACCGTTACACGCGCGAGCAAAACCTAGTAAGTACATTATAATTATTATAATTTTTGATTGCTAATCAATATACTTTGACTACAATGTTTCAGCGGAATCTGTGTCGCGTTATTCAGGTTTCGGGGAATGAAAAGCTGATTGTTGATACTAGTCACAATTGTGAATAAAGTAAATAGGTGTTGTATAAAAAACGCAAATAAAACTCGTGACAAATCGTTATAACCTTTAAAATTGTATTCTACAAATCGACAAATGGATTTAAATTATGCCTGATTGTACGGTTACGTCACTCTGGTAATTGTTTAGTAGAATTTTGTTTGTGCCCTGTCAGTAGCGAAGAACAAAGGAATTGAAAATGTTAGGTACGCTAATAGTGTATGTCTATTGTGAAAATGAAGGCTATAGGGAATTCAGGTTTTACAGATAAATTGAAGTTTTGTTTATTGTCTTGAGTTAGGTAATATAGTCTGGTGGTAGTTTTAAGAATCATTTTCTTTTGTAAATACATATTTGTTTTGTAAATACATACATATAATACATAGAAAAACACCCAAACTCCGAAACAAATATTTGTGGATCACACAAACATTTGGTCTGACTCGGGATTCGAACCGGAGACCTCTTTGATCAGCAGCTGCAATCGCCGACCACTAGACCAACAAGGCAGTCAATGTAATGAAAATACAAAAGTATTAAACATTTATATTCGGTGTGAAGCACTTTCTTAATGTACTGACGCCCTTTTATTACGTACTATATAAATCTATTACACCCATATGCATCCAGGGTGATGATGGTTCTTATTTCACTATTATTGTGACGTATATTTTTTTGATTTTCAAAATCATTTTTTTGCACTTAAGGCCTGTCTCTAGGTAATTTTATTGCTGTTAAACATACGTATGTGTGCTACTCTTAGATACAGTACAAATGATCGGTCATATCATACAATTATTTTTCATGAGTGTCTAACAATTTTTATCAAAATGTCCGTCATGATGACAACGACAAACAAAGTCCAGTTCGTGTCCTTTAAACTGTAAACAAAATAAAATTAAAGTGTCTGCATACCATTATCAAAACACAAAAAAAAAATACCTGTCTCTTTTAGATAATCTCTGTAACAGCGGGACCGAATTTAAAATAATACAAGGAATAATTTTGTATACTTTCGTTTGGACTAGCTTCGCCGACTGGCGTTAACATCGATTGTTGGTATTTCTTATAAAAACTGTAGTAAGATTTGAATAACATGGTATGAATTACGATAAAAATTGGTTTATAAATGGAATTGATTACCTATTTGTTGTTAAACAAATTTTCTTGGTAACTCTCGGTCCATCACCCCACCGATTAGACCCCATAACGTAAATACTCGCCTCCACCCTATTGCTCCACTCTCGTAATTATAGAGAATGGAAGTACTCAAAATTCGACAACATACATGTATCTAATATATGTGTACCGACGGTAATAATTTACCATCAAATAGCGTTTCTTTCTAAACCATAAAAACATGCTACCTAAATACGTACAGTCAACATTCTATAGAATAAATTGCAAGCTGATGTCATCCCTAATCCCTATTATCTTTATTGATATCGTCAAAAAATACAACAACAGCATCAAATATATAGATATCTTCATTTCACATTCAATTTTCAACCTTGTGCTAATAGCTATAAAGTAACAATGAAGTTTGTCATATAGATGTGTAAGTTGGTTATACCTGTTGCGTAAATGTGAAGGCCTGAGGTCCGTTCTCCGTTTTAAAGTTCCACGAAATAGGTGTTGGTTTGTTGTTTTATGGCATACGAGCTGTAGCTACAAATAAGTTTAGGACTTTTGATCAGCCTTCAAGGAAAAATTATTAGCTGTACAAGGTCGATGAGATCCTGTTTTCAATTGATCATTATCAATTAGCAGCTTTTGACAGGCCACTGCTGGATATAGGTCTCTTCTTAGAAAGGAAGTTTTGAACTTCTAAACTTCGCTGGCTAGAGGGGTTTGTACAGGGTTTGTTTCTAACCACCTCAGGGGAGTGTTGGACGCTAGCCTGGCGTCCGGACGCTTCCCTGAGCGTTGGAAGTGCGGGAAGCTGATTTTGATCCAAAAGCATGGACGGCCTGCCGATTCGGTCGCGGCCTACAGGCCCATCGTGTTGCTGGACGAGGCGGGTAAGTTGTTCGAGAGGGTTCTCTCTGCCCGCATCGTCCGGCACCTCAGCGAGGTGGGGCCCGACCTGTCGGACGCCCAATTCGGCTTCCGAGAAGGGCGTTCGACGGTCGACGCGATCCTGCGCCTGAGGGCCGTGACCGAAGAGGCGGTGAGAGGCGGCGGAGTGGTGTTGGCGGTGTCATTGGACATCGCCAACGCCTTCAATAGTCTGCCATTCGGCTGCACCAGGGCCGCACTCCAATACCACGGAGTGCCAGGGTACCTGAGGCGGCTGGTGGCAGACTATTTAGAGGAGCGTACCGTCGAGTACGAGGACCGAGATGGCGCCTTGAGACGCAGGGCCATGTCGTGCGGTGTTCCACAGGGGTCTGTCCTAGGACCACTCCTGTGGAACATGGGATACGACTGGGCCCTACGAGGGCGTCTCCCCCCCGGGCTGGGTGTAATCTGTTACGCAGACGACACCCTGGTCACGGCCCGGGGGGCAAACTTTGAGGAGGCGGCGCGCCTGGCCACCACGGGAGTCTCCCGGGTGGTCGGGCGCATCGAGGCGTTGGGCCTGCGGGTGGCCCTGGAGAAGACGGAGGCCCTACTATTTCATGGGCCCCGTCGCGGTCCGCCCGCCGGCGCCTCGATCGAGGTCAACTCGGTCCTCGTACCGGTCCGGGCCCAGATGAGGTACCTGGGTCTGGTCCTCGACGGTAGGTGGCTCTTCGACGAGCACTTCCGACAGCTTGGCCCTAAGTTGGTGGGCACTGCCTCCGCCCTAGGGCGACTTCTGCCCAATTTGGGCGGGGCCAGTGTCCCCACTAGGCAGCTGTACACGGGGGTTGTCCGGTCAATGGCACTTTACGGTGCACCGGTGTGGGCGGCGGCTCTGTCCGCCCAGAATAGGGTCAGAGCCATACGCGGATACCGCACCGTATCTACCGAGGCGGCGTGCGCCTTGGCCGGAACACCCCCGTGGGATTTGGAGGCGGAAGTGCTCGCCGAAGTTTATCGGCGAGTGGCTGACTTCCGGGCGGAGAGCGGATTTCGCCCTCCGCCCGAGGACGTGCGCGAGTGGCGCGAAGCCGCTCGCCGAGCCACCATGCAGAGATGGTCGTTCCGGCTGGAGACCCCACGCGCTGGCTTCGCCGCCGTGGAGGCTCTTCAGCCGGTCATCGCGGAGTGGGCAGGGCGGCAGCACGGGACCCTTTCCTTCCGGCTGACGCAGGTACTTTCCGGGCACGGTTGCTTCGGAAAGTACCTGCACTCGGTCGCTAGGAGGGAACCGAGTCCCGCCTGCCACCACTGCGACTGCAGTGAGGACACGGCCCAGCACACGCTGGCGGTCTGCCCCGCTTGGGCGGCGCAGCGCCGGGTCCTCACTGCAGTCATCGGAGGGGATCTCTCGCTGCCGGCCGTCATAAGATCGATGGCCGGCAGCGACAGTTGTTTTACCGCGGTCGCAACCTTCTGCGAGGACGTAATCTTGCAGAAGGAGGTGGCGGAGAAGGCCCGGGAGGATTCCATCCAATCGGACCCGATCCGCCGCCGGCGCCCCGGGCGGCGGAGGCGCGCATACCTGCGTCTCATGCCGCCCTGAGAGTGGCCGCGGATGGGCGGGACGGGTTTCCCGTCCGTCCGCAGTAGAGGCCAACCGCGAGGGGGCGACGTCCGCGTGTGACCGGACGTTGCCCAATTAGAGAGTACACTTGTGTGGTGGTGCCCGCAACAGTGCGGGCAGGCGCTGGTTGGAGTCCAGAAGGAAATCCCCTCCCTGGACTCCTTCCAACACAAAGGCGCAGAGAGGGTCACACCGTGTGGTTTTAGTCGGTTCGAGTCCGACACACCACCCCGCCGTAACCCCCGACGGGGTGACGGTCCGCGGGGATTTCCACACGTTAAAAAAAAAAAAAAAAAAGGGTTTGTTTCTAAGTTTACCTCTCTTTACGTTGATGTTGTCCTGCGTCTTCTCTTACGACGCAAAGAGTAGGGATGCTGACACTTCTCGACTGCACAGCAAATGTTGCGATTCTTTGTGCCCTTTTTATGTATGTTTGTAAAGTCCGCGCGATTCAGGATGAAAATTACTAATGCTTGTATTTTAAAGAAAAAAAGGATCTGTCACCACACTGATGATGTTTTTGATCTCAAGTGTTGTTTGTTACCATATTATTAAAATGGCCTGATACATTTTTGACATTTTTGGTACTGAGCACTTACTTCCCGTATTGTAAAATTTAAACATAGATTTAAGTACTAGTTTAAAAAAAAATTGTTTATATAAGCGGTGGCTTGTTTCCGTCGTTCAACAAACCTTTCTAATGAACTATTGAATTTTGTTACAAATCCTTATGAAATTCGCAAGGTAATTTACCTTTAGCTCCTTATTCACCGCAGAACTAAGTCAGAAAATACGAGGCCATTTTTTTCAGTTACCTTGTTATTATATGCTAACATTATAAGGAAGTTCCGCGTGGTGATTTCCAAGATCCCATAAGTAACATACTCATTTCTGACTAAATGTAAATGAAACTAACTAAGTCACACGGCGTTACCCGCATTTATTATACGCAAGCTAGTTCCCAAAAGTATTGCCTATATTACACCTTATTTCATCAGCTACTTGGGGGTGAAAGTCTCGTCATAAGGAAAAAAATAATAATAAATAAATATTTCGGCCATATGACACACAACATCATATAGTATTAAACTAAGCAGAGCTTGTACTATAGGTACTAGACAACTGATATAAATACACATATACTTAGTTTTTGTAAATACATACATATTATACATAGGAAATCCCAAACTCCGAAATAAATATGTATTTGTAGATCAAACAAACATTTGGTCCGACCCCGGAATCGAACCCGAGACCTCTTAATTAGCAGCCGCATACGCTAACAACTAGATCAACAAGGCAGTCATAATCGATCCAGCGTTCCAAACAGACTCATAGACAGGCATAAATTAAAAGTGCCCTTTAACAAAAAAAACAAACGCTATACTTAATTATACGGTCAGCATAATATAGTATCTAGGCCAAAACCTTTTTTCTAAGAAGAAACCTATGTCTAGCAAATCATTATACAAAATGACCTAACAATACACAAAGTTTAATTACCTAATATTTCATGTTATACAACATTATCATAACTTGTGAAGTTTAGTATGGAACTAATGTCTAATTATACATTATCATAGGCGAGAGTGTGCAAATTGTATAATTTGTAATACATCGACCATTCGGAAGACAAGTGACATTTGTAGTGACTTGTCGGCCGTTCAGACTATTATGCTAATATAGAATTTGTCGCTTGGTGTTCGATAATGTCAATGTAGGTACATGACATTTAGAAAATATTCATACTAATTGTTATATGAATGTCATAGTTGATATATAGTTCTTTGTATTGGTTGAAGTCCCGTCACTATTTACTAGACGTTCTCTGAAGTATTACTGCATTTATGATGATATAAATATTTCGGACATCTTACACACAACGTCATCTAGTCCCAAACTAAGCAGAGCTTGTATTATGAGTACTAAACAACTGATATAAATACATGAACATATTTTTTTTAAATACATACATAATATACATCGAAGACACCCAGACTCCGAAACTATTTTTTTTTTTTTTATAATAAATATTTTTGACATCTTACACACAACGTCATCTAGTCCCCAACCTAAGCAGAGCTTGTATCATGTGTACTATACAACTGATATAAATACATAAACATACTTTTTTTGTAAATACATACATATTGTGCATAGAAAAGACCCAGACTCCGAAGCAAATGTTTGTGGATCACACAAATATATGGTCTGACCCGGGAATCGAACCCAAGACCTCTTGATCAGCAGCCGCATACGTAAACCACTAGACCAACAAGGCAGTCAAACTCCTGTACTACGAATATATCTTGTGTCACGGGGGATTCACAAACATACATGAAACGGACTTAAAGGACACCCAGAACTGAGTCCTGACGATTATTAGTTTGTTCATGTACGTCACCCCAATATTTAAATAAAATTACACACATATTAAACAATTGGAAAAACTGTCTGGTTGGTCTAGTAGATAGCGTATGCGACTGCTAATCAAGAGGTCTCGGGTTTAAAATCCTGGGTCGCGCCAAAAAGTGTTTTTCGGTTTTCTTAGGAAATTCCTGATAGTTTTGAAGTTTGGAAGTTTGGCGGTGATTCACAAAGAACGGAAAGCCGTCGGTCCTGGTTGTCATGAACCTCTATGGCAATCGTCATTGGGTTTGGGTTGCGGAGGTCCGATGATAGATCGCTCCGTGTAAAAACTGATATTTATGTAAAACCGGTTGAACTAGTAGCTGACCCCAAATAATATTGGGAATAAGGCTAGGAAGAAGAAGAAGTACCTTTTCAGATTGCACACAATTACTTCCTATCAATATTATAACAATTCGTACCAAACACTTCAAGACTGACGAGTCAATTTGGAGGTTAGGCTTATTTCAATTAGTTAACTTCATAATAGGCTTTAAGTGGGCTCAAACCACAAATTATTCATGGCTTAATATTTGATTAATTTAATAGAATTTCTTAGTATTCCATTATTACCAATTTTACTTCAAACTTAACCTGAGCTCAAAATTGGAAAGTTCAATATGAATGGGGTAGGTTATAGAAGCAAAGTAGCTATAGTAGCAAAAAAGAATGCTAACCAGCTGAATCCTGCGATGTTACCCGCGTTTATTGTTGATAATCGCGAATATCGCCACGGAGCTAAGCTATTATAAAAAATAGTCTGAGTATATATATACGACTGCACGGTTGGCCTAGTGGCTTAAGCGGTTGCCACGCCGCTTCCTACTGCGCCAAATGTCGTGGGTTCAAATCCCACGTAGGACAACACTTTGTGTGATTCACAATTTGTTGTTCTGAGTCTTGGGGTGTTCTTTGTGTCCGTTTCATGTATGTTTGTAAAGTCCCCCGCGACACAGGAAGTTATATTCCTAATGCGGGAGTTGTCTTTTTTAAACAATATTGTATAACAATATATATATGTATATGTCGTCAGCTTAGTAACAGAGAACGTCCCATCGAAATCGGAGTAGCCGTTCTGGAGATAAGCCGTCACACAAACAGACTAAAATTATTTAAAAAAATGGTTTTTTTACTTAAGTACCGTATTTACTTTTAAATATATATTTGGTATAAAACTGTTAATGTGATATTACAAACAGATAGTTCTTTTTTATTTATTTGTGTAGATGTAACGTTAACGTTTTTGACATGCCCGTCGTAGTAGCGATGAACGATCATAACTGCGTGGCTAGAGGTTGTGGGTTCGATTTCCTGGATTGGGTATAATTTATCCGTATTAATTAACTAAAAATATAGAAATATAAAATATATGTTTATTTAGAAACATATATATTTGCAATTGACGATAATAGCTCACTATGATGTAAATGGTAGTAAAACTAAGCTATATACATATATCACTTTTTTCATATTTAGGCCTACCAAAGTGACTTTACTTTGCCTGATGGAAAGCATGAATAGAATCCAGGAGTAGGGGTCACCTTCCTCATTGTGAGGGTAGGTAATGCAGCATGATGACCCATACCATGGCGACCTGGTCAGATGTCTTTGCATCATTCTCCCGGTCTCTTGAGGTCGTGATTGGGCCTCCGGCCTCACACTCACTAACGAAATACGACAGCAAGAATGCTGTCATTATTAAGATGGTTTTCTGTGTGAGGGTAGTACTGTGGCCCATTCGTGCTGAAATCAGCGTGGCTCTGGTGAGGCTATCGAAAAAAATGATAGTAAAATTGAGCTATGTATATGTGTATTATGATATATCTAGCAAACAACTGTTTATTGGAAACATAAATCTCATAACGTCTAGTCAGTAACTTGAAGAATAGTTATACGCATCACTTGCTAAGATCACACACATATTGCACCTACATACATAACTTACTTGACTTTGAACTTTATCGCTTAAACATACAGTTTAAATTCCAGAAGCTGACGTACTAAGAAATCTCTGCATACGAGGGCTAATAGCCGATATAACTTGAACCCTACTGAAATGCACTTAACTTGAAAGTATGAGGTCTTGTTATGTTTGATAGTGTTCTGAGTCAGAATGCATTGTTGTGATAGGATAGATACATGCAATGAAGTCTTACATAATGAGGGTTAAATGAGGGGGTCGGAAGAGGGGGTGTCTAACAAGTTTATTGTAGACCTTGGTCAGGTCGGATCGTGTGACGTCACGTACTTAGTACGCGTCGCATACTTAAAACCTTTTTAATGAATACAAATAGACGGCACATTTGACGTAGTGGATTAAGTGGTCACCACACCGCTTTCTACTGCGCCAAGTGTTGTGGGTTCAACCGCAGCCGCATACATTAACCACTAGACCAACAAGGCAGTCGCATCAGACAGATTCGAAGGGAGGCTCAAGCAAAGAGCCTCCATTCGAATCTATTTGATATAAAAAGTATACCACTTTATAGAAACTTTCACTCAACGCATGTTCGTGTAATAAATTACTGGTAAACGAATTTAAATTGTAAATCTTACCTTGACAGTAGCCATAAGCAGTCATTTAGTGACTTTAATTTTGGACGAAAGAAATACAGTCCCGTAAAGCCGGTTCACCTTCAAATACTGAATGTATCTAGAAGTGCATTCATAAGGCAAGATGTTCAATCGTCAAGGCTGACATCTGTGGAATGCGGAGAGATCGTTTTGTGGCGCAACCGAGATTTGCAAACTCTTGCTTTGAATCTAGTTACTGACACTTCACTCCTATAGAGAATCCGTAATGCATTTTTTGTATGTCTTCGCCATTGTTTTTTTAGTTCAGCACGTGGATAATGTAATGCTTTGTTTATGTAATTTGATTGTTAGCAAATACTGATCGAAAAGATGGCGGGAAAGTAAAACCTGGCCATATTTCTATATTAGCTTCCTAAGGACGCGCGGGTATATCGACAGGATATAATAGATTTAGGATCATATAAAATAAACTACACATGAGTAGGTAAAGCTTTAATCAATATGATACTACATAAAAGAATGTAAACATGTAACGTAACGATATTGCGGGTTATGTATCAAATGTTCAACTGGTAGACACAATTTATTGAGCAATATGAAATTGTTTTGTAATTTCATTTTTCCTATATAATCTTATCACTTGAAATTTGCAAAGAACTTCCTCAAATTCTTCAAGACTAAAATTATATTATAAACTTTACCCACGATTATTGTTGTAAATCACGAGTAACGCCACGTTATTTCTCTTCTACAATGCCTTTCATTGTTATATTATTAGCCTTAAGTATTGACGACGGCGCTATCTATTTCGCAAAACTACCAAAACTTCTTTTGTTGTTCTGAAACAGAACCTTCTTACCTAATATTTCGACAGCCGTCTTAGTTCAGCAGGATTGCTATAGCTGGTATGTAATCTTAAGTCGCGGGTCATCACAACTGTCACAAAAGGGTCACGGGTTGGACATTGTATATAAGACGAGTTGATTTAGAAGCTCTAGTGCACTATCCACTTATAATACTTTTCCAATGGGAGAAGATACGAAAATAATAAATCTTTTTCACCTTCACTGTTTCTAACATTATTTGTGGTCGGTTTCTAGTTCAACCAATTTTACCCTAAAAGTAGTTTTTCCAATCATCTGACTAGTTGAACTTTCTGATTGCCATAGATGTTCATGACAACTGTGACCTTGGACTTGACATGCTCAGGCAGAGAAACAACACTCCAACTAACCTTTACAGTTATTACTCCATGATAACAACCGGAATCGTCTCACTATCACTATCAATATCATGCGACAGACGGTCACCCATCCAGGTACCAACTGCACTGTCGTTGCTAGCCCTTGGTGATTGTTTCCAATCACATATAGCAACTGGTGTAATGTGCATGTTACACATGTACATGTACAAAATTTAACCGAAGTTCAAATTCGTGTATAATCTTCTTTGTAATAATTTTAAGAAAAAAAAGTTTTCAAAAAGCTATTTCGAGTATCCAAATCGCGACAGGTATGCCTATAACATTTGAGGAGTTTACTCGATTTTTCCAGGATCCCATCATCAGATCCTGGTTTCCTTGTCATGTAACTACATGGGAGGTTTCAAGTAAAATAATTATTAAAATCGGTTCACCCAATTTAAAGTTCTGAGGTAACAAACATAAGTCGGTTAAAAATACAATTCTCGCATTAGAGATATCCTGTATCGAGGGGGACTTTACAACCATAGATAAAACGGCCACATAGTCAACCGTCATTGAAAGCTCGTATTGCCAAACCCGATCAATTGATTGAACGCTTTAAATTAACAATTTCAGTTTTAAGTGATTGGTTATAAGTGTAATTGGGCACCAAATCCATAACCGCTGACAAAATACAACAAACTGTTAAGTTTTGTTAGCGATTACCTATTCGTCGTCGCTTTAGGAAGTTAGCAATTTCAAGAGCGTGACAGCCCTGGAAATATTACCTCCGACACGATCATTTATAAATGTAACTATCTCTGATTTATAACGTTCACTCGTATCGCAAATGAAACATTTTTCCGCTAAACTCACCCTACGATACCAAAATATTAGTTATTGCGAACCATCTGTCATTAAATTTTGCTTCGGTTTTCTCTTTGAGCTATAAATATTCTGCTTCAGAGTTTTTATATGCAGATTTCTGAGGCGGGACATATATCATGCGACGAACAACTGTGTGTTGCGACTTTGCGACATTTGTGCATGCGACAAATTTACGCATTACATTGATTTATTAAAGTAGCGTTGTTTGTGAAGCATGTTAACTCTAGTGGACTTATCGTGTGAATTTCGGATCAGTGTTTTAAAATTGATTTATTTATAAGAAACAAACTAAAAAGTTAACCACGTCACTGCTCTGCCATGAAACAATACATTAGGATGTTTTTTTTACAAAGTTATAGTCTTTGGTAAGAATTTTACAAGTTATTAGCGAATATAAACACTCCCAAAAATATATACACACATTGAAATGAACAATATGAACCCTCCCAAGGACTGTAATTTTAATAAATATGTTTTCGCAATATTCAGAAATGTAAACGCTTACAGTATAACCGCCGCAATTGTTTTCTACTCAGTGAAAACGAATTCATACATGAAAACATAACAAAAAATCTGTCATTCTCAACTAAAATGCCCATAAACTTCACTGTCAAACATTAATTGTCAAATAGTCTAACACATATGTACTCGTTTATCAATATATTCTTTTAAACTGTCGTGGTACATGGTAGCAATCCCGCAGGTTTCTATTCTCGTTTATCAATTCATTGGATCAAAAACACATTTTACGGTCGCATTATGAGTGTCCAGATCGTTACGAAACGCATAGGTTCTCATTTTTCAATTACCGTCCCATCCCTCCTCCTCCAATCACGAGCCGGCAATATGTTTCTAGGAAAAAAAATCTTACAGCTAATTAACTTCACATTACCAACTCCTCATCTTCTCTTCTTTCTGTATTGAAATATTAAATGACTGAAATTAAAATTATTTTCCTTTTTTGTATCTTGTTGGATCAGCTGTGTTGTGTTTAATTTAAGAGACTATTGACAAAAACTGTACAAGGCATTGACAGATAATAATTTATTCAGCAACATTTTTTGAGGTACTTTTGTATTCAAATAATATCTTTGTTAAAGAAATATCAATATACATATTGATATAGAAACTATAACTATAAATAAAAATAATAACTATTTTTCAGACATCTTATGGGTTCTAGACAACTGATATAAATCATCATCATCATTCATCATCATCAACAGCCTTTAAAAGTCCACTGCTGAACATAGACACTTTGAAAGGAGGTAAATAAATAGATAAACATATTTTTTGGATGGTGACCCTCTACTCTTGAATGCTATTCATGCTTTCTATTAGGCAGAGTTGAGACTCTTTGATAGGTTTAAATAGATAAAAAAAATGTGTAATGTAGTGGGGAGGGAAAGAATATGCTGCACGTAACTCAATGGATTCTTTACAACCTTCGGAGTAGTTACCGTATTAGGATGATCAAGTAGCCCTGCTCTGCAATAAACTCTTATGTTTCCACCTTTGTTTTCACAAGTTTGGCGGCACATACGGCCGCATACGCTACTTCTGAGCCACCGATGGCAGTCAAATGATGATGATATATAATGATTTATTAACTCCAAACTCCAGTACCATGTACCATCAGGTAACTCATGCTTGTTCACAAAGTTAGTGGTATAAAAACTTTAACCTGTCCAGTCTGGTTTGTGGTTAACGCTGAGTGCGCAGACGCATAACGCGTAACTAGCGCGATGCGGCGGGCGCCAGCGCTGACTATTGTGAACGTTACGGACGGCGCATAAACAAGCTATTGACAAATTATATTTTCTTGGCTGTCTTAATGTAGTTATTTTATGATTATTTGTATGCTGTATGACATTTTAAATAAAAAAAAAATAACTCACTTCAAAAAACATCAAATGAAAGCAAGGGTTTACAAACGTAGAATAAAGTGGTTTAAATTACTTGGTGACAATTCTTGTCTATATCAAATTAAAAAAAATGTTTATGAAAGTTAATGCAAAAAGATTTTTTGAGATCAGTTCAAGAACGACAAAAAAATCGCTAAACACATAAAAAGTCATATCGAATACCTACCCTTTTTTGAAGTTGTTGATAAAAGAAAACTCTGCTTCTGCGTTTAGAAATTATATATAAGTAAGATTAGGTACTATTTATGCAAGCCCATTCCTTTCTAGAAGAAGTTGACTTGTATATCTACATGAAAAGATATTTGCTCATTTCTTTAGAAGTCTTCTACTATTGTCTCACAACTGACCGTATTATAATTCCTAGAACAATAATATCAAAATTTGACCGAACGAAAAACATAAAGTCTTAGTCGATAATTTTATTATCGACCGACTTGTAGCAACTGTAACTTTCGAAATTCTGTGTGCTATGCATTAAAACGACACATTAACGATTTCAAGGAATGCCAGTTAACAGGAACGAATGCTACTAAGATTTCGATATTAGAAGTTGTTTATTTTTTCTTACTTTCTTAAAATTCTTGATTGGATTCTTAGCCCTGATAGAAGGGGTTTGACGTCGTAACGGGTGGCATGAGTGTAAATGGTCTACCGAAGACCGAGAAAAGTTGAGGAGAAAGGGCCGGGAAGTGAACCCCGGTCTCAAGAGTGTAAGTTTTGGAAAAAACCGGGAAGAATACTAGGATAACTATTCTAAATAAATTAAATAAATATTTCGGCCATCTTACACATAATGTCATCTAATCCCAAACTAAGCAGACCTTGTATTTTGGGTACCAGACAACTGATATACATAAATATTATAAACATACTTTTTTTTTGTAAATACATACTTATTGTACATAGAAAAACATCCATACTCCGAAACAAATATTTGTGGATCAAACAGTTGTGAAGCTTTAGGGATTCAGACGGTTTAAAAACATCCAACGGCAAGATTTTGTAGCCAAAACGTGTCTTGCCAGTCCCCAACCTACACTCAGCCAGGGCCAGTGAAGGCCATACGTCCCCACGTATGGCCTTCACCCATTCTTGAGAGGAGACCGAGTCCAGCAGTGGGACATATACGTAGTTGATGTCATATACGTGACATTATAAACAAAACTTAACCACCATCACTTACCCAGTGCGTATATAATTGTGCGTATACAAAGCGTATAAATAACAAATATATATTTGCAAAAGCCCTTAAAAATACGCCAGAACGTAATAAACCTCTGGATGTCTACAAAAGAAATGTGCGTGCTCTAGCAACGATATGCAACGAAAGGTCATTACACTGCTTACCTATTATTGGATGCAAGACACTTGCAATCAATTAATATTTAACTAGCTTCTAATTATATGTTCGTAAAGGTTAAGTTGTTACTCCACAGCTCGTGTGATTGATTGCACAAAGTTACTTTCGAATTTCATAGCGTGTTTTCTTTCTTTTGCCAACCAACTGCGCAGAAGAAGGTACACACATTTACACACAGATACGATAAGTACTTTCATCCTCCTATCCATTATTCCCAAGTTTATTTGGGGTCGGCTACTAGTTCAACCGGTTTTACCTGAATTTCAGTTTTTCCACGGAGTAACTGGCACCGGACCTCCGCAACCCTAAGGGAGAACTGAAATTCGAAGATTGAACTAGTTGTCAGTATATTTGAGGACACTGACTTCCCAATAACGATTGCCATAGATGTTCATGTCAACCGGCACTAACGGCTTTACGTGCTCTCCGAGGCAACGGCGTGAATCACCGCCAAACTTCCAAACTCCTGGCAGCTATTAGGAATTTCCTAAGAAAATCCCAAAAACACTTTTTGGCCCGACCCGGGATTTGAACCCGAGACCTCTTGATTAGCAGTCGCATACACTAACCACTAGACCAATGAGGCAGTCACGATAAGTACTTTAAGTTTTTTTTTTGTTTTTGACCCTGCCAATGTGACTCTACTGTGGTGATGGAAAGTGTGTATGAATGCAGACAATGAATCATGGTGATCTACTTTATGACGGCCAATTGAGATGCTTTAGCATCATTGGACCTTTGCACTCACCAACAAAACAAGACAGCAGTCGTTTGTGCTGAAATTAGCTTAGATCTACTACCTATTAGTTTTATATCGTAGGACTTGCAAAATTTTCGTTCAATATCAGAGAATTCGTTGACCAAATACATGAGAAATTGTAAAACCTTGATTTCATTATCCGAAAACATATTTTTGTCAATTGTCCGCTCGATAGCCGACAAACACACAGGTGGAGCCAAGATCAATCACAGCAGATAGATAAAATGTTTTATGAAACTAGTGAAAATAATGTATAATTTAAAATAACGAATACAATGTCCATTATTTTCGTCAATCTAAAATTAGATTTTCTTCGTGAAAGTTCCAAATGTACGCCTACGATTGCCACCTTTTATTCAAATCTATCTTTCTAGTTCATCCCAAGATTGCCTAGAAAGGATCGCTTTGAGCGATAAGACGCCTTTTGTATTCTCCTGTCGCTATTCTCTCTGAAGCTTGGTATACAAATATAGTATTATCTACTTTTGAACCTCTGTTGTACTAAAAATAAGGAAAAATACTTTATGAGGTCTTCGATTTCATATTCGACATATTTGTATTTTCTTTCCATTCTAGCACATTTACTATAACACCATCTATTGCTAAAGTAAGTAGAACTTGTACTACGAGTACCTACTAGCAAACTATTACAAATACATATATGTTTTTCATACATGGCATACAACCAAACTAAGTAATAAATATTCCTATTACCTATATAGGTAATAGGAATACATATTTATTACATATGATGGATGATGATACCTTAGGCTCATATATTTAAAAAAAAAAACACCTATTTCTTTGTAGATATAAGGTTATAATAAAGCAAAACAAACAAAGCAAAAAATCACAGAGATTAATAAAAAAGTTGTTTCTCTAAAGACGAGGAAAAATAAAATAAAAATTAAAGATAAAAATACAACAGAAATGAAAAGATTAGTATTTAGAACTAATTTAAAAGAAAAGCGTGACATTCATAATAGTATTCGTAATAACATAGATTTAGGTGCCGTTAATAAGGGCTTTTAGGTAAATGGTTCAATAAGGCGTTGTGTGTTGATGGCTAAGCTTTTATTGCTTAAGATAATAGCCGATAGGTTTCAGAGGTCGATTACCGATGGTAGTTTACGCCTCTTTAGTTTCTCATTACGTAGGAGTATGTGATCGTAAATGTCTATATGCTGGTTAATTGAATGGTTTCTTTCATAGGAAAGTAGTGCTTGAGTGGATACAGCAATTTTTTTTTATTACATTGTGATATAGATCTTATTTTAACTGCTGTAAAGACTAAGTTTAAAATATGGATGAATGCGGTTTGCCGAGTTGTGAGATAGTTGGAAACTGGATAAATTGTAATGTCGGACTCGAACCGACCTAAAATCGCACTCCGTCTCAAGGTCCTAATAGCCGGGCGGAATCAGATGTATTATAGGAAGGAAAGCCCTGGAACAGTTGATCTTATCTGGGATAAAGGTTCCTTACAGCAGTCGACAGAACAGAACGAGAAACAAGAAGCAGTCTGTACAAATTAATCTTCTTTATCGTACACAAACGCGGTTATAATATTATTATTTGGTTGTTTTCCATATATGATATGTATCTATTTCCAAAAACAAATGTATGTTTATGTATTTATATCAGTTGTGTAGTACCCATAATACAAGTTCTGCTTAGCTTGGGACTGGATGACGTTGTGTGTAAGATATCCGAAATATTTATTACAATTATTTAAGCCTTTTGTTACAACAAAAGTGTTATTCTGAACTCTTTTTTCTAGAAATAAATCAATGAATGAAAAATCTCCATAAATATGCATTCACTTTTATTCTACCTGTGGGGCATGTAATCCATTGAACTGCGGGCCCAGTTTTGCCAGGCCAAGCTTTGAAGCATTGTGATATTTTCCATACAGGCAATGAAAAGCCTTTGTAAAATCGTTTCAGTGAAATTCCTATAAAAACAGCATTTGTATATTTGCTCATGAGTTTTCAACTCTGCCGTTTGGTTGTCTGCTTTAATAGTGAACACCAAATTTTTACCAATATTTGATCATTTGAAGCCAGTGCTTATAATATTACTAGCTGACCCGGCGAACTTCGTACCGCCTTAGAATATTAATTCATAATAAAATATAGTGTTTAGTTATTAACTGATAGTGACAAATCGACAGCAGCGTCAACTAACGGGCCCCGGCCGGTACCGCCAAAATCGCTTTGTTCCTGCATTTTAAATCTGTAATATCTTCAAAAGTATTAATTTAAATTACATACTGTAAAGGGCCATATTAATCTATATTAAATACAAATTGTAGTTAAGGTACTTAATTGGATAAGGATTAATACTGTATTGCTTAAAATCGCTTCGTAAATAAGATATTATTTCTCGTAAAAATAATAAATAAAAAAATGGTTATTGTGGGTTATCCCTAAGAGATAGACATCTACCATCGCGGACTTTTTTGTGGACCTTTTTAAGATGTACAATACTGTAGTACATTATTTTGATCTATCTCATAGGGTACAGCTAGCGTTTGCAAAGTAAGCGTATAAAAACACACATTAGAAACCTCTAAAAATATTATCTACTATATTATGCATGTATTATACATAAAAACCTTCCTCTTAAATCACTCTATCTATTAAAGAAAACGGCATCAAAATCCGTTGCGTAGTTTAAAAGATTTAAGCGTACATGGGGACAGAGAAAGCGACTTTGTTTTATACTATGTAGTGATAAGCTATTTATGTCCTGCAGTGTGACTCGGAGTGGTTGTTGTACTTTTACAACATTAACCGCTGGATACACCGCGGCTGAAAGAAAAGTAGTCAAAGTTACTGCTTATATCATGCCATCTGCCAATGAAAGTCTTGTCAAAACCCATCCTTCCAACATTGAAAATCGTTTTTACTGCGTACTGCGCGATGGTATGTACACTAAGTTCCAAAAATAACGGGTCAGTCACATAAACCCGAATATCTCCCGAACTACGTATGCCATCCTAATGAAACGAAGACTGTTCAATTGAGAATTTAATTATACAGATAAAAAATAAAATAAAACTTAGTTACACCCACAATATTAATCTTAAATTAAAAAAAAACTAAAGTAGTCATATTTTTCTTAAGATTACATTTTTTTTATGATTGTTTTTTTGCTGTTTTTCATCACTGGAGGCTTCATCACGTGGAGGCAATACAAAGTATTATGAAATGAAGAAAGTGATGAAAAACAGCAAAAAAACAATCATAAAAAAAATGTAATCTTAAGAAAAATATGACTACTTTAGTTTTTTTTTAATTTAAGATTAATATTGTGGGTGTAACTAAGTTTTATTTTATTTTTTATCTGTATAATTAAATTCTCAATTGAACAGTCTTCGTTTCATTAGGATGGCATACGTAGTTCGGGAGATATTCGGGTTTATGTGACTGACCCGTTATTGGTTTATGTGACTGACCCGTTATTTTTGGAACCGGCTTTATATACACTTTGTTTATACACACCATCACTTAATGATAAGCTATTGATTCATATTACAAACAGCCGCATTAATTGAATTTATTTGTATAGATAAATTATATTCATACCTAATAGGCATACGAACACGCAAACCGAGTTTTGTTCAAAATAATTTTACAGGTAGATATTTCAGTTTCAAATTTCCATTTTACTTGCCTTACTATATTGTTCTCGAATGAATAAATAAATAATTTGTTAAGCATTACCTTAAAGTTATGGCTTACGAAATTATTTAGACGTACCCGCCGTTGAATTTCAAATTCTCCTTAATATAGGGACTTAGTTTCGTGTTGATTATTGTGTGTTCCCAAAGTTATTCTGAAGAGGGTATTGTAAAAGGTTTTTGGGCTGATAGTACCGGTAAAAGGATCTCTTTGCATGTCCCTAAGGTACACGTGTTTTCAGATCTGAGTATCTGTAATCGAGTCTTCGAAGACGATCAAATTGAGTTTGTCATTAAAATCCCGGTTGATAGCATTTACTACTACACCTACAAAGATCGCGCAAATTGTGAAGCGAGAGAAAAATAAACACATACTTAACTCATATTGTTAGAATGGAATGTAAAAGTGTGTTAAACTAAAAATTCTTTAGACATTTTAGGTACTGGCTAGAGAAAAAATACGAAAAGGGAAAGAGTCTAGAAGAGAATGAAATTATTTTTAATTTATGAACCTGTAAAGTTTATTCTGCTTGCTGGAAATTAAATGTGGACAATACAGCATGGTGACTCTCACTACGAAGGCCTATTGAGATGCTGCATGAGTAGGTTGCTATACATATGCTCTAGGTAATGCAAGTAAAAACCCAAACAGTACCATCAACTTCGTCACGAATGAACGCCACGCCACCATCGATCGACGCACGCCAGAATTAAAATTTAGTGTCATTTTTTGCACCGCACCCCAAAATTTTCAAGAAAACCAATGAAGTCGAGTCGCTAGTTGTTTAATTTTCTCCAAATCTTCGAGACCAGTAATGACAGACACATTTTATTTCATGGCTTATAATTTGAGCTAGTCCATGACGATGATTATTCACACACATTTCATGATTATTCATGAAATAGGTTTGAATAATGTTATTATTAACATTATTTGCTTTGTCATTGAATGGACAGGTATGAGAGTGGTCACCGTATCTTGCATACATAGAGACCAAGTACCGATACTATAAAAGTACATGCAACGTTTTCCTCTGGTTCTTAGACTTTCTGTAGCTTTTTTTTCTTCGCTTCATTCTTTCTCTTCTGTCGAAATGTCCATCCAACGGTTGCCTGGAAGAGATTGCTTTTAGCAATAAGGCAGCCCATTGTACATATCTAGTAAAAAAACTTTTAACTGTAAAAACTGTATTTGGTGTGCAATAAAGTATATTCTATTCTATTATATTTATAATATTGAAATTTATTTACTTTATTCCACATTTTCCTTCGTTTGCGAATTTTGCTTAAACTTAATTCTAGCTTTAATTGTTAGTTTGAAACTTAGTTAGCAAGTTGAGCTTAAAGTTTGCAGGATTAGAAGTTAAACATAATTTTATTTCTTTATTACATCAATAAATTTACAGCACTGAATTATTTTCTATAGTTACATATTAAATGCATTGGATGATGCGAAGACGAGGCACGACCTGCCTCCCTCGCCAAGTTGCAAACGTTTTTCGTTTTATTTGATTAATCTATGACGCATGCCAGGTGTTCATTATTTGTTCTTGTCGCACTGCAGTTACAATCATATTCTCTATCCTTTTTTAACACGGGGTGTTAGGTTATTTTCGTTACGGAATTTCTTAAAGCCCGCGATAAAAACTATGCAATATCTTAAAAGAAATATTAGCCAATGAGACAAGAGAACAGAGAAATAGAATAGAGAATAGAATAAAAAACGACAAACGTTTGCAACTTTGCTAGGGTTTGGTTTATATATATTTTTAAGTCACCATATGTACTAATTTTGGCTTTCACTCGTTACTTATTTCAACGTCAACATAATTCATGAAAGAGTACATTTCAAATAGAACTGAGTATCTTTGTGATGCCGTCTTCAGTAAAATTATTATGTTTACTGACAGAATCGACGCAAAACATTTTCTTTGAAAGCTTATTGCATCATAAGATCAATTCATGGAGAATGTTCAAAGTGTCCTCGCGACAAAATGGCTGAACCTGTTGATTCAGTGCCGGTTGCTCGTAATTCCCTTGACGTAATATATTTGAATAGTCTGCTGATTTTCTTTATATGTTTCTGTAAGTAATGGTATTCATAAAATGAATATAGGGAGGTGAAGGCAATTTGTGAATGAACTTTTTTTAAGTGACACGTTGATGAATACATTTGATTGTATGAGCTTTGTTTTAGACTGAGATTTTATTATATTTGTAGGAAGTAATTAAGTATGTTTGACTGCCTTGTTGGTCTAGTGGTTAGCGTATGCTGCTGCTGATCAAGAGGTCTCGTGTTCGATTCCCGGGTTAGACCAAATATTTGTGTGATCCACAAATGTTTGTTTCGGAGTGTCACACCGACCTGGCACGTCTGGATCGGGTATTCGGGTGGCGTGTGAGCGCATGGCATCGCGTCGGGTGTACATAGTGTGTTTCTGGTCTATAGAAAATAATACATTTGATCGGACTCAACACGCATCGCACGTTAATAATGTGTTTCCGCCTTTATACTCTTCCGTTTTTGTAGTCACTGTAACTTCACATTACTTTAGCCTTTGATATACATTAAAAGTATGCAACTAAGTACAAGTAATGCATATAACAATATTTGTTGTCGAATTATATTTTGTACAAGTGTGATATTGGTTAACCACTAGTCGGGTGTAACTCAATACTGCGCGCTAGGCTTATATTCCCAAATGAATATTATATTCATTGGTTTTCATTTATTAGGAATTTAAGAACGGCTTGCTGTTCCTGGCAATGAGCAGCTTGAGTTACAGTGTACGGCCGTGTCCTATTTAAGTTACGGTAAACTTTAACTTTAAGTTATACAATAATAACCCATAACATCCCACTGCTCGGGTGATAGAAAAAAAAGCCAGTGGTGTAATTGACCATTATTTGTAACCTGCCTTGTTGGTCTAGCGGCTATCGTATGCGACTGCTGATCAACAGGTCTCGGGTTCGATTCCCGGGTCCTACCAAATATTTGTGTGATCCATAAATATTTGTTTCGGTGTCTGGGTGTTTATATCATGTATGTATTTACAAAAAAAAATGTATGTTTATGTATGTATATCAGTTGTTTAGTACCCATAACACAAGCTCTGCTTAGTTTGGGACTAGATGACATTGTGTGTGAGATGTCCGAATTGTTTTTATGATTTATTTTAAAATTATTATATTTTTAGCTTTCTGTACTACTCTTACATATACCTAGTTTATCTGTGTCAAATTTTATTATTCTTGTTTGTTCGCATAAGTTTTGTAAAAAGGTTTTTCTTCACTTTTCAATATTGTATAGTTTGTTAATTTATTTAATTAATAATATATATTTTCTATTTTAGGTACGTTGCTGCTTTGGAACTACGTGGAAAATTTTACAATAGGTATAGTACTTCATCATCCGCCTATTGCAGTCCACTACTGGACATAGGCCTCTCCTATTGCACACCACTTAGTTTGATTCTCAGCTTCTCACATCATGATAAATGATTAAACAGTACCTAACACAAAAACACTTATTGTGATTAGTTCATTACATATTAAATTGGATTTGGACAGGTTTTGTCTACCAGTCCAATAATTAGGCAAAATAGACAAAAGACCACTCCATCGTAGTGATTTTAATGCGTATATTTAAATATAATAGTCTAACTAAGTTACTACGAAAAAACACTAAAATTTAAAATATGTCGGTGAAAATATTTATATAGGTATATTTCGTCAAGTTCAATCTTAAACTTACACTGACTAATGTCTAAAAAAATATATACATATGAAACCGTATTTTCCTTGGTCAAGGCATTAGCAGTGCACGTCTCATCTACTTTGATAACTCTTTTTTTGCAGTATAGCACATTTATTAAGAAATGTCATAAGCTATAAAATATCACGTCAAATGCAACCCGAGTTTCAATTATAATTCTTGTGAAACGATGAAATAAGGGCAGGCGCTCGCGTAGGTCATCTCAGTAAAAAGGAGTCTGTCCTTTCTGACTACATGTGTAACATAAATAAATATATCGGACATCTAACACACAACATCATCTAGTCCCAAACTAAGCAGAGCTTGTACTATGGGTACTAGGCAACTGATTTATTTACATAAACATACTTTTGTTTTGTAAATACATACATATCATACTTAGAAAACACCCAAACTCTGAAACAAATATTTGATCATACAAACATTTTGTCCGACCTGGAAACCTCTTGATCAGCAGCTGCATACAACTACTAGACCAACAAGCCAGCCGAAGAACATATTTCTGTTAAAACATTTCAGTAGATTTGTCATAAAAGTGTGAAAGAGAGAGGTATTTGTAAGGATTTTGTTCAACAGTGTGTACTAAAGCGTTGCTGATCTGAGCTGATATATAATCGTATCTTCAAAGCAGCATGCTCAGTCAAAATTACAAGCACGTTTTCGCTTCTAAATATAAGATTAACTCTAGTCTATCATATTTGACTTTAAGCATTTTTTCAAAGTGCCCGCGAACAAAAAGACGTGAGCGCTAACATGGCTGTCAAATAGTTTTAGTTGGAAGTTTTCAGTTTCTACATATTACATGTGTATAAATTTTTAACCGACTTCAAAAAAAGGAGGAGGTTCTCAAGTCGTCGGAATCTTTTTTTTTATGTATGTTCAGCGATAATTCCGTCGTTTATAAACCGATTTCAAATATTCATTTTGCATATGAATGGGCGTAGCTTACAGGTGGTCCATCGTCACCATATCGGGATCTGATGATGGGATCCCAAGGAAATCGAGGGAACTCCTCAAATATCATAGGCACAATTGTCGCGATTTGGGTACTCGGAATAGTTTTTCATTGAAGTCGGTTCAAAGTTACAACGAACTACAAAAACTTTTATATGATGCTACTTGCTGATACGGAACCCTTCATGGGCGAGTCCAACTCGCACTTGGGGGCTTTTTATTGTTAAATTATTCAAAGTTCCCGCTAACAAAAAGACGTGAGCGCTAAC
This sequence comes from Phragmatobia fuliginosa, assembly GCA_932526445.1. NCBI lineage: Eukaryota > Metazoa > Arthropoda > Insecta > Lepidoptera > Erebidae > Phragmatobia > Phragmatobia fuliginosa. The sequence continues at coordinate 2,373,770 of OW052065.1, forward strand.
ATGGCTGTCAAATAGTCTTGGTTGGAAGTTTTCAGTTTCTACATTTAATATTACATAAGTGTGTACATTTTTGTACCAAAAAAATGGAATAACATGTTAGAATATTTTTTACTTTTATAAAAGCTCTAGGCATGAATTTCTTAGGTAACTTACTTAGATTTATTAGAATGGCAACTACATCAAGTAAAAATACACATGTTTAGGCTATACATGACAACGTGTTTTTACTCGAACGGAAAAACGGGAGCCATTTACTAAGGCTCCGGGTTTCGTCTGTCACCAGACTGTAACTCATGAACCGTGATAACTAGACAGTTGAAATTTGCACACCTGTTAAAATACAGAATAAAATTAATATTTAAGGGGAGCTCCCTCCTAAATCCCATTCAGATCAGATTCAGAGATTGAAATGTTTAGATAATGATACGGAACTCTTTCTGCGCGAGTTCGATTCGCACTAGGCCGTTATGCACGTAATATTTAACCTCACACGTATAGATATGTCTATGTAGAGGTAAATAGAAATGAATTGAACTCAATATCTCGAGATATTGCGTCAGGTCAGATACATGTTGTTTGCCTCTCTTAAACAATCTCACGTTTTAGAGCTGTTAGCCTCACAGCCGCTCATAGCCAAGTGGCCGTACGTGGTTGGAAACAATCACCGAGGGGAAGTAACGACGGCGCGGTCAGACCTAGATGGGTGACTGTTTGAGGCATGATATGTTATGAGCATTTCCGTGAATCGGAGATAAAGTATTAAAAGATAACAGCCGTGAAGCTTAGTAAAACACATCTAACGTTAAAATTACGTAGCCACAACCTGTCTTGCCAGTTCCCAACCCGCACTCAACCAACGTGGGGACATATGGCCTTATCCCTCTCCTGAGAGGAGACCCGAGCCCAGTGGGAGGTTATAGATTGTTATTGTTGAGCCTCACAGCAACAAATTCGATCGTTCTCACTCTCCCAATTTATTAGAACGAGATAAGCTGAACTATAAACAGGTCACTATTGCGAATTATGAGGCATCCCATTGTTATATTTTCCCCGTCTACGTTATTAATTACAGTTTTTCTAGTATTCGCCTCACGTATTTCTAGCTGACAAATGGCCATAAGGGGAGCGGTTGAATTAAAATTATTTGAACCTAAAATGTTGGCCATATTTGAAAAATTGTGTACAATGTAATCTACACAATGTAATAATACTTCTGTGGTACATTCTATTCCTACAAGATTGGAAGATTAAATCTTGCTCTGTGTAAATATTACTATAAAATAAATAATTATATATTTCGGACATCTAACACACAACATCATGTCATCTAAGCTTGTATTATGGGTACTAGACAACTGATATAAATACTTAAACATTTTTTTTTGGAAATATACACTTATTATACATAGAAAACACCCAGACTCCAAAATAAATATTTGTGGATCATACAAACATTTGGACCGACCCAAAATCGAACCCGAGACCTCTTGATCAGCAGCCGAATACGATAACCACTAGACCAACTACAACATTGGAAAATAAAATCTCGCCCTGTATAAATATTGCTATTATTAGATCATCTCTAAATACCGCTGTATGATATTGCTAAGGAAATGACAATGGTGATAATTTTGTTGTTCAAAAACTCTCTGAACTAAAACCACAAAAAATTAGTCTTGTCACAACAACTTTGAACACAACAATAACTGTTATAAAATATATCACACTTAAAATAGACATTATCTAAAATTAATTAGAAAATAATACATTAAAGAAGATGTTTTTAGAGAAGTTCTAAAAGTTTTACAAAGTCTAATGACATTAGAACAGTATGAATCCCATTTTAATAACTAATGCTACCTTTCACTCGCAGCTCCGCCAGCGTGTATATCGGTCACCATGGTAAAAAATAGCCTATATCCTTTCTTAGGCTCAAGACTATCTGTGTGCCAAATTTCATTTAAATCGATTTACTAGTTTTAACGTGATGACGCGACAGACGGACCGATAAACAAAGTTACCTTAGCATTAACAATTTTAGTAAGAATTAACAAACATAATGAATAACAATACATATATTTATCACGTAACTAGTTGAGTCCACAAGTAAGCAACATATATCCTTCACTTGTGGAATGCCAGCATGTTTCGTGGCCCAACATCGCGCGTGAGCAAGCAACTACAGTAGCATGTCATCTTTGCTTCACAAAAACTGAAATCCCGTCCAAATCTAAAGACGTGGGTTCGTACAGAAAAGAGTGATTAATTGAAAAGGGTGTAGATCGCTTTTATGTTGCAACAAGTGGGTCACGATCTCAATTTGGCCGGATAACTGTTATTGCTGTGACGAAGTGTAGACTTATTTCGTCACTATCTTAAGATAGATGTCGTTTCTTGAGACTTTGTTAGCGTTTTTATCCTATATCGATTAAATTATATAAAGACTGGCTTTCGCCCACGGCTCCTCTCATGTGTTGCTAGATTATTGCAGTTAAAAGTAGCCTATGTGTTATTTTGATATATGATCTATATTAGTGTAAAGTTTCATCCAAATCCGTTCTGTAGTTTTTGAGTAAAAGAGCAACAAACATACATACTCACAAACTTTCGCGTTTATAACATTAGTTGGTTAAGTAAAAGACATTAACTTCTCGGACAAAATGCTAATATTATAAATTCAAAAGTACCTGTATACTTGTGTGTCTGTTATGCTTTAAGGTATACCGTTGCGCTTATTTCAATGAAATTTTGCATGGAAATACCTCGATTCTTGCGGAAAGACATAGGTAGGGTTTATTCCCGGGAATTCTCGAGTCGAGAATTCCCGGGAAATCGTTGGGCTTTGTTCCCGGGAAATCAAGCTCGAGAAAAGTCGAGAACTCGAGAAATCATGTACCTATATAGAAATTAAATCGCCGTTTGTTAAGTTGCTTGGAGGCGCGGGCCAAAGCGCAGCGGCACCCTTGATCTCGCTGCAAGCGCTCTTCGGCGTCGTTTTTATACACGATAGTTTACGTAGTGAGTGTTTCACAGATTACGTGATAAATTGAAATCAAACAGGTAAGTCTTTTCACTTTTATTGACACATCATGTCTTTATTATTCATATTATTTTTATCATTGAATATGATCTTAAATTTTACTAGGTATGAGGTACCTATGTGTTCTTTTCTATTATTTTTAGTCAAACTTTAATACATAAAATAACTAACGATATATTATTTATACTACTTAGTCTTATAACATTTCCTATTTTTGTAAAACAACAACACACAAGCTTAGTTTTTAATTATTCTGATATCTTTTTCTTATGTAAGTAATTTGATTTTAAAATTGTGAGACGAATATTGCTAGTTGTGTTGTATGTATGTGTGTATCACATGTATTATCCAAGGGCTTATTATCATTTTGATTTGCGTTTGTTGTAGATTTTACAAAAACGTCACTATATCAGTAAAGATGGAAGCATCATAAGTATGGAAATATTAAAAAAAGGAATCTGCAAATCCGCAATGCCTTAAAGTGCCCTATTAATACTAGCGGGTTGGTGAGACATTTAGCACATGTGCATAAAATCAATATTACTAAATGCGGGCCCCCAGAAGAATCCGAATCTAAAGCATCTACAAGTTCAGGTGTGAGTGCACCGAAAAAAAACAGGCCTGGGTATGAAAGTATGCAGCAACAGAAACTTAACTTTAAAACTCCACCGATACAATCATTGGGTGAAATATTGACGAGGTTGGCTGCAATAGACGGTTTCACCATAAAAGGAATCACAAAAAGGTAATTCATTAGTTTTTCACTTTCTATTGGTATGGTGCTGTGATTGTAATTTAATTATAAGTTAAGATATACTTAAACGTTTTCTTTCACGTTGATTCTTTGTTTATTTTAATAGAACTACTACTTTTGTTTATAAGTTCTAAATAACCTGCCAAAATGTTGCTGTCATTAAAATTATGAGTCTGAAAAATATTATTTTTGTTTTTTTTTAATTTAATTAGCTTATTTGTAAGACTAATGTTTTTGAATATAATCAATAAAAGTTTTGTAATTAATTTGATACTTTTATTTGTGAGGAAAACCACTGAATTTGTGGAAGTATTGCAACATAATAATATGAGAAAACGTACGTAAATGTAAATTTCTCGACAACCCGAGAAGACCCGAGAAATTAGCTTCGAGAATTCTCGAGACCCGAGAAATTGAAAAGCTCGAGAAATCATGAACCCTAGACATAGGCCTCTATTCGTCGCGATAATCGATACACACGCGGAGCCGCGAGCAAAAGTTAGTCTTAAAAATGTTTAATAAACTACATCTTCCGAGCCCTTATTCCCAAGTTTATTTGGGGACGGCTACTAGTTCAACCGGTTTTACCTGAATTCCAGTTTTTTCACGAAGCGACTCGCATCGGACCTTCGCAACCCTAAGGGAGAACTGAAATTCGAAGATTGAACTAGTTGTCAGTATATTTGAGGGCACTAACTTCCCAATAACGATTGCCATAGATGTTCATGACAACCGGTACCGACGGCTTTACGTGCTCTCGGAGGCACAGGTGTGAATCACCGCCAAACTTCCAAACTCCGGGCTGCTATTAGGAATTTCCTAAGAAAAACCCAAAAATACTATTTGGCCCGACCAGGGATTTGAATCCGAGACGTCTTGATTAGCAGTCTCATTCGCTAACCACTAGACAAACGAGGAAGTTAAGTGTACTATTTAGTTTAATATACTACCACCCATGAAAAAAAAAACATGTGTTGACGAATTTAGAATACGGGATAACATCACATATATTTTACCATAAGTTGGGTACGTATGTGATTATATACAATTTTCCCAATCTAATATGACACACTAATTTTTTTAACTCTGTTTTCCTTTCTCACAAAGGTAATTACAATTTTCTATAACACACAGAAATCGAAATTTTATTAACCAAAAGAAAATCTAGGTGTGAACACATTATAGGTATCTGAGATAAATTGGAATCACATTTGGCACGTGTAAGTCCAATACATTGAGATAAATGTCTATCGGCTATGTCGATTGTGTCGAGTTACTTACAGTAGAAACCCACGCGTGACTAGACCGAGAGCGAATGGCGCCACCCCTACGAAATGGGATAATTTGTACTGAAGGCCTTTATTTACATGTTGATTAATTTCGGTGGAAAAAATTATTAGTGACGCCATGTATCAGCGTGGGTGTAACCCATTTGATGTGACGAGGAAAGCTCAAGGTCATATAAGTAATATACGTGGATTAAATGTGTAAGGAAGTCTTTTTCATTAAATAATAAAGGGTAGGGTATACGATTACAGCCCTTCACAAATATTTGTGTGTCTATATGTTAGTTAATTGTATAGATATGGGTGTTATTATAAATAACTCGCTGATGCCCGCGGCTCCGCTCGCGTCCTAGGAGTATGAAAAATAGATGTTGGCCGATTCTCAGACCTACTCGATATGCGCACAAAATTTCTGAAAAGTTCAAAAGTTTTGGAGGAGTATGGTAACTAACAATATGATACGAGAATATTATAAATAAGATATATACCTACAGCAAATTAAGTAACTAGCAAATAAAAGTATAGAATAATAATTGTAGATGTTCTACAGGTAGGGGTAGGTACAATCAAGTATTCTCATGTTTATGTTATTGCCCAAACCTATCGCAGCATATCCTCCTAAATTCCAGTCACTACATACATTATCAGCTCATTCAATTTCCTTACCAATTAGATTAAATACAATCTCACATAACACAAAAAAATTCTGATGATAGTACTATTTCTTCAGATAATGAAGATAATTTTAACGTAGTTAGGTGAAAACGAAATCCAGCCTTAAAATCCTCTTCAGCCTAAAAAAAAAATTTACTACTATCTTCAAACTTTTCAAAAAACTTTCTTAACCATTTATTTTTTCTGCACAACATACATAACTTTTACAATAATTATAAATACGCTCTATGGCCCTTATGAGAACTATTACTATATTTTATTTTCCTGTAAACCTAGCCGTTCTCAAGCAATTACCACACCAAGGTCTACACTCCATCGAATATTTATTTATGTAGATTGTTTACGCATATTTTTCTAACATTTAGGTCAAGGTTTCGTTCTACACACCCTTATAACTACGTCATCAGGAACACAGATTGCGTTTTTCTAAACAGTGAGTTTCCTCTGTAAATAAATCTACTCTGTAAAATTAATTTGATTAATTGTAATAAATCTAGTTTAAATCTAAAACATGTGGTGTTAGTCGGTCCGATCAGACACCACCCCGCCACAAACCTTAATGTGGTGACGGCCCGTGGGGGGTTTCCACACATAAAACTAAAAAAAATATGGATGTAACTGAATTTATCTTCCCTTTGCAGCCATGTTGACCTTGATTAATTACCAATTACCAAATCCTTTAGGTTTTCTAAAGACCCTTCCGCCATCCATCTATAGTTACAAATCGAAAGTACATTTATGCTTACAAGTCGAGACCTCAGAAAATAGTTAGATACATCAAATTACACAATATAGACAATATAATCAACACAGATATGGAAATTTTTCTCAAAATTTTAAATAGTTTGTCAGTGTATGGACGAGTATGTCTTTATTTTCCACCATTAGCGTTTTCATTACTGAATTGATTTTAATGAATGAGGTGGTAATAGATTCGCAATATTACTGGTGACACAGATTCTATAAATTTTATCAATCGCTTTTACGTTCATCTATATATATAAAAATGAATCAATTTTTCACTTGGGCACGCCATCACGCGTGAACGGCTGGACCGATTTAGCTAATTCTTTTTTTATAATATACATTGAAGGATGGTTTTAGGAAAAAATAAATAAAAAATATCCAACAAGTTTTATTGGACGGGTTCCGAGAATACAAAACAATTGAGTGACGTTGAATAGACTCTTAGGCGGTACGAAGTTTACGGGGTCAGCTTGTTAATATTTTATTCATAGTGAGTGCAGTCAGCTACAAAAATACAACAATAGATCTGGTTCTAGCATTATCCACTACAAAGTCTCTGAATTCTTTCACATAATTGATAGTCGATCAATCATCCATGGCGTGGGTGATAATCACTCGTTCAATCGATATATTGTATCACCTCACTGATGACGTCAGTTTGTATCCCACTTGAAGCTATGACGTCTGGATGGTGCTCTAACGCCTACGATTGAAATTATATCTCGTCTCTGGATTATATATAGTTGATAATACATGTAGTGGACTACGGTTTAGCCGTTGATACTTTTTGTATCTACAATTCAATTCTCATCTTTATATATATAATTCTTCTGTGAGTGTGTATGTCACTGAACTTCTCTCAAACGATTGGACCGATTTTGATGAAATTTTTTGTGTGTGTTCAAGGGGATCTGGGAATGGTGTAGATTCGCAATTGGACCCGGTAGGTGGCGCTGCGATCAAGTTCTGGAATTTTAAAGTTGGGCGGTACATAGTTCGCTGGGTCAACTAGTATTATATAAAGTATCTTTGTGTGTTTGTCTGAAATGAAATAATGAGGTAAGGGAAGTTCTCAATTCTTAATTGCATTTCATCACAATGTATCCAGGTGTTAAACATACATAATATATATTGACTGCCTTGTTGGTCTGGTGGTTATATGGCTGCCGATCTCGAAAATTCACGAGGTCTCGAAAATGTTTGTATCTGCAAATATTTGTTTCGGAGTTTGGGTGTTTTTTATGTTTAATATTTATTTATTTATAAAAAAAATAATGAAAAAAGTAAGTATATCAGTTGTCTAGTACCCATAGTACAAGCTTTGCTTAGTTTGGTACTAGATGATGTTGTGTGTCAGACGTCCGAAATATTTATTTTATTTATTACATAAAATTAATCGTTGCAATTGTAGACTAGAACTAATAACCGACTCTTAATAATCTTGATAATAATAAAGACTAGATAGATAATGAAGATGATGATGGTAATATTTTCGAATTCTTGGTAACAATAGTAACACTTGCGGCTCATGTCTAGACATTTATTTATTTATTTATTTTTATTTTTAACACTTTCTGCATTACATTTGCATGAGGCGGACTTAATGCCATATGGCATTCTCTACCAGCCAACCTTTGGATGGTGCAGTAAGGACATGGCAGGTGTCTTCTCAAAAAGGGGTGCCAAGACATTCATATATATCTTTATCTTTATAATTCGCTTCAAATGCATTGAATCCTTAAATCCGTTACGACACAAAATCTGTTTCACAAAAATTGTTTCCCAAGAAATCGAGCATTTAGCTGAATGATTAATGGCCACTGCAAAGTTGCGTGAAAACAATGCAAGATGATTGATGGCCAGACCGCGGAACAAACTTTATATTAAAGTTGAATATTCGAAGGGAAATCGACGACACTTTATATATGAGTCTTCACAAAACTGTTGACTTAGAAAGGTGTATGTGTACTTAAATTCCACTCCATTCAATTGTATTCTGTCCGTCTGGTAACGTACATATCTTATTAAGAAAACTGTGTCACCACCCTTATTTATCAAACATGTGTTTTAAAAAGCGAATAAAGGAACAAACTTCGCAGGACAACTTCGGGTCTTACAGTGGTCTATTAAAAGCTATCGATGTGACGTGACGTACTTGTGGGTCGGTTTTCAGTCTAGTACTTCATCATCATCAGCCTTTCGCAGTCCACTGCTGGACGTAGGCCTCTCCCATTGCACACCACTCTGATCGATTTTGGGCTTCTCGCATCCAACTCCTGCCAGCCATCCTATGCAGGTTGTCACTCCACATCGCCTGTCGGGGTCCTACACTACGTTTACCGAGAAGCGGTCTCTACTCAAGAACACTTCTACTCCAACGGTCATCAGTTCTGCGGCTAATATGGCCAGCTCACTGCCACTTCAGCTTGCTAATCGGGAGGGTTATGTCGATGACCTTAGTTCTCTGACGTATCACCTCATTCCTCAGTCTAATACAACATGGTTGAACTTCAGATTTCTTTCGTGGTGCTGCCCGACATCGACGACATAAGTACTAGATGATATCGAAGTTCTGTAGACAGACTACTGTTGAAATTCTTAGTTTCTACTAGGCTCTGACTATTCGTATTTTTTTTTAATTTGCTTGGCAACCGAGACCGATGCGACGGCCTAATAGAGTCTCCGACACAGGAAGGTGTTTGACTGTGTTAAAAATGATCACCAATTTATAAATTGATTGCCTAGGATTGATTAACTCTGCAATGTGCTAAGCTAATCAGTACCGCTAAGTCCTCTCCAGCCCAAGTAAACCAAACCGAACTTACCCGATAAGTACTCGTACATATGTGGGGACGTGTCAACGGGAGATAATAGCAGCGATATTGTAATAGTATGCTTTCGGCGATTCTCGACGACACGCTGAAGAGATGATCAATCGTCGTGGAGATTACCCGACGATAAAAGCGCCGATCAGCCGCGATCCTCTCGTCCGTGGAAGTAAATAATAAATTTATATAAATAACGGACATCTTACACACAACGTCATCTAGTCCTAAACTAAGCAGAGCTTGTATTATGGGTATTAAATAACTGATATAAATACATAAACAATTTTTTTTTTGTAAATACTTAGGTACATTTTATGCATAGAAAATACCCAGTAGTGTTCAGTAGTGTTATAACAACATAAGGCCCAATGATGCAGAAGCATCAGCCGCATACCACATAACTACTACTCTATGATTCTACTCATGCTTTCCATCAGACAGAGTTGAGTATCTTTTGAAGGCTCATATAGGACAAAAGTTACTACACTGTCAACATAATCTTCCGTAGGTAACGCTCACGCACGTATTGCACACTGACTTTAGATATTTCGATGGCTTTCATTGGCAGGTAATGCTGGTAAATGCAGGTAAAGCTGATGTTATAAGGCACTACTTAGGGTATTTTATTTTAGAAAAAGAAAACAGGGCTACATGAACAATTTCCTACTTAAAACTAACAAAAGTCGTGAATAAAGCCTCTAGTAGAACATAAACTAAAATCATTTAAACAGACCCTTAAAATTATGTCATCAAATTTAAATGAATTTAATTTCATCAGCGATCTATCAGCTCAGAGATCGCAAACTAATGATGAAGTTTTTTGCTTCAAACTTCTATGTATCCATATACGGTTACTATGTGTTAAACTATAAGTCACCTTGAATAACCAACATGCGCAATACTACGCAAATATTTGTACAAATGTTCATATTCAAACAAATCAGATTTATTTTATTATTTTATGTAAACCACACGATTTAAAAGTTATAATATTTTTAAAAGTACATAAGTGTTGTAAGAGCTGACTTATGGACAGCAGCACTGCAAAGAGAAGGAAAAATTCATATAAACTCTATAAAAGGTTAAAACCTTCTCTCTAAAGAAAGTCCTGTGTCCAGCAGTAGACTAATTAAGACTAATGAAGATCTAACATTAGCTATCAGCAGCAGTTGTTGCGCGATGCAAGATCAAATTTAGTTTCTGTATAGATTAGTTTGAATTATTCCAAATAATCTGATTAGTCGACCTTATCAAATCGACAACAAAAGCGGTATCTTTCCATCCTTTGCTCAAAGCGATTCAGGTCATTTTCCACTCCCTATAATTTTGTAGTGGATAAACCTAGAAGCCTGAATTTTAGTAACCAAGCAGGCATTGTTTAAACACAGATCATTTCAAATTTAATTCAATTTAAACCAGTTTTTTAAGAATTATAACTAGTTAAATTTTGTCTCTCACATACTAACCGATCATCAAAGTATTAAAGCACTTCTAGCAGACATGAAATTTAAAATACAATCAGAATTTGGTGCATCAGCAATCAAGGAAAAACTGAAATATTTTGCAATTTCGGTCTGGTTTTCTAGATACATCAACTGCATAAATAACTTTGTAATCTATTACAAATAAACAGGATTACAAAGTTACATTTGCAATAGACCTTTCAACGATATTTTCCATACAATAGCACCTAACCCTTGAGACAATGATGACAAAATATCAGTTAATTACATGATGGACAAATCTGCCTTTTGCGAAGGTCAAAGTCAAAGAGATAGCAACCAGTATTGTGTTCTCTAATGACAAAAGGTAATGTTACCCTAACAGTGCCCTTTGTCATGTAATTGACGGACAAAGGTCAATAGGAGCCCAGTATATATTAAGAGTATAATTACGAAAATGTGTCCTCTTAAAGGGCAACTATCCATGTGATGAGGTGTAAATAATACTGCGTGATCACCGATTTCATATTCCACGTGTATAGCTACAGTTGACTGATCTATTCAGGCCTGTGTAAAGAAGAACCCTATACCCTCATGGTACAATAATATAGCAAAATATCTGACTGTTTTTATATAAACCTGTCAAAGTGAGTTTATTCTACTTGATGGAAACTCGTTTAATAAAATCCAAGAGTGGTGGTCACTGTGAGTGCAAACAATGCAGCATGGTGACCCACAACATGGCGGCCTAGTGAGATGCTTTTGCATTATTGAGGCTCCGGTCTCGTATTCAAAAACGAAAATCGGGCAAGTGCGTCTCAGGCCACACATAGAATAGGGTTCCGTAGTTATATACAATGGCAAGTGGAATTAAAATCGTGTCCAATAGATAACTGTTATGTTTACTGACTATTTCGTTATTATTGTACGAAGTTTTCCAATTAAGCGTATTGCACAAGTTAGGTCTCAATAACTCCTGAACTAACAAAGCTATCTTATCCGTTATAGTTTTCCTTTAGAGTTCATCACATAGACTACCATTATGTTTTTTTTTAGATTTTTCGAACCAGTCGTGTTACTTGTAGAGAGGGGGGATGCCCTGTTTTTACAAAAAAAAACATTTAAAGTTAAATAACTAGCAAACCTTTATAAATAAACTTCCGTAGCAACATCTCAATGTTTTTAATATACCTATCAAACGATACCCTTCACAATGGGGTAGACGCGAGAAAAAAAAATCATCACCACTTTACATGTGAGGGAGGTACCATAAATAAAAATATTTTTCATGATTTTATTGTAGCACTTTGTCGACGTCATAGAAATACATATCCAGGCAAAGTTTCATCTTTCTAGCACTAACCGTTTGGGCGGTAGGTCGAAGACGGACGGAGGAACGGACATGACGAATTTATAAGGGTTCCGAGTCATGAACTACGGAACCCTAAAAATGTCAGTACGAATGCTGTCATTTTAGGTTGGTTTTCTGTGATAGAGTGGTACCACCCCGGTTGAGTCGTCCCGTTCATGTTGAAATGAGCGTGGCTGCATCACCTTGTCTAAACTTCTATGTTCTATTTAAATGAATGTATTTTTACTGATTTATTAACGTTAATATGTCTAAGTAATAGAGGACATATAAGCACTAAGGTCACTCATAATAAGTAGCGACCACCGCGAGTGGACACCCACAGATGAAAACATATGCCATATAAGAATTACTAAGCACGAAACGTGAGCTTCTTTCCCTTCAGTTTTAGTGAAATATTGACCTCCCTTTACTTCATTCAATGCTGTAATGCACTAGCACAATGTTGTCATTTTTAGGTTGATCTTCTATGCAAGGATAGTATTGCCTTAATTGAGCCGGCCCATTCGTGATGAAATCATGGAGTGGCCGCGAGAAAAAAAAATCATCCCCACTTTACGTGTTGGGGAGGTACCCCAAATACAAATATTTTCCATACTTTTATTGTAGCACTTTGTCGACGTAATTACAACACATATTCATGCAACGTTTCATCTTTCTAGCAATTACCGTTAGGACGGTAAGTCGAGGACGGACGGACGGAGTCATAAACTTCGGAACCCTAAAAACGCTAAATAAAATAGAAATTCCCTTATATTATTATCTTGAAGTCTAATTTTAATTGCTCAAACTTGAAACGACCCTATCTCAATACTCTTCATGCTCGTGAAAACTTAATCTAATAATATTTGTCTTTCAATAGATATATTTCGGTTCGAGCCCTAAACATACTGCGGCTAACAAAGTTGTAGACTTCATACAATAAATTTTCAATAACAATTTAAGTAGTTCTCAAGTACAACAGCATAAGGGTGTTAAAATTAAACTTAACACATTTACTAAAGGGCGCCCCTAACGTATTTCGATACGCCTGAAAGTGTTCTGTGAAATTTGAATATAATTTAGACATCGCAGACCAAAAACAGTACGGTATAATTGACTTCTATGCTTGTATTAAAGAAAATAGGAATATTCATAGAAAAGGGAATATAGTTTTACTTGGAAATATCTTGAAATATCTATTTGATTCTCCTTAAACGTGTATAGGAAACAACATTTTTTACATGGTTAACCAAAGAGCTTGAATAATTTTAAAATTTTATTCTATCTACATTATTTTTTCTGTGATTTTAGTACGTTTAGAATAGTAGACTAGTTGAAAAGTACCCAATTAATTTACCACTAAATATTAAAGGAGAAAATTTAATTCTAGGAAAATACACTAAGGTCAGGTTGCTTCTCATTGGTGTGAGTGACAGGACTTTAAAGGCTAACAATGCATTTAAGACTCTTCGGGTTTCAACGAAAAAGCAGCAAAAAAAAAATGATGAAGCCTGCAAAAGTGACTACTTTGCCTGATATAAAGCATAAGTAGAATCCAGGAGTAGGGGTCATCATCCTCATTGTGAGTGTATACAATGCAGCATGGTAACCCTAACCACTTGGCGGCTTATCGAGATGTTTCTTCATCATGTAGAATGATGCAGAATGATTGAGGTTGACCACTTAGATACGAAAGTTGAGCCGGCCCGTTCTTGATGGAATCAGCATGGCTCTACTCTCAGAAAAGCGTGGGGCGAAGTTATTGAAATATTTTCCGAATGCACCCCACGCTTTGTTACTTTAAAATTATTTTCTACTTTTTAGTTCAAAAGCGTGTTTGTGTAGTTTTTTGAAACTATTTTTTTTTGTAGAAAGACGAAAACTAATTTGTTTGAGTTTTTTTTTAATTATTGTATTGTCATCGGTCCGTAATAAACATACAAAGTTTGAAGGAAATCTGGCCGTTTAAAGTGGGTCAAAATCGCACCCAAAGGAGTCGGTTACAAACAAACATACAGGTGAAGCTAATAAAAAGCGTGTAAAATAGACCCTATAAAAGGTAACATTCGCCAAAAATTGTTTAAAAATTGATGAAAATATGTTTGATTGTACATACAATCAAACCAAATTCATAAAGATCAGACCAGTAACGTAGATAATTTATGTAATACCATTGAAATATAAAATTATGAGATATTTGCGTTTTTATGTTAATTCCACACTACGAGGGCTTAGTTGCATTAAATCTCACCAAGGTCCCTGAAGTCCCACAGTTAATACACCATATGTACGTAACAAAAGTAAACTGCTAACTATAACAGAAAACTCTTAGTAACATACGTAGTACGAAGTTATGGGCACATTAGTTGCGGTATTGTTGAAGTTCGGGTATTTGTTAGCTGCTGGCCAAACTTTCTGATCGAATAGTTAAGGTATCTTGGTTTTGGGAAAGTGCGATGTCTCGTCATGATAGCTAGGAAACGATAGATTTTTGCTTGATGTGAAGTGATTAATAATAATAAAATTGGCCGAGTGCGTGTCAGGCATAATGGTAGGTAGATTTCAAGTCCTGTCCAATAGACAATGTTTATGTTCACTTATTATTTCTTGAATTTTGTAAGAAGTTTTCCAAGTGAGTGCATTTTACGAGTTAGGCCCCTATGGCTCCTAAAATAAAAAAGTTATCAAAATCAAAAAGCTTTGTATAATAAAAGAAAAAAAAACTGAAGGAAGATTATTTCAACATACAAATGCAATAAAGACGCTAAAGTCCTTGAAAAGGATGACGAGCCCTCCACCAGTCGGTCACTTGACTGTTCCAGTTGTCGGCTACTAAATGAATTAAATATTTAACTGACAACCATAAATGGGTCACGTCTACTTCACATCTTTATCAAGGCCCTGACGTTTTATTATAATTAATTTATTCCTTTAAATATTCGTTGTTTAGTTTCCATTTCTTTCACAAAAGGGTTTCGTACTATTATCTACATATTTCAAGCGTGTCATCTCGTCTCGACAACTCTGACTATTATCAGAATCGAGTACAAAAAATACGTTCGTTGTCTAGGAACCCCCTTAAATATTTCTTGTAGGATTTTTTGATATAACGTCAAGAGATATACATAATCTGCACTAATTCCAAAGCTTTAACTAGTCTGAAAGAACATCAACTCCAATTCGATTCATAAGACTGATTCGACTCACTAGAAATCAAACCAATTAATCGGATCACAATATTCTTGTTGGGATTTTTTCAAAGATTTAAATTAAAGTAACTTCTGATCCATTCAAGCAACAGGCGGTGCAATACCAGATATTTGAAGAGCGGTTTTTATGACTATAAATATTGCAATGTTACAAATTAGATTACAATATAACAAAAGTGAAACAAACAGGGTTACGATAATGTATTCATTTTCGTGCCTTTTTCAATTATCTAAAATATATATTCAAATTGAATACATCCAATCCATATCATACGTTCCGAACATAATAATAAAATAACTGTTTTTTTTATCAAATGTTTCCAAATTTATATGCGAGGCTTGCAGAGTGTCGTTTAAAAATAAAAACATTTTCTCTCGTACATTTCTGTTTGGATCTTTTTGCCAATTACGTTCATTTTCATATTTACAACAGCTTTTTTATACCTATGTACATTATTATACTTATTTAAATTTATGTAATTATAATCAACTGAATTTGAATAATAGGCATTAGACTGGCTTTTACAAAATTTTGTTGTTCGAGGGACAAAGGGTCGGGTGCCAAAGCGTGGCGCATACTTGAAGGTGAGTACATTTAAGCACTTTGATATTTTAATTCCTTTTGTGGGTAAGTGTCATTTTGCTTTGAGTACTGGTAGGCTTAAGTTGGGTTTCCTCTGATGGGAACTCTAATTCCCTAGTGGTGAACTATACTTTAAAAGTTTATTTTGATTGACAAACGAACGGACGGGTCCTTTCAAATCCGAGGGAAGATTTTGGACTGCAATAAACTTACTCAATCGGTGAAGGACTAGACGCTTTCAATGCTTAGGTTTCTGTATTTCAGTTGACTTCTAACACTGCACTAGTTGCGAGTACTTTTACAGATATAG
Organism: Phragmatobia fuliginosa; assembly: GCA_932526445.1. NCBI lineage: Eukaryota > Metazoa > Arthropoda > Insecta > Lepidoptera > Erebidae > Phragmatobia > Phragmatobia fuliginosa. The sequence goes on from OW052065.1 coordinate 2,389,995, forward strand.
AGGTGCAAACGAACTGAAGGCTCACGTATCTGTAACCCAAAAGTGAAGCCTAACGATGTAATTTATTAGCTTCACAATGGACCGCCATAGTGTGGGTCACTATACCACTCTTGGATTCCACTCATGTCTTCCATCAAGCAAATTAGAGTCACTTAGGCATGCTCATCCATAAAAATAATAGTTTAAAAAACTAAACAAACACGCTTTTAAACTAAAAAGTAGAAAAGAATTTTAATGTAAAAAGCGTGGGGCGACGTTATTGTAATATTTTCAGAAAACACCCTACGCTTTGTTATTTAAAATTATTTTCTACTTTTTAGTTTAAAAGCGTGTTTGTTTAGTTTTTTAAACAATTGTATATATTGTATTGTTATCGGTCCTCGATAAATCTACAAAGTTTGAACGAAATCTGGCCGTTTTATGTGGGTCTAAATCGCACCCAAAGCAGTCCAGGTACATACAGGTGAAGCTAATAAAAAGCGAAGCTATTAGTATCAAATAAATCTTCATTTCATCAGTAACAGCACCCTCTAATAAAATTCCTCTATTGGCCCCAAGGTATGTATTAAGATGTCCACAATACCTCGTATTTTTTACTCCAGTTAATAGATCCAGGGTCAAAGGAAACACATATATATACATACATGTATTATGTTAAGTGCAAGTTACTGGCCAGTAGCGTTGTGCGTCGTGATAATATACTACACTCGCTTTTATATTGCTGGCTTTTATTATTTATCTGTACGGCACAGCGTTGTACTCGTTTTTAGGGTTCTGTCGGCATATACTGAAAACCATGATCAATTTTTCACTTTACATATAACGGTTAAGATTTTTTTATGTAGGTATTATTCTAGGAGATAGTAGTAAGCCTCCTAGAATTAGATTTTAATGGCGATATGTTTTAGATTTTTGCTTGATTGTGATTGGGAGCAAATGGTGGTGTCCTGGCTTAAAGGGTCGTGGCAGCCACATCTTCGGTAGATGTGACCGCTGCAAACGACCCGAGACAGGTGACACCCCCGGTGCGGCCGGGGGGTGTCGTCTAAGACGGTTCGGTGTTGCGCCTCTTATTGCGTGAAGTGGTGAGAGGCCTGACAGCGTCCTGCCTTGGGAGTGAGAATGATCACCCCGGGATGTACCCCAGTCGTGGGATAAGGCAGGGGGGACTCCAGAAGCCGCTGATGCGTTCCTGGTGTTCCTCCCAACTGCCGAGGTAGGCCGCCGCGGGGTTTAGTGGGTGGTGTCGTGGCAAGGCAGAAGTCGTTATTATTGTAGTATCTTTTATAATATTTGAAAATAGTATGGCAAACTTTCAGGTATAAACACTAACCAGTGACAATCGCACTCAAATTGCAATATATTCTAGTAAAATGTGCATGTTGTACACTGCTGTGAGACTGTGAGCTCTTTAATGTGTACGCGGAGAGTACAGAACGGTAAACTTACGAAATAATATCAGAGTCTAAACTCTGACAAACAACTTTAGTATAAGTTTGTATTGTTAGCGTATTATTAACTTATTTAAAGAATGGAAGTTATGAACTAAGGCAATGAGCTAGATGGGAAGGAAAATGGGTGGCAGAGGATGGGAAGAAGACAAGATAAACTTAGTACAATAAACTAGTTCTGTTTACTACCGGGACGGAGGTAACTTTCCTGCACTTCGTACAGTAAGAAATGGTTTTATATTAATCTGCACCAAATTGGTATCTTAACACAATATTACTGTTACTGAGTTGTTAAGTAAAACTATTCTTTTTATATATTTAAGCATACCATTTACAAGCAGGTTATTCTACTCTACCTGATGGAAAGCATGAGTAAAATCCACGAGTATGGGTTAACCATCCTCATTGTAAGGGTAGGCATTGCAGCATGGTGTCCCATACTATGGCGACCTGTTCAGATAATTCTCCACCATTCTCCTGGCCTCCGGAGGCCAGTAGAATGATGCAGAATGATTGAGTCTCCGGTCTCACACTCACCAACGAAATACGACAGCAAGAATGCTGTCATTATTAGGATGGTCTTCTGTCTAAAATGTCACCTTCTATCAGTAATCAACTACAACAGGGCCACGCTTATTGGTCAAATCGAATAACGCACTAGTTTTCCTACTAAACACTCTCACGTTCATTTCACGAACACACCGTCAAGATGAAATATGTCAAACATAAAAAAAAAATGTACGGCACCATTTCTAATTTAATTACTCTCGACTTCACCATCTCTTTTGTCTATGGTGACATAACATTTCCTTTTGTCGCATAACCGTATTGTCGCTTTATGGCATACCTAACTTTTAGTCACTTAAATATATTTGTGTACTCGAAATAATTATATTTTATGTTTCCCTCGCTTACAATCATGATATCATTTTAGTATCAACAGAAGCTTTATTTTTTTCTCTTTATAAGTACTTATTATACCTTACGGTTTCATTAAAGAGTTTCTTTGCGGATTTAAAAATGTCCTCAAATGTTTGAGGCTTTATCTTAAATTATAACTTTATACTTATTAGTTTTTCAGGCAACACAAGGGAACCTAGGATGGTTATGATGTTTAAAATTGATCATTTCTCCAAACGGTTTGAGAGAAATAGACTTCAAATATCTTTTTAATTTTGTTTACTTTTGTTCAAACGCATAAATTATATTAAATACCTTAATCTACCCGTGCAAAGCCGGGGACAGACCGCTGGTAAATTATGCATTCGAAATTTACTCGGTCTGTCTGTATACAGACTTTTACAGCTAAACCCCTGAATCGATTTCGATGAAATTTTACATGGATATAGTTTGAGTCTTGAGGAACCACCACACCGACAACCACTATAAACACGGGCGGAGTCGGACGAGCATTTAGCTAGTGTTAATAAAGATCATCTATCTGAATTGAAATTAGTGCGACATTTTCAACATACCGTTAGTACCACACGTCCTTGATACAATCTAAAAATCCCCTTAGCAACCGCTGCCTTCAATGATCCAGAAACACGAAATGCCTAACATAAAGTGACACATTTTCTCCATGGAAAAATCCTAGTATCTACGATCAATTGAGATCAACGCCCCGTGATCATTACTTCATCTCTTATCAGGGATGTGTCATGCTTGCAAATGGCGGCCAGCCGGCGCCTGGGTGGCGCACCCTCATTGTAGCCTTTGGTGGAACAACGACAATTAACTACACCATGTATATAGGAAGTACATGGTGGTTATAATAATGATTTTCATTCGCAATTTATGGCATCGGAATAACGTATAAATTGTAAAATAACATATATACAGGTTGTTGTACAATTTCCTACATTTTTTATTTATTTTAAAGGTCCCACAGTCTGTAATAATAATGGACAAAAATAAACAAGCCAATTAATATATAGAGCTCGTGTGACTGGACTGTCTACTCATAAGAATAGGAAGTTAATTTTTTTTTACAATTTGCTGAATGATTTTCAAGTGTAACAAATTGCAATAAAAAAAATAAGAAAAATAAATTGAAAGTCTGTTATTCTTGTGGCATCTAAGTCATCTTAAGTTTTTGGGTTCGATGTACAACTAAAGAAAGATAATTTATTTGATGAACACTGTTCTTTGTTCAGATGCTGTGCGTCCTACAGCTTAGACTCTTAGTTTAAGCAACAGGAGGTATTTTTCTAAATCGAAAAAAAAAACCGGAAAAAGCTTTCATTTTATTAAAATTAATTTTAATATAGTTAATCTATTGTATTTACTAACTTCGAAACAAACAATTTGTTCGTCTGTTTACAAGTAAGTAGTTCCTATTAGTGAAATTGGTTCAATTCGTTTCATTTCGTTCGTAATGACGTTTTATTACAACAATGACGTCACTGCTCCACATAACATCATTACTTTAAAAGTACTTTAAAAGTAGTTTAGGAGCGAAAGGTAACTAATAAACTTGTGTAAAGTATAAATTTTTTCTTTTTAAAGTAAACGTTCAGTTTTGCTTTTGAATAATTATAATTACGTACGTGAAATGGTGAAGTAATATATGAGTATATCGAGCCTGTCATTGAAAATTGTACCCTAATTTAGACACAGACAATACAATTTTTATTATTTTGCAATATTGTCATCAAACTAAACTTAATTACTGATGAAAAGTTTATTTACCGCTTTGGCGTTTTCGTTTTGATGAAACTGGACTGGATAGTAATCTTTATATATATAATTCTTCTGTGAGTGTGTATGTCACTGAACTTCTCTCAAACGACTAGACCGATTTTGATGAAATTTTTTGTGTGTGTTCAAGGGGATCTGGGAATGGTTTAGATTCGCAATTGGACCCGGTAGGTGGCGCTGCGATCAAGTTCTGGAATTTTAAAGTTGGGCGGTACGAAGTTTGCTGGGTCAACTAGTAGTTATATATTTTTATAAATCTTATATCATATATATTTATGTTGGTCTAGCGGTCAGGATATACGACCGCCAATCAAGTATACTTAGTGTTGGCGGAGTCAGGTCAAAGTATACACAGATATCCATTTTCCTGAAATACTTTAATCAATGTCTATGATTTTACAATAATCAAATTACCTGCCGTCTCTCGATCTTACATTTTATTGCATAATGGCCGCTTGCACAGTGTTGCCAACTATATCGTAAAAATCAACAACTTGATTGATTTCATATCGATATTGTTTGTGAGATAATTAAAAAATTAGGTAGTTCACTTCATTTGATTCTTATATTTTTTTAATTAACAGTAGGGAACGCTAACATTAGTTTCTTAGGTACAATACTATTTATATTTACAAAGTGAGAAAAGGGAGAGAGGGCGAATATATTCAAGAATTGATCCTGTTATCCAAGACATGGGACTCGGATGCACCACGTTTTCTATTCGAACATTGCCTCAGAGCAGTAGTTTCAAAAAAGTACCTCAAAAGTAAAAAGAAACGTAGTTCTAATTTCTGTTTTACAAAATTGTGTCATTTGTATTTTCATACAAAATATGTATATGACGAACAAGCAATGTACTTTAGATCTTAGATAACATTATTAATTAATATTCTTGTATATGACGAACAAGCAATGTACTTTAGATCTTAGATAACATTATTAATTAATATTCAAAGTTATTATCCCAATAAATATAATCTCGTGTGAACTACCCACGCCAACATGTTTGAACATGGTGTATAATTACACCGTTGCTGTGTACGCATTTAGGGAACTTTGTATACGGCTTTCAGGTCGAGCGACTATAATTGACGGCCTAGATCCATGGCGCCAAATAACAGGCGTATGTAATGGGCTCAGGAATATATTATTTTCTACTTAATTCAGCTTTTCATGGCGACCTCGGTAGATAATTGTCGCCTGTGCCGATACTGTCGGCGTGGTTCTTGTCAAATGTCAGCGGCCATGTTTGTTCAACGTCTGTCAGAAGTCAGTTTGAATTTCGAACGGTTAACCGTTCGTTCGTTAACATGTTATTTTCGAAAGTACTTACACTTGTTTTTATAAGTTAATTTTACGGCTTTTATTAATTTGTTTTTTTTTAATAAAAGAATTACAGTTTTTTATCATTGTAAAAAACTACATTATAATATTCTCCAGGCCTCTGGAAGCCTGGAGAATGATGCAGGATGATTGAGCCTCCGGTCTCACCAACGAAATACGACAGCAAGAGTGCTGTCACTATTAGGATGATCCTTTGTGTGAGGGTAGTACTGCCCCGGTAAATCTAACCAAATTCGTGCTGAAATCAGCGTAACTCTACTACCTACACCATTTTCCATCATTAAAATTAGTCTTAATCTATTTGTATCACAGCCTGAATTTGAACCATAATTAAGTTCATCATTCAATGAAAGGTACTAACAATAAAAGATCCATTAGTTATCGCTGTCACCGCAGGAGGGCGCTGATAAAAATTAAGTGGTACCTACTAAGAAACAGGCCATGTTTTGTCAGAGTAATGAAATGTTATTCTGTTTTGTTATTTGGTGGTATTAATAAGATTAATGGTTTATTGAACGATTTGTTGGAAATCATCATCATCAACAGCTTTTAACAGTCCACTCCAGCAGTGGACTGTTAAAGGCTGTTGATGATGACATAGGCCTCTCCTTGAAAAGGAGGTATTCGCCTACTATACCACGCTGGCCAGACGGGTTGGTATAGGGTTGGTTTCAAGTTTTCCTTCTTTTTGCATTGATTTTGAATCAAATCATTTGAATCAAATGAATTGGAAATAGTGTAGGTTCTTATATAACCTTACTTGTTGTTACTGTGTTGGTTACAGCACACAACGCCAAACTAAGCTAAGCTTTTTCGAATACCAGACAAGTGAGATAAAAACAATTTTTTTATATACATATTTGCAATTTATATTAATAGTTTTTAAATCATTTGTAAAAGATTGTTAATAAAAAAATATCTCAAGAAAATGTACATAAGTCGTTATAAAAACACGTGCATATTTATTTAAACAAATACTTTCAAATAATTATTAAGTAATAAAATCGTAACACGTATTTGCTTTGAAGGCAGTTTTGATATTAGGTGTGTAATATGACCGCTTTGATTACCGTTCATAATTACAGAATTATAATTACAGTGGGTGTAATAATCATTAAAAAAGTAATTGATTACCTAGTGAAGTACTACAAGCTACGCGAAATTTAACAGCTTCAATAGTTTTTAAAGATGACCGTTTTTTTTTTATATTAAGCCATCCAAAGTGACTCTACCCTGCCTGAAGGAAAGCATGAGCAGAATCCAAGAGTGGGGGCTACCACACCTGCTGCGAATGCAGACAATAATGTATGGCGGCCCACACTATGGCGGCTTAGTTAGATGCTTTTTCACGCCCCGCTTAAAGATTTACAGAAACAGATAAATTAACGAGGCACAAATAGTCCAGCTGCAACGAAGGCGCGGTCAGTAATTCGATGGGTGACCGTTTGTAACATGACACCATGAGCGTCTCCGAGATTCGTAAGTTAAGGACGTTCCGGTCTGTCTGTTTAATTTTTTTTAAAGACAACTGCTGCATAAAACATATACATCTTATGTGGTGGGGGACTTTACAAACATACATGAAACGAACTCAAAGAACACACAGAGTCAGGAACACACCTTGTGGATCACCATGTACCATCCACCGTCCACAACATTTGAAGCAGTAGGAACATTGATGTATTATCAATGAGTAGGAATCGGCGTGAGGACCGCTTAAATCTCTAGGGTAACCGTGCCGTAGCCGCGACCGAAATTTAATAACAACAATATTTAAAATAATCCATTTAGATACGCAAATCATTCAAAATTACGTAAGCTGTTTAAGTACCAATTTCCATACTAATACTGAATATTACATAAATTATCATACTTTGATACAATACAGAGATACAAAACCGAAATATATTTTCCCAGAATCACCACAACTTCTCGGAAATACAATCTATCATTTTGTTTTACTAAGGCAATACCGCAATACATCATTCGTATTTATAAATCTATTCAAACATCCATATAAAGGCTGGCTTTATACACATAAGTATGTGAAATATCACTTACTCGCCTACTTTGTACCAAAACACAGATATTTTGTTACATTTAAATAAACAGTAGTCGCGTACACGTCGACAACGCGTATCTAATGTCTTTAATACATTGATTACCCTTTTAATGTAATGTATTTGTATAAACATTGATGTTTTGAGTTTCCAAACTGTTGTTGAAATGTTTTTTAAGTATTAACGTTTCATTGAAAAGTAAATTAAGCAAGATTTATTTTTGAATATAGTTACTTATTCAAAAATACTCAGAGTCATTTAAGTGTGAGTATGATAGAAGTTAGAGTAAAAGATACTAGGACTTAAATTCCTGTTTTGTTTAATTTTAAATTTAAAAAATCTTGAAGCATATTTTAATTTATCCAAAGTAATTAGCAACGTGTATTTATGTCTATACATTGATACGAATATATGACGCAAATATCAAAAGTTATAAATCCTTACCTGATTACACGACTTTTATAATTAAAAAAAGGTCTTAGAAGTTACAGGTTAATTATCTAACAAATTTATTTATTAATGTTTTAATTAAGAGTGTATATGATGAATATTGCAATTAGTTATTTTAAAGAATCGTTAAAATCCTTTTAATGTATTATTACTCATGTCATAAACTCAGAAACAACACAGAATTATTAAAATGAGAGGAACTGAAAATTATGAACCATCACAGTAGGCCGCCATAGTTTGGGTAATTCACAATAAATATTCTGACCATTGCCATTGAATTCTGCTCATTCTTTCCATTGGTCAGTATAGAATCCCTTTGGCAGGCTCACATTAAATAAAACTCAAAGTTTAATCAATTACCATACTTATTCTTCTGTTAGGTACATACTTCACTGCGTAGAACCAATATAAATACACTAAAGGTGCTTTGAAGGGCCGTATTGACCCATTTCTGAAGTGTTTACACTACCGTAGAACGATTACTTTATTCCTACGGTTATTGGCTCTGAAAACCTATATTTGTACATAGGTGTAACTTAAATTGACTGCCTCGTTGGTCTAGTGGATAGAGTATGCGACTGCTAATCAAGAGGTCTCGTGTTCAAATCCCGGGTCGTCCCAAAAAGTGATTTTGTGTTTTTCTTAGGAGATTCCTAACAGCAGCCCGGAGTTTGAAAAGTTGGCATTCATTCATACCCGTGCCTCGTAGAGCACGTAAAGCCATCGGTCCCGGTTGTCATGAACATCTATGGCAATCGTTATTGAGAAGTCAGTGCTCTCAAATTTACTTAAAACTAGTTCAACCTTCGATTTCAGTTCTCCCTTAGAGTTGCGGAGGTCCGATACCAGTCGCTCCGTGGAAAAACTGATATTCAGGTAAAACCGGTTGAACTAGTAGCCGACCCCAAATAATATTGGGAATAAGGCTAGGGGGAAGAAGAAGGTGTAACCTAAATTAGTAAGGTTTAAGATCGACTTACACTGTCAGATATGATGTATTTTTTATTTATTCATCACTTTAGCTTGCGTGCTGAACTAGTTGTAAATCGTTCTGACTGCTAATCCAGCTAGTAATTAAAAAAATGTATGATTAGCACATAATCTGTTGTTTATAAGCGATAAATGTAAATAAGTTTTAAGTTCGTTGGTTTAAGTTTAACGTTACTCATGTGGTGTCGGATTAAGAACACGGTATGTGTATGTTACTACTCCAGATAATCAGGGTCGATAGATCACTTTAATATGTTGGTGAATGAGTGATTGCTGGTTGGTTCACAGCGGGCGGTGACCTAGGGCACCTTTCTAGCGTATGTCTAAATCCAGTGATATCAAGCAGGAACAAACGAAATGGTTCAGAAACGGGACAAGGTTGGAACTGACTTACCAGTTGGAAGCACATTCACGAACCCGGTTCTTCAACGCACGTTTGGTTGGTTCAGACACGATTCCCACACAGCCCAGGCAGGGGACCACACTCCACACGAAATGTACACGGTTTTCACAACTTAGATCAGTCTATTTCCATTGATTTTAGATATTTTTCACGAGCGACAACGTGATTCGCACTATGCGGCCATTAGAGTTTTTTTAGTTTTTGCGCACCAGATGGCGCTGATTCGAACTCGCTTCATGTGCAAGGGAGATTTGGATGTGTGAAGTTAGGTAATGATATTTGGATAGGAAAATAATAAGGACTGTTCCCAAGCCGCAACAGTATGCAACAACCTTATTCATTCCGTTTATCGTAAGAAGCGACAGAACTGCAAAAAGAAAGAAAACCTGAAACAAACCATATACTAACCCAGCTGGCCAGCGAGGAGAGCCCTATTACCTTACCAGCATGGACTGTTATAGGCTCTGCATTGGGAACGCTTAAAATGAATGTATGTGTGTCTGTTTATTCCCGGTAATTTCTGGAAAGGATGGATCGATTTCAACGGGACTTTCATTAGCGAATGGTCTATAAAATAACGAGTAATAGTCTAATTATTTTTAGATTAG